>CM032399.1:2529175-3962614 GCA_019049475.1 Eueides isabella | reverse complement strand
AAAATATTAAATATTTTATTTCCTCGACTGGGGATCGAACCCAGAATCTGTCGGTTATAGTCACACGCTTTTCCCGCTGCGCCACGACAGGCCTCTTAAATAAATGTACTTAAATCATTACCCTGACTGAATAGAGAACCCACACTTATTGCTTTACAGTGAAATCCTGTTTTGCCTTGTGGGTTAAATAAAAAAAAGTAAATCTTTCAAATATTTATCTACGGACTAAAAATATAAAGTTAAAGGTATTTTATATATAATACGAGTATAACATATAATTATGTAGATACTATTACATTTTCGTTCGGATTGCGTTACAAGTTAACGGATATAGGGTCAGCAAAATATTTTGTGAACTTAATATATTTGTTTTATCAATATTATCTTTATATGTGTGACGTCACATTTGTATTATCATCAAGGTCTGATGACTTTTGATTATTTTTGTTTAAAGTTGTTATAATATAATATTTACTTTATTGAAAGTGGGCGTGACACGATAAAAGTAAAATTAATATGTAAATATGTAGACTAATAGAATACGTCGTATTAGATAGCTAAAATTTTCTTTTATCAATAAGTACCTGTTGGTACGATGAGAGTTAATGCTATGTGAATTTTCAGATGACAAGATCATATCTTGTGCCTCAAGCACGTTATACTGTTTAGCGCCAATTATAAAGATTTTAGAACAAAATTATGGTGTCTCAGAAGGATTTATAACCAGCATACACGCCATGACGCCATCTTTAAAACCTTTAGACGGGTTATGTTTGCGTGGAAAGGTATTTACATTGCTATTTCATAAATTAATTAGCGCTCTGATCAACTAAGCAATACGTTGGTCAGAGTCTTTGGACGATTTCCAAGAGGCGCAGGTTTAAATCCGTAAATGCATAATAAATACGGAGATTTATTTATTCGTTTTTAATTTTAATATTTTCTTTCATAAGTGTGGAATAAAAATTTAAAATAGTAAAAACTTTACAAACATTTAATATAAGATCTCTAAATTATATTTGTACGAAGCGTGATTATTTTGAAATTATTTATTTTGTAAGGCTATCCTGCACTTACCTAACTCTAGAAGTAGTACTTATTCTATAATTGATGCCAAATATTTAGGAGTCAAAAATATTAAGGTGAGCTCGGTGTGTAAAAAATCTACATTATTATTAAATTACTTTAGCATTGGCGTGATCATAGAAGTATACATCAAAACATAATTCCAGCGGCCACTGGCGCTTGTAAAGCACTTAGTAAAATTATTCCACAAGTCAAAGAAAAAATGAACGGAATAGCTTTCAGAGTACCCATTGTTAATGTTTCAGTGCTTGACATAACTATTCGGTGAATATATAAAGTTGTATATTAATTATAGATATTATATATGACAATATATTTATATGTGTCGAGAACAAGTCTTAATCTTTTTTCTTTAGGCTCAATAAAAACGTATCGATCGAAGATATATTTAAAACTATTGGTATAGAAAGTCAGACGTCAATGAAAAACATACTTACGTTGTGTACCGATGAAGCAGTCTCTTCTGATTTCCTTGGCGATGAACATTCTTGCATTTTGGACGTAAAATCCAGTTTGCAGTTGACACCAAATTTTTTTAAGCTCGTCTGTTGGTATGAAAACGAGTACTCCTACGCTTGTCGTGTCATTGATTCTATTAAGCATTCAGAAAAATCTTTCCATGTCCACTTGATGTCTAAAATAAGTTCTTCGTCGCCATTGTCAAAAAGACTGTTTCAACAAAAATCATCGCCATATTGTAGAAACAATTGTTTCCAAAATACCAATTTAAAACCGAAGCTACCTAGCATTCCAATTCAATATAACAAGTCGATTATCTTACGAAATAAAAACTCCAATCCAGTAACTTGTGTAATGCAAAACAATAATTGTATAGTTAAAAACTTCAATAACGAAGCAATCGTAGACTTGCCTTTAGTAAGAGATAACAAGAACGCTGTGTTTCATAGCTGTGTCACTTTTGAGCAATATAATTTAAACCCAATAAACTACGCAAAAAATCAAGAACGATTACAAAAAGTGAAACAGGAGGTTTCCAAAATGATAGACATGACTGAAGTGTTACTAAAAAAAGTTAATCTGAGTAGCACAAATGATATTGATAGTAAAAATACGTCTGCAGCTAAAGGCAATGTAAATGATGATCAAATATGTGATACAAATTTAAAAAGTTCTACTGAAGACCAAGAAACGACGGTTATTAATAAAAGTAGAGAGTTCGAGAGAGTAAATATTGAAAATAATCGTTCAGAACTTGAAAACGCTGGAGCTCCAGTACTACCTTTAACTGATGTTAAAGATCAATCTGAATCGAACAAAGAAATTTTAGCCACAGGTGAAATTAACAATCCAATTGAGGAATGTAATTTAGAAGTAGATATTAAAATTAGTAATGAAACAATTACTTCGAACGTTATAAGGGTATCAGGTGAGATTGAAAATTGTGAAACTACAAACGAAGATACGAAATTAGTTAAACAAGGAATTAAAGAGATAAAAACGATAGGCAATAGCAATAAAAAGGATATAAGAAAGAAAATTCTAGAAGGCCTAAGGAAGAAGCTGTCGCTTGAAAAAATCAACAGTTCCAATTCCATCCACGAGACAACTCGTAAAGAATGTAGCAACAATATTTACGACAAATTAGACAGTGCGAGTAACACAGACTCTGAAAACTCATTTTTGATGAACGAAAAAAAATCCCAAGTGTTAGATTTAAATGAATTAACGAATTCCGCAGAAGATTTGGCGCGTTTGGACAAAATATGCAGAATTATTGAAATATCCGATGAACTTTCGGACAAACTGTTTTCAGCATTAGATGAGAAACAAAGTAAGGAAAAGAAGGAGTGGTCGTTCAAAGATCTGTGTGAAAGAATAAAATTAGATGAGTTTTGCGACAGTATTTGGACAAAGTAAACATAATTTAAAAAAATATATTTTTTTTTATTTCAAGGCACTTTGTATTTTTACAATAAAGCATAAAAGTACATAAGCTTATTATTTAAGTATATACAAAATAATGCAGGTACAATGGTTTCAAAATTAAATGGTTTCCTTAACATCTTATTTAAACTACATAAGATATCCTCTTATATCGATATATTATGTACTGTGTTTTATTTAATTTATTATATTTTGTATATTATAGTCTATATATATTCTGATATGTTTATTGGAATTATTTC
Source organism: Eueides isabella (assembly GCA_019049475.1). Taxonomy (NCBI): domain Eukaryota; kingdom Metazoa; phylum Arthropoda; class Insecta; order Lepidoptera; family Nymphalidae; genus Eueides; species Eueides isabella. Next base: position 3,959,381 of record CM032399.1, on the reverse strand, counting down.
ATTTTTAAAATAAATGTAAATTTTATTATAAAAATATAATTATATATTATTAATTATAAGCGTATAAGATTTTTACTTATTCTCACGGTATGTCACATATAGCAGAGTAGACAGAGGAAACTTAGAGCTAGGACCCCTTTACTTCCAATTTCTTAGACATTACACTTACTCTATCCATAACAACGAAATGAAAATAATTTATTCTACCGAACGGAAATCGATACAACAATACACGTTTACTGTGCATTTGCGGTACAAGGGCTTTAAAGAAATATAATCAAAAATATAAAGCAGTGTCCAAAAAACGCTTCTGATAACATAACTTAATCTATAATTAAGTCCTATGACCTTACCCGTAGCTTTATGATTAAAATTGGTCTCTTAAAAATGTATAATATAAAATATTTACTAACTTATAATTTATATATAGAATATTAGTTTTATGAGGCCTGTGATTACGAGGCCTGTCGTGGCGCAGCGGCACAAGCGTGTGAGCTGAAAACCGACAGGTTCTGGGTTCGATCCCCAGTCGAGGAAATGAAATTCAATTTAAATATTTAATGTTTCAATTCTTCGCTCTGGTAATAAGGCAAAGCGCAGCGTTAAGTTCCGCAATCAACTCAACACGCAATGCCTCAAATTCGGCGGAAATTGGGGAACGGAAGTGGAACGGAGTGTCTTAACACTAGGTTCCCGGTTCTCTCTGCTTACCCTGCCTCGTGAGGGATACAGCGTGAAGCTATAAAAAAAAATAGTTTTATAATTGTTATCTCGAGACTGTTTTTATAATACTAAGTTATAACTTAAAGTAAAACTTTATATTAACTTATAATTTAAATTTATAACAGTTTTTGTGAATATATTGTCATCCATTTCAACAAAGTCTGCTATTATTACATTGACTGGCGCCAGACCGTCTCTATCTGGTCTCCCCGGAGAAAACTCTTGGAGCTTGGGATATATTTCCTTCCTCACTGGTTTCGCACACTTATCTCGTAGATTGGACACCCATCTGAAAGTTTTAGTTGTACATTTTTATATAATTTTGGTTAAGTTGATTTTATTAGCAATGTAAAAAGATCTATCTATACTTATAATATATCTGCAACTTATCAATTATTTATCAACAAGTATATTTATAATCTGTACATAGATGATGAATTTAAAAAAATCTTATAGAAGGCGTTTATTAATGTTATTGCTTTTTTCTGGTTGTGTGTAAGTTTGTACATGCTAATCTTAGAAACAGATAGTTATATTAAAATGTAATTTTCACTGTTATATGGTAAACTTCATTTGGCTGAAGTTCTAAAATTCATTTTTATTTAGATATTGCCTTAGAACAAGAAAGTTGTTAGACAGTTATAAATATTGTTGTATTAGAACAAGAAAGTTGTTAGCCAGTTATATATATATCAATATTTAAATGTTGAGATTACTATCAGAAATCTTAGGTGTATATGAGCGGTATCCTAATGTAGTTAGACTTTAGTACATAACAAAAATTCTAAAATATAATATATTAGGATGTGAACAATAAAACTTAGGTTGGATTCCCATTACGCAGATGAGATATTTTCATTTCCCCGCTCCGGTAACAAGTTTTGCTACTCAACATGTAAATAATGAATAAAAATAAAAAAGCCTTTTATTTGTAGCAAAAAATCGTGCAATACTTTTACAGATCAGCTTAACACTAGATACTATAATAGTTATATATTTGTTTTTTTTTTATTTTGAATGTTAACATAGATATTTGTCTACTTTATCTTATTATACAATATTTAAAGTTATCTTAAAATAATAAAAGATTAAATATTTTAGGTTTTCAACAATATATATATATATATATATATATATATATATATATATATATATATATATATATATATATATATATATATGTATATATATATATATATATATATATATATATATATATATATATATATATATATATATATATATATATATATATATATATATAAATATATATATATATATATATATATATATATATATATATATATATATATATATATATATATATATATATATATCAAATTGCCCCAAGGTGTCGTCAATCTTTAATTTGGAACATTAATTTAGAACTAGAATGCTTATACACTCGACAATATATTAAGAAAACTGCATATAATTATAAAACATGAATTATAATTATATCAATATTATAAATCAAAATTGACAACATATTCATTTCTCCGCGCTGACAGAGTCGCGTTGAGTTCCGCCATTCAACAAACAAAAGGCAGAGAACCGATTGGCGATAAGTTCTTCCTAAATACCCTACATGCTTACCTGAATAAAATAAAAGCAGGCGTAGGCGTCAACACAGCCTGATGCACAAACCCCGTGCCAGGGTGTCTTTTCACGGTTTTAAGGAAATTTAACAATCCACTTATGTTATCTTGCCTCGGCCAAGGTGAGGGCATGGCCTGTGGCGGCCAGAGATCACCCGTTGAATATACCGCTTGATGACGGTATATTACTATTATCTGGAATCATTTGTATAAAAAAAGTGTTAAGATTTGTTTCATTTTCTTGGTACGCTCAAAACGCAAATATTAAATAACTCAATGTAACTATATTTATTTCTTGTATATGCTACAACGTTTAGAAAACGTATATATGATTTTATTTTTAAGTGTGAATTATCACTTTTGATATGTTAAAGGTATAAAGCGTTAATGTTTATATTTCATCTACACTTGGTTTGATTTCCACATAGGGAAATTAGTTATCTTCATATCCTGATTGAGATAACAAGAGAAAATGCGGCGTTGAGTTCCGTGACACGATAATCGAAATAGTTTATCGAAAATCGGGAAATGTGTGGAAAATGAAGTCTATTTTATTAGAATTATAGAAATTGTAATAATAACAAATATAAAAGCCCTAGTTATTAAAATAAAAAAGTGTACCTGTCGACGTAATCTATAAAGAGAATTGAGTGTGATTCCATCTAACTCAGGTTGTCTCGGCACAAGCTGTGGTCCAAACAAATTGACGATATATCTAATGAGCCTTAGATGGTCCTGCTGAGTAAATCCATAGAAATGTTGGAAATCCAATACAACCACCTGGAATTAAAGATGTACTTTTTTTTAAAACGAATTTTAAAAACAAAAATGTTATTCTTATTTTTAGTACCCAACTGCAGCGAAGCTCAAAAGACACTTACTGAGCTTCACGCTTTATCCCGCATATGGCAGGGTAGGCAGAGGGAACTTAGCCTTGTTACCAGAGCGAAGAAAATGCAAACAATAAATATTTATATAGAGAATATGAAATATGTATGTACTACAAAAGATTTTTGTTCGAGTAGGAATCGAACCCACAACCTGCCGTTTACTGTTACACGCTTGTGCTGCTGCGCCACAACAGGCCTATAAGGCCCAAAAGACAGGTTATATTTTTACCGCGTATATATTTGTAACACATACATACATACGTATGTTCATTTGTTCCCTTGTAACTGTCGCCGTAAGTCGGTAAGCCGATTACATTAAATGGTACGTCGTCGGATTTGTATTCATTGACTGCTACTGTATATATTTATTATTTATTTAGATTTTCTGCATATTGTGGGAATTCTATATGTTTTCTGCCCTACTCTGCATTTAGATTTGCCCTACTTTAGTTGCATCTATAATGCACACTCATTGACAAAGTAAAATGTGTTAGATCTAAAATTTACCTCATGTACTTTAAGCTATATAGACATATACATTAATATATATAATAAAACTATACAAAAAATGTGTCTATGCACTAAATATTTTTATTTCAAAGTAGTTTATAAAGAAATTTTCTAAATGTAAATCAAAAGTCTTCATGGAGTGAGACAAAGTGACATGGGAGTGAAAGTAGGTACCTCGAATATAAATTGCCTGCTGTACGCAGATGATGCAGTGCTTATTGCATCATCATAAAGCGAGTTGCAGGCATTGGTTACCACTCTGAAAGAAGGATGCGCGAATAATGGTCTAAGCCTGAATGCGAATAAGACGAAGGTTCTGGTATTTGAAAGAAATGAAGAAAGAACAGTTTGCAAGGTCAGTGTAAATGATAAGATATTAGAACAAGTGAATGAGGTAGTATATCTGGGAAGTATGTTTAGCAGAGACGGTAGATACGAAATGGATGTGGAAAGGCGTATTGCTGCCGGTAACAGAGTTAACGGTGCCTTAGCTGCATTGTTGAGACGGCGAAACGTCAGCATAGCTGCGCGTTTGGCCGTACACAATGCAGTGTTGGTATCGACACTGTTATACGGCAGCGAAACGTGGGTATTACAGAAGAAGAATGTAAGAAAGATGATTGCTGTAGAGATGCGATCTCTTCGTCGGATATGCGGAGTCAGTTTATCTGATCGCATGTCCAATGAAGAAATACACAGAATGGCAGGTACTAGCGTGGATGTCACAGTGAGAATGAAGAAGAACGGGCATAGGTGGATTGGGCACGTCGAGCGAATGAGTGAAGAAAGAATGGTGAAAAAGATTTATGAAGGAAAAGTGAGTGGTAAGAGAGGGAGGGGGAGACCTCGGTTGACCTTCGAAAACACAGTATCGACGATACTGGAGGAAGGTCACGTAAAAAGCATGAGGACCCCCCGGAGGGCATGTATGAAGAGGTTGATGACAGTGGACGAGGCGAAAGAGGTATGCCGAGATCGTAACGTTTGGCGCTCCGTTCACTCTGCCTACCCCGCTAGGGATATAGCGTGAAGCTAAGTAAGTAAGTAAGTAAATCAACCGCGAATATACTCTTGAGAAGATAATTAAAAAAATCTTATAGGGGATGTTTATTAATTTAGTATGGTCCAAAATAGTGACTTTTTAAAGTTTTATCTGTTTGCTTGTGCGTTTGTACGCGCTAATCTCAACAAGCCGGACTCGCGGCGGGTCGGTCCAATATTAAAGAATTTTCTTTTTATCCCAGTAGCTCTTGTGTTCTACTAAAAAAACTTTGCAGCTTTACAAAATGAGTATACACATTCATCAAATCATCCATTTCCCATTTTCTGAATCTATTCATCCTTTTTTTATACATCAAATATTTTATTTACAAACCCAAATGATTTTTTCAAAAACATTATTATTTTATCTCCGATGAATTTGTAGTTAAAAAGTACGAATTTGTGCCAGACTGATAGATATGTTAAATATCATTGCTCTAGATTATTCTTTAATGTCATCATTACACAATAGTCATCAATTTATTAATTTAGATTGTAAGCCATCAAATAAGGTCATCATTTTATCAAAGTAGGTGAAATTGATGATTTCACTGTATTTAATTCAACAATGTTGTTGCTAACTATTGTATTAAGACAATACAAAGAAAAAATCTTTGTAGACCTCTATTTGTATAAAATAATAAAAAAAAAAATACATATAGATGTGTATGTAAAATTAATATTTTTTTTTTAGTAAAATGGCTTCTGGGAAATATTTGATATGTATATAACAATTACTGCTACAGCTTTATTGGTTAGAAGACTTAGAGGGACTGTGAAAAGTTATTTTAGGTTTATATGGATGCCTTGAGTATGACCTAGTGTTAAAATATTGAGAAGCAACTCAATAGTAAAACGAAAATAATGTATAATATAACAAAATAATGTTCCTTTGTGCCAAAATGGTATCAAGTTAATATTTTTTATCTTGTGTGTAAATAAAACATTAATAAACTTTTATTTATTTAAAAATAATAAATATTCACAAACCTCATAAGGATGATCATCAATGAACTGTTTTACTTGCTGTAGTGGCTGATATATTTCACCTGCATACACACCATGAGTGAAAAAGAAATCTTCTGATCCTGTCTTTGTCGCAAGCCTTAAGTCAAAATATCTAAAAATTAAAACAAAATAATATAATTTTTATTGTTTATAAATATCTTCAAATGTTGACAAAATAATATTTTACAATTATATTTGTAAAGTTAAAATCAGCAATTTTTTTTACAGCCTCGTACTGTATCCCGCATGAGGCAGGGTAGGCACAGGCAACCCGGGAACCTAGTGTTAAGACACTCCGTTCCACTGCCATTCCCCACTTCAAGCCGAATTTGAGGCACTGCGTGAAAGAAATGAAACATTGAATATTTAAAACGAAAATATTAAATATTTCATTTCCTCGACCGGGGATTGAACCCAGAATCTGTCGGTTACAGTCACATGCTTGTGCAGCTGCACCATGACAGGCCTCAAAATCAGCAATTGTATTATTATATTGTGATGCAGTGATATACGCACACAACAGGATTGATTCTCACTTTTCACACTATCATACAGAAGCATAGCATTGCAATTGCACTATTTGAAGAGTTGGCAAAAGAATCCAGTTTCAAGATACTATATTTTCTGTTTATTTTTTGCTACAGTAGGAAAATAAAGGTAATTCCTTCAAAGAGACTTTAAATCTACAACCAATGTGTAACATTTAAAAGCTGCACCATCATAATATAGTAATTAAATAAACTTAAATAATATCTCTGTAGTACAATTAAATTACAGACAAAATCTTGATAGCCTCATTTAAATATCTGAAGATTGTTTAAGATGGTGCTGATAAAATAATATGTGACCTACTTTTTATAATAAATTTAATTTAATTTGGATAACCTAAATATGTTTGGTTGAGTTAATTTTTAGTTTGTTTGAAATGTATAGCTGTGCATTCTCTCTGCAGTTTAGTATAAGGTATTGTTTTATCCAAGTATATTATATTTTTGATGGTGGTTCTAGAAAAAACATTTTGAATGTTGTTGGTGTCAAATGCAGGTTGCAGAGTGGAAGTCACTTCCACTCTGTAATGTGCATTTCAAGATAGGTCCAACTATACTTGGATTGTAATTCCCAGATACTACATACTGGAAGGAGTGGTACGTATTAATAATGCTCAGTATATTTTCTTTTGTACTTAATACACTGAAAAAAAAAAGAGAGTAAATGAAGTACCTAATCCCAATAAGAAGTTGTTGTAAGGCATCAATTGCCTGTGTAATGGTCCACCTTAGGATCGTACCTTGAAACAGAGGGTACAAGTTCTTCAAAATGGGTTCAGCATCAGGAGCTAGACCACTAGATCGTGTTATAGCATATGTCATGGAATCATGGCTACCTGGAATGAAATAATATAATTTTACATAACTTTTACAAAACAATAATCGTTAATGGATATAGGTACAGTTAATAAATAATTTGACTTTAAAAATAAATAATTTCAAATTACCTGGAATGGCAAGATATATAAGTGGAATGTTTCTTAACGATTCAGGAAGATTTCTCATCCAGTTCTGTAAATCAATAGTCTGTACACTACCATTTTCATTCATAATTAGGCCTAAAAACAATTTTTTACACGGCTATAATATATTATTACAATGTGTTGTCTACAGAAAGAAACAACAAAGCAATGATTCGCAGTACCCGTAACTAAGGAGTTAACTGAATCACGTCACTCTACAAAAATAGCTTATACCTTGAGCTGTAAGGCCCTTTGTGTTGTTTATATTATTTTTCAAATACATATTTGATATTTTCATTTTTCCCGCCTAGTATTCATAAGTAACAACTAAGTTTAAAGTCAGTATAAGCCAGTGATAATCAATTGAGTGTAATAATTTGGAGGTTATCATATATTAATGTACCTTTTAAAATTGTCGTATATTAATTATGAATAACAATTACCTACCATTGTGTTTATTTTTTAGACTTTTGACATAATAATGACATTTCATAATTTAGTGTTGCATGATACAATTTGAGTCAATTTGTGAAATTATAATACATTTAAGTTTATAAAATATGCATTTTGGAATTTCAGCTTATGATTATATATTATTATTTTACTTTTTATTGTTTTAATCAAATTTATTACATAAAAATGAAACAATAAAGAAAGATTAGGGAAAAAAATGTTTTGCTGATTGGATTGATCAAAATAGATTTTTTTAAAGGTTTTTTATATGGCTATTGCATGATAAGTGCGTTTCTAGAATTAATGAAATATTGGAGAGAGGGTACATTAATAATAATGCAAATATGCATGCAGATAAAAAACTGATCAAGTGCGACTCGGATTCGCCCACCGGAGATTCCGTATCAATTTTAGGTTTGTATATTAAAGGGAAGAACAACCGATAAAAAATTATACATTAAAGTTTACAGACATGTGTACTATTTACTTGAATTAATTAGAAATTAATTTAAAAAATTAGTACATATATCTGTAAACTTTATACGTTTCTAATAATCATTAAAACATTTATTTGTACCTCACAATCTGTCCACGGCTTTACCCGTTTGAATTATACCATTTTATTTATTTATTTCAACTAGTTCAACTAGTTCTAGTTCTAATGACAGTATCTCTTTTAAAGGAATATCGATACTTTAAACAGTAAAATTTCAGGTAGATTAAAAAAAATAATAGCAATATTGTCGAGCTTAATATTTTTAATTGGCATATTTTTTTTATTTTTTTAACCGACTAAAATGAAATCAACACTAAATGTTAAGTGAGGGTACCATAATACAATTAAGGAAAATAAATATTTTATATGAACACTTGAGGAAATTAATTATATATTTTATATTTTATATTCTCAAATTAAGTATTGATTGTTTTCATTTATTCGCTCTGGTAAGAAGGCAAAGCCTTAATTTCGGTGGAAAGTCAGGAACAGAACGGAGTGTCGTGACACTAGGTTCTCAAGTACCCTCTGCCTACCCTGCCATGTGCAGGATACAGCGTGAAGCTGAATGAGTGAGTGAATACAAATATGATAATAGTACGAGAAGTATCTACTCTGTAAGTTTTTATTACGCGGCGAATTAGGTCTAGGACTAGGACCTAGATATTTGATATTAACTGCAGCTTGATATCTCCACAAAATCTCGAGATAGTCGTGACAAATGGACAGACAGACAACAAATTGATCTTATAATATATTATCCTTTATAACTTTTGATGTAAGGAGCTCTAAAAAGTATTTTGGAGACTGTCACAAAATAAAACGAGTAGTGCCTTCTTAACAGCTCAGCACTTTATCACGTCTGATTATTTATACCAAGTATTTAATTCGACCAATGAATCAATGAATCAATGTTAAACTGTTAGTCATGTTTGTGATTTTGCGGTTTACATAATGCCTATATAAAAATAATTAGGTAAAATATATCTTAAGTACGTACAGAAATGATTATAGGATATTTTATAGATCAAAGTAAGTTCTGTTTCGTTTGATAAAAAAAGTGTTTTAATAAGCAATATGATGTTATGAGATAAGGACGTCGGGCCATTGTTAAGTAACATATAATATGCGTATAATGCTATAACCGTGTACCTACTACAAGTGATGAATATTTCTAGAGTTCAAATCCTATAAAATGTTTATTTAATAAATGATATTTTTTATTAGTTTAGATAGGTTCCACATACATATATAAATTAAAGATACGTTTTATGTATCGGTATTGGATGTGGTATTTATAAATAGGGTTTGCATGTCATAAATCGGAGATGTAGTTCATGGATACTCTAAAAGCTGTAAAATCGATAAAAATAGCGTTTATTTTTTTAGGTTTTACTACATGCTATTTAGAGTTACTATCTTTTTATTCAGCTCTTTGAATTATTATTAATGTATAATTGCAATTTACATAATGTATAGCGATCAAAATGTAAGGCTTAGATCAACTTTTAAACAAAGTAAAATACAATCAAGTTAAACGAAATGAAAAATACATACATACCCAAAAGAAAAAAAAGTAATCCAAGATTCATGTTATTAAAATTTACACTGTTAAATGGCACTTTTAAAATGTCGCCTATTGCTTACAAACCATAATTATTAATTTACGTTAAGTAGGTACTAATTTTATGTCCCAAGTTAAAAGTAGATAAAGGCACGAGTATGTTACTTGAGAAACTAAGAATGAAGTGCGTGTGATTCAATAAGAATCCTCTTGTAGGTTAATAAATGCGAAAAGTGTTGGATGTTATTGATATAATCGCGATTGCTTTGTTTCAGAACTTAAAATCAACTAATGTGTACCATTTAACGCTGATTAGGTGAAAGGACTGTGCTTTTTTTCTGGTAGTCTAGTTTGATGTTAACCTTGTTTTTTATTCTCAACAATAACTTGGACACTGTTTACAAATTTGCTGTATGTATTTATAGTATATAATCACATGCTTATAATTAGGATGTACACGACAAATTTGAAACTAAAATGTCTTCTCTAATTTCGGAGCTTGAACATGTTACCCAAAACCGGTATGTAACTTTTCTATGGTTTTTGCATTTGCGGCCAATCACGTAGCTTAATATTTTTCTAAATATCAGTCATCTTACATACTACTTTTGTGTCATTATTATTTACCGGAGTTCATAATTGTTTATTATTACTTAAACAAAACCTGTAGTAGATGTGTACATCGCGTGCATTTATACGTACAACTTCAATAAAAACAACTATCAAGTTGCTCTTGGCCGGCTCCTAAATGATTCAAGCAGGTAAAGATGTTAATTTCGATGTTAACGGTCATGCATGCACATAATATATAAAAAATATGTAGAAAAATATTTGTAGTGGTAGTGGTGGTCGGTGGAGCAACGATATTTATGTAGTTACACCATTATATAAAATAACATGTAGTATTAAATGTAAATATTTTTTTAAATAAGGGTGACTGTAAAAACTACGATTGTTGGTTCGATTTGTACCCGAAAAGATAAAAAAATTTTTTCAGCTTCACATTGTGTACCTTAAATGACTGGGTACGCTGAGGGAACTTGGGAACCTAGTGTTAAGACACTCCGAAATGAATTAGGTATTTAATATAAGTATTCATTGCTTTTTAGCTTTGCTCAATACGATAATCGATACGAAATCATTCGCAATACGATAAACGCAGGGTGTTGAGCCTCGCATCTTAATGCGCAATGACTCGAAAATTTGAAGCAATGTGAGAACAGAGTGTCTTAACAATAGATTTCCACTGCCTACTGTGCCATATGGGGATATTAATCGTGTATAGGTACTGTTCCAATCTTAATTCATGGCGTTGAGCGCTGATCCTGTCAGTTGAGCAATTGTCTTTTGTCACTATCACATTTTAAAAAAGCCCTTTCCTGTTACTATTTTCTTTCCAATCTCAGAATTAGAGAAATATTTAGAGCGAATGCAAACGAATTTTAAAATGTTGAAAATATATCTTAATCAATTTCTATAAAAATATCATAATGTTATTTCACGTTCATAATTTATATAGGTACATTTATTTTTTATTGTATTTTTTGCATAATCTTTGTTGTTTTGTATTTACACACGTTATCGTTTTTTCGTTTTTAAATTTAGTAAAGATTTATTTTCTCTGAAATACTACTTTCTTTATTTTCAGATGTTTTCCTTTTTTTGACATAGCAAGTTCTCACTTCGTGCCAAATTTTCAGACCGTCCACGAAAAGTATCCTATAAGTTTTAATTTTAAGTTATAAGTTTAAATAAGCTGAATGTATTAAGTACAGGTGAACCATCATACTGGCCAACAGACCCGAAGAAAACACCGGACCTGCTAGATTTCTTTGTGTACAAAGGACTGTCACATCATTATTTAAGTGTGCAGACCTCTCTGGATAGCAGCTCAGATCACACGCCAGTAATTGCCACAATAAGTACCACGATAATTGAAAGACCACCTAAAGAACGACTTTACACCAAAAATACCGATTGGGAAGCATTCAGGCAATATATAAACGAAAATCTCAACTTAAAAGTGTCTCTGAAATCAAAAACTGACATTGAAAAGTATGCAACGATCCTGACAAACCTAATACAAGTAGGCGCGTGGAAATCCACACCTCCAGTAAAAATAAAACAAGGTAATAGAAATGTAACCCAAGAAACAGAGACAAAGATCTTAGAAAAGAGACGACTCCGAAGAGTTTGGCATTGTAGCCAACATCCTAAGGATAAAAGGGCGTTCAATAAAGCAGCTGCAGACCTTAAACAGTACCTTAAGAATATAAAAGATGAAACCCTACAAAATAAATTACGAAACTTGAATCCCCAATCTAAAAACGAGAATTCACTCTGGAATGCAGTAAAAAGTAACATGTTAACGCCCCAGCTTGCACAACATCCAATCAAAAACCATAAAAACACCTGGGCTAGAACTGACAAAGATAAGGCTGAGGCGTTTGGACATTTTTTGCACGAGGTCTTTACACCAAATAGCAAAGATTTGGAAACTGAAAAAGAAATACAAGACTACCTAGAAACCGATTTGCAACTATGTTTTCCAATACCGAGCTGCTCGCCTCGAGAAGTCCAAAAAGAAATTCAAGGTCTGGAATTGAATAAGGCTCCTGGCTTCTGCTTGATAACAGCTGAAGTCTTACGTCAGCTGCCTAAAACAGCTATAGTCGGCATAACACACTTGTTTAACTCCATAATTAGGATCGGATATGTCCCAATGGTATGGAAAATATCAGAAATAATAATGGTTGGCAAGCCTGGAAAATCCCCCCATCTTGTGTCTTCTTACAGACCAATCAGTCTACTACCAACTTTATCAAAATTGTTTGAGAAGATCATCTTGCGCAGATTAACACGAGTTCTAAACGAAAACAACATCATCCCTCAGCATCAGTTTGGCTTCAGAATTGGCTATTAGACCATAGAACAAGTTCATCGAGTTGCTGATAAAATAAGGGAAGCGCTTGAGAAAAAGCAATATTGTTCTGCTGTTTTTCTTGACGTACAACAAGCATTTGATAAGGTTTGGCATTTGGGCCTGCTATTCAAAATGAAGAAAGAACTTCCACATAATTTCTATCTGCTCCTAAAATCTTACTTGGAGGATAGAATATTCAGAGTCAGAATAAATGAGACCTATTCTGCCTTTCACGACATAAAAGCCGGTGTACCGCAGGGTTCCATAGTGGGCCCTACTCTATATCTTCTCTACACCGCAGACATACCTACAACAGATAACATCTTATCCGCAACATTTGCTGACGACACGGCTGCGCTCTGCAATCACGGAAAAGCCAGTGAAGCCTCCCTACTGCTGCAAAATCATCTGAACAAAGTCCACAAATGAATGGAAAAGTGGCGTATCAAAGCCAGCTCAAATAAATCAGTCCAGGTTACGTTTACATTGAGACAGGGTAACTGTCCCCCTATTAAACTTGGCAATGACGTTCTACCTCAGCAAGGTTCAGTTAAATATTTAGGCATGCATCTTGATCGAAGGCAGACTTGGAAAACTCATATCAATAAAAAACGCGAAGAGTTAAATATACGTCTACGTAACCTGAACTGGTTGATAGGAAGAAGGTCACACTTATCTCTGGAAAATAAGATACTAATCTATAAGGCCATAATTAAGCCAATATGGACATATGGCATAGAGCTATGGGGATCAGCTAAGGATTCTAATGTGGAGATCTTACAACGTTTCCAGAACAAAGCGCTCAAAATGATAACCGATGCACCACTCTTCATCAGAAACAGTGAACTACATAAATACACAGAAGTGAAGACTGTTAAGGAGGAAGTCAAGCGTAGAACAAAAGCCTATAAAGACCGAATAGAGGCTCATAGTAACACCTTAGCCACAGCTTTATGTAAACCAATAAATGTTAGAAGGCTGAAAAGACAACATATCTGGGACATCACCTAGTCGATAGGACTCAATATAATAAGAGACAGCTTCGTCACTGGACGAACAGTCTTTCCTGCCATTGAACTTCCACCAAAAAATCTGTTAAAGGCTACTGCTAAGCCGATTGCAAGATAAAATAATATAAAAAAAAAATAAGTTTTAATTACGCGTCATACAAAATGCTGCATAAACGATGCATAAATTCTCCTTCCTATCTTTTGATTGACTTTACTTAGACGCTTATTTTTTTTATAAATTTTGCGTAATGTACATTTTCCATTGAATGTATATTGCACATTTTTATGACAAATAATACAATGACGCTTTAGTGAAATATTACGGCTTACTGAAATATATTCAACGGGAAAATAACATTTAAACCGCCCCATAACTTGGAACTAAATTATAATATATAAAAATATTAATATTAATAATGATATCTATAGATAATAATCTCTATGTTTCCTGAAAGATAAGTCATGCGAATTATCAATAATGTACCAGTACAAGCAAAAAATTGTGTGGCATGGGTCACGTTACCACATATAAGATAACATATACTTACATAAAAATATATTTAGCTTCAGGGAACTTAGCGTTAAGACATTCCGTTCAGTTCCTCACATTCCGACGAATTACTTTCGATCAGCGCGATTTGTCTTCCTCAAGTGGACATACAATCCACGACCTGTCGCATTTACAGTCGCACGCGTGTGCCCCTGCGCCACTACAAGAACCAGGAAACACATTTACGAATATACATACAGGAGAGCAGAAAATTTGCTTATTATGTTTGTTTCTTCTTGCTTACAAAACTAAAGATATTCACGAATGTAAAAAAGGTAATATTTAAGAATGAAAGCTACTGACATTACTTTCAAAGGGCAGCTAAAAAGTGTGTCTTTTGGGAAAGATATTTTCCTCTTGCACAGTCGTAATTCATTTTTTTTCCAAAACCGGTGTATTTAAGGTTATAGGGCCATCAACCTTTATATATGAGCTCGCTGTAACCTACTTACTGAAGTCATTATCTACTTGTTGATAATTTTCTTTAATACGAAGTAGGAACATTTATTTTACAAATAGCAGATATTAAAATACTTACTTTAGTTTAATTTATGTACCTACTTCATTATTTGTCCTTAAGTATACAAAGAAAACGATTGATAGTAATAACTGAAATTGGGTACTATATTAAATTATCTAGCGTGTGACTGCAAGCGATGGGTTGTGGGTTCGATCCCCATTCGAAGAAATGAAATATTTGATATTTTCCATTTAAATATTTAATGTTTTCATTCATTTTTTTCATCGCTCTGGTAGCAAGGCAAAAGGTGTCTTGTTACCAGAGCGAAGAAGCGAAGAAGTGAGCATGAGTGTCGCCAATCAACACGCAATGCCTTAAATTCGGCGGAAAGTGGCGAAGCGAAAGTGGAACGGAGTGTCTTAACATTAGGTTCCCAAGTTTCCTCTGCCTACCCTGCCATGTGCAGGATACAGTGAAGATGAGTGAGCGTGAGTATAAATAAAGATACCAAAAGTAAGCGGCACCAGCAGAATACGAAATTTGACAGTAACTAATATCTCACTAATCCTAATTTTTGGCAGAAATATAATGTTTTTTAGAAGTAAACTGAACATCTTTACAGCTTCTGCTGCTTACCAACTTAAATAACAAAAATCTATTACGTAATGCATATTGTGTTTATATAATAAGTTACTTGTATAGGTTTTATTCTTCTAGTTATTATGAATGGCATTGAACTTGTTATGATCAAATGCATAATGGGGCACTTCCCATTATGCATTTGATTATAACAGTTTATAATAACAAACTGCACCTTTTAAATGATAAATGATTGGTTTTGTCATAGTGATTAGTGTGGGTCTAATATTTCATTTTAAACTTCACCCTTTGCCCCCCAAGGCAATATTGGTAGAGCGAAATTGGGAACCTAGTGTTAAGACATTCTATTTCGGCCTGTACTCTCCTGCCGAATTTTCGAAAAAAAGGCATTGTGTGTTGAGTAACGACGGAGCGAAGAAATTTAAATTTATAATAAAATTTTCTCAAGTGAGGATTGAACTCATAACTTGTCGCGTATACAATCGCACGCTGCGCTACGTCGCCTTAAAAAATGAGCAAGGTTCCTTTTAACTGCTCAATTTATCCTTAGTTAGTATGAAATTTCCAAATCGTCATTCATAACTAAGGAGAATTACAGAGGCCATTACGACAGTCGGTAGAGTATGTAAAACGGTAACATGACTGACAGTCTACGTCGATAGTTGACAGACATTTGGCAATTATTCATTAGACTGTAGACATCACCTGAAGTAGGGCGACCGTTTATTTATGTTCTCCGGAAGGCGGTCAGGGATTTTATCATTGAATATAAATTATAATAAACCTTTATCAATGGCAATATTAACATATTTCATTTACCGCCGCTAAAAATGTAATGAAATTGCAACATTTTTGTTTTATAATGAAATATTTTTTTGCTTTAGGTTACAGTTGTTAAGATGAAACTTAACTGTAACCTAAAGTAAATAAAGCTTAGCTTCACGATATACATATTTCTAGCGAGGCAGGCAGAGAGAACGGAGCACCGAACGCTACGGTGTTATTTTATACATTATCATATTGTAGGGAAAGATTTCTTTTCCAATTTTCACGGTAGTATTTGAGGTGTTAGAAAGTGAAATTCAGACTACAGTTTATCTAACAAATAATAAGAAACTTTATGCCGTTTTCTTACCTTTGTTTACTCCCATCAGTTTTGTAAAATGTACAGATTTGCGTATTAAAGTACGTATGTGTCAGCCCGGGGGGCCTGCATAGATAGGTGCATACTTTACTCAAAAGTTCACACAGTCAACGTTTCTGGCCCTGTGGCCAATTCAAACCGTGTTTATTTTCTCTACTTGATATCTATAATTAGAAGCGGCATATTGTATCATAATATTATTGTTCAATTAGTTTTTACTTGGAATAATGCGTCTCAATTAGTATTAATATCATATACCTATCTATATCAAATTTCTCTGTACCTATTATTTACACGATTGGTTGCGTACATCGTTATGTAACGTTATAGATTTTGTTACATAATTCGGTGAAACCAATAAAAATATTGTCATAAAATAGCATTTATTTTACATTGCCTTAAATATGCTATATATTTTAACATTTATATATAAAATAATGATAAAATACGAAATTCCAATGAAGTAAGTATAACGTATATGAACATTATAATTGTTACTTAATTAAAATAACATACTTAGATATAATTATATATTCTACAAAATACATATACTTATTATGTCTACAGTACACAGTGGGAGGAGGACAGAGATATGTATACAAAAAGGTCAACGAAAATAGCCGAGCATGAATCGATATGTTACGAGCTTTGCACCAGTCCGTGTCAGTTCGCCGAGTTGGCTCACTCGGTCTCGCTCCCTACCACTCGCTAGAGTCGCATCCTCTTGCTCGGCGCCAAGCTTCAGTCAACAATCCCCGTTATCACTGCGCTGCCACATCGTAAACACGGCACGTAACTTATCAACATAAATAACCTGAGTTGACGCCTGCCGATGTTACAATGAACAAAATACGCTCAGGAGTGAAATAGGCGAAAGGAAGTTGTCGACAAACCGTAAAGACTGTTACAAAACTGTATACTTATTGTGCTACCTTTCCCGTGCGATGTTGGGGGAAAGTTTTGGTTAACAAGTTGGATCTTATTGTTTGCTGGGACTTATTGCGAATGTGTATTGAAACGTTCATCGCTATCCACGGGCGCACTGCTATGCGCCACGACCTGGTGCATTTTATAAGGCATACCTCATCTGACCACTACTGCGAAGGAGCGCTTTAGTTTCCGAGGCAGGTAAGCTTCTGTAAATTATTAAGCATGTATTCTTGACGCAAACGTTCCAGAACATACTTATAGAAACCAATGCGAGAATCATCCGTCGTGCACGCTAGCCGAATGTGCCAATGTTTAATGAGGTGAGTGATAAAAATAAAAATTATCATAACACGCTCGAGTTTCGCAAAACGAATAAGACATTATAGAAATCAGTGAGAATTGGTTTGATAACCTCGGCTATTAACCAATCGAAGGCCTTTGAATATAATGAATTTTTATTGTCTAAAAGACCATTATAGAAATAACTGCCCCGTAACATAAGTTACACTAAAGTACAATTCTTATCATTAAACGATGAAATAATACTCATTTATAAACACAAGTTTAAAAATAAAAGCATACAGAAAACTATAACTACTATATAAAATTACCCATAATATGTACAATGGAATATTTTATGAAATCGACAGGCATGTAAATACCTCTCCGTCGTTTTATTTGAATTACCCTACACATTTCAAAAGCTGCTTAGACCAGTTTCTCATTTAAAAAGTATCTTATACCTATAGTAGATTAAATAATCGATACATACAAAGTAATATTGTGAAAAGTAACTTATGAATAAAGTAGACACGACGCACAGAAGTACACAGCTTTTTATGTTTTTACTACTCATATGAAGATAAAAATAAAAAGAATAGATAATTCTATTGGTATGTTACTAATCATACTCTTATTATTTTAAAGTATTTTGAAGAGGTAGAAGGTGATATTTCTGAGAAAAGGTAACCTAATATCAATTACAATCCAAATACATCTACGAAGTCATTGTAACATCAATGTGCATTTTTTTATAAATCTACTACAAACACACAATCGCTGTTAGCATAATAATAAAGATGGTGGGACGTAATATCAATAATAATAATAAGTAATAATTGCACTGTATAATTATGAAGTAATATTTATGCAGATTAGACTAAATCATATAGTTGTTAACGTATAATTTATTTCAATATATACACATATGTACATTTTTTTAATTTTCAAATTTGAAAACTGTCATACCGTTATATATTATGTGAATAATATATATTTACAGCCAGTATATAGTAAATAATTAACTAGACATATAAACTTAAAGGTAATTATGAAGCTATATGCGTGATGTAATGTGATAGATGTTATTGTAATTTCATCTCCATATAGTGTACTCTATTAAACCATACTCCATGACAAATGATCACATGTACAATTATTTTAAAACGTAATATATCACGTGTAACAGCCATAATAATAGGCGTAAATGATAAGCTAGACAATATAATAATCGATAAGATACAAATCATTATTTGTATACTTCGATAAGATTAGATAATAAAATTAACATTCAGTGAGAAGCACATGCAAGTAAAGTTATAATTTTTGCATTAATATCAAAAATGTAAGTAATATTATTATTGTTTAATTCTTAGCTACTAGTTTATGTCATTTTAACTTAAAATCTTAACGTTTCACAGATGTTTTTCTTTGTGTAGGCTTCTTTCTGAACATACTAAAATTTTATAAAACTATTTACTGTCTATCTTAAATATATGCTGTAGATAAAATTATGCCTGTATTTTAAAAAAAATATTTTTTATTTATAGTTATTTCGATAATAAATTGTCAGATTTCATGTAAGAATTTATAATTCAGATATTATCAATTTTACCGATGTTAAAAACATAATATTTGCTTTTATGAAACTATTACGTAGGTTAAAGCAAGTTATTACAGGAGACAATTAAATAATTGTATATAGACGTAACAAAAGGTGATTTAAATAAAATTTATTATAGCATCCGCGTTGCTTTGTGAACAAGGAAAGATATTCTAACAAGTTATTATTGATGAATAATACATAACCAATCACGTTACTATAGAAGAAAAACAAAGTATATAAGTTTAAATTGACGTCAGACTAATTGTAAATGATCTATAGGTGAAAGAACCATCAATAAAACAATTACAACCTTATAATATAATGGTATTTGTTTCTATTGCAATTAAAGTAAATAGATAAACCGACTTACGGTTAACTTAAAACATTAGAACTCGAGAAATAATATCAGCTTTACGCTGTATCCCCGTAGGGTCGACAGAGAACTTGGGAAACTAGTGCCAAGACACTCAGTTCCACTGCCGTTCCCCGCTTTCCGCCGAGGCATTGCGTGTTGAGTGGCGAAACTCAAAGCAACGCTTTGCCTTATTACCACAGCGAAGAATTTAAAACATAAAATATTTAATTTGAAAATATTAAATATTTCACTTCCTCGAGATCGAACGTGGATCGAACTCACAACCTATCGTTTACAGTTGCACTTGTGCTGCTGTGTCACGATAGGCCTCAATTTGTTTAAAAAATATACACTATAAGTTTAAAATCTAAAGAAGGAAGTTATTTTTAGCATAAACCAATGCATCGTGTTTGTTTTGAGCTTGTGTGGGCTGTTAGTCACTATCTCTTAGTAACCTTCAAGGCTTTTTTATTTATTATACTTGTAACAATAACTTGTTTTAATATAAAACTAAAAAAATAGTTTAAATTTTTTAACAATAATAATGACAGATGTTCTTTAGTATGACAATAGTTAAAAGTGATGGCGTCAATGATAGAGGTTACGAACTCTATTTTTTGAGTAAAGATTAAAATGAATGTAGTTTAAAAAAGACATTGTATCTACAATTATTGTTTTGCGTTAGTACATAAGCGAAAAGCCTATGCCCCATATATATTACTATTTTTCCAAGTCAAAATTAAAACATTTGTTATGTTTATTAAAAAAGGAAGACAAAACCAATAGTTTCTAATACTATGAGATTAGCTTTTAGCTATACATAGTTTTATTTCATTTTATTTGCAAAGCATACACTTACTATCGATAGGAATAAATTAATTAGTTGTTGAAGGCCATTTTAGTTGTATATTTTGATAAGAACGATATGACTCTATCGACTAGAAAGTTCTTAAACATTATATTGTAGTTTAGAGGCGTTTCAAAAATAATATATTAAATAAATTTGAAACCAAGATAACATTCTTTAAACCAGCACATATTGTATAATGCGCTTACGTTATTTGTCCTACTTAATGTTGATATATGAACACAAGGTTTACAACTCTATTCCACAGATAGAAATAAAATACAATTTGAGATAAACATACATCATAACCACATTTCTTTTTAGAGAACAAATATTCACTTTAATCTATTTTAAAGATATAATTTTCACTAATAAATAAGCTTGTTCTGCAAATAAGAAGAGTTTGCGGTGTTTCTCAAGTTAGAGATTTTTCTCATTTCATTCTCAAAAATATCTTTTGTAAAGCCATTAATTAGAAAATATCCGATATATCTCTTGTAATCCTTAGCTTCACGCTATATACCTAGCGGGGTAGGCAGAGAGAACGGAGCGCCAAACGCTGCGGTGCCAAACGATACGGATCTTTTAATATTATACATAAAAAAGAAACGAACCAAGAAATGACCCCTGTGGGACGCCCATGCAGATTAATGATCCAGGAGATTTCTTGTCACTCACAAAAACTCTCTGAACCCTATTAGCTAAGAAAGAGGTCAGAAGATTTAAGTGCATGTCCTCTTATACAGTAATGTTATCGTAGCCAATGCTTTAAACAAATCACAGAACATGCTAAGTGCGCAAACATTGGTGGTGGTAAATTAGTGGACTATCAAAAATGAAGCATTTAACGTGTTATTTTATATAAAACTAATTAAATTTACAGTAACAGAAATGGAAATTGTTTTATTTCCAATATCTTCCTAATCAATCAGCTCTGTAATTTGGTTACTTCGTTTTATGTGTCCCGTTTTATGTATCTCAGTTGCGTTTTCTAACTTTACCTAGGGTTACAATTCGTGGACAATTTTAAGGTAAAAAAATAATATACATTATTAAAGTCTAACCTATTCTTTTTCGTTCTAGGTCGCTATTGATGGCGTTACTGGACATCCGAAGTGATTGGTATTTGTATATTTGGCTAATATATCGTAAAATCTATTCAGCTGTTATATGGTTGGTTGGCAATCACTGCCGAAGTGATAAGACTCGGTCGGTGATAAGCACCGGAGTAAGCCAGTCGCCTGGAGGCCTCCACAGAGTGCGCACGCGTCGCAGGAAACCGCTACAGCATCGTAAGCACGTCGTCGCATTAGTGAGGAGATCTTCATTGAGAAGAATAGTGATGGCACCCGGAGCTACTGCACACGCTATGATGGAGGACAAGGAGAAAATCCTCTCCAATGGTGAGTCAATCTATGTTGTACATTTATGTATAAAGTCCACAGTTTAAATAAAGCAAACATAAAAAAAACGTTAACCAAGTGAAAGCTGCAAAAGAATTGAAATTTAACATGTTGAAGTTCTTTGTGGAAGTCCCACATTGGTACAAGCAAGTGATAGTTCACATAGTAAAATATAATCACATAGTAAATAATTGTGATGTTAAATAGTTATTAATTAAAGCTTTGAATTGCAAAAAGGTATCACAACTCAATAATGTTTATATTCGTAGTTTGGTTTTTGCTTCCGCATCGTTTCCTTGACGATATTGCCCTCAGTGAGAATCAATCTTGGAGTTTATTTATAAAAGCGCACGATCATTATCTTTGTGCAAAAGGAAGAACGGCTTTGTATGATTCTTTAGGTAGAAAAACATAAATAAACTTTGTTTATTATTTTTGCAACATATAAGAAAGGAAGAACTAAGCTAAGTAATTTGTAGGAGCAGAGAAAGTAAATATGATTAAAGTCCATATCAAAGTTCTGTACACAACTAAATTTACCTTGTAGAAATAATTGGCAAAGCATCAGTATTGTATTTACCATTTCAATTTTCCCACTCGATCATGTTACAATAATTTAGTAATTCATAGTCATCATTAGCTATTGTTTTATATATATGTGAAATTGTGTTTTGTGTGAATATGTGTAGGTACATTTAGAAAAATCATCACAATTTTTCAGGAGATACTCTTAAATTAAATGACATCTTGCTATTTATATTATAAATAAAGAATAGAAAAAATTCTAGTAATCTTGCGTCTATGTATTTAGAACATCTACATGTGATTTTAGAACCACATTATTTACGAATAAAATTTATTTTTTAGAATTAGTTTTCTAAAAAATAATAATAGAACTTTTCGATTACGAACAGATTGAAAAGAACAGACCAAATACCCACATAGCATTTGTTCTTTTTAAATTAAGTTATATGATAATGATTTAACTCTTACTTAAAGTGCAAATAGACGACCGGACTTGGTTTGGTTACACTCCAAACAGTCCGGCACGGCCTTTGCGCCAGACGACCAAACAGCGAGCCGTACCGTCCAGCAATGTTTTCAGCTTGGGAGTTTTCCCCTAAATTTAGGGAAAAATTTAAGTGAGGGAAACTTATACTGAAAAATTATTTAGGGTATTTTTTAAGGAAAACAACAGCTGGAATAAGAGACTTCATTAATAAGAATGTTTTGTTTTAACTGTGTTTAAAAAAATAAACTATACTAGATACGTTTTTATATATTCATTATATAGCATGTTCGTGGTAGCTTGGTGCCCTCTGTAGTCGAACTAAACGTCTAAAGCAAACAACTATAAGTAAACGAGTAAAATTTAAATTAAAAGATATTGATAAGCATTTATTCTTCTTATATGTGCACTCTTATTTAATAAATGAAGTAAAAACTTTTAAAAAACAATAAATAATGCCCAAAGTTAATCAAAGCGGCGATTTGTAAAAGATAGATTTGAATTTATTATCACTTGAGTATTTTAATTTTTATCATTTAAAAAAATCATTAAAAATATCACAAAAATCAGGGTATTTTAGTTTGAATTTAGGGGATTTTAAAGTATTCTTTTGATCAGTTGGCAGCACTGTCGTCCAGTTTGCTTTTGCTAGCACAGCGTGAACACGTCTCGGTATGCCACCTTCACTATCAAAAAATTACGTTAATTAATAACAAAAAATCATTACGTGCATGTTCATTGTAGTAGAGCTTATGTGCTGTATTGCCACAAGCATGGAAAATCTTTATATAGCTCTAAAATTTTATATAATAGATAAGATTTATTAAGAATAGACTGAATATTGTTGCGAACATGTTGCGACATGTAAGGCTTACAGTCTACATCTAAGTAAAACCAATAAACGATAAAATATTTATTAAATAACGGTTATTGCGCGTAGTAAAGAATATACGGAATAAAAAAATATTTTTTTATAAGTTTCTAGAAATAGTAACAAAAATAATAGAATAATAGAAACACAATGAAAATAAATAAAAAGAAATCTAAATAAACAAAAAGTATAAATAAAAAACACAATACATTTACTAGGATTTGAAACCAAGTCATGACGACACTGAGTCGGCCAGCTACCACTTGAGCTATTACAGCTTAATAAGATATTGTGAATATAAGATATTTATAATGATTTAAAAATATTCGATATACACGTCGAATATATTATTATGTCTAAGTATAACCATTAAACGATAAAATATATATTACTTAATAATTATTACGCGTAATAGAGTATTTTTGAGCAAGCAAAATATATCGAAATTATTCTAAGATCATAATGCAAACTGAAAGAAAAAAGAAAATTTTCTAAATTTCTAGAAATATCAATTAAAATAATAGAATAACAGAAACAAAACCAAAATAAATAAAAAAAAACGCAAAAAAAAAAAAAAAAACAAATTGATAACGAAGGCTCGAACAAGGTCATTTAGGTATAGAGACCGCCGCCTCCCAACTGAGCCAATACATGTGTTAACACTATTGCGAATATTACGTATTTATATAAAATATTAATTTTTAAACATTAGATATTTTTACGTATTTTTAAACAGTAAACAGCTGTGAGTGGATTTATTCTATTTATTATTATATAACTTCTATTTTAATACTTTAAAAGAGTACGTCATTGTCAATTTAATTTTACATAATAACAAAGCAAGTGTATGTACTTTAAGTTGTAAATTATAAATAAGTGGATTCATCAATTATTTATAATTAACAAATTAAAGTATCCTTGCTTACTGTAAATAATTAGGGTGAATAGTGAAATCTGAACTTATATTTATTATTTAATTTTAATATACATAGGTATATTAAAATTAAATAATAAATATTAAGTCGGCTTTCCATCTCTTCTATAGAGAAGAGATGGAAAGCCGACTTAATATTTATTATTTAATATCAGTATACCTATTTTTACGTTTTTTAGTATAAGTAAACATTTATGACTATTATAGTTCGTATTCAATGGATTAGAGCATGTCTTGGAATATGACAAAATTTACAATACTCCCTAATATACGATTTTTTTTATGACGTATTATTTACGATCCTTGCATACAAAAGACGTGTGATGAAAATAGTCTTTATATATCTCCTATTCTTATCCAAAATAATGTTGTCTTATTGTTACGACGTGTACCACATAAGGTGGACTCATAACAACTGAATCAAAAATCGGTTTGGTACGCCATCCACACGATCAAACATGGGCCGGTCCAAACCACGTACTGAATTGAAGTTGCTCCGCGCAAGCCTGTCTGGAGTGAAGTTGGTCCGCACCACCTTTTTTTCGCCGACCCGTGCTACACACGATCGAATATGGCCCGATGGCGCACCATGTTCGTGGTGCGGTCCGGTCGTCTGTTACGGCTAATACTTTTAGCAGATGATGTTTTACCTGTAGTCGAAAATATCGTATACTTATACAATATGTTATAAAAAAAGAAGCATGAAGTCATTGTTATATCTTTATTAATATTATAGCATATTATATGTATATCAATATTTCTATTATATTCAGGGTTAATGAAATGCGGATATTAATTTGAATAGACAAAATATTACTAAGATATTTGAATTCACAAAAGGTTTTTTTAAGATTGCAATGTTCCTTTTTTTTTAATTCAAAATTATGAATTAGTGGAAATTATTCGAGTAAAATAAATACATTAATAAAGACTTATCGTACGATTGTACAATACATAGTATTTAAAATATGAAATTAAAAATTTACGACCGTATCAACACAAAACAATTTTACTATGCCTATTTGTGACGGAATAGTTTAATAGCCGTAACAGACGACCGGACCGCACCACGAATATGGTGAAATATTGGGCCATATTCGATCGTGTGTAGCACGGGTCGGCGAAAAAAAGGTGGTGCGGACCAACTTCACTCCAGACAGGCTTGCGCGGAGCAACTTCAATTCAGTACGTGGTTTGGACCGACCCATGTTTGATCGTGTGGATGGCGTACCAAACCAATTTTTGATTCAGTTGCTATTAGGCCACCGTAAGTGGTACACGTCGTAACAATAAGACAACATTATTTTGGATAAGAATAGGAGATATATAAAGACTATTTTCATCACACGTCTTTTGTATGCAAGGATCGTAAATAATACGTCATAAAAAAAATCGTATATTAGGGAGTATTGTAAATTTTGTCATATTCCAAGACATGCTCTAATCCATTGAATACGAACTATAATAGTCATAAATGTTTAAATTACTTATACTAAAAAACGTAAAAATAGGTAGGTGTACTGATATTAAATAATAAATACTCGGTCGGCTTTCCATCTCTTCTATAGGTATATTAAAATTAAATAATAAATATAAATTCAGATTTCACTATTCACCCTAATTATTTACAGTAAGCAAGGATACTTTAATTTGTTATTTATAAATAATTGATGAATCCACTTATTTATAATTTACAAATTAAAGAACATACACTTGCTTTGTTATTATGTAAAATTAAATTGACAATGACGTACTCTTTTAAAGTATTAAAATAGAAGTTATATGATAATAAATAGAATAAATCCACTCACAGCTGTTTACTGTTTAAAAATACGTAAAAATATCTAATGTTTTAAAATTAATATTTTATATAAATACGTAATATTCGCAATAGTGTTGAGACATATATTGGCTCAGTTGGGAGGCGGCGGTCTCAATATCTAAATGACCTTGTTCGAGCCTTCATTATCATTTTGTTTTTTTTTATTGCGTTTTTTTTTTATATTTTTTTTATTTGTTTCTGTTATTCTATTATTTTAATTGATATTTCTAGAAATTTAGAAAATTTTCTTTTTTCTTTCAGTTTGCATTATGATCTTAGTATAATTTCGATATATTTTGCTTGCTCAAAATACTCTTTATTACGCGTAATAACTATTAAGTAATATATATTTTATCGTTTAATGGTTATACTTAGACATAATAATATATTTGACGTGTATATCGAATATTTTTAAATCATTATAAATATGTTATATTCACACTAATTTAGTAAGCTGTAATAGCTCAAATGGTAGCTGGCGGACTCAGTGTCCTTATGACTTGGTTTCAAATCCTAGTAAATGTATTGTATTTTTTATTTATACTTTTTGTTTATTTAGATTTCTTTCTATTTATTTTCATTGTGTTTCTATTATTCTATTATTTTAGTTACTATTTCTAGAAGCTTAGAAAATTATACTTTTTTATTCTGTATATTCTTTACTACGCGCAATAACTGTTATTTAATAAATATTTTATCGTTTATTGGTTTTACTTAGATGTAGACTGTAAGCCTTACATGTCGCAACATGTTCGCAACAATATTCAGTCTATTCTTAATAAATCTTATCTATTATATAAAATTTTAGAGCTATATAAAGATTTTCCATGCTTGTGGCAATACAGCACATAAGCTCTACTACAATGAACATGCACGTAATGATTTTTTGTTATTAATTAACGTAATTTTTTGATAGTGAAGGTGGCATACCGAGACGTGTTCACGCTGTGCTAGCAAAAGCAAACTGGACGACAGTGCTGCCAACTGATCAAAAGAATACTTTAAAATCCCCTAAATTCAAACTAAAATACCCTGATTTTTGTGATATTTTTAATGATTTTTTTAAATGATAAAAATTAAAATACTCAAGTGATAATAAATTCAAATCTATCTTTTACAAATCGCCGCTTTGATTAACTTTGGGCATTATTTATTGTTTTATAAAAGTTTTTACTTCATTTATTAAATAAGAGTGCACATATATGAAGAATAAATGCTTATCAATATCTTTTAATTTAAATTTTACTCGTTTACTTATAGTTGTTTGCTTTAGACGTTTAGTTCGACTACAGAGGGCACCAAGCTACCACGAACATGCTATATAATGAATATATAAAAACGTATCTAGTATAGTTTATTTTTTTAAACACAGTTAAAACAAAACATTCTTATTAATGAAGTCTCTTATTCCAGCTGTTGTTTTCCTTAAAAAATACCCTAAATAATTTTTCACTATAAGTTTCCCTCACTTAATTTTTTCCCTAAATTTAGGGGAAAACTCCCAAGCTGAAAACATTGCTGGACGGTACGGCTCGCTGTTTGGTCGTCTGGCGCAAAGGCCGTGCCGGACTGTTTGGAGTGTAACCAAACCAAGTCCGGTCGTCTATTTGCACTTTATTAAGTCGAATATTGAGTGCTTAGATGACCATCCAAGGTATCCATAATGGCGGGCCAAATCTTACATATTAATTACGTTATACTGTATTTTTTTATAAAAAAATATTTGATACATATGAATTTTGTTAAAAATATTATACCTACTTTTACTTACAAATCTGTGTAAATATATACACGTATTGGAACTTATGGTCCCATTTTTAAGAATTTTTTTTAAGATAGAGTTGAAAGGGTAAAAAAAATCAGAAAGCTATTATAAAAAATGTATGGGGTTAGTTATTCCCATCTTTGTTAGAATATTATGCAATTTATGTTTTTCGTTGTCTCTTATTAGAACATAATAAATTTTATTGTAGGTATTTATATTTGTAACGGTCTTTCCTGAAATGAGTGTAGAAAACTTAATGTTCCTTCGCTCGTTGAAAACTTGCGTTCATTTTAAGGAAAACTGCTTCATATTTATGTTGTTTAAAAATACCAATGAAATTACCTACTTAAGTGTGGTTGTTTGTCGAACTTATTCACTTAATTTATGTAATTGTATTAAATTGTTAGCACTAACCATAAATAGTGATTAATAAAATGTTTGCCTGTTTGTCTGAGCATTTGTACACGCTAATCTCAGAAACGGCTGATCAGATTTAAATGCAGTTTTCATTATTGTAGTTTGGCAGTCTTCCTTCAACATTAGATATTAGATTTGTTTTGAAACGATTTAAATTGTTTCAAAACAAAAAAAAAAATATTACGCTAATTTAAAATATTAAGTTCGACAAAAGGGCTACAACATTTTTTCTTCATTTAGTTGAAATTTCAGTTTTTAATGTATAGAATTAGATATTCCCTTATTGTATTCTTAAGTGGTACTGTTGTTAAATCAAGAAAATAATTGAAGTCATTAGATAAAATAGTGTAACAGCTTTAAATCTAATAAATCATATTTATATAAAAAAAACATATATTTAAACAAATATATATTTATATATATTTTTAGAGGCCTTTTAATTTAAGTACTTGGCAGCTTTGTTTTCATAACATACATATATGTATGTATTTAAACTTGATATCGTATCAATGTCACCGTAATAGAGTTACGACGTACTTGGAACGCGACGATTTGACGTTCAAATTTAATTTGGAACAACTATTTAATGTAAACTTATCGAACTTTCTCTAATGTTAGGGGATAGAGAATAAGATATCGCCAAGAGTCGAGATAAAAATTCTTACATATTTTGTGTATGCCAAACATTAATGTATAAACGTCTAATAATGTAAAAATGTCATAACAACTAACTAAGAAACATTTCGAGACTCATTTACTCTTATTAATTCGTTGTACAATAATAACATCGAGTGGCATAGCAATTGATCCCGATGAGACGAATTGAGTTCATCAACAGGGCATAGAGTTGTAACGTTCGGCCAGTGACGTCCGATAGCCACGCCCCCGGCCACAAGGCCATTAAATCGTTGTTATCTTTATATTTACGTAGGCATTTCATATATTTAAAACAGCGTAAATTGTTTTTCGTTAGGGTGACCGCTGTAATGTCGGCTGGTATTTGCTTTATAATTATTAGATATAATTTTATAGTATTTTTATACGACTTATGCATTTTATATGTATTTAAACATGTCATCATGATTATTTATCAGCTTCACGAGAACCAAATTGCTCTGCCTGCATGAACCTAGTTTTTAGACACTCTGGTCGATTTCCGTCTTATTATATATAACACTTGAGACATTGCGTATTGAGTGGCGTATCTCAACGCCACACTTTGCCTAGTGAATTGAAGAGTTGCCTACTAGAGTGAAGTCATAGTGAATTGAAGAGTTGCCTACCAGAGTGAAGTCAAAACATTAAATATCGTTTTCTCGAGTGGGGATCCAACATACAATCTGGTGTTAACATTCGTATATGTGTGCCTCTGCGCCACTACAGGCCTAAAATAGGCTTAGGCCTAGATTAGGCCTAGATTGGAGAAACAATTAAAATAAAATAGTTTCTTGTTTATTTCACGCTTTATCCTGCGTATAAACTGATGTAAGTATAGGAAATTCACTAGGGTTCCCTCTGCCTTTAGGACGCTCCCGTGCGGCACCTAACACGCTCGAGTACCGATAAAAAGTATTACCGGTACTTGAGCGTGTTAGGTGCCGCGCTTTACTTCATAGCTAGAGCCAGAAGTTGTAAACAAATACCTCTCATATATCTTGCAACAATAGTTTAAGATAATAAGTCTATTTATTAGAATACCTAATTGGTTTATGTTATATTTATATTGACAAAGGATTGTCTTTCGTGTTTGGCCTCAAATAATTACAATAAAATATTTGTCTATATATTATTGTGCCCCTCGTATACTTATCAGTGGGCGGGTGTTGCTACGTATGCTATCTGTGAATATAACAATCTTGTTTACGCAGATTTTAATTTTGACATATTCATATTATGTTGAAAGCTCATTTTTAAAACATATTATATGAAGATTTAAATATAATCGATTGACTGGACGTTTTCAGAAAACACTAATAGATTTTATTTCTTTTCCACATTAAGAACGTAAGTACGCACGATGCATACAGAATTGTTTTAAAACTGAAATAATAGTTTAATTATATAAAACACATGTTGAGGACACATAAATTATTGGTTTACGTTTAGAACGTTACGAAATATAGAAAAGACTTTCGAGTGGGTGTTGGCTTGCATCCAAACTCTTGTGACACTGTAACAACGCATTTACGGATTGGATTTAAATTAGAAGTTAGATATTTTCCAAATACAAACCCAGTACTAAGACATTCGTGTTGCATGTTAAGTGGAGAAACTAAATTCTTTGTTTTATCTTGTTTCCATAGTTAAGTAATCGTGCCTAAAAACGTCGCCATTTACTGTCAAATGATAAGAATATTTCAAATGTTTGTCCTTCTAAGTTTCAACTATATTCTTCTTCAGAATAAATCAAGAATGCTTTTTTAAAACATGTGTGTTTCATGCTCATTTTAAGATTTACGTTAGGATTTTCCAAATGATAATTCTCTTATCTATATCCATTATAAATACTCTTCTGAACAACAACAATAAAAAAATCGTTAGTATTTAACGCGAGTTATCGTTCCGCTTAAACTATTAAATGTTATGCATAGTGTTTATAGTGAAAACTGGTTATGACAGATAATTGCAACCTAAATTTTATATAACAAATAGTTTAAATATTTTTTATATATGTATTTAGTTTTAAGCGTGGTCATCTATATATACATTTTTCGCCAATTAGTTCAACCTTTAGTTTTATCTGCTTAGCAAAACTTTTTTAGAAAAATAATCTTTATTGTACACAACTTAGATTAGTAATATAGAAAAATATATAATTATATGCAACGTAGAAAGCATTATATGTTTGTTTAAATTATTAATGTAAATTGTACCTATTAAAAACAATTCCAGAAACAAGATTATCTATCGTCTCATAGAAAAACAATGACTTGCGTGTGTCTAGGCGGATCTTTAGGGACTTCTAGTTTTGTTATCAACGCCTAGACAGTAGCCGGGTCAGTAATGGGTATGCTATATGCACGTCATATGACCTGGCTAGAGATTGCACGTGCATGGTCTGGCACACTGAAACTGCGTGAACTTTGACGTCATTCATTCACCCTATCAGTTAATATTCGATGACATAACCTTGCCTGCATAATGACATATACATATGATTTCTATAGAGTTTGATGCTTTAAGTTCAGCTATTACTAATACATAGGTATAGATTTGTATCTAGATGTACAAACATTGAGTGCAATTTATTTAATTCTAAATAGCACTTGTTACAATTATGTATTAATCTTATGTCTTACTTAAAAATAAAAGTAGACTAAGAATAATATAAAGTAATAATGTTTTCTTTACGTACACCTACCAATTAAATCACCAACAAGTTAAAACGTTAATTTGAAAATAGACACTTGTCAAACAAGTTTCACGATTGGCGTCACATATGTTAATTACTACTTTATTAGTTTTCAAATTATTCTTTACATAATTATTACAGATGGAAGAGTTGTGTATGATAGATAAAATAATCTAAGTAACACAGGTAACTAGTCGCAGTATAAAGAATTTATCAATTTGAACCAATAATTCTTATTACTAGCGTTTCATCATATAAATATATCTATCCATATAATATAGATATAATTTATACCTTTGTACTGTAACTATTGTAACAACATATAACAGTTTCATTAGTAGCAAGAATATTATTATTCTTTTATCTATGGAATTTAAATTAAAAAAAAATAATGTGCTGAGACTTTAGTATTAAATATTAGAGATTTTACTGTGAAATAAGTGATTTGTGTGGTTGTCGTGCTTTTACTGTTTATTAACAGTTTACCATTAACAACAAAACGCCCATCGTTTCCATAATAAAAAAATGCAAATAAATTCTATCGTTTATTTGAACAAAATATTGTTACTTATGGTTAAAATTTCATACTTATTTTATATTAGGGCATAGCAAAGTGACAAGAAGTGTGTATCTTCTTATAATATTAACTGGACGCCAAACAGAATTTGTTAGTTTAAATAATTTACACTATAATATTTGTAAAAACATTTAGCTCATCTCAAAAAATATATAAAATTCTATACCTATTGGTAAAATTATAATTTTCTTACAATTATTTCTTGGATAATCTATTTTAAGATACACAATTGACTAAATTGCTTATATAATAGCAATAAATAAACCTCCTTAACCCATATACAACTAGCGACGGTTAAACTGTTCTGAAGTTGATGCACGTTTCCTTGACAAGTGTTCAAAGTCCAATAGTTGCTGGCACGCGAGCGTTCACATTGCTGGGGCCGCTTTTTTATATAATGTATAATATATACTTATATGTTAATAAAAAAACAAAATTTATTAATTATATTATAAAATATTTCAGCTATAACTAGAAATATAACAATTCTAACGTAATCTACATTAATCATTGTATAATCCGGGTTTATACACACTACAATAAGGAAATATATATTTTTTAGGTTATCTTAACGTCAACAGCGTTCTATTCAAATGAGATATTATTAAATATATTAATGCGTATTACTTAACACGTGTAAAATTATCGTATCGAGTCAAAGCAACTGTATCTTCGTAAAATACCTTGTGTAGCTTCTACCAAGCTTTCTCCTATCAATCAAACGTCATGTATTTAAAATTTTATGTAATTTTTTACTTGAAAACATCAATAAATATTTAATTTATTTATTTATATTAATTAATGAACAAGCAGGAATGTAGTAGTGTTAATAAGGCAATCTGTATCCCACAAAAGATAAAAATATATATAAAAATATATTATCACTTCCTCATTTGAGGTAACAATAGCAAGTTTGACTGTTTATGTTGATTCATTTATTTTATGTAGGTGAATGTTTACAATAATATCGCATATAAGTATTATACAACTTCTATTTCTAACACGTGTTTCCATTTTATAAAACGTGACGAAAGGCTTTTTACATAAACATATCGGCGTATTTAATAATCATTATCCTTCCTATTCTGACATTGACTTAGTTTACTTCAGCTTAGGGCTTCTTAACTTAAATCTGTTAAACGTTATCATTTTGACCGATATATTAACAATCGGTAAAAATTGTAATAGATATTTTATAGAGGCTTTCATGATGCAAAAGTGCTTGCAAAAGAGAGATTTATTGAGTGCAATTAAAAAAAATATATAGCCCTAATTTTAATATATTAAAAAATAAAGTTTTTTTTAATAATACTAAATATATATATATATATATATATATATATATATATATATATATATATATATATATATATATATATATATATATATATATATATTTTATTTCTTGTTCACTTTTTATTAAGGTGTGTCAAATATAATGACGTAAGAGATATGAGCATATGCCGTGTTCTTAAAAATCGTTTAGAAGGCGCGTCCGCATACAGTATTTTTATTGGCTGTTTCTACACGACTTGTTTTCTTGCCGGCGTAAACTAAGGTCGGGCTGACCTATTCTCATGTAGGACGGGCTGTAATGAAACAACACTTTTATATTTATCATCAAAGTTGCCTATATCATGAAATCAGGAGTAATGACATTATAATGTGAAAATAATTCTAAAAAAATGCGTAAATGTACCATACAATTATTATACACATACATATTATGTGTACACAGCTTTTTAGCCACAGTAGATATTTAATATAACAATGTTATTGAATTTTAGTCGCATAAGTCATAAAATCAATATAATATTTTTATACAATATTTTCTTATTAAAAACTGTACCTTTATACAGAATAGTAAATAACAAGGTAAACTTATGAACTTCATCTCCAAATCTCTTCTTTATTTTACTTCTAAAGTGTTTCTGCTAAATAATTATCTTGTAAAAAATTTCTTTTTATTTTGCACATGAAATGGTAGCCAGAGGGAACTTGAGAACCTTGCGTTGAGACACTCCGTTCCGTTCCTCACTTTCCGCCGAATTGAGGCATTGCGCGTGAGGAGACGGAACTCAACGCCGCGCTTTGCCTTGTTGCCAGAGCGAAAAATGAAAACATTAAATGTTTAATTTGATAATATTAAATATTTCACTTTATCGAGTGAGGATCAACCTGTCGCATTTACACTCACACGCTTATTCCCCTGCGCCACGTTCTTAACTTTGGTTACATATTATACAAGTATAGGTGATATGAGAGAGTATGGTCGCTCAATCTGGTACATATTAACATGTTGGTATTACTAACAGTAATATAAATACCATGAAAATTATTAAAATAACGTGTTTGTTATATATAGAGCCAAGTAAATATTGATTCTTCGTCAACAGTAAATATTTTTC
Organism: Eueides isabella; assembly: GCA_019049475.1. Lineage (NCBI taxonomy): Eukaryota > Metazoa > Arthropoda > Insecta > Lepidoptera > Nymphalidae > Eueides > Eueides isabella. The sequence continues at coordinate 3,924,326 of CM032399.1, read as the reverse complement.
TAATAACCTTCATATGAAATTCTTAAATTCTTAAATATGTATCTGATACATATTTGTCAAAAATAACGCTGTCTTAATGCTATTGGCGACACGTTTACGTGGATCATCGAATCATTCTCAGATCACGACCGTGAATCTAAAATAAAATTATGTTTAATCATATATAATACGAATGCAGTCTGTTTGTTTTCACGCTCGCCAAGCGTGACGACGATAGGTGCTATTTTAACTCTTTAATGGAAAAATTTCATGTTTACGATACAATTATTATTTTATATGAACTATGTAAAATCGTGGTACCGTATCTTTTTGACCCGAAGATATGAAAAGGTCAAGATGTGAGGTAATATCACTGGGATTTGCAATACTCTTACGATTTCCCTTATAAATAGCCTCGCCTGTGGATTGATATTTATTATTAGTAAATGTCTATTATAGTTTGCTAGTATTTTTACTGGTTTGCAGAAAATCTATTTAAATTATATTACCCTAGAAAATGAAGCTAGATGAATATATGTTAAATATGAAAAACAGTGAGTTCTCTTCTAAATGTGATGTTAAAATTATAATAAATATAGAAGCATCGCTGGGATTACTTGATAAATATATAGAATTATCTAAAATATTATGTTTTACGCCATGTTCTGTTGTTCCAGTGCCCATGCGCAGACGCCGCATTAGCCAATTTGCACCTTTGCTAATTGCGCTGGTGGGTTTACCGGCGCGAGGCAAGAGCCAGCTGGCGCACCGTCTCTCTAGACATCTTAACTGGAATGGAGAGAGCACTAAAGGTATTTAATATTTTATTTTATGGCATAATTCTGTTAAAAATAATTAAAGAAAAAATATATTTTAACTTTAATGTTAATTTTTTCATTAGTATTATTTATTTATATGTATTGCCATAAAATCTATAATAGTTATTATGTAAGATAATTCACATGTATTGTTTTAAATCATTTATTACATTTATTTAACTACTTTCAGATACTTTATGTGCCTACTTGTATTTTCATAAGATTTGTCCTTGTTTCCCCGTTTTTTACATTTTATATAAGTCTAACTATATATAAGTATTTTATATAAACATTCGTAGTGATATTTGACCCACAACCAATGAAATCATTATTATTCACAATTTTATTCTATACATTCAAGGTAATAACAATAAGTAGAGTATCTTTAAAGCTGATAAATAGGTGTGTCAAAACTTAACTGATATGGGAAGGCGCACTTGACAATTTTATTCCTTGACCTGCTTGAGACTAGTCGAGACAAGTCTAGATGATTTGTCTGGTTTCTACCTACATATAAACCTAAAGATTGTACTAGAATTCATATAAGCACATACAACATTATATATTTATTGTTAACAATATTTCTAATATAAACTATAGCGTAAAGTTAAAAAATATTATTGTGTATGTATGTATATGTAATCAAGTCCGTACTATAAAAAAAGAATTTTATTCAGAACATAATTAGCAAATCGACAGCGTAACCTACTGCAATATTACTGGTTTTACTTATTTTTCCCTCTAAATTGTTTTATTTGAAAGCTGTATTTATTACATTTTTTATGAGCAGTAATCATATACTATTTCAGAAAAATATTAAATCCTTTAGAAAATCCTTAAAAACAAATCAGGAAAATACATACTGTATTAACAATACATATTTCCCGCAGTATTTGACTGCAGCGAATACCGTCGCAAACATATGGCGCTGTACGGCAGTCATGATATCTTTCGGGCGGACAACCAGCAAGGATCGGCGATTAGGCGCCAAAGCGCCAGAGAGGCCGTACAAGACGCCGTATTGTGGCTTAAAGAGGGAAATGGCGTTGCTGTAAGTGCTATTATGATTTATAATAATATATGTATATGATTACATTGAGGACTGTCGTGGCGCAGGGATACAAGCGTGTAACTATAAACGCGTTGTGGGCTCGATCTCCGCTGGAGGACGTGACATATTTATTATTTTCAAATAAAATATATAATGTTTTCATTTCTTCGCTCCTTTAACAAGATGAAGGAGAAGGAGAAATTCATTCAACACGCAATGCCTTAAATACGGCGGAAAGTGAGCAATGGAACGGAGTGCCTTAACACTAGATTCCCGAGTTCCCTCTGCCTACCCTGACATGGGGGTTTCGTTATGCTCATGCGGGATTCGTTATGCTCAAACTGTTTAACTAGACTTGATTTTTAAAAGATTTATTCAATGTATTATATTATAACGACATGTATTATATTATTACATACAAATATAAAAAAAAAACAAAACCATATCAGCTAATAACATTATTTTCCTTATCACATTTGATGAATAATCGATATGAATGAATAATTTTTAAATAAGCCCATATCAAAAAGTAATTAATTATCCTATTATTATTATTAAAAGTATAAAAATAAATTACGGATCAAGACACTGATATCACGTACTACGTGCCGCCTTCTACGTAGATAATGGAAACTTTTCAATGGAAACCATTTATAACTTAGATAGTCAATTGCTTTGTTATGAAATCTTATTTAAACTAATATTGTAAGAATTGCGCAAGTGTTTCCTTGATACTACTTATGTTTAATTAGTCTGAAACGTTCTATTTTCAGTGGCAATATCGTGGAGTAAACAGCCAATGTTTATTAGACAAGGTCAAATGTGCAACATAACAAAACGCAGCACATACACTTATTATTTTAGTTTAAAGTTTAAATAGCAAAAACGGAAATAACATTTGTATCTATTTAAATAAACAGTCAAATTCCATGCAAATAGAAAACTAGTGTTTATAGTATGTGAAATGAATTGAACTAAATAAGGCTACGTAAATTATTGCCTGTATAGCTGTATAATATATTTTATTTATGGAAAAGACGGCAATCGAGCGTACGAGCCGTGATCACCGTCCCTGTGTAACTCCAGACTAGACAGCTACAAGAGCGTTGCGGGCCTTTAAGGTGGATGGGCACCGGGGCCCGGCATTACCCAATGTGAAACGCAAAACCACTACTTAACGCCGGTTTTAGATGCCGGGGTGGTAATAATTCGGTCGAGTCTGTCTGAGCCCATGCGTGTTGCCATTGCTGACAGCGTGACTCTCCCACACGTACTTTAGTTGCCTCTTATCATCACCATCCGTACCAGTGTGATCCTATCCTAAGCCGGAATCACACGGCATAAATAATTCAATAATTTGTACGTTCGTTTCAGTTTTACAACGTCCGCTGTTTCTTATAGAAAAAAAGTACATTCAAAATTTATCATCGTACTTCTTCCAATTTCACAGTTATGCTTAAAGCAAATAAAAAAAACCTTCTTTTAATTTAATTATATTGTTACAGATCTTCGACGGCACAAATATAACAAGGGAACAACGTCGCGAGCTACACGACTATTGTACATCGGACATGGGTTTCAGGATTCTATTCATTGAATGCGTTTGTGAGGACCAGGAGATATTGGAAAGGAGTATTATTGAAATACTACATTACTCCGCTGATTACAAAACTATGAGTGAGGAAGAAGCCGTTGACGACTTGAGAAAGAAGCTTGAACATTATATGCGTCAATACGAGCCTATTGATGCTAATTTAGAAAATATTAATTTTGTACGCGTTGAAAATATGGGAGAAACTGTTACTGCCCATAAAGTGGCTGGGCAAAAGGAGTCGGGTATCCTGGGATACTTGTCCGGCATGAGAGCTCTTCCACAAACGCTGTATTTCACTCGGGTAAGTTTAATTCTATATATTTTGAATGTTTAAGTAATTTAAGATTTTTAGTTATTTGATTTTTAGACAATAATTTGTACAATTGCAATTTGTATAATTACAATTAAAAACAGTTTTGTTCTCTTTTAATTTTAATTTGTTATATATAATACCTGTTTCAATCGACTATGGTATGAGACAATTATTTTATATTGGATATTAACAATTTTAATTAAACTAATATAATGTTTTTCTGACTGTTGATCAATTTGCCGATGGACGTTTGTAAACAGATTGTGTAAATAATCATAGTTTAAATAAACATGGTTAGGAAAACAAACATTTAATTAGATAAGACGTTATTTAAACAAACTATAAACTCTTTGAATGGAGTAATATGTAAATGAATCTCTTATTTTTTTCCCCCTTCACGGTGTATCCCGCATAGCAGGATAGGCAGAGGGAACACCGGAACCTAATCTTAAGATACTTCGTTTAAATCCCCATTTTCCACTGAATTTAAGGCATTGCGTGTTGGTGGAGTTCAACGCCGAATATGCTGAATACTATTCTTTTAAACATTATTGTAGACGGATTACTGAACCTTAATCTATAGCAGGATTATTTATCTTTATTTAACTTCAACTAAGTCCCTTTATGATTGTTCTTTATCTGTTATTCAAACATAATATTTCCTTATACATAACGCGTCTGTTTACTCAAATAACTTGCTCATTGTTATGTGTAATGAGTATTGTAAATAGAATCCACATTCAAATGGTACCTGTGTGCATGTAATTTAAGCTTTGCAGGTAATCGTATAGCACTAACTTAAAATAAACACCATTCAATATACCCAATTGTATTTAAATGTTCATATAACTTAAAATATTTGTAAAGACAATAGGGTCTGGGTTCGATCTCCGTTCGAGGAAATGAAATATTGAATATTTTATATTTTCCTTTCTTTGTTCTGATAACAAGTGACGACGTTGAGTTCCGCCACTCAACACGCAATGCCTCAAAATCGGCGGGAGGTGGAGAACAAAACGGACTTAACACTAGGTTCCCAGTTCCCTCTACCTACTGTGCCATGTGCGGGATACAGCGTGAAGCTAAAAGAAAAATCATCAGTAAAAAAAACAAACGACATTTTTGAATATCCGCTCTATTTTAATACTCAAAATAATAAATATGCTATTATATTATCAAATATAGTATAGATTATAATTAAAGAAGTCAATGCAGTTTCTAATTTAAGCTCCATTGATCTAACAGCACGGTGAGAGTGAATACAACGTGCTGGGTCGCATCGGAGGCGACGCGGCGCTCTCGCCCCGCGGACAGAACTACGCACACGCACTCGCTGAACACATGAACGAGTTGGCAGTGCAAGAGCCGTTGAGCGTATGGACGTCTGAACTGAGACGTACGAAGCAAACTGCAGCTGAAATAATGGCACCGAAGAGAGCTGTTCGAGCTCTTAATGAATTGGATGCTGTAAGTATAATTTTTCTTTTCTTTTTCTCACGCACATATTAGGATAGGCAAAGGAAACTTAGAAACCTAGAGTTATACACTCCGTTCCGTTACCCACTTACGGCCGAATTTGATGCAATGCGTTTTTTGTGGCGCAACTCAAAGCCTCTCTTTGATGCGTAATAAAATATTAAATATTTTGTTTTCTCGAGTGGAGCTCGGATCCACAGCGTGTACAGTAACATGATTGTGTCCCTATGACACGGTCATTACTACCGATTTAGTCATTAATATAGTAACGTATACGAAATCTTTGGTACAATATACATATACAACACACATAATCATTAGGAGTTACTTCGAAAAAGGCGTACTTGTCACTTTTAGGACTACTATAAAATAACAGCAGTGGGTTAATAAATCTTATAGTAATCTTGTACTATCTCATATCTTTTGAGCTCATTAAACTTGAGTAATATTCTGATAAAATAGATATTTTAATAATAATATCTCACAAAATAGTCGATATTGACTAAAGAAAGAAAGAAGAAGATATTTTTAAAAATCATTTGAGGTGCTAACTACCTGTACTTACACAATCTAGGCTCTTACTTATCTAAAAAGATAAGTAATTCCAATTATTATTCGGATCCGGATTTTCTCTGTTGGATAACAAACTTATTTTAGAATTGTTAAAAGATATAGAAATGAAAATTATTCTTTTGTTATTGCTAATTTGAAGAATTTAAAAAAATGTTAATAAATAATGAAAAAAACAATGTTTTAAATTTCTTACTACAGCATTTAATGGATACTTTAAATGTTATTCCGGAACCGTGCACTGTTATTGTACGTAACCGTGTCTTTCAGCTGAGATACATGATGTGAGAAGTGGAACATGACCTTATTACTTACTGAAAACCGTTTTATACTCGTGGATGACACGTTGTCTCGTAAAATTAATCATTTTATTCTTTCTTTTGTTTTTACACATTTCTCGAATATTGAGACATGCTTTCTGCTTTCTTCACATTGTGAGCTTAAAAGTGAAATCATGCGCGATATTTAGTCTTTTTTTTTCGTTTCAGTTCGATCAAGATCGAGAGTACAATTGAATTGTATTTTCATGATAATAGTGTGTTTATAACAAACTATATGATATATATGATAACTATGTTTTTAGAACCCCTCATTGTTAGTAATTAAAATATTTTTATTGATTCTAGATACATTTAACTTGTTTAATTGAAACGCATTGGCAATATTGTTGTAAACAACGTGATGTCACTTCAATAAATTACGATTACGATACACATGTCGGTTTTGTAGATAACATCAATATACATCCTGTAAGACTGAATCATAAACAACAAAAGAATAAGAAAATGAATTTTATTTAATTCATAAAATAATTATAAAGATTAAAAGTCATTATTACATTACAAATTAAAACTTATTCGTTAATTACTAATGTAAATTGTAAGTGATAGATAATCAAGCTGTAAGATTGGTGGTATTTACCGATATCTGCTTAAATAAATTAGTAAATAATAAGTCAAAAGCACAGTACATTATAAAATGTGAAAATTAGTCAGTTCATTCACATTATTTTATCTACAAACGCTAAGCGAATTGGCTCGACTGCAAGAAATACGATGATCAAAATATCTCAACGCGTATTTTCATTTACGATAGACTTCTCGATACTGTTGAAAGTGGAAAATTACTAATAAAACCCAAATGATTCATTTCTAAGAACTTCTACACGGAAAATTATGTATGTATATAAATATCAAAATAAAATCGTGGAAAATCCATAAATATGTCACGTGAACTCGTAACTTTCATTACTAATTGTCTTTTATTCATAATATGAAACCAAGAAATTAATTTTTCGTTTAGAAAAACATTAAACCGTATTTAATACTTCCTCAGCTCTATAATTCTATTGAAAAACTATTTTATTTTCTTCTACAGGGCATATGTGAAGGGTTGACTTACGAAGAAATGCAAGAACGTTTTCCACAAGAGTTCGCTTGGCGTGACCAAGACAAGTTGCGCTACCGCTATCCATGGGGCGAGTCGTACATAGACATCATGACAAGATTGCGGCCAGTTCTCTCGGCCTTGGAAGATGAACACAATGTGGTGGTGGTTGGCCATCAAGCAGTTCTGCGGTGCATGCTGGGATACTTTTTGGATGCTAAACTTGGTAAGAGATACATATTATTTTAAAGCGTAGCAAGAGCGAATATACACACGCACTTAAAATATTTTAGAAAACAATTAACCTAGTGTGCCAGTCCAACAACAAGTCCAAATAAATGTATAAAAAAATGTGTTGTATGATAACATTATTGTGTTAGGTGAAATAAATATTAACTATTAAGCTAAAGACGTAAATCAGATTTTGTAAATATTTTTATATATTTACAAAGTGTTATTTCATAATGTTCGTAACACATTTCGATTTTTATTTTGAAAAGTTACTATGATACCAAACCTCTATTACGTAATATATAACATCAGGAAAGGTATGAAAAACATTTTAATAAAAACTAATATATGCGTACAAAATAATATAATATATTCTGTCTTATGTGACGTGACTTCGATTGTCATCTTCAAGTAGTTCGTAGTGTTTTCTTGTTCTTCATTGCTTATATAATAATTATTTACTACCTTTAAAAAAGAATAAAACGTAAACGCGATTCCACATTATTTTACTTGACCTTATAAAATTTGCAGTGTTTTTAAAAAATATTTATTTTTGTCTAAATGCGCCTACGATATACGTTACAAAATTATGATGGATTATATATGCCCTGTTTTTAGCTCATCAATCACAAAATAACCAACAAGGCACTACGGATATAATATGTACTTGTATGTTTTACATTTAAAACGTTTATTTTAAGAACTATATTTAAGATTTCTAACGCCAATTGTATATAGGCCTTGAGAGTATAGCTCAATTTCCTATTGTAGATATTATTTTTTATTTAAATATATCAATTTACTTTAACAAAACATTTGGATCAATAATAATTGAACCATTATATATTATTTTCAGATGAGCTGCCATACATGAACGTGCCTCTCCACACCATCGTGAAACTTACATCCTACGGTTACAAATACAAAGTAGAGATGATCAAGTTGCCCATTGATTGTGTGGACACACACCGCAAGCAGCCCAAGGTATTTTTTGTATATTTATTACAATAGTAGTTTTTTTCAATAGTGCAATGAATTCAAAATGTTTTTCTTATAATTTCGTACTTATTATGTTAAGTAGAGTATATCGCATCATTGATCGTTCACAAACATTTAATGTGATTACATCATGCAGATAACATATCTCGTTATTATGTTCTGCCATTTTAAAAATACACGAACAAAGATAATATACGATGTTTGTGTATTAAATGTTTTTATAAAGCCTTTAAGATCTTTATTTATATAAAAATTGCTATGCATATCAGTTCATTGATATAAATGTATATAAAAAAAATAACGATGACACAATATAAAGCATGTTTTAACATATGTAAATTAATATATAGACTAATTGAATTTTTGTTTTTGCAGAATTGTTCAATTAACCGCAGTACTGCAGAGGCGCTGGTCACGGTCCCCTCTCACTATGACACGCTGCCTTCCAACTTATGGCAAAACAATGAAGCACAACTTTAGGCCACACACCGACGGACAGACACAAGTGTCCGCGGTACAGCAACTTAGAACCTACCGCGAAGTGTGGAACTCTTCGCGGTCGACCCAGAATGTTCGCGCGCCCGAACATGACTAATGCTGGCTCAACTCCGGCATAAAAGTGCATTTATAGAGCACAATTTAAGCTTTTAAGAAAAAGCTAAGACAAAAGCTCTCTTTATAATAAGATTGTATGAGCTACGATGTGGAGTTATAAGTGTTGCGTCCGTCGGTGTGACCCCAGCATTAGCAACGTGACAGTGACAGATGTGACATAACGAACGTTCTATTTTTAAAACGCAAGACTGAAAGTTTTAACTTCAATAGTTAATCAATTTGTGTTCGTATTTTAATTATTTTGTTTCTCTAATTATTGTTATGCTCGCTCTTTATGCGTAATTTTAAGATTTATGTTTTTAAAATTATAATTAATGAAATCGTATTCATATCATATACCTACAACAATAAGTTATTCATATCCTTTTTTTTTTTATTTTGGCATCTTATTTTACAAATTTCTAATTATAAGTAATAATAATTGTTTTATTATTAAACTAACAATATAAGCCCATCAGTAATTTTAACTAGATTACAATTTATTTTTAAAATGTACTGCAAGTAAATTTGTTGATTGAGTTTTGCATGTTAAAGGATTTGTTGGTAAAGTAAGTAAGATTTATGTAAGACCAGCATAAAAACATTTATATGAACTAACTCTGTTAAATATGTAGGTAGTAAGTATTATATCACATTCATACTTTTCTGTACGAAAATTGGTACAATATAAAAAAATATGTTTTTAATTCTCATAATTTTCTATTATTCTAGAAATACCATTTATTTGTACTTCAAATTAGAATAATTATTAGTAGAGCCAATATGTAATGGCTTATTACTAACTTTGAATACAATATGTACTGAATGTGGATGTATCAAGTATAAAACAATGTTATTAATGCAGTTGTAGCCATGAATTTATAAATTATATTTATAAAACTTGACAATAGAATTTAATACTATTTAGTATTGGACGTTGGAGTTAATGTAGATTAGATTACTCCTAGGTATAGATATAGTCAATTAAAAAAAAATAAGTCTCAATTGATTCATGGTATGAGAATGAATAAGATTATTCAATTTTAACTAAGTAAAATATTTGTAGATTATTTCATAAATAAAACATTGGCTTAAACAGATCTTTTATTTTTATTGTAAAACATAGCAGCATTCACAAAACATTTCACTTTAGTTTCACGCTAAATATATCCTGAGTGAGGTAAAAATAAAATATGCATAAAAATTTTCATATATGATTTTTGGCTTAAATTCTTACAAGTACATTTTTTTGTTTTTAAATAGATGTTTAAGAGCACTGCACACAAATAATGTAGTATATCATGTGAGAAATTCACAGTGTCGGTTTTGCCTATATATATATGTTTTTTTAGCTTCACTCTGTAGCCCGCACGAGGCAGGGTATGCAAAGGGACCCCGGGAACCTAGTGATAAGACACTCCGTTCCACTTCCGTTCCCCACTTTCCACCGAATTTGAGGCAATGCGTGTTTTAAATTGAAAATATTAAATATTTTATTTTCTCGACTGGGGATCGAACCCAGAACCTGTCCGTTACAGTCACACGCTTGTGCCGCTGCGCCACGACGTTTCCTATGTCTTCCTATATAAACCACTAACTGCATTAGCCACTAATAACATTTGTGTTGAGAAACTTTAGTTTTAAAGGTTTTATATTTTTTAACACAAAAAAGTATTATTAAACTAACTCGTCTATTTTTGTAATTTTCAGACATTGATAAATTTAGGTATATTTAAGAGTCTAAATTTATGATAACAAACTTTATAGAACGTTTATCAACATAGATAACGAATCATCCGACATTTAATAAATATCACAATCTTTGTTTTATCTCTTAACTACCTAATTACCAAAATTAAAAATAGGGTTGTCTACTTATCCATATATCTATACTATACAGTGGACTGTCTGTACATAGAATATATATATAAAAAAATCTTATAGGGGATGTTAATTTATATAATAGAACACAATCTTATTTTTTTTAATTTTGTCCGTGCGTTTGTACGTGCTAATCTAGACACGGCTAAGCAGACTTAATCGCAGTTTTACTTTTATGGTTTGGCATCATCACTAAATCTGATAAACTACAAGCGCTAGCAGTTTAAAATTTTGTATTTTGGATTCGAAATTTGTATGCATTTTATAGTTTGTATGAAACTTCGTAACTAGAAGTACTGGGAGTCTCAAATTTTGCAAAGGGGTTTTTTAGGACGTAAAAATTTGATTCCTAAGTGTATTTTTGAGGTTAGATACGTAATATGTATGAAACTTACTACAAGTGGTAGTGATTGAATATTAGCCTAATACCGATATTATCTTGTGTTAAACTAGTCAATTAATTTCGAGAGCCCCAATACTATAAGGGCTCTCGAAGTTAATTCACTAAAAGTGTAGTGTATCGTTGATGCATGTATTTATGTGCTGAAATGCTTAGACTTAGAAATAAACTACAACTTCACGCTGTATCCTCCACATGGCAGGGTAGGCAGAGGTAGCTTGGGAACCTAGTGTTAAGACACTCCGTATGGAACGGAGTGTCTTCCGTTTCCCACTTTCCGCTGAATTTTGAGGCATAGCGTGTTGAGTGGCGGAACTCAACGCCGCGTTTTGCCTTGTACCAGAGCGAAGAAATGAAATCATTAAATATTTAAATTGAAAATGTTAAATATTTCATTTCCTTGAGTGGAGATCGAACCCACAACCCATCGGTTACAGTCACACTTGTGCTGCTGCTGCACGACAGGCCTCTAGAAATAATTATAAAATAATAGTAGTAAAAAGAATGTGTGTGTATGTGTGTGTCTGAGCGTGTGTGTGTGTGTCCGAGCGTGTGTGTGTGCGCCTGAGCGTGCGCGGATTTGTTTATGAGGTATACGAAGGATGCATTTAAGATTAAAGTATACTTACTTAGGTCATAGTTTCTGTCTTCATAAGATTTAGACATTAGCCATGTGGTAACATTTTTCTTTAATGTTATAGAAACCAACTTTAAATGTTTTTGTGTTCTATTTTTTTTTGTTTTATTATCTATTATTTATTGTCTGTCAGTTGGCATAAGTATTATATTTAAGTACCACCAATAATTTCTAAATTGTCTCGTGTACCGGGCAGTTATTCAAGGGTAAATATATGCGATTAATCTTGTTTGAAAAATTTCGTTAAAAGATATTCTTATGAGATTAAAACTAAATAGCTGATCCTAAAATAAAAAAAATTGCCTAGACCTAGGCCTCTACAATTCATTGTCGGTCCCTGGATGAAGGTAACGGATAGTAGGTTAAGTTAGGCAGTATAGAAGGATAGTTTATTAAAATCAACAATTATTTCTCTGAATTATGAAAATATATAATAAAATGGGAAAAATAATGTCGTACATTCGATATTTATCAATAAAAAATAGGGAAAGGAAACAGTTAAAGAGAAAAGATCTAAAAAAAATTGTGTGTTTGTTTGCACACGCTAATCTTTGCAACAAATGGATGGATTTAAATTATTTTTTTTGTTTTATAACTTACACCTGATGTAAAACCTTAAGAAGCGCTAGAAATATATAACCGCCTTAACAAAAATTGTTTAGGATGATGAGCAGATTCTGTTAAGATATAAATTAAAGAAAGAAAATTGAAGAATCTAATATAAAGATCCGTAACGCTACAATATCGGTAAGCCATATGGAAATAATACCTTACCAAAAGTAAATATGGAGGATATGCGTTTTCTATTGACGTATAAAAATGGTAAATGCGAAATGTTTGTGTTTCAACTGTAAGAAGCTTATAAAGCACCAGCTTTTTATTAATAAAATATCCTTTACGTTTTTTTCATAAAACATTCTTAATCAAGATCATATTGTAGTAAAAGGGGTGATGTAAAAATCTTGCCCGGAGCGTCAATATTGCAAAAAACAGTATTATTTATGCATAATGTGTGTCTTGAATCAGTCAAGAACATTGTTATAATAACACCTTTCGTGTTCGAGTCGATCACACACATGGAAGGTTCCGTAACATTATTTATAAAAACGTCAAAGATCACGTTTATTGTATGGGAAACCCCCTCAAATATCTGTTAAAAAAAATATACATAGGGTCCCGTTTTACCCTTTAAATGCGATAACTTAATAAACGTGCATCACTAGTTAAAGTTAGGTGTGAACAACCAGTAATTGATAATAACAGATAGTTCTTATACTATACTATTATCTCCATGGCTCCATTTATGAAGTGAGAGGCTCGACCGTGACTTATTTCATTGACGGATGCTGTGCTGTAACCCACCGACCCCCGGCGAAAATACTCACGCATTGTCATACAAATCGCACTCACGCGCACACGTTGTCTCACCTTAGCGATGGTCTAATTCTAAAAGTGTTTTATTTTCAATCCTACGCGCAGTGTAGGTGTGCAGTGCTTGTGACGCCAAGAGCCTGAAACTTGAACGTAAGTAATAATTATAAAAAAATCAAGTTTATTAAACGATAACTACTACGATACTTGTAAATACAAGTAAGTAATTTTAATTAAAATATTATGCTGAATATATGTTTTGTATTCAGTAAGATTTTAGGTATTGCGTTAATAGTAGATAGGGTTTAGATAATGTAAAAAATATATCACAAATCACCTTCTAAACAAAAACTCCACAGTAATGACTACGCAGGTACTCAGATTTAAATAACAATGAAAGTTCAGAGGAAAATCACCATAATTTCTTGTAGACATATATTAATTTAGTACTTTATGTTTCAAGTTATTTGTGAGCATCACGTAATAAAATTTAAAAACATTGCTCGCCTAATTACTTTACTTTAATAGATTTTAATTTTTACAATAACTACATTAATATAAGAATTTTAAAAAAATAATTGGATCGTACCTAATATTGAATACCATTTGTTATACAACATGTTACAATTTGTAGCTAGATCGATGCTTTAAACGAGTTCGCCTTGGACCAAGAACGAGATTGAAATCATTTTTGGATTTATATATCTTTATCGAAGTATTAAATGTATACTAAACTGCTTTTGAAAAATGATATATTTACAGTACCATATACATTTTGGCACAGGATGAATTAATTTATTACTGATATTGTTCGTATACGATCATAATATAATTGTTTGTTTAAATTAAATAATTATATCAAATTAAAGATAATTGTTTAATTTACCTTTTATGCATTGACTGCTATTATGATATTGCATAAGAATAGTATCGACCTAATTAGCTGACACTGACTTAGCTTTAGAATTTGCATTTTTATAAACATTGTTTATTTGATATTTCTATGTGTTTCTTGATTGATTATAAAAAACAAAATCAATTAGGTATATAGTAGATGCACAAAAAGTGTATTCTCTTCAAACTATATATATATATATATATATATATATATATTCAAACTATATATATATATATATATATATATATATATATATATATATATATATATATATATATATATATATATATATATATATATATATATATATATATAAACTGATATAATCAACTTTTTATAAAAATAATATGATGTTGGCGTTTTTACCAAGGTCCACAAACTGTAATTATGAAAAATATATTACAATAATGCACATTAAAATGTATCTAACGTATTAGAAGTATTTTTTGTTATTTGGAAAAACAGAAACTTATAGTAATATGAGAATTATTTTATGTGTAGGTACTTTATATATATGCATATATATATATATATATATATATATATATATATATATATATATATATATATATATATATATATATATATATATATATATATATATATATATATATATATATATATATATATATATATATATATATAAGCGCGGCGTTGAGCTCCGCCACTCAACACGCAATGCCTCAAATTCGGCGGAAAGTGGGGAACGGAAGTGGAACGGAGTGTCATAACACTAGGTTTCACTTCCGTTCCCTCTGCCTACCCTGCCAAGTGCGGGATACAACGTGAAGCTGAAAAAAAAAAAAGAAAAAAAAAAATTATAATATTTAACTACTAGTAACCCAGTAGGTAGTATCACAGTAGAAAACTTATATTAGGTACATATAAAATTGATGTTTGGTATTGGGACGAACAAAAAGTCGAAGTTCGAGTATAATTCGCCCATGACTATTAACAATGTCGGATCTGCAAAATCGCGTTTTTGTGTTTATTTCATAAAACGTTCCTACTTAACCAAGTCTACCATCACCTGAATAGATAAATATTATTTTATGCATAGTTGTCGAGATACTCAAATTAAAAATGTCGGATATTACGTTGATAGCCCGCTAACAATGTCAGATATTGACTACCGACATTGCTAGCGGTGCGCGGGGGCAGGTGGGCGTGTGCGATCTGCCACTTCAGACTATGTTAGCGGGATGAACGGATGTTGCGCTGCCACTTGTCCTATATGACTTTCTATTGTTATTAATTTATTTTATAACGTCCTTTACAATGTTTACTAGATCAGCACGTTTCATCAAATTAGCTACTGGATGTAATGAAGAAAAAAATAGCTATAGAAACAAAATTGTCAACGAAAATATTTTGGCACAAACAAAATCAAGTGAAGAAACAGGTACTTGTTTTTATTTCATATATTACTTTGAGATGTTTTTTTACATTATAGTTTATTATTAAATATTATTTCGATTTTTTTACTAGATAATATAAATTACGTAAGATTTCGTAAGGAGTCCCATAAAATTGTAGGATGTACCGTATCCGACATTGTTAATCGGTTTTTAATATGAGTTAAATGTCGGTAGTACCACATCCGACGTTGTTACTCGGTTTCTAATGTGAGTTAAATGTCGGTAGTACCATATCCGACGCTGTTTGTCGGTTTTTAATATGAGTTAAAATGTCGTTAGTACCACATCCGACGTTGTTACTCGGTTTTTGAAATGAGTTAAATGTCGTTAGTCCACAATAATATATGTTGTCAATCAGTTATCAATATGATTAAAATGTCGGTAATATTACAAACGAAGTTGTTTAGGCAGATGAGTTAAAATGTCTTTCTGACCAATTTTAACACCCTAACATATAATTGAGTTAATTTTAAGTTATTTTTAGCCCCTGAGTCTCCAATACCGAAAAGTTTTTAAGATGAGTTACTTCAAATGCAAGATTTGTTCAACGACGTATTCAACGATGATGATGAGATGCCGGAGGCAAATAAAGCGAATATTACTGGCACGAACCCGGTACCATCACCACTTCTTTCACCCTATATGTGCACCGAAAAAATTGAATTACTTAACCTAGGTCATGAAGATATAATATTTAATACATTATATAGTAAAATTGAATTAGACAATATAACTTGCGATGCCAAAACTCCAATGCTGTCACCATCTCCGCCACATGAGTGTCATAACGAATTTTGTGCCTGTTTTGATAGAGGGAGCCCTCCAATTTTGACCAATGACGACTTATGTGGAATTGTGCCTACACCTTCTGTAGCATCAATATCAAGTTTTACTATTCTGAATACCCCCAATTCAGTCCAAAGTATCAAAACTCGTCAATCTACTGTTAAAATAGATAAAGGGAAGAAAAGGCTTATACACAAAGAAAATTGGGTAGTAAATAAGAGGAAATATGCGAAAAATAATGGAATAAGCTTTATTAATGCTAAAGGAAAGGAAATACCAGCCAAAAAGATAAAAGCACCATGCAGTGAAAAATGTCGTTTAAAATGCTCGACTAAGCTAAACGAAACACAGCGTAACAAAATTTTTAAGAGATTTTGGGATCTAGGGGACCGTCAAAATCAATGGCATTTCGTAATACGTTTCACAAAAAATATACCAAAACGTCGCCAAACTACAGAAACCACTAAGCACGGCCGCAAAAATACATTTTATTATTTCCTTCCAGATGAAGAAGGTCAAAAAGTTAAAGTGTGCAAAACTATGTTTTTAAACACAATTTCTGCCGGTGAGCGTATTATCACAACGTCATGGATAAAATGTGAGGGGGGGATTTCGGCTTTAGTAGATCAACGTGGCAAATATGAACACAAGAAGCGAATTATAGATGAAGAAATGACTAGAAGTGTGTGTGATCATGTCAAATTGTTTTCATTGATAGAATCACATCACGTCAGAAATAATACAAAGAAATTATACTTAGAAGGTGTGGATAGCGCGTCACGAATGTATGTTTTATACAATGAATGGTTTGATTCAGAAAAATATTATAATAAAGCAAATAAAAGACGCTACAGGAATATACTTAATGATAATTTTAATATTGGCTTCTTTAAGCCAAAAACAGATCGTTATGATAATTGTCATACGTATAAAAATAAGAAATTGCCTACAGAGGAAGAAAAATTCCGATATTTACAACATTAAACTTCGAAAAAAGCTGCGCGAAGTTTAAAACAGGCTGATAAAGATGAAGCTAAGTCGAAAAAAAGTAAAGAAGTATTAGCCGCTACATTTGATTTTGAGAAAGTATTAATAACCCCACATGGAGATGTAAGTGTGTTTTACTATAAAAGAAAATTGTCTACCTTAAATTTTACAATATATAATTTGGCTACCAAAAAAGCTACATATTTTATGTGGCATGAAGCTATTGCAAAACATGGCACAAATGAAGTTTCTAGTTGCCTTTATCAATATATAAAAGAACACGCAAACAGAGGTGTAAATGTCTTTAAATTTTGGTCTGATAATTGCGCAGATCAGAACAGGCACCGCATTGTTTTTTCTCTTTACTTATTTGCAGCCAAGGAACTTGGAGTCACAATTACTCACCGTTTCTTGGAGAAAGGGCATACCCAAAATGAAGGAAATAGTGTGCATTAAGCGCAAGATGATATATGTACCAGAGGAATGATACTGTCTTGTTCGCTGGGCGAAAGTAGAAGGTGAACCTTATGAAGTTAAAGAGGTGACAACTCCAAAAATGTTGGATTTTATGTCTTTCTTTCCAAATAAAAATTAGAACAAAGATACAAATAATGAGAAAGTACATTGGGCACGTGTGAAAGAGGTAACAGTTAATGCACATAGCTTTGACAGGATTGAATTTACATATAATTTTGAGGACACATTAAAAACTATTATTGCATTGCGGTCTGGTACGCGGAGCACAGCCAGACTGTCTCGTAAATTTGCTATTAAGCAGGCATATGTGGGAGAGCTTTCTATAAGCTGCAACAAACACAAAGATTTACTGAGTTTATGTGAAAGTAACATAATCCCAAGAAAATATCATAAGTTTTACGAAAATTTAAAATTCCATAATATATCACCAGGAATTTTGGATGAAGAAGACTGATTTTTTTTGATTAATTTAAAACAGATATTATATAAATATTAAATTAAATTAAAAGCTGTGATTATTACTCAAGTTATTTTCATAATATTAACTAATAAGAAGATTTTAATTTTGTTAAGTCGATTTCAGTATTAAAATACTGTTATTTGTTGATTCTCAATAAGAAGGCTGATTTTATTTTATTAAGTTCATATAATATAAGTTAAAAAAGAACTGAAAACTGTTATTAAATTTTGATTTATTTGAGTCATAATCAAAAAAGATTTTGTATTTTTTTTAGACGATTGTTTTTATCACCAGATTTTCAATGTAAATTTTTAATAAATATCTAGAATTTATTAATATTTTTTGCGTTTCTTTAATATAATGTACATACGACATACATTTATTTGTAATAATAATTAAAAAATGACGTAAGTGGTATTTACGACAAGGAATTATTAATTTCGTACAAGTAACAATGTCGGTTGTGGTACTTCTGACAAATCAATATTAGTCTTACCCCGTTAAAAAGATTACAAGTGACTTTTATCGTATTTTAACTTTAAATACTGTCTATTAATAATGTTGCCTTAGTCATAAATAACTTATAGAGCAAAAGTCTAAAATTTCGTAACCCTACTTAAAACCGGTAAAAAGTTACACGCAATTCACACTTTGAAACGCTCCCCTGTAAAGTTGCTGTTTTTCACATCCGACATTGTTAATAGTCATGGGCGATTTATTGAATCAAAGTCCCTATTAGGCGAACCGTACGCTCGTTTGCCTTGTCTTTTCCATAGAAAAAAGTATGAACTATTCCTATTTGTGAACTTTAGCTATCTCATAGGCAGTTCATTGATCCTTTTCCTAAAAAAAACATTAGGCCGACAATCAATAAAATCTTTAAAGGCAGTTTGGACTGCCCATGGGAGTTAATTTTTTTTCCTTGAAGAAGTGTTTCATTCATTTCAATTTGATGACGAAAACAAATATTTGTTATCAAATTGCATAAGCCACAAAAAGCCTACTATCCAGATCAATAGTTCTGCGCTTCTGCATTTTCTGCTAGAAACAAATACAGAGATAGACAAATACTATCCTACTGAGCCAAGGCAGCTTCACCTGAGCTATATATAGGTACTTAGTTATACATTACACGTCCAAGCAAAGCAGCAGTCAACTATTAACTGAACATTCAAAATGGCTGAACTTGTCAGCTTAAGTGAGAGATATTAGTATCAACATAACCCCACAAAAATCAAACAAAATTCGTATTTAAATTGCTATTTTATACTTAGGAAAGAAAAATGCTTGAAAAGGGTGATACATGACAACTATGATTTAATAATGAGGGTAGATTGATAAAACAAAATTAGCTATCAAAGTTCGTATTGCAAAGCCAGTGTTAACCAGTGTTATTATTATGACTTAATATGAAACATATATAGTGACATTGGCCTAGCTTCTGACACTGTAAAAATCAAATAGGAAATATATTAGAATAAAATATTTTAAAAAGAAATACTATTAAGCAACTGGCATTGGTTAATTATTTAACCGATTTAAATAATTTTAACCGATAAAAAAATATTGTTCGAATCTATCTCAAAGGTAATAAGGGGAAGTTGATGTTGCGGAAACTTAAATAAATTATTCAGTATTGAATTCGGAGTTTTGACAATAAAAATATTAATTTGTCAAAACCAAAGTACTTAATTCAAAATAGGAAGATATACGTGCTTCTTAATCGTTATTTTACTTTATCTCTGGTTATCTCTATTTTTTTTTTTTTTCAAAACATATAGATATTTTGTAATATCAAATAACTTACTTTAAATATTGTGTCATCACTAAC
This sequence comes from Eueides isabella, assembly GCA_019049475.1. NCBI lineage: Eukaryota > Metazoa > Arthropoda > Insecta > Lepidoptera > Nymphalidae > Eueides > Eueides isabella. Next base: position 3,904,169 of record CM032399.1, on the reverse strand, counting down.
CAACAATTATATTTCACAAATAAATAAAATCTTACTGAGTGCACGAAAATTTAAAAAATTCTATTATATTATATTGCAGCAATAAATAACAGCTAGCCATATTTATCTACAAAGCAGTGACTTCAATTCTAAATGACTCCGCTGTCTTAAAGGTTTTAAGTATTATTTTCAGATATGATAGGTATTTTATATAAACAGATGTCTAGTCCGCATATCATCGTTATATTTAAAAAGCTATCGTAATTAGTAAATAAATTATGTTTATAGTACATTCTAATTTATTTTTACTGACTGAATACTTTTTGTACAGTGATGATCATACGAGTAAGTAAGGTATGATCTGATTTTGTAAGAGATTCTTAAATAGTATCGAAATATATTTGGCAATGAATTTTTAAAAGGATTTTTTTCATTTAATACTTTCACACTTTAAATAAGAGAGGAGTTTGTTGCCTACTTTGTAGGAAACTTTTCGCATTAAATAAAAAATGATTGAAGATGAGGTTAGATATACAAAGATTATAACAACTATGTAAGATAAGAGTTAAGGACTATTGCAATTCCAGCAAGTAAATTAACTATCTTTAATACTATTATCTTTTGTAAACACCAAATATAAAAATAAAATCATATAATTTCTACATTTATTTACTAATAGTATACTAGTATTACTATTAGTAAATAAAGGTAGAAAGAAAATGATTTTTTTTTGGGAGATATACCAAACGTATATATTTAACTGAATATTTATATTTCACAGAATGCTGAATGAACATGATTTAATGGTAGCTAGGGCACTCGCAGCTGAATCTCGAGAAAATTCACCGGGAGGGTCACCAGGCCCGTTGAGAAAAAGCCCTTTAACAAAGATTGTTGACAAATTGAATACTTTCAGGTAAATATTTTTTAAGGTTACATAAAATGATGACTCATTTAAAAAAGATAAAAAAAGTGATAATAATTTTGATTTTTAATATTAGTATTAAAATTATTTTACTAAAAATTATCTTATCTTTAATGATCTTGGCGTGGAGGAGAAAAATAATTCACTTAAAGTTTTGGATTTCGGCAATAATTTTGACGTAATCGTTACATTTACGTCAATTCAAAAATGTCAGTATTTAATGTCAATTGTCAATTCAATTTCGATAATGCCGTCTTGTTGTGATTTTTTGTCGGAATTTTTTAACTAACTTTATAATTGTGTTATTGTAACTAAAAGCCGTAGTGTAGTGCATAATTGAAATTGTACAATAATTATCTCTGTAAATGTAATTGATTATTATGCTATTGAAATGGCATTTATCAATAAATAAGTGTTATGAAGATGGATAGAAGAAGTAGGAGCAAATCAAGACAACCGAATACAAGCAAACTAACCGAAGAAGAAGAAGAACGGTATGTTAACTTTCTATTACGTACACTATTGAAGTGATTTACTTAACAATTATATTATTAATTAGGTTATGCTGACATCTTCAATTTTTATGATTTTCCACTTTTTTATTGTAATATCAAATTTATATAACATGAAAGTCTATTGTTTACATAAAACTAAGATAACAAGCTATTTGGCTATGCTTGGATTATCCTAGAAAAATTCCATTCAAAATGTGATCCAATAGATAGTAAAACCTAAATAAATTCAAATAATGAGCTAACTACATCTTCAATGACATCATGCTTGTAATATTCACCATAGAACTAAGGTAGTAAAAATATCACTGGCTAGGCGGAGTGATAACTTAGGATTCCACCTAATAACCAGATGTACAATATGGATAGTAACAATTGAATAGAAATAGTTAATAAATAGAACTATAATAAAGATGGTGTTGATAAATTAATGCATAATGGATTAAAATTGATTCACTTAATACTTTCGTAACAAGACCATCTTATTGGTTAGCCAGATTTGTGTTTGTATATTATAAATGTGTGTTTTAAAAGGGTAGGCTCAATCTAAAAGAATACTGTTCCTGCCAATGAGCAGAATTGGATTTCTATCAAAAAGTGGAGAGAGAGAGTACTGAGCAATTGACAGTAAAAAAGATAAGAATGAACAGAAATATAGAGAATTTGTTGTTATTACTACAAACTAGGCATAATTATTTAAATCTGTATTTATTAAAAAATCCAATATGATGAAACAATGAGTACAGTCTAAACATTATTATAGATAATAGTAATAATTGTCGTATAAACTTTTTCAGACTCAGTAGCAAATATAATATCCACATTGTACATCACATTGCATATCTTATTATGTTATTCAATGTAAAAGAGATAATTTTGTGTTACATAGGACACAGGGTCTTAAGATGGTGATGTTTTTATAGTTTAGCTTATATGCTAAAGAAATTCCGATAGCACTTCTGTCTACTGTTGCACAACCAAATTTTCTAATGGACCTCAACAATATAACCTAAAACTAATTATGACTTGGAACTTTGGGATACAGCAGCAAACTCTAACCTGTGCATATTTAATATTTTAAAAATTCAATATTTAATGTTTTAATTTCTTCACTTTGGTAACAAGGCAAATCACAGCATTTAGTAGTGCCATTTAACACGGAATGCCTCAAATTCGGAGGAGAGTGGGAAACAGAAGTGGAATGACGTGGCTTAACACTAGTTTCCTAGCTTACAGCAAGAAGCCGGGAATTATTTTTCTATTTAAAAATATGTCAAAAAATTTTAGCTTTTATTTGTTTAACCATCTACTTAAAATTCTTTTTCATGCCATTTATTTATTTTTAGTTCTGAAGTTTCTAACAAAAAAACAATAAAATCAAAACTAAAAGAAATATTATTGTTTAAAATATTCAACAATTTTAAACTGTCATCTATCGTCATTTCTTCCTTATTTTACACACAATATACTGTGTGATATTTTTTTTTAAATTTTAGGTGCATTGCACGCAAATAAGTTAAAGTTGGAGGCGTTTTTAACCCATGTAATATATATCCGGAAATGCTGCCACAGGTAAGTCATTTCGCTTTTGAGTGGCACGTGAAATAAGGTTCCGATCGAAAGAACGCTGGTTATGTGCCATGTAACAAATTAGTGGGGATGATTGATTTAAGCAGCAGATATAAGATGAAACAGTGCATTAGTATTTCCTGGTCGATACGACATGGGTACCTTCAATAAGCGCGTCTACCTCCACCTCAAAGGCCGGCAATACACTTGTTGCTCCCCTAGTGTTACACGGGGCCGTGGGCGCCGGTGATCACTCACCATCAGGTGACCGTTAACTAGTTTGCCTTTTCTTTTCCCTAACAACAAAAAGATAAAGATAGAAAACGCACAAAGAAAAAATATTTAAGGGCAAAGCCACAGTGCCAAGCTTTATACAGATTGACGGGTCTCCAACGATTCAAATGGATCTTTGTTGTAAGCTATCAAATGGTTCGGGCATATACTAGGGTGCACCTGCTCAGGGATGAGAACAATACTCCACATAATGCCCTATTTGGATAATATGAAGGGCCAAACGGTGTTATAGCGTTAAGTACTCACTCTGCCAAAGACTTTAGTTTTTTATGACTTACTCGTTGAGGCTTAAACCAGGTTCTCTTCACCCCATAAGCAGATCCAAGATATTCATGGGATGTCTTAACAAAAAGTACATAATTATTTCGACACTAGACACCTGCGCTGCCGGAGTACTACCGTCTGTATAGCAATGAATGTTAGGATCCTTCAACATATCGTTAAAATGCAGTAGACACAGAGTAGAAAACAGGAGTTAAACTCTAGCTATATGTAATTTAGTTAGTCTTGAATTATTATGCCATAAGATACAAAGAAGGAAAAACTTCTTTCGCTGTTACTAATTGTCTTCGACACGTTTATTTGCGACTTATACTATTATAATTTACAACTCTGCAATTTATTTTTAGTACATCTATAATCTTTTAAAAAAAAATTACATTACTAATTTGAATTTCGTCTTCAATAGTTTCCAGGGAATTTCGAGCAAACTTACTAAATCTAGCCAAATTTTATTTTCCTAACTCCAATGGTTACGAGTACTTGTACTCTTTGTCGAGTAATTTTAAGTCCATAATCAATCTTTCTTTTATCTTCAAATTTATTTACCACCCTAGTTACTAATTTAAATAAGTCTCATACTAAAATGTATAATTTTATGCAAATAGGAATTGGTAATAAAAATATTATAATACATCTCTATAGACAGATCGTTAGTCAAAATATAGTTCACAGAGAGTTTTTGACATGAAAAAGAAGGGTCAAGAAACGTAACAGTTATAGGACAATGACTCTTGACCTAAAGACAAACGAACTATGTTGTCTTCGAAATAAACGTATGATGTGGTTCGTATATAAACGAAGCGTACAACAATTTATTGTTTCGATTAATATTTTATAAGTATTTTTATAATAACGAATACCGTAAAATAATGTTATATATATTGTTTTCAATATTATTATTTTGTAGACTATACTTTAATCATATTTGTTGATTGTAAACCGCAGTAGAGAACACTGCGCCTGATATAAAAGACATACTATTTTATCCTTTGCACGTATAACATGTATTTTTTTACATTTATAATATTACTTGTAAATATAACTGACTGTATTCCTAAGTCAAAGTTACTATACTCTCGATATAAGGTGTCATACGAGAATTTGCCGGTCCTAGTTAAGATATTCAACCAAACTAGTAGCCTACTTTGATTGTAACATGTCACATGTAATTTGGATTTGTTTTCATGTCCCCAACCCCATGTTGTTAATCTACTTCATTTAAAGATTCCTGTACAGAAACATTTCGCTTTGTTCAATAAGCCTTCAAAAACATACTTTTCATGCCGTTTAAATAATTGGGTTAATGTCCGTTATGATGTTATCTTTTGTCTTACTTTCTTAATTCTGAGTCATAAAAATTTCGCTGAAACTAATTTCATTGTTATTAATTTTCTAAATAAGTAAACGCTAACACTTTCGCTAATCTTGAATCCAGGACAATAGTTTAATTGCAATTCGTTTTCAGTGAGTGGCTTTGCGTGTTCCAAACTTGTTATATTGTCACTTTCATCTTGCTGCTATTTGGCGAGATGTTGCAATTTTATAAAAAATATATTTTTTAACATATATGTAAAAAAAAAATATAACTATATCACAAAGGTGCTCCATTATTATTATCCTTATTATTATTGTTAATTTTAGAGTGCCAAAATATCATAATCCAATTAGGTATTTGATAACACTATGTAATGTGACATAGTTATAATTTAATAAGTTAATTAAAGTGCTATCATTTAATGCGGTGTATTTTGCAAACAGGATAAAATATTTACTTTGTGCAAATAATACGAAGGACAGGTATGAATTCACAGAAAATTATCAACATAAAAAATAACATTTTTAATTAAAAATTAATTTGTCCCATATCATATCGCCTTGCACGCATTGCTGGCATGTCAGTACTCAGAAGTCAGAGTCAGTCCGCCAGTCGGTGATTCTCTTCAGGCGCGCTCTAACGTGTGCTAGTAGCGACCGGCATTCTGCCGGTTCCCCCGCAATTCGCGATTTCCAGCCTTGCAATATTTAACAATCTAGGCAAGTGGACTTCACATGTTGAAAATTTCGTAATAACTTCGACTACAAGCAAGGCCGACTCTGAACATTCATATTCCAAAGTTTTGTAGATTTATTGACATTCTAAAACATTTATATTTCTTAATAATGAGTTTACACGGTTAGATCTGTACGTTTTGTGTTGTGTTAAAATTGTTGTTGTCAACAATGCTAGCAATAGATTCTTTGTGGTGTGGGTCAACAGAAGAGCTGTCGACCCTGAAGACTTGTAAATCTCTAGAGAGAACTGAATGCAGATTTCGCCGTCGATCATCGAAGAGTCTGATACCCCAGGCGCTGTTACACGCTCTACCTGACACACAGGTCCGGGCCCACCGGCAACGACGCTCTGGCACGTGGCCGTAAGTGTCAACAATAATTGTTTAAACTATAGCAGCTGGCAAGAACCAAACCTTTTATCATTTTTAAATTTTAATTATTTATTTATAAATCATTTTTAAAGACCTTTATATTTAATTATTTTGTTTTCTTTCTCAATACTTAAACCAAACAGAAACAAAAGATTTTTATCTATATTAAACTAGCATTTATAATATTAATCTAAATATTTTAATGAAATGGCGACATTTCGTGATTTATATACGGGTGATACATTTACTGGGGCAAACATAATTGGATTTCAGTGTCAGGTGTGCCGGTTGTTGACCTTAATAATAGCCCTATAAGACAAACCACAGCGCTTGCAGTTTCCGAAATTAGACTGCAATTACAGTATCAATGCACTTATTCGAAATAAATAAACACAACTTGCAATTTATTGTAAAGCCGTTCTATAAATTTACGTTTAATTGTTTTTATTTTAGTATATAAAGCAGATTCCTAATAATCGCTGCAATTTTTGTGATAATGTTTGTTCGTACATACATATGATATTTTAAAAAACTAACAAATATAAACTCATAATATCAGATATGAGCTAACCGTGTACCGAATTAAGTTTATAAGTGGAAAACGGATCGGAGTGAACCTACTTAACACTAAGTTCCCAAGCTGGGTGCGTGAGAATAAATTAAATTTATTTTCTTCTATCGTAACTTTCATTGAGTCGTCTAATAATTTTCAAACTTTACTTTGAAATTTAACATACCTTATCTTGTATTCTTGTAAATTTAAGTACGACTAACTTAAGGGTTCATTTAAATTCAATATATAGAAAAAATCTGTATACATAACCTCACTCACTCAGCTTCACGCTGTATCCCGCACATGGCAGGGTAGGCAGAGGGAACTTGGGAACCTAGTGTTAAGACACTCCGTTCCCCACTTAACACTACATAGCCTAATAATATATATTGTAATTATTTTATGTGTAGGTATTAGGTTAGGTACATACATATATTTGCTTATCAATAATATTGTTACGGTTTATTAATCGTCTTTCGACCTAAAATTGGAGATAAACAGTGAATGTTTGTTTTTTGCTATACTATTTTTATACATTACAAAAAGAAAAATAATGAAAAATAAACAAATATGGATTCTAAAATTCTATAGATTAATTATATACCTACCACAATTGGATTAATTAAAATATTGTTCTAAATACCACGTACAAGAATAAATTAAATACAATTTGTGCTTTTCAGTCCAGTATTGAACTTTTTTCTTAGTCTAAAGTAACACCTACTGCTTCACGTTTTATATTATATTATATAGCAACACATTCAAGTCTAAAGCACTATTAACATTTAAGAATATTATACAAAGTCAACATATTATTCACTAGTAATATCTGGACACACATCTGAACGCACCAGATGTATCCCAACTAAATCGGCCAATTAGATAATACTGTGCTAATCTATACTTGGTCACCTTTCTCTTATTCTTGTTTAACCGCAATCGTTGCTACTTTTTGCCTCTAACCGTAAATTGGCACCTAGTTTGCTACCTCGTCAACATATTGCTAGACATCTCGATTTTCACTTGGTAGTCTGTTCGGCCTATTTAAATGTTACTCGACCCCGTTATCCCGCCATGCGTTAACTCCTTGACCTCAGCAGAACGATTGTTTAGTGTGCACATAAATAATTATATAAATGATTTTATACTCTAATAAATTATATAGTATTTCGATTGAAGATATTTTATTACAACAGCTATAAGTAACTATAAATCTTTTTAATCTACGCTTATGTTGATATGTTAGAAATACATACGCTTTTTTTCCATATATATGTATGGACATAATTATTTTATTTTATTATTAAAGTTATATGTAAAAACATGTTAAAGAAAAAAAATACAAACAAGTTTTTTTATTTATAAATATATAAAAATTGAAGGATATTGCGAAGGGTACGTACGATTACGACCTTTTTCGATGTTGGTAATAACAATCGGTGACTAGATTTCTAACACAAACTCGCTAATCTATTCACGTAATATGTGACAACATTGATGGAAATTCTTTGGTACTTTTAGTTTCTAGTTATAAAATGGGGTTATGGAGTTTCTAAGCGAATTGAAGTATTGAAATAACAATTAATATTATAGCATTTACAATAACTTTAATGAAAATAGCACATTTTGATAACTAATTTAAAGTTAACTGTTTTTTTTTATATTATAGTTCGTTAAAATAACCAATTAATATTAATATAAATCAAACTGTGGAAGTAGATCATGATTTTTTTGTCCATTGTAAGCAAATTATGTTATAATAATTAATTTCAATATAGTTTGAATTATTCTCCAATAGTATAAATTATATAGATCTAAATTACTAGTACAACTTTGATTGAGTATAATCTATTATGTATCTATACTTATAATAAATCTGTAACTGATCTCTGTCAGTACATGGAACATAGACGTTCATTAATGTAATAGGGCCTAAAACAGTGATTTATTTAAATATTTGTCTGTTTGTCTGTGAGTTTGTACGCGCTAATCATATAAATATCTAACCAGATTTAAATACAGTTCACTATAACATTTTAGCTATTTTTTTTTCAACATTTAGTGTTTATTTTATTTAAATCGTTTAATAAATAAATAACTTACGTCATTTTAAAATATAATAGTTCGACAAGAGAGCTATAATTTATTAAGCTGAAAATTTAGTTTTTAATATATATAGATATTTTCTTAAAAGTGATAATGTTATTAGAATAAGATAATAATTGAGATTAGTAAATAAGAAAGTTTAGTTCAAGCGGACAAAGCCGCAGGTGGGTCGCTAGTGTCCAATAAATATTTTAAAATATTTATATATAAATGGTACTATAGACGCACACATGTCTCTATAGATATGATCTGTTAATGTCACGAGATTTTTTATTATTTACGTATATATGTATTTATCTTTATAAGGTACATAAAAACTATAAAATATTTAAATATAATATAAACATATATGCTGCCATCGATTTTTATGTATGCACGTTTATGCAATTTGCCTTATCCTTGAGCCAGTTGGTCGTACACATTAGACTTTAGTGTTTGTCATGATGTTGTTATGGTAACCTACATACTTAATGTATATATAATTGATACAAATCTAAAAACTTCATTAAAACTCTTATTATTATTTAATGAGTTTAACATTTTTTGTGGATCTGGCATGTAAAAGAGAATATCGCGTTTAATGTCAAATTTTGCTGATCTTCTTAAAAAAATATAATGTAAAGCGAAATAACAAAATTTATAGATAATTTCCAGAGAACATTTTTAAAAAATATATTTTTAGTAAGTGTCTTATAAAAAAAAATCTTCAAGCTGTTTATATGGTTCAAACGGTAAAGAAATAAAAGAAATCGAAATCTAAAAGTTAATCTAATGACAATGGAATGAAAAAATAAATTAATTAAGAATTTTCACTCAATAACATGCACCGTTACAAAAAAAACCTCTTGAATATCGTTACACACAGTGAATCACACATAACCCGTAATTTTAATATATCTGTGAAAAGTCTATAATAATTACTAATAAATTAACAATAATAAAGCGCTAAAATAATCTATACATATAATAAATCTGTAGAAAAGTAATATAAGTACATTGAAGAAATTGAAAATAAACTAGCCAGCGTGTGAAAAGATAAGCAACAGAACCCATTTCCATCATTTTTGAAATTTTTATCTGTTTGTATGTTTGTTTGTGCGCACATCACGTAAAATCGAGGAATTCAATGCAGACAATATTTATATACAAAAAATATACTTGAGGTATAACTTAGTTTTTGTTTCATCAAAATCGGTTCACTCTATGAAAAGATATGATTAATTTAGTGAGTTCAAGAAGTAAAGTATTACATTACACAATTCAGTATAGCACTTGCAACGACATCAATGCTAATATAATAAAGCTGAAGAGTTGTTTGATCGCCTGACCGCGCTAATCTCAGAAACTACTGGTCCAATTTGAAAAATTCTTTCAGTATTAGATAGCTCATCATCACGATAAGACCAATAGGACCGGAGCACCAATTGTTGAATTGTTCTCCTTTTAAAGTTTTTAAAAAAAGTTCGCGACAGGATACATCTATCTTTTTAGGTTAGCTTTTTACGCTAATCAATTTGTTGTAAAATAATACATTATTTGCGAAGGTGTTTTTATAAACATACTTAACTTTCTCAAACCCCTAAGTGATAAGGGTTGAACAAACTTAACATGTTTCCCTTTTTATGGCAAAACAACGTTTGCCGGGACAGCTAGTTTAACATAATACTCGTTTCTAATATGAAGCAAGCTATCAAAACCCAAAAAACTAAACACAGGTACGCTATATAAGGAAACTCATATTCATATTAATATCTACAAAGTTTTTTTATATTAAGTCATTCCGTTTATACTTCTGCAGTCAAGAGTAGGTATGTAATCATCGTACTCAATTTTAATAACATTATATTTGCACGTGCAGACTCATACGATAACAATGTATTATTGATTAACAAAGATTATTAATTTCCACTGGTCACGACACTAGCACTAGGATAGCCGCTTTATCATTATATCTATTGTAAATATAAACACCACTCGTATATCAGTACAGATAATATATTTATTAGGTTGACGGTTTATATAAGTTATTGAACCTTGTCTGTCTGTACAATGCGTGCATGTATATGCAATATTATATATAAATACTGAATATCCATATTAAATAAAGTCATGAAGTACCTGAAATATAAAGTTAACTTATCTAGAAATCTCTAGCATTAAAATCATTCACGCTGTCATTTTGTCGATAACAAGGTCAAGCTACAGATAAGAAATAAACGAGTGATCATTCCATTTATCCTCTTCCCAGTACACACATTTTATTCACTTTATTGTATAATTTGTTTTATAATTGAAATGACACCAGGAAGACTGTAAGTATTTTATATGGCCGTTTTTCCTGTTAAAACTACAAGTTAGATATTTTTTTAAATAATTATAATAATTAGTTTAACACGTCGACGTTATATCGTCGTTTTAATGAACAGTTGAGGATATATGTAACAGTAAATAATGCAATTGTTAATTCGTATTTATAATTATATTTAGGTCTAACGTGGCGCAGGACCACAAGCGTGTCCCCACTCAAGCAAATGAAATGTTTTCATTTCTTCGCTATGGTAACAACGCAAAGTGCGGCGTTGAGTTCCGCCACTTATCACGTAATGCCTTAAATTCGGCGGAAAGTGAGGAACGGAACGGAGTGACTTTAATATGTATATATATATTTTCCAGCTTCACTCTGTATTCCACACATGGCAGAACTTGGGAACACAAGGAAACAATGCAAAGGTTAAAAAAAAAGTTTATGTCTACATTAATCCTTATTGCTTTTCAAGCTTCTTCTTTAACTAAAGTCTAACAAATATTATATTAACAAAGCAATTTAAATTGGCCAATTTACATTGTGTTTTTACATTCATCAAGAAAACCACAGTCAAAAAAATTGCAATGTTAGAACATCCGTGAGAAACAAGTAATAATGATTATGTTGTCATTTGTTTGATAAAAAATGCCGCATGATATTTGCATTAACAATAGAGTTATCAAACTCCGCACATACCTAATTATTATGTATTGAAAAGATATTATTTTAAATCGATGTGTATTTTTTTGTAATAGTATCGGGCCAAATAGTTTATACAATTAAAGAATCACAACTAAAGTAATTTTATATTTAGGTGACCAAAGGAACGGAGTGTCTTAACACGAGGTTCCCAAGCTCCCTCTGCCTACCGTGCTATGTGCGAGATACAGCGTTAAGCTGAGTTTATGGTATAAAATTTAAAGTATTGACCTACTATACTTTTATAACTATACTTTATAAAACATTGAACTGTGATAACAAAGCAAGCGCTAAAGTAATTTACCTTAAAAAAAAAAAATTTTGGTGTAGCACGATGGCTCGTGTCTGTGACTGTAAGCGTGACACTTTTTAGGCTCGAAACCCACTCAAGCAAAAAAAAATTATGTTTTCACTTTCCTCGTACTGAGGCCGACGCCAAGTGTGGCCTTGAGTTCGCCACTAAACACACAATGCCTCGATTCGGTGGAAAATGGCAAATGATATAAAGTACTTGCCTCTAAAACGTTTATTAACCAAATAAGACTGAGAAATATGTATCTCGGAAATTTCTTTTTATACCCGATAAGAGATACGAGTACGTACATGTCATAAAAATTATATATTAAACATCCACCGTAATAACGATTTACGAATCAATACTCATATATTCAAAAGACCTACATAAGTCGGTCTTGCTGTTGACACCTAAGTCGATCGATCCATAATTGCCTTGTTTGAACTTTCAATTGCTACGTAGGGAAATTAGCCTCAGCAGAGACGCTTTCATTTTTTAATACTCTCAAACTTCTTCAAATTTTATCTCTGTTGAAAATATTTGCAAGTTGTCTCTTTCTTAATGCATTAAGAAGATGGAGGTCTCTAGGAGCGAGAATAGCGTATAAAGCATAACTAAGGGGAGAACATTAAGACCTATTCATTACACTCGTACCGTATATATGTTTATAAGATATTAACATTTTAAACAACTCTTTATTCTTTTATGGACTTTGCTATCGTTTGTTTTACTTGACACACGTGGTAGTGAGAGTTTTATATTTCAGTGTTCAGTTTTTTATTTTATATAGCGGAAACCATATATAATAGTGTAAATAGATTCTTACTAACGAGGTGATTAGTTATAGTAAGTGTTGTTTTGTAGACTACGTTAGTTATATTTTATAGTTAGGTTAAGATAATTTATAATGGATCCTGATCCTCCACCTGACCCCCCTGATCCTGAGGAAGGTGTTATAAATCAATTATCCTCTAGAAAAAGACTAGGAGAAGAGACTTCCTCTATTTATGACAACATAAAGGTCATTGAAAAACAATTATTAACCCATCCATTCTATTCAAAATTTCTGGACTTACTCTTCCATGCCCGAAGCCCCAAATTCCTACATTAGTAAAGATAAAGGTCCCTTCATTGTGTAGGGAATCTCCTGATCCTTTAGCAGGAACCTCAATAAGAGCCATTAAGTTTGGTCAGTTTCTCCATACTAATAAAATTACTGACATTGTTAATGATGGCTTAAAAAATGTTAGTTTCAATGAAATCAGTATCTAGTTTACATTTGCTGAACCGGCAAATAAATTTTTAAGTAATCCCATTTTTAATTTATGTAAATGTTTGTGTAATTCCGACGATTAATATCATAAAGATGGAAATTGTAAGCGGAGCTTCTGTTGAATAGTCTCTGGAAGAATTTGTTGGCTCATTCCCTACTGCTTATGGGAAAATTATAAAAGCAACACGAATGAACCGGAAGAATATAAGTGAGGGTGTAGTAACATGGGTGCTAATTACATTATGTAGCCAATATAACAATTGCCTGAAAGAGTATTCTCTTATAAATCCCTTCTTAAAGTCGAGCTTTACAAATACCCAACCATCCAATGCCTTATTTGTTGTCGTTTTGGCCATGTGAAAGTGGCTCCTAGCCTCATACTGGGTAGGCATGTGACACCCTAAAGGAAAATTCTATCTGCATCCATTGCACACATTTTGCAACTGATAAAAGGTGCCTTGAGTATGTAAGGCAATAGAATATTAAAGCTATTATGTCCCAGGAATGTATTTCTTATATGGAAGTATATTCTCGGTTTCCATTAGTTCAACGCTCCTATGCAGATGTTGCTGAGGAAATATTTTCTCCTCCTATTTTCCCACCGACCCATACCCAATAAGGCAGATCTCCTGACATTCAAACTAAATCCTACAGTAAGAAAGTTTTCCAATCTCCCCGCGCTTTTTTGGTAAAAGGATTAGACAAACAAATTCACCAATCCATTATTAGTAGTTGTCCCTCTCCCCTCCCTAAAGGTTGTTGTCTTAATGATGAAGAGGCTGCCATTTCATCAGAATCTACAAAAGATCTGTTTGAAAAATGGCTCTGACTGACACTCATATAAGCATTATTTGAACTGCTTATGAACTCCCAATATTGCCTAGAAACTACTTAAAATATTCCAAATCGTCAACAATGTTCCCACTAAGTTTCCTACAGTGGAATAGTAAAAGTGTTCGTGCTAAAAGTTATGAATTACTTATTTTATATATATATATATATATATATATATATATATATATATATATATATATATATATATATATATATGTGTTATTACTGTGATATTTTCTCCTTCGTTGGTCGACATGATTGATGATGTTGATCACTGCATTCTCAATGATGGTTCACCGACTCGTAGGGTTAATCTTAGGACAGCTATTGATCTTTCTTTATCTTCTTCATCTCTTGCTTCCCAGCTCTGATGGTCGATTCTCCCATAGGTGGCTATGGTAGTGATTATTTCCCTATTTTGCTATCTTTAAAGAACAGACTTCCTTTGACTCAGATTCCTCCTCCTCATCGTAAATATTATTTAAAAAAGGGTCCTCTGGAATGAGGACCAGACTGAGGAAAATTGCATATTGGGCAATTTTCCTCAGTCTGGTAATTATGACAATGTAGTTAACTATGATCGGTTTGTCTATGCCAGTTTATCTGCGGTCATCTACATTTCCCTAAAAAATACTCCATTCAGAAAGAGTAGAAAGTGTATTTGGAAAAAAGAAAAAACTTGGTTTAACCAACCAAGTTTTTTCTTTTTTTAATTTTCGTTCCCCACTTTTCGCCGATTATGAGGAATTCGTAGTTAAGTGGCGGAATTCAACGCCGCGTTTTGCCTTTTACCAAAGCGTTGAAATGAAAACATTAAATATTTAAAATTAAAATATTAAATATATGAAATATTTATTTTCCTCGAGTGGGGATCGAACCCACAACCTGTCGATTACAGTCAGATTGCTTGTGCCACTGTGCCACGACATGCCAGTGGGGAACGGAAGTGGAACGGAGTGTCTTAATACTAGATTCCCATGTTCCTCCCTACTCTGTCTGAAGCAAATTTTCGTAAATACTTTAGTTCTCGCTCCACTTCTACTCTTCTGTGGACTAATGTTAAAAGATTTCGCCGATCGCTTAACATTGTTAGTAGACTATGCACTTTTTGCTTTAGACCCTTTTAATTAAAAAAATAAAAAAAAATTGAACTAAGTTCATTATGAATGCCTTCGGATTATCAGGTGCAATGAAGTCTACGCATGGCAAGTAGAATGTGTAGATCCCCCTTTTTCTATTCGCCGACAATTCCTTGCTGGCCGATTTGTTAGTAAAATGTTGCAGCTGTCTTCCCATCTTTTATGGTCTAAGCTATCTAATACAAAATTAATTTACAGTTTAAATGGCCCCCTGAATCATCAGTATTCACAAGCGAGGCTGTTGCTTTGTTAGAAGCAGTCCTCATTACGCTCCCACGACTTTAAACAAACTGTTATTTTTACTGACTCGTTAAGCTTAATGACGTTGAAGGGAAATCGGTTTCATAGTAGATTAAGATCTTCAATTGTTTTAGGTATTCGTGAAGAATTATATTCATGTCACCTAAAGGGCTTGGAATTTACTCTGGTTTGGATAGAGTCCAAACCAGAGTAAATTCCATTGTCATTCTGGAATCAGTGGGAATAAATCTGCAGACTCTTGTGCCAAGTTAACCATCCAATGTGGCATACTTGTATACTTCTCTAACTCTGCTCTTGATCTGCAGTCCCTTGCAGATGCTTATCTGCGTAAGTCCTGGAGTGATATACCTGAAATTTATCAAAGGCCCACAAAGGTAAATTCTATGTCCTTGGGCGTCCTTGTATGCCTGTGCATCTGGCTAAGATCAAGATCAGGAACCATTCGCTGTGTGAATGTGACCTGGACGACGGTTTCCCTTCTCACATCTTTTTTTCTTGCCCCAACTTAACTCGTCCCCTATATGATGTTCTTTTCCATAAAGTCCCACGTCCTCTAAATGTTCAATGTCTATTAATGTTTGTATTTGGTCCGTTATGTAAATATATTTGACGTAACATTACTAGATTAGAAACATCTTTGTAAAATATCAATATTACTAACATAATGTGTTGTCTGTGTATATTTTGTAAATATTTGTATGTTTTATTATAAGTGAATACAGTAATTTTACTGAGTCTCTTTTTTACTAGTATTATATTATTGTGTACAAGTGTTTCTTTTGTATTGATTAATTCCTTTCGTGAGTCCATACAACGTGACTTTGGCCAAGTGATCTCACCTCAACGGGCTCGAAACGCCATAATTAAAGAAATTAATGAATGATTTTTTTTATAATTTATTGCATTTCTGTGAACAGTATCAATCACTTATCAATTAATTACTAGAAGTGATAAATGAGAATTCTACACTAAACTTTAATATTTTTCTGTCTTTTTCCTTTTTTTGCTTAATACTTTGTGCATCATGATTGATTTATATATATCTGCTGTTTTTTTTCTTTTGAATATACAATATTGAAGTCAGAGAAGGACAGCAAATGTAGCTGAAGAAGTTTTAAAGTAACAGTTAGTAGTTAATAAATTGGTAAGATGATTGAGCCAGAGATATCTAAACGATAAAATGATAAGCCATACTTGCATCATTATCGATAACTGCTAGTGGTTTGCCCATCGATACTGCAGGATAATCCGGTTCTTTAATATTTATATTTATCACTTTATGTATAATTAGATGTATAATGGATTTGGTAAATATTTTATTCTAAACTTGAAAAAGTACTGAATTTAATATATAAGATTTGTTAAAGGTATGAATGTTGTAAGTGTTTATATATATATATATATATATATATATATATATATATATATATATATATATATATATATATATATATATATATATATATATATATATATATATATATATATATATATATATATATATATATATATATATATATATATATATATATATATATAATATTTCAAATTTAAATAAAAATTCAATAATATTTCAAATTTCGTAATTGGTACATGTCCTTAGAAACTTATAAAAATCACATGTAAGTGCTGTTATTAAATATAGCCCTGAATGAAATCTTTACTGTTTCTCACCTTGAGTCCGCTTCCTAAAACGAATGAGAAACAATTTTTACTACGATTTGTATTACTATAGTTAATATAGATAATATTTTATTGAATAACGTGCATTATAAAAAAAAAAAAAATGTTAAACTTGAGATAAAGTGAAAGCTTCATATTTTTTCTTTTTAATTTCATTGCAATTAATTTTATATCTTTAATTCCGAAAAAAAAAAAAACCTAACCAATACAGTTCTCTCTGATAAAATGATATCCGTGTTTGAGTAATCGAGTGCGCATGCTTTTTTAGTAAATTTTGAAAGGTCAACATTTGTAATATAGATTTATATGGAATATTGAGTTGAATATATATTCATAATACTAAAAATATTGGATTTATGAAAGCATTTGGTGCTTTGATGACAGTACATATAGATATCATCTTTGTCTTTTGAATTAAACTTTTATAATTGCCTTTTTTGTGATTGTTTTTCCTAATTTTAAAGTATTAATTCTTACTTAGTAAAGATAAATACTTACTTAGAAAACATATAAAAAATATCCGTCGATTAACGTAGCGGTTAAATTATTTAAAGCTTTTTTAAATAAGTGTTTCTGTGACTTATTTATATAACAATAAAGTATAATTAGTTGCAAATTGGCATCTTAAAGATCTGAATATATACTAAGTTATTAAAATGCTTAGTACAATATAATTACAATTATTAACTGACGAAAAAAAGACATTTAGATTAAACAAAAGAAGAGGAAATAAAAATTTTACAGGTAGTTCTTTTTACTTGTATAACACGAACTTTTACTACGTATACGTAAGTTATTTAATATGCATGTCATATCTATGAGAGATATATTCTTATATTCAATGACTATGAGCCGATTTTATTAGTATAGGAAGATTTTTAATCTGTGACGAAACTGTACCTTTGCAAACTTAAGCTTCAAGGTCGCGAGTGTCATTTGTGTACATCGAGTGGAGTGTTGATGTTGACTGTAGAGGGTCTAGTGAAACTACGATGCGCACGCGGCGCTCAGCCGGACAGTCGCGTCTTTCCGGTCCTCTCGTGTAACTATTGCCCGGCATCGATATTATTTTATTTATTAACATATTCTTTTTTTTTTATTAAATTACAAAAATCGAGTTATTTTTTCCATCACCAGTATTTACAATTTAATCTTTTCCGGTTAATTCAACCTTCTTGGAAGTGATGTAAAATAACCGATGATTTGTATAAAAACTACGTTTGCGATGTGTACTGTTTTGCAATGTTAAACAAGGTGTACTTGTTAGTGGATATAGTCGATATCAAAGTTTTTAAGGTTATTTTATGTTACAATGTTGCGAAGGCAGTTTTCTCATGAGTCCGGGAAGGAAGAACTCATCCGTGCTCAAGATGAATATTTCGATAGGAGGTTTGTTGTAGTATTCGAATTTAGTAATAATACAAATGTAAAGTAACTTAACGTAAAGAGCGAAACGGAGTGCCTTAACACTAGGTTCCCTAGTTCCCTCTGCCTACCTTGCCAAGTGCGAGATACAGCGTGAAGCTGAAAAAAAGTAATAATGCATAATTAACTTTGTCTATTTACAATAAATAAATCGTAATTGAATAAAATATTCGTTATATGTGTTGTTAATTAATATTCACGTACGTTCTTGTTTCTATACATATCTATAAAAGCGCAAAAGTTGTTCCTGAGTGTCGAGTATCTTCTACATATTTTCTATAATTGTTTCAGTTGTCTATATCATTTAATATTCTTTACATTCAAACAAGGCGAGGCACGCCTTTTTTGTCGCCAATATATTAATTGCCTTTGCTTCTATTTTTAAGACCTTTTGAAAAATTTTGTTGGTATAATATTTACTAAGGATTGCATATAATATAACATTATAAGCGAATGAATGAAATTATTAGATATTATTCTAACAGCCATACATTTTGTAATATAAATTTTTAGGCCGTACTTTGTCTGGTTATATTAAAAATAATACAATTATGGAATATTTGTATAAAAAATATCGATCAGACATTGAAAATTTTATAAATGGCAATGGTCGGCAAGGAGAATGAATAAATAATTGAATACATTTTTTTTATTATAATATACAATTCTTTCATATGCAATATTTGTTTTTGTGTTTATAACAGATAATTCTCAATTTACTTATATAAGTTCATTGTTCTCTAATATCTTAGTTACTGAATATAAAATGTTTATAATAACATTTTTTTCATTTCATTTAAAATTGTTAAGTAACAATATACTAAAATGAGCGATATCTTGCGAGGTTCTCCTTGTAGAGTTCTGCTAGGTAAAGAAATTTGGTATTAATTATAGTAGTTCATATATTTTTTTATTAACTTTTAGGTACTGAAATAACGGAAATATTGTGAATCAATTAAATCGATGAATTAATTTTAAAATTAATTGACTTTAGATAATGTTCTAAGTCATTTTTCTAATGTTTTCTTTTTGGTTTTCATTCGTTCTTAATACTTATTACCGTTTGTATATATTCAATATTTTTATTGATCATAAATATCTAATGAATACAACTAAAATGTGTTTTAAAATATTTGCTAAATTGAATAATTAATTATGACAAGAATTGTAATTAATGTCGTAACGCAAGAGCTAAATAGAAACAAAAACAGATTAGGATTGCTATAGAATAATTAATTGCTTTTATAAACTTCTAAATTGTTATTTCCTTATAAGTTTTTTAAGCAAAAGGGTCCTAAATTTACTTAAATACTTTATTTTTAGTTCCACATAGATTAGTTTTCGTAGAATTAGTGATAGTTTCAAGGTTTTCTTTAATTCTAGCTATTTATTGACTATTTTTTTTCCAAATATTAAATTGGTCAAGGTTTTGACATTCATCTTAAGTGCCCGTTGTATTTTAATCTAAACATTGTCTGTTCAACTCTACTAAAATGTGCCTCGTGATTTAGTGTCTTCAACGTAAAGGTGCGAGCATCCTAGTATTTCTTTAACTTTCATTAAATTCCTTAAATATTTATTTACTTTTTAAAAAGTATGTATTACTTTTGATAATTAAAAAATAATAATTGTACCTGTTACTTTAAAGTGGCTAAACAATATTGGAAAAATATTATGTTCACTTGAACATATTAATTAAATGGTTTTGGTACTTAACTTGATGAAGCAAGTTGATTTTGTTAAAAAATGTTAAGTGATAAAGTTACTTTAGTTTAATGTTTACTTACCTATATAGCGGCATATAAAAGCGAATATAAGATAATTTAATTTTGTAATATTTTCTATAATTTTAAATTCTTTTCGATATGGAATTATAGTTAAGTAGAGTATACGATGTTCCGTAAGTGTATCTAGTTATTAATATAGTTGAAATATTTTTATTTTATGAAATACAGATTTTTCAAATTAAATTTTTCAACTACAATAGGAATTGAAATATAATATAATGTATTAAACTATAATGGATTCAAACGAGGCAGAGCCAAAGTTCATCAGTTCCTTACTTGCTTAGTCGTTGGACGTGTACAATGCGTGCCTTCGAAGTGTTTATATATACTTAGTGAACATTATTATTACATTTTATAGTGCTATGTCAATATAAAGTGCATTTCGGTAAGATTTTTTTTTGTAAATAGTAATATTCAATATTATCTAATCTTACGATAAAAGTAAGAATTGTTCTCCGAAAGATCTATATATATAGATATTTTCAAAAAACATGACTAGACAAAATTTACTTAAGTGCCAAGGAAATATATATTTTATTATTATTTATATATATTTTTAGGTGTAATTATTATTATATAATTTGCATATTTTATATCATTTTTATAATTCACAGTTTTTATGCACGGGTATAAATTTATATTGCTAATGTATCCAATAAAATATTGTTTTTAAACATAAATTATAAATCATAAATGTTACTTTGTCTTAGGAGAACGAGATCTCTGAATGCACCATCTCCAATCCAACAGTTTGGACCATGTGGCAGAATAATGAAGAACTCAGCAATGGTCATGTAAGTAATAGAAGTTGTTTAAATAGTAATAATGTTTCAAACGGCTTTGTTTTCTAATTATTCTGAAATAACAAAGTTATAGTTAAATTTATTACGGTTAAAAAATATGTGACCTAAAAATATATAATGTATTGTCGCCACATATATGTACTGTACAATATGAGGCTTTGATGGGTGCACTAAGAATAGAACATCACAATACACTTTTTAGGTCGGCCTCATTTCCAAGTTGCTGGTCCATTTCCAGCTCATTGTATTTATAGGAGAAAATATATTAAAAATAATAATATATTTAACGATTTCTGTAAATTTACGAAAGCTAAACAAAATAAGAAACAAAATTAAATTAAAGCATAAGATTATTTTACCTGAAGCTCGCAGCGCAATCAGTGATCAACGATCAATTTAGTTTTTTAGTGGTCCTGCCAATTCAAATCGTTAGTTATAAGATCTTCAAAGTGCGGAGGCCAATTTGATTATGAAAAGTAAATATATTACAATGACGTCGTTAATATTTATTAGTTATCGACCGATGTCCGTCTATAGATATTTTCGTAATGCTATCAAATATTTACAATTGTCGCCTAGGCAGTGGTAAAGTTATAAGCGCAGATTCACGCTGTGTCTCGCATATGGAAGGGTAGACAGAAGGAACTTGAGAACCTAGTGTTAATACACTCCGTTCCGTTCCCTAGTTTTCGTATTTGAGCCATCGCATGACATCGTTGAATGGCGGAACTCAACGCTGCTCTTTTTCCTTGTTACCAGAGCGAGGAATTGAAAATATTGAATTCATTCATTTAAAAAAAAAAAAAATCGCTTCTTCGAGTGGGAACCCGAATCGAACCCACAACTGCGCCACGACAATGTTATAGTTTTTCTGATATGATAAGATAGGATAGGCCCATTTAACGTGCGACCTGCTCTTAGAATGTATCGTGTTATACACTACTTTTACTTATTTTCATTTCACTATCGGACGATGCCGCAGAAAAAAGCAAATAGTAAAATAAGCTTCGTAATATTTTCAGGCAAATCCAGGACCCGGCGTCACAGCGGCTCACTTGGTACAAGCCTCCGCTAACTGTGCTAGTTATAAAAAAGGTGCACGATGCGACTATCCTGGCGCCCTTCGTACAACTTGTGCATTGGCTTGTCCATGTAAGTTATTGACAAGTATATAAACTTATCATACAAACACATACATATAAGTGTTATTACAATAACGCGGCTCATCTCATTTAATTGTGGTTCAGAAAGCGTCACAGCAGAAACTGCCAATCAGCAAAAAATACATAACATATAACAAATAAATAATACATTATATCGGATCTATCACCCAACTTAAGATAACGGATTAAATATTGGAAGTATCTATTCATACACAACGAGCGATCATCGCCATATATAGTAATTTGGTGTACTGATCATGCGACCAGTTAGTTGACTCTTTGGTTTGGTTTGTCACAAGTTTGCAGTAAGCTTGCACACACATTAAAAGGTTTTAATATTTATTTAAACAGACATTTAGTGGAGGGGCATTCATATTCTGAGGCCTGTCGTTGCTCAGCGGCACAAACGTGTGACTGTAAACGATAGGTTGTGGGTTCGATCCCCACTCGAGGTAATGAAATATTTCATATTTTCAATTTAAATATTTAATATTTTCATTTCTTCCCTCTGGTAACAAAGCAAAGTGTGGCGTTGAGCCACTCAACACGGAAACAAATTTGGCGGAAAGTGGGGAACGGAAGTGGAACGGAATGTCTTAACATTAGATTCCCAAGTTCCCTCTGCCTATCCTGCCGTGTGCGGGATACAGCGTGAAGCTGAGCATTCATATTCAAACTGAACGATCTCTTAATAAAAATATTTTAATAAAGAATGCTTTGAGTAACATACTTATAAAGTAATTGACATATAGACGGTTAGTTTCTTCGCTTTTATGAAATTAAAAAAAAATGTCGTATTGTTAATTTATTGTTTATTATATATTTTTTGCTGATACTTTTTGTGTTATCTATTTGTATGCATTTGTAAGTTCAGTAGACGGACACACTAGACGGTCTATAATCTTGTGTTCCCATAGGATTTTTTAATTATAAAATACTTCCATATTTATTATCCACACTTAGGAAAAAATATATTGGAAACCGTACAAGAGACGTGGGTTCAAATCTCACTACGATAAAAAATTTCTACGTTTTCAAAATAAGTAGTTTCAATATGTTAAAAAAAAACGAAGTAAAAGAATGACATAACAAATGAAATTGATCTGATAAAATTTGACCGAAGAATCGTTATCGTGTATCGTCACCACACTTATTACGTGTGTACTTAACAATATAATCTCTTCAATAACAAGGAAGTTTACCTTCTAAATAATATATAAATACAATAATTTGTTTAAATATTAACTCATCGTTAATATTTAAACAAAAATATATTTCTTTTTTATATTTCATTATAATTTATATAATTATAATGAAATATAAAATCCAATAACGTGATAAAGCAAAGTTTGGAAAGCCTTACATTGGAATGTGTCTTGCAAAATTCCGGTTCTCATTTAAACTGGCATAATGAAATTAAGGTGCGTCGAGAAGTAGCTATATAAATTTAACCAATAACTCGTGCCTATACAGGGAGTGCCTCATATGAGGCTAATTGTTATTATTTCCAGTATTAATTTATATATGAACCTGTCGTGGCGCAGGGGCGTAAGCGTGCAGCTGTAAATACAACAGATTGTGGATTCGATCCCCACCTGAGGAAATCGAATATTTAATAATTTCATTTGTTTGCTCTGAAATGCCCTTAGCATGTTATGCCAAGCCTCAATTTCAGCCGAAATTGGGGAATGAAATGAATTTTCTTGGATGGAAATGAAATGGAAGTTCCCTGCCTGTCATGTCTGGGAAACAGCGTAAAGATAAATATTTCATTTAAAAACAAAAAAAAAACACTTTTTCCAGTGGGAACCCGAATCGAATCAAACCCACAACTGCGCCACGACAGTGTTATAGGTTTTCTGATATGATAAGATAGGAAAGGCCCATTTAACGTACGACCTGCTCTTAGAATGTGTCGTGTTATACACTACTCTTACTTATTTCCCTCCCTGTCACTTGTCTTGGTTACAGCGTGAAGATAAAAAAAATCATTTTAATAATCTACTACATAGTATTATTGTTAGAATGTACGATATATTTTTATTTGTCTCGATGATTTAGTGTAAATTACTAACTATTTTATATCTTTTTATCGTCTATCATATTTGTAAATGGTTATTAGTGTTCAGCTTAAACCGGCCGGAAGCCGGTGTGTAATATTAGATTATTAAAATTTACTTAACAAACTGTCAGTCGCCATATTTTCTTGAGGCCATTAGCAGCGCAAAAGGCAAAAGCGTGCGGCTGTAAGCCTTGCAGATTGTGGGTTCGATCTCAATCTAAGAAATGAAATATTCAATATATTAATTTTCCTCGCTCTGGTGCGGACCGTAAGCTCGGCGTTGATTTCCACTACTCATCACGCAATGTCACAAGAATTAATCGGAAAGTGTGGTACGGAAGTGTATCAACTTATTTTCCCTGTCAACTTTGATATATGCGGGATATAGCGTGAAGCGGTTGTAAAAAGTGTGAAAGTAATGTGCTGAAAAAAAATTTTTGTTACATAATTTGTCACAAAAGAAAATTAAAAGACAAAAATTTGTACTATAATGTATAATACTTAATATATATTTTTTATATTTACTTATTAAATTTGTACTTTGTATAATATTATTTGCTTAGTAAATTTAGACTTATACATTTAACATAATTAACCTTATATTTGCTATGGTCAAAGACAGTGGAACTAGTTTCATGATCACTTTCTCTTTTTAATATGTTGTTATATATAGTAACATTCCCAAATATGTATTCAAGAACCCAGTCGATATGCAAATCACGCATAATTTTATGTAAATATTACTTGCAATTTTGTTTATAGATAATTTATAATAAGAACTGAGCCGTTTTATATGTATTAACAGACGTTTTTGTATAATTTGCTTTCAATTAATTCGAAACTTAAAGCAGTCGACGCCACGCCGCGAATAAACTTGTGGCATAAAACCACTAAATTAACATTCTAAAACTATTGTATTCAGTGACGATTGTTTTAATATTGGCATGCTATTTAAATGAGATATTTCTGGGACATTCTACGCGTGGTAGTTTAAGAATTATTAATAAATAAATATATATTAAAAAAAAAGAAATATTTTTGTGCTAATTTCTTAATGGCTTCTCGTATTTAAATGTTCATAAAATTATTATTAATATTTTTAAATAAATTCACAATTATTCTTATAATACACTTGCCTTTTTATTTTTATTAAAAATTTCCCCACAGCTTCGCCCGCTTGAATCACTCTATTTTCTTTAGTAATTTCAATTATATTCTTGTCCTAATAACATCATCACTCTTAAAATAGTATACATTGGGAAATTAAGTCTTCCAATCAAATTCAAATTGATTAAAAAGTACCGATTTTGTTGAATATTTTAAATTGACGTACCTTTCTTATTTTTACCGATTTACTATACGAACTATATGTAGATATGTATGAAAAGGAATTTAGAATAAATATTATATTGACTTGCACATACCATTAAAGGATTTCTTAATATGGAAAGAAGAATAAATATTTATCCGTATATGCCGGTTTAAAAATTATAAACTAGGAACTTTTTGCAACGTTTCTTTACAAGCTTTTGTTTCTGTCTTTTTGTATGTGTACAATACGAAAGTGGCCATTTGCAAAATTTTCTTTTTTTTTTATATATTTAGTGTTTAGATACTTTGTCGTCCATTAATCCATAATGAAATAAATATGTCTTCTTTATAAGTAGAAAACGTATAAAAATTTTAAGTGGATTTGATCCAAGAGAAACTGGTTCAAACACCAATATTTCTAAAACATATTTTTTTCTTTTCTAATGAAATTCGAATAAAAGTAAATGATTATATCTTACGTTCAAGGACAAGAGCATGGTGGTATTCGTGGAAGCGGCCGTGTTAGATGACACGTTGCTCAAAGAATACGGCGACTTCTCGTCAGTGAGAGAGCGGCTGATGACGTTCCGCGCGGGCACAGACGACCTCACTGACAAGATAGATTTTATTATTTGTCTCGGTGGTGACGGCACCTTGTTACATGCCAGCTCCTTATTCCAGGTACGTTTGTTATTTTTTTATTGGTCATGGTAAAAAATTTCATTTGCGGGCAAATAATTATTTGATATTAAAAAAAATTAAATAATACAATGGTTGTATTAATTAACCTACTTATAGTTCAGTAAAAACATTAACAATAGATAATTATTATCGTTATTATTTTTATTAAGCCTTATTCACGCTTTATTCCGCTGATTGGTAGGCAGAGGGGGCTTGGGAACAGAGTGTTAAGAACGTTCCCATTAAGATATTATGTCTTCCTCACTTTCCGTGGCGGAAATGAACGCGAGGAAATGAAAATATATATTTTTTCTTAGTGGACATCCAAGCATAACCTATCCCATATTCAAGCTTGTTGCGCGATTTCGGTATGTTTTAGTATAATAACTTATACATCAGAATAAAATTGCTACAATTTATGTAACGATTTTGATTATTTTGGCTGTAATAAAGATAGTTAAGCGTTCGAAGCCGCGTTTGAGTCGCTAGTAATGAATATACTTTATTATTTTCCAGCAATCGGTGCCTCCAGTAATGGCATTCCACTTGGGCTCGCTGGGTTTCCTCACGCCATTCGAATTTAACAACTTTCAAGATCAAGTTATGAATGTTTTGGAAGGTGAGTTATGTAGATATATTTTTTTTAGTTTTGTTAGCTTTACGCTGTATCCTGCACATGGCAAGGAGGAGTCTTGGGAATCTAATATTAGGACAGTCCGTTCCTATAAATATTCCCAACCTCCACTTACCGCCGAATTTGAGGTATTACGTATTGAGTTACGCAATTCAACGCCGCGCTTTACCATGTCACCAAAGCGGAGAAATAAAAATATTAAATATTTTATCCTTGGGAGGGGATCGAATCGACAACTTGTTGCGTTTAAATATACAAAAGAAATATATTTGTTTAAACATTAACTTATCGTATTTTATTTATATATTATACATATAGTAAGTACACTTCCTTGTTATTGCATAGACCTCAATGTCTATTTATGTTATGGTTATTTAATTATCTAATATATTGAATTGTGTTAAGAATTATGATTTTGCTGTCAAGTATTTAGCATATTTTATATTTGTTTTAAATGTATAATAAAAATAAATCTTTGTAAAATAATTGTTTTGTTGGTGGATGATGTAGCTGATAGCAGCGGTTGTGGGTTCAATTTACATTTTTTAATAATAATATTAAACAATTCCTATTTAATATTATTATTTCCTCCCTTTGAGGCTAAGCACGGCGTTGAGTTCCGCAACTCAATACAGAATAGCGATCGGAGTTGTTACATTAGGTTCTTAAGTTCCCTTTGCATAACCCTTGTGTGGCATACAGCATGACACTAAAAATATATATTAATATGCAAATTATTCTATCAGACATTAGTATGTTATATTGTTTGTTTTTTTTTTTACATTTATATTTATTATTTTATTAACTTATTAACTTTCAGGGCATGCGGCTCTTACACTAAGATCACGTTTACAGTGCGTGGTGCTAAGAAAAACAAGTGAAGACGGCAAAGAGAAGAAAAAAACCACAACAATACTGGTGCTCAACGAAGTAGTCGTCGACAGAGGACCTTCGCCATATTTGTCTAATATTGATCTATTTTTAGATGGAAAGCATATCACCTCTGTTCAGGGTGACGGTGAGTGCTTTTTTTTATTTAAATGTATGATATAGGTCCTAGGGTCCTGTCGTGGCGCAGGAGTACTATCGTGCGACTGTGAAAACAACAGGTTGTGGGTTCGATCCTAACTCGAGGAAATTAAATATTTTCATTTCTTCGCTCTGGTAACGAGGTAAAGCGTGGCGTTAAGTTCCGCCACTCTACACGCATGCCTCCGGAATTCGAGGCGAAGTGTACTAAGGGGAATATTTTAACACTAAGTACTCAGGCTTCCTTTGGGTACCCTGCTACCTATGGTATAGCGCGGGAAGATATAAAAAATATAAAAGCAGCTTCTCGCTTTCGTCGTATAATAGGGTAGCAAGAGGAAAAGAAAAGAAGCATAAAACTGCGTTTGTTAATCCTCCCGGCCGGCCGCCCCAGGTCTGATCGTGTCGACGCCCACGGGCAGCACGGCGTACGCGGTGGCGGCGGGCGCCAGCATGATCCACCCGTCCGTGCCCGCCATCATGGTCACGCCCATCTGCCCGCACTCGCTGTCCTTCCGCCCCATCGTCGTGCCCGCTGGGGTCGAGCTCAAGGTCGGTCGGCGGTTATATTACCAATTCATTATGTGCAAATGTTATTTATATTTAAATGTCGTTTTTTTTATAAAACATCTTGAAATTTTCAAATTAAATTTACAACTGTTAAAGACTTTCAGTTCATACGACACAATACACAGAGTTGAAACTATTATATTATAATGTGCAAAGTTTACAATGTAAACTTTGTACTAACTTGGTTGAGATTGTCGTAATTAAGAAAAATGTAAGAGAAACTTTCTAGAAAACTAACTAATTTATCAACTGATATATTTATTTTTATTAAAATACAATTATATAATTAAAAAAACTATCATATAAACAAAATTTTAGATCGCCCTATCCCCCGAAGCGCGTAACGCGATGTGGGTATCGTTCGACGGCCGTAACCGCCAAGCCTTGCAACATGGAGATAGGTACCACAGATGAGAAAATTATCTAACTAATACGCTTGGCTACTCGCATTACAGCATGTGTATTGTATTATATTTATATAGGCTGTGTCACTTAATTTAACTTTCTGTATATATGTTTGATTCGTTTAATCTAGTATGAGATAGTGTTCATGTAGATAATGTATATGTATGTCTCATTGTTAGTGTTTTTTTTTATAAATCGGTAAGTTTTTAGTAGTAACAATAGGTTGTCCATAAATTATGTTACACTTTAAGAACGATAGATCATTGAAATATGGTATTCTGTGATAGTTGGTGAGGATATATAATACATAAATATAATTTTCAAAGTATTGTTTAAGTAATTTCTATTTTGGTATTTGCTATTTTACAATTGCAAAATATGTGATGTCAAAGTAGGAAGGGACTAGAGGCTCAAATAAATGTGACCAATACAAAGAAATATCAAAAATCGGTAATTTCGTGTGACTTATTTTATGGATGAGTCATCCATAGATTATGACAAATATCAAGTCTAGTCTATCCATGAATCAATGAACGTTTGACATTTAAATGTCAAAGAAACGTCACATTGATAGTCGCTAGATTTTTTTTAATGTAAGAGCTTGTTTCAGATAAAACTAAGCGTAGAAACTCGTAACTTGGCCAGCATATCATTCGACGGCCGATCCCAAATGATACTCAGGCCAGGCGATAGGTAACCTACATTTGTACTTGGGTTTTAAAAGATTCACTGATTTTGGCCATTATTAGTTTAGTGGAAAAGGCCTTGAGGCTTGTTTGCCGTGTATGTTTAATGTTATTGTAATCATGGATACCTATGGAATTTAGTATTGTACCTCATGGTTGAACTAAACTCATTAATGCTTATTATTTATTTGCATGTAGCTTCTTTTTATGCTTTGCTTTTACTTATAACAGTTGTTATATAATTATTTTTTTGCCGTTTTAATGTTAAATTTGTAATACAACAATCATTATTATTTCCTAAAGCCATTGTGCTGCAATGTAATGATTTAAAAAAATAATTATATGAATTTTCCCGCTCTTACAAGCCATTGGCTTGAAGCCAAATTATTTTGACACTAGGATACTGTACAATCCGCCTACCCTACTACTTTGTTAGCTTCACGCTTTACCCTGTATAAAGATACAGGGTACAGCGTGAAGCTAACAAAAATATCAATTTCACATATGAAAAAAACGTTATCTTAATAATAAATTTATTTTTACATAAAATATAACATTTGCAGTTAATATAAAAATGTAACGATTTGCTTATAGCCTATACGTCACAACATCGGTATACCCCGTGCCGTCAATCTGCGCGCAGGACCAGATCTCGGACTGGTTTGATTCCTTAGCGGAATGTCTTCATTGGAACGTTCGTAAGAAGCAAAAGCAAATAGACACCCTCAGTGACATGACGCACTCGTCTAGCGAAGCGTTAGAGGAACTGGACGCGAACCACCACGATGACAGGCCAACTGACACGTGACAGATGCGGCTCAAATCATAGATCATCAATTTAACTGTCACAGTCAAAATTATAACTCGTTAATAGAATACAGATAATTTAACTGGATCTCTTTTAACGTCATTGTTATGGAGGGTTAGGGTAGCAAGAATTATCTTTCAGAGTGGAATATTGGATAAATAATTATTCAATAGCCTAGCATAATGGCGCTTGTGTAGTCTCAGGGGCAGGTATAAACGTAGCAATTGTAAACGAATTAAGGTATTTTATGTTAAAAAATGTTGGGTAGTTAATTATTAAAAAAATCAAATACTTGTTTAATTCTAATTATTAAAAAAATCAAATTATAATGAGAAAACTTTCATTTTCTCAATTTTCATTTTCTCAAGGTTACCGTAATTTAACATATCTCAACGGTCACTTTCATATATAAAGTTATTCTTTCCTCTACCCTCCATAGTAATTATTTACATTCTTGTGACATACATACAGATGCGGCTCAAATTATAGATAGTTAATAACAATAGCTGTCAGTGTCAAAATGACAATTCGTTAATGGAGTACAGATAATTTAATTTAACTGAAGATAATTTAAATATGCTTTTTACATATAAGTAACATTATTTCTTTTATATTCTATAATCTTCGTGTGTTCTCAATACTATGTAATTGGTTTTCAACAGACACGTTTGCTACCCTATAATCAAAAAATTACTGATAATAATAAATAAAAAATTATGGATGAACTACTTAAATGATTTGTATATATTTATAAAGATAGAAAAAAATACCACATGCAAAGTAACAAGTTGAGATATTTTTACATTGACAGTAGTAAGATTAATTTGTAAACCGCATTAATAATTGTTAATTTTAAAAAAACTCACATAACCGACATGCGATGATATTGCGAAAGCTTGATGAAAGTGACTTATGTATGTATATATATATATATATATATATATATATATATATATATATATATATATATATATATATATATATATATATATATATATATATATATATATATATATATGTATGAAAATGTCGTTTTCCGTATGTTCTAAAGTATGGTTTATATTATATAATAGTAATAAAACTTATTTCAATTTTGCAATTGTGGTAAATGAATTTGTATACAGCTTTTGGTTGGTGCTTTTATTTTAACGTTACACGAATTTTATATTTTGCTTTAATTTCTTCTTTATATTTTCTCTACTACAGATAATTTTGTCTGCTTTATTGTGAGTATTTATATATATATATATATATATATATATATATATATATATATATATATATATATATATATATATATATATATATATATATATATATATATATATATATATATATATATATATATATATATATATATATATATATATATATTTGGATAATTCAATACCAATACATTACAATTTATAGTATAAAAGTTTATGAAATATAAAAATGTAATATGTATGTACGTATGTATTGAAATGGCAAATATTATTATTAATATATATAGGAATTTGTTTTAATTTCTTTTTGTTTTCTTTTAATTGTTTCCAATTTTTATTTCACCAGAAGTTTTTTACAAAACAAATCATGTACTTCTTTGTCTTTAATAGTTATTTAATTTACTTCACATAAAATATATATTTTTCTGTTTGCTATTAATTAGTATAAAAATTTTTGTTTTGTAAGTGAATAGGCTGTGGGTCCAAAATTCTTTATACACTGCCATTGAAATCCAGAACATAAATGGTTTATAGTTATATATTTCAATACGTCTTATTTTTATTTCTTTCAATATAATTTTGTACATTGAAATAGATATATTTGAATTTGTGCAATAATTGTGTTTATATAAAATATAAATGAAAAAAAAAACACCTATACATTCCCATGGACAATAAATTAAAATGTTATGTCACTTTGGGCGTCTATAAAAAAGATATTTCTAGTATTTTAAATATAATTTCACGAATTTGATGTAGTTTGTTAGTTTCTTTTCATATATCTTTACCACACATTGCTGTGGAGTATGGCGAGGGAACGATGTGGTACTTTAACTTTCGCTCATATAAAAACATTTGGGGGTAATTTAAAATGTTTCAATGTAAAATGTAAAATAAATAAATCTGACTTTTATCTAGACCCAAATCCATAATAATAGTATAATGTAATGATACAATTCAAGATCAATTCAAAACGACCATTTTAACTTTACAATTAAGGTGCTACGAGAAACAAAATAGTGCCAATTTTATGTAGCACAAAGTAGACTTAATAATAGCTTACAGTGTGATAACAGTAATTTTTTTTCATATCATTCAAAGTGGTCGCTAGATTTTTATTTAAAAATGTTGATGTGAGGCTACTTAAGCCATTGTCAGTTGGCTGAAAACGAAAAGTTTTTAATTAAAGTAAATATGTAGTAGTGTAGTTTTTATACTTTAAATACGTAATTGGTTTTATCTATGAGGTATACTAAGTGTTATGCTTGTAAGTAAGCAGAAGGAGTCTTACTGTCGTTCTATTTTTGTGTGGATAGTTTAGTTTGAAAATGTAAGACAAGTGATAACTGCGCGTTTTAATATTGTATAATTATACATATTTGACCTTCTATTGACTTTTATTGAATTTTACCTATACTCAACAACAAAACGTTTATTTTTGTACCAGTAAATTAATTACTATAAAAAGTTAAAACAAGATTCCTTATTTAATTATTTCTATAGAAATTATTACTTTTACTTATATATCAATTTAGCTTCATGCTATAATATATCCCGGAAAATATTATGGAGGAAATATTATTTAGGATTATTGTGTATATCAGATTAGTGAGGAACACTAGAAAATATTCTCTTATTGTCCATTTGCCAATATATTGAATATTGAGTGGTACAGCTCAGCGTAAAGAGTAAAGTATTCGTACTGTATTGTACTGTGTCTCAGTAATACGCTTTATCTTGTTACTAAAGAGAGAAAGTTAAATAAATCATTACCCGAGAGGGAATTGAACTTACAATAATTGTAATTTGAGTATATTATACTTGTCTATATTATGAATCGTTATTTTTTTTTTAAATATAATTTACAAGCCTGTATTTTAAATCAGCCAGAACATAGCTATCACAAAATATTAACTAAAGAGTTAATAAATAAAAAAATATATAAAATAAATTTTATATTTTTTTATCGTGAAATTAAATATAAATTCGAACAGTCCAATGATATAAAACATGAATAATTATGTATTATGATATAAAATATTAATAATTATTTTGAGATATGGTATGGTTCTTTGATTATGGCGTTCCGAGCGTGCCATTTGAGCACATAACATTTCGCCAATATTACGTTGAATGGAGAAAACACGAAGGAGGTTGTACGCTAAAAAATAATATTACAAAAAAGGAGAATGCACATTAAAAAAAGAAGATCTAGTTAAAAATTGCCTTCCGCTAGAATAAAGAATATATATTATTAAAATAAATATATACATTATGTACACACAGGTTAGTAACGAGATATATATAATACAAAGGTGTTAGTCTACAATTTAATATTGTTATACCTAATATATTTACATAGAAATTTACATAATGGACTAAACACAAACATTGAACATTAATTTGACGGAGAACTTTATGGGGCAGGACATCATGATTTCTGCCTCCGCTCCAAGCAAACTTTGCGTCTTTAAATGCCACTCTTCTTCCTACTATACGAACTCCTTTTCTGTAAAATCTGTACACTTGTGGAACTCTTTACCTGTAACAATCAGACAAGCTCAAACTTTAAAGACCTTTAAAAAAAGACTAAAAGAATATCATATGACACCGAGAATCTTAATTGACAAATTTCATTATTACGGTTACTTTTCCAACTATATTCCCATATGTATAGACATACATACAAATATACAATGTAATATTGTATGTTTGTATGTATGTCTTTATGTATGTATACGTGCATGTATGTATATGTGTGTATGTATATGTATGTATGTATTTATGTTTCGTGTGTTTATTTATGTATATTGATTTTCATATCTCTCAATTTAATTTATTCTCTCCTCTACCCCAAGGTTGCCTGGAAGAGATTGCTCACTTAGCAATAAGCCCGCCTATTGTGCTATTTTATTAATAATTATAAAAAATCTTGTAATGCATTTTTTTTGGTGTACAATAAAGAGTATTTCATTCATTCATCGTATAAGGGATGGGTTAACTTGGAGCATGTAAAAAGGATGTGAAAAGGGAAACCGTCGTCCAGACCACATACATACAATGAGTGGTCCCGGACCCTGATCTTAGCTAGATGTTCAGGTGTACATGCATGTATTTTGAGATATATATGATTTATAATGACATATGTCATTGTCAATCTGACAGCCAATTTATTGAATATAACCTCTTTTAATAAATAAAAACATTTTCTTAAAAGTTAATTAGTTCAAGAACGTAGTTGTATCCACAAAAAGTTAATCATGTCTAAAATATCGAATCTGATTAATTTTATTAGTAAACGGAATATTTCTCTATCAGCACCTCGAGATTCTAAAAGAAATTTTCGAAAATTTGTTATCCCTAATAAGAGAGGATCGCGGATTCACAAAATGCAACAAATGGGCCCCAAACCAGAATTAGATGTTGATAAGAGAGGTGTTCGTGATGTAGGTTACAATTTAAATGGACGCTTTGTTACAGTACCAGAAATGATACCTGAACTTATTGTGCCCGACCTAACAGATTGTAAATTGAAACCGTACGTTTCATACAAAGCAGAAGATGTTATTCAAAGTGAATTTACATCGCAACAGCTGTTTGATGCTATCTACAGTAAAAAGATTGTGACAGATTATAAGGAAGGTAAACTAGATGAAAGTGGTTATCCTCTAGAACCATCAGAGGAAGAAAAATTGTTACCTGAAGAAGCAGTTAAAAGAGCCAAACAAACAGGCTCTGATATTTTTTAAGTGATTATATTTTAAATGATATTAATGTGTAGATTTATGTATAGTTATTTAAAATAAATTAATATAGCATTTATTGTAATTTTATTTCTAATACTATATGTTTACAGGTTGAATTTTATGACCACTAAAATTGTCGGACAGATTGTAAGCACAATGTTTCTGAATTCAATTCTCACTCGGAGATGTAATATATTTAATATTTTCAAGTAAAAATTGTGGTTATGATGCAAGTTGATAAAATATTAATAAAAATATATTAGAATTAACATAAAAAAATATCCAGTACTGCATTAATGACTAGACATTATTTTATTTAACCACCTTTTTACCTTTAGATTTTTACCTTTAGACATTATTTTATTTAACCACCTTTTATTATGAAACAAATGCAATGTAAGATCAATGAACTTCAACGTTAGTTGTAAACATAAAATAAGGTATTATTATTTTTGTATAATAGAAAGAGAGGTGCACAAGGAATAGTGGTCATAAAAAGAAGATTAGAAGTCCTTTGCCAAAGAATACAGATAAATGTATTCTTTGGCAAAGGCCTCTAATCTTCTTTTTATGACCACTATTCCATGTGTACCTCTCTATCTATTATACTAAAAATAATAATACTTTATTTTATGTTTCACACTGTATCCCGCAAGAGGCATTGTGTGTTGAGTGGCAGAACTCAACGCTGCGCTTTGCCTTATTACCAGAGCGAAGAAATGAAACATTAAATATTTAAATTGAAAATATTAAATATTTCATTTCCTCGACTGGGGATCAAACCCAGAACCAGTTGGTTACAGTCACACACTTTTTACTGCAAGTAAAAGAATTTATATAAGTATAAGTGCATATTTGAAAATATAAAATACAATGCTGGTACTGAGGTTCTTTAATTACATTCCAATGTGGATTTTGCAGGAGACAGAATAGGAAGTTGGTTGTGAATATGGCCACAAAGCTATGTTAATATGTTCTTATGCAACCAGTGTTACAAATAAGATTATACAAAATATATTATATGAATATATCTATTTTTTTCTTTAGACCAGGGTTAAGATATGAAATGTGTAAAGACAATTTTTAATATATATATTTTTTGTATAAATCTCTGATAAATATTCATAACTTTAAGATGTACTTTTATATATGTATAATATCCTGTTTCTGTTATGTTCATTAATACAAAATAAATATATTGAAGAAAAGTCAGTTAGTGGCAGTTATTTTACTATAAGCTTT
Organism: Eueides isabella; assembly: GCA_019049475.1. NCBI lineage: Eukaryota > Metazoa > Arthropoda > Insecta > Lepidoptera > Nymphalidae > Eueides > Eueides isabella. Next base: position 3,867,480 of record CM032399.1, on the reverse strand, counting down.
GCTCAAAATGTAACAAAGTGTAAATAAGTATATGAATAATATTTATAATAATATAATTACTTTAAAAGTAAAGTAAAAAAATATATATAAAGTTAGAAGATACAAGGTAAGAATGATAAATGCTCTCTGACTTTAATGACCTGACTCTATCTCATTATCAGTATAAGTAATATACAGCAGAATGTAATAACTATTATTCAAACTTCATTTATCGGTTCGCGCGGTTGTAACTTGTGGCGCGTGCGCATAGACTCGTTTTTATTTTTATATATACCTACATAGATAAAATGGGTGGTAATTACTCCGCTATGGATCCGATGGATGTGCCTGTACCCGATCTAAAAAAACTATTTGAAAGAGATGGGTATTTGAAGCCTTACGAAAGGGAAATTCGGCGACGGTGAGTCTCACAAAGCTTATATATTTATATATACAATTTTTGTTTACATTTATTTAGAATAAGTAGTTTATTCTTTCATTGGAAATTATTTGTTAGGTTAAGTTTTCTGTTTACTACATTGGTCCATCAAGCGATGTAGCGCTTTACTAAGAACGCATTTGCCGGATGTAAATAGAATGTTAGATAAATGTATATTAGGAAATTATTTTTCAAAAAATATCATTTAAATCTTTTTAAAAGAAGTATAATAAAAATAATAAACTATTCAATATAGATATTTTAGAGATTTATAATAAAAGTATGAAAATCGTATCAAGCGCTTTTTAACTACGTGAATGTCATATTCAATGTCAAACTAGAGGTCGTTGTTTATATTGGTGTTAAAGTTATTTGAATCAAAACAAACGGTAGGAAAGTTTAGTTTAAGGGTCAAAAAACACACAATTTATAAATAGTTAATTAATAATGATTTTTACTAACGGAAGCTGGACGTATTGTTTAATATATAATAAAAAAATGCATTGCTACTAAAGAAGTATTAAATACATTTATTTGACCAATATCTACATAAAGTATTTACATTTCCATAAATACATAGCAGGTAACTGTCGCGTAGTTGCATGATAATAATCTGGTATCTATATACATAATATATAACACATAACTAACGTAATCATTTTCTTGATATTTTTGTATGGCTGTTAAAATGTTAAGATACCTTCATTTCTTTTTTCTCATAACAATAATCAATTGTAGCCATCACTATCAGTAATAGCACATTTTCCTAGATAGACCGTAATTTTCGTACCACGGTAAAAACGCGACATTTTTATCCCGGTCTTTGGGGACACAGGTACATACTACATACGATAAGCAATAAATTTTGTTCTAATTTTCTTAATAAAAGATATAAAAAATACACATCCTATTTCAGTGGGATCGATCCCCACTCGAGGGAATGAAATATTTAATATTTTCTTTCTTCGTTCTGATAATAATGAAAAGCTCAACGTTGAGAAGAAAGTAAAGTTCAAAAGGAGACCAACGCTTTTTGGTGTGATTTGACTGTATAACATTGTAACTTTGGAAGTCACGATTGTTTTTTGTAGGTACTTTAATCTCATTTACACTTACTTATGTAGTATTTCTTTTTGTGCAATTGTTTATTATTTTAAAATACTTAATTACCAATATTGTACAAAAATAAACGATTTTACTGCATTATTCTGCTTTATTATTTATGTAGGTACTTCTGTTTAGTCAGTAGTAATGACAGCATAGTTTAATTAATTTTTATATTATTTCTATTTCTAGATATGGCTGTTTTAAAGATTTATGGGATAAAATTCAAACATGGGAGGGCGGTGTGGAGGCTTTTACGACAGGATACCGTTACTTTGGACCTCAATTTGGTGCTGATGGCTCAGTAGTATGGCGTGAATGGGCGCCTGGTGCACACTCTATACATTTACAAGGAGATTTCAGTAAGATACCCTGAATATCATTTTATATAAGTTACTCATTAAATTGGAATTTATATTGTAAATCAATTGAGCAAAGACCACTTTGGTCATAAAATACTTATAATAGACTACAAAATCTTGAACATATTAATTGGCGCCAATTTTTCGCTATTTCATATTGAATCGTTGCCCGTACAAAGACACAAAAACACAACACACAAAGTTTACATGTACACATATTTGACGTGTACAAAATATACAATTTTATATTAAAACTAAGTAATTTCTAGATGGCTGGAATTCGAAGAGTCATCCATTTCGGAAGCTTGAGTTCGGTAAATGGGAGTTACATATTCCTGAGAATCCAGACGGTTCTTGCCCCATTAAACATGGAAGTCGCGTCCAGTTGATAGTGAACGACCATCTGTATAGAGTATCGCCGTGGGCCAGCTATGTAAAACCATTTGAAGGCTTTACATATCAACAATTCATTTACAATCCAGACCAAGTTAGTATGTTTACATACATTTTACCTTTAATATAACTAAACAAAATTAAATAATTTTAAAATAATATAGATACAAAAAATATTATTATTAAATGGCGGCCATTATTGTTTTTTGTTTGCTATTGAGATATTTATCCTAAAATACGCGACTAAGGCAATTTTAATTTACATCTGTAAATCAATATTGCCTTTCCTTCTTAGTTTTTTGTCAAATAATCATATGATAATAAGCTTTTAACCAGAAGACAATAATTTAATGTTATTTAATTTATTAAAATCTTTGATTTTCGCGATTATTACATATTTAAAATAAAATAATTTTCCATCTTTTTGAGACCTGTCGTTGCGCAGCGGCACAAACGTGTGACTAAACGACAGGTTGTGGGTTCGATTAGGGAAATTAAATATTTCATATATTCAACGTAAATATTTAATGTTTTCATTTTGATCGCTCTGGTAACAAGGCCGCCACTAGACACACAATGCCTCATATTCGGCGGAAAGTGAAATGGAGTGTCTTAATACTAGGTTTCCAAGTTCCCTCTTCATACTCTGTCTTGTGTAGATACAGCGTGAAGCTAAAAAAAACTTTTACCGGAAAATTTTTACCGGATTTATCAAATCGGACCATATGAAGTAGTCCGTAGTTCAAAAATGTATAATACTCAATATACAAGGTTAATCCGGTTAAATACTTTTGTTTTTATTTAAAATTAATTATTATTTTCCACAGCCTTATCAATTCAAGCATAAAAAAGTGAGCAGACCGTCGTCTTTACGCATATACGAATGTCACGTGGGTATTGCCACTAACGAAGGAAGAGTTGGCACTTATTTGGAGTTTAAGGACAATGTGCTACCTAGAATTAAAGATTTAGGTATATTTAAATTATAGAATGTATATTAACAAATATATATATATTTCGAGGCCTGTCGTGGCGCAGCGGCACAAGAGTGTGACTGTAACCGACAGGTTCTGGGCTCGATCCCCAGTCGAGGAAATGAAATATTTAATATTTTCAATTAAAAAAATATTTAATTTTTCATTTCTTCGCTGTGGTAATAAGGCAAAGCGCGGCGTTGAGTTCCGCCCCTCAACACGCAATGCCTCAAATTCGGCGGAAAGTGGGGAAAGGAAGTGGAACGGAGTGTCATAACACTAGGTTCCACTTCCGTTCCCTCTGCCTACCCTGCCTAGTGCGGGATACAGCGTGAAGCTGAGAGAAAAATATATTTAAAAAAAATGTGCAATATGTATGGAGTTAGAAATAAAGAAAAGCAAAGAAAATTTATGCCTTTTTACGGAATAACATGGTAGTCAGAGGGAGTTTTATGCTAAGAAACTCTGTTTCCTATGCATCGACTATTTTACTAGCAACTAATATAAATGGTAACAATCGTGGTAATAGATGTTTGTTTCAATTTAATGAATGGATTTCAAAAAAACTTTACAGTACTACCAATATCTTATACTTTTATATCAGAATAAAATATTTATTTAAATTTAGCAGGCGAAGCCGCATTGATTTCTCTAGTTTTCGATACGACCCGTGTTGTGTTGAAACTTATCTTAATACCAGATCAGAGAAAATGATTATGTTGAGAGTCTACGCGAACAAAACATCTCAATTTACTTATCCTTAACCTTTTAATGATACCAAAGAGATCAATTCTTGTTACTATTAAGTTGTTTTAAGAAATTTAAGCTATTTTTTTTGTCCATTTCCAGGTTATAATGCTATACAGTTAATGGCTATTATGGAACACGCCTACTATGCTTCGTTTGGATATCAAGTGACTAGTTTCTTTGCGGCTAGCAGGTATTATTTGACACTTATATAGTTACTTATAATAAATCTGTAACCGATCACTGTCTGTATATGGAAGATATATTAAAAAATATCTTGCAGGGGATCAAGGGTGTATTTACCCTAGGGCCAGAAGGGCTATAGCCCGGGGCGGCAGGACACGAGGGGCGGCTCAGGGGCGGCCCGGGCTTCGGTTTGGACGTTTGAAAAACTACAAAAAAATATTTTAAGACATAAGCCTAGAACGCCCCTGAACCACCTTTCTACGTGTAGATTTCATATCTGAAGAATTCGAAATTGAATTGAAATATGCAAGCCGCCCCTTGTCCTGAATCGGTTGAACCGTCTATTTTTTTTCGGCTCGGTTTTCTTTTCACATTTAAAATTTTGTTTACAGAAAAATAATGTAAAATATAAAATCTGTATTTTGTTTTCCTTTCTTTCATCCTTTTTATTTTTTTCTTTCGATGGGGTAGTATGCTGTTGGCCCTGCGACCTCTACAGCGTCACCGGTTTTGTTGGAGGCTGAGCTGGAAGAGCTATGATCTTGAACTTGTCACCAGATTGAGTGACTCAAAGAGATACTACGGAGTTGCAAGGGCGCCTCTTGCGAGACTCGAACCTCGAACTGCGAACTTCGTTTGTACTGGTACCCCCCACTACAAACGAAGTTCGCAAGCCAAGCTTTGCTTCGCTCGGCCCGAGCTAGGCCTGGCCTACTGGATAGGGCTATGGATACCCTTTTGGAACTTATGTTTGGCACCCTCCCGCGCCTAGGCGCGCTTAGGCTGCTGTATAACTGGGACCTCGTCTCCACCGGCGGGGACGGTATGTGTATCGTGTGCGTTTGCGTTTATGTGAAGTCCTACCTACTTGTTTCACTTTATTCGCGACTCTAATGGGGTCAGCTTTATCGAATAGAACATTGCGTGGTCTAGGGTAGACCTTACGGAATATTCCCTTACCTACGGGGAGCGGATAATCCCAGGCTTTTACCACCAGGGTGTTTGGATGGGCCTAGGCCTTTTTCAAAGTAGCTACTGGACAGTTTCCTGCAGTGCTCTTTAATGGTGTCTCGATGTAGATCTCTGTTGCGCATGAACCAAGGAGCTCCTTTTTTTTGCATAATTTGAAAACGACGGAGGCTAGTGTGTGCGTACACTACACTACACGGCATATGTGAACATTGGCCTGATACAGGTGGTGTACAGGCGGATTTTATTTCTAAGGGACATTTTAAATTGGGCACAGACCAGCGGGTATAGGCGAGAGAGTACGTACACGTACGAACTGGGCTCTTAGTCCATTTTTATTCAATGTTGTGCTAGATACTGTCTCGGCTGGATGTAAATCCAGACCAGCCTCCGTGGCTGATGATGTATGCCGATGACATAGCACTCACTGACGAGAATCGGCTGATGCTAGAATGTAAAGTGAACCTCTGGAATGGTACGCTTGAGGACGGCGGTCTTAAACTAAATGTGTCGAAGACCGAGTACATGGCTTGCGGGAGACCAGACTCAAGCACTATCCATATAACCATGCCAATCCAAAAGCAGCCGCTAAGTCGGAAAAGTTCAGGTACCTCGGATCCGATATGCACGAGTCTTGAAGCATCGATCACGATGTTTATGATCGGATAAGCGCTGCCTGGGCCAAATGGCGAGATGTCACTGGTATGGTCTGTGATCGCAGAATACCGACCAAATTCAAGAGGCTGTTATACAAGAGCATCGTTCGACCGGTTCTTTATACGGCAGCGAATGCTGGCCAGTATTATCTCGGCACACTCAGGAGTTTCATGTCACGGAAATGAAGATGCTGAGGTGGGTGTGCGGCGTAAAGCGGTCTGACCGCATACGTAACACATTTATTCGAGGTAGTCTTGGAGTCCGTGGCATAGCGGATAAGCTCCAAGAGCGTCGCTTGAGATGGTATGGCCACGTTGCGCTCCGGCCTAAGAACTATGTCGGGCGCAAGTGCCTTGATATGTCTGTCCCTGAAGTAAGACCTCCCGGACGCCCAAGGAAGCGCTGGTTGGATGTCGTGATGCAGGATATAAGAGCCAATGGTCTAACCACTGAGGACCTAACAGATCATGCTAAGTGAAGTAGGCTTAGTAGGAAGGCAGACCCTGGCACAGCAAACCGAGATTAATGCGAGGAAGAAGAAGTACGTACGTCGCTTTCTGGCGTACGTATCTCATGTGCTCTTAGAAATTGAGTTTGTTATCCAGGATTACACCTAGATATTTAGCACTCTGTGCTTGAGGTATGATTTTGCCTTACAGAAGAACATGAGGCATGCCTTTCGTTTGGGCGAATGGGGAAGAATACTGACATACTCTTTTTAAGGTTAACTTCGATACACCATTTAGCCAGGTGCCCAGCCTATTGGTGGCCACCTGTAGGTGCAGACGCGTAGATGGCATTGTCGTCCGCATAAATGGCTAGGTTAGTCAGTGGTGCTTTTAGGATGTCATGTATGTACAAATCTTACAGAAGTGACGAAAGTACAAAGCCCTGAGGAACACCGGCTCTTATAGGGCGTCTACTGGACACGGTACCTTCGACCCGTAATCTAAAAGTGCGATTCGATAAGTAAGCTCGTATGATGTGTACGAGTCTATCTGGCTACGTTCAGGGGTCTTAACGTATGAGCTTGAAAATCAAGACATTATGTCAGACTTTATCGAACGCCTTTGCAACTTCTAGGAAGATTGCCGCAGACGGCATTTTATGGTTGGAATGGGAGGTCCTATGATCCAGAATATGTTTTGTGATGTTATGGACTTCTTTCATTCCTTGATGGGGCGGAAAGTTACAGTAGCCTGGGGCGCGCAATCTTAAAATACGCCCTTGCAGGGGATGTTTATTAATGTAATAGGGCCCATAATAGTAATTTTAATGTGTTTGTCTGTTTGTTTTATTTAAATCGGTTAACAAATAAAAAAATATATATTTTAAATGAAACACTTTTAAACGGATTAATCGCGTATATTGAATGGTAAACATTTTTGGGAAACCCGACGTTTCGAACACTTTACAGTAGTCCGTGGTCACGGGTAGACTGAGGTGGCATTTGTCTGTCAGTTGATATAATTATTATATCAAACTACCGCCAACGATTCCTTAATTGCCTCGCGTACTGCCCTGGATTCTTGCAGAATGAGCTAACTGTATCTGGTCCTCTAGTGTGGTGTGCTGGGGATTTTAAATTTTTTAATAGTGGGTCCCAGGTGGTGGAAAGTTTCCAACCATCTTCTCTGTTGAAATTAGGATGTTTTTGTATTTCGCCTCGCGGATATAGCCTCGCGGATCATTCTAGGGATATATCTATTCTCCCTAGCGAGTATGTGGGGTTTATCAAACCTGATGTAATGGTTGGATTTGTTCGATGTATGCTCACACACAGCTGACTTTGATACATGCCCATTCTTGACATCGGAGATGTGTTCCTTCACCCTAACACCGATGCTTCTCTTTGTTTGACCTATATATGATAAGCCACAGTCACAATCAAGTTTGTATACACCTGCACACTGCAAAGGAATATTACTCTTCACTGGTCTCAAGAATTGGCTCACTTTCTTGTTAGGCTTGAAAATAGTTTTAATAGAAGCTCTTCTTAAGATGTTGCCGATCCTGTCTGTAACACCCTTTACATATGGTAAAAGTGCTGGTTGCCTCTCAACTGTGGGTGGCTTGTTGGTCTTCTGACAATGCTGGCGGGGAACTGGCAGCTTGTTCTGATGAAGAGCAGTCTTCACCTGTCGAAGCTCGTCCCCTAGGTGTTCAGCATCGCAGAGGTGGTGGGCTCTCTGAAACAAAGATTTGCCAACGGTAGATAACTGTGTAGGGTGGTGGTGAGATTCACCATTGAGGTATCTATTGGTGTGTGTGGGTTTCCTATATACTGTGTGGCCTATTGTGCCATTAGAATTCTTTATGACTAAAACATCAAGGAAAGCTAAAGAATTATTTGCCTGTAATTCCATTGTAAGCTGAATATTATTATTAATAGAATTAAGGTGGTTTAAGAATATATAAACACTGTCCGTAGGTAAAATTGTGAATGTGTCATCTACGTACCGCTTATATATCCTAGGTAGACATGGTGCAGAGCTAAGAGCCATCTCCTCGAAGTCCTCCATGTATATATCTGCTATTACCGGGGACACAGGCGAACCCATAGCAATGCCATCTATTTGGAAATAGAATTCTTGATTGAACACCAGATATCCAGATGTAAGGCAGTGTTCTAAAAGTTCAAGATATTCTATAGGCATGTTATTCTCCTCTAGCTTCCGCTTGACAATCCTGATGCAGTCTTTAATAGGTATACTGGTGAACAGCGACTGGACATCAAAACTGACCATGGTTTCATTGCTAGCTAACTTAAGGTCTTTCAGTCCGCTAACAAAATGGTAAGAATCCCTGACATAAGATGTTGTGTGGCCACGCAGCGGAGAGAGTATTTTCGCGACGTGTTGAGCCAGTTTATACGTCGGTGTATCGATTTGGCTCACTATCGGACGAAAAGGTACATCTTTTTTGTGTATTTTTGGTAACCCATACAACTTTGGAGGTTTTACACAGCTAGGCACGAGAGATTTAATGTCGAGATCTAACGATTTTGCGTGTTTTTTAATTAAATCGGATGTCTTTTTTAATATTTCTGTTGTAGGGTCTTTGTCAACAATTTTATAAGTGTTTTGATCCGATAGTAATAATGACATTTTTTGTATGTACTCATCAGTGTCTAGTATTACCGTCGCGTTACCTGTATCAGCTTTGAGAACTGTTATTTCATTGTTTTTCCGTAAATTATTAAGTGCCCGAGATTCATCACGAGAAAGATTAGACTTAGGTGGTTTACTACGGCGCAGTAAGGCGGATATATCTTGACGAATAGCTTCTGAATCTTCCTTCAAAATCTGGTTTTTATATAAACAGTCCTCGACGTTAGTCGCCTCGCCTCGCCTCGCCTCGCCGGCGCCTAGAAAAATACCTTTCGAAGAAATAATTACTAACGTCGAGGACTGTTTATATAAAAACCAGATTTTGAAGGAAGATTCAGAAGCTATTCGTCAAGATATATCCGCCTTACTGCGCCGTAGCAAACCACCTAAGTCTAATCTTTCTTGTGATGAATCTCGGGCACTTAATAATTTACGGAAAAACAATGAAATAACAGTTCTCAAAGCTGATAAAGGTAACGCGACGGTAATACTAGACACTGATGAGTACATACAAAAAATGTCATTATTACTATCAGATCAAAACACTTATAAAATTGTTGACAAAGACCCTACAACAGAAATATTAAAAAAGACATCCGATTTAATTAAAAAACACGCAAAATCGTTAGATCTCGACATTAAATCTCTCGTGCCTAGCTGTGTAAAACCTCCAAAGTTGTATGGGTTACCAAAAATACACAAAAAAGATGTACCTTTTCGTCCGATAGTGAGCCAAATCGATACACCGACGTATAAACTGGCTCAACACGTCGCGAAAATACTCTCTCCGCTGCGTGGCCACACAACATCTTATGTCAGGGATTCTTACCATTTTGTTAGCGGACTGAAAGACCTTAAGTTAGCTAGCAATGAAACCATGGTCAGTTTTGATGTCCAGTCGCTGTTCACCAGTATACCTATTAAAGACTGCATCAGGATTGTCAAGCGGAAGCTAGAGGAGAATAACATGCCTATAGAATATCTTGAACTTTTAGAACACTGCCTTACATCTGGATATCTGGTGTTCAATCAAGAATTCTATTTCCAAATAGATGGCATTGCTATGGGTTCGCCTGTGTCCCCGGTAATAGCAGATATATACATGGAGGACTTCGAGGAGATGGCTCTTAGCTCTGCACCATGTCTACCTAGGATATATAAGCGGTACGTAGATGACACATTCACAATTTTACCTACGGACAGTGTTTATATATTCTTAAACCACCTTAATTCTATTAATAATAATATTCAGTTTACAATGGAATTACAGGCAAATAATTCTTTAGCTTTCCTTGATGTTTTAGTCATAAAGAATTCTAATGGCACAATAGGCCACACAGTATATAGGAAACCCACACACACCAATAGATACCTCAATGGTGAATCTCACCACCACCCTACACAGTTATCTACCGTTGGCAAATCTTTGTTTCAGAGAGCCCACCACCTCTGCGATGCTGAACACCTAGGGGACGAGCTTCGACAGGTGAATACTGCTCTTCATCAGAATAAGCTGCCAGTTCCCCGCCAGCATTGTCAGAAGACCAACAAGCCACCCACAGTTGAGAGGCAACCAGCACTTTTACCATATGTAAAGGGTGTTACAGACAGGATCGGCAACATCTTAAGAAGAGCTTCTATTAAAACTATTTTCAAGCCTAACAAGAAAGTGAGCCAATTCTTGAGACCAGTGAAGAGTAATATTCCTTTGCAGTGTGCAGGTGTATACAAACTTGATTGTGACTGTGGCTTATCATATATAGGTCAAACAAAGAGAAGCATCGGTGTTAGGGTGAAGGAACACATCTCCGATATCAAGAATGGGCATGTATCAAAGTCAGCTGTGTGTGAGCATACATCGAACAAATCCAACCATTACATCAGGCTTGATAAACCCCACATACTCGCTAGGGAGAATAGATATATCCCTAGAATGATCCGCGAGGCTATATCCGCGAGGCGAAATACAAAAACATCCTAATTTCAACAGAGAAGATGGTTGGAAACTTTCCACCACCTGGGACCCACTATTAAAAAATTTAAAATCCCCAGCACACCACACTAGAGGACCAGATACAGTTAGCTCATTCTGCAAGAATCCAGGGCAGTACGCGAGGCAATTAAGGAATCGTTGGCGGTAGTTTGATATAATAATTATATCAACTGACAGACAAATGCCACCTCAGTCTACCCGTGACCACGGACTACTGTAAAGTGTTCGAAACGTAGGGTTTCCCAAAAATGTTTACCATTCAATATACGCGATTAATCCGTTTAAAAGTGTTTCATTTAAAATGTATAACAATCGCGAAAATCAAAGACATTATTAAAAAAATATATATCAATTTAAAATCTTAAGTTCTACAATGTTGCTGCAAAATTGATATTTATTTAGCTGAAATTTGAGTGTCTAGTTAATTAATAAAAAAAATACAATACGCTTTTAATGAGAACGGGGTATTTAAATATTAATGTATCACTCTTCCTCTGCCTAACCTGCCAATTGCGGGATACAGCGTGATAAAGTATGAACAATATTAATTCCAGCCGCTACGGAACACCGTGTGAGCTGAAACAGCTAATCGACAGAGCCCACGAGCTCGGCATCTACGTGCTGCTGGACGTGGTGCACTCGCACGCGTCCAAGAACACCCTGGACGGTCTGAACGAGTTCGACGGCACCGGCGCCTGCTACTTCCACGACGGCGCGCGCGGCACGCACGCGCTGTGGGACAGCAGACTGTTTAATTATTCTGAGTAACTTGTTGAACACTAATTGTTAATCATTTCTTTAAAAAGTTAAACTATAAGATATTTTTTTTATATATCTGAGGTCTGTCGTGGCGCAGCGGCACAAATCGTGTGACTGTAACCCATGGGTTGTGGGTTCGATCCCCACTCGAGGAAATTAAATATTTAATATTTTCAATTTTAAATATTTAATGTTTTCATTTCCTCGCTCTGGTACAAGGCAAAACGCGGCGTTGAGTTCGCCACTCTACTGCCATGTGCGGGCTACAGCGTGAAGCTGAGTAAAAAGTAAAACCGTTGACCGAGTGATTGTAAACGACGGGTGGTGGGTTCGATTCCCACTGGAGGAAATGAAATATTTAATATTTTTGAATTCAAATATTTAATGTTGTCATTTCTTCGCTATGGTAACAGGGCAAAGCGCGGTTTTGAGTTGCGCCACTCGATACGCAACGTTTCAATTCCGACGGAAAGTGGAGAACGGATGTTTTAACACTAAGTTCCCAAGTGCCCTCTAACTACCCTGCCATATGTGGGACACAATTTTTAAAATAAATCTTTATTTTTATACTAACATTATAAAACTGAAGATTGTGTTAAAATACAGATTTTTTTTTTTGGTATTGAATCTATTCATTAAAGTCTATAGAAAATAATCAGTTTGACGGTAATATTTATTATATATTGGTAATATTATGCTATATATTGGTAAGATTATGCTTATTAATGTTGAATATTTGTTTATTTGTTTGTGTCTTTTATTTATTTCAGAGTTGAAGTGCTAAGATTTTTACTATCTAATCTAAGATGGTATCAAGAAGAATATCAATTTGACGGATTCAGGTAAAATTTAAGTAATAAAAAAAACATATTCGTTTCTGGACCTATCGCGGCTTACACGCACAAGCTCGCGGCTGTATACAGAACAGGCTGTGTGATTCACTCAAGAAAATGAAATATTTAATAATTTTATTGCCGCGCTCTGGTAAAAGAGCAGAGCACTGCGTTGAGTTCCGCTACTCAACACGCAATTTCTCCTGATTTCGGCAGAAAGTGGGGAACGAAATTTTTTTGGGAACCCGGGGACCTAGTATCAAGACACTTCCGTTCCACTTCCGTTCCCCACTGGGGAACGAAATTGTCTGTCGATATGAGGAGTGCCTGAACACTAGGTTCACCGACACCCTCTGGCTACATTTTGCGGTATACAACTTGAATCCAAAAGAAAAAAAAAATTCTCGGCGCGGCGACCCAAACTGTAGACTGTAAACGCGATTGTTAATTTCGATGCCGATTTAGAAGAGTAAAAATAATATGCTCATCGAAATGGCAATTTCCTCAATATACCTAACAAGACATATAGCAGCGTTGAGCTTCGCTACTCAAGACGCAATGTTTCGAAAATTAGCGGTGCGGGAAATCAAGTATCTTAACACAAGATACCCTCTGCCTTTCCTGCTGTATGCGGGATAGTGCGTGAATGTAATCTAACAGTTAATTATACCTTAATTTAAAATTTCCTTAATTCTAAAAGTATATAGATTAACATATTTTTTAGGTTTGACGGTGTAACGTCCATGTTGTACCACAGTCGCGGTATCGGGGAAGGGTTCTCTGGCCACTACGATGAATATTATGGTTTAAACGTTGATACTGAGGCACTTGTATATTTGATGCTGGCAAATGAACTGATTCATTCCATTGATAGCAAGGCCATTACTATTGCAGAGGTAGTCTGATTTTATATTAAAAATTTACTTTTTTTGTCCGCCTCTAGATGTATTTCCAACGTGACAACGTTGGTTGATATAGAGAATGCTTTTTGTGCCTGTATATATCATTTTAAAAATATAAAACTATGTTTATAATAAATCTGTAACCTTTCAATGTCTGTCTATGGAAGATATATTAAAAAAATCTTATATATTTTTTTTTATTTTTTGTCTGTTGGTCTGTGTGTTTGTATGCGCTAATTATACAGTCAGGAACAGCTAATTATATTGTAATGCAGTTGTCTTTTATATTTTGGAACCTTTTAATTGCGTTAATTTAAATTGAAAATTGAAATTAGTAAATAAGGTTAGCTAGTTATTAATAAAACAAAATAAGCAATCGCAATATATCAATCGAATTAATTTTATTATTTCAATTTAGGATGTCTCAGGTATGCCAGCGTCATGTCGGCCAGTGTGTGAAGGTGGTACCGGCTTCGATTACCGTTTAGGTATGGCCATACCCGACATGTGGATTAAACTGCTCAAAGAGGAACGCGACGAGGACTGGAAAATGGGTCACATTGTACATACATTAACGAATAGGAGATGGATGGAGGGCACTGTTGCTTATGCTGAAAGTCACGATCAGGTTTTAATTTTTTTTTCATTTAATTAAGAATTTTCTTATGGTACTTACTAATACGCTACTATATATATTTGAATTTGATGTTAGTCAATCTCCTTCAACAGGTAGTTTAAGGTTTCGACTAAATTTGCAAAAAAAAACTATGAAAATACACTTTTTCTATGTATAAATAAATATCATTGTCAAGTAAGAAGCAAATTCATTGTCTACGTTCAATTGCGTAATTAACTATTAATATATTGATGTAATCTTTACTTTGACACAGCACATACGTTTCTTAGTAAAGATTACATCAATATGATAATAATATATATATAAATAGTAAACGACAGGTTCTGGGTTCGATCCCCAGTCGAGGAAATGAAATATTTAATATTTTCAATTTAAATATTTAATGTTTCATTTCCTCGCTCTGGTAATGAGGCAAAGCACGGTGTTGAGTTTCGCCACTCAACACGCAATGCCTCAAATTCGGCGGAAAGTGGGGAACAGAAGTGGAACGGAGTGTCTTAACACTAAGTTCCCGGGTTCCCTCTGCCTACCCTGCCGAGTGCGGGATACAGTATTTTTATATATTGTATTTATTAAACCAGGCACTGGTGGGTGATAAGACAATAGCGTTTTGGCTAATGGACGCCGCCATGTACACACATATGAGTACACTCAGTGACCCGAGCCCCGTCATAGAGCGCGGGCTCGCCTTGCATTGTATGATAAGGCTTATCACACACGCCTTGGGCGGAGAGGCCTATTTGAACTTTATAGGTAATTTAATTTTTTTCTACTTTTATTGTTTATTATGAGAGCCCGTCGTGGCGCAATTGCCCAGAATCAAACTGTAAATGCAATGGTTGTGTGTTCGATTTCCAATAATTAAATATAAACTATAAACTTGCTTGGGTTTTAATGCAAACCAACCAAGTTGTGCTCACTTCTACTTTATAGGGAGTTTATCGTTATAAAAGACACTGTATTTTCATTTGCACGTTCTAGTAACTACAAAATGCGATGTTAAGTTCCGAAGTTCAACAGGCGCCTTTAAAAAAAAGATAATTATTGTCACGACTGAAAATATGTTTAATTAAAATAACCTTTTATTTCAGCTTGCGCTGTATACCTCACGTCGCAGGGTAGACATAGGGAACCTAATGCTAAAAAACGTTCCGTTCCACAGTAACTCAAATCTTTGCCATGTTACCACCAAAGAAATGTAAACATTAAATATTTCATTTGAAAATATTAAATATTTCACTTCTTCGTGTGGAGATAATCACACGCTTGTGTCTCTACGCCACGACAATTTATTTTTTAGCGTATTAACGGACAAATCTGTGCAGGTAACGAGTTCGGTCACCCGGAGTGGCTGGACTTCCCGCGAGCCGGCAACAACTCCTCCTACCACTACGCGCGCCGACAGTGGCACCTCGTGGACGACGACCTCTTGAAGTACAAATATCTCAATAACTTCGACAAAGATATGAATGCACTTGAAGACAAATATGGATGGTTGAGGTCCAATCCTGTAAGTGTTTATTTAAATATATATCTATGTATATGTACAGAGGCCTGTCGTGGCGCAGCGGCACAAGCGTGTGACTGTAACCGACAGGTTCTGGGTTCGATCCCCAGTCGAGGAAATGAAATATTTAATATTTTCTATTTAAATATTTAATATTTTTATTTCTTCGCTCTGGTACATGGCAAAACACGGCGTTGAGTTCCGCCACTCAACACGCCATGCTTCCAATTCGGCGGAAAGTGGGGAACGGAATGTCTTAAAACTAGGTTCCCAAGTTCCCTCTGCCTACCCTGCCACGTGCGGGATACAGCGTGGAGCTGAGTAAGTGAATAAGAGAGTATATGTACAATATATCATTTACTTAAAATATTTGTTTTGTATTTTTTTCTGCACTGTCTTAGTCTTTCCCGCTTCTTTGCACTTATCCATTTCCACGGGTTGATTGGAAGAGATCTCTTTTAGAAACAAGTTCACCATTTCTAAACATTTTTTCATGCTGCATTGTTTCATTTATGATTTAAGTGCAATAATAAATATTTATGACATTTGTTTTTTTTTTTTTTTTTTGTTTAACTTGTTTTGTTTCTGAGTTCCAAGGTAATGGTAACTTAGATATTATATCCATAGGTGTAAAGTCTACTTGTTATCTATTTTTTTTTTCTTTATATTGCAGATAAGACTTCTAATGTTAAGACACTCCGTTCGTTATTAAAAAAATCATATAATTCAATTAAATGCGACAAAAACTAATAAAATTCTATTCAATAGTAAGCGGTTTTCTGTACATTTTTTTTTAGATTCTATAGGAATCGCTCAACGTTTTTCGTGACGGAATTTAATTCCTCGCATTGACTTATTACCGTACAAAAGAAAAACAAATGAACATTAATCATTAAGTAATATTAATAACAAGTGGAAATCCAAATTAAAATTGTTAGAACCCGTTAATTTTTACAAAATGACCGTTTTCAGGCATATGTGTCGTGTAAGCATGAAGGTGACAAAGTGGTAGCGTTTGAACGCGCCGGTCTCCTCTTCGTGTTCAACTTCCATCCGTACCAAAGCTTTACTGACTACAGAGTGGGTGTGGATGTGGCTGGGAAATATCAGGTATACGTGTACAGTGCAATCGACGAGTTGTGGCCGTCCTGAAATTGTCTTACTTTAATAGTTTTCTTCCCGAATAAACTCACAAAAACTTAGAAAGCCTATCAGTGTGGCTATGATTAGTTGATCATTACTTGCTCAGTTGCGTATTACATCGCCGCGTTTTGTTTTCTTCTATATATAAAAATTTACATAATTTTAATATGAAACGAATTATTTTTCAGGCTGTGCTGTGTTCAGACAGTAAAAAATATGGTGGCTTCGGAAGAGTTGAGCCAGATGGCGAATTTCATCTCACTCAAAGTATTCCCTGGGGAAACCGAAATGATTCTGTGCAGGTATTAAAATAATTAACATTTTAAAAAATTAAGTTTAAAATAATTCTTAATAATTTAAAACGAATAGAAAATAATTCATTGACCAGTTCTGATCGAACTAGTACGTTTTATGCCTGATAGTCGTCCTTTATCGAGCCAATATGGGCTCCAAAAATTTTATTTTAATTTATTTTCAACTTCACATTGTATGTATCCCGCACAAGGTAGCCAGGGAATTTGGAAAAGTCAACTCCTTTTCCCACTTTCTGCCAAAAAAACTCAACTCCTTTTCCCACTTTCTGCCAAAAAAACTCAACTCCTTTTCCCACTTTCTGCCAAATTTTAAGGACTTGTGTTAAATAGCAGAACAATAACATGCTTTGCCATGTAACCAAAGCAAAGAAATAAGAACATTAAATATTTAATTTGAAAATATTAAATATTTCATTTCCTTGAATGATCTAACCTGTCGTGTATACAGACACACAGTAGTGACGTTTTTTTTATTAATTTGTATAATTCTCTTACAGGTTTATATTCCTTGCCGTACTGCATTAGTGTATGCCCGTTGTGAATAATAATTATAAAATATTCTACTATTTATAGAATATACATTACTATCATCACAATTTTGGGATGCAGTTTAAATAAAGGAAAACAAACTTATAATAAAATCATTTATACTAAACAAATCGAGATAGCTTTCTTTTTTTATTTGAAAAATAAAGAAAAAATGTGTATTCTATTAAATGCTATTTTGCCATATATAGTGCTCAATTTATGTTGTTATTTTTTTATATGATTATTGTTTGGTTGTTATATGAGCCAAAGTGTTTTATATAGTCAGAACTTTTATTTTTATTATTGTTAGAGTAAAATACCTTCTAGTTCAAAAGTATATATATTTTAAATAAAAAAGTTTATAAAAAAAATTCTTTTATTTTATGCTGGTACACCAATGAGTAAATTATTTTTATCAGTACAGGATAACGGTTTTAACCTAGAAAGAGTTACTTTGTAGCCAAATTCTTCAGCTAATCTTGCTCTGTCCGAGTCAATTATGGCCATACATCTTTCACCTCTTGCAGTAAGAGGGTGATCTTTATGAGTTTGGTCAGCAGCGTGACCTATACACAAATACTGATCTATAGACAAACATCTAAACATAGAGCTTCTTGGGTAAACTAATCTGTCCGTAGCATGAGTAGATCCATAGCAGCATGGACACAAAACAAACATAGCGTTGGCTGCTAAGCATTTATCTAAAACCAAGTCACTTGCTATACCACAAGCATGTAAAGCAATTCCAATATCAAATTTTCCTACAAAGAAATCCAAATTACATTGAAAAAAATAAACATTCTTTAGTCCCATTTTGTGAACTCTCTCTCGAGCTCTTAATAAAGATTGTTCTTTGTTTTCTAGTAACATAACGGTGCACTCTGGTAGTAGATATGCAATAAATATACCTAAATGACCACTCCCACTGCAAAAGTCTACTATACGATTACCCTTTTTTGCTATTGCTAAGACTGCCTGACACATACTCTCCAATTGTTGAGATTTTCTAATTACTCTTTCATCAGGTAAGTGCCCAGCAGCAGGATTTGCTCCATCAGGTATTGAACTCCAATCAATACTTGTATCTAATTCTAAGTTACTTATATTTAATTCCATGCCTTTTTTTAAAATATCTAATGCTTTCTCAACGTCTTCAGGTTTTGTGAACAATCTTTTCTTGGGGTTGTGCCTTTTGGTATCTGATGTATTTATATCCAAATTATCTAATAACACTGTCTCTAACTGAATAGTTTCTAGCGTTTTATAAGCAGCCCTAATTTCTGGAATACTGCTTACATTTCTAAACCATTTATATGTTAATGGAAATAGTGACTCAAATATATCATTTCCAATAATATGTATAGC
This sequence comes from Eueides isabella, assembly GCA_019049475.1. Classification (NCBI taxonomy): domain Eukaryota; kingdom Metazoa; phylum Arthropoda; class Insecta; order Lepidoptera; family Nymphalidae; genus Eueides; species Eueides isabella. The sequence goes on along the minus strand of CM032399.1, from coordinate 3,848,579 downwards.
AATGTGATATAAAGGTAATAGAACTAGGTCTGCAAGTGTTAAAAATGGCCCTTCAGCAAATTTACAAGTTAAGTCAAGGCTTTCCATTTTTTTACTGGAATTAATTTCATGTTCTTTAATTTTTGACTTCCATTTTCGTTGTTTACATATTCTTTCTTCTGTTATTTTATCACCTTTAGTTTCGTTATGACTTTGTAAATTTTCTTTATGTTCTTTCAAATTCATTTCTTTTTTCATTTCCCTGGCTATTTTAAAGATATTATGTATTTTGACTGGTTTCTTTAAATGATTTTCAAATCGGACTAAACTTTCTGGTATCTTTTTAATATTTTTTCCCTCCAATAATTGATTCACAGCTTTTATTATATCTATTTCACAAAATTTTGTCCAAACAGACGCTTCATTTGGAGCCTGCAGGCAACCTTTTCTAAAACCAAGTAAGCCATCATGATATTCATGAGTAGTTTTTGATGATTTCTGTAACTTGCATATATGGCGAGATACTGCACATAAGCCAGTTATAATGGTGTCATCATACCTCACAACTGGATATAGACATGACGTTACTTGTAAGGGAATATCTTTCTTCTCTATAAAAATAACCGACTCAACTTTCAGATCTAACAGTATTTTCTTAGAATCATTCTCTGAATAAACAAAATACACCTTTAAATCATCAGGATTACAATATTTATATATATTAAAAGCAATAAGTGATTCTACAGTAATTTTTAATATTAATGTTTCGTTGTGTTCTGTTACAGAAGTAAATGTTTCTAAATACAATTCTTTATTCATTTTACCCATTATATCATTCATAATAAGAATGATTTCTTTTAATAAAATAATATCACTATTTGGAGGTTAGATTCGTTCCCATTAAATTAACCGTTAACGTCATAGAGCACATTAACCCTACGGGAAGTGTCGACTTCATACAAAAAAGTGGGGGACAAACAACGCCACTGCTGCCACCATCCGTAGTCCCACCGAAACTAATCTGTCAAATTTCTCGGCGGCAAAATTGAAATTTGGCTTTATGAAACCTTTATTTTATGCAAAACCAGAACGATTCACGCTTTCAAAATCGTGGAAATATTGATTTAAACATCAATACTTTGATGTGATCATAATAATAAAATATAAATACTGAAATAAAACTAATAAACACTTTATACTTCATTTTATTGCGTATTAACATTTTTAACAAAAAGTATTTCTGTATATTAATTACAATAGATTGTAATACATATTTATATTACAATATCACTGTCAACCTTCTTCGTTATTTTAATATAATATTACCTTCTTCTTCAATATTGTTTGAAGGTTTTGTGTTTTAAAAGAAACATTTCTGAAGTAATTTACTTACAGTGAAGTAGATTAATGTAGTAACCATTTCTTGTCTTGTCGTTAGAATCTTCCAAAATTGATATTGCTCTTTTGTTGACTCCACTCATATCACCAACATTTAAATCAATTTTATAACATGAAAAACCTGAAGAAAAAATATAAATTGAATACAAAATTATAAGCGTTACAAATCTAACTAAATAGCATAGTTCCACTTTACACTTGCCTTTTATAAGAACAGATAATCCCTGTATCAAATGTGTCATAGTTCGACAAATCACTTCTAGAATACTACTTTCAATTTGTGTTAATGATGAAGAAAAGTGTCTATGTAAAAGAAACGAATTAAATAATACAACAAAAACACTGGATAGCGTTGTTTAACGTTTTCGAAAATAAACAATACTTCGGCCATTTGCAAATTGAAACATTATTTTCAATTTTATTATTAAATGTCAAATTACAATGATGCCATATCGAAAGGCAATTTTACTACTATGCTTTGAATACTGATTAGATAAATTGTATCTTATACCAAACAAAAACTGTTTAAAATTCAATTATAGCACTCTCCTTTTAGTTTCTTTTTAACATTAATTTAATTTTGGAATTATTATTTTTTTATAATACTCAAACTATATATTAAAAACATTAAACGGAAAGTTATTTCTTAAATATTAAATATTCATATAATAAAAACATTAAATACATCTGCTTCAAAAATTTAAAAAATACTACTAATTAGTAGTTTTACTTAAACCTAGCAGCACTAAACACCTACGAGCATTATGAAAGACCGTATACCCTAAATTTAAAAAAAAATATATTCTTAAAGACCCACGGCCAATCCCCCGTAGGTATGTCGCCAATGCCCCTAAGGAAGTCGACCGGGCCTGGGTCAGGTTAGACAAATAATCGATGTTATGACACCTTAAATTGTAAATCGAATTCGGTATAATACATATATAACATTATTAGTATCTTAAAATAAATTAATATTCAAAAATGAAGTTTATGATATTAGAAAGAAATAAACAATAAAACTGTAGATAAAGTATATCGTAGTAAATTTTCTTTTCCTGAAACCGTTGGATAAAGTAAAATCGATGTTACTTTAATCGATTATACATCATATTTTTTGCCGCAGATTGCTTATTTTCTTTCAACACATACAGACTAAATAATTTTGCGCTGACGTGAACCAAAGGTAAAAAAATGTAAAGTTATAAAAAAATACACTTCAAAATGAAAATAGCTAGTAAATAAACCTTAATGTAATAAAATTACATACAATATCCTACATTTATTAAAGAAAATCATTTCAGATTAAGTTTTGTTATGAGTGCTGCGTGCTACTATATCTTTAAATAATATAAGAAAATTTCTCACTTACATTATTACAAAACTTTGTATTAAAATATAAAAAAAACATTTAGTTTATTAACTACAAAATATTTTTTTTATACATTTTTTACGTGATGTCTCCTCAATTACTTATAGACCTTTAGTTGATACTTATAGATACTACAATCGGGTGAAGAGATTTCGTAGTCAGACGAACGATGTGAACGTGTGATAGTGCACGTGAACCCATTTTACCAGTGTTTACAGACTGTATGCACGGTCTGTCGTTGAGTACCGCGTACCGAAGTAAAGTCGCAACCGAACTGAGTTTTAAGTGTTAAATTATTTGTAAAAATAATATTTTACACAATAACTTGAATATACTTTGATAAAAACACTTGATAGTTGATTAATTTAAGTTTAAAAACACTATTTGTTAGCGTTCATATTCTATGCATAGGTATAATAAATAAATTCTGTGTAGACGTTGCTATATGTGGTGGTAGTGCATTTGTTTATTTATAGACATAGCAATTTGCAGTCATGTAATTATTGCAGTGGCGCTAAAATGTCTCAAAGGGATACAGCGATACATCTTGTGGCTGGAGGGTTAGTATAAGATAATATTTACAAATAATTAAACGCTCATTTATTATGTATTCTACGCAATAGCGGTATTTGCATAATTTCGTTTGGTCGCAATAACACACGTGTGGTCAACAAGCTGCTTGTATTTACGACGCACTCAACTTTTTAACGTTTATTAAATCAATTTTTATATGTCGGTTAATTGTTTAGAAAGGTAAAAAAAATCCTAGTAGTTTTTTTTTATTTCATTTAAAAAGTAATGTAGTGAAAAACAAGAAATATTCATTAGTAAAATACTTAAAAATATGAATGAAACTTTTAAGTGTCATTGGATTATTATTGCATAAAATTAGATATTTAATAATATTTTTTCTTTATATATCAACATAATTGTAAATATGATGTATATGTTGTTATATATTTTTAAAATTTTAATCGAAAGCTGCGAAAATGATAAAATATTCACTAATCTTACCTTGACATCTCCTTTCTATATTATATACCTTATATCTTGGATTATATTTTATTTATAACCAACCATCCACAATTTCTACCACACCAGAATATTAGTTTATTATTATTATCATAGTAGATATTCAACAGAGTACAAGTTTCATTGATTACATTAAAATTGTAGGGTTGCGGGTACCGCAGGGGCAGTGGTGACATGTCCGTTAGAAGTTGTAAAAACTAGACTTCAATCTTCAAAGGGTGTTGGTATACCACCACCTCCACCTTCAGGTGCAGCTAATTCAAGACGAGTTTGTTCCAAGATTCCAAAACATCAGGTCATTGTTTTGTCTTTTTATATTTATATATAAGTAGGTGATAAAACCTGGTTCTTAGATCCAGACAGGACATTGACATATTGTGTGTTGCACCATGACACTCATTGCTGTGCCTTATCTTGTGCCCATGAGCATGGAAATGAAAATAATTCATTCTCTCAAATGGTATACAAGCCTACAACCATTAAATTTACTTGATAAAAAATATATTGAAGTAAACAAATTATTTTATATGCCATATAAGTCTTATGCTTAATACAAGATTTACATTATTGTATGAAGAAACAATTTATAAAATTAATTATGAATTACCTATATAATAATGAATAAATATAGTATAGAAGTATAAAGTAATGAGTTGTTATTGTTATGGATGACAGGACTTATGTTTAAAACAGAGAGTTGATACCAGATCCAGTCTTCCTTACATCTATGCAGAATAAATTGTGAATCTGTGAATCAAAGCAGTAGTAATTCATAAAGCCCTTCATTATTTTTATCATCTTGTAGTTTTCTTTGGATATTATTCTATTTATCCTTTTTTTTGGTTTAACTAAGATGTTTAGAGGCCTTTGGAATAATATATAAAAAAGAAATTCAATTTTGTTTTAATTGATATTTTTTTTTAATACTGATAATAAATGCTCCAATGTTGAGTAAATGTTGTAAAAATTTTGTGGTATTACATTAAAAAGTGATATTATAATATTGTAGAATATATTATTAGGGCTCACATCTTTTAATTAGATTTACAAGTATTATGCAGTTTAATTGTCACTCACACTTAGTAACTAAATTGTTACACTACAAAAATTAACTATAAAAAAAATATTTGAAGACCAATTTTTATACAAAATTTTGTATATTGAAAATTATATATTAATTACAGGCCATTATGGGGTATCAGATTATGAATTTGATTCAAGCTGTAGAGAATAAATATTATTAATATCATATCTTTGCTTTAGTAAGACAACAAAATGCTGCCAAACCGAACCAAATTCCCATTCAATGCAAAATGTTTTAATGTTTTGCAGAAACTGGAGTATGTAATGACACTATTTTTTCTTTCTGACCCTATAATTAAGATATATCATGAAGGTAGAAAAAAAATATATTCTATTTACATGTGGTATATACAAATACCAAGCTACATTTTGTCACAACAGGCCCTTACTGATAAAAATATATGGCAGTACAATAAAATACACTCTAATAGTAATATAAGCTGAGGCTTCCATTACTTTGCATTTGTAAATTATAACTTGTGAATAAACAATGATAAGCAGCCAGCTATTCAAGCTACTATTTATATGGTATAATTACACGAATGCAACTGAACAACAATAAGATAAATGGTACCTGAGTGTTTACAGGAAACTTAGTTGAATAGGCATAGTTGTTTAAGGCACATTGTTGATAGCGTCAATCTAGTGATTAAATAATTATTGGTATTAGGTAATTTCTTGTACTTATCTAAATAATGATCATAGATAAAATTATTGTTTTTGACAAAATATTTTAGTATAAATATTACGAATTACGCATTTATTTAGCAAACTGATAAGAAGTTCTATAATACTACTTCTTATAAATAGTTTAATTCTTATAAATAATTCGTTGGGTGTCCACAAATTTGTTAATGTGGTGAAAGTATTAATGTAAAAAAGGGGAAATTAAATTTGTAAACAAATGAAAGTGTATTCAGGGTTCCGTAAAATAAATAATAACGACTATGACAAATTTATGTCCGTCGGTCAAGAATTTATCTTGCGGGACGGTATCAATCTGACGTTAGCGAATATTCTTCTTCTTATAATTTGATTAAATATTATAAGAAAAAACCTTAAAAGTAAAAAAAAATAGAAAAAATCCAATACAAACTGAAATACAAATATTTGTAGCTCATTTCATGCGAAATGAATAGATACGCCCGCGAACTGAATTTGTTAACTTTATTCGTCGCGTTATTAAAACCTAAAAAGTTTTTAAGTATGTCCAGATATCGATTGTACTTCCCCTGACATACACCCCTGATATTGGTGCGACACCCTCGGTGGACGAGTCTGACTCGCACTTGACCAGTCTTAATTAAATGCTTAAGTACATTCTATATTAATCTATATTAAAATACAAACAGATGAGTATTTTACAAACAAAATTAGATGCAATCGTAAAAACTTAAGTATTAGTTCCGTCTTACGTACACAGTAATTACAATAGGACCTACATATACACGTTTTCATCATAAATCATTTACTATCGACGTTATTAGTTGTGTTCGTTAATCATGCCAAAACTATTTTGGCATGCGTTGAGGCAAATATAAAAAAAAATCTAGCTTACTTAACATTAGCAACAAGATTTTAAATATGTAAGGTGTTTGACTGAGTGATAGTCTTAAATTTGTTTAGTAATCCGTATCTGAAACTGACTGACAGAAACTTTACTTTTCTTTACTTTACGTGAAGATTTTTTTTAATTATAAAGGGAAGCTTTTGTTACTAAAATTTTCGGGCACACAATATAGACTGTCTATGAGAGAGACTGTCCCCCCCATTCTTATACGATATTTAATACTCGTTTTTATGTATTAAAATTCTAAAGCTCTAAAATGAATTATACTTTTTATATTGAAATAAGAGACTTGTTGTATTCAATATTATTAATAATCGTTTAAGTATACAAATAAATAAGAAATTATTTATTTGTTTTTGACAACAACGTAGTATTTGAATGTATAAACTGAAACTTGGCCAAAAATAAAATACGAAAATAAGCTAATACACCATACGTCCAACCAGTTTTTGAAGATTTTCCTTTAATCTCTTGAATGGAATTAACATTTTTTTAATTATCATTAGATCTGACCTACTACTGATTTGATTTTAGGAGTAATATTTTTTTATCTATAATCTGTTTTGCTGGCTGGATTTTTAATTGATTAAACAGCCTAATTTTTGGAAGTACTGACCAGTTCCGAATTGGAAAAAAACTTTTTTTGTTGGATAATCCATTTGTCGAGAAATGTTATCTTATTACCGTTTGGGTATGATGTTAAAGCATGCTTTATTTTAGTCAAGCACCTAAGAAATGTGTCAAGGATGTCCTTACTGTGTACTCGTATCGAAAGTTTAAATAACACTTCACGAGGGCGTATTTATTTCGCACAATATGAAAATATAAAGTATATTTTCTATTGCCATTCCTATCGTGTGTCGCGGTGCGTATCTATTTTTATCTATACCGGTTAGGCGCTGGTTCAAGATGCGTTTCAATTAATTCATTATTATTCAGACCTAGACTAGGCTGCTAAGGGCACATTTTAATGAGATCGTTGACCCGTTATCTCGGTGTAGCGTAATACGCGAGGTTGCAATTGCTACATATGTATTACGTTTTCTTATAATTTCTCGTTTATGTATACATTTTGAGGCAGTCGTGGCGCAGACGGGTGTGCGACTGAAAACATGACAGATTGTAGGTACGATCTCCACTTGAGGAAATTACATATTTTATTATTATTTTTATTTCTTCACACGCGGCGTTTAGTTCCGCCACTTAATACGCAATTTCACAAATTCCGCAAAAAATGTGAAAAGGAACGGAGTGTTTCTAAACAAGGCCCCTAAGTTCCTTCTGCTTATCCTGCCATGCACGGAATACATCGTTAATCAGAAAAAAACAAAAAAATGTAAATATATTAATATAGAACGTTTTTGTTTAGGGCTTATGCTATCCAATACGTTTATTAAAAAACTAATATGGCAAACGTCGTAAATATCCTTGCAAAAAAAAAAACAAAATAAATAAACAGTATTTTATATTTTTTTGAAGATTATTATTATCTTATCTTTAAAAAATATAACACCGAAATGCAGTAATCATTATCACGATTTCTTATCACAAAGAATTCTTATCTACCACTAAAGGTGGTCTTCATGTCAGTCCGTATACTATCTTTTCTTATGTTCTCATATCAACTAAAAATATTACCAACTAAATACGATTTAGAACATGTGTTTAATTTTGTTCTGTTATCTATTTATTAGAATAAATAATAGTTTTAATATAGTTGATGGTTGTACATCTAGATAGACAATTCAATTTGTGTTAAGGAAAAAATAAGTATCATTACTTGTTATATAATCATTGTTTCAACAACATAAACTTCATTGGTTCATTTAATCATTATAGTACGTTCATTTAAAGAGATTTTTTTGACTAATATTATGTGATAACATTTTAAGTAATACAGAAAAGATGTGTTTGTTTTTAATTACTCAGCTTCACGTTATATTCCGCACATGGGTAGCTAGTGTTAAGATACTCCGTTTCATCTTCTGTTCCACACTTTCCAACAAATTTGAGGCATTTCGTGTTGAGTGGCGGAACTCAACGCCGCGCTTTGCACAAGGTAAAGGAGAGAAGAAATAAAATCAATAAATATTTAATTTGAAAATATAAAATATTCTATTTCCTCGATTGGGAATTGAACCCACAACCTGTCGTTTACAGTCATACGCTTATGCCGCTGCGCCACGACAGGTCTATCTTTTGTAACAGAAAAAAGCATTAATGACTAAGACAAGATAGCACATGGCGTCAAATTTTATGACCTATTAAAAGACTACATTACTAGCCATTAACTTACCTACCTGTAGTGCCTCTGAGGGCTGTAAGTGCATACTTGAAATGAAGTGTACTCCTAATTGGCTCAGATCTTAGAGATAAGTGATGACCTTGCCCAATGTCATAGTGTATGAAGCTATTCCAAGGCCTGGCTGTAAATAGCTTGTTTTCTTTGATTGGCGATTGTTACGCATACCGACTTGGCGTATAAAGCTACGCTGAACTCACTTTTGTTATTTGCAATATATATTAATTTAATTTTAATTTGTTTATTGTTTTTGAAAAACAAGTTTTAAATATTTTCTGTACAGTCGTTTTAGGAATCAGCTGTATTATTATTACGCAATTTTGTGTTTATAGTGTATCGAATTCACATTGAGATGCTGACGTACACAACAATCTTTGTACAATACTGTATCATGTTTCTGCAATCTTTGCGAAATAACTTGAAAGGTAAATAAGAAATCACAGTCGAATTTGCTTTATTTAACTCGGAAAAAAGGTTTATCTTTGCAAATATTATAAATCCAAGGTTCATTAAAATTCATCATTTAAATCTTTATTGCATTAAGAAGTTTTCTTTTATATCGTAGCATATTTGATTAAATTGTTTGTTGCACTTAGCTTTTATCTTTGTACTTTGTTAGTTCTATAAATACACCTATCAAAACATGTGAATCACTCCGATTGAGATAATGATCTTGTAAGGCTTCTGATGGATCTTTATTGTAATTTTCCTCAAGCGATATTGTTTTCCTTTAATGTTGTTTGAATGCAATCAATTTTCATTTTTGTATACTCTTAATAATGGTAGTTAACAAATTAATTTAATCAAGTAATTATCTGATGCCAAACTTAGTTCGTAGTGTATAACTAAGACGCAATGTATGTACAATATAATATATTTATTTACTTTCTCGTATACTTATATTCTTACAATGAAACGTTAAATAAAATTGATATTATTTAATGAATCACAGTCCAGATCTCACCACATCCCCTAGTTTAATATCTAATAGATAAGACCAAATCGAAAGGTTGAATTAACAAGAGTGGTCCTGACTTGATTATCAGCATATCATTTATAAATATACACATGGCTAATAAAAATAATTATAACTAAAAATACTTGTTAATGCGTATGAAAATTAAAAAAATATTATATCTCATTTTTCTTATACGGAGCATCAAAATTGATTAGTCTTTTTAGAAATTTCAAATATGTTGATGCTATACTTTTTTTGGAAATAAAGGAAATTATTATTCTACACATCTTTCGGCTATATAAAAACATCATAAAACATATATTTAGATAAGTCATCGCCGATCTAAATTAAGTCATGCACAACGCAGAAGGCCGAAACAAAAATCAATATAGGCATATATCAAACCACAAGTATGCTTGGCGAACCTCCAGGGAAAGATCTTTAGACTTTCTATATCTTCTCAGGGCATCTTAAACCTGGAGAAGGTCAGTATAGCTTTTGTAATAAATATTAAATTTTATATGAAACAAGTTTTTTTTTGTCAAATGGGAAACAAAAAAGGGAGAAAAAGGTTATTAGATAGGTTAAAAACGATTTAAATATTGTAAAATATTAGAGTAATTGTACTATCATGGGGTAAGTAAACTACAAAATGCATAGACGTTTTTGGGATCATCCTAAATTATTTATAATTATATAGACATATGCTTGTGTCTTTGATATCTGGCTCAAGATATTTATTTAATGTACATTTATTATAAATATCTAGTTTCATAACATCACACAATGATCTTATTTATGTTTAAAGTAAAATTTTTGTTTGGGACTATTGATTTTGCCTTGTCCAATGATGATGACATACGGAGGTGATATACGTAGCTCGTCTCTTTCACTCCTATCCCAATGTTATTGACAAATCTAAAAGTATAGAAATCCTAAAAGTTAAAAAAGATAAGTAAAAGTTAGAAAAGATAAAGCTAAAAGTATAGAAATCACTGTCTTTACCTTATTTACAACTTTTTGTCTGTATATATACTAACTCATAGGTAATCTCTAAAACTTCTGCATTATTACATTACTATTGTCAATATGGCCGTTATATTACATAATACTGACGCAGCACGCCATGTGATCAGTGTTTATTTCAATAAATAGGTTATTTTGTTTATTATACGTTAATGTTCTAATTGAGCATGATTTATTTTAAATATTTTACTTTATATTTATTCCCATTTACCTCTAACAATGAAGGAAGTCGTGGTTCTTAGATATTGTTGCGTCATTTTCAAATGGATCTTACTACGTTTATACTGTAACTTTTTTTATTCTTGTGCAACACATGTTTTCGTAATATTCGTATTTTACAAAATAGACATACTTCTTACTTCTTATTACTTTTAGGAAAATTAGTCTTTTAGATTTAAAGGGCAAGGGCGTATCGTAATGATTTCACAATTAAAGTCTGTACTTGCATGTTACCTATTGGTATTATTGACGACTTAGCTTTAGTTGTAACCCAGGAATAATGTTGCGTAAGATAATGAGAATTGTAATAATATATTATGAGTCAGGCACAATTTTTTTAACTACACGCTGTATCCCGCACATAGCAGGAATGGCAAGGAGGGAACTTTGTAGCATTTCCTTTTGTGTTACTCACGTTTTTCATTTTCCATCAAATTTTTAATGTATTGAAAACTTTAAATGTTTAATTTCCCCGGGAATCAAACCCACAACAAGTCGATTTTCTGTAAACGCTTGTGTCCCTTCGCCACGACGACCTCTAGACGTACAGTTAGATGTCATAAAATATATTACTATGTGGAAAATAAATTCTTATTTATTTATACGGAACGGTCAGAATTAGGAATTTAACTGCTTATTGTTGCTTGTCTTTGCATTGTTTTCGTATTTATTGACTTAAATTCTTAAACATTGTTTGTACATATTTTTTAAATTTAATATTGTTTTCACTTTTTTACGATAATGTTCATTGGATCAAATTTCAAATCCATAAGGGGTCACTGTATGTTAATGTATTATTTAATGTTGAACTAGTTTAAGTTAGACAGTATCATGTACCATTATCAATTCTAAGAGGACATATGAGAAGGGGTCACAATTTGGCTTTTTAGATCCCTTCTTCTTTAAATATGACTTAATATTAACTAAAAAATACACTTTAAAGTCATGTTCAATTTCTTATTCATAAAAATTGATCGTTATTTCCAACGACGTAGACACATGCATATTAACACATGTTTACCGTCTGCCCTGTGACATTAAGACAGTGCCCATAAACTATTCATAGAAAGCTCTTTTAAACAAAGGCTGCATAACCGTCTGACCTTCCCTATAGTGCAAGAAATTATAAAGAAATGGCAAAGGTGAATTTTAAATAAGGTTGTTGCAAACAACTCTTCTGTAAATTTATGCGGACATAATTATACTGACTGTAGTGATCATAAAACAAAATGATTTATGATTTATTTGTATGTTTAGATATAACACCTAATATGAGACCTGTCGTAGGCGCAGGGGTACAAACGTGCGACTGTAAAGGCCTACTACGCCTCGAGTGGGGATCACTCAGTGGGGAATGGGGATATATATAAAGTAAATACAGTCGGTGAGGCGGTTGAAATGAAGCTGAGTTTTAAATATAAATGTAATTTTTTTTTCAGCTTCACGCTGTATCTCTTATCATCATGGAAGGGTAGGCATAGGGAACTTAGGGACTTACTTTTAAGACACGATTCCGTTTCCCACTGTCCGCTAAATTTGAGACATGCCTTGCTACCAGAGCGAACAAATTAAAATATTATATATTACATTTTCCGAAGTAAGGATGAAACACACGACCTTGTGCAACTGCGCCACGATATACATATATAATTGGGAAAAGATACAACATAAAATAACAATCAATTGTTTTACGCCGGACATTACATTGTTATCATTTTTACACTCGTCTGATCAGCATAATAATGTGTCTGAATCTTTTTCTTGTATCATCAAGAGCGTTGGCTCCACGATTCTCTCTTCTATATTTACTGTTTGGTAATTATTTAGTTCTTGTACTTTACTTTATCTTTTTAAAAATAAAATAAATTGGACACTAAAATAAAATATTAAGAAATATGTATATGATGCTGCTATCGGTACAAAAAGTGTACGACCAGTTGTCAAAAAGCAAGATAAACTGGCTTAGACCAAGTAATTTACAATACATGTGTAAGTGTTTATATGTAAAGCTCAACGTAAACCCCGTAGACTGTTAGTTACTATATTACTATATCATAATAAGTGACCGACCGAAAGTTCGGTTTCGGTTTCGCCCAGTTTCGGCCAATAATTCTAATTTCGGCCATAGTTTCGGTTTCGCCCAGAAAATAGCCGAAACTTTCGGCCAAACCGAAACTGTAGTATTTGTCAATTATCGTGTTCAGACACCATAGCCGAGTGCCGCCACTTGAATAGTTCGCCTCTTTCATGTTTAAAATCTGTTTTTAATTTGCAATAAACTATAATATGAATAAAAAATGTGAGAAATTCTATTAAATTTATCGACTTATCCATGTTAGCGATTATAATTTTATGACATCGAGGTATTCTTGGGTGTAAGTCTAGATTCGAAATTTCAATGAGTCCCCCATCTGTTTTCTCTTGCGGGTAGACTGAGCTCCTCTGCTTACGCTGTTGGAAATGTGCCCCAGCTTACGGATGTTGATACTGCTCGGCTAGTGTATTTTAGTTATTCTATAGCATATTGACCTATGAAATATTACATTAGGCCAATGCTGCAGACATAGGGCCTATATTTGTAAGTAAAAAAGAGCAGTTTGCTCCATTTACAGCATGGGTGCTTGGGAATATGTTCATAAGATTACATTTAAGCACGTATATAATAATATATTACTTGTTTGCAAAAGTATTTAAAATTGCTTAAGGAACAGTGATAGACATGGAATTAATACAGGAAGTAGGTAGTAGTAGTAATAAACAAGCTGAACCCTCCTAGTTTTTGTCTTTCGTTCGGTCGGTCACTAATCACAATATTAACTAAAAATATGTTTATTACTTTATTATTATTCTAACGTTACTATAATAATGTACAAGACAAAAAGCGGCGTTGAGTTCCGGAACTCAACACGCAATGCCTTAAATTCGGCGGAAAGTGAAGAACGGAAGTAGAGCGGAGTGCCTTAACTCTAGGTTCTCAAGTTTCCTCTGTGTGCCCTGCCATGTGCGGGATACAACGTGAAGCTAAATTACCATAAGAATTTGTTTTGTACAACGCTACACGCACTTGAAAGGGTAGACAGGGCGAATTGGGAAACTTGTGATAAGACACTCTGTTTCGTTCCCCATTTTCTATCGGATTTGAAGTATTGTGTGTTGAGTAGCGAAACTCAACGTAGCGCTTTGCCTTGTTTACCAAAGCGAAGATATGAAAACATGAAAGTTTTAAAGTAAAAATATTAAATATTTCATTTTGTCGAGTGGGGATCGAACCCATAACCTATCGTGCTTAAAGTCACACGCTTGTGCCTCTGCGCCACGACGAGACATTTGTTTTATATGTTGGGCAATTATCTAATGATCGACAAATACGCCTCTGCCCCTAAATTGATCGGTGGAGCGGCAATTTGATTAACCGTGTAATACAGGAGGCCAAATGGGGCTACAGACGTACGATGGGCGCAATGTTCGCCTACAGCAAGCAAGCCGATCGAATGCTGATGTCCTACAATTATCAGGTGCAGCAGTGTGCGAGGGCTGGCCACGCGCGGACTGCGTCCAGGATGACCCTCATACAATGCCTCAGGTGAGAATAATGTTGCTTTTTTTTTAAATATTAAGGAATACTTGAACGTTGTAAATTAAAAATTGCTTATTATGGTAGTACAATATGTGTTTATGATTAATATATACATTGAAAAACGTTTTTATAATGATGTATATTCTGAACGTTAGTATAAAAAATATATGACAAAATTGTACACAGTAGTAGCATGGTTATCGCTATTTTTTAAGATATGAAATGTAAGCAATGTATTTGAACATATACTTTGACTTTATATAGTTATTTATTTAATTTATATAATTGGAAATATATTGAATTAATATAATTATATATTTGTATATAAGTATTTATATTTATATATATGATTACATATTTATATAATTCTGTTAAAACTAATTTGTGATAATAATAAAGATTTTATCGACAGTCAGTCACAATTTAATTACTAAAATAAATATATCATGAAATCTTTACTAACTAGGTATATAATAACAATATGCATACACATTATATTCAGTTATTTATTTAATAAAACTGGTTACATCACACTTATCGGTTTGTCTACAGACTGTAGTCTGGAAGTTTAGAGAGTAATGTTTACGCTTCATGTGACGCTAAAAATAGCCAACCTGTTTTTATCTCTTTAAGTTCGAAGTGTACTTATTTTTCTTTTTTAGACAACGGGGTTATTTAATTGAATATAAATTAAGATTTATTATAATTGTTAAGAGAGTAACATTAATTAACCCCTTAAGAAGAACTTTATGTTTAGTGAGAGAGAACAATGATATTCTAGCTATAAATCTCTAGCCGTAACTTGCACATGTCTTTCGTCTACTCTGCTTTTCAATCTCTACAATGTAAAATGTTAATTGACATTGGCAGGTAGCCATCATGTCTCTTTGAAAAATTATTACAAAAATATGTAATACATAACGTTCTCGGTGGTATTTTCAGTATTATGGAATACTTTCAAAAGTATTAATTAAAAAAGTAGAAAATGCCAAGATATAAATGACATTACATTATGGCTAACAATGTGTCTTTGTTAAGCTGCTACTTATCAGTTTTTGTGCATTGTCGCTAAATATATATATATATATATATATATATATATATATATATATATATATATATATATATTTATATATATATATATATATATATATATATATATATATATATATATATATATATATATATATATATATATATATATATATATATATATATATATATATATATTCATTGTTTTGTGAATGCTATACTATAGATATTACATAACATATTTATAATATACAATAAAGTGTTTGTAAACTATGTGTGCCTAGTTATCTTAATTTATCGCTGATTTATAATCAATATTTATTTTATTTATATTTGAATAAACAGAAAAATAATACAATAGAAGAAGATGATAATAAATAATAAATTAGTTTTAAATTTCTGTTATAATTGTAAAAATCATTAAGTAAAGTATCTAGGTCAAGTAGCATTTCCGTGTTTTATCAACGATTATCTCAAACCACATTCAGTTAGTAACAATGTTGAGCGTAACAGAAATGAATTAGCTAAAAGCAGTAGAAGCTGACGGTTATCACAATAACGCTAATAGATAAGAATATCACGGGAGACGTGCGTGAGGGATTTGCACACCGATTTTCTTCCAAACATTTTGTTATTAACACCACTAGGGTTATCAGCCGTTTTTTTTTTTATTTTGAACACTATTAAAACGAATGCTAGTATTTTTTTTGTATACATACTTTTAATTACTAAATTTTAATTTACATTTATATTGCTTAATCCCGATATTTTTTATTAAACGAAGATAATTATGCTTAATGGGTACACCTATATATTTCATTAGATAAATATTTATCGTTCTTTAAATCACAGGCAAAATAATGAAATGATTATTTTGTTAATTTACCAAAGCTTAATTAACGTACAATGTTCTATATAGAAAAATGATATCGTGAAAATGTCTAATTTTTGCATTGAAATGTACAATTCTTTTATTATTATTTTTTTTGCCTATCCTATCGCTTTTTTGGGTAACATTGACATATTTGACTTCTTTAAATTACTTTTTCTAATTAAAGTTGTATATCAACGTATGCAGAAAGAAAATTACATATATAATAAAAGTTGTATAAAAAGAGTTTACATATATTTTTATTATCATTTACTTTTACATAAATAATTATACAGTTATTGTTTACTGAAGAAACAATTACATAATACATCTTTTATTCTGAATATATCGCCCGCATCAACCCTAGTGTAATTTTTTTTAAATAATAGCGCCTATTTATCATATTTTCCACTATATGTCACGTCATGTTTTTTTAGCGACCAAAAATGTATCAATTTCAAATAACTAAAATAAGTTAAGCGTTAAATTATGGAGCAGTCAAGTTGGTTATTGATTTATTAGGGGGAAGTAAAGTTATGAATCATTCCAGAAAAAAAAATGAAAAGTTTTGTCGATAAATATTTAATTATGTAATATATTATGTAAAATCCATATCATAGCTATATATTTTTTTTAATTAACTGTTATTACATGTTAGTATTTGGTAATGATTTCTCTTCTCTTTAATACGTGATACGCATTTGTTAAAACTACATAAAGACTGAGACCATCACGGCTCAATGTAACCTACTGTAAAGAATGAACTGAATAAATTGTTTGAATTTTTCCCCTCTGGTAAGATAAAGTGCGGCGTTTAACTCTGCCACTCAACATGCATGTTTTTTTTTATTTTGTAAACGGTATGTTATGGGATAAGGGTAGGTATAGCATTTTATCAGCACAGCTTAAGTTTTCGAGGTTAATTTGGACCAATGTCGACTAATTTTAGGATGTTTACAGTAATTTATCTATCTCCGGAGATATTGTCCATTTACGTCATTCGCCGTTTGTTTACAATTTGCTATCAATTACGATATTTACTTGCAACAATTATGTATGTGCTTGCTCAATGCCTTTAATTATTATTTGCGGTTTTTTTTTCTTTAATTATATGACATTACGGATAGATTGGTCCATTGGTTACGATTTATGTCAGAAATTTATTATATATTTATATTATGTATTAATTAATAATATTTAAGATTTGAGTCAGTATATATGATTAGCAAGTTTAATAAGGTTGGAAACCTCTGATTTTTTTTTCCAAAACAATATATTCACGTACATGTACTCTGTTATTACCAATTAGACTGTGAATGCTAATACAATTTCCATATATAGGTACAAATAATTTATAAAGCAAAGTATACTAAAGCAACAATTCTGATAATAGTTTTTTGTATGTTTACTTACAATCGTACACGCAACCCCAAATATAGTTAGCTAATTTCAACATACGGAGTTCCTTTAGTTTGCTTATATTCACATAGAATTTTATATTCCTTTTTTTTAATGCATGTTGTATTCCACACGTGGCAAGGTAGGTAGAAGAACTTGGAAACCTAGTGTTAAGACACTCCGTTGTGGGGTGAACTCCGTTGTGAACACCGTGGTGAACTTGAGTGAGAGAAGCGCCTCTTTCTAAATTTTAGGCGTTGTGTGGCGATCGGCGGAGCTTAACGCCGTGCTTTAAATTGTTATCAGAGTAAAAAAAAAACCACAACCTGTCGCGTTTACAGATATACACTTGTTGGCTTTGACGACAGGCCTCGTCTCACATTTGTAATATTACTAATACATTTAATTAAAATTATATTTTATGTTGTAGGCACATAATTCAAAATGAAGGCGCTAAGGCGCTTTTCAAAGGGCTCGGACCAAATATAGTGGGTGTGGCGCCCTCCAGAGCTATCTACTTCTGCACATATTCACAAGCTAAAGCGATATTTAACCAACATTTACCACCGGACACACCCATTGTTCATTTGTCAGCAGCTAGCGCAGCAGGTATGGAATAATACAAATAAATAAGATTTAAAATATACGTATATTAAACATATAAAATATTTGCTATTATTTTTAAAGAAATTCTGAGTGTTAATGGCGGAATTTAACACCGCACCAAAGGAGACTTGTAATAATAATTTGATTTTTCTGATTAAGATTCGTATCCAAAACTATCGCACTAAGATTAAGACGCTGTCCCATGGCATTTTACCACTGAAAATTGCCTTTTTCACATAAAAAGCATATTGATTATATTAGACTTTAAGAGTGAAAACGGTGTCGATACTAGAATTACGCCGATTGATTGCAATCACAAGGAGCGCGTGAATGATTCTATCAGTATCAACGCAATGACCTGATCTTACACCCCCAACCAATCACGCAGTAGCCATCGGTGACAGAATTCAAGCATATGATCTATATGAGAGCGTAGATAGGCCCTCGCTCTCGCTAAGGGTGAAAATGAAATATTTGTATCAATATCATCTAGTATTGCATAAAATATTTTTTCTATTTTTTTTCATAACATATTTTTTCCATTCTGATGTATTTTTTATATAAAAATATTATATACCTATTTATAGTTAAAATATTTTATAAATTTTCACGTCCTTTTAAATTGTGTATATTGAAAATATTAAGTATTAACTGGGACTGGGTATAATAACACCATTCTGCTTTTATTTTAAAATGACACAACAGTTATTAAAATTAGAAAAAATACGAATAAACGAGTGGCGACCTTGTTCAATATCCCGCGACTCATTAGGCACATATAACCATAACATTAGCAGTCAGCCTAGTGAATGTAAACAATCTTTCGCGAATCCATCAATCTAAAGATCGGAATCATAGGAACCGGGTCACGTACACAACTGATCGTGATCGATGTCAATCATGGTAAATGAACGATCGACACAAGCCTAGTGGATACCCACTCGGTGGAATTAAATATTTTATATTTTCAGACTGGTAACATGGTAAAGCGTTCGTTGAATTCCGCCACTTAGCACGCAATATCTTAAGAACTCGGCAGGAACTAACTGTAAAATAACTTTTAAACGCATGAAAAAGAAAATATTCGTATTGTCTGTCGACAGTTACAATACTGCCAGTCGAGCGTAGTTAAATATTTTTTTTTCGAAGGGTCCTATCAGGCAGCAATCTTTCAGTTATACTAAAAGTTAGAATATAATTTTTTTTAATAAGTACTAACTCTACAAAAAGGAATAACAAAATAAAATTAAGAAAACAGTATTTGAGATATAAATAAATGTGTAATAGTGTATTTTAGCATGTGCCTGACACATTTGCTGAAATACAAAATACCTATGTTTCTTTGATATACTCAGTTATAATAATTATTTATAAAATTAAAGCCTCAATAAGTTGAAATGTCATTAAAAGTCACTAAATGTTATCGATATAACTCAGCGAAGAGATAAGCTCTAATGAGAATGAACTATGGAGCATAATAATGAGAAAATAGAATTTTGTTTATATATAAGATGTTTGTATATAACACTAATATGTTATTGCTATGCGTTAGAAAAAGTCCTGTTTAGTTTAATATAGTTAATTTAAAGAAAAAAATATATTTTACTTCATTCGCAAATATAGAACCAAGTAGTTTGTTTGCCAATTTTATTATTAGGTCAATCTCAATGAACGTAAATAGAAGAGCTGTTTGTACTATCGAAAATTAATTCGGACAGTTGTACTTTGGTTGATGAAACATGAAATAAATATACCAACTTTTAGATATATAAAATCACAATATGTATATTCCAAATATAAACATATGTGCCTCTCGATTTAAAGTGATGGAGAAATCACAGTGATAATAAGATTTTCGATTTTAGTGATTATTACACATTTCAAATGAAATTATTTATATATTTAGTACACTAAATAAGTAGTTTATTCATTTTCGAACACTTTGCAGTAGTCCGTGGTCACGGGTAGACAAAGGACCCGTCTGTCAATTGATATGAACCACAATCATCTAGTTTACAGCCTAAAATAATATATACCTACGCAGAGATATATTTATTAAAAATATAATTTGGTGTTTATATGTAAAAAATAAATTACTGTAAATAAAGTTATCTATGATTACACCACACAAAAGTACTCAAAAATATTATATAATGTTTTATATAAGATCTAGCTGAAGACACGTAAAACATAATTACAATGTTTACTTTTACTTAACGTTGAAATGAACAGTGACAATAAATTATTGAATATCCGATTTGTTTGTGGAACAAAAGTTAATTCTAATTGGTCATCAAAAATATTAGACTACTTTCATTTTTAAAAAATGCTTTGCTAGTTGATAGTTTTTTTTGTTTGCTACTTTTTTAAATTTGTCTTCAATTTAAAAGTTGTCAAATTATTTCATTATCATTGAAATTGAGTCTTAATGACTTGTATTACGAGTTAAGCAAAAATGTGTATTAGGAATATTAACTGTATCTACTTTTTGCAACCTCTATCTCTAATCATACTGATGTACTTTTTATCCAATTACATTACAAATAAAAAAATCATTTACAAAGCTCTAATTTTAAAGCTCTAGTTTTATTTAAATGTTATCTCATACAAAATGTAAAGTGCAAGAAAGTATTATTATTATTTAATACTAGTGTGTGGTCACATAATATTTAGTAATTTACTATTTATTTATATTTTGCTAAAAAATACATTTGGAGATCTGACGTGGTGCAGGGGTGTAAACGGCTGTGTGCGATTCCTACCCGAGCTAATGAATTATTTAATATTTTCATCTCTTGCACAACATGCAATGCCCGTGCCCTATTATGGCGGAAATCGGTGAACCGAATATAGTGTCTTAACAAGTTGTCTGTAATAATATAATGATAAAAACATAAATAAACATATTTGCTTTATAACCAGTTTAGATGAAATAATACCAGATCATTGAAAACAATGAGTAGAGTACATAAAGGAAATTATCTTGTTGTGAACGCTTGTATGTTTTATTTAAAGCGCCTAGAAATAGCACGTTGTGCTAATAAATTCTGAAGATATTGTAAAGCAATATTCAGTATGTGTGTCAGCATTTTGGACGTACGTGCCATATCTTTTAATGGCTTTATAAAAAAAATCTACAGTCATTGAGTTCCAAGAGTTGAATTTTTTTCTTTGCACTCGCTGTTGAACTACAGTTAAAACTATATATGATATTGATACATTACATCGTTAAAACTTATACCGTGTAGTATTCTAAAACAGACATTTATTTATATGTGTATCGAAATAAGTCACTGCTTCATATAGCTACTACCCACTCGGAAAACATATTTGTAGAAAATCTATACTGTTATTCTAAATATGCAAAGCTTCTGATTAAAAACGCATGTGAGGTAACCCAAATCGCGGTAATGTGTATAGTTTAATTGAATATTTCTAAAATCACTGAAAAAATACATATGTCAGATTTGGCAAAAGCCCTTAAATTCTGTCATTTAACACATGACTTAACTGGATGGAGACTGAAGAATCACGATAGATTCTCTTTGTCCTATAATGATATGCGAGAAAAAGTGCATAAATATATTTTTTATAAGTGATTTAATTTTATACATATTTTGTAATTAGACTGTTGGTTAATTTCACACGCCTCCCTCCATATATAACAAATTTAAACTAAAACGAAAATATATAAAAAATATCATCTATTTCAGGATTTGTATCATGCACGATGACTAATCCCATTTGGTTTGTCAAAACGCGGCTTCAGCTCGACGGGCAAAACATAACGGCGTGGCAATGTATCAAGAGGATATATGCTAAAACGGTGAATATACATTTTTTGTTGTTATTGTTAACTTAAGTCAAAGGAGGCAAAAGACTCATTTTCTTAAAAAAATGTGAAAAATAAAATTTTAAATATGGCTTATCACATTGTTCAAGTATTTTTTTTTATTTCATATGTTTATATATTTTTTTATTTCATACTATTTTAGGCTTTTATTTGGCTTAAATCAAAGGAGTCATAAGTGCCATTTTCTTAAAATAAGGTAAAAATAAAAACTAAAATATCACTTTTTCTCGTCTTTATAGTGAAATGAAATAAAATTTTTATTTTTTTTAATGGAAGTGATAAAAAAAATAACAGAGTTTACTTCTTCCCTAAAATGAAACGTTAATCCTTGATATTGAACATGATCTTGATATTTTATTATAATATTATATTTTTTTTTTACAATGTCAATGAGCCTATAGTAGTACTAGTCATATAAACTAAGATTAAATAAACAACGATAAACGTAGTACAAATCCTTGAAATCAATTGATGCTGTAGTAAAGCGTAAGCGTGACAGGGTCGTCTTCGCCTTGAGTGTTATTGATAACGCGTGAATGCGTTTTCATACTGAAAAATGTGTTCCGCTGAAAATTATGATGGATTATGTCATATTTGAATGTGAAAACTAGGTATACTAATATTATATAGCTATGTGTTTGTTTGGTTCAAAGCGATTATCTCAAAAATTACGCGTTCATTGTGTTTTTTATGTTGGATACTGCACTACATAAATCTAAGCATTCATCACGTTTATTATTTATTTTATTTTGCGCTTTGTCCTGCACGTTGCAGGGTATACAGAGGGAACTTGGGAACCTAGTGTTAAGGCACTCCGTTTCTGTCCCGGCTTTTTTATTAATTCGATGTTGTTAATACGCTTTGCCTGGCGTGCGTGTGACACACATCTTAATTACTTCTATTTGAAATTAAATGTATACAGTAAAGATTTCTACTTTTTCTCCTTAAGTTAAAGCGAACGAATTTTAATTGAGCCGCTACGTATTTTCATTTATTATTTAAATAATAAGCTTACAGTTTTTAGCATCGACGAACATGGCCTTTTAATTTATTGAAACATGATATCACCTATTCATTTATGCTGATTTAATGAATAAAAACTACTTTACTGTTTCTTAAATTTTATTATTTTATTAGATCCCTACAAAAACAATGAAATAACATAACAAATTTGATAAATTCACACGGTTCCACTTTACAATATAATAATATCTTACAATAATATTTAGGATTATATATGTATATATATATATATATATATATATATATATATATATATATATATATATATATATATATACATATATATATATATATATATATATATATATATATATATATATATATATATATATATATATATATATATATAAATTTGTATATACATTCTTTAAATATGAATTCTAAGAAGTTCCTTCTTTTCTCATTATAGGGTGTCAGAGGATTTTATAAAGGCATTACAGCATCTTACATGGGTATAAGTGAAACAGTCGTCCACTTTGTGCTTTACGAGGGCGTCAAAGCCAGGTTAATGGCGGCGCGGTCGTTGGACGGCGTCCCCAGTGATCAAAGATCACCGAGGGATTTCTTAGAGTTTATGGCAGCTGGAGCTTTCTCTAAGACGATCGCTTCTTGTATTGCTTATCCACATGGTGAGTTGGTTTATTTAGCACTAAATTGTTTCATGGACATAACTGAGCCTCATTTTAAAACTCTTCGTTCTGCATAAAATCACTTCTGCTCTTTACTTTCCATCCAATTCTTGAGGCATTATGTGTTGTATGGTGGAACTCAACGCTGCGCTTGCCTCGTTACCGGAGCAAAGAAATATTAAATATTTAATATGTCATTCCCCCGTGTGAGAATTAAATCTACAACCGTGTTACGCTTTTGCTCCTGCGCTATGATAGCCTCAAGCCTTAAGTATTTGCTTCTATATTTAATGTTGTTTTATTATTATAATGGGATAGCCAGAGAGAATGTAATGTTATGACACTCTTTTGATCACTTTCCGTTAATTTTAGAGATATTACCTTTTGGCTAAAGGAAGTTGTAAATTTTTGATATCATGTTTGAGACTTGAGAAGTGGAAATATTTTTAAACATTTCAGCTTTGATAATGTATGGAAATCACAACTGTCGTTTGTTCAGACGTTTCCCACGATAGCGTCAAATTTCAATCGATCATTAATTAAAACGCACATGTTAAGATATGTAAGGACATATTTTGAAATATGATGGGATAGTAATAAAAAGTATTTTCAACGTTTATGTATTATTGGTGGTTCATAATTATTGGCATAACCTTATTTTTAGCTTAACTCTCAAATAAAAAAAAAAACACAAACTGATTTTGAAAGGTCCCTAAAATAAATCTTTCTAGATACACCCATGGTTTTATCGTTTATGACGTAAAACATGAAAAGTACGTCATTTTAAGAACAGTACATGAAAGTTTAATAAATATTTTAAGTACTATAGATTAGATTGTGGATCACATATCTACGATAGTTTTTTGTATGTAGATAGATGTCTTCATATGGTTTCTTTCTAAAGGTATTTTACTCAAATAATAAATTCGTACGTTTTTAAAGCTTTGGTACAGAATTATATATAGATAATATGACTGACAAGAACTCGCTTATTGCAAATATATATTTTTTTATTGCGCTTTTTTATCACAACTCGTTTTCCTCGTGTCGAGAATCTGGGTCGATGCCTTGTTAGTTTGGTTTAGAAAAATCTCACAAGTGCAACCAATCAATAGATATGTATACAATACATCAAGATAATTCGATGTTAATAGGTCAACTTATCACTCAGCCATTACAGAAATTATGTGTTCTTAGTATTAATTAAATTAAATTTTCTTTTACGTATTTAAATTCAATTTTAGTTTGTTTGTTTGTTGTGTTTGTAAGTATTTTCCTTTGGATTTGAATATACGTAAAAGTAAAAGTAAAAAAACTGTGTAAAACACATAGGTTCTTTTGCTACAAATTATTAATAAATGTATTATTTTTAAAACTTATTATAGGTATATTATTTATTGGAATTTATATTATTGGAATATTAGTTTTTTTTTTTTAATATTTTTATATAGTGTAGACAACGCTTGGCAAAGATAAAAGTAATTTAAGGACAAACAATTGTCTAATGTACGTTCGTGCTAGACACCAAAATATGTTTTTGTGTGAATTATTCTGCAAAAGTTAAGTCAAAACTGATTTTTCATAAAGTAATAAATCAGTTTTGATATAACTTTGCAGAATAATTAAACAAAATAAAAAACCTAATTAAATTCAAAATAAATTGATAAATAATCGCGTAAAATATAAATAACATATTTATTTACAGTGGAATTGAAATTCTCCTCTTGTTACATTGACTGACATTTTCTAAACGTCGCCCTTTAAAGTGCGGTTGCTATTGTACATTTTTGATCAAATCAATAATTGAATGAAATTATAAATACACATAAGTTATAAATACACATTTCACACGGAAAGACTCTTTGATAAAATATATTGTATATGCATATACACATACTTGAATTTATGATTATGTATTTTTTTTCTCGCAGAGGTAGCGAGAACACGGCTGAGAGAAGAAGGCGACAAGTATCGGAAATTTTGGCAAACACTTCACACAGTTTGGATGGAAGAAGGCTATCGCGGAGTATATAGGTGAAATATAATTATTTTATGATAGTATGATATATATGTATATATGGAACGGTTATAATGCTTAAAATAAATTTAAATATTTAATAAATATATAAAAGATCTTGTATTTATTGTGGCTTTTCTAAAAAAGGGAAAAAAATGTTTTGTACAGACATCTACCTACATCTCATTAGCATGTATCTGTATTTATAAAAACAATTGAGTTTTTTATCACAATATAATATTTGCTTTATACATTGAACTTTTCACTTTGAGTCCGTCGTAAAGCAGCGGTATTTCTTTGACCATGGCTGTTGTGAGTTCAATTTCCAATCGGGGAAAAAAATATTTTGATTATACCTATATATAACTTGGATTAGATGAACTACGTTGCTTTGGAAAAGAAAATTCCACATTCTATATCTTAATTTGACAAGATGGATTATACTTACACATTGAGGCAATAAGGCTTGCAAAATGATCGATGTAATATCAACAGGGGCGTTATTCAGATTAACATATTGATATCATCTCTTATCGCACAGATAAGGAATTTGCGACGTTAATTGACTCGTAATCTTGAGGTTATTAAAATATATGCGACCCGCCTTCGCGATTAATAAAACGTATGGAATTGTGATACCCTTTTTAATTACAGTTTTGTGATACCCTTTTTAATTACATTGGCAATTTGTCCTTTTTGATTTTTTTTTTGCGTACTTAATAAAATGAGAAGGATCTAAATGTCCTCCTGAATTGTCGCCTTTTTTTAGAGAAAAATATATACATCTTATTCTAAATACATTGGTTGGACAAACTTATCAACGTTTTTAGGGTACCAGATCGGGAACATGGAAATGTTTTCATCATCCATCGCGTGTCACATCTATAATTAATTATCCTTAAATGATATGCGTAATACTCGAATGTATATATACAAATATTATAATGTACAAATTCTAATGACATGTATGTACAAATTCTAATGGCATTTTAAAAGTTAATTATATTTTAATTCATCTCAGACACTTCCTTTCGGTGTCCACTTTTCACCGAATTTGCGGCGTTGCGTGTTTTGCTTTAGTAAAAGAGCAAAGAAATTGAAAATATTAAATGTTTCCTTTCCTCTAGAGTAATCGAACTCACAACCTGGTCTCACCATAGAATTAAAGAATTGTCATGCTATTTTAACGAAAAGTATAGACCATATGTATATGCCTTTATTATTAATAATTATTTAAAAACATAATAATATTAATATATTTTATTTCACAGGGGTCTCGGCACACAACTAGTCCGTCAAATACCAAATACAGCCATAATGATGTCCACATACGAGGCGGTAGTTTATCTCCTCACAACACATTTTAATAACTCCTTCTATGAAAATACTTAGTGTTACTAAGTTACAGGCCTTGGCTCGAGTTACCCAGCGCCATATTGAGCTTCTACTCAATATGGAGCCGGTTTACATTGTAGTGCACCGATTTAACTATTTATAGCCACTAATGTCGTACACAGAACGTGTAAACGGTACAAAACGCTTTTGTATTTCGCAGTACCAAAATGTAAAAAAAAAGTAGAAAATCTGGAATTCACCGCTTCATTTATTAATATTTTTCCTCACTCTTTTAAGTTTCGAAATTTAAAATAAAGATAAACAATCTAGCAAAGCTTTATTTGTGTTTTGTATCAGTGGTGCATTTCCTTACCTTTTTTTTGTGACAATTTACCTATTTAACATCAAAATGTGAAATTATATGAGGATATATTTTCTATCACTTTTCTAACTATTTATGAGATAGATTCCTTTAAATACTTATTCCTGTTGGTAGGTTAAATAAAATATGATTGTAGATATCATTACAATTTGTAAATAATTAAACTATTACTCATAATTCCTCTATGGTGTCTCATCCACAGTGTCTATGGTTAATTATAAGCGGCACAACGCGTTACGATGTTTGGGAAATGTTTGCCAAAAAAAAAACTTGCGGTCGCGTGTACAGTATTGAAATATGTTGTTAAAAATTTTGCTTATCGTCATATATACAAATTGGTGTAAAAAATTATTATTTTCACTTTATTAAAATTACTATCGCTATATAAATTGGTGTCTTGAAAGAACATACAAAATCAAGCTAAGCTCAGGTAAATTAAAAGCTTTTTTATTTAAAAAAAATATAGGTTTCATCGATATCAAAGATTAAAGAAAGGAAATGACAAGAATATAAATAGAAAAATAAGAAGTAATCTGGAATTAAATATAGAGCTATGTACGTCTCATAGACCATTTTGAATGTTTGCAGCAGATATTTCCAAAACATTAAAACACTTTAGGCCGACTATAAATGAATAAAATGTATAATCCAGAGCAATATATAAAAAAAATATCTTCCAAACATGTATAATTAAAATCATTTGATGAAAATTAATTTCTTATTCTAACTTTATTCTTGATGAAGAATTATTTGTAATCAGAATGAGGCTTAGTTTTTTATATATATATATCAAGAAAAGTATGCAAATTTTATATATTATGTTTGGGTAGATTATTTTATTTTCATATATTTTATAAATGTATTTACAAATTATTTCCTGAAATTTATCTGAATGTTCATTAGATATCATTTTATTGTATAAATAAATTTAAAGTTTATTATATAATTTGTTTTAAATATAAAATTGTTTATGAAATTTGTGTTAAATATATTACTGTTGTAATCATAATAATGGCATAAATAACAAAATATAGTGAGTTTCATTGGTTCAATCAATTAATAAGCTTTAAAGCTCTTAGTTGGGGCTATAGACTATAAAACCTTGGACTTTTCAAATTCAATAATTTTTTTTATCAATTTAAATATTTTTTACGAGTTATAATCAAAATTTAAAAATGATAACAAAGTTAAAATCTTTAAGTAGAACTGTCTTCTCTTCACTTTCAGATGTAATTGAAATCAAATAAAAAAAAATAATTATAGTACAGTATTTGGTTTATTAACATATATTATTATCAGTGTATTATAGTATGCCCTTTTCTTAATATAACAATTAATATTAAAAAAGGCTTGAAAATATAAATATTTTTATAGTAAAGTAAGTAAATGAACATTATTTGATATATATGTTTTGAAATAATCGGCCTAGTTACATCTGCATAATGTAGTCATGGTTTCTAGTCTAATTTTAATTTTATGTACCTACAAAAGACTAGTTGCGTTATTTTATAAATCTAGTGGTTTTTTTTTCAATGTAATAAAAAAGTTAAAATCAAATTTTATATAAAATTCTGGAAACTCTTGATCAATTTTGTTAGTTTAATGAAGAAACTGTAGAAAAAGAAGTGTATTTAAGTTAAATTGCAATTGTAATTTATTTTGTTTTGTTTCACTAAACCTTTGTAAAATTAAAAATATCTCCAAATTTGGGTACAAAAAAATAATAATATTATTTCACATTATAAATTTTTTATTGTTTATTTTTGTTTTATGTATACATTATATTTCATTGCAAAACTAATTAGTGCTAAGTACATACAATTTTTATGTCAATGAAAGAGCCCATAATAATTAGCCCCGCTTTTAATAATTATGTTAAATATTCAGCCTAGCACAGGATTAGTAAGTTGCGAGCTGTGATATAGCACTTGTAAATATTAGTTACCTTGGTACTTTTGTTATTTCTTAGGGCTCTTTCTCAACAACATTATTATTGCTAATGCTTTTTTTTTATGATACAACTGATAAAGTTTTACTATTCTTATTAGTGCTTAAATAATTTAGATTTAATGTTGATTCTTGTTAAGAGGGACTGGTAAGCAGATTTCTGGATGTATATTTGTTGAAGGAAAGATTTGGACGTATGTCAGACTGAGTATAAGATACTATAATATTTGTTTATTAAATCAATAAATAATTAAAAATTATTTGAGTATTCATTATTTTTAAAATTCCTTCCTATAATTCATACTAAACATTAATAGGTAATAAAAATTGACTAAGACATAATAGGTTTTAACAAACATCTAATGGAAACATTTGAAATTAACACCCACATATGAGTTGATATGGCGTTAGGAACATCACTTGGATATCTCAACATAGAAGTAAGAGGGAAGAGATCACCTTTCAAAGCTACAATAGGTTCACGTCTATACCAAATAACTGATAAAACAATAACTAGTGCTAATATGACTTGCAAAACAATACTAACCGAACCTTTAATGGCCAAGGAATTAGTTAACCTAGCTTGTGAGCTCTCTTTTAGTTCACCATCCAGTTTGTTGATTCTTCTCTGCAATTTTGAATATACTGCAAACTCATCTTTTATTGATATATTTTGTTGCTCGGCCTTTAACTTAACTAATTCAGATAATATCTTGCGTTCTTTATTTGTGGGTCTTGCAAAGCATGCTGCAATCTAAAAAAAGTATTAAAATTAAACATCTATTGAAATGTCATAATAAATATATTTGGTAATATAATATTCTTATAATTACTGGTTTCACTAATACTGGCGCAATAGCACTGAGAGTACAGAGCACTATGAAATAAGCAAGTAAGAATCCATTTATTATTTCTAACATTGTATACGTGACTAAACAATATCTAACAGCTACTGTTGTTGTTCTTTTTTAATAACGATGCGTGCGTCCGAGCGTGTAATAATTATTTATTAAGAAAAGCGGATAATAGATTTTTTATTTTTTTATTTTCGCTATTGCCTCGCTAATGTATGCAAATTGTAAACTGACAGATGACAATTCACATTTGTAACGACGGTAATAATTATTATGGTAGTATAATGGTCTTCGGCAATTAAATAATTATTATGGTATTACTACTAAAAATTATTAATTAAATAGAATTATAAATAATAGTTTTTTTTACTATACCGTAAGCTAAAGATACATGCACTTTTCTCAAAAAAATTATAATATAATGTGTCCCAATTTTTATTTCAAAAGATTGTAATATTCTAAGCTATTAATTATATCTTTTGAGTAATACGTTGTTTTAATAGGAATCATGATTAAAACACATTTTTATTTAACAAATAGTATTTCGTATGTGAAAAATGTCTACACTACATGATATAACTTATGACATATGGAACTTGACATTTTTGTCGAAGCCGACACGATAGCGCTGTCGAATGTTCATTGCGTAATAACTCTAATTATATTACATGAAAGTTGAACATTTTCATTGAGAATTTCGCCGGCGTTTTGGTATATTTTATAATAATCGTATCGGCATCCATTGAAACAGGACGTAAAAATGTTCGCTACCCGCAGACTTGGTACCCTAATGTAATTACATATATATAAAATTTACATTTTTTTAGTAATTACCGGTTTATATTTTTATTTAAAACTTTTTCTAATACATCTTTTGATATTTTATTTTTGCATAGTTATAAATTAAATGTCAAAATTTCAATTTATATTTTGCATGAACTATGGATTACTAGTATAATATTCGAAATTGGTCTTAAATTTCTTATTAGAATGTTTTCTTATGTTTCAGTGTTGGAGCGTCTCGTCAAAAACATTCCCTTCCTGAACTCCCTTATGAGTACAATGCTCTGGAGCCTGTAATCAGCCGGGAGATTATGAGCTTGCATCATAGCAAGCATCATGCTACATACGTAAACAACTTGAATGCTGCTGAAGAAAAACTAGCACAAGCTCAAGCGAAAGGTTAGATCTTTATTATAAAGTAGTATTAAATAATGAGTTAAATAAAATACCAAACAGTTTATACTTTTTGTCTGTAAAAGGCTAAAAAAATATGAAAAAAAATGAGATTATATTTAAATTATTTATTCCTCCATTCTGGCAGGGACCCAGATGTTTTCCACTACTTAAATTAACCATTTCTCAAAGGTTAAGTTTATCTTGCTAACTTGTGTTGGAAAAAGTGAGATTTTTTTTTAATTAGTATAATTATCAAATTATTTACTTCATTAATGTTTTTAAACAGCAGCCGATGTCAACACAATACTATCTTTATTAAGTGCAATAAAGTTTAATGGTGGGGGTCATGTGAACCACTCCATACTTTGGTGTAACTTGAGTCCATGTAAAACAGAGCCATCTTGTGCCTTGTTACAAGCAATAAAACAGTAATTTATGTTTTATTTTGTTGTCACTTCTGTAATAATAATGTAATTCGTGTAAATCATGTTGTAGTAGTAATGAAATATTATTGTACTTTATTACCATATTCTTCATTTTGGTTAATATGTCATGTTTTAGTTGGTAGAGAATTTAATTTTTCAACAATGCAGTAATGTATGTATGTATTTATTATAATTAGAAATATCTCATTACCTTTAGGTGACATACAGACAGTCATCAACTTGGCCCCAGCTCTTAGGTTCAATGGAGGAGGTCACATTAACCATACAATTTTTTGGCAGAACTTATCCCCTAAAGGTGGCAAACCATCTGATGTTCTCTCCAAAGCTATTGAGAAGTAATTAATCATTTATATATCTTACTTGTCATGTGACTGTAAACAAATATATTTTTTTTATTTTTTTATCTTGTGCTTCTTTTGAAGTTCTTCTAATTTTCTTAAACTTATTGCATACAAAGACATACAGAACATCTTGTTGTTACTTATTTATCTATTTGATTTAGCTTTACTTTTCATTTATATTCATTCACATTAGAATATATTCATTTATTTATTTTTATATATTTTATTGGTTTTGTAAAAGTTTATTAGCATTATTTTGCTTGTGGTTTATTATTCGAATAATGTTTTAGATCTAGTTTTGTTGAATTACATTTTCAACAATTTAAATTTTTTACCTTGTTATTTGTTTGGTTAAAAACATATTAATATTCAGACATGACATGTTACAGAGACTTTGGTTCACTTGAAAACATGAAAAATCAACTGGCCACTGCGTCAGTGGGAGTACAAGGCTCAGGCTGGGGCTGGCTTGGTTATAATAAGTCAATGAAGAAGTTACAGATTGCTACATGCCAAAACCAAGATCCTCTTGAAGCCACTACTGGTAAATATAATATTTTTAATTAGTACAATTTTTACCTTTAGTGTATCAAACTGCATCACCCAACTTTTCACTTGTTACCTGAATGAGGAATTGAAAATACTCCATTCCCCTGAATAAAAATATAACTCACATGTGATTATAGTTAGACTTGATGTAAATAAAAATGTTGGGGTGGCTTGAGTTTTTTTTTTATAAGCTTCACGCTGTATCCCGCTCGACAGAGGGAACTCGGGAACCAAGTGTTAAGACACTCCGTTCCACTTCCGTTCCCCACTTTCCGCCGAATTTGAGGCATTGCGTGTTGAGTGTCGGAACTTTGCCTTATTACCAGAGCGAAGTAATGAAACATTAAATCTTTAATTAATATTAAATATTTCATTTCCTCGAGTGGGGATAGAACCCAGAACCTGTCGGTTACAGTCACACGCTTGTGCCTCTGCGCCACGCAGACCTCAGCTTGTGAGTTGTGAGAAGTGGCTTGAGTAAAAACATAAATATGTTAATTCTATTGATTTTCTAAAATATTAACTTTTCTTAGTTTCAAATAGTATTTTATAAAATATTTCATAAAAATAGTTTCATTGTAATTATCATTATATATTTTTTTGTTATGATTATATAAAATTATGTTACATTATTTTTATTAACAATATATCACTATAAACATTTTGTTATCATTGGTCTTAAAGGTGATTCATTCATTCAATCCGTTTTTTAGATTAGCATGTACAAATGGACAGTCAAAAAGACAAAAATCACATATTCTGGGCCATATTACATTAACAAAAATCCCCATTTATATTTTTTTAAAATATATATTCCAAATTATTTCAAGTATAGATTATTATAAAAACTAATATCTCGAAAATTAAGTTGTGTGTGGGGAATGAAATGTCTTATTATTAAGTTCCCTCTGTCTACCTTACTATTGGAGTATAACATGATACTAAAAATCTAACAAATAACTAATGCTTCTTTTTCAGGAATTGTACCTCTCTTCGGAATAGATGTATGGGAACATGCTTACTATTTACAATACAAAAATGTTCGAGCTGACTATGTGAAGGCTATATTTGATGTGGCTAACTGGCAAGATATCTCAGCAAGATATGACAAAGCTTTGAATTAAAATTTGGTTAACACTTAAAAATCTCTTTGTAGCGTTGGCTTGGAAAGCAACAATAATTATGTTTTAGGCATTAGACTGTACCTTGTGATGCACCTATAAGTTTTATATATTAATATTATATAATTATATTTATTTAGTTTTTGATTTTGTGTTTTCTTTCTACTATCATATAAAAATTTCCTGTTGTATATATGACTATTGAATTTGAAAAACAGTTCATGACTATGAAGTATGACTATTTAAAAATGATTATGACCAGATTGTGTAAGAAAAAATTAAGTCATCTACATTATGTGCTACATACACTATTACTATCACAGAACACATTAACAGTATGTAGTTGTACCAAAGAAATTGTTTACCCTACAGATTATATTTAAGTACTAAATATATTTAAAATAAAATAAAAAAAAAAATACTATCATTTTGCAAGCAAAAACTACATACAAGTAAAAAATTTACTACACTTAAGTCTATAGTTTGTTGAAAAATAAATATGATATTAAACAATACATACATACTTCAATGTACTTAAACCTAAATTTATTGTATAATAATAAATTTAGGTGAGATGCAGTGTAAACAATGTTTTATGAAATCTGTTTCCAATGTTAGTTTTAGAACTGTGCGTAGAATATTATAATTTAGACACTCATTAAAATGGCATTGTTCTCATCGTAATAAATGAAAAAAATAATTTTACAAAAATATGATTAATTATTTTTTAACTATAACTATATATTGTGAATTGCGTATATCGAACCGTGCAAGTGTCAAAATACAAAACTGTCAAATCATATGTGATTAATTGTCAGATAGTTTTGCGAGACTTGCGATTGTTGTTGAAGAATTTATAAATTAAATATTCTTATTGTAATTCTATAATAAAAAAATTGTGGACGGTGAATATAAATTCCGCTTCCTGCTCAAAATCAGGTAAGATTTCCTTTCTTTTTTTAATGAAAGAACAATCTGCGTCAATGTTACTGTTATTGATTTTTTCAGAGGCGATAGTCACTATACTATAATAACTATGAATTGAAGTAATGTTAATAAAAATAAATATAATAAGTTACTTTTATATTGGTTTATATTTACTAAACTAGTGATAATTTTTATTGACATAAATAATATAATTAGTTTCTGCTATATTTCGTGCGTGGAGGTCGTGCAGACTATTTCGTAACTTAATTTAGCTTAAAAACTGAAAATGGTTTCATTTTCAGTTTTTAAGCTAAATTAAGTTACGAGTTACAGAGTGAATTATTAAAAAACAAAGCATATTAATAGTTTTTTGTTACCTTTTTCGAATTAAATATTACGTTTACCTATATTGAGTCATGTTTTAGTAAATAATTTTAATACTCTTTAAATTATATAGTATTAGTTTTAAATAAAAAAAAAAAACAAATGTAACACAATGCTTATATATATTACATGAATTTTTTTATATAGTAAATACTTAAAATAAGCACCTTTACCTGAATACATTTCAAACCTTCCCTAATGTAAAGTGTAGATGCGAAAGCCAGCATTCTAAGTTAGGGGCAGTTAATGTGAGCATATTACTGGAGATTTAGTGATTGGTGGTTATGAATTGAAAATGTCTATTTTTTGTGTATTGTATTTGAGTATGTGCTATTTTATATGTAGAAACATATAAAATAGCAAACAAAAGGAACTTTGTGAAAAAACACTCATGTGAGAACTCAACACTTGAATACTTCTTGAGAGTTAATAATATAATTAATTTCCCCAAGAATAAAACTTGCATCTATTGTTATTTATTCTATAAATATTTCACAGTTGTAAATGTGAAATAAATATTATATGGAATGTGGGGTGAAACTGAAAGAAAATAGAAATATTAAGATTTTTATCATTTTCCATTCCGAAACTCAATGATAGTTTGTGAGAGAAGCTTGCATTTTGTAAACTCTATAATTTTATAATCTCATTA
Source organism: Eueides isabella (assembly GCA_019049475.1). Lineage (NCBI taxonomy): Eukaryota > Metazoa > Arthropoda > Insecta > Lepidoptera > Nymphalidae > Eueides > Eueides isabella. The sequence goes on along the minus strand of CM032399.1, from coordinate 3,812,520 downwards.
ACAAATATTTTTGCGTGATTAAAGCCTTATGAGACAGTGATAATAGCGCTCAATTGTAAACATGACAGGTTGTGGGTTATACCCATGGGGGGATACCCATGGGATGGTATTTATTATTTCCATTTTCTTCATTCTGGTTTGCAAGGTAAATTTGCCTCAAATCGGCTGAGGTGGGGAATGGAATGGAGTGTCTTAACAATAGGTTCCCAAATTCTCTAACTACATAACTACACTGCCATGTGCGGTATACAGTGAAATTGAACATTATGAAAAATTATGTGTGAATCTCTACTACTACTTCTACTAACGTAATTAATGTATATCCAGCGTGCGTTTCTGCCACTGCGCATGGGAAGTGATAATTCAGACCATATGGCGAAAGAGATGGTCGATCTTTATGGGGTTGTCTTTGCTTCGAAGCCGTCTATGGATGAATGAGGTGCAAAAATGCCGACCATCCAACAGCGCCAGAGCTCATGCTTGACGCTAAGTTCAGTCAAAGGTTATGTCTTCTTTGTTTATCTACAAGTCGCGTCGTAGAGCAGCATCAAAGTCGCTTTCAATGGCTTCTTCTCCAAATACATACCTGTGAACGCTGGCGTCCCCTAAGGCTGCGTGCTGTCTTTTGCATATCAATGGCCTGTTAGAGGAATCTAACATACATTGTGGACGCTGCATATTCCGGCCATGTAATATCAACCCCCAGAAGACACAAGTTTGCGTGTAAAACACTAAGAAAACCCGTTTATCATATCAACATATTTGGAGAAGCCTCGTTTAATAGCAGCACAAATCAGTGCATTGGCCTTTAGCGTTTCGACTGCCAGTATATTGGGCCTTATCATTTCTAGTGACTGCGGTCATCTGCAGAGCGAGACAGTACTTCGTGTTAAAGCATCGTCTAGCCCCGTATAAGACCCAGATTTGGCCTCATATGGAAGATTATTCTCACCACTGGGCTGGTGCAATCAGTATCAGCTTGGATCATTTTATCGCATATAACATAGAGCTATTCGAATAGATGAGGACCTAATGATCTGTGAGTGGCTTGACACTGTCTTTACCTTGCCACATTTATCATGGGCGGTGATCTGGAGAACTGTCTGACTCGGTACTTGTTGCCGAAATTTCGAACCGCACAGTACCTCACAAACCGAAGTTGATACATCGAGGATAGTATAGTGTTTACTTTTGTACAGTTTCGTAGGAATTTCTTTCCACGTGCCGTAACTCTATAGAATGGCATACCTTAAAGGCTTGCAACGCACCTGCTCCTACAGTTACAAATTAAACAAAAATATATATATTGAGGCCTGTCGTGGCGCAGCGGCACAAGAGTGTGACTGTAACCGACAGGTTCTGGGTTCGATCCCCAGTCGAGGAAATGAAATATTTAATATTTTCAATTTAAATTTTAATGTTTCATTTCTTCGCTCTGGTACAAGGCAAAGCGCGGCGTTGAGTTCCGCCACTCAACACGCAATGCCTCAAATCCGGCGGAAAGTGGGGAACGGAAGTGGAACGGAGTGTCATATCACTAGGTTTCACTTCCGTTTCCTCTGCCTACCCTGCCAAGTGCGGGATACAGCGTGAAGCTAAAATAAAAAAAAATATATTTTTCTAAATACGTATTAATGTATGTCAATAAGTAGTAATATACATCTAATTATAGAAACAATATATTTACTTTATATAGTTACACATTTTTCACAGTCCCACAATAGACACAATCTTTATTTAACTATTTAAATGCATTATGGTAATAAAGCAAAGCGCGGCGTTGAGTTCCGCCACTCAACACGCAATGCCTCAAATTCGGCAGAAAGTGGAGAATAAAAGTGGAACGGAGTGTCTTAACACTAGGTTCCCGGGTTCCCTTTGTCTACCCTGCTTCGTGCGGGATACAGCGTAAACTTAAAAAAAAAAGTGTATTATCAATTATTGTCGAATTTTATACATACACTAGAAAGAACCTTACTTTACCTTAAAATTGATAGATTGTATAATTGCAATTTCCTAATTGATATTTTTACTATGTTTTTTAAAGTGTTATTCCACTCTTAGGACAGAAAATACTAAACTTAAATTCTTAAAATTTTTAAAAAGCGTATAAAAATTTTCTCTTGCTTCGTTCAAAATTTTTATACGCATTTTAAAAATTTTAAAAATTTAAGTTTAGTATTCCCTAATTGATTTTTGATATTTCTTTACAAACCTTTACTTATACCATATACACGGTGACCATATTTTGTACATGCCTATTTGAAATAACTAAAGAAACTCATTCCGATTGTAGTAAATGATCGAAATTTAAGATGTTTTCCCTAAATTTATCAAATAAGAACTAATAATAATAATTCTGTACATCTAATTCAAACTGATTACAACAATGGGTCATGGCATGTTTTACTCAATACCTGTCCTAAATGTGCATTCTTAATTGGAGATGTATGTAATTTGCTGGTCCTACCCCAAAATTCAACAACATGCAATAAATTCTGCAATAACATTCCATTTCAGTGGGGTAGGTCGGGTTTTCACTTAGGGTAACCAATAAACAGGACCTCCATGATATACTTTTACGTATATGACTCCCATCTGGGAAAATTGCAATCAACTATTGCAGAAATTATAAACATTTTAAACATTTATACAATAATCGAGTACGTTGTCGCGATTTAATCAGGATATGTTTCAAAAAATAATACTGTTTAATGATATGAAAACCTATTTAAACGCTTAGGTTTAATATTTCCAAATAGCTTTGTAATCATGAGAATGTAAAGTTAACTTTAGTTAAAGGATTTTTTTAATGAATATATAACAATAAAAAAAATATTTTTGATAACTATCGCCAGGACTGGACTCAAATACTAATGTTAACGTTTTTAATATATTATTTTACGTACACATAAAAAAGATGAGCTTGCTTACTTAATAAACATTATTAAATTAAATCTGGCTACTATCACTGAAAGGCTATAATTTAAATAAAAAATATGTATCCATTATCCCTGGAATAGTAAAAGTATAGCGGCACTACGATGTTGTGTTATCGAGCATGGCGCCGCACGCGATTCCGCTGTCGGTGAATGCACTCTGTGGTGCCTCATCTATAATATATTCAGCTTCTAAGACAACATTTTTAGAAAATACATCATATATTTTTTCCTATTGTTCTAGTACAATTTGCTAAATTTGAAAAATGTATGACTACAAAATTTTAAATTAAAGAAGATCCTGAAGACCCTCAAAATCACTACCTCATCTCGGCCTAGGCCAAGGTCCTACTAATCCGCTTTTCATAAAACATCTAGCTGTGAACGACCGTGATGAACGAGACCTTCGATTAAAAAAACCGCACTCAAATCAGTTTCTTTGATTTAGGAATGATTACGGTGTCATAGTTTGACAGGACAAACTTATAAAACCCCTCTAAGGTTAAAAAGAGTTTTAGCAAAAGGGACAAACTTCTTTTTGTAATATATAATTTTGTAGTAATATTAATTTTCATATAGATACTTGCTATTGTTGCAATATATGATAATTGTTTATTTTGTGCCTATTCAATATTTTTACGTTGAACATCCTATTGGCTCATACTCAGTTGATAGAACAGCCTCGCTAAAAGTAATAAAGCTGAAGCATACATTGACTCGTCAACTGGGAATCTAATGCAAATTTAATTGCCATAAAATACTAATTGCAGAGCTACACTTCGCAGCCTTTCAGGTAATGATCGTTACGTACACGCTTCCTTTTATATATTTTTTTAAAGTTTTCAAAGTATTTCTTTACTTTTTTAGTTTTTCAACGTTAAATTATAGTAGATTGTGGTGATTAAACTACACAATATAAGTGTGTGTGTGTGTGTGTGTGTGTGTTTTTTTACTTTAATTGATCTAAATTGATAGAGATTATATATTAATCTCTTTTTGTATTAAAGCCACTATTTTACAACTAAACATTAAAACATAATAATAGTATTAAATTAAGTGGCCTGTCGTAGCGCAGCGGCACAAGCGTGTGGCTGTAACAGACAGGTTGTAGGTTCGATCCCTTCTTGAGAAAATGAAATATTTAATATTTTCAAATTAGATATTTAATGTTTCCATTTGTTCGCTCTGGTACAAAACGCGGCGTTAAGTTCCGCCACTTATAAATGCCGCAAATTCGGTGGAAAGTGGGGAGCGGAATTGGAACGAAGGGTTTTTACACTAGGTTCCCAAGTTCTCTCTGCCATATGCGGGATACAGCGTGAAGCTGAGTAATATATAATTTATGAATTAAAATATTATATATAGAGACTTATGCAGTTGGAACAGAATTTTATATTTGTGTTTGTACGAGTGGAGTAAATATATTAGATCGTATTGCAGTACTTTAGAGATATTATTTATATTATGATAAATATCAAATTAAATAATTGATAGTTAGAAACATCCGATATAAAATGGACTAAAAAATTTGGAGTAATTAGAAGAGGTGGTAGTTTTAAATGACTGAAAATATATTCTTAAATCATTTATAAAAACAATCTTGATTAGGTAACAACAAAAAAAAACACAAAAGTCTGTCGGGGAGTTACAATGTCACAAACAGAAAATACAGATAAGCCCAGAGATTTCGCTAAGGTTTTTTATCCCCAGCGACGAACAACGAACTAAGACTGAACGACTGCGTTGTTTTAAAGTTAATATAATTTGCAAAATCAATAGCATCGAAAAGCTCTAAAGAAAGTTCTCATATTTTCTCGCAAAAGTTCTATCAAATTTCAGTCCGATACAGAAGCAGTACCTATCTAGTTTAAATTAAATTTGCGTAGAAAGTTACCAGATTGGAACTTAGAAAGCTTCGCTAAGAAAATCCAATATTTGTCAAATTCATTTATATTATTTAGATGGTTTGTAAATTGTATTACGCACACGATCCGGCGAGATGTTTTATAACGTTTAACGTTTCAATCATTTTCGTTAGAAGTTCCCAAAAATATGTGTAATTTGAGGCAAAATACGAATCAAACCTATATAGTTCAACTTTAAGAATGTAATCTTGGTTGATTGCTTTATATAACTGCGTTTGATAATAATCTTCCATAAGACACAGTTTGCATCTGACGGGTGCCAGAAATTATACGACCGTGGAGAAATGAAATTACCTTCGTAATACAGCTTTCATTTTACTTACTAATTATTAGTTGATTAATTAAAATAAATTGGTATATTGTCAATACAAATTTATTGTATAACTATAATTATGTATTTTATATTTCATTCAAATTATGATACGTATTACGGTTTTACGTAGCTAGTCCGTATTTGCTTCGCTTGCTGTAATTATCAAAAGACATAAAATCTGCAATGGATATACATTTTAGAACCTGAGTGTTGTTTTTTTAATTGAATCTGTTATACCATTATACCATATTTTTTAGCATCACACTACAGAGTAGGCAAAGGGAACCTGAGAACCTAGCGTTAAGATACTTCCGTTGCCCATTTTCCGCCGATTTGCCTCATCAGTAGAGCAAAGAAAATAAAAATATTAAATTTTTCATGAATTCCCCTGAATTGGAAACGAAGCCACAACCGTCGTTTTACAGTCGCTTGTCACAGTCCTGTGCCACAAGGACCTCGACATATGTTATTTATAATAATCACTAACACATTTTCATCTATACACCTATATTTTACAGAAATAATAAATTTTATTTCTGTATAAATATATAGGTATTTCAAAATGATCTATGATTTCAAAATGCCCATTTTCTTTCTAGTTAAGTTACTAAGTGCAGTGCTAATTTATTAAGTGCATTACAGTATAGATCTTCAATACTAAATATTTTCAATCAATTATCAATTTTCCCTTTATACATATAAACAATATTCAGTAAATATTCATATAGTTAAAGCGTGCGAAGACGCGCGGGTCCACTAGTATCATATACAAATAATTCCTTGATCAACGATAACGGAAAAGATGTATGCAAAAGTAAACTCTATTGACTTTTCATGAGGGTTAGTTTTGGTAAACAACGTAAGATCTTTTCAGGGCTCGGTTATTGAAGCCGTGTACTAATATCGGAATATGCAGGGGTCTGAATTTTTCTTATTTACCTTTATAGAAATACCTTGGAAGAATATTTCTCTCTCATAATTGCTGATATTTTTAGCATAATTTTATTTAGAAATTACTATATGTTTTTAAAAGTAATAAAAAGAAGGTATAGGATCTTTATTAATTTAAACAACATAGTATAACACTTATCATAAGATATCATTTAACATTAAAAAAAAAAAGAAAAAAAACGTTATGTTCTAGTGACTGGATAAAAAATTCGGACACAAATTTCGTACACTTACAAATTGACACTCAAACCCTAAAGTTCTTATAAATGTAGACAGTGGTAATACAATATCTGACGTTTAAATCGAATTTTCTGTCGTAGTTTTTTGTACCATCATTGGTTTTACCTTGGTCATGTGATTAAAGAAATAATTATCGTAATATGATCCAAGATTTTTCCTTTTTTCTAGATGTCCTCTTCTGGGTAGTTCTTGTACTGCTAATATAGGTAAGTTTAATATTAGTATAGTTTAATATTGAGTATTTTTTCTGCAAACTGATTAAACACTTTTTTTAACTATTGCTTTTTTGAACGTCATGATTATGATATGAAAGTTTGATATATTATATTTTAACTCAAAGACTGAAATTCTGAAATCCTCAAATATTTATTTATTTATAATATTTGTAGAATATACGCAGTACATTTTGTTAAATTTAGTTAATAAAAATAAATTTTACTTAAGAAGCTTTTAAAGGCTTCAAATTTTTAAAATATATTTTAAATTTAAATAAATTACTTTTCAATATACAAACATATATATTACATAAATCTTTCTATTGAGAAAACTACTTTATAGTTCTAATCGTGAGTTTAAATACCATATTTAATTTGAGAGCCTTGTTGATGATGTTATAGGGCCTTACTTAATCTGGGATGGGATTACGATACAACTGACCTCTGGGGAGTTTTAAGTTACAATTTAGTACAGTGAGTTTCTGAAATATTAACGTATGATATTGAAGAAAAACATCCAATACAAGCATGCATTATTATTTTATTATCAGGCAACACTGTAGCAAATCTAATTTTGAGTAATATTTTGTTTATTTGTACACTGTTGCTCGTTTTTATATTTTATTAAAAGAAATATGACTATTAACCCGCCATTTGTTGTAGGTTTGGTTGTATTAATTTTTTAAGATAATAATTCATAGACAGACTTCGTCTTTGATAAGAGAAAGTGCTTCATTGAATTTCAACACCAACGAAATACTAAAACACGAGTATGAAAATGATAAGGATACAAGTCTGATATAGAAGAATTGATATATGTTTTAATGTTTATTTTTGTATTGATTGCAAATCTTTTAATTCACTAATTGTAGGTATATGTGGGAATGTGTAAATGAAGATAAATTTACATAAACATCGTCCTTTTCTTCATTTACGTTCGTAAAACACTTTATGGGTACGTTATAATATCTTAGATTTATTTTTAGGGTAGGCAGAGGGTACTGTTAAGATACTCTATTCCGATCCCTACTTTCCGCCGAATAAAACAAAAAATGAAACATGCATGTGGTAAATCCCGGAACTCAACACCGCGCTTCTTCTTGTTACCAAAGTGAAGAAATAAAAATTTTAAATATTTTATTCTTCGAATGGATGAATGGATCAAACCCACAGCCTGTCTCGTTTAACTTTACAGTCACATGCTGTGCCGCTGCATCACGACAGGTGACTATGAAATTGTAGGATGAATCTAGGATTCTTTATTTTCTTGTGTATTATCAATTATTTGATTCGATTAAAGGTTTTTTCCAGACAGAATAAAAAGTTTGGTATTTACTTCTTATATAATCTGTAAAATTTCAAGTCACGTCTTATTCCAGAAAAAGAAATGTTATTTCAGTACCTATCGAAGTTAAATTACGATAATAAATACAATTTAAAACTTTGGTTAGGTTGTTTTTTTTTTTATAATTGTAATGTCGGTGTTGTATAAGACTATTGTTTTATAATTTTTGCATATCTGTTGATAGTTTAGAAGAAAAACTGTAAAATAATAAATAAGTATTTGTTATGTGTTTTATTAATACTACTTCATACATTGCCTAGACGAATTATTATTATTTTTTTTTTATGGAAAAGGCAAGGCAAACGAGCATACGGGTCACCTGATGGTGAGTGATCACCGTCGCCCACGGCCCCGTGAATTAGTAGGGAACTAGGGAGCTAACTAGTTCCCTCGTTAGGTTAGGTTAGGACTCTTCGTTCTTTTGTTCTCCACTTTCTTCTTCCACTTTCTTCTTCTTTCTTGAGTGGCGGAAGTCATCACCGCGCTTTGCCTTGTGACCAGAGCGAAGAAATGACAATATTAAATCATTTATTTCTTCGAGTAGGGATCGGACCCACCATCTATCGCTCTTACAGTCACAGCTCAGTGCCCATGCGCCACGACAAACCTCTACCACGGTGTAACCCTCTTAAGTAATGCTGTCAGCAGTTCGTTAAGTTAACCAAATGTTCCACATAATAAAAAAAAATATATCTATTATAAATTTAGTACATCTTGTGAGTCTAGACCCAACATTGGCTCCGTAGGATGCAATTACGCCTTTAACCCGATTACAAGATGTTCAAGTTTCGTCACAGCTAGGACAGACGGCGCCAACTTTCTATGTAGCTACTTCACTAATTTTAAATCTGACTCAGAGATATGTGAATCAAGCTATTTTTCTTTGTATTTCTGACATAAGCTAAATGTTTAATTTGTATGTGTTTTTTTATTATTTCTTATTATAGTTCTGGAAGTGTAAAATTAACATGTAGACATATAGTCGTCGTGGCGCTGTAGAAGAGACCGTAAAAAATGTGATTGCAGTGTTCGATTGCAAATCGGAAAATAAATTATTTTCATTTTCTTCTCTCTCTCTCTCTAAGTATTAAAAACACCTGGATAACTTCAAATTCTACTAAATAAATTGCAATATTTAAATATAATTTGATTCTGTATACAATCGTGATATTTTTAAAAGGTATGAATATTGTAAAGAATACGTGTTCAATAGTGAAGCCTGTACATTTACTATTTTTATACAGCAGGGTGATGTTTGTTCGCCTGGAAAAGGTAGGTCGGGAATAGGATTAGAGATTTACAATTGTAATACGTTAAAGCTTTAACGGGCGCTTGTATTAAAGTAAAAAATATATATTAGATACTATTTATTGAAGAACTGATCCGCAGTAAATTGAGGTTTTTCACAGATTCAAGCTTTTATTTAAAAAAAAAAACAATTCATAGGTTAGATTGCCTCTGATTTGCTCTTTTCATGATTATAATATTGATATAAAAATATGCATAGTTAAAAATTGTTAAATATTACATTTATTTTTTAAATAATGGGGCATTTGATTATCTGAAACATGTAAATGTTAATTTTAAATGAAATACGTTTGACAACTGCAAAGTCCTTGAAACGTGGGGATACCAAAAATGCTTACAAATACGCTATTAATCCAATTCAATTTGTTTCATTTATAATATGTAATAATTTTTATCTTTTTTTTTCTATCAAAGATTTTTCGATACATATTAATTCAGAACTTCTCAAAGTTTTCTTAGATTTTAAATTAAAAATATTTTGACAGCAAGCAATATGCCAAATTAAATTGAAATGTCTTTTATTTTGACAATGTAATATTATTATTATCCTTAGTCTATAAAATGTATTCATTTATGTCGTAAAATAAATTTAATCTATTATAGTAATCGCACCATGTCTGTATCACATAGCTGATGCCAGCGTGGGCGTATGGAGTCTGCCAATACGTCCTATTCATTTGACCTTGTTGACGTCATTTATTATTTTGCGTAGGCATTTCATTCAAGCTTACAGCTTAAAAGGATATAAACTTAATTTTTCATGTATAAAACATAGATTTTATGCTATGGTATTCATATATATCATATTATAAGTACTTATGCCATATGTGTGTTCATTTTAGGTCTGTAGTGGGCACAAGTCTGTCCCGCGCCACAAGTTATGGATTCTATCCCCGCTCGATGAAAGGAAATATTTCATATTTTTATTTCTTCACTCTGGTAACAACGAGAAGCGCGGCGACTTTAGTCTGGAACGGAATGTATTAACACTAGATATCCAAGTTCCCTCTACCTATCCTGCCATGTGCGGTATACAGTGTGAAGTTGAAAAAAAGAAAAAAAAATATGATGGCCGAACTTAAGTCGCGCTCAATTAAACAATATAAATGGTAAGGAAATAATTTCTATTTATTTCAATAAATTACCATCTAGTTCAGATGCATATGTTCCAAGGGCGCTACGAGAGCGACTACGCCGCGGCGATACGCTGCCGCTGTTTAAAAACATCTAATATTTTGACTTATAAATATTGATAAATCAAGTAAATTGATATATTTCATTCTTTATCATAAAACCAGCAGCGAAAACGTGGATGGACTAAAATATTTGAAATATAAGGGGTTAGGCTTAATTATCTCTGCCTTTAAATTACGAGAACAGCGCAGCCCGTGCGTTTGTTAAAATTAAGCCTACCTCAATGCTTGCTATTTTGATAATCCTGGGCCTGTCTCAAAGGGCTTAGCATCGGTTAGACAGTCTCATTTGTTTCCATACTAAGGATGATAGCTTTGTTGATAATATTAAAAACTCATTGATTTAGACAACAATATAGATTGTTGTCTAAATCAATGAGTTTATTTAGACAACAATATATATTGTTGTCTAAATCAATGAGTTTAAATATATATGATTAAGATAATTTTCTTTGTTACATTTTTTGAGGACTGTCGTGGCGCAGCGGCACAAGCATGTGACTGTAACCAACAGGTTGTAGGTTCGATCCCCACTCGAGGAAATGATATATTTAATATTTTCAATTTAAATATTTAATGTGTTCATTTCTTCGCTCTGGTACAAGAAAGACAAAACGCGGTGTTGAGTTCCGCTACTCAACATGCAATACTTCAAATTCTGCAGAAAGTGGGGAACTAGGTTCCCAAGTTCCCTCAGTCTACCCTGCCATGTGGAGGATACGGCGTGAAGCTGACTACTATTTTTTTAACATGAATTATATCGCATCACTGCTCCGCCATAGATTTAATTGTGATCAATAATGGTAGCTACCATTTTTATACACCTTTTCCTACTATCTTACTTAATTATATTATGCTTGTTCCACTTTCACGCAAAAACTACTGAGCAGATTTAGACGTTTTTTACAATAACACAGATAATATATCAGAATAACACAATACATAGATTATACACATACGTAACAATTTATGTTAAGCTGTTGTAAAAATTGGCTACAGCGTAACAAAGAGTGAAAGCAGGCGAAACCGTGTGTAGGTCGCTAGTTTATCTATTAATATTAGTTAAAATTAATTGCCTACTATTATTTTTTATGTGCATTCAGACCTTTATTAGATTTATATATTTTAGCCTGTTTTCATGTTTACTGTTTTGGACAGTATTGTTTAGTAATTAAATTTGCAAACGTGATTTGCTTCGGAAGTTTGTCTACAATGTTCGTGGAAATATTTCTGACTTAAGTATCTACACGTGAATGTTTAACAGTAATTACAACCAGATACAAAATACACCTTTATATATTAAATATATTCCTGAACCTTCCTAAACTTACGGTGTGCTTAGTCAGACACATATGTATGTACTACTCCAAAATGGCGTCGGTCTATAACATATTTGTAGTACCTATTAAAATAAAATATAGATTCCTCTTTTTTACTATCAGTGAATTGCCAGCTTAATTTATAATATACAAAGTTTGAATTGATTTATACTTCGTCCTACTTTAAGTTCTTAGAAGGGGAGCTAATGGCTTTCGACTGAAAATTACTACGTAGTTTTTCATAATGGCTTCGCGTTATACCTTTTTTAACGTGTCATTGTGTGCCTCTGCCTTGCATTCATCTAGGGCGGCCCATTTGTTACTACAGTGAAAGAATTTAATGTGCAATTTACACTTTTTTCTTTATATATTATGTATTTTGCTCTAGATTTTAGTTCTAAGTGAAATGAAGGTATGTTAATTAATTTCTTAGAATTTTTTTTCTTCGTCCCAAAGCTTCACCACACTTAGGACAAAGTATGCAGAGGGAACCAAGTATTTCAATCACAACAGGTGCCGGGACTCAATGCCTTCTGTAGGAAATTTACTATAGAGAATATATACGAGTAGGTGCATACGAGATGTTTAACAAACAAACTCTGTTCTTTATTTTTCTTCCATTTTAAATACATAACGTACTGGATTTCGCGACGACACGTTGCGTCGTAACAGACCGGGGGAATACCCCTATAAATATAAACATTATTCAGGCAGCTACCTTCTACGTTGAGTCACATTTAGATTTTAAAATTCTACAAACTATCTTCAAATACGTGAAGCCTTCATCACATAGAACATAAATCATTTTTAAAATTTCAATCGCGTCAAGGCGAAATTGATGTAATTTCCCATTGAGTTGCGTGCTTTCGATAACACGTACCTACTGTACTAGGTAAGGCAATAGTTTACATTGATTGGCTGTTGAGTGCGACTCGCCGGCGCCGGAACTAGGGGTAGGATTATTTATGCTATCATTAGAAGCTATATGAATTGCAGAAATTGCATTGACTTTACTTTCGTTTAGTGGAGAAGAACAGAGTAATACGTTTTTGTTTGGCACGAAAAATTTCTCTTATATAAAAATATGGTATTACTGTCTTTTTAATTGGTTAAACTTGTTTCTTATAGTATGAAAAATAATACAGTATAATGTAAATTTTATTACTTCCGTTTGTATTTAAAAGGCCTTCGTGGCTCAATCAGTATCTACTTGCAGTCGCACGATGCGATGGTTGTGTGTTCGATTGCCATTCGAGGGAGTTAAAATATATATTTTCCTTCTATTTTCTTCTTTTCTATGTATATATATTGTCTCTTCATCAAACATCTCAGTAATTAGCAGAATATGCCAGTAGATTTACAATTTATTTGATGGAAGTAAAGAATAAAACCTTAAGTAAGGTGTTTAAATTTCCACTATCTTAGCTTCACGCTGTATCCCGCACGAGGCAGGGTAGGCAGAGGGAACCCGGGAACCTAGTGTTAAGACACTCCGTTCCACTTCCGTTCCACTTCCGTTCCCCACTTTCCGCCGAATTTGACGCGTTGCGTGTTGAGTGGCGGAACTCAACGCCGCGCTTTGCCTTATTACCAGAGCGAAGAAAATGAAATATTAAATATTTAAATTGAAAATATTAAATATTTCATTTCCTCGACTGGGGATCGAACCCAGAACCTGTCGGTTACAGTCACACGCTTGTGCCGCTGCGCCACGACAGGCCTCAATTTCCACTAAAAGATAATATTTAAATTTTATAATACTTTTGTATTTATTTTTTTATTTAAATGTGTTTAATGGCGTTCCCATTTTGTTTACTTATTGACAATTTTACTCTTCAATAATTTTGTTCTCAGTCCAACTTTTGACAAGGACAGATATTGCATTAGTTCCCTTCACAGTCTGGAGCAAGTTTCCTCAATATTTTATCATAGAAGTACGAGGGGTACAGAAACGCGCAGGACAGTAAATTAGCGCCGACGGAACGTTTGTCTTTACGACAGGGGTCAAATTCCTCAGAAAATTAATAGTATATTTACAATATGTTTTCAAATATTTACCGTGAAATATCTAATGTATTTAAATGAATACTAATTTATACTATCCTAAATTTAGTCCGGTTACGTTTTGGATAAACGTTACTGTTGCGTGACTAAAGTAATGTTTAGATAATCCTTCAAATACCAATTTGTTTGTTTGTATAGTAAGTAGAATTATCTAACAAAATATTTTAGATGAATAATAAAAATATTGTAATCACTAGAGACAAACAATGTTTATTTTGTATTGATCTGATTAAAAATTAATACTTATCTTTTATGCTGCATTGTAAGAGCTCAAATTATTTGCTTTGGTGAGTTACGTAAAATAAATGGCATGAGTTCTTATTTTTTCTGTACATTTTTCTAGACTTCCAACTTCATTAGGCTTCAGTTCTTTGTAATTGAATATATCACGTTTAAGATTCCAAGTGAATTCATAAAATCAGCTTATAGGGGATTGCATTTATATATCTATGAATAGTAAAGAATCATATAAAAATACTATTAGTTGTTAAACCTATTCATAAAAGCTGTAAAATAAAATGCGAAATTTATGAATACAACTTACAAGTCGCTCAGACTAGACACCTTATAATACTTAACTTTTATTTGCTTTAAATGACAAAAGATTTTTTTTTCTTTACCCTGTACTTCGCTTATGACAGAGGGAACTTGCGAACCTAGTGATAAGACACTGTTCTATTTCCGTTTAATTTGACGTATTGCATGTTGAGTGCTACATAGTAAGCTAATATAATAATTCGTTTATATACTTTAACAGCAAATCTGATAGAGTTCCATAAAGCCCGTACAATGTTTATTAAACGCAACCTAAAAGTATTCCACCCGCAATATAAGCATGTTATATTTGCTTACGTTTCTTATGAATCCTTGACCTTTCCTTCAATCTGTGGCAACGTGCATGTAACAGTGTACTTACTTGTAATTTAAATTTTGTACTATGTATCACTACATTCTTTTTAAAATAACAGTAATATTTTATCCTCAAAAAAATAATATATATTTTATTATAATGCCTTTAAGTCAATACATACAATTAAGAAAACAAATAACGAAGAGAAATGATAAACAAAGAGAACCCCAAGCTTAATCTCGCTGTAAATATTTTCTCTTTTGATCAAGCAATATCATAAACAAACCGTTGTTTGGAAGATGGTTTGAGTCACAAATTGCACGAAAACATCAATAAATTGTAACATCGTGCATCCCGAGCGAGCTGTTTGCCGCACGCATCTCCTAATGGGGTTCCTTAGGGCGTTTTATGTGAAATAGAAAATTATGTACAAAAACGGACATGGGCGAGTCAGATTCGTTTAACAAGGGCTCCGTGGCATTTAAAATTGTAGTTTGATGGAAACGTGACTTATATATAGTAAGCTTGTAATGATTTTTCTTCTTGAAATACCTACCTATAAATGTTCACTTTTGGACTTGCGGTGAACTTCATACAAAATATAGCAAAGCGATGCACAAATGCTCTTATCTTTTGTTTTCGTTGACATAGAAGTATATTTTTTTTATCCTTAAAAGGATTGGAGACTTGAATATTTGTTATTAATTTCAGCTTGGTACCATAACGCCATCTTGAGATACGGAAACATTTTGATAGACGGACAGACCATCAACAAAGTGATCCTATAACGGCTTCATTTTTTTCTGAAATGGAACCCTAAAATTGGACCAATGATATTTCTACCGTTCTAAGAAGTATTCCTTTCGTAATTTTATATATTTGTTGTATACTGCACTTACAAATAATCATTCAAATTGTTAATATTGATGTAAATATTTGTATTCATTCTTCTTATTAGAAATATAAATTACGCTTGTATATGCATTATGTTTAACTTTATGTTCGCCTTTTGCTTAATGATCTCAAGCTAGTTCATATATGACTTGTTTTCTTGTGTAGGTAAATAGTTGCTTTTGATAGATAAACAATTTCCCTTTAAATAGATTATCGATATAGTCCTTGTAGGTTGATCTTATCGAACTCATATCTTAGATGGATCTTATTATATTTACGTTAATGTAAACTGTAACCACATTAACCTCCAATGAAATGTGGTAATGTTGAGCATCGGAGGTCAAATCAAAGACATTGGCTTTGTCATCCAAATGGAAAAACGCCCGTATCTCGAATATTATTGAGGTTAGACGGAAACCGCGCACCGGAATCTAATAAAGGGATAACCTTTGATCGTAATCTATGTATATTGACTAAGGAACAATACATATTTATGTAGGTTAATTATATATATAGTATTTACAATTGTTAACCCTTCCATAATTTCCTGCGACTAAAATATTTTTTATGAATTGTTCTGTATGTTACACGACATGAATTGGAGTGGACGGATCACGCGATTGTGTAATGAAAGGTAAAGCCTACTGATACAATGCAAAGAGCTTTAATATTAATCTCGTTACATATTATGGCATCTGATTTACATATTATTACCTATACATATTAGGAATACTTTAGTTTTGTATTATGTAGCTAGGCAGACTTCTTATTTTTTTTCATTTTAAAAATTGTGTAATACTTGTCGTATGTGCAATTCTAATCAAATAGTAGGTAATGAGGATTATTTGCCTACACATTCTGTCTACACATTCACTTGAGGCAGAACTTCTACGTTTCAAATTTGCAACAGTATTGTCTTTGTTATGCGATTATGTCATTTAGGAATCGTAATTTATTACTTTTGTTTAAAATTCCTAAGAC
Source organism: Eueides isabella (assembly GCA_019049475.1). Lineage (NCBI taxonomy): Eukaryota > Metazoa > Arthropoda > Insecta > Lepidoptera > Nymphalidae > Eueides > Eueides isabella. The sequence continues at coordinate 3,795,983 of CM032399.1, read as the reverse complement.
CCTAAAAATTATAATCGCTAAATCTTCATATTTACTCTTTGTTTTCCAACATGCCTTTTCAAAACAAACTATGTTATACTGTCAATCTCTTAACCAACCAATCGCGTTCGAGCTCCGCGGTGCACGCATGCGCGCGTGGGTGGCGGTCGATAAGTGACGTCACGCGCCGCGACCAATGGCGCCGGCCCGTCGCACATCAATCGATGTGAACGGCTTTTAGAATATCCGATGTTTTCTATTGTCTAAAGGTATTGCATAGGTACATATGTGAAATATTGTTGATGGCGCTTTTCTTTATTTATGTAATGTAAAAATATAAAAATAAAATGTTATACAGTTAGCTAAATTGTCTATTACAATATATATTTTTTTCATCTTTACGCTATATCCCACACATGATGTTGGCAGAGTAGGCACAGGGAACATTGAAATCTAGTCTTGCGACACTCCTAGTCTTGATTGAGTGGCGGACCTCAACGCTGCGCTTTGCCTTGTTAAAATTAAATATTTTGTATTTTAAAATATTTAGGTAATATTTTAAAATATTTGGGTGGAGATCTAACCCACAATCTGTCACGTTCACAGTCACATGCTTAAGCTTTTGCAGACCTCAATATATAATTATTGAATAGGTTTAATCAATCAATTAATATACTTATTGATTATTTGGATTACTTTGTTAACCGTCTGTCAGTCTGGCAATACCACATATACCAAGATTTCGTAGATTTATCAAGCGAAAATTAATATTGAATATTATTATACCAGAAACTATTAAGGTTTTAAGTCATGTATGCAACAAAATTATTACAAACTTATATTTATCAGCTGCAAAATGTCTGCAATACCACCATTCCATGGGTGTAAATGCACCTGCAACCCCCAGTTTACCAATTTTATTAGCCGCATAATCAAAATTTGTGGATAATTTTCCATAGACCTGCAATTACGAAAGTTGATAAGTGAGAAGTTGCAGTCCACAAGTAACAGTAACGGAAAAAGTTCTAAAGTGAAAATTTTAAATATATACAATATTATTTTTTAAATATATATGGAATTATTTCACACGGCGAGTAGAAACTTGAATTTATGAAGTTTTAAAAGTTATAGTTCTTGATAACCTATAATTAATTCAGACCGAAATTCGGTTGGCGAGTTTGGTTAGCGCCATGACTGGCCTCAGAGAGAGTGTGAGAGAGACGTAAAAATAATATTTTTTTCTTTTAAATATAAGTGCAGTATCTGGACCTTCAGTAACAAAGTTATTTTATGATCAGGCCGTAGCCTATTTACTGTGGATCCTGTCGGGTTTATAATTGTGTCCCAGATTCTAAGTTAACGTGTGACGCATAGCACCAGCAACGTCCCATCAACGTACTAATATGTTAAGTTTGCTGTAACTTCAGAAGTAAGAAGCAAAAAAAAAAAATAAAAAGTGATATTTAATAAAAAAATGTTATATATAATTGATCCGTGTCATGGGGCAGCGATATAAACGTATGGAAATATATTATATTTTAAAAATTAACATGTAATGTTTTCATTTCATCGCTCTGGTATTGGCAAAGCGCGGCATTGAGTTCCGCTACTCAACACGTAACGCCTCAAATTCGGAAAGTGAGAAACGGAGTGTCTCAACACTAAAGTTCCCAAGTTCCCTCCGCCTTCCAACCCTGCGATGTGCAGGATACTGCGTAAAGATGGATTTTTTATTTAATTATTTGCAGCAATTCTTCTGTAATTCCGTATCCCGGTTTGGTTACTTTATTTTTATTTCTGACATTTAAAATCTTTTGTGTTGGCTGGGAAAGTTAAATTCAACACCAAAACCTACGTTATGTCAGGAACGTCATAACTTTGATTTATTAATTTAACTTACATCAAGATATAGGATAAGATATATATTTATTTTCTTATTAAATGTTAACTTTCAACATATAAATATGTAGGTACATATATCAAAAGATCGATGAAAGACCTCAAGATATTCTATGATAAACATCTTCGTCTAATTAACCTTCTACTAAAACACTCAACGTCCGCAAGATTTCCTTTATCACACGCTTCAAACTTAGTTGGGCTATTAATAACACAAGGTGCTACTTGGTGTAACCGATTAAAAATGGGGTTAAGTAATAATAACGGTTTTTAGTTTTATACGCCTTCTCCATAAAAAAAAATTGTATATAAGAATATAATCCATATTGCTTTTTTTGTTTTGTATTTTATTGAATACTAGCGAAACGCTCGCGGCTTCGCCCGTTTGTATTACAGTATTTTATTTACTGATCTTAATTCATTTCTTGTTCTAAAAAAGTTATCACTTTAAGAAATATCTATATCATGAAGACAAAAAATATATATTGAATAAGCTTGGCAATAAATTGCTTCTATAGTTCAATTAATTGTTGTTACGTAAAAGCGTAGCCATTCGTAGATGATTTACGCGTAGGCGGATTTGTTTCCTATGTGCGAAATTGTTTTTAACATATACATACGTTCGCTAAATGCTAACCTTTCATAAATATATTTATAAGTTTATGAATATTTTTAATAAATATGTATGAAAAAGGTACGTGCGGTTAATTTTTATTTAAATATTTTCAAATTGTTAAAATATTGTATTTGTAGTTGTCAGTGCCGTTTCTATTAATACAGTCAGTTTTTTTCTATTTTTTGCATACACAAACAAAATTATTAACAATTAATAAAAAAATCGTAATTATTTTAAGTTGTATACAAACACATACTTATGTTACGAAGCTCTAATGATAATACGAATTTGAAACGTTCTTGAGTTTTATAACTATTAATCATAGATTTATATAACATTGTTAATATAGTTATTAAAGTTACTCTCTACATTTTGATATACGTTTAAAATGTGTACTTTAAATTGAGCGTTATTGATTGCACCCCAGTTTGACCTTTGGCCTTTGCGTTGATTCACATTATGTGAACACCCCGATAGTTGTTGAAGTACAAGTTTAAAGAGCTTCATCTGTTTTCTGGATAGGAGAGGAATCATATGGACTTTTAGTTGGATTATCTTCTTTTTAACCTTCTTTTCATTAAATAACTATGAAATTGCAAATAACCTAATCGATTAAAAATTCATTCTGTCCCAATGTATAGTTTAAATCCTTTGTTTTATAATATAAATTTGTGCAGAATCGATTGTTGCGCTCTATGTTTGCTACTTAACTTAAAATGATCAATCTATGTACATTGAATTGAAATATGTGTCTTAATTTTTCATGATTGTTTATTAAAGTGGATATCCAATTGTATCCTTTTGCATTCAAAAATATTTTTTACTATTTCTGAAAGCTTCTTAAGCTTTTAACTGTAATACTTTAAAAGTATATTGTTTAGCTGATCATATTTGGAAACTGTCCTGAAAATGGACATATGAATCATAATATTGATACAACAACAAATCATATAGACACACTGTCATCTATTCCTTATGATATAGCTTCACATTTTTAATATCCACTCTACTCTACTTAGCTTCACGCTCTATCCCGCACATGGCAAGGTGGATTTGGAAACCTAGTATTAAAACACTCCGTTCGGCTTCCGTTCTCCACTTTCCGCCGAATTTGAGGCATTGCGTGTTAAGTGGCGGAACTCAACGCCGCGATTTGTACCAGAGCGATGAAAATGAAAAATTAATTATTTCATTTCCTAGAAAATATTAATTATTTCATATCCTCGAGTGGGGATCGAACCCATAACCTGTCGTAGTCACACGCTTCTGTCGCTGCGTCACGACCGGCCTTTTTTAATATCCACTGTTTGTTATTTCTGTATGTTGTTAGCTTTATCTGTTGCTATCCATCACATCATAATACTTATAAAACAGTTAAACTGACATCGTCGACTTTGCTATAAGAAATAATATATTTTCTATGAGACACATGTAAAAGAAAATGCTAAGCAATATGATTTGTTACATAATGTGTCTATGCCTTCATATTTCAGAAATACTTGAATATATTTATTAATAGAGTAGACTGGTTATGTAATTGTGTACATAATATATATTCTAATTTGTTCTCCTGTCATCCAAAGATGTCACTAGTACGTATATAGAAACAAGCGATCCCAGATCATGAATATTTTAATATCATGTGCCGACGCTACATAGCTCAAAGGATTCTGCCCCTCGGCTATTCTCAGTGTGGTACTAAATGGACTTTAATTATGTCTGATAATATACTCAATACTTGGCTGGTTAAAATCCTACATGAAAAATTTAATTACCAAATCCGTTGACAGAGAAAGAAAGAGAGAGAGTGAGAGAGAGAAGTAGTAGAAAGCACAAAGAAAGCACCTCAGCCTTTCAACGCAGTGTTTATATTAAGAAAAAATCTTAATTTATGTGAACAATTATAATATAATTTGAATATACCAGCAACGGCTGTTAATTCCTACTTGGGGAAAATATTAAAATAATTTTTATTTTCGCACTAAGCCAAGAGAAAGCGTGACATCATTTTATCCGACTTAAAATATTTTATCTCGAATTTAGTTGGAAAAGAACGAGATAATCTGTGTAAGTAAGTATGTTTTGCCTTAGTATAAGAACATATGTAGGGCAATTTCCAAAAATAGAGCAATACATAAATACTTTATTGCACAAAAATTACAAAAGAAATACAAATTTAACTATATTAGTTTTACAATAAGTAGAAAAGACGGCCTTATCACTATAAGTGATCTTGAACAATGTATATCAATATAGAGAAAAGCATATAATTTTATTTGAAATTGAGGCCTGTCGTGGCGCAGCGGCACAAGCGTGTGACAGGTTCTGGGTTCGATCCCAGTCGAGAAGTGAAATATTTAATATTTTCAATTTAAATATCAATGTTTCATTTCTTCGCTCTGGTAATAAGACAAGGCGCGGCGTTGGGTTCCGCCACTCAACACGCAATGCCTCAAATTTGGCGGAAAGTGGCGAACGGAAGTGGAACAGAGTGTCTTAACACTAGGTTCCCGGGTTCACTCTACCTACCCTGCCTCAAAAACAATTTTATCAGAGCAGATAAATGTTTTCTTATAGACAACATATAAAATATATAATTATAGACAACATCAACATGATATAATTTAATAAAAAATCCGAAACTAAAAAGACACAAAGATAAAAAGATAATATTTTACAATATGTGGCGTTGAGAGCTTAAGATGTTATGTAGGTCACCGCGTCCGCCCTCGAGCCTCAAGCTGCTGCAGGGTAGCTTTACAGATTCCAAGTTATAGGATTCTTGTTCATTTGGGTATTCTTTAAACTGGTTGTTATTATAATTAAGTTAATAATATTTTTTTAAACAAAATGTATTGGTTTCATTATGAAAGACAGAAATACAATTTCTGCAATTTATAAACTATGTTCCTGTTTAATTATAAAAGATTTCATTATTTCATTGCTTTAAATGTGAAGTAATGTTCTACCTTATCAATAATTTGATTCATATTTAAGAAAAAAAAATAATTTAACAGTAAACGGATGAAGTACGGAAAAGTTTTAAAATTTAGAGCGTATATTTTTTGAGTGTGTTTAATGATACAACCAATTTATAAATCCCACCTTCAGAATAAGTTTTTCAAAGTTTACATACTTGTGCGCTTGTCTAGATAATTGTTTTAATTAAGACATGATCGTGTTCGTCCTTGACACACAAACCCCGGTATTTACTGTGTAGTTGTCTGTTGACTGAACATATATCGAAATGTATATATTAAAAGGTTTCTGAAAAAACTAAAGAATCTTAAATAATTTTAAAATTACATACATATGGTTTAATAAAGTGCTGCACAGTATTTTCTTTCCCAGGAGTGGATTAAAACTATTTAGGTCAAGGCGTTTGCCCTCGAGGCGCATTCCTTCATTGGGCTTATATAACGTCCAGAAGGATTGTTATTTTTTTTTATCTTATCTGACTTTGCTAACAATGTGGCTTGCGTATTCTTTCAGCCAGCATACAAGTGATCCACGTGATGATAAATGCCAGCCGTGTACATACAATGTACTATGTTTTTTTTTTATGGAAAACACAAGGCAAACTAGCGGACGGGGCACCTGATGGTGAGTGATCACCGTCGCCCACGGACTCGTGTAACACCAGGGGAGTTACAGGTGCTCTGCTGGCCTTTATATGGTTTACATATAAACGTATGTTTGTATGACTATCGAATATGTTTTCATTTATAATGTTTAACAATCGCAAAAAATTAAGAAATTATTATGTAGTTTTGTATTTAGTGAACGCATGTTTGTATCATAAATATAATAAAATCTTTAAAATAAACATATGATAGAACCACTACATATTCATCTCATTCCCCATATTATTATCGTTAATCATAGTGCGTATAAATGATTTTGATAATGTTCCGTCCCAGATCTTATAGCCCAGTCACTCACTCTGATTAAAATTACTTTAATAACGGTTGCGTTACGGCAAAGCACAAGTAGTTCAAATTTCATGAATAATACCTACATAAATAAATTTTAATATTTTCATGTTTCTATTCATAGAACGCTGTATACTTTAGATATATTTAAAAACAATCACAAATATAATTTGTCATTGGATTTTTTGTTGTATAATTAAAAAGTATTGTATGTATTTTCAAGAAACTTTTAAAAGAGGCTGATAAATATTGTTCGTTTGAAAACTTTCAGTAGAGGACCACACCAACCTCATTACAGCGCGTTGCTATTTTAACTAGATTATTCGTTAAAAGGATCGCGAGAAAGATAGTTTTAAAACTTTAATGCAGTTGTGCTTGATAATAAACTATTTTTTAACAACTAACACTACTATTACTTTAGAGTGCATTTTCAAAAAAAAACAGCTATAGGAACAAGGTATACAAATTTATGAAATGCAACCTAAGCGCGGCTATGTCCATTTAATTTTTTTCTTATAGTTAAGTGGGTGTCAATTGATGTTTTCCCTTCTCTAATAGAGAATAATTAGAAATCGAATTGAATTCAGGTGGAAATTTATGAAAGTTACATCTTAACATTAGGTTTTAACTCTGTTATAACCATGAAGCTGAAAAAGAAACAAGATTACTCTAACGCTCATATATTTCATGCTTCATTTATTTTGTAATTACCTACCGTCAGCAACGTATTTCCAATCTCAAGTCACGTTTGTTGTTCTAACAATTGTATCACTTGTATTGGGAACTTGAACAAACCTTGTTCCGCAGTGAAGTCCGTCCGTGGGGAGTGTGGCCATGTTCTTCAATTTCATAGAAATATTTGTAACGGAACCCGCTGGGAGAGAATGCAATAAATGCTTCGAGCAAAATGCCTTTATATTTTAACTTCAATTTTGATTACTAAAGGTCACACTAAATTGTGAAATATGTTTACTAAAAAATTTAATGGTTTCTTTTATAATTACAAATTGCTACAGTTTTGCGGACGTTTGAATATTATATATAGTTACGGAATACGTTAGTACGTACTGTATACTAATACTTTTGTTCGTATATATATTAATATTTATTTTAACTTCATGTGTATAATAAAAAATTGTGTGAATCTGATAAGCAGTTTCCTTCCAAAGTTTCCGAACTTAACAAATATTACGTATTAGGTTCCCAACATTGTACTTTTTCTTAACAGTTTGGTAATTAACGCTAACGAAAAATGTATTTATTTAAATGACAATCGATATATAATTAATTTGTCTTAATGATATATGTCTGTCTTTTTTAAATATTTTTATAATACTTAAAAGTAATTTTAAAATGGCTCATATGTCTGAATCACATCTACATCCATATACCACATGAGGAATCGTATATATATTATTTTCACGACTTCAATAAAGTTTCAAATATATCTATTTCTATACTACGCCTAGTATGACCCACAACTTGTCGCATTTACAGTTGCACGCTTGTGCTCGTAGGGCAGAGGGAGCTTGGGAAAGCAGTGTTAAGACACTTCGCTCCATTCCCGAAAAACCGCCGAATTTGAGGCATACTTGTACATAAATATATATTTATAACTATTGTTGTATGTATTATTAGTGGCATAATAAGTTCTAATTTTCGTTTTGTATTCAGACTATTTGTTTACGTGAAAAATACTACGTTCAATAGTAAATATAGAGCCTGTTAATTGATTTAGTATTTTAATTAAATTTAAGCAGTTACGTAGATCATAAATATTTCATTACTTTCTATATCATTTATTTCTGTGGCTAAAATATACAATTTTATATCATTTTAATTATATTGCTTTTTACGTATTAAATACACACTATAAAATGTTATATTACCATCGTGCAATTTAAAAATCTTTCTAGAGAGCATCCATTATATGTACAGTAAAAAGCTTTCTTTGAGACGTGGGCGAGGCTATTATACTACAGGGCTTTTTATGTTGCGACAAACTTAATGTAATTTGTGACGTGATCATTGAAAAGCCACTAACTATGTAAGCCACTAATTAAGGATCTATAGGATTTTAATGGTTTTTGGACATAATTTTTTCTTGTATAGTGTCCATATAACTATATTGAAATTTCATCTTCATCAAGACAAAAAAAATCATGGCTTATAAGCAATTGTGACCCCATTTCTCCAGCATTAGTGTGTTAAATTTCGAATGAGTATAACTACGCTCTCTCATATAGAGTAGCGCCATTGTTTGCAAAACGGCTTTAAAAATCGCCTATGAATGCGAATCAATAGCGTCGATACATTTTATATAGGGGAATTTGCAACTTATATTAAGTTTCATATATATATATATATATATATATATATATATATATATATATATATATAAAAAAAATAGGTAAGTAAACTAGTGTAAGTATAGTCAGTTTTAACCTCCGAGCACACTGTGATGCGTGATGATACGTGTTTATATTTCTTTTCTATGAAAAAAAAAAAACATCTGTATAAACAAAAGCTCTTTAAATCCAACTTGGTTTCCAGTAACAATGTGGATTACATAACATTTTCAGCGTCTTATTTACTGGAGGCTTCATCTGTAGTCGAAGTGCACAATGTTGGCAGCGTCGAGTTGGAATTGACGTCAACATACCAAATACAGTATATTGAGATCTTTGAAGTCTATACTTTAGTATGGGTATTTTAAGAGACAACATAAAACATTTTAAATATATATACTGTTCTTAATTTTCTGTACAGGTAGGTATATAGGTTGTATGGTAGGTTATATTGTTAATCACAATTACTGCTGCTATTGGTATTCAAGTTTAGATAATATATTTTTTATTTAAGTTAGATATGTTTACGTCCAGTTTCACGCTTAGTACGAATATATCCAGAGGATGGCCTCTTATGGTTCTAGGCTTCTCTGTTTATGGTAACTATAACAGCTTAGAATCAAAACACTCTGTACTATTTTGACTTCAGGTGGAAACTTTCTAAAGTAAAAAAAATATTTCATTTTGTGTGAGAGAACTCAATGATGTGCTTTGAAATTAGTTTAAATGACTTTATATCTCCGAATATTTACTATTTTTTGTAAATATTAATTTAAATAGTTAACCCCCACTCCAACTTCTAATATTCATAATTGTATGTCAGTTAATGTTTTTGATATGCAAATATTAAAAACTCCGTACAATTTTCGGGCAGAATATAATTAAAATACTTTAGGTTTTAATTTCTTCATTAAATAAAATTGATGATAACATAAAAATGTCGCCAACCGCCCACGAGACCGTTATAAATGTCAGGAATCATAATTAAATTGTTGCGTTAAAAGCTACTCGTTTCACTAAATCCTCATTAATTAAAAATAATTTAAGGAAAAACACAAGTGGCTTTGATCTAAATTGTTGCGTGGAAAACCATAAAAATATATCACTTTGCATCATACCATCCTTATGCCTCCTAATTCTTGATAAAGAGAAATGCTTTAAATTTACATGGTTAATACATAAATTAAATTTATAAAAAAAAATAACCACGCCTATTTAATTTTTTACTTTTGCAAAACGAAACGTAATATATTTGATGACGTGTTTGATTGAGAAGCAAATTTACTCTCTTCAACAAGTCATTTTGGCTTTGTTTATATCTCTAAGATTCATTTTGATTGCTAAGGTCATTACTTTAGAACAAGTATATACTATATTGTATAAGAACAAATATATACTATATCGTATAGTACTTAGACGTAGCCATCGAGACTGCGGGTGAAAGTTTTCCAAAAAATGCCCTAGGCTATGGTGTCCTGCAAGGCGGTCCTACAACCAAGGTGTCGTAGTGGAGATCCTGTGACGTCCACTTACATTCTCATGTAAAGAGGTTTTAGTGGGTAATAACGTATTTTCCTTTCGAAGAGTCCCACAGTATCGTCAGTCCGTAGACGTATATTTTCTACGGACGGATGGTCAGCATAAAAGTATTTCACAGCGAAAAAATTCTTGGAATTTAATATTAATTATTTATTTGTTATTATTAGTTATTACCTTTCATAAAATTTTATATACTGACATATATAAGTACGTATATGATTATTCATAACTCTACCAAAGGCTTTGTAAATTTCGACCTGTGCTATGTAAAGAATTCCTTTTGAGTCAGTCACTTTATAAGAGAGATCCAATCAATACGTATTGCGTCATCATAGGACCAATAATGCGTATCGCCGTACCTTGACCCTGGCTTCTTCATTTTGAAACATTTACGGAATGTATTATTTTAACCACATACAATAATTTTAATATATACAAATTACCAAAATATGGAGAGACCTGTCGTGGCGCACCGGCACAAGCGTATGACTGTAAATGATAGGTTGTGAGTTCGATCCCACCCAAAAGAATAAAATATTTAATATTTTTAAATTAAATATTTATTGTTTTCATTTCTTTGATCTGGTAACAAGGCAAAGCGCGGCGTTGAGTTCCGCCACTCAACACACTATGCCTCAATTCCGGCGGAAAATGGGAGACGAAAGTGGAAAAGAGTGTCTTAACACTAGGTTCTCAAGTCTACCCTGCAATGTGCGGGATACACTGGGAAGCTGAGTAAGTAAAATACGTTTTCTGAATCATAAATAAATAAAATGTATGAAATATACAGATTAAGTACATAAAGATGACATGAAGTAATTTGTTATACATTTATTATATTATTATATTTATAATTTTGTTTTAAATTAATAATATATCCATAAATATTAATACAAAACTGTTTTAATATACGTTACGCTCAAGTATCATCAATGTTGCTAGCTTGCTATAGGATAATTAAGTTAAGCCTAGATGAAAAGTATAGCATTGAACAGAATCTCAAATAAAGACTGAATATAATCAATACTGTCAGTTACGTCATAGAAGACATTAATACTAAGAGTCGTTCTTTGACCCTGGCTGTAATCTCTACAGTCATTATATTGTTGAATCAATGAATCGCTATATCCGGCACATAGTAGGGCAGGAACCTGGGCACCTTAAGTTAAAATAATGCAGTACCAAGAATTTTAAAATCCTCAATTAGCAACCTGTTCAGCTGATTGCAATAAAGGGAAAGATGAAAATGTATGTTAACTTAAGAAATAAAGTGCTCGAGAGTTTTAGAACATGTTTAGAAGATAAATCTGTTCTTTCTGAATGAATGAAAGATGATGAATTTATACAGGTGGCCTGAATCATTTCCGACTTTAATCTGAAGAAGGCAGCACTCGTAAATAAAAGCAACTGAATTTCGTTTGTTTGTCTGTTGACAGTTTCTCACCACATTTACCATCGTAAAATTACTTTTCATTACACATTATCTAGCCTAAGTTATCCAAATAGTGCTGGACGACCGCTGAATTAAAATCAGAGTGAGAGATTTGTTACATTTTAAAACAATTTTTAGACATGAGAAAGCTGTCTGCGTGTTTGATGCCGCTTTTGCTCTCGTTAGAATACGCTCATGGTCGAATGAATATTTCCAACGCTCTTTCGGCGCAGTATAGGCGAAATAAATCTAAATTATGGCGCCGATTAATTATTGTAGATGAAACTAGGATACATGATTATACGTCCGAAACAAAAATACAGTCCAAACGGTGAATTGAGAAGGGGAACGGGCTACAAAAAACGCAAAATCTGTATTTTCGGCTGGGAAAGTGGAATAGTCATTGAGTTATAGGTAGTAAACTTTTCAGACTACTAATAGAAAGGAATGATATCGGCCTGTGTGAACAATAGTGTTGATGATACTGGACAAAGGTGAAATTAATATTTTGACTATCGCCGTAGGGCATATGCGAAGAGTATGGTGGCAATTATTAGGGGACTGAGTGTCAGTATCTGTTTAATTAACCAAGCGTATGGTTCGAAACGCGTAAAAAACAGAAACGCTTTAATTTTAGTAAACGTGACCGGTTTTGTGTTCGATCTCTTCCTTCCGCCACTCAACACGCATATCCTCCAGAATTCAGCGGAAAGTGGGCAACAGAAGTGCCTTAATAAAAACGGAGAGGATTAACATTATATAAGTTACCTTTACCTAGCCCGCTATGGCCGGGCCTCAGTGTAAAGTTAAAAAAGTCATATTCACAATATTTCTGTATACTCTTTTGTATAATTCTAGTTAACGTATTCAAGTTAACTTAAGATTGCTATTGTGTACTTAATAGTCATTAGGGCAGTAACAACTGGACGGTGCCAATGTGCGCATAATGCCCTTAAAGGGCTAACATTGTCGTAAACAAGGTTAACGCCAGTTCAACTGAATTACGATAGGGATAATTGCCGGAACTTTAGTTATGATTTTGATAGCACGTTTTACATATTTTGATGTTTATTATTCTATAAAGCTTGTTAACATTTCGGATTTTATGGTGTGCTTCAATTAGAGAGACGTTTGATATATTAAAATTTAAATATGAAAAGAAATATTTCCTGTTTTAATTTGTTTGCTCTGGTAATAAGGGAAAACGTAGCGTTTATTTTCACCACTCAACACACATGTCTCAAATTTGGATTATATTCGAATACAGCGTGAAGTTTAAAATAATAATATTAGTATTATTATTTTAAGCTATATATTATAATAATATTAGTATATATTGAAATGATTAATTTATAACCAATAAATATTCGTATGTTATAAATTTTGGTTATCGTTTAAAGAATTATTTTTGTTTTATGTATTAATTCACAAGGCTGCCGATATTAGCCGCTTATTTTGTCTTAACGATCGCAGCTGTTACTACTTGTCTTGCAATAATATGTAACATTTGAAAGTTTACAATTAGGCAGTAAATAGGAATTCAAAAACATGTCCATATTATGTCAATACAATGTATATTAAGAAAAAAAATGTTTTTTTAATATATGTATGTTATAAGTATAGAATAAATAAATCGGCTTTTAAATGTGTTCATATCAAGCTAGTGTTGAGCATATATCAAGTTTTTGATAAGTTTTACTTATAGTGCCATCACTATAAGTAAAAGTGTACCCATGTTCGCATACAAAATTGAAAAGGATTTCAGGTACAAAATCTCATTTGCAATTTATAAGTGTTAAGAAAATCCAACGTCATAGGCGATGGGTTTAAATGAAAAATTGTTAAAAAATGTAATAGTAATTAGGCTCAATTCAGCTGCGCTCTGGGGGTTGAACACTTGAAATGGTCGGGTTGTGTAGATTTGTTAACGTTATTTGTGGTGTGAGGTGCGCGCGGCGGCGCGGGCAAGGGTGGGCGGGGGCGGCGCGCACCGAGGCGCTAGATCGAAGGCCCTGGAAGGGTAGTGCGCATGCGCCGCCGCGGCTCCGCCGATGCCTTCGCCTCTAGCCCGCAGTCGCACCGCGCACCCATCGGCGACGTCATGCCGACCGACGCTGCGACCTGATCGGAGCGCCCAGCTCTCAAACATCTCTGAAAACAAACGGAAGCGCGTCCCATCCTCACCCTCGGCCGCCGGACCAGGGTAAGTCCCCCGCGGCTCGGCGCTCGGCTCCAGTTTGAGTGTCCAAGGTTAAAAGCTTTCGATGTGCTTTTCTCGGATCTGAAATGCATAGAGGGCGCTCAGGTGCGCGGTGAGTCATCTCTGCGGCGACACGTTTTCATGGCCGCTTTCGATCTCCTGAAATTTCGCAGGCGTTTCGATTCAAAGATGTAGGTTGCAGTGGATGTTACGTAAGTGCGTGAGGAGTGCAGCGGCCGTGGCGCCGATACTTTCGAGTCCATGTTCAGCCGACCGTTAGCAATAACGGCACGCGAGGATCGTTTTCAGGAAACATTCACCATTTTGTACGCGAACCTTGTACCGTAAGCAACTGTGACTTCTCAATAAATCGTATCAAAACCATGCGTTTAACGTTTTCGATTGTGCCTAATACGTTTTTACCTATTGTTAAGTAATCAGTGGTTTATTTGGTTGTGAAGTGCTGTCGTTTATTTTGTGTTGCGCCTTTATTTAAGTGAATTATTTCGTTCAATTCTTGAGCTTAACTAAAGTTAGTGGTGGGTAATAAAATTATTATATTTTTATTTGTGCATTTTCATGAAATGTTTTTTTTATTCTGATTGAGTAATAATAAATATACAATCAAATGAATAAAAAAATCTTTAGTTTCAGTAGCAATATTTGTTATAAATGTAATCATTAATGGCGATGTGATTATAGCCGCTTGCACTTATTTATAAATAGTAAGAAATCACATAGCTTGAGAAAAAATTAAGAAAATCGATGATCGATGACCTTTAGGCAACGGTAGAGTCGGGCGACTCGTGCGCCGCTGGCTTAGATGTTATCCGGACCGTGACAGCAGGCTAGCGGCTCTTGACCCGCTGTATAATGAAATTCTTCTTTGTTCTAATCACTTAAAATATGTTAATAAAAAGGTAATCTATGGAAAAATTCCAATAAAAAACTTCTTCTTTGACTTAAAATTGAAAAAGATAAATTTTCTGAAATATATATTTTGCAAATGTTTTGATACTTTGTAAATATTATTAAAATAAGTTATTTTCTCGATCATCACTCGAGGAAATGAAATATTTTATATTTTCATTTCTTCGCTCTTAAGCAACAAGGCAAAACGCGGCGTTGAGGTCCACCACTTAACGCGGAACGCCTCAAATGAAGCAGAAAGTGGGATACGGAACAGAGTGCCTTAACACTGGGCTCCCAATTTCCCTCTGGCCCTTGTCAAACGTGAAGCTAAAATTACATAATCATTAGCAAAATTTCGCTGTTTTCAGTTAAATCTTTGAAACAATTTTATATCATTTCTTCATGTGTCAGAATTTAAATTATCAAACGAGGTTAAACGCGGAGGTATTTTTTCGATGAATGTGCTCTCTTATTAACCCCGATATGAGTGTTTTTAGGTCACATTTTACATTAAGTTTCATCGTAATTGGCGCAGATCGTTAAACGAATGAACAATTTTTAGATTAGTTAGTAAAGATTATTTATATTTTCTAATTTATTTTACTGTCCTTAAAGAAATTTTTAAATAATATATATTTTTTTGATATTACGATATTTATTATTTATAAAAGGAGATTATTACCTTAAAAGCTAGAAGTTATATAATGTATTTGATAATCTCGACACTAAAATTTTGTCTCAAATTACATATAGTCTTATACGATTGAGTTTATAACATTGATATTATAAACTTGAAGGCAACATTAAATCTTTTCTTTTCTATCTTAATATTTAAAATATACTACGATATCGTCTTTGATTTATTTAATGATGCATAAAGGATTTATGTTACAAATATACTGAATATGATTTGAAGTAATTGTAAAAATTTTTTAAAACGTTTGCTTATATCGTTACAATAAATATTATAATTTGCTTGTGTTCATGGTGTATAACATAGAAATACCAAACTCGTTTTATGTTGTTAAGATAATATTTAACAGCTAAAAATAAACTTTCAAGCTCTAAAACACTATATAAATCATATATATTTTTCATTATACTTGAGGTCAGTCTTGGCGCAGGGGCTCTAAATCATAGGCTGTGCGTTCGATCCCCATTCGAAGTGAAATCTTCAATATTTTTAAATGAAATAAAATATTGAAGATTTCACTTCAATATATTTAATATTTTCATTTCTTTGCTCTGGTAAGAAGGCAAAGCACGGCGTTGAGATCTGCCGATCTCAACATGCAATGCCTCAAATTCATCTGAATGGGAGGAAAGGAGCGGAGTGTCTTAACACTAGGTTTCCAAATTCTCTCTGCCTACCCCGCCATGTTCGGTATGCAACGTGAAGCTGAGAAAAAATATGTTATTATTTGCTTTAATTATAATGAATTTCAGAAAAAAAAGATAAGAACATATTATACATGGATATGAAAACAATTTATATTTTTACTTGATCGTGAGGGTGGTAAGATTTTATTTCCTTATACTTTATACTAATATGTCTAATATTATATTGTTGTCCTCAGGTGTGTTCCGGGTGAAGCACTGATGTATTAGTGGCGCAGCTGATCAAAGCCTAGCCATGTCGTCGGTGAAGGTGGCGGTGAGGGTCCGCCCCTTCAACTCGCGGGAGATCTCGCGCGAGTGCAAGTGCATCATTGAGATGTCTGGAAATACTACAGGTTAGTCAATCATAGTTTCTATAATGAAAATATTAATATTTATAGTACATATTTGTACATAGAGAATAATGTAATCATTTTAAATTCTTCCCTTCATGCATTTTTATACTGTTATGTATTTTTAAGTACAATAAAACTTTTATAGATTAGTCTGAAACATTACAGCGAAAGCACATCCTAAATAAGGTTTTACGGTAAGACTATCGTAACAATTTATTACTTTCCAAGACCTTTTTTGAATTAATGCTCTTCTTAGCCCTCAAAGTGTAATGAAGAATGGCGTTTACAACACCAGCCCTCTGACCTTTCGCTCGCTGTTGATAAATGTGAAAGCTCCCTAAGATAAAGCTTTCTTACTAATGAATATTGATACCAAATAACGCTTTCAAGTAATTAAGTTATTGAACCACTTTCGTTGGAGCAACCAACGTTTTGGTAATTTAGTATCTTTACTTTTATACAATGTACACTTTTAATATGTTAAAACAATTTAAATTGTTTTTCTAACACATCTGTACAACAATGTAGCCATCTTATTGTTAACAAAAACAAATAAAATACCGCTTAAGGCTTTAAAAAATCTTTTTCTATCAAACGTTAATTGCATTTCTTAGCTTTATTTGTAGTTATTAATATAAAATAGTATGATAGCGCAGTAAAATATGAATCACCCTAGATTAAAATTGTACTTGTTCAGTTTAAAGGGGACGCAGTGAGTCATTTCGCATTTTGGTATGTTGCCAGAAATGTGGGGACAATGTCTATGTACTGTAACTATCTTAATAACTATAATGGTTAAACTGCGATAATTTTAATAATCCAAAAAAACATTTAATTATTTTTTTTCTGACTTTTGGGTAGTAGACTTTTAGTATGTAGCTGGTTGTAAGAGTGTGCGGAGTCGTAGGTTTACTTAGATGTTAGAAATTAATTATATGTACTAGTGACAGGACTGACTTCGCCCGCCTAAATAACACTAATTTATCTCAATTACTTTTTTCTTCTAATAAAATTATCACTTCTGAGAAAAATGTAGTTTTGTCGAACTAAATATTTTAAACGTAACTTTTTTATTTATCAACTAGTTTAAATAAAACAGATATAAAATGATAAGGAAAAAATGCCAAGATATAATAGTGGAAACTGGATTAAAATCTGAATCATAGACAAACAGACAAAAAAATTGAGATCTGTCACATTATTAAAAGTCAACTATAAGATTTTTTTAATATACCTTCCATGTATAAACAGTGATCAGTTACAGATTTAATATAATTAGAAATATATTGTATCATAAAATCTTCCTTGCCTACCCTACTAATTAATAGCAAAGAATGAAAAAGTATAACTTTTATTTAAGCTCAATTGTATCTACTTATGACGTACATACATGTACTTATATTAATAGTTCATGCTCTTGTATTACAGTCACTTTTAATCATTTTCTCAATAAAACTTCTAAATGTCGATGTGATATCAAATTGTAACTATCAAAACACTTCAATAATCATAATAGTAAAGTTACATTACGAGATTGCCAACGTTTTCAAGGTCGAATAAGAAACGCTTTGTTCCGAGTCGATAGCGGCACAACAGTGTTTCAGAACTTCTATACATAGATATGAAGTTATAGATCGGTTTATGATTACAATTCAAATAATTATTGAATTACATAAATAGTAATATATAATCTAGATTTTTATTTCTTTGTAACTGTAATGTTTTTTTTATATGGAAAACAGAACCTAATGTCAAGACAATTTTTCCCCACTTTCCTCAATTTTTTTCGATACTTAGCGTGTTGAATGGTAGAACTCAACGCAACACGAGCAACAGCAAGATGTCGGGCTTATTTGATCGGTAGTATTTATTATCTGTGAAAATATATGTATTTATAAATTTTAAAAATCATGTTTGCTGTAAAGAATATCTTTTTATTTGTTCTATTCGGTTCTCTTACTTGTTGTAAAAACGGCAACTGAAACACAAAATGTGTAAAAATGTCAACTGTCTTACTATCACAGATATAGATGGACGGTCACACATCAAAGCCTTAGTAATAAGGTCTTGTTTTACCTTTTGGATAGTTAACCCTAAAATAACAATTGTTATTAAAATTATGAAATGAAGACATATAATCATATATGAATACTTTTTGAAAGAAAAAAAATAAATATAGGAATATTTTCGGTGCTTTTGCTAAATATATGATAATTTTAAATAAAATAAATTTAACCAGATTAAATTTGTTTCATTTAGAATGTGTAATAGTCGAAAATTAAAGATCTCATTAGGTATTAATTTTAATGATCAGAGTTTATATATTAAATTTATTTATTAACATATCAAATGATATAAAATTAAAAAGTGTCGCAGCGGCACAAGCGTTAGACTGTAACCGACAGGTTGTGGGTTCGATGCCCACTCGAGGAAATGAAATATTTAATATCTTCAATTTAAATATTTAGTGTTTTCATTTCTTCGCTCTGGTAGAGGGCAAAACGGGACGTTGAGTTCCGCCACTTAACACGCCATGCCTCAAATTCGGCGGAAAGTGGGGAACGGGAGTGGAACGGAGTGTCTTAACACTAGGTTCCTAAGTCTCCTGCCTACCCTGCTATGTGCGGGATACAGCGTCAAGCTGAAAAAATAATAATAATAAAAACGTAGTTTAATCAAACTGTTAACATAACACTATTATTTTATAATAAACAGCATTAATTATAACAAGTAAATGGCTTTAGAAAGTAGTTTTAATTAATACGGATACAGCCAGCAAATAAAACGAACAGACTGAGCTTCTTTTTGTGTTTCTTAATGAGATTCTGTAGTTTTTGTTCTTAAAAAGACTACGTATTTTGTTAACATTTTATCACGTTGCTCTCGTCTTTCATCTTGGCTATTTAATACGATATTTTTGTTGCTATGTACTTTGGAAGCGAGTGTTAAGACACTTAGTGCTCCTTCTTTCCATCGAATTTAAGGCATTGCGTGCCGAGTGACGGATCTCAACGCCGCGGCTTACTTTTATTGCTAGAGCGAAAAAAATAAAATATTAAATATTTAGTATCTTTATTATTATTATATCTAATATTTCGTTTACATGCACACTCACTTGCCCCTGCAACACGACAGGCCTTTTATATTTCTGAGCTACTTAAAAAACATTTTTTTTGCAAGACTATCTATATATATATAATATCTATCGACCACAATCTATATGCAAAATTATTTTTTTTTCAATATTCATGAACTATTGTGGTACTTATTTTAAAAAGCTTTAAGATCTGCTGAGAACATTTTGTTTGAGCGGTCAATTATAAAGAGTAAGAATTCACTATTGTTCTTAATAATTTACTATTACCTATAAATCATTAAGAGAACACTGTCTGATAAACAATAATGATTATTTATGCTTTCCTAGTTTTAGGGGGTATATCTTGTCAAAGCTGTAACACATATAAATATTCCTCTAGGTGAATAACAATCACAATGAATTACTTCTGCGTTTTATATAAACCAGATACAATATTCATAGAAGAATAATGCCTTTATTTAATAATTGTGCCCATTTTTACCTGTTAATTATGTAAAATGAAACCCAAGAGCTATCTTTAAAGATATTTCCACTCACCCTTAGTAAGCATGGGTTAGTCGAAAGTAGTAACGTCATCATGCACGTCACAGCTTATACGAGCTCATGAATATTCATTAAATCAAGCTTCAGAACTAAAATGGGCGTAGGCTGTTATGGCTCATTTTCTAAACAAAGATATACTTATGTATATGTAAGCATATGATTTGGCTAACTTGGATATATACTGCTGGCAGTATTTATATACTGCCATATATTATGTTACACTTATTAAAATGAAATATATTTTTATAAAATCTTTTATGAAATTATATATAATTATAATATATTTTCTTATTTTCACTTACATCAGTTTTGAGATTTACGCTTTTTGTAAGCTTTCATGTTAGATTATTAGTAGATTGTTGGTTATATTATAGAATACATTGAACAATTTTTAAATGGTAGTATTCTAACATTTAAAAATTGTGCAATTTAAATCAGGTTCTACGTTATTATGTTATATAATTTGATACTTTTGAAATCGTCATCATCACTACAGCGTAATAATATGAAATGCTTAACACAGTGCGTATAAATAAAGTGTCTCTATATATAAGAGCGTCAGCAATTCCAAAAATTATTGTGACACGAATATTAGTGTACAATTTTGTTCATTAGGGTAAAATTTTATATTTCAAATTGTTAAAATAAGAAAGTAAATCAGATTAAGTGTTGTAGTATTTAAAATTCAAGCGGGCGAAGCCACTGGCGGTTCGCTAGTCTTACATAAAAGTTATAAAATATAATATACAAAAGTCAATTTATAACAGACATAGTATTGAATAGTTATCTATAAAATACTAGTCATAAAGTTTTAAAATTGCTTGTTGGAGAAAATGCAATTTTTAGCTTAGCTTGGGAGTACCAAGGCACAAACAGCACATAAACTTGTATCGGTTCTCCGTAACGCGAGGAACGTGCCGGCGACGTCGGTACGCCACTTATGTGCTCAAAGTTGGCATTATTTATTATTGCTTATTCTTCGTTTAGTTATCTTTGAAAATTCAGTAATATGATTTTCTTTTAATATGTATAGTTTTTGTCGGGATGTCTTGGATACGGTTACGGAGTGGATTCGGAATTCTGATAAGCGCGCGTTAAATTCCGCTACACAATATGTAATGTCTCGATTTGAGACTGAAATTGACGAATGAAATGTCTTATTTATTTACGCCTACGTTATCTGGGTTTGGAGGACAAAGACTTAAGCTGAATAAAATATTTTTAATTTAAAGGAATATCTGTTTAATTCGCGTTTTTATTAAGGCTGTCTACAATTTAACATTCGCTTTTCTAGAAAATACAGTCATTGTTACTTTATAAGGCTACAATAGAAAAACTAATGAGTAACAAGAAGGCGAAGGCCGCTATATAAATATATTTACCTATAGAAGTAACTTAGAATGTAGTGCCTTACAGCTTGATAGGTATTGCTTGTTTTATTACAATTTAAAACATAATCAATATTAACATTTTTATTTTATTTGACGGCTTTTCAACAAATATAACTATAACTGAGGCTTAAAATATAATTCACAGAAAGCTCTAGATTTCAAGAGACTCGAGTAAGCAAAGTGAAAAGAACATTTACTTTAACATGACTACATTTTAGCTTGGGTTGTCTAGAACAAAGACGAAGCATTTAGGTCAAACGCATACGCCGACCCCTTGCAAGGGGCTAGACTTGTAGAAAATTCAAACTGTAAGACAGAGGGCAATAAACTCTTTCTAGCTGCAATAAACTGCGATCAATATAGTATGAGAGAACAAACGAGTTTCCGTACTGAATGTTGAATGGAATTGAAAAGGCCAAATAACAATAGGTTTTAATTGATGTATTTATTGTATGCAATCCATGTAAATATTAACTGTATTCTTTTATCTATAACTATACATTTCTCGATTCGATTACGCCACCGTATTAGTGCTCTTATGCATTAATTAAATACAGTGGTTGAAGTTACGTATGTGTTATACTCATGTTTTGCGTATATAATAAATAATGTATTAAAAGTTAAAATGATGTAAATCATGAAGCTTGAAGTGGTGCACGGGCACTAGCGTGTAAATGTAAACGCGACAGATTCGATTTCCACTCGACGAATTGAAATACTTAGAATGTTTATTTCCTCGTTCTGGTAACAAGGCAGAGCGAATTTCGCCTCAAGGCAAAGCATGGCGTTGAGTTCCGCCACTGAACACATAATGTCTCAAACTCGGAAAGTGGAAAACGGAAGTGAAACGGAGTGTCTTAACACATGGTTCCCGGTTCTCTCTGCCTACCCTGCCGTGTGCAGGATACTCAACGCCGCGCTTTGCCTTATTACCAGAGCGAAGAAATGAAACATTAAATATTTAAATTGAAAATATTAAACATTTCATATCCTCGACTGGGAATCGAACCCAGAACCTGTCGGTTACAGTCACACGTTTGTGCCGCTGCGCCACAGGCCTCGAAGCTTATTCTCTCTTTTATTTCTTTTAAGCTTATTCTCTCTTTTATTTCTTTTTATAAAAGCATCTTCATATTTTGTTTATTTTTTTTGTACTACTGTAATATTATTATAACGGGTTTTGAAAATTGCTGTTATATTATTTATGAAAAAAGGAGAATTCTTACAAAATATGCAGTTTTATTGCATTAACATATTTCGCTATTCGACTGTTTCCCCCGTTTCCGTTTTATTGGTTAGTTTTGCACCAGCCTTGAGCTGAATGTTAGCATATGAAGGTTTTTCCGGACCGCCCGCTTTGTATACTCAACAATACCGTCCGCCAGCTGTTCCGGTTAGCTTTTAAGCTAATATGTAAAAAGGAAATGGTTTCAATTCTATTGTTTCGGATACTGTGGGAAACATGCGTCTTTTATGTTATGTTTCGGCTTCCTGAAAAAACATTTTGTATTCCAAATTTTATGTTTTTTTTATTTGCGTTTTTTTTAATTAATCTTTTTTATTTTTAACCCCCGAAACAAAAAGAGGATGTTATAAATTTTATTTTTTTAGTTGCTCTTGAATGATGAACCGATCAAAGTGCGATGTTTTAATCAAAATAGTTATTTTTTATTAGTGATTTTGTTTGTAAAATTTATAAATTTCAACTGATCATAAAGGGCTGACATAAAAAATTGTAATAAAACGAACTCGTACTTCTCGTACCACTGGAGAACGCAGTAAAGATCGCTCTTGCAATGTGCAGATTGACGACCTATTAAATGTTATAATGTTTATAATTACACTTTTCTTTGCAAAATTATACACCAAAGAAATTGTTATAACTGCAGTTACGAGAGCTATAAGTTTTATTCGTGTTAATATTTTAAGTTAGACTGCCAGCTACAGTTTTTTTTTTATTTTTTGTTAATTATACCCAATTATATAAGGGAGTGGTGGCGCAGGCGCACTTAAATTTTTTTCTTCGCATTTATTTATTTCTTCGCTCTGAGAACAAGACAAAGCGCGGCGTAATTTTTGCCTCTCAACACGTAATGCTTTAAATTAGGCGGAGAGTGAGGAAAGGAACAGTGTCTTAACACTAGGTGCCGAAGTTCCCTCTTTCTACCCGACTATGCATGGCATGCATTGCATGCAGGATACAGTATGAAGCTGAAAATATATATATATAAGATCGATGAAAAAAAAATTTAATAAAATGTAGTTGTATGACTGTCGGGTAGCGCAGTAAAGATCGCTCCTGCACTCTGCAGCTTGACGACTCATAAAATGTTTCCCTCTTCAAATGGCTTGCATTATATACTGTAAGAGATTGTGTTGGGAATTTTTCATGTGAAGTAAAACATTTTCAACGTTAATAAAAACAACGGAAAGCTTATGATAATTATTTTTAAAATACTTCTAGTATTTTAAATTGATAATAATAGGGAAGGTATATTTTTTTTATTTGAAATCGTTTAGACATCATTTAGCCTTAAATATGTTTAAAAAATATATTTTGTATCTTAAAAAAAACATTTTCACGAGATGAAAAAGACATCATTCGTTAGAAATACTACATTTGGTATGTACAAGGGTTACTAAATGTCTAGAGTTAAAAAGATATTTAAATATAAGTATATATATACAATATTTATAAGGTATTTGTGCTAGTCATATTTAGATACGATAAGGGAAACATAGAAAGCTTTTAGATTGCTTTATAATCAGATATCCTATCCAAACCCTTTAAATGGTTATTTCCGTTATATTCCAGTAAGAGTACCTCAGGTACTTGATGGGACGCGTCGGCGTCAACGCCGGTCGATACGTCGCGACTACACCTAAGGCTTTAACTTAACTTACCTAACAAAGAAACCCAAGACATGTCATAAAATGTAACATGAAAACAAAATTAAATACATCAATCTATAAACATAATTACTGCTTATGCGGCATCTTTCTCAAAAAACCTTTTTATATTTACATATTGGTGATAGAAATCATGATGTTGAGGCTGTTTATTGAAATGTTGTTAGTTATATATTTATTTCATAATTATATGCTTATCTTTCTAATCTATTGTTATTCTTTGTTACAGTTATAGTTAATCCAAAAGCACCACCAGGCAACAAAGATAGCGCTAAAAGCTTCAACTTTGATTTCTCGTACTGGTCGCACAATGTAAGTATTTTTTCCATTTAACTACACTTATGAACATATTCGGACAAATAAAAAAAGTCGTAAATAACGGGAAAACCAATCATAAAAATAGTTTTCATATCAGTGTTGTTGAAATAAAAGCTCAAACTAAGTAAGAGTACTTAAAAGCTCTAACGACTTTTGTTTCCATCAACATTAAACAACGTATTAAGTTATATATCAAGTGAAATAAGTTTCAATGAAACATTATCGAACGCTAAGTTAGTATATAAGGAAACATTCTTGTATATATTATATACTAACTCTATTTCTGTAGCTACAGTGAATTGATTGCCTCCCTCCTACGTATTTCCTGTACGCCTTCCGAGGGTATAGACCGCGGTTATTACTTTGAAATGACGTCTTGAAATAGAAATATAATAGTTGTTCTTTCTTTTATTACACAAATAGATATTACTAGGAAATGAAATATAGTAGAATTGTATAGTGGAAACGTCAAAATAATTAGCGTAAAGATTTTTAATTACTATGAATTACCATAATTTAATGTTGTCAAATCATAATTGTTTTAAAATGAATGAATAATAAATGAATAAAGGAAAATGCCCGCGTTTTCGGTGGCGGCCATGTTGAATCGTCAACGCGATTATGGGATTAGATATCTGTGAAACGTCCTGTATTTACTGTACGGCTTCTAATCTAAACTTTACGTTGTTTCTTTTATATAACGTAATACTTAGGATTATGACGGCTCGTAAATGGTAGATCTAGCTTTTGTGGATTAGGAAAGAATTTTAAATAAAAGGTTCATTCATTGTCGTATGGTAACATCGTATATAACATTGCGTGATAACTTCCAAAATGTTGAAATGTCATATGTACGTATATAACAAACGAATCCGCGCGGCTTTGTCGGTTGGAATTATATTAATAGATTTAATTTAATATCTTTTGCCCGTGACTTCTGTTAGTGAAGATTTAGAGTGTTGGTTGATTCAATAGCCACAAAGTAAACGAGTTCCGTTTGATTTTTCTTGAATCATTTTCTTTTTGATTTCATTATAAATTTATAATAATAGTCTATTATTTTCATAGTAGATCGAAAATGTAAAAAAATCACCTAAACGATATCGAATTACTTGCCGCCAAAAAGGCATTGCATGTTAAGTGGCGTTCAACACTGTGCTTTGCCTTAATAATTAAATTTTGAAATATTTCACTCTTCAAGTGGGAATCAAACGTCGCGTTTTCAGTCGAACGCCTCGGCCCCCCAAGCATTTATATTTATTTTGATAACAGATAATGTAAGAATGGAGAAAATACATTAAAAATAAAACAATTGCTTAAATGTATGTAATAACGGATATTTCATAGATTTTTTATAGGCAACATTTTTGTTCTAAAACCTTTTTGTGTGTTGTTTAGCCAGCGTACGCCATGTAAGCATTCGAGAAGCTCATTTTGGTGATCATCAAAAACTCCTGAATTACCAAAAGAAAAATGAGAAAAAGTAGCCTATTTACATCCTGAAATTGCGTAACAATCGGTTCAGTGGTTTGACCGTGATCTCGTTACAGACAAAGTTACTTTCGAATTTGTATTATATTTTTAGTATGGATTATACACGATCTTTCACAATGAGATTCTTCAGATATGTGTTTATAATGTTACATATAGTTGCATACATAACCACAAAAATATGAGACGTGAATAATAAAAAAGGTAGCTAAGGAACTAGCAACTATGTAGAAAAATACATTAAAACTATGTTATATTTAAGGTCTCGATTAATTTTAATTTTAAATTTGCAAATGATGAACAACATCTGAAGAGCTATCCTCGTAAAATCGGCTTTCGCTGCCATTTTATTGCGGCAGCCGACGCACGAAATTAACATTAATTGTATATGTACATATTTATCAACATTTTGCAAATGCAAATCTTGAATACTCATTTAAACAGACGCGCTAGGTCGAAGTCGGAATATTGTTTATGGTTTTATTTAAAAAATATACATGTAACAATTATTACGCGTTCATATTTTTTTATTTTTTATTTAATAATATATATACATATCTATGTTGAAAAAAAAAACAAACATCAAGAGGAGTTTAGAGAGTTAGTTTTTTTAGTTAATTGGTAAATGAATTTTACACTATTAAATTTTTCCTACTTAATAATCACGATTATCTTAAATATTACATGTATATAAACTGAGTAATACTCGTAAATTGAATGATTTTTGCCAAAATCTTAGATATGAAGAATACTAAATTGTAATTATAAAGCAATCTCAATCACGTATTGTCCATTTGAAATTGAAACCGCAAACGGGGCGTTTGGAAATCCGCGGTAATGTGGCAATTTTGCAATTAATTGCCTTTGAGATTAGAATTTGTGGATTCTACGGTCCACAAGTGATTGCGGGTTGGACCTTGGGCATGGGGAATGTTTGCTACATTACAAAAATAACTTTACTACAGATATTCTGGGCGTCTTTATAACGGGGGCTAATTGATTTTGCAACGAATATTCAGTCGTATGGAAAATTCAAAGTTCTAACTTGGAATAAATAAATAAAGTTTAGTCCCACCTCTAACATGGGTTCACGACCTAAGTCTGGCAGACACTTGACCGAAGGGTCCTACTCTAATGAGCCACTACGTCATGCAAAATGTTGCTTTGTTCAAGTAACTTTATAGTTGTACTCATGAATAAACAAAAACATTGTAGATTGATCTCTCAATAATGTTGTTGAAATAATGTTGTTTCATTTTAAAAATTGGTATATTCAAATTGTATTACATGATTTTTTTTTTACAGCAAAGTGATCCTGAATTTTCATCTCAAATTATGGTATACAAAGATATTGGCGAAGAAATGCTTCAACATGCCTTTGATGGTACGTATTTTAGTTATTACATTTTATTTAATATTTCAAAGAAGTAATTCAACTCTGGTCTGGACTTGTTTTAGGACAAATCAATTTGTATAAACGTTCATTTTGTATATTTTTCAAAGCAAATATTTTTTGTTAGCAAAATTTTTGGGGTTTGGTATGGATCACCTTACTACGCCCTTGTAGCTACTAGTAAATGTTACTTTATAATTGTTTATTGAACAGGCTACAATATATGCATATTCGCCTACGGACAAACGGGTGCGGGGAAATCGTATACTATGATGGGCAGAGGGGAAGAAGGACAGGAGGGCATCATCCCTCAAATATGTAAAGATTTATTCAGACGCATACGACAAACTACAAGCGACGATCTCACGTACTCCGTAAGCAAAAATTTATACCTATATTATATAGATGAACACATGTAATTTTACTTTTCTCATATATAATTATTATTTTAAATATGTATATATTTTTAGTGTTTTTACTTTTATTCTCTACTGAACTTTTAAAGGTCGAAGTTTCATACATGGAAATATATTGCGAACGGGTCCGGGATCTACTAAATCCGAAAAATAAAGGCAATTTGCGAGTACGTGAGCACCCGGCTCTCGGCCCCTACGTTGAAGATTTGAGCAAACTCGCTGTTATGTCCTATCAAGACATTTATGATCTCATAGACGAGGGCAACAAGGCTCGGTACGTAATAGTTTTATTTAACATGATGTATTAGGAACTTTGTGAAAGAACTACAAGTAATGATATAACATTTAATTATGACATATAATAGATCGTGAATTATTTTCTTTAGATCGATTAAATTGACTATTTAAATAAAAGCAGTGCAATTTAATAAAAGTTTTTAATTTTACTTTGACAATAAAAATAGTATAAATACTTATGTATTGTCTTTACCATATAAGTCCTGTAATAAAGAAAACTAATAATGGTATAACAGCTTCACACTGTATTCGCACATGGCAGCATAGGCAGGGAACCTTAGTGTTAAGATACTCCGCTCTGTTTCTCACTTTCCATTAAATTTGAGGCATTGCGTGTTAAATGGCGGATATCAACGCCGCGCTCTGCCTTGTTACCAGAGCGAAGAAATGAAAATATGAAATATTTTATTTCCTACAACCTGTCGCATTAACAGTCGCAATCTTGTGTACCTCCGCGTAACAACAGGCCTCAAGAGAAGTGACTTGAATATGTTTACGTTATTAAGAATTATATTTATTATTTATTTAACACTTTATTACACCAAAAAAAAAGGATAAGGAAAGTAAAACACAATATTTTCAACCTTTACCGTAAAAAATCTGCGAACATAATAATATTGAAATTGATAGGCGTACAAATATTTAATAAAAAAAAATCTTATTTTTTATTATATTTTAATGAATAATTATATTAATTAAACAATAAAATTGTTATTCTTGATAACCTGAACATATTCAAGTCGATCCTCTAGAGGACGCATCATACACGCTACCAAAGTGCATACAGCGTTCACCTTGACATAGAAATGTAAGTGGATTCCACTGATAGTGACTTTAATTGAATGTAATGCCATTTATCAATTATTGTCACATCGCTAATATAATTAGATTTACGTTACATTTTACATCCGTATGGACTTCGTGGATTTCTGTCTTATAGTTTAAAACATTGCACGTACATATATAATATGAATAGTTTAAACGTTATAAAATACAACGGAACAAAAGGTTTATGTAGTTTAATAAAGTAAGACGACAAACTTTTTAGAGGTCTGTCGTGGCGCAGCGGCACAAGAGTGTGACTACAACCGACAGGTTCTGGGTTCGATCCTCAGTCGAGGAAGTGAAATATTTAATATTTTCAATTTAAATATTTAATGTTTCACTCAACACGCAATGCCTCAAATTCGGCGGAAAGTGGGGAACGGAAGTTAACCGGAGTGTCTTAACACTAGGTTCCCGGGTTCCCTCTGCTTACCCTGCCTCGTGCGGGATACAACGTGAAGTTAAAAAAAAAACATTTTATAATTTTATATGTTTCTAACCAGCAGTATACATACAGTACACAAATATGAGATGTAAGATTAGTATAATTGTAACGATTCTGATTTATGCACGAAGTTCTAGGACTTCTATATAGTTCTAGGTCAAATATTACTTGTGGAGAAGTTACGCTTAAATTGAGAGTAGGTAATGCCTACAATTATATTAACAATGTCATATTTATATGTAGGTATCGATTAATAAACGACATAACTGCCACTAGATTTTCTTTGTTTCGCGAACAAATGGAAAAGATATCTAAAATTGAAAATAAATATTTTTTTTTTCCACAGAACTGTAGCAGCTACGAACATGAACGAAACATCTTCACGATCTCACGCTGTGTTCACAATTTTCTTTACACAGCAAAGGCATGATAAGACAACAAATTTGATGTCCGAAAAGGTAAGGCTAAGAATCATATAATATGTATGTATGTATACATATGAATTTTGTAATAGAAAATAAAATATCTGTAATATTCCTGAGAATTATCTTTTGGTAGAGCAAATTTGGAAAAATCTCCGTACCGAAATGCTAACGACATAAATAAACCCTAAAACAACTATAAGAATTTCGTAGCTAGATTAGAGCGTATGGCTTAGTGGTCAGAGCGCTTGGACGGTTTCCGAGAGGAGCGGCTTCAAATCTTACTACATTTAAATTTGTATACCTTTTCTAAATTAGTTCTTATCTGTTATACGATTGTGGATTCGATTCCCAATTGGGGTAGTAAATTGTTTTCATACATTCGTTCAGGTACTTACCACTAAGTTCCCTTCGTCTACCCAGCTATATATGGGATGGGCGTTTAAAAATAACCTTAAGTAAGATAATTAAAGTGAATTATATTTGTGTGCAGGTATCCAAAATATCTCTAGTAGACTTGGCGGGCTCCGAGCGAGCCGACTCCACCGGTGCAAAAGGCACGCGGCTGAAGGAGGGCGCGAATATCAACAAATCGTTGACCACTCTTGGCAAAGTTATTTCCGCTTTAGCCGAAATTGTAAGTTATCTTTTATTTTTTATTCATATTATCTTATGTTGAAATGATTGTGTAGTCGTTGATATTAATGGTTGGGTGAATATATAAAAGTGTGTAGTGGTGCTTCTATCATATAAAAACATAACTTCCAGAAATAAATGCAATTTATTAAATTCTTATGTGTCAGTTCTAATATTAAACCTTCTTTGACCTTAGGAGGCCTTAAGGTGACTTATTTACTTTACATTTAAAATATTATATATTATGTAAAGAATAAAGTTTAATTTTCTTAAAATACGACTATCTTTTGCGCTGAGATTGATCTTTCAACAATTTTAAATATTTATCATATTTAAAAATAATATATGAGTAAATATTTATTATATTTATTCCTTGGTCAATTCATTTTGGTGTAAAAAATATCTACTTTGGAGCAAATTAATATGTATGTATGTATGTATGTATGTATGTATGTAGTTGTAGCAATATAGGTAGTGTGTGTCTTGCTAATTGTTACATTAGTGAGAATGTGTGTGACCGTCGAGTGCTAGACATATGTATGAATATAATTTTATATAAATAAACACAAATTAACATAAATATATAATATAAAAAAAAATGCATTTATAGAGCATGTTTATAAAATTTAAATTCAATAAAATGTATTAAAATTAAGCTTAAAAAATGTATTTGAAATTCATAATTTATATATTCACAAATTAAATAATAATAATAAAAGTTATTTGCTAACTTTAATTTATTCTGATTTGCAAGATATGTATATGAATATATAGATTTATACACGATTTTCAACTGTCCCACTGCATCTTGTTTGTTTGGATGCGTGCAGTCGGTAAGTGGAATGCCCTTATGAAATCTTTGTATCTATCAATGTGTTTTATGGATATGCGTTAGATAGGGACCACAACGTTAATGTTAGTGAAGTTCCAACTCTGTGTTAAACGTAATATAATTGATATTTAAATCTGTTATAATTCTGACTGTATAAGATATATTAAAAAATCTTCTTTTTTTATTATAATAGGGCCCAAAATAATGATTTTCAACATTTTTGTTTGTCTGTGCGTTTAAACGTGAACAAAACAATAATTAAGACTATTAAATAAAATACTGCAACTCACACTAACTCTAGCTTCAAATATTTTTTTGAATATAAATTCTTATTAAAATTTTAACAACTTTCAATATTGTGTGAAAAATGATAACTTTTTTCATTTCCGCAGATTTGGAACTTTACCGACGACAAAAATTACTCCTTAGCTTTATTTACACGTACTAATGAAACCTTATGTACGACCAAACACTTACCTCCACTTAGTGTAGCTTTGTACAAACATAAATGTGTACTGTGTATATGTGTTGCTTGCCTGTAATAATTAATATAGAATAACTAACATACTGATACACTATTTTATATAGTAATTTTGTTAATTGTGATTAATTATTGGCTTAATCAATAAAATCATGTATGTATTATAATAAAAAATCATAATGTAAATTAACCAATTATTTTATAACGTAAAAGCACTGTTAATTTTAGAAACTAGTACAGATATTTTTCTAGCTTTATATTTTTAAGCAATAGGGTAATAGACAATAGGTTTTTTTTAATATATACACACCCACAGATTAAACAAAACTGTGAATTGTTTTTTTGTTGTTAGCTTTTTTACAATAAGCAAATCCACGTGCTTTTAATATTTATGGCCGTTATATATTAATAATATATATTTAAATTTATTCTATAAATGTTATAGGCGTCAAAGAGTAAGAAGTCGAAGAAAGCAGACTTCATTCCATATCGTGACTCTGTCCTCACTTGGCTGTTGCGTGAAAATCTCGGCGGTAACTCCAAAACTGCGATGATAGCGGCCATATCTCCCGCTGACATCAATTACGACGAAACATTAAGTACTTTGAGGTAAACTTTTTAATTAATTTTATGTGAAAAGTGGTTTGTCACTTTAGTAATAAAATCCAATTTTAAATAAATTTTATTAAATATAACAAGCGTGTGATCCTTACTCGTAGGAAATATTTAATATTTTCGTTTCTTCGCCCTGGTAACAAAAAAAAAGCGAGGCGTTGAGTTCCGTCACTCAGCACGTAATGCCTCAAATTCGACGGAAAACAAGAAACGGAACGGAGTGTATTGACACTAGGTTCCCAAGTTCCTTCTACTACCCTATCAAGAAGCTAAAACAAACCTATTTTTCTGTAATATTCATAAACAGATATGCAGACCGCGCCAAACAGATAGTATGCAAGGCGGTCGTCAACGAGGACGCAAACGCCAAACTTATTCGTGAACTCAAAGAAGAAATACTCAAATTGCGAGAACTACTCAAGGCCGAGGGCATTGATGTCGAGGAAGGTATGACTTTTGTTTATATTTAAGTATGTTTACTATTAACTGTATAGGGTTAGTCGTCATGTGAATTGATAGATCGTTGTTTTGTAAATAGCTATGTAAGCGCCACAAACGTCGATTTCCATGATACTAAACTTGAACTTTTGTTTTCAATCGCTAAGGACCAGATGGTAGAGTCGTTTATGAAAAGAAAGAACAACCTACCAGTAAGTAACGTAAAGAGGCTTACGCATATGTACACCCCACCTTGTACGCTTTGCCTCCTCGGGGTTGCCAGATATAAAAAAAATCAATAAACAAATATTATTGACGCTGGCAACTCGACACCTAAAAAAAATGAAAAATAATGCACCCTTACTCCAAGGCTTGTGGCGTTGTAGGCGTTTTTATTAAATGAATCGTCACCTTGTAGGTACATATATATTGGTTACGTTATATACCTTGCGCTTATATTTATATATTGGTGTTGGTTTTTTATAAAAAAAAGAATTTATAATTATATTTTAAATTAATAAGTTAAATATAAAATGATATCTTTACGACAGATATTCTAAGTATATGATAAGTATGTATCATAACTCCTGAGCATTTTAATATTCATAGAAAATAAAACACTTATTGGCTAAACGACAATATTTTACATTAAAAAAATAAACGAAAAAAAAAAACAAAAAGGTTTTATCGTAATGTACTTTTTACGCCACAAGTTGAAATGCTCAGCTTGTGTTTACCGTTCGCGGCGAAAATATAATTTATTTTAATTATATTTTTATATTAATAATATATATAAATTATATTTTTGCCAAATAAATTATAAAATAATTTATTTGGCAAAAATATAATTTATATATTATAATTTTTTAATGAAACCATTTTTTTTTAAAACTACTTTATAAAAAAAAACAATGACTAATCAAATTTAGTTTATTTAAAACAGAAATAAAAACATATATATAGATTTCAATATAACAAAATTAAAAAATAAAAAATTAATACTTATTTTTAATCATGATTACAATCGGGAAAGATCATGAAATATAGTTTCTCGACATTAATAAATGTCGCGGACGGTGTGTATCTGATATCCATATATCGCAAAAAAGCTTTATAGCTTCGCATGTTTTCTACTATATGTGTCCGTTTTGTATTTATATTATTATATTTCCAATGTAATATCGTTACGGTGGCCCAATTTTGATGATTATTTTGAAAACTTTTATAATCTTGGTAGTATTATATATTCCAGCTTACGCAGGGCATGTATCGTAGCTTTAATTTATATATTATATAAAGGTATGTTATGTATATCTCTGTAAAAAATTTGGCCATTCGTATTATATTTTTTTGTCATCATATTAGATAGAACAATACAAGAAAAGGGTCATTTTGGCACTTGTATTGGTTTTGGACAATGTTCACCATAAGAATACACGGTGTTTGGTGGCAATCTGAAAAGTTGATACCCACAAATGTCAAAATCAAATTGTGAACACTGGGAAATAAAGTTGTCTCTTTCTTTCTTATATACTTTTTAATTTGATGAAACAGGAGAGGAGAATACGTCCCCGACGCGTAAGAAAAGCGAATCAGAAGCGCTTTCGCCCAAACTATCTCGAGCTGCAACGACTATCGCTGAGGAGGCTGTGGATCAGTTGCAAGCCTCTGAAAAACTTATTGCAGGTAATGAACAATTTGAAAAATAATAATTAAATTTTGCTTTCCCAGTTTACTGTAATGGGTTCTATTTATAAATTTTATTTTATTACATTTTTTTCATTTTTTTTTTTCTAGAGGTACATAACTATTACTGACGAATATCTTAATTTCTTCGCTTTAGTAACAAGACAACACGTGGATTTGCCTTTATTACGCAACACATATTATTTCGAAAAATAAATCGGAAAAAAGTGAACGGAGTGTCTTAACACTAAGTTTCCACAGATTTTTTTTTAAATCTGTTTTCTTTTCACAGAACTTAACGAAACTTGGGAAGAAAAGCTCAAGCGCACAGAACAAATCCGCGTCCAGCGTGAGGCGGTGTTCGCTGAAATGGGTCTCGCTGTGAAGGAAGGAGTCACCGTGGGAGTGTATTCACCAAAGAAAACACCGCATTTGGTCAACTTGAACGAAGATCCCAATTTATCTGAATGTCTACTTTATTATATAAAGGATGGTAAGTATATTTATCTCCTAGATCTATTTCAATGTTAAAATATATGTTTGTTTTTGTTTAAAAAAACGTTTTTAGGTATATCGTAGGAACAATAGAGATTTGACTGTGAGGTGACCTTTCGTGGTATAAAATGTTGTGATTAATTTTAAATTAACGTTCCTGTTTAATTTGTATAAAACTTTTATGTTTCTTATTTATTTATTTATTAACCAATTATTATGTTATAGCGTAACCGTTATGTAATACGAGATACGATATTCTCATATTTCACTTATTTAATTGAAGCGTGACAGGTTGTGGGTTCGATCCCCAGTTTTAAAGCGAACAGATTGTCTTAATATCAGGTTCAGGCTCAGGTTCTCTTTGCATACACTGCTATATGCGGGATGCAACGTGAAAGTGTAAAAAAAACACTTTTCCCTTTTTTAAACCATACGGTCATACTATGTCATGATATATGTCATGTAAGTGAAGATTTTGTTTAGAAAAAATGCGTACTTTAAATTTTGTAATTAAATCTTGCATAGATGTAAATGGGGACATAGAAAATATCACAATATTTTCTATATCATATGAGTTGAGCAAGTGTATCCAATGACAAATGGTTTCGCACCAATAACTGTAGCAGTCTGTATACATTATACTACTCATTAAGACGTTAGTGGCATTTGAATATTATAACTAAAATTAACTTTTTCAGGTATCATCGTAAATATATTCGTAGTTAAATATAGTATATATCGGTATAAAGTTTATATACTGTTTCTGTACTGACCGATTACTTTATTCACATTCTCTAATTTTAAAATCAAACATATTTATGTTTGATTTTTCCAATTTTCTCATACAACATTTTTTTTCTAGGCGTAACTCGCCTTGGTACGGCCGAAGGGCATGTCCCGCAAGATATCCAGCTTTGTGGTTCCCACATTTTAAGTGAACATTGCATCTTTGAGAACACTGATGGCGTCATCTGTCTTATACCGCATCGTGGGGCGCTTATTTATGTAAATGGGCGCGAGGTTAGTAATTTTATATAATTTCAAATGTTTAATGTTATACTTATATTATAATGACACCTGTCGTGGGACAAGTGCACAAGTATGATTGTAACGGATTCGATTCCCATTCGAAGAAACGATATATTTTATATATTCAATTTAACCATTCATTTTTTTCATTTCTTCGCTCTGATAACAAGGCAAAAGCGTGATGTTGAGTTCCGCCACTCAACACGCATAAACATTATGATCCCAGGTTAATTTGCCTACCGTGCTATGTGCAGGATACAGCGTGAAGCTAAAAAAGCCTATTTTTATATAATTTCATCATAGATTAATTTTATATAAAATATTAAATGTCTGATTATTGCCAGTTTAAAGTCGATAGTAATTATTGTGAAAGTTAAATGTACAAATATCACTATTATATCGTTATTAGATAGGAATAATATGAAATTTATAAATGTATAATAGTGAGAACCAACACCCTGCTTTTTCCGCGGAAACTTACTGACATATTGAAGTCAAATTGCTCATATTATAAAGGAAATAAATTGTAATCTGTGTCTTATTTTAATATGTATACTGTAAAGTTTTATTTAAATTCGACCAATAGTTTTCGAGAGAAAGAGGAACAAATATATAATCCATCCTCACAATCATTCATATTAATATTATCAAAATTAAAAAATACATTAAAAAAATTCAAATATTGCTTAATTAATTTCCTTAGGTAACCGAGCCGATAATCCTAAAGACGGGATCCCGCGTGATCCTCGGCAAGAACCACGTGTTCCGCTTCACGCACCCCGGACAGCCGCGCGAGCACCTGCCGCACCTGCCCAGCAACAATAAAGACACGGTCAATGATTTAACCGAAAGTGTTACTGAAGGTATACATACATACTTACTTACTTACTTATTTTGAAGATGGTAAAATGTGTCTGTTTAAGGAAAATAAGTTTTAGACATTAAAAACTATTCAAATATATCTAAATAATACTAAATAATTAAAAAACGCGCGACAGGTTGTTAGTTCGATCCCCACTCGAGAAAATGAAATATTCAATATTTTCAATTTAAATATTTAATGTTTTCATTTCGTCGCTCTGGTAACAAGGGGAACGACAGCGTTGAGTTCCACCACTCAACATGCTATACTTCAAATTCGGCGGAAAGTGGGGAACGCAACGGAGTGTCATAACTCTCTAGATTACCAAGTTCCCTATGTCTATCCTGATATGTGCGGGATACAGCGTGAAGCTGAGAGAAAGAGAGAGAGAGTAAATTATAAGACGATAAAACTTTTCTGATTTAGCACCAAGTGACACGGAAACAGTGGACTGGGACTACGCGCAATGCGAGCTATTAGAGAAGCAGGGTATTGATCTGAAGGCGGAAATGCAGAAACGCCTCGTCGCCCTCGAGGAGCAGTTCCGCCGGGAGAAGGAACATGCTGATCAGCAGTTTGAGGAGCAGAGAAAGGTAAAAGGATATTTGGAAGGAAGTGACATGTCGTCCCGTAACGACAACTAACATAAACACTATACAATATATACATATGCTTTAGACTTTTATACATCTACCCAAATAACTTAAAAAAAATATCTTTTTCTACAATTGTCTCTTAACAAAATATGACATTCATTTTTTGCCTGCAGGCAAAAAAGTACACGTGTGAAGATGAAGTCTCATTGATTTTAAAAGCAAAATAGTTAAAACAAAAGATTAAACCAACGAAAGCGAAACGATTCAAAATACAAAGTTCTATACCATATTGCTTTATCCTGCGAAAAGTAATAAAAAACTTAGTACTTACATTATTAATTTTTCAGAATTATGAAGCTCGAATTGACGCTCTACAACGTCAAGTGGAAGAACAAAGCGTTACAATGTCCATGTACAGCTCCTACACGCCCGAGGACTTCCACAACGACGAAGATATATTTGGTAAATATATTATCTGTTTGGTAAATATATTGTCATAAATATAGACAATTATTTACGTTTTTTTTTATATTTAAGGTATATAGAGTAGAATTTATCTTTTTTATCTTAATAAAAATTGAATTTACTATATTTTCATAGAAATCTAATAATTTTTAACTAATGTTTATCTGTTTTAATAATAAAATTTATATATTGTCTATTTTTCATTTTCATTTCATTCACATTAAATTATAGGGCCATTTTATTTTCATTCATCTATAAAAAAAAATCACAAAAAAATATTCAATAGTTCCCATATCGTACAAAAATTCTAAAAAAATCAATACACGAACTCCATACATAACATGTGTAACTCAATAGCGTGTGGTGGGGCAGTGAATCCCCTGTTTGAGACAGAGTGCTGGTCGGCGCGCGAGG
The DNA here is from genome assembly GCA_019049475.1 of Eueides isabella. Taxonomy (NCBI): domain Eukaryota; kingdom Metazoa; phylum Arthropoda; class Insecta; order Lepidoptera; family Nymphalidae; genus Eueides; species Eueides isabella. Next base: position 3,757,296 of record CM032399.1, on the reverse strand, counting down.
TGGGGCTCGCCGCGTGGGCCTTCCGCAAGTGGAAGTATCACCAGTTCACCTCGTTGAGAGACGATTTGTGGGGAAATGCTATATTTTTGAAGGTATGTAAGCTTTTTTTATTAAGGATATTATTTTTATTTTAATATATTTTACAGTTAGAAATGCTTTCAATCAATAAAATGTTATCTTCTAAAATATGTGAGTTTGGATTTGGTATAAATTAAAATATCTTGATGACCTCTTTGTATGATCTTGAAGAACTTTATTATATTTTAAATTAAAAATTAAAGTATCTAGTTCTTAGACAACTGAAATGTTGTGGGAATTATTTAAAGAATATATTTTATAACCTTTAAAGCTTACCATAATGTTTTATAAATTTACTTAATATAAATCAATAATATTTAAAGCTCATTAATTCTTTTAAAACAGGAAGCCAACGCAATATCAGTAGAGCTTCGCAAAAAAGTTCAATTCCAATTCACTCTACTAACCGACACGCCCTACTCGCCCCTACCCGCGGAACTCGCACCGCGGGACGAAGGCGACGACGAATACCGACCTTCCGCACCCACTGTAGTCGCTGTCGAAGTCACCGATACTAAGAATGGAGCTACCCATTATTGGACTTTGGAGAAGTTACGGTAAGGATGGTAGATTACTATAGTTGATGTAGTTTTGAGCGGTGATTACACATTACTGTATCTAGTGCGCTAGGTTAGGACCCTTTAATGTTCTCTTTATTAAATGCCCTACATGATGTAGTGCACTAGAAGTAGTGTGGTGTAATAGCCGGTTAAATAAAGGTGATGGTTGATAGTTTTAAATAGTGATTTGGTTTGGAATGTTGGGTTAGGTTAGTGAAGTAGATGTTTTAAATAACTATTTTATTTTATATGGAAGTAAGTAATAATAATTCTAATGAAATTTTATTACTAGAGATAATGTATAGTTTTTTTTTAATATGTGATAAATTATCATAGGTGTCTGATTAAAGTATTGTTCAAGATATTATTATTGTTTTTATATATACATTTTTAAATTTTTAACATGAACAAGATCATACATTATTTATATTAGTTTTATCTTAATATATTTATTTTATTTAATCATATTCATTTTATACCATTGCGTTTTTTAAGTATGTTTGCCTTGTTTTGTGTTTATTTTAGTTTTTGACGTATGAACATTTACATTTTTTTTTTTTTTTTTTTATTTAAAATATCACTTATGCTCAGCAGTGTTCGTCATACATATATATGTATACTGGTTCATTTTTTATTTTGTAGTATAAATATGATCGGTCAGTAATTTTAGTATATTATATAAAACAAATATATTGTAGTTATATTTTCATATAGGTAAGTATAATATAAAGTATATATTGTAAAAAATTCAAAATTTTTTTACTAGCTGTCTATATCTATTAATGGCGCTTTTATTTTTTGCTGCTTTTTATTTTCATTTACATAACTAAGCTTTTATACTGACATATATTTAATCATTATATATTATTTTTCGAATTTACTTTATTGTGCCTATCAGTTGAAACATAACGCATATTAACTTAATTTTTAGAAAAAGAGTGTAAAATTATGGTTTTATAGTTTAAATTAAACATGGTATAGTATAAAACGATAAGAAATTTCTTAAAGTTGAAATAAATAAAGTAAGTCATAAAAGTGAGACATATAAAGGTGAAATAATAGAATAAAAAAAAAAAACCGGGAAACAAATAGGTAGGCTAGTGAGTATCTCCAAGGCGGATATATTTTCCGTAGCCACCGCCTGGAGCTCATGCGCCAGATTTACAACATGAACGAGGGCGCGTGCGCGGAGGACGAGCCCCCCGCGCTCCCCGCCGCGCCCCCCGCCGCCGCCCTCGCCGCCCCCGCCGCCCCCGCGCCCAACGACGACCTGCTACAGTGCATCTCCACTTGCGCGAACAACACGAGGCTTTCACTAGCGAATCTACTGCCCTCGAGGTTGGTCCGGGAGAAACAAACCAGCGTGTAGCGAGAGACAATTTGCTTGAGGAAAATTAATCACGGCGATTAAGTGGTCGTATTTAGGCATATGTATCTGAGGCACATTATATTGATTGACTGTTTTGTTTCTGCCTGAAGTACAGGAGTTTGAGTATGTTATGTTAATTCCACCAACTTTGCAGACACGCTTTTATGCGCTTTGTCTGCTTTTTGTTGATCATTTTGTTAAGCTTTTGAGCGTTCAGTTGGCTAGAGGAGACGGCAGAATCGAGAGGAGTGATGGCCGTATTGTTTACGTTGTGTGTATGATATTCGTGTTGTCTGTACTCGCTTTGAAGGAACACGACACCTTGTAAGATGTCACATTATTAGCACTATTTAATAATTCAAAATTCATTGCTAATTCATTATTTGAATATTAGGTACATTTGGTTCTTCTATAACGTAGATCCTTTACCTTGCCGGTTACTTTTTATCACGCGTTTATTTCAACAATAAGACGATTTAAATGTAAAATATGTTAACAAAACCTTTTTTTTTTATTGCTTGCACGCGCTGGCGCTTGTACTTATGACTACCTTAGAACTTTATTAAACTATAACAAATAAATTTAATAATTATAATTTTAACATAATATTTAAAAGTTACTTTGTTCGTTTAATAGGCAACGTTTAGAGCTGATGCGTGAAATGTACCACAACGAAGCGGAGCTTTCGCCCACCTCGCCCGATCACAACATCGAGTCGGTCACCGGCGGTGATCCGTTCTACGACAGGTTCCCGTGGTTCCGTCTTGTTGGACGGTAGGCTTACTGTTTCTTTTTCTTTTAATTTTAATAGTTTTGAAAGTTTGAGATTGTTTCTATCTAAATTATTTATGTTAATTTCTTCTGTACAATTATAAAATAAAATTTAATACTAAATTTAAATTATATTTTCTGTCTTATGTGTAGAATAAAACTTCATATAAAAAATAGTACAAAATTAATAATTGTGTAGAAGAAAATATGTAATGATAGCTGTATAAAAAAAATTAAAATGAAATTAATTTTTAACTATTTTTATTTATATTATTTTTTTACAATTTACGAAACAGATGAGATAATACATTAATACTTATTTATTGCCACCTCTTTTTAAGAAATAAAACGTATACTGTCCTAGGGCTCACCCACTTATTCACTTTCACGCTGTATCCCGCAAAAGGCAGGGTAGACGGAGGGAATTTGGAAATCTAATTTTAAAACACCCCATTCCGTTCGCCACATTTCGCCGAATTTGAGATATTGCGTGGCAAAACTCAACGCAGCCTTGTTATCAGAGCGAAGAAATGGAAATATTTAATATTAAAATAGAAAATATTTTTATATATTATTTAAAAATGAGGACATAACGATACAATATTACACGTATGCTAATATTAAAATCAATAATGTTTTCAGCTATTTTATGTATAATTTAATGATAATTTTGTTAACAGGAGTTTTGTATACCTCTCGAACCTCCTGTACCCGGTTCCGCTCATTCACAAGGTCGCGATAGTGAATGAGAAAGGAGACGTGAAGGGCTACCTGCGGGTGGCCGTGCAGGCGGTCATCGATGCCGAGAAAAGTAATTATACTATTGTCTAAATTAAATGTTATTTTATTTAGAACAGCACAAGATTAAGTTGGCAGAGGGAACTTGGGAACCTAATGTTAAGAAACTCCGTCTTTTGTTCCCTACTTTCCACCGAATTTGAGGCAATTTGTGTTGAGTGGCGGAACTCGACGCCGCCAGTAAAAATAATAATTGTTAAAATTTCTTCTATTATGTTATTACTTCACGCTCGGAACACATATTGACATAGCTGGTTAACCATTTTTTTTTACTTTACTATTTATAGTACTGATATTATAAATTATATCAGTTCAATAAAATATAGTTAAGTAAGGATCTAGTCCATCCGTAGTAGAAATAACCCAATTTTACAAGTAAACAAATATTAAATATAATATCTTTGTTAAAAGCAATAATTGAGGCCTATAGTGGCGCAGCAGCACAAGCGTGTGACTGTATCCGACGAGGTTGTGGGTTCGATCCCACTACACAAAATATTTAATGTATTCATTTCTTCGCCCTGGTACAAGGCACCAAGGTTGAGTTCCGCCACTCAACACGCAATGCCTCAAATTTGGCGGAAAGTGGTAAACGGAAGTGGAACGGAGTGTCTTAACACTAGGTTCTCAAGATCGCCTCTGCCTACCCTGCCATGTGCGAGATACAGCGTGAAGCTGAGTAAAAGCAGTAAATAATGATTATTTTTACAGATAACGCAGAATTCGCAGCCGGTGTAAAACAATCGGCTAAAATCTCATTCGACGACGACATAGCGCCCGCGCGCTCGCGCCTCAAGGCCATCTCCAGTGTGGAGAAGAACAACGCACTAAATGCTATTACTATGGAGGACAGGCCCGAACAGGACTCTAATATTAAAATTGAAGGTATTCATTCATTTTTTATTTGGTAGACGTATTGATTAACGTCAGAGTGGTTTATGAATATTGAATCTGAATAGAAAATTAAAAACGGTTTTTTTTTATGTTCCATTCACATTCAAGAATAAATTTAAAGTAATTTATTCTTCAATGTAATTTTTTTCCATAATTTAAGATCAAATCCCACTCATCGGAATTCAATAATTTTATCTCCTTACTGTGGTTAAGGTAACATGGTAAAGCGCGGCGTTGAGTTCCGCCACTCACCAACGCAATGCCTCAAATTCGGCAGAAAGTGAAGAGCGGGACGGATTGTCTTAACACCAAGATTCCCTGCGTATCCTGCCATATGCGGGATACAGCCTGAACCTGAATCAAAACAAGATTAAATATTCAAATATAAAGTAAAATTATTTGTATGCAAGTTATTATTACATTTTAATAAACAACAAGGTAAAGCGCGGCGTTGAGTTCCGTCACTCGACGCGCAATGTCTCGTAAAGTAGGGAACGAAATGTTTTAATACGTAAGTTCTCTGCCTAACCTACTATAGAGAATATAGCTAAGAAAATCACCATAAATAATTAAATTTATTCTTTCATATAGAACTGGCAGTGGCCGAATGCGACGCTGACAGCGGACGCGGGGACAGCTCGCTAGCATCCGAACTGAAGGAGGAAGATCTTCCCGAACACCTCACTCTGGGACGTGAATTCACTTTCCGGGTCACTGTGTTACAAGCGCATAGCGTCTCTACTGATTACGCTGATGTGTTCTGTCAGTTTAAGTAAGTTTTTTTAATTTACACATCTAAATGGATATATTATTTGAATGAAAAAAAATATTTATGAATAATAGTTGTTTTTGTATGATTTGACATTGAATTTATTTCATTTTACTTAGTACATATTTACATAATTGTTTACTTGGTACATATTACTTAGTACATATGTAAATATGTACTTGTAATTGTACATAATTGTTCTTATCAAATTTAGATTGAAAACACCTTTATATATTTTTAATTATAGGAAATGTATAGATTAGTTGTGCAGTATATATTATATTTAATAATATATATATATATATATATATATATATATATATATATATATATATATATATATATATATATATATATATATATATATATATATATATATATATATATATATATATATATATATATATATATATATATATATTTCTTGTTTTTCGTTTTAGCTTCCTACATAGAAATGAAGATGCGTTCTCAACAGAGCCTGTAAAGAACACTGGGAAGAATACCCCTCTTGGCTTTTATCATGTACAAAATGTAAGTAATACTATAATTATATTAAAAAAATCTTAAAACTTATCATATTTGTTATTATAATTCTCAATAATTCTCAATAATTCAATAAATGTATTTTTATTTTTCTAGATCACAGTGCCGGTGACGAAATCGTTCGTCGAATATATTAAATCGCAGCCCATCGTTTTCGAAGTGTTCGGACACTACCAGCAACATCCTTTGCATAAGGTAATAAATAATTTAAAACGTTTATTTCAATGTCAATTTTTATGAGAAGCTTAGAAGTATAGAAGAGTGTTAAACGCGAATTTATTACCGTTACTTGGTAATTATGTATTTGATTAACAATTAATTAGCGAGGAAATACCTTATAGCTGTCATTGTCAACTATCTTTGTTAAAATATGAAGTGATTGTATCTCAATTTTCTCTAAGCGTTTTAACTACATATTATATATTTATATTTATACAATTTGTTCAATAATAAGAAAATATGTTACAATAGTTGCAACTTTTATTCTAGGATGCGAAACAAGATGGCCCAGTCGGTAGGGCTCCGCCACGTCGCATGCTACCACCCTCGCTACCCATATCAGCTCCCGTGCGGAGCCCTAAGTGGGGAGCCGCCAGTGTAGCCCCGCCGTGTTGCTCGTCTCATTTACACTCCAAACACGATTTGTTAGTTTGGTTTGAGATCTGTGAACTGGCGCCCAGCGGGGATTATGTGCCTGCAGTAAGTTAAAGATATACGTTGTTATAAAGTAAGCTAAATATATACATTGGTTTAGTTCGTGTAATGATAGAACGTGATAGTAGAGAGGAAAGAATGAAGATATATTTAATCGTCAGTAGTAAATGAAACACAAAAATACCTATTTGAAGAAATTTATTACTAAACTTAAATTTAAAAATTCCTAAGTGTGGAATAACACTTTAAAACATAGTAAAAATAAGAAATTTATTTACTACTCTTCGTATTGTCCTAATAAATTAAGTGTATGTCGTTTATCTTCTTTAATGTATTTAATTATCTTATTTTTTCATTCAAATTGCATCTATATTCAAAATTATGTCTCTGAATATAGATTATATAAGCTTCTCGTAGTCCTTTAGTATCTAATTCCTCAACAAAATGTAGAATAAAAAATGTAGAATTAAAATGAGTTTAATAACATCAGGTGGTAGAACACAGCGACGAGCTGCCCTGCAGGGGCCTGTTCCTGCTGCACCAGGGCATACAGCGCCGCATCCGCATCACCATCCTGCACGAGCCCTCCTCCGACCTGCAGTGGACCGACGTGCGCGAGCTGGTCGTCGGTGAGATATTCATCAGATAATTCATTCATTACTTTAGATGTATATGTTTTTTTTTTACTGTTATGTTTCATATGTTGGTAACAAGAAAGTTGTTTCAAGAAATTCTCTTCTATACTTTCCAAAAGAATTCGGATATTTTGTTGAGTGGTATAAGTGTTGCATATGAAAATTGGTCATCCAAGAATGAAATCCCAACGCTGCTCCTCTCGACACCTCCTGCCTTTAATTAAATAATGTTAACTTACGATTTTAAAATGAATACAAAAACATCAAGACGCTCAGGCGGATTATCGAGAAAAGTGACAATTGTGGGTTGCATTCCCACTTGGAGAAATGAAATATTTTATTTTTTGTTTTTTTCTCTCTGGTAACGAGGCAAATTGCGGCGTTAACTTCCGCACTCAACGCGCAATACTACAAGCATAAAAGAAAAAACAAAATTGGGAAAATAATTTTAATATAATATAATCATTACTTTGATTGTAAATCGTTCGTGTATAACAAAAAATATATCACAGTTGAAGTATGTTACGATGTAAATAGTAGTATTTTTTTTTCAAAAAATTGATTAGTTATTTTGTTTTAAATTAAGGGAGTAGGTATATAATATTATATGTGTATACCAGGACGTATCCGTAACACGCCTGAAGCCAACGAGGACACAACAGACGGAGACGAGGACGGAGCCCTGTCTCTCGGACTGTTCCCCGGAGAGCGTCCTACGTTGGATGACCGTGCTGTATTCAGGTATACAATATTCATTTCATATTGATTTTCTTCGCTTCACGCTCTATCCCGCATTTGACAGGGTAGTCAGAGTGAACCTAGTGTTAAACACTCCGTTCCCCACATGCCGCTGAATTTTTAAGACATTGCCTATTCAGTGAAAAAATATAATGTTGAACTATATTAATAGTCTCCTTTTTTGCAACGAGTAGTTCTACCAAACAAGTTGTTTTTATTTTATAACTTATAGATTTTTTTTTAAATATGGGTAGGCTAAAAGAACTTGGGGAGTTAAGGTTAAGGCACTTTCGTCCCTTAATTCCTGAGCCTCAGTTTTGTTAGCTTCTTAAAAAACATGTATAATTAAATGTAAGTACATGTTCGAATACACATTAAAATCGTAAAGTAGTTAAGTTTAAGGGACACTTATTAGTATTTATAGAAATTTAACATAATATGACTATTTTTATATTTGTATAGGTTTGAAGCGGCGTGGGACAGCAGCCTGCACGGCTCCCCACTGCTCAACCGAGTGAGCGCCAACGGGGAGGTCGTGTACATCACACTGAGCGCTTACCTTGAGGTACGTTACATATTATGATTTGTTTAATATATAAAATTTTCGAAAATCTTGGAATAACATATGAGTACATAACATATAAGTGTATATACTTATATTAAATCTTTACATGGAAAATATATTTAAAAAAAAATCTTATAGGCGACGTTTATTATTGTAATTTTTAACTATTTGTGTGTTTGTCTCTTTGTCTGTTAGTCAGTGCGTTTGTACACTTTAATCTCAGAAACGGGGTACCAGAATAAAATGTAGTTTTTACTATTACATTTTGACAACGTTTCATCAAGGTATAGTGCTTGTTAAATTTACTCCTGTCATCGTTTGCATAGAAATTCAACTCACAAATGCCGCGTTTACAATCAGACGCTGTCCTACTGAACCAATAGTACCAAAATAATATAATATCTACAATTTATGATATAAAATAACGTAGTAAACAACATTTATGTGAACCCAGGTGGAGAACTGCGGCCGTCCAGCCATAGTGACGAAGGACCTGTCGCTGGTGGTGGTGGGGCGCGAGGCGCGCACGGGCGCGGGCCGCTCCCTCAAGCGCGCGCTGTTCGGCTCCCGCGCCGCGCGCGCCGACCGCCTCACCGGCCTCTATGAACTGAGCCTGCATAGGGCCTTGGAACCGGGTTAATATGTTTTTTTTATATATATTGCTGGTACAGGGAATTTGGGAACATAGTGTTGAGACACTCCGTTCCGTTAACCACTGAGCATTGCCTGTTGAGTGGCGGAACTCAATGGTGCGTTGTGCCTTGTCACCAGAACGGAGAAATGAAGATATTAAATATTTCAATTTCTTAAGCGGGGATCGAATCCAAAATATATTTCTTATACAGTCGCACACTTGTACCCCTGCGCTATACGATAGGTCTCATATATGTATACTTGTGTGTATAAATTATAATTGTATGTGTGTGTGTATAAAATATAATTGTACTTTTGCTTAATCCACTTTTTTTTTGTGTCTTTTAACTCGATTGAGGATACAGTCACATTATAAATAAAATTATTTCTTATACCATGCAATACCCAAAATTTTATTGCACTTGTGCTATATTAATTGAATTGTATTTTATTAAAAAAAAGTTTCAAATACTTCACTATAATACTATTATATTTAATACTAAGATTGAAAAAGATGACATTTAAATATATTTTTATATGTAATCAATTTTTCCTTAGGCGTACAACGTCGGCAGAGGCGTGTTTTAGACACCAGTGGTACTTACGTACGTGGAGAAGAGAATCTACATGGATGGCGTCCGCGCGGCGATTCACTTATTTTCGATCATCAGGTATAAAATTAATTATTATATATGTCTATACAATTTTCCTTCTCTCAGTCTCTTTCTCTATCTATTAGAATGAAATGATTGTTGCTAATTTTGTTACTTGTATTTAAGAAAGAAAAGCGAAATTTTGCATGTTATATGGCTATTTGGAGCGATGTACGATACTATATGGTATTGATATTGGAAACGTGTCGTCTTTATATTGAGTTTTTATTTTTTTAAAGCTAGTAGTTTTGATATCGTTTTGTTTGCTACGCTAAAAATTTTCCTGTCTAATTTTTTTTTTTCGAAATATTTTTTTTTATAATATACTGTAATTAAAAAAGAAATGTAAATAACTAGAGTTCGGTCATTAACAATTTGTTTTTTTTCTACTCAAACAGAAACGTATCTGGCGCAAACTGATCTATGATTGGCCGCTGGACATTATCGATAGATTCCAGGTCCACAAATATATTTCCTTAGCTATTTAGTATGTGCGCAATCATCCATTTTGGTGTTTTTTATATTCATTCGTACTAAATAGCTACTGAAAAGTAATTTGTGTACTGGTTACTGGTCCACTCATCATTCACGCAGTTATAGATTATATATATTTAGTGTATTATAACGTTTTTTATATTATCTGTATAAGGGTGGATCTACATGTCTTCATTTTTTAGTTTATACTACTACTTTTTTCAATATATTGTCATAACGTTGTAGATTATTGTCAGAAGTGTGGAATCGCCCTTAATTTTACCGTTAATTCCTATTCTACTATTCATTTGCCCTACAACGCTTATACTCTATGTACGTTACACTGTTCACGTTACAAAAGTATTTACACACAAACACACGCTTGATCATGTTTTAATCGTCCTGTTTAGCTTTATTTATATATATTATTACCATTTTTAAAATAGATTGAAAAGTTCAATACTTTTTCTAAAATGTATTCTATCATTTTTATTGGCCTATATTATTTAGATGCAAAATGTTTTCTCTAGCTATTTTTTTAAACTAAATATTTAACTTGTTTTACCTTAATAGTGATGAGAGAATGATTGAATTAGAATTTACTAATCGATATTAAATTGCAGTGGGAGTTAGAAAAGATGACTCGGTTGGAGCAAGTGGGACGGACACGCCACTTCATGGCGTTGCGCGAACGTTTGCGACACGGACATGAGAATACTGTGGCTCCTAATGATTTCACTAAAACTGAAAAGGTACGTATTGTTTTTAATTACATTATTTTATGTATAGCTTTTTTTAAGCCTGTCGTTGCGCGACTGTAAACGCAACATGTTATGGGTTCGATCTCCACTCGAAAAAATGAAATATTTAATATTTTAAATTTAAATAATTTCCATTGATTCTCTCTGATAATAAACTAAGCGCGGCGTTTAGTTCCTCAAACTCGACGCCGCGCTTTGTTTCAAATTTGGCGGAAAATGAGGAACAAAACGGAGTATTTTAACACTAGGTTTCCAAGTTCCTTCTGCCTTCCCTACCAAGTGCAAAATACAGCGTGAAGCGAAAAAAAAGGAAACAATATAAAACAAAAAAAAAAACAAGATATATGTTTTGCAGGAAGTAAGCAATATGGCGGCTAAAGCAGCAAAGGCGGCGGAGTGCGCGCACGCGCGTGACGACCTGTACGAGCCGTGGGAGATGAGCCCACGCGAGAAGGAGCTCGCTACTAAATATATTAAACTTATACAAGGTTACAATTTTAATTTACTCCATTCATTTAATTTAATTCATTGAGAAAAGTAAGTTATATATAAGGTTAATGTGTCTCGGCTGCCTAGAGTTGTTGTTTTATTTCTTTAAAATGATCTTTTGCGTATCTATCGGAAACAACATTAAGTAAATTAAAAAAGAATGAATCCTGATTAAATATTTACACTTATTTATTTTAATAAATAAACATTTGAGGCCTGTCGTGGCGCAGTGCCGCAAGCGACATGTTCTAGGTTCGTGCGTGATTGCAACCGACAGGTTCTAAGTTCGATCCCCATTCGAGGAAATGAAATATTTAATATTTTCACAAAACACGGCGTTGAGTTCCGCCACTCAACACGCAATGCCAAAAATTCGGCGGAAAGTGGGGACGGAATTGGAACGGAGTGTCTTAACACTAGGTTCCCAAGTTCCCGCTGCCTACCCTGTCATGTGCGGGATACAGCGTGAGGCTGAGTAATTAAATATATATAATTTGCTTTAGTTTTTTTTTATATTGAAAAAATCGTTGCGTCATATTATCATCATAGAGAAGTTTTGTAACTTATTATACAAAATGATTTATTTATTAAAAGTTTATATTTATTAATGTAGCATTAATTTTGATATTTAGGAAGGATAGGCGCAAATAAAGAAGTGGAGACCGCGGTGTCGCCCGCCACGCCCGTCGACGAGGGCGTGTCGGCCGACATCAGCACTCCCAGCCTGTTGTCTTCTATACATAGTGCAAGCAGCTTCGAGTGAGTCAAATAATACTTTATGAAGTACTAGATACTAATACGCGGCTTCGCCCGCTGTAATTTATAGTTATTTTATAGTTCAATTATATATAATCCTTACATAGGTTGTACTTCTTGATAATGTTCTGTAGTTTTTGTGTGAAAGTGAAACAAACATTCATTTTCTCAAAATTTTCATATTTATTATAAGCTGTGGTTCGAATTGTGCTCACAGCGCTCATAGCGTACCAACGTGCGGTCCGATTTGTGCTTTTGACGCCCCCCGTTATCTTTGTGATTGTTATAACGTCACAAGTGACGTCATGTGCTTACAGCTACGATCTTGTGCTTACAGTGCTGACGGGTCGGAGCGTTAGCATTATGAGCATTGACGTTAATTTGACGTCATTTGATTGCGGAAAATGCTTGAATACAAGCATTTTACTTCAAGCATTACAAGCATTTTACCATCTTCATCAGCTATACCACATATTCCACTCGTGTTTATGTCGAAAAATGCTCTGTTAGGTCATGTTTAATTTTTTGAATTCGTAAGCACGCTCACAAGTGGTCTGAATTAATAAAATTGCTGACAGACGTCGGCGTGCGATTAAGCGTCTTAAGTGTTGTGAGCACAATTCGTACTGCAGCGAAAGTAGTTGATTTTTTCTATATTAGAAAAATAAAATATATGGATAAGTTTTTAAGTGTAAAGCTGAAAATAAGTACAAAAAATATGTATTTATGTATACTAAAATGTTACAAATATATATCGGTGTGCGCGCAGGCTGTGCTCGCCGGAGCGCGCGCTGCTGGAGGCGGCGGCGGCGGCGGGCGGGTGGGTCGCGCTGGCGCCGGCGCCGGCGGGCGCGCAGTTCGTGCCCGACTGCGAGGAGGTGCGCGTGTCCGCCGCCGTCGCGCGCCGCGGCTGCCTCAACGTGCTGCAGCACGGCACGCACGGCTGGAAGAAGCGCTGGCTGGTGGGGACACCTTTTGTTACTTACTTCATTCAATATTTTCTTCTTCATGTGTGAAATGGTTTATTTTTATTTATTTAATAATTATAGTATGAGAACATCGTTGTATACTAGGGTTTGATTTTAAACAGGATAGTTATAGATTAGGTAGAAACCAACCCCCACTAGGATTAATAATTAAACGTTGTGTTAAGTTTCGCAACCCCATCGAAAGTGAGTATTTTAACTCTTGACCAACTCCCTATTGTAAATATATTGACATTCAACTAATTAGTATTGCTGTATGTATCGACGTTGGCGCGCAGGTGGTGCGCCGGCCGTACGTGTTCATCTACCGCGACGAGCGCGACCCGGTGGAGCGCGCCGTCATCAACCTGGCGCACGCGCACGTCGAGTACTCCGAGGACCAGGAGCAGATGGTGCGCATGCCCAACACCTTCAGGTAACAAGCGCTTATGTTACATATTATCTATTTTACCATTACATCACATCCTACATATAATAAGATAGAGCAAATTTTGTGTTACAACATTTAGGAACGTAACTAAACGCTGTTGTGTTGTAATGCTCCGCCACTAATAAAACCCTGGTGGTAAATTTTGTAATCTTATCTTAATATGAATATTTACACGATAAAAATTCCACACTCATGCTCCACTCTCCAAAGTATTAAGTAAACATAAAAGAATATAACCTAATTTTCTATTAATAACAAAAATATAATTTGTAGCAAATAATTTATCAAGTATTTTTTATAGCGTGGTGAGCAAGGAGCGCGGCTACCTGCTGCAGACGCTGGGTGACAAGGAGGTGCACGACTGGCTCTACGCCATCAACCCGCTCCTGGCCGGGCAGATCAGGTAAGACATGCTTCTTATTTATTTATTTGTGCATTTACTTATAAATTTAATTTAACGTATAGCATTCGATAGTATGTGATTTTTTTTTAGTGTTTTCTTAGTAGTTTCTGCTGTTCGAGTCGGTGGTAACTTTTTATTTGTTTAACGAATTTATGCCAAATTATTTGTTAAATAAAAAAATGTTTTGAATTTGCAAATTGCTGAATACATTTCTGTGTCACTCAAAAACAATAAATTTATTATTTTCTATCTGTAATCGCAACAATTATGGGTTCGATTCCCACTAAGGCTAATTAACTATTTTGATTGCCTCGCTCTGAGTACAAGATAAACAGCGGTGTTTAGTTTCACCATATAATATTTGTAATTGAGCTATGCGTGGAAACGGAGCGCCACAATAGTTGGCTGTCACCACCCTGCTATATGTGGCATAGAGGGTGTCGGTGTCACTAATGTAAACGTAGACATACATATGAACGGAGCCAGCTCGGTCCATATGTATATACACGCGTGAAGGTGTTCGCGCGCAGGTCGCGGTCGGCGCGGCGCAGGCCCCCCTCCCCGCCGGAGGCCCCCGCCCCCGCCCAGGCCCCCGCATGAGGCACCCTCACAATGGAGTCTATCCTCGTTTTTTAAATCCGTCGCCGACAAACGGATATACGCGCACAGGCCCCTCCCCGCGATGCGCACCGCGAACAGATATTAAAACGATCCCCGGACTTTTGCTCGATATTCGTAAATCGATTTTAATAGGACAATATCGATCGATGTTTCTGTCAATATTGTTTATGGAATATCGATTTTTTGACATAAATGAGATGTATGTAAATTATATCAGTATTATTATATTATGTATAATAAATACATGCATAAGATTAGAGCGTATGTTTTATTGTTCGTTACAGTACAATAGACTCATTTATGTCAAATTTTTCATCTGTAGGCTGAATGCATATTAATCATGTACGTTTATGACGTTCTATATATGAACGTTTTAATATTTAATTATTGCAGAACAGTGGAAGACATAAGCGTACACAAAATGCATTCGGCTTAAAATTATCTTAAAAGTAGTAAATGTTGTTTCATACGAGTATGTTAATCGATATAATCACAACTACCAACATAATATAGTGCTATAAATAAATGTAAATTATCGAGCGAAAGTTGAAGTACACGTACGCATGGGAAACTCTGTGACTGGTTTGGTTAAGGAGTAAAGATAATAAAAAAATAAACTGTCGTGGGATATTGTAATATTTAAATAATAAAATCACTTTCTTTTACAAGAGTGGTTCTGGAGTAAATAACATCTAACCACTGAAAAACATGTGTCCTTATCGGGACCACGTAAATAAATATATAGTAAACAATTATCCTTTTAAATTATATACAAATGAATCAATTAATTTAGCATATCCCAGATATTATTAATAATATTATATATTAAAATATATATGGCATTTGATGCGAAATACGGTCTATACGTAATATATATAGCGAGTTTTATATGTTGTTATATTTTTACATTGTTTCAAATAATATTAAAGGCGGTCGGTCGTGTGTGAGTTGGGACCAAACCGGTGCACCGATAATGGGAATGGGGTATTTAAATATATTAAAAAAAAAGTATTTAAAGTTTCATTGGACCTTTGAAGCGGGCTGTTTTAATATCTATCGTAGGGCGCACAATTTTTACAATAAGTTTTTTATCTGTGTATTTTCGACAGTGTATAAATGTTACGGTCTTTGCACCAACTGTTTTAAAGTTTCTTGCCAAATATAAAAAAAAAAATGAGTTGTATTTATGAGAAATACCTGACTAAATCTTGCCTTTGTTCGTTGTTACTGAAAAGATGTATGATTTTTTTTTTTTAAATAATTCTAAGCTTAGCTAATGTTAAGTTATTATATGATGGTGCAAGGACTCAGTTATCGACTATATTATGCCAAGTGTTTTTAAATTCCTCCCTTTAGATAATAAAACTGATTGTATGTGCATTAAGTCAAATGTTGCGCACAAATATGTCGGCGATGTGTCTAGACTCCATATTGTATTACGAGGAACAACATCAAGTTCAATATGAAATGGCAAATCGTTGAAAGTATCGATATAGATTTTCTCTAACGCTACATACATATATACATTTATAATGTAATTTACACTGTATATACGTATGACCCTGACAGTATAGTAGGGCATAACCTATTGAGGCTCAATCCCGGATGGGCGAGTCTGCGTGACGTCATACGTTTGATTTTACTCTAGTATCCATTGACTGTAAATACATATATGTATAATTTAATGGCATCGTAGTTAGTAGACTACGCCTTTCAAGACGATTAAAGCTTCAATTGAAATTATTTAATATATTTACGTTTTAATTCGTTACGATTGTAATTGATAATAATTTTATTTAAACTGATTGTATAAAGTAGGTTAATGTGTCGGCGTATCCACGATGATAGTGTCCAGCGTCACAAACATTCCGAACGTCTAGTCATGTGCTCTGCAGGCACCTTGCATGTCATAGAGTACACTGGTAGGTACATAGACACGTAGACCAGCTAGGGACGCCACTGACACATTACCTTCCCTTTAAATCATAATAAATTAACACAATTTTATTATGATTTGTGGGAAGCGTGCGACAACCCTAGCTGCGTCTACACGTAGATACAATGCTGTGCTGCGAACAATCACCACGTAGTTTTTTAATGAATGTCTCGTTAAACACGTATATGTAACTCCACAGTTGCTCGACAGATCGTTAGTTCATTGTAATAGTAGCTAGAATAATTGATGTGACTATAGTTTTATAATAACTGTCCCTTGATTGTCCCTTCGTTTCTTACTATCGATATATTATCCCAACAGATTCTTAATCTCGTTACCGCTTTAATGAATGTTGAATAAATAATCGTCACTCGACTATCGCTTCTAGGTGACTATTTTCATTATAAAACGTATTATATAATTCTATGTCATGACAACTTCGTAAGCTTAAGTAAATTTTAGTAATTGTAAATACATGTCTTCAAATAGTTCGTTTGGTATGAGTTTCGGAAATAATAGGAAAAATATATCTCATCGCTTTCATCGTTTAAAGTCCAGTCACCGGCTTGCACCAGGAATCGTAGACGAATTCTCGGCGGAACACTAAAATATCCAGATAATAACTTAGTATAGACAAAATAGGCTTAAGATCTGAAGTATTAACCAAAATTAGTCATGCTGTGTGTTATGATATTTCTTAAAGTTAAGTAATACAATATATGTCGTCAAGATTGTTTACTTCCTTGTGACACTGTTGACTTAACCTGCCCCGTGGCTTCGGCTGTAGAGGCCTTGATAATATGCTTCAGTTACCCATTAAACGTCCTTTTCATTAACTTAAAGTTATGAACGTTTCGTGTTCAGAACTCGTTATATTCCACAATTATAATATTATATAGATATCGCTATTTATATCTCGTAATGTGGACACCGTACTACTGCAGGGATAAAGACAAGTCGAATATATTAATTATCGATGCATAATTTATTATTGTCTTCTTCTTTTCTAGTCATTCATTTGTAACATTCCAAAGCTGTAAATTCCTTTTTTTTTCTACTAGAGTAATGTATTTTGCATAGCAAAATGGTGTTTATCTAGTTAAATAGTGAGCAGGTATTATATACGGTCGGATGTAATATATCTAAGTTCTATTTCGAAGATCTTCTTTTGCATAGCTTTTTAGTTATATTTTTCTAGTTCCAAAAAGATCTTTTTAAATTAGAGATGACAGCTCAAGCTGGATTATATATATTTTTATAGAGTGTACTCTAAAGCTATACTGTTATTTTTTATAGAAATAGCTGTTTTCTAAAATTACGTTCACTGTTTCGTGTAATTTAATTTTAAGTATTAGTTATTTGGTATGTTGGAGGAGCTCGTGGTCGAGCAGCGCTTACGCGAGGCGAGGTAGGCCACTTGTATAGTGATTGTTGTCTGTTGGACGAGAATGATATTTGAACAATTATATTCTATATATAATTTATGAATTTCATTCGATTTATGGAGATAAGAACAATGTAATAATTGGTAATATTACTCATTGCTCTAAATGTACTATCAAAATATATTATACACAGTGTTAAAGGTCATAAATAAAATGCTTTGAAAATTTCCACATTGTTGTTTCTTTTAACCCCTCCTCTTATTCCTATCCTTATATTTTAATTATAATAGAAGTTAAAATAAAGAAAAAAGACAACGCCTAGGCCGTTTAAATTTAACATTGTACATAGAATATACAAGGTCTAGTTGGCAAAGAACTGGAACTCTCATTATTTCTAAAAAAATGTGTATAACTGAATACTGGATATCGAAATGTAGCAACTTAGTAAATATTACAAATTATAAATTGTCAAGTTCGTTCGTTAGAGAGAATTTATACTCGTCAGAAGTGACATAGTGGCTCTCTCCAGCGAACGCACCATTGAATTCAATAGATACATTATAGCATGCGTATATCGATCGCCCTCAACTAGTTTTGAAATATTTGAGGAGAAAATGGACGAAATTCTTAATAATTTGAGTTCTAATAGTAAATCTATAATTGTATACGGGAGACTTTAATGTATATACATACTTCACACAGTCTCCGTAATCTTAATGTATTTAAATTTTATAACTTAACAAATATTTAAGACAATAACAATTAGACCGATCACTAATGATGAAATAAAATCTCCAATAAAATATATCCGAAGCACGTCCAAATCCTCTGTATGGAAATGTTTTTAAGTTAATGTCAATAGAGTTTGACCATATTTTTAAGACGAAAAACATTTATAAAGATTAAAATTAAAAATTTAGTGACTGGGCAACAGTTGGATTTGCCGAAGTTTGGACAAGATGTATGAACTGTATAATATGAGGCAATGGAATCATGATCCAGCGTTCCTAATAAAGGTGAGCAATTTCCTGAAAATATTTAAACGTGTTTGTATCCAGGCCAAGTTTATAAATATGAGAGATAAAGTTTTTCAATCCCATATAAAAATCAAAGCTGACATGGGATGCTATTACGATTACAACTGGGAGATCTAGAGCTATCAGTGACCCAATCAAATTAAATCTAAATTAATAAATAATAATAATTTAATGAAATATAGTAAAATAGAAATAGTATTGTACAAAAGTGGAGATTGACCCTGGAAACTACAGAACAATATCGTTTTTATCATCATTAAGTAAAATATTTGAAAGAATAATTTTTGATCAGATCTCACTTTACAAAGAAACAATTCTCTACATAGTGAGCAATATGGTTTCACCAAACGCAAGTCAACGCAAAGGCATACAGGACGCAGCTCTTAATCTTATTGCCTCGTATCTAATTCAAAGAATCTAGAAGGTTAATATAAATAATGTAAAATCGTCTGCATCTTGTCTAAGGATGGGTGTTCCACAAGGTTCTATTCTTGGTCCCCTTTTATTTTTGTTATATATAAACAATCTACCATTTTATGCAAACAATTTATGCGACATTGTACTATTCGCAGATGATACTTCTCTAATATTTAAGATTGACAGAAATAAAGTTAACTTTAACGAAGTGAATGTTCCGTTGTCTCATATTGTTTGGTTTGACGTTATTAACCTTAAATGTTAAAAAACTAAATATATTCAATTCATATTATCTAGTGTACAAAATGTTTGTTTTGCTATTAAAGGTAAAACTGTCAAGGTGACGGAATCAATAGTGTTTTAAGTATAACAGTAGATTCCAAGTTTCAGTGGAATTCCCATCTTGAAACACTTGCAGATAAACTCAGCAAAGCTGCGTTCGCAGTTAAGAAAGTAAGGCAAGTGACGGATAGTATTCTTTTTTATGGGATACTACTATGGAGTAGCGCACCTGATATAAATTCAAAATTTATCCTGCAAAAAAGAGGCCGTAAGATCTATTTATAATCTTGAAACTCGAGATTCTCAGATGTTTTTAAGGATACAGGTATTCTTTCAGTTGCTTCTCAAAATATATTTACAATATCTTGTTTGTCCGGTAATGTATCAGACGATAGGGACAACAAACACGAACTTGTGACGCCTGGTCATCGCCTCTAAAGAATAAATAAATCATTTATGGGTCTGAGTATACGTATCTATAATAGTATTCCGCAATGTAGTTTGAATTTGGCACTGGAGAAATTTAAAGTAAATGTTAAAGCAATGTTAACTAAGAAAACTTACTACACTGTCCAAGAATATTTGAACGATAAAAATGTATTTAATTAATATCATTTGAATTTCATGCAGGATATTCACCATTGTATAAAACAATGAAATTGTAACGTTATTTAATATTGGAAATAGCAACTGTTCAGTTTCTTGATTCAAAAGTGCTTGTAAAAGTCTATTTCAATAAAGAATATTTTGAATTTGAAGTAATAGTGGATCCAAATGATATTTTTATAAAGTAAAAATATATATTTAGTAATATATTCGGGCTACCTGCTGCATCTCCATAAAAAGCTGTTTTAAGTTCGAATGCTACAATTAGCTACGCTACTTATTTTAGTCACAATACACATAGATTATTTTAGAATAAATTTAAAAATAATGTTGTTTCTTTATCTTTTGTCGTGTGGACAGTAAAAATTATAATTTAAAATAATGCTTTTAAGAAATTATGATGATTTCCTAATGTGCTCACCTAACCATCGGTGCCCCGGGGCCTTTCCATGTGAAAATCCGGCCTTGTATATATTCATGTCGTATAAAACATTTACCAACAATTAGGTTTTAATACCTTTCCTAATATCTATTATTTACTCATTACGTGCCCCAACTTTAAGTGCAGTATGTAATACCAGTAACTACGTATGCTTGTACATCAAAATAAAATAGCCTTTTGATAATGGATTAGCTGATAACGTTAGCTGATATTAGACACTTAAAGTTATAAAATATAATATCAAAACAAAGTAATGCTTTTATAAAGCGATACTTCGTTACACTGACGCCATGTCACCACCGCCGCCCCGGATTAACACCTTCGTAAACGTAAATAATTCTTCTGCCAATATAGATAATATTTCTAAAGTGTTCATTTTAACTGAATTTCTAGTTGGCATCAATCGGACGTCGTTGTTGGGTTCTACGAAAACTCCCCTTCGCGTCTTTTTTACGTTTATGGCGGCCGGGCTCGTCACTGCCGTCTACTTATTTTTATTTTACTATACGATTAGTATTATTTCATTGGTGACATTACAATTTTTTGTGACTGTAGATTTTTTTGAATATGCGTGTTGCTCAATTATGGGTTGGGTATTACATAAAAAAATATTCAATTTTTATCTGGAACTAAACAAATTCGATAAGGAAACTGGATTTCAGGAACATGAAACAGTAAACAAAAAATATTACATAATTAACTTTATCCACATATGTATAACAATCGGTTTAGTCATAACATTCCACTTGCAAACTCCACGTTACAATGTTTACATATCGTGTCTTTGGTTTCTAGCAAAAACATGTCATTGTCTTGAATTTAATTTATTCGCTCATTTTTTTATTTTAATTATTCCACGGCTGAAGTGTATATACAGACATATGGCAACATCTTACCCTGACAAATACAATAACGACAAAGAAAATAAGGAGGGTAAAGACACTGTGAAGAAAAGCTTACATGTTGATATAAAAAAAATTATGGAATTCTACAACACAATTGTATTAGCATTTGAATATCTAAATGAAGCAATTAGATGGCAGGTAATATTTATATTATCCTACATGAGAGTCTGTGACTGCAAACGACAGGTTGTGGGTTCGATTCCCTCTCGAAGAAATGAAATATTTAATATTTTCAAATTAAATATTTCATTTCTTCGAGATTCGATTTCGTTTTCATTTCTTTGCTCTGGTGCACGACAAAACGCGGCGTTGAGTTCCGGCACTCAATACGCAATGCTTCAAATTCGGCGGAAAGTGGGGAACGGAAGTGGAACGGAGTGTCTTTACACTAGGTTCCTAAGTTTCTTCTGCCTACTCTGCCATGCGCGGGATACAGCGTAAAACTGAGTGAGTGAGTAATAACGCCTGGGAGCAACGCGCGACTGTAAACGCGACAAGATGTAGGTTCGATCCCCCGACCCCCACCTTAAGAAATAATATATGATATATATTCATCCGCCACCCACCCAACATGCAATGTTCAGCGAAAGTGAAGAACGGATATTACTTATACGAACAGAGTGTCTTAAAATTCTTTCTGGCTATCCTGCCGTGTGAGGGATACGGCGTGAAGTTAAAAAAAATCAAAAGCAAGCAAAAAAATAGTAAGTAACTCCAAAGATCCTTTTATACTAATTAGGTGTAAAAGGATCTCTTTTATCAGCTAATCCACTATTGTTAATTGGATATAACACTAAAAGTCTATTGTTATCTGAAGTCAACGATAAAAAAAATATTTTTCAGATGCTACTGATGATCATGACTACATTTAGTATCATATTGTGTTTTACATTTCTAATAGTAAAGACTATAATAAATAATGACGTAAGTGGGAATTGAAAAAATATGTTTTAATATATTATTTATGATTTTTTTATATTTGTAATAAATTTTTCAGTTCACAACAGCTGGGCGTGTGTTTAACCATATAACTATATGTATAATCGAGTTAGGGCCATTGCTAGCGCCATGTATATACGCGGAGAGTATTTGCAGGGAAGTGCGCCAACTCAAAGACTATTTGACTACTAGAGTTTTTGATAATACTTTAGGTTTGTATGGCTTATTTATTATATTTTTTTTCATCTTAACACTGTATCCCGCACATGGCATGGCAGAGGGAACTTGGGAACCTACTTACTAATACTAGTTACCTACCTAAACTAGTTACTACTAATATATATACAACTATATACTGCTAATTTGGCGGAAAGTGGAGAATGAAACGGAGGATCCGTTTCATTCTCCACTTTCCGCCAAATTTCAGGCATTGCGAGTTGACTGGTAGAACTCAACGCTGCGCTTTGCGCTCGAGTGTGGATTAAACTAAGTATACATATATTTCAGTACTTTACGTAAGTAGACGTTAAAAAAGTGTATAAGGGAAACAGAGTGTATGAGTGAATATATGATTTCTGAAAAAAAAAAAATCTCTTTAACGAGGACTTACTTACTTCGTGAGTCGTATTCGTTGGCGCATCGGCATAAGCGTGTGATTGTAAACAACAGGTTGTGAGTTTGATCGCGAAATGAAATATTTAATATTTTCTAATTAAATATTTAATGTTTTCATTTCTTCGCTTTGCTAACAAGGCAAAGCGCGACGTTGAGATCTGCCACTCGACACGCAGTGCTTCAAATTTTGCGGAAAGTGGGCATCGGAAGTAGAATGGAGTGTCCCTCTCACGTGTGGGATGCAGCGTGAAGCTAAGAAAAGGTTACGTAAAGTAGTGAATTGTAAGTTACTTAGTTTAATGTGAGGAACTACAAATCCACCACACTCACATTCATCGAAAATATTTACTAGCGATCTGCCTGCGGCTTTGACCGCTTTGTATATAACTATTTAAGATCATTGTGGATCTTGTCGTGGGCACTTAACATTAATAGACGTACCCTACATATCTTACATTTACAGACAGTGATCGGTTACAGATTTATTATTATTTGTAATATTCTTTTTCTTCACGCTGTATCCCGCACGTGGCAGGGTAGGCAACCCGGGAACCTAGTGTTAAGACACTTCGTTCCACTTCCGTTCCCCACTTTCCGCCGAATTTGGGCGTTGCATTTGGCATTGCGTGTTGAGTGGCGGAACTCAACGCCGCGCTTTGCCTTATTACGAGAGCAAAAAAATTAAACATTTAATATTTAAATGTAAAATATTATATGTTTTATTTCCTAGAGTGGGATCGAACCCAGAACCAGAACCAGAAGGTTACAGTCACACGCATGTGCCGCTGCGCCACGACAGGCCTATATATTTGTAATATGATATATAAACTAAGATTATACTCAGCTTCACGCTGTATCCCGCACATGGCAGGGTAGGCAGAAGGAACTTGGGAACCTAGTGTTAAGCAATCTGGTCCACTTCCAATCCCCGCTGAATTTGAGACATTGCGCGCTGAGTACCGCAACTCATCACCCCGTTTTGCCTTGTACCAGAGCGAAGAAATGAAAACAATAAATATTTAAATTGAAAATATTAAATATTTCATTTCCTCGAGTGCCCCACTCGAGGAAATGAAATATTTATCAAATCTACAATCTGTCGGTTACAGTCACACGCTTGTGCCGCTGCGCCAGGACAGGCGACAGGTATAGATAATACGTACTTTATTTTTTAATTTATAGTTTTTTTCAGACAAATCAAATCGCCGTTCTGCGCGTGCTTTTCTTATGCTTATTGAAAAACGAGATCTATCATTTTCTCTATTTGATATGTTCCTCATAGATATTTCTCTGCCCTGCAAGTTTACCGCGCTTTGGCTGACATACCTCGTTATAATGTTGCAATTCGACAAGGTAGTTTCTGGCCTTAAATAAATAGTTTTCATAAGTACCTTTATTTTATTGTTTTATTTGTTTAACCGTGTATATTTTCTAGAATCATAAACTTGCGTTTTGAAAAGTTCGCTATTCATTTTATCCCGCTCATTTATTTAATTTTATCATTTATTTATTTTTGTACAAAAATAATGTAAATAATATTTGTGGTGTACCTGTATACGTGGTGTTGTTGTCATTGATATTTTAAGTGAAAACACAATTTAAACTTCTTTATAAAAGTAAAAACAAACGAGATTTTGCCTATAAATTAATAAACATATATTTTTAATTAAAAAAAAATATATTAAAATTATTAAAAAATTTTGTTACAAAAAAAAAGTCATTAGATAAGTATAACGTAAATATCTCTTTGTCGTTCCTACGATTTTGTAAATTAAATTAATATTATATTAATTATTTTTAATAGTCAATATTTTCGTCAATAGTGTCTTTACATAAGTGCCTCACATGTAACAGTCAATCATGAAAAGAAAATAATAATCCTATGCAGAAATTATTGATGAATCTTGTTTGCTTGTTTCGGACACGGCCTTGAAATATTTTACCCTATTTCTTGCAGCCGTAACATATACAACAAAACAGTTGCAATATAATTTTTCTTTTAACATTGTCATGATGGCATACACCCACTCATTGGTGGCCCACTTTGGTGATTTCCACGTGATTGAAGAGACCAACGCAATGCTTATTCAACTCCCGAGGTACATTCGTGATCCTGAAGCCTGACTTCAGTCCAATGACTACCCTTCGTAAATTTTCATTGGCTTTGTGATTACACATTCTAAACGGCTACCCACAAGCGGGTATTGCCGGTCAGAACTTGGGTACTTGTACTTGGCTTGTGACTGCAAGTGACAGGTTGTGAGTTCAATTCCCACTCTAGGAAATATAGAATATTATTTTCATTTCTTCGCTCTGATGACAAGCAGTTGCGTAGAGTTTTCCGCCACTCAACACGCAAAACCCGCAACTTTAGATTCAGTGGAAATTGGGAAATGGAACGGAGTGTCCTAACACTTTGTCTACCCCGCTACGTGCGGGATACAGCGTGAAAAAAAGTATGAAGATTTGCGAATATTATGGTCTATTATATACTTTACATATGCAATGAATGAAATTGTTGAGTTTGTATATATAATAAATCATCCATATTACCAGTACAATGAGAATAGTAGAGACTTCACTTCTATCTTAGAACTGTTTTTTTTTGTGTAAATATTTTTTATAGGATGGGCAGAAGCCTAGTCTGGGGTGGGCATAGACACCGTGGCCTCCATTGTGACGCTCATGTTCACTACAATAAGAATCGTTTTCCGTTATTTTTCATTAATTTTATTTAAATGCATTTTACACAGAAAAAACATTAAAAAAATAGTGTTGAATGGTCAAACTTATGAACTACCAGAACCAGACCGTTCTGAGTCAGTTCTAACTATTTCATTAGACTGAACGACATAAAAATATATAATATTAGCAATAATCTCTAGAAAGTGGCATACATGCTTCCTAGCAGATCAAGGGACGTCAGTATGTTATGTCACAGTAATCATTACAATTTCCTTAAACCAATAACATCGGGTGTTGTGGTTAAACGAAACTACATTATATATAGGAATGTATTTATTTAAATAATACAGGTAGAATATATTAACAAGCAATATATTTTAAAATTAAAAGTGCATTTCAATTGAAAAACAATTATAAACAAACACATCGAAAAAAGGCTTTATTAATTTAAATACAAGATTTTATATATTTTTAAAGTTTATTTGGAACGATTATTATTATTTTTTTAAATATGTTGGTAAAATAAATATATATTTTTTTATATTTATCAAATTATAAATGATCATGTAAACAATTCACATGGTTAAGCCAATGCCTTCCACTTTCCATCCGAGATGAAGATTTTCTTGTATAATGCCGGAAGTCAACGAGCCACAAGGTATAACAATATAAAAAAAATACATGATCCATTATACAATTAAGAATTATTTCTCTTATAATTTAAATAATAAAACTTAAAAAGAATAGTATATTTTTTTCATATATTTCCCATATACAGACAGCAATCATTAATAATTTTATTACTCAGCTTCAAGCTGTATCCCGCACATGGCAGGGGAGACAGAGGGAACTTGGGAACCTAGTGTGAAGACACTCCGTTCCATGTCCGTTCCCCACTTTCCGCCGATATTGAGGCATGGCGTGTTGAATGATGGAACTCAACGCCGTTTTGCCTTGTACCAGATCGAAAAAATGAAAACATAAAAATATTAATTATTTCATTTCCTCGACTGGGGATCGAACCCAGAACCTGTCGGTTGCAGTTACACGCTTGTGCCGCTGTGCCACGACAGGTCTCCAATAAAAATTTATTTATTACATATAAAACATTTTCACGAATAAAGAAACGTAAATATAAACTAAGAGAACACTTTACTTGAGGCAAACAATCAATACATTATACATATATTATTTATATCTTATAATAAAATATTGCGTAGAATAATTAGACTATTAAAGCGCATATTAAATAAGTTGCTATGAGCCCTTTTCTCAAGAAATCAGGTTCAAATTGTTACCTTATCTCCAAAATTTTTGACTTAATTTAATATCTATACGTTAATAAAGATCTGAACTCGTTTTCTCGAAATCAAAGAGGTCCAATTATTTTACCTTATCGCAAGAGAACGGGTTCAATTTCTTACCTTAGTTTAAGAGAACAGGTAATATTTTTTACCTTATTTCATGGGATTGGGTTCAAATTTTTACCTTATCTCAAGGTATTAGGATAAAATGTTTACCTCGTCTCAAAGAACTAGGTTAACATTTTTACCTTATCTCAAGGGGTCGGGTTTAAACTTTTACCTCAACTAAAAGGAACAAGTTCATATTTTTACCTCATCTCAAGAGAACGGGTTCAAATTCTTATCATAATCATCGTCTTCACCAAACGGGTTCGCTGCATCATTAGACTCATCTGCAAACGGATTCTTCGATTCATCGTAAGTCTCATCAAAGGGGTTTTTGCTTTCGTTTATGACTGATGATATTTTCATATCTTTCTTAGAAACTAAAGGCGAAGCGAAAGGTGATTTTTTATGTACTTCAGGCTCCAATCTGGTCAGATTCGCTTCTAGACTGGAGCTGTACCGTTGTTGCTCTAACACTCGCATCCTGCCTTCTGGCACTGGTATCACTGTCGTGCCTTTTGGTGCCATTTGTTTTGATGTGTTTGGTACGAATACTGTAACGAGAAGGTAGAAATAACGAATACGTTTTAATTGTTTTTTCTTCAGCTTCACGCTATATACAGCACGTAACAGAGTAGAGGCAGAGGGAACTTGGGAACCTAGTTTCCAAGACAATTAGTTCCGTTTCCCACTTTCCGCCAAATTTTGGGCGAAAATTAATGTGGCGCTTTTGCCCTGTTCCAGAACGAAGAAATAATGAATTACATCACGTCCTCAATTGCCATAACTTGTCGGGTTCACATTTTTGTGTCTCTGCATTGCGACAGGTCTCACTTGAACTTTTGTTGTATAAGGAAACATTACTTGAGGTTTGGGGTGAAGATTTATTTATCTGGTTTTATAAGACAAATGTCACATAAAATTGAGCCCTGTCGTGAAAGTTAGAAGAGTTAGAAGAAGAGAAGAATGGAAGTGGAACGGAGTGTCTTAACACTAGGTTCCCATGTCCCCTCTGTCTACCCTGCCATGTGCGGGATACAGCGTGAACAGCTGAGTGAGTGAGTGAATGTCACATAATTTGTAATAGTTCTAAAACAGTCAAAAAATACTTATACATTTTTTTTTATTATTATTATGATTTACGCTGTATCCCGCATATGGCAGGATAGGCAGAGGACCCTAGTGTTAAGACGCCGTTCTGTTTGTGGTTCCTGCTGAATGAGGCATTGCGAGTGACTATACGTGACAAAGTGTGGATTCAATCCCAGTCATATCATAATATATTTTCTTCAGTTTGGTGAATAGGCAAAATACGGAGCTGAGTTACGCCAAATAACACTCTGCACACCCTGCTATATGCAGGATACAGTGTAAATCTAAAAAACAACAACGTTGTTACCTTGTTTACTCTGACCTTCCTGCAACCTTAGCTTCGCCTCAGCACCGGGTCCATACGTTAAGACATTAGGCTGTATTGGTGCAGTGGTCGGGACGGAGGGCGCGGCGGTGACGGCGGGGGTCGGGGACTCAGGGGGTTCCGTCACCACTGTTAACTTATTGAAGAGACCGCGACCGAAATATTCCGAGACCACTGCGAACCTGGAAATGAATAGAACAACTATGTGATTTAATATTATTGAATGGATCCCTATATGTCCTGCGGTGGCGCATGGGCACGAACGTGTTACTGAAAACGACTGGTTGTGGGTTCGATCCTTACTTGAAGAAAAATAAAAATTTGATATTTTTAAATGAAATATTTATTCTTTGCTCTGGTATCAAGGCAATGCGCGGGATTAAGTTCCGTATGTCAACACGCAACGTACGGCCTTAAATTCCTGAAACGTAAACCGGCAAAATGTAAAGTATAATCGACAATAGTCAATATATAATGTCTTTTCATATTTGCATATCTTCGTTCTGGTAATGAAGTTAAGCACGGCGTTGTGTTCCGCCACTCAAAAACAAAGTGCCTCAAATTTGGCGGAAAGTGGGGTTTGACGTTTTGTAGCTGAGAGAGATTATTGCATGAAAAATTACTACTAATATTAAAGACGAATAAATATATCGAGTGTTGCAGAGAGTATACCTTAGTGACAGAAACTAAGGAATCCAATCAGGAGGGCTTTCGATATATTTGATGTAATTGAACGGCGTTGATTTCCGCCACTTAATATGAAATGCAATGCTTAATGGGAACGAAAATCACATAAATAGAAATTAAAAATTTCATTATTTCAACATCATAACGTTTTTAACAAAGCAATAACCGTATTTAAATATATATATTTTTTAGTACTACATATTTAACTAAGTTGGTACTTATTAATATAAATTTATGCACAACATTATAAACCTTACCTCAAGTGAAGATCGAACCTATGAATGCCGTGTGGTCCATCACGCCATTATTACTTCAATGCGGATCAAATAACAATGGCGTAGAACACTTGCATTGTTATAATTACAATAACACGATAACGAAAACAACATTATTGAACACGTAATGTCAGTGCGGATTTAATATTTTTTTAATAAACACACACACACACATATATATATATATATATATATATATATATATATATATATATATATATATATATATATATATATATATATATATATATATATCTATATATAGCTCTATATATAGCTATATATATAGCTATATATATAGCTATATGTTATGCGTTATTGCTACATGATTACTAGCTACTGATACTGATGTATGTCAGAGAAATAATATTTTATAACCAATGCGTTCGTTTTTTTACGACCGTCTAATTCTATTTGACTATGTTTACAAAAATACATAAGAAACAAAGAAATTTAATATTTTCACTTAATACACTTTTTATAACATAATTGTTTAAAAAACACAAAAACACAGACCTCTCATATCCATCATCAGCCGCATAATAAAAACACCAAGAGAAGGGCGAAAACATATCGATCAATATATACAATACAACAGTGTCATTAAAAAAAAAACTAACAAATATAACTGTTATCAATTATAGATAATATTTTACAACATAATATATGTTGATAAGAAATTATTAACAGCGCGCGTTCACAACTAGACTTCAACTGACATTGAGGTGCAAAAGAAAGGCCGAGAAAATGATATTAATCCACTATAAAATTTACGAATAAATTTATGTTTAATAATTTGTTGAAACTTGTTTAATTGGACGTGTTATATATTTATTTTATGAGAATCATTTTAAATTTAGATTTTTTTTATATATTATTGGTTTTATGTAGGTAATATGTAAGGTCGCAGATTCAATTTCAAAGTAAGGAAATGTATGTTCTTGTTACAAAGAATACTATCGATTTTCTTAGTAGGTATTTTTTATCATATTTTTGAAACCACAAGATACTAGTCACAAAAGTCTTATATTTTTTTAAATAAAAGTTTTTTTTATATGGCCCTAAAGGTCGGTACGATTTTTTTATACATATATCTACGTAAAAAAACATGACTGATTGTAATTAGCCAACAGCATTCAGTATATTCAGCTAACTCTGGCTCTACTACTCTAACTTTTCAAATATTTATAAGAACCTCCAACGATCATAAACGACATTAAATTAGAAGATTTTTTTAATATTTAGGTAATATTTTGAATCATCGCATCGCTCCAACAACGATTCAAAGCGCAGTGTTGAATACCGCCACTCAACGATCAATGTCTCTCAAATCCATCGGAAAATTGATAAAAATATGTTGTTGAAATTAACGATTTACTTTCTGTAAATTAGAAGCCTATGCGGCGTGACCGCGATTCCGGTTTCGACCGAGGCAAATGTAAAAATAAATTAATGACTGAAGGTCAAGTCTACTGTTGAATGGTACAACATATGAACAGCTGTTTCAATATTTATTTATCCTTTATATATATTTTTTTCTTTTCATAAAATATCTATAAGAAATGAGGCCTTTCGTGGCGCAGTGATTGTAATCGCAACAGATAATAAATCTTATAATCTTATAGGTAATCTTAATGTTATGGGATCCAAAACAGTGACCTTTCAAGTTGTTTGTACGAGCTAATTTCTGAAACGGCTAATCAGATATATTTTGGCAACCTTACTTCAACATACAGGGCCTGGTTAAAAAAGTACTCACAGTGCTCCCCAAGCTTACACTGCTTACGTGTGGTCCGATATTAGTGAGCGCGCCAACATCTATTAGCAGTACTAATAATTCGGACC
Organism: Eueides isabella; assembly: GCA_019049475.1. Taxonomy (NCBI): domain Eukaryota; kingdom Metazoa; phylum Arthropoda; class Insecta; order Lepidoptera; family Nymphalidae; genus Eueides; species Eueides isabella. The sequence continues at coordinate 3,725,834 of CM032399.1, read as the reverse complement.
ACTTATGAGCGAGCTTACGAATTTGACAAGTTGATATGTTTAACTAGTCAAATTCGTAAGCACCTAACAGAACATTTTATGATATAAATATGAGTAGAGTATGTGATGTAGCCGATGAAGATTATAAAGCGCTTGTGAAAATGGTTGTATTCAAGCATTTTCCGCAATAGAGGAAAGTGACCATAGTGACATTGACGGGAAGGATATATTAAACGTCAAAATAACATCAATGGTCACCGTTCTAATGTTCCCACCCGTCAACACTGTATGCACTACGCAATGACGTCATAGGTACTATTCACAACGTTAACAGTTGGCGCGCTATGAGCACTGTGAGCACATTTCGGACCAGGCCCATAGTGTTTGTTTTATTTCAATTGGTTTATAAATAAAAAATGCATTAATTTAAAAAAAAAAACAATTCAGCTATATTACTACAATAGTTATATTAGCTGAAATATTAGTTTTCAATGTATTAAAAGTGATGTTGTCATTAGAACAATAAAGTAATTGCTATTAGTACATAAAATAGCGTAATTGAAGCCGGCAAAGCTGCAGGCAGGTCGCTAGTATTTTCACTTTAGTCGCTTTAAGTACGAGGGAAATCGCGGCGTTGAGTTCCGACACTCAACACACAATGCCTTAACGAATTCGCCGTAAAGCTAAAAAAAAGTAATAACTTTTTAATAATTATTATGATAGAGTTAACGTCGTCGTCGAGAAATTAAAACAATTGAAAAAAATACATTAATTGTGAACGCTTCAATTTATATTTAGATTATAGTTATATTGTACAGCCTGTTATTTTCGATTAATATTAGACTAAATAAGAGATAGCATAAATATATTTAATACTCGTAAATAATGACGTTTAATGTTGTTTTGGTTTATTTTTAAAATTCAAAACATGGTTAAAAAGAGATACAATTTATATAGTGTATGGAATGAAGTAGAAATATTGATGAACTCTCGGCTCTCACTGTATCCTGCACATGGTAGGATAGGCAAAGAGTACTTGGAAACTTAGTGTCAAGACACTCCGTTCGGTTCCCCATTCTCCGCCGAATTGGAATCATTGAGTGTTGTTGTTGAGTGGGAGAGCTCAACGAAGCGCTTTGCCTTGTTACCAGATTGAAAATTTAATTTAAAAACATTATAAATTTCGTTTCCTCCTATGAATCCACAACCCAATCCCGCTTACAACCACACGCCTGTACTCCTGTGCCATGACCTCAAGATTGATAAAATTTAATAATATTTTCTTAGTAAATTTTTTTTTGTTATCGTTTTTTTATCAGGGCTTATAGTACGGAAATACACTATGAAATTAAAATAATTCAGCATCTAAATAATGTTGTATGATATACATATTATATTGGTTGGTTGTCATTAATTTCTAATATGTGTTTGTCCTAAGACTTTAGATTTGTTCTTCCCTGTTTTTTTATTATTAATACTTAATATTCGTGGTGTACGACAATATATATATAAACTGCCAGTGACGTCACTGAGAGTACTGTATGGCATAAGGAATCGTGCCTACCGTTTAGGGCAAAAACTTTAGTCAATCATCATTTCCTCACCATACAGTTATTTCTCCAGTAGAAATCGAAATTAAATCCAGTCACGTCTACAATTGTTCTAGTACTCCGTACTGTACTGTACCACGACCGGAAATTTCTTACTTTTGATAATTGTATTACCAAGTCAAGAATGTTCAGGGCTTCAACTTCAAACGTTTAACGGCAACGACTCGTCGATCGCACTATATTTATACAACAGTAAGTCAGCAAAACTGTTGTTGACCTGAAATGATTACCTACCGGGTCCTTTGCCAAGAGCATCCCCCCTAAAGAAAATTCAGCATTGACGGCCACACGAGAGCAGCAGCTTCAGACATACTCTGTATAAACTAATCATGGCATTTAAATATTGGATTTCGTCTAAGAGTTAGTGACGTCACACAAGGGGTATATAAGTATATAAGTACTCACGGGTCGGTGTCGGCGTGCAGTCGCGCGTGCAGCGCCTCGGCGGCGGGGTGCGCGGCGTGCGCGGCGGGCGCGGGCGGCGCGCTCGGCGGCGAGCACGCCACGCACGTGCGCTCGCTCTCCGAGTACGTTTGGAAACAGCTAGGTGGTGAAAACATTGTATAGTTTTAAAACCATACCAAATTACCGTATATTGCATTAAAGGTAGTAAATATAACACAAGAAAAATATATACTACATACTGTATGAAACACACAAAGACGTAGCAGTACTGGTAAGCACGTACTTGTCACTACAATCAATTTGGCTATCGGTATCGCCCTCAATAAATGACATACTGAGAGTTTAGTTTAATATATAACTTATTTATACCATCATAATGCTTTCCCAATACAGCAAGGAAATAAAACCATTCTTTAGCTCAAATAATAGTCAACCTCCACATCGTCAAGCTTATAATTACAGAATTACATAAAATTAATCAATTGTGGGTTCGATCCTTAATGAAATATTTATATTCATTTCGTCGCTTTGATAACAAGGCAAAGCACGGTTTAACTTCCACCTCAACACGCAATGACTCAAAAATACGGCGAAAAATGAAGAACAGAAGTGTCTTTATGTTTTAACAATAGATTTCACAATTCCTTCTGCCTACTACAGCGTGAAACTGAAAAAAAAACACCATATGTACATATATTCTTCTTCTTCTTAACACTAACTCTGGCGTTTACGTCCTCGATGGTGAGAACGTTGGCTCTCATGTCCTGCATCACGACACCAGCGCTTCCTTAAGCGTCCTGGAGGTCCCACTACGGGAACAGATATATCAAGGCACTTGCGTCCGACATAGTTCCTAGGCCGGCACGCTACGTGGCCATACCATCTCAGGCGACGCTCTTGGAGCTTATCCGCTATGTCACGGACTCCAAGACTACTTTGAATGAATTCTTTACGCCGTACATCCACCTCAGCGTCTTCATTTCCGTGACACAAAGCTCCTGAGTGTGCCAAGATAGTACTGGCTAGCATTTGCTGCCATATAAAAGAACCGGACGAACGATGCTCTTGTATATTAGCCCCTTGAGTTTAGTACCTATATAGACAGTACTCAAGTGCGGTCTCCCGCAAGCTATGTACGTCTTCGACACATTTAGTTTCAGACCACCGTTCTCAAGCGTACATTTCCAGACAGGTTCACTTTATGCTCTAGGATCAGCCGGTTTTCTTCAATGAGTGGTGTGTCACCAGCATACTATACCAGCCACGGAGGTTGGTCTTGGACGTGAGCCGAGACAGTATCTACCACTACATTGAATAATACAAACGTGTGCCGAGACAGTATCTAGCACTACACTGAATTGAATATTATAAATTCATTGAGGCCTGTCGTGGCGCAGCGGCACAAGCGTGTGACTGTAACCGACAGGTTCTGGGTTCGATCCTCGGTCGAGGAAATAAAATATTTAATATTTACAATTTAAATATTTAATGTTTCAATTCCTCGCTCTGGTAATAAAGCAAAGAGCGGCGTTGAGTTCCGCCACTCAACACGCAATGCCTCTAATTCGGCGGAAAGTGGGAAACAGAAGTGGAACGAAGTGTTTCAACACTGGATTCCCGGGTTCCCTCTTATGCCGTTAAGCCTTCGCCTGGAATGATCTTTAGTAACCCTGCCCATATGACACCGTCTGGTCAACAAGTAATCAATTTGAGTTAGGTGGGATCCACTCTTATACGTGATATGGTGTTGAGGATTCTTTTGGACATATTCTCGGCGGCCAGATCAGACGCAATTCAGGTTCTTAGATAAATTTTTTCACTCTGTATTGCGAAGATCCGTGTCCAAAACCGACACGATCATACTCTCTGCAGCCTTACCGACGTGGCCGTTTATGTCCACCCCAACTAAGATTACTTCGGTAGACGGTATAGCAAGTAGACCCTGTTCACACTGCACCCAGAATGATTCCTTTTCGGCCGTGGTACAGCCCGCCTGGGAGGCACTGGTTAAGTTTGTGATAACGCCCTCAACCAGTATTATTAGCTACATTAAGCGATCGCAGCGGCGGTCAACTTCGAGGAATCCATTCTAAAGCAGTTCAGGAAGCAATACCGCCACACCGTTTTTACCCAAAAGGTGACCCAATGTATATAAGCCGGTAACTTTGTCCGATGTTACGGGACTTATTGCCCTTCCAGCGAGTTTTCTGGAGGAAAGCGCACTGGACTCGACGTCTCACGAATACATCTGCGAGTTCTTTGCATCGTCCGGTAAGAGAGCCAATATTCGAAATTGCAAAGCGGAATTTCGGGTACTCACGTCTTTCACCGTACCCGTACTTGACACGGTACCCCTGACCCATTTGTCGCAGGTGTAGGGCGATGTGCCTGCGCGTCGTTTAGCGGCGACGCCCTAGCCGTACTCAGTGTTTGTTATTAATGTGGCGGTTGGTGGTTTTTAAATGGAGCGACTGCCGTCTGAACTACATGACCCCTTTACAGGGAAATACTGCAGGAAAGAGGGATAGGATTGGTGGAAATGGTTGAAGGATAATTAGAAGAAAGGGACACTACTTTCATGAACTTGATGGATGTATGATAGTGGTGGCTCGAGGGTCCGGGGTCGCGTGCCAAACAACATATATCGGCCAGATATATGTCAATGGCACCCTCTGGATAGCATATGTACATATTATATTATTATCAAAGCAAGATCACTTACTCCTCATGAAACGAATGTTGACAAAGGAAATGCACAGTGGGCAGTTCCAATGGCCGGTTGCAAATCGCACATCTCGAACTTTGAAACGTTACCGGTTCATTTTGTATCATTTGTATTTGTGCCTTCATTTTCTCTATTTCACCCTTGTATTTGGCTGATAACTCTTGTTCACGCGTTATCACTTCGTCTTCCGATTTGAGAACGTCCATCAAATAACTAGAGAATTAATAAAATAAATGTATGTACATATATAAATGGTTAAATTGTAATTATATTTATTAATTATTATACTAAAATATTGCTTAAACAAAAACAGTTTTGTTAATTTGATTTCTTGCTTGTTTTACATTCTTAGTAAAAAAAAAGGTAGAAATAAAACAATGTTAATGAATTTTGTGGCGCAGCGGCATAAGTGTGCGACTGTAAACACGATAGATTGTGGCTTCAATCTATACTCTAGCAAGGGAAAATAGTCTTCCTTTCTGGTAACAAGGCAATGGTGTTGATTTTTGCCACTCAACACGCAATGACTCAGTCATTGGAAAGATGGCAACGAATGTGTTTTGATGAAAACGAATTGTCTTAACTGTCAGCACATCCATTACTCTGCCTGTACGAGACATGGTGTAAAGCTGTAAAAAAAATAAAGGAAAACTATTAAAGGCGTAAATTATTATCATAAATAAATAGACCAAAATATATATGGTAAGAAATAGCCCATAATTTGTCCTTATTGCGATATTCACCTGCGTACATCTCCAAGGGTATAGGAGGGTGTGCTAGTTAAACAATCGATGACTAGAATAGGAGAAAGGAGCTTTTCAGTATCTGCAAATAATAAATCAAACAAAAAAATATTGTGTATTAAGAATTTGTTTATCGGGTAGATAAGAACAACTAATAAGAGCGAAATATATATTTTTTTCAGATCAAACGAGGATATCAAATTATAACAAAAATAATCAACATTATCTCACATAGGCCGAATTGTGCTCACAGGACTCATAGCGTACCAACGTGCGGTCCGATTTGTGCTTCTGACGCTCATCGTTAGCGTTTAGCGTTGTGGTTGCTATGACGTCACATGTGACATGTGTTAGAGTGCTGACGGGTCGCAGCGTTAGCGTCGTGAGCATTGACGTTTAATATATCTTCCACGTCAATGTCACTATCGTCACGTTCCTCGATTGCAGTAAATGCTTGAACACAAGCATTTTACCATCTACATCGTCTACACCACGCACTCTATTCATGTTTATATGAAAAATGCTCTGTTTGATTATGTTTACTTGTAGAACTCGCTCAAGTGGTCCGAATTATAAATACTGCTAACAAACGTTGGCGAGCTCACTAAATGGGACCGCACGTTAGCACTTTAAGCGTAGAAAGTGCTGTGAGCACAATTCGGAGCGCGGCTGTATTGAAAACGAAATAAATATTTACACATTTACAACAACACCGAGACACCGGTTGGTAATGGGAGTACATAGATTGTATAGTATGTTGGTCAGTTCTACAGAGTCACCAGATTTTGTGGTATGCCAATTTTTTTTTATGGAAAAGACAAGGCAAACGAGCGTACGGGTCACCTGATGGTGAGTGATCACCGTCGCCCACGGCTCCGTGTAACACCAGGGGAGCTACAGGTGCGTTGCCGGCCTTTGAGGTGGAGGTAGACGCGCTTTTTAAAGGTACCCATGTCGTATCGACCTGGAAATACTGCTGCCGTAGGCCTTTCCACAGATGTGTGGCGCGTGAAAGAAAGTTCCTACGAAATAGCACAGTAGTCGAGTGCCACGTATCCAGATGATGTGGATGGTACTGTAGTTTGTGACGTACTGTGCGATTTGACTTGGTTCAACCAAGTCATACAGCTCTCCAGAACACTCCCCGTGATAAATACGGTAGAGAACGCACAGGGTGGACACGTCTCTACGCAAAACCAAAGTATCAAGCCGCACACTGATCAATGGGTCCGCAACGATTCGAACGGCTCTACGTTGTATGCGATTAAGCTTTGTTAAGGTGAGAATAATCAAAAGTAAAAAATACTCAAAATCTAATCACGATATCGTATACATATTATGCTCACCGACAACCCGCAGCAGCTCGGGCAGGCAGGCGGGCGGCGGCGGCGCCCACAGCACGTCGAGCCACAGACGCGGGCACGCGGCGCCGCGCCGCCGGCAGACGTCCAGCGCGCGCGACGCCCCGGACGCGACTGAGCCGCGCATGTGCAGCGACACCTGGGCGCGCCACCTGCGGGACGGGGAAGTAGGGGAAGACAAAACAACCTAATGTTAAACATCGCTCGCCATACAATTGTCAATATTTGAGACATTACGCGTTGATCGAAAGAACTCAACGCCACGCTTTGTCTTATTTCTGAGCAAGGAAATGACACTAAGGTGCAGTTTCACCACTGGCTGATATAGTACCTGGTAGCGTTATCTGCCAGATAAGCAATATTTTTTTGGTTTGTTGATGTCGCGACACCTTTTACATGGGTGATCATTGTCTACTAAGGTTAATTATAAGGAAATTTAATTGTAAAGCAGAAAAAAATATATGCAGCCTCTGTCTGTGAGATAGCATTAACTATCAGATTATTATCTGAAACTTTATTCGTAACCGGTGAAACTGAACCTAAGTCATTGTCCCGAGTAGACAGTTAAATGTTGTGCCGTTGCAATTTGAAGACTTTGATATATTTTTGTAATATAAACAACTAAACATGATACTGGCAACATTTTTCAATTAAGCTCCATGCTAGCTAGTCAATTTCGTATATTAAATTACAATATGTTAGCTGAGAAGATATTGCAAAGCAATGTCTTTAACGTTTTAGACATTTTTATAATCTGTATTTCATTATTCATTATTAAATCGTGAAAATATATAAAAAATGTCATAAAAGAGTCAGTGTAAGTATTATAATACTTACAATTTTTTCTCTTCATATAAATAAAGAATTCCACTCTTGAAACCTAGCATTTGGCAAATAATTAGCGTTTGGTCCTTATCATAATTAGCATCGGGGTCCTTCAATATTGACAATATTTTAGATTCATAAACTTTTTTATCATTCTCTGGTGACTTTACCCTGAAATAGAAAAAAAATGTGCCTTCTACGTCCATTATCTCTATATATAAGGATAATTAAATACCAGAGAAAATCAACATTTTGGATCGCATCGATCCAAGATGATGGGGAGAACTATGATTTATTTTACAAATATGAAAGTATGCTTTATTAGAAAATTAAGCAAATGAAAGGGAAGCAAATGAATATCATATTTTCAGCAGAATATTAAGGTACATAGACAAGAAGCGTCTAGGGTTCGTTCTCCTCCTTTGAATGATTAACTAATTTCCCTCTCTCTCTCAGCTTCACGCTGTATCCCGCACTAGGCAGGGTAGGCATAGGGAACGGAAGTGGAACCTAGTGTTATGACACTCCGTTCCACTTCCGTTCCCCACTTTCCGCCGAATTTGAGGCATTGCGTGTTGAGTGGCGGAACTCAACGCCGCGATATGCCCTATTACCATAATATTACTAGAACGGCGAAACCAAAAATACTTCATTTCCCCGATCGAAAATCGAACCCATAACCTACAAACTTACAGTAAAACACTCAAACACAATAATCCACTCACCAAACATGTATATAATGCTCAATGAGCGCATTGTACACTAAATTAGAGCTATTTGGATCCATTTTGATCATATGCTCCAAGAAATCTATTAACCGTTCCGAATTACTCAGGAACATGTGTATGAAGTCATCTGGTAGGGCTCTGTCGGGTTCACGGAGACCTCCGGAGAGGGTGTTCTCGTCTACTAGGAGGGAGGTGCGGGGTTTGTAGTCCGTGCAGAGTACTGGAATTGAAATTTTGTTTTATATTGATTATATATGTATAGGTTTTATATAAATTAAAAAAAATTTATATAGGGACTTGTGGCGCTGGAGCATAAGCATGCAATTGTAAACACCGCAGGTTTTAGGTTCGATTCTCACTTGAGAAAATGAAATATTTGACATTTCCATTTCCTTGCTCACGAAATACTGAGTGTATTAACACTAAGTTTTCTCTGCTTACTTACCCAGTTATGTGCAGTAAAGATAGTATTATAAGATAATTTGAAAGAAAAACGTGTATGATAAAGTATTATTAAGAAAAATAAGAAAAAATAAAAACGAAACATATAATTAAGTATAAAATGGAGTCAATGTTCAATATTATTATGACTCATTTATATGTTATATATATGAAAACTTTTAATAATAAAACCAAATCTACAAACATATGAACACTAGTAATTAGACAAAACACGGCGTTCAGCTCTGCCATTCAAAAATATCTCAAAAAGTGGGCGATGTTTTGTGAAGTTCCTTTTTCCTATGTATATGGTAATACATAAAAAATTTAGTATATGGTAATACATAAAAAATCTATATAAAAACAAAACACATACATTTAAGCAACTTAGTACTTTCCTCAGGCTCATGCTGAATCAACTTATACCCATATTTCTTCATATAAGTGTCAGCATCATCAAAGTCCAAGTCGGATATGTAGTTTATCGCTTGTTTATATTCTTTTTTGTCTTCTATCACTATTTTTAGATACCAATCGTGGCGTTTGTGGTTCGCTGCTAGGGAGAGTGCGTCGTCTACAGACACTTGTCGCACCACCTTTAAGTGTATAGAACAACTTCATATTAATAGTTTTATTTATATCGAAGCCTGTCGTGGCGCAGCGGCACAAGCGTGTGACTATAATCGACAGGTTCTGGGTTCGATCCCCACTCGAGGAAATGAAATATTTAATATTTTCAATTTAAAGATTTCATTTCTACGCTCTGGTAGAAATGAAATACCCCGCTAAGACACTTCATTCTCCATTTTCCGCCGAATTTAAGGCGTGTTGAGTCGCGGAACCAAACGCCGCACTTTGCCTCATTGCTAGAGCAAGGAAATGAAAATATCAAACATTTAATTGCCTCAAACGGGGATCGAGCCCACAACCTGTCACATGTACAGTCTGAGAAAAAAAAAACTTTCTTCAAACTCACCTTAATAGCGACATCTACATCAAAATCAATAGTTTTATCTTTAGAATTGATAAACTCCTTCAACTTCCCTTGGTGGTCGTGTTGATCTATCTTCACGTAACACGTCAGTAACAACGTGGTGTGGTCCTCGGTGGCATAATCTTTTTTATGTAGCTCTTCCAAATACTGTACTAGAGGCTCTAAGTGTCTGGATTCTAGATATTTGCGTATGACGTATGAAGTTTCTAACCAACCAATCGTTTTTACGTATTGGTCTATAGCACCTTTGAGGTCACCCTGTGAATAAATAGAAATAATGTATTTTTTGTGTAGGCCACTTCTGGCCAATTTTAGGCAATGCGTGTTGAGCGGAACTTAGCGCAGCGCTTCACCTTGTTATTGGAGCGAAGAAATGGAAATATAAAATATTTCATTTCCTCGAGTGGAGATCGAACCCACAACCTGTATAAAATATTTATTTTTACGTATGGGTCTACAGTGGGCACCTTTGATGTCACCCTGTAAATAAATTTAAATAATATATTAATGATAAATTATAATAATACAAAATATTTTCATCGGCATTCAAAGTTACACTTTCTGTTATAGACACTGGCGAAGAAAAAAGTTAATTTTGCTCTTTTCTCTGAGCATTATCAATAAATTCTCTAATAATATATTTATCCAATTTATATAAAAAAAAAAAACAAATTCACCTTATTATACAAGTGATCGCCGTATTGCTTATAAATCTCAGTCAAACCTTCCACATCATAATGCTGACTGCTCGCAATCCTAATAGCTACATCATACAAATTCTTCTTAAACAACAATGACAATTTCGACTGTAAATCCTTCTCTTCCAAATATATCATCTCCTTATTCCTAGTTAATATATAAAAAGAGCCCCATTCGGTCAACACCGCGTCGATCTCTTCAAACGACTTGGAGAACACTATAAATTTGTTTTGTATGTCCAGTATGGTGACGTGGTGCGACTTGGGCGTGGTGGACGAGCTGGAAGCTTTGCTTGACAGTTCGTTGGTGGTTATTACGAGATAACTGCGGAACCAGTTGAGTCGCAGTTTCTCTCCCTCGAGAGCGTAACACGGACCACGGCCTTCTGTTGTGTAGCAGTATATCGCCTGAAATTAATTTAATATTATTTATTTTAAAAAGATCCTACTAATACTATAAATGCGAAAGTTTGCGGGTATGTATGGATGTTTGTTAGTCTTTCACGCAAATACTACTCAACCGATTACAATGACATTTGGTATGTACGTAGCTGAAGGGCCAGAATAACATATAGGCTACTTTTTATCCCGGAGTTCCCGTGGGATTGATTCCTAGAAGGCGGTATCGGGAACGGGGTTTTTTGTCGGTCGATGTTGAAAAATATGATATATCATAAGAGAAAGAGATATCATAAAAAAGAGATTAATATCGGGAACATCAAGTTATGAAAAGTTAAATAGTTTTAAATGATTGAATGCTAAAAATTTTTTTGGGAAACCCGACGTTTCGAACACTTTACAGTAGTCCGTGGTTACTGGTACAGCGTGAAGCTATATGTGTCTACCCGTGACCACGGACTACTGTAAAGTATTCGAAACGTCGGTTTCCCAAAAAAATGTGTACCATTCAATCAGTATACGCGATTAATCCGGTTAAAAGTGTTTCATTTAAAATGTGTAATAATCGCGCAAATTAAAGACATTATTAAGTTAAATAGTTACTTATTATTCTTTTATTTTGTAAATAAGAAAGCGATTTATATTATATTACAAAAAATGAATATAACTAAAGCTATTTAGATAAAGTATTATTTTTTATCTTTACACTGTGTCCTGCGACACGACAACGTAGACACAGGGAACTTGGGAACCTAATTTTAAGTCATTACATTCTGTTCCCCACATTGCACTAAATTTGAGGCATTGCGTGTTGAGTGGCGGAACACTACATCACGCTTGGCCTCGTTTTCAAATCAAAGAAACGAAATTATGAAATATATAATTTCCTCAAGTGTATATCGAATCTATATATGTACCTGTCATATATCTAATCGCACTTCCCTGCGTAACTTTTTTATTTATATATTTTTCTTAAAAAAAGACAGTCAGGAGGTATACCGAGACATTAGCGTTTGGCGCTCCGTTCCCTTTGCCTACCCCGCTAGGGATACAGCGTGAAGCTATATATGTATGTACAGTGAATAATTGTAATTGAAACCACTTTTAAGATTGAAGGATTTCCATTTCCTTACTCATGAAATACGGAGTGTATTAACACTAAGTTTTCTCTGCTTACTTACCCAGTTATGTGCACTAATTACAAGATAATTACAAAGAAAAACAAATGATAAAGTACCATTAAGAAAAAAAAACAACAAAAGTATGCAATCTTTAAATGTGAAATCTATATAATTAAGTACAAAATGGTACGTATAGTGAGTAATAGCAATTGAATCCACCGACATCAGTGGTGGCCACGGTGAGGCGGTGCGCGTCGGCGAGCACGGTGCAGGCGGGCGCGGCGCCCATGCCGTCCAGCACGGCCACGCGCTCGCTGCCCGTGTGGCACACCAGCACCGACGCGCGCGACACCACGAACAGCTTGTCCGCACCTCTGGTGGGTTTATAAAGTGTTATTCTGTACTTAGGAAAGGAACACATTCTTTTTTTAAATATATAAAAATCCACTCTGATAATCCCGTTAAGATAAAAAAAATATTTTTGTATTTAAAATTAATATTTTTCTTTGTATAACTTACTAAGAAAACGTACGGAAACGTGTAAAACTTTGGACGTGGCGGGTTTCGAACCCGCGCTTCATGGAAGCCGTCCAAGATCCATCGTCGTCGATCATCGATTACAAGAGGCGCCGGTTGAAATACCACTGCATATATTTTTTTTTGAAAAATTTGTAAAAAGTATTATTCTTTGTTGAGTGTTAATTAACTCTTTAAGAATAGTAAAAATAAGAAATGAAACTGCCACGCGAATTCAATATTTATGTCTACTAAATATAATAAACCTGTAAGTGAAACTTGTCTATACAAGGAATATAAGTATATTCAAAAACTTAATTGTTTTATTAAAAGGACCTAAAATAATATTTTTTGTTAGTTTATCTGTGCGTTTATAAAAAAAAATTATAGCAAAAGTTAAAAAAGCGCAAGTGGCAATCGTGCCAATTACAACTTATACTGCAACACATTGCCTGTCCGTATGGCAAACCATTACATATGATTTTATAATGACTTTTAATAAATAAAACTATAAATAAAGTAAAAAGGTTAAGTTAAATGCGATATATATTCGCGATATTCTTATCGCACGGTACCATCAGAAAGAGAATCATCAACAAACCCAAAATAATTAACTTTATGTAAAACCCCGCTTGCAGTGTGTCCTGAAATACACTATTTTATATATATATATATATATATATATATATATATATATATATATATATATATATATATATATATATATATATATACATATATATATATATATATATATATATATATATATATATATATATATATATATACATATATATATATATATATATATATATATATATATATATATATATATATATATATATATATATATATATATATATATATATATATATATATAAGTATTCAATAATTTTACTTTAAAGACAAGAAAATATTGATTTTTTTTAAATACATTGAAATTTTATAATTACTTTCATGAATGTTCCCAATTATACAATTTCTCATCAATCTTATATGAATAAACAGCGATCAGTTACAATTTTGAAATTTTGTTATTTTCGTGTTAATTGTGAAATTAACTCGAGAAAACACTTATATTGCAAATACTAGACTATATAATATGTAAAATATATGACCTTCCTATTTAAAATAATACTAAACAAGCTATATTAGGAACGTATCTCACTTGAATGCCAGTCCAGTGATGGGGCTAGAGCCAGTGTCAGGCAAAGTTTTCATCTTTCCACTACGCTGTCGCGCTATATCACCGCGGTACAGCGTCACGGAGCCATCTTGGAAACCGACGGCGAGAAGATTCTGGAAGACATTAAATAAGTTAATTAATTTAGTTTCACATATACAGATCCCGCCTATAGCGTAGCGCAGCGTTAAACTCCGCCACTCAACACAGATTATTTTTGAAAAATGGGCACAATCAAGGTATATAATATTGTAAAATAGTTTTGCTTCGAATATACATACATAAGAAATAACATGCCACTATAGGATTCAATAAAACAACTTGATATAATATAACCTATAATATTTCTCGAAATATTGACTATCATAATTAATTATTACTTTTACTGCGATTATTTAATTTAAATTTATATGCAAATCCGTTTTTATATATATATTATTTTCCCAATAATATCATACGAAGAAAAGAACAAAACATTCGTAAGATATTATACTCATATAAAACACAAGTATTATATAAAATTAAATTTTTACTTGACCTACTTACTCTATACATTTCACAAATAATACATAAAAAATAGCCAAAAATATAAATTAAAATACGAACTCCATGAAGAAATTCAAACGTACCTTATTATCATGTACAGCAAGTGCTGTAGCTTGAGTGGGATACATGTGAGAGGGGACGGCCCGAGATGTTCTCACGCACTGCGGGTTACCATGTCTGTCCACACGTGACCAATCCCATACTTTGATTAAAGGAGTTACACCAGCTTCATCTTCCTGAAAGTGTGCATTTAGAAAATATACATATATATGTAAAATTAACATTTTGCTTTTTATCTTCATACTGTATCCATGTACCCATTGCAGGGAATTTCAGAGGGAAGTAGGGAACTTTGTATTGAGACACTCCATACTCCACTTTCCGCTGAAGCATGAGGTGTTGCCTGTAGAGTTGTGAAATCTATAATTTGTCACCGGGGCGAATAGTGGAAATATTCATCTTCATTTCCTCGAGTGGATATCAATTATCACTTATTGTTTTTACTGTCACACGCTTATGCCCCTTGAAAGAGTTTTTCTCTTTAATATTAAGTTATTTTCTATAGGTAGCGGTTTCATAAAAAGTTCCCTACAGAGATGCTAGTAACATAAATAAGTTGTTATAAATGTATAAGAAATTTGACGTAGCTTGTAAGAATGTATGGCGTAGTGTAGTGGTTGGACACTTTACACGAATGAAGATTCAAATTTATTTGCATTAAATTTTTATAGCATTAACATAATATTATTTAAGATTTTGACATTGGCTGACGAGAAAATGAAACAGCCATATCCATGGGAATTTTCATTTTTGAATTTTGTTGATGCCTGTTGTGGCACAGAGGCACATGCAACTTGAAACCTAACAGGTTGGGGGTTTAATCCTCACTCACAAACATTTATCAAATTAAAACAGCCTTTTTATATTATTTTATATCTTCTAGTTAAAAAACTACAATATATGAGACATTGCACTATGTACATTTTTATAAATGTCACTAGCTGAGCCACTTTTTTTTATCTTTTGCCTCATAGGCAAAAGATAAAAAAAAATATGAAATATTAAGTTACCCATTATGCAGTTTTAAATTATATCAGCCAACAAACAGCACTTCTATCTCCCTAGGAAAAAAAAAATAACATTTTTTATATTTATTGAGTATCAAATATACTTACCCCTATAGTTATTAAGTAAGGATCATGAGGCAACTGCTGAGCGAGTGACACAGTCAAATCATAAGCTTTAAATGAAGTGATCTCCCAAGATCTAGATATAAGATGAGCCCAGCCCGTCACATCACATATAATCACATGATTATTCCCACTGGTTGCTACAGCTACATTTGTATCCTATAATATATAAACTTTTTTTATATATACATTTTTCTTCTATCACTTTAGCAGAAAGGAAATAAAAATAATTCATTCTTCTCATTCATAATAATTAAAAATAAGTAAGAATTGAACCCCTAATTATAGCATTTGCATCCAGTGCTGCTATGCCATAATAGCCTCAATGAAAGATTTTCCTAATTAATAGGTCAAAACATATATTCATTATTTCTTTGATAGAATTATAATCTTATCTCATTAATATGCTCATTAGTGTTAATTATATGATAATAGTTTGAAGGGAATTGTTTAATTTCTATATGTATCAAATGTATTAAATAATAAATAAATAAAAATAAACAACACAGTTGTAGTGCTTATGCAATTTCATGCTTTCAATACAACTGACTGAATTATAATATTTTCTTTATAATATTCTGGGAGACAGTAGTGAGATCTATTGTAGCTAACATCAACCATCTATCATATAGCACAAAAACTGTCTCAAAAATTGGGTTAAAAATTTAAAACATATTGTCTTAGCCTTAAATTTCCTCTGCCTACCTTACACCTAAGCTACTGTAGAGACAAAGAATAAAACTGAAGTAAATAAATATTACATATTAAAAAATATATATTTTGTAATAACAAGTGTTTTTTTAAGATAGTAGCTGTATTTATTACTTACTTGTAAACATTCTGCAATTTTTCCATTATCTATGTTTCTGTGTACATCAAAGAATGTGAAACGGCGCCACTGAAAAAATATAAAACATGAATAAGACAGAGGTAATTGTTGCTGAAATTTATCTTAAAACATTTTATTAGTAGCTTATATTATATTACCAACTATAAATCTATAAAAGACTAACAAGAACGAAAAAAACACATTACAACAAATTAAATATAATATTATGTATCATAAAGCAATGGTTTAGAAATATCGAATACTTCCTGTAACGATTTAAATCTTAAGATTTGCAACATACATGCAAATAAAAATATTGAAAATACCATTTACCTCTAAAAATGCCATTTTACTATTGTTAAAGAACGCCAATCATAATAAATATGATATTTATTAACTATTATACTCCTCCAAAAACAGAAAAACAGGAATTACAAACTGAAATTGACAAATGTCAGAATGACATTTGTCATTTTTAATTTTTTTTAGTCAGGTAACGTTGCAACAAGTACAAAGTTTTTGGATATATATATATATATATATATATATATATATATATATATATATATATATATATATATATATATATATATATATATATATATATATATATATATATATATATATATATATATATATATATATATGTTTCCAAAAACTTTGTACTAATATTATTATGCTGTTTCTTTTTGGTAGCACACGTATTTTCATATATTTTTTTATTGTAAATTACAATTTCTCAAAAAGGAGATTGGTATTAATTACAAGTTTGGTTGTAAGTGTTTATGATGTTTTGTTCATTAGACTAGTTAATTATAAGGTAAGTAAGATAAGGTAATTTCAAAACGGATACTGCGCAATCGTCTGATTCTGGTGGATACATATGCGATTCGCAGGTGACATCGCGAATAACGCAAGATATTGACTCACCTTTACGTAATACATAATCTATTAAAAAATACAATAATTGACCATAGCTACTGCTACTCTGACAAAACAAAATGCTCACCGTTCCCTATCTGAAAGTCGAAAATCTTATCTTTATTCAGACAAAAGCCCTTTTATAGTGTATGTGTTGAGAGAAATTCCAGACCATGCTATTGGGTCTTTCATTAAAGCCATTTAATTTGACCGATTTCTCCACATAAATAAAATAGGTAATATCACCAATATGTGTGTAAAATGTTGGACGTAACAAAATAAGCGTTGAATTTTCAATCCTATTCTTAGTCTGTGTATGTGACAGTTATCCAGACTTTTAATATTACTCGAATGGGCATTGTAGGAAATGTCCCAGTAGACTTTTCGCTGGATGAATTTGTGAGCTCTTTGAAATTTCTCTCAGGTAGTATACAAGCGATGAAAGTAAGTTGGTTAAATATAAAGTGTTTCAGCGAAAGTGTGACTACATGGGTACCGATTCGGTCGGTTGTAGCTATATTCCGTGGTCAAAAGATGACTGAAAAGGTATTTTCTTATCACGTGTCTCTCCTGGTCGAACATTATAAATATTTTATCATCCAGTGTCTAAACTGTGGACAATTATAATGAGTGATTACAGTGTCCCAAGAGTGTCTTTTCTAGATGCTTACACTTTACTCGTTTCCCCACTGTTTGTAGATCCGATGCGTATATGGCTAAGGAAATGTTCTCCCCGCATACTAATGGAATTTCTTTACTATCTAAAACACCAGTCCTGACATTTTAAACAGATCATAAAAAAAGACTGTTCAGACTCATCAGTCAAAGGGATATAATATACAAATCATTAACCTTAAATACAGAATGTCCCTCGTCTCTTCCTAATGTGCTCTTTGAACCAAAATGTTGACGATCCAATAGAATCTAGAAAAGATTTTTTATATTAACTGAAACCCTTGTAAGCATCTTTAGAACCGCTGATGAACTCCTTATACCGTCCAACGATGCCCAAAATGTACTATCAATTGTCAAAATACTAAACAATGGCAGCACTGAACTTCTTACAATGGAATAGTAAAAGTATTCGTGCCAAAAAGCAGGAATTACTTATTATTATTTTTTATTGCCCTTTTTCTTGTTATTATAGCAATCTTAGAAACATAAATGGTGCCTGATTAACATTTATCACTCCTAGTGGGGATGTTCTTACTGTGACTGAATGTCTCTTATATTGGTAGATATGATGAATAATAAGTATCTATGTATCGTGATCTCATTGCTTCGTACCTGAAAAAAAAGATTCAGCACGTTACCTTAAATAATGTTAAGTCTTCCGGTAGCATTCTGCGGATGGGTGTCCCACAGGGATCGATTCTAGGGCCTCGTATGTTTTTAATTTATATAAATAACCTCCCCTTTTGCATTAATAATTTATGCGATGTTGTACTATTTGCCGATGATACTTCATTATTTTTTAAAGTAGATCGTTATAAAAAAAAGTATGACGAAGTGAATAGTGCGCTGTCGCAAATATTTCACTGGTTTAATACTAATAATTTAGTATTAAACGCACAGAAAACAAAATGTATAGAATTTACTATGCCGAATGTTAGGAAAGAGAAGCTTAATTTAAGCGTGGATAATAAAACTTTTCATTTTTGTGATACCGCTGTATTCTTTGGACTAACCCTAGATTCGAAACTACAATGGGGCCCCCATCTGTCTTCTCTTGCGGGCAGACTGAGCTCCACTGCATATGCTGTTAGAAAAATGAGGCAGCTTACGGATGTTGATACTGCACGCCTAGTTTACTTTAGCTATTTTCATAGCATATTGTCCTACAGAATATTACTATAGGGCAATGCTGCAGATATCGAATCTATATTCGTAATTCAAAAAAGAGCAGTTCGAGCCATTTACGGCATGGGAGCTCGGGAATCCCTGAGAGTTTTTTTTTAAAGAAACGGGTATTCTTACGGTGGCATCACAATACATATATAATAATATAATACTTGTTCGGAAAATAGCAACAATTTATTAAAAAAGTGACCGACATGATATCAATACAAGAAGTAAAAACAAGCTGATCACTCCTAATTTTCGTCTTCAAAAAGTTAATAAATCATTTATGGGACATGGTACACGTATGTATAATAAAATTCCACAAGTAATTTTAAATTTGCCACTTCAAAAATTTAAAGTGAATGTTACAAATATATTGTTAGGCGAAGCATATTACTCAATTCAAGAATACTACAATGATAAGAGTGCGTGGGGGATTAAATGCTGTTGGTACTCACCCAGGAAGCTATGTTATATGTATATTTACTTTAATTGATATTTAGAAAAGAGCAACTGTTGAGTTTCTTGCCGGCTCTTCTCAGCAGACCCGCCTTCCGAGCCGGTATTAGCTTCCTGTAAGGACTGACACTACAGACACTTATATGTAACTTGACGATTCAAAAGTGCTTAAATGGCCTAATTGAATAAAGAATATTTTGATTTTGATTTTGATTTATAGATTAGATGAATAATAAGTATCTCTTTGCACTCTCAATGAAGGAAAGCTGTTTGTCTTTCTCTATCTTTCCTTTCCTTCTCTAGCTTACCAGCTATCATGGTCTGTCCTACCTTCTACCCATGGTAGTAACCGTTTTCCTATACTTATTTCAATGTCACCACGAATAGTCTCAGTATTTTTGCCACAGACATTCGACGAGCTTATGAGAGTATTTAGTTTGGGCTCTTCTAGATATCGCTTCTGCATATGATAATATCCTATTTCCGATACTGAGGCAAAACCTGTAACAGCTGAGTCTTCGGCCTAGGTCGTCTTATTCTACTTGTGATCTGTTGACAGACCGCTATCCGTAAATCATCCCCTTCTTACTGTACCTCCCAGACTTAACAGGAAAAGCTTACTTTAGGGCTCAGCTCAGTTTTTAGTCCTCAGTTGTATAATGTATACACTTATGGCCTAGAACTGTCTATCACTAGCTTTTGTAACAGCCTTCAGTACGCCGATGACACTATCCTTTACTACAGCTCAAAATATGTGGAGGACATAAGTTATCGTTTAAATACTACTTTGTACTATATAGACCAGTAGTTCTCTGACTAGCTTTCAGTGTCAATTAAGGCTGCGACCTGAAAATCATCTATTGTTACAGTAACTGTTGCATTATCACCATACAGTATTTTTTATAGCGGCTCAGCTGGAAAAAAATACAGTTATGAAGTAATTGTTTAAGTACAGGTAAATATTCATAAATGGTGTCCCCAGATTGTTGTTTATGAGACGCAAGACATAACGTGTGTGTATGACATTTTTTGGTTTTATATATATTTTATGAAGTTGTTCAATAGCAGCATTGTACATTTTTTAATATTGGCGTATATAGTAGTAGTGTTCTTATTTTTTATAATATCCGAAACGTTATTATGGAATTCTTCGGAATTCTTCTTTCTAATTTTCTAGAAAAGGTATACCACCTCAAGGTCTACCACACTATAAATCGATCCGGTCGGAGATAGCGAAACATGTTGCTTGAGCAAGCGATTGAGAAGTTGCCTGATAATACATATATAAGAGTTTGAGTTTTTTTAGGTAGACTTTGTTACTAGTCGGTAATAGTCGGCTATAGGCGGTAATAATCGGATATCATTATATCTGAATAAATTGATAACGAAAGACAGAACCAAAATTATTGGTTTTATTCATATATACATACATTGTAAATAATATAATTTATATTAAGAGATACAAATATTGTTTTCAATTCTGAAAATTAGCCGAGGTTTTATATCATGACAAATAGAAAACCTTTTTTGTCATAAAACATTTATGAAAAATAATTGTCAGTTCCCACATTGAAAACAAAATGACATTTTAGGTTGTTGTGTGATTGTGATTATAATATGATTTTTTGCCAAATTTAAGTTCAAAATGCCAAAATATTATAGATTTAGGGCTACGACACCTACTCGTAAATTAAGAAAAAGTAAAGACAAAGAGAAAGAAAAGGATGAGGACAGGTAAACTATTCTTTATAAACAAAAATAAATATTAAATTGCTGAAGATGAATTATTCGCATACTTTCTTTCTTGATACTTTCTTTCATATAATTAATTATATAGAACAACTAATAAAAAAAGTGTTTTTTATTAATTGTTTTATTTCTTTTATATCTATATTATTATAAAATAATAATATCTGATTTAAGGAATAAAGACTATGACAGAGGGTGGATGGACTTAACGTTGGCTTGCACATTGGCGCCGTCTTGGTACCTCCGGCGCACCTCATGGCGTGAATCGCCGCCAGTAGCGGGATTGTCCCGACAATTTGCCACAGGACTACGATCTTCATTGCAATTTACTAACCGACCGATATTCATATTCAAAATGCCACAAACAGAATTTTATTAAAAAAAAGGACTATTTTTTCTTTTATATTTTGCCGCGCATTTTATCGTATATGACATTGACGTCTATGAATTTTTGTGTAATCTGTCTATGGACAGTTTTGAATTTATTGAATGTATTAGTTTTGTTGGAAGAATATGTATATATTGTTCATGTAAATTACTGTCTGTATGTATCACTTACCTGGATGGGTAATAATTGGCGAAATTAATAAAACATCTTCGTATTTTAAAACAAACAATATATTTATTACAAAATAAAACAAATATTCATTTATGTTTTAAGTAACTCAAAGGTGTCTAACATATTTCTATTTCTACAATACACATGGATGGCTAAGCGAAGTCTGTACACTTATTCAATAGCTTACTATTACCGACAACTGCATGTATAAAATGCTATTTTAGTATAGGTATATAGTGAAAACGATCTAAAGCATTCATTTATATCATGAAGGAACAGTTACGTAGTTGGTAATCTAGTTTTTATTATACATTCTCTATATTGTTATTCAAGAAATTGAATTTCACAGTCATATATTTGACATCTAAATGACTTTAACTTTTGAAATGATGGATTATCTTACGATTAAGTATAATAAAATAAAATTTAGTGTTAGTTACATTTTTTCATCATCAATGACTTTATTCATGAATAAGTTTATTTCTTACAAAATTACAATAAGGATTACAATTCTCATAAAAAGTATAATATATAAAAAATGGACGTCATAATAATTATCTATTTGTGTGTCTCGAAACATTTTGTATGTTTTTTTGAAAAGCAAAAGCCTATAATAACATAAGTTCAATTTTTCCATACGCAAGTAACATTAATTATATAGGTACTTAAATGTAACTTAGATCTATAAAAGCACTATATTGGAATTTATTGAGTCTAAATGTAATTTTATCTATATAGGCCAATGCCAATATAGAAGTATCGATAACAATTCAAAAAATCGACTAGAAAATCGATGAGCTGGTACTGACTGTCGCTTACAAACGTTTTTTTTTTTAATTTGATGAGAATTTACACAACAATTCAATAAATTATATGAAATAAAAAATATAAAGTAGTTTTTAAGCTAAGTTGTTAATCTATATAGTATAGTATTAAAAAAAAGGCAGCATAATTACACAGATAAAAAATCATATTTCTAGAAGTGCTATTAGATAGTCTTTTTTTTTCTTTTAAGTGAAATCGATAAAAGGATTTACAAGATTGTTAATAGTTTTGAGACTCGGTTTACATGAGATATGCGTGAGTACAATTCGATATATTTCCATATCACAATAATAAATAAAACTTATAAACTAAATATACGGTAATTAAATCGCATCTCGCTTAGATATCACACAATGAGATTAAAGAAGTGAGTAAAACTACAAAACCATAATCTACAGATGCTTCTTATTTTGCTCAGAAATTACTTTTTTCTTTATCTAGTGCCGCCATAATTCACTGAGATATAAAATGAAGTTAACCGGAAAGCGACAACGTTTGCTTTGATAATTGTTTACTATACTTACAGCTATATACATATTTCTTAATCCTAAAATTATAAGTACACTAATATAGAATGCACAGATTATATTCACATTTTACTATAGACAAGTGAAGAGACATTGACAATTTTTAATTGTGATGCGTCAACTTAATCTATACTTTTTGGTTTCGTTAAGACATAAGCACCTTTTGTAAAGGTTTTTAGGCTCTTACATCCATTTTCGCATACAATAATAACGTTAATAAATATACATTATATATTACATAGAAAAAAAGTAATGTTTATAAATTATTACCTTATATGTATTCGAAATTAAAGATCGAGCAATGGATAGCAATGCCTTGACTAAGATTCAGTTTATTTTATACTATTAAATAATAACTGTTGACAGATGAGTTAAATAGTTTTAAATTTTATTAGGCCACGTTATACATTCGACGTAGGGGAGATTTACTATTTTTTTTTTCTTAAACATTATTATTTGCCAACGTCATTGTATTAAAATGAATTACTAATGTACAAATCGCCTACTATAGGTCTATCTACATTGTTCTTAAGTATTGTCTTATTCATGTTTTTTTTTTCATAATGATTGTAGGAAACTTTTGATCGATATTTTAATTTATAAATAAAAAGAAATTAAATTTAGTTTAAATAACTTGAAAGAAAATTATTGTCCTTTTTATTGGTAGAACTAATTCAATGTGGATTTCTCCTAAGAAAAATGGCATCATACACAATAAAAAATAAAAGAAAAGTTATCAACAGATTCATCTACACATTTTTAACTTAAAAGAGACTAGGAAATTCAATATTGTTATATTTCATGAAATTACACTGAAATAAATGTTATACTTAATTATTTATAAGTAATATATAATTTTAACATTCAAATAAAAAAAAACTACAACACAAAATTATTAAGGACAGTTTTGTTCTCACTATATGTCAAAAAAATGTACATATTTGACAATTCAAAGATTCGATAGACCGAGATCATTTAATTCTAAGGTAACCATGAGTTTATCTACATTAATGTTTCGATATATCTGCAAATTTTATTTAATCTTAAATAATAATAAAAAAATAATTATATTAAAACAACTATCAAACACATACAAAAATATTTTTTTTTACGCTGTATCCCGCTTATACCAGGGTAGGCAGAGGGAATTTAGTGTTCAGACACTCCGTCACAATTAAGACACTATCATTCTCTACTTTCCGCAGTTCTGGAGGCATTGTGTTTCGCATAGCTAAATTCAACTATTTGCCTCGTTACCAGAACGAAGAAATGAAAATACTAAATATGTAATTTCCGGCCACTGTACCACCCACAACCTACCGCGTTTACGTTTACGACACAAAAAATGAAAAATATTAATATATTGATTAAAAAAATAAACTTATTAGCTAAATATAGTTAAGCAAATAATAAAAAAATAAATTAACAATAAAACAATCGTAGCAACATAATTTCGTTTAAACGCAGGTAAAGGCCACTCGAGAAGGAATTGAAAATCTGCAGTTATCTCGAAAGCTAAGGGCGAGTATACACGGACATTTAATTTGCTTTTATTTACACTGTAATTGACATACGGCTGTTTGCTTTTATTCTTTAGGAAAAAAGATAATTATTATCTATGCTAACCTTTTTTTTATTATCTGTGAAAACCAAATTCCAATAATACTTTCTTCACAGAATGTTGTCAAATTTCAGACGTGAATTAACAAAAGAGGATTTATATTAAACATTTCATAAATGAATGACAAAACAACGTAAAACAGTGTAAATAAAGTAACATAATAGCAGAGTCCGTGTAAGCCTACCTGTCGCCAAACAGCAGTTTGGCGAGGTACGTCCGTCAGCTGCGCTCCTCGATGTTGGCTAGGATGTGCGTGTAGAGGTGATGGCGGGTGACCTTCACCAGTTCGTATTCGAGCGTCGAGAGACCGTCCTTTTGGAATGTTTTACTTGTTTGTGACAAAAGTTGATATCTGAAACGGATTGTTGAACTACGTTACTCTCTTTCTCATTCTCAGACTCACGCTGTATCTCGCACATGGCAAGGTACACAGAGGGAACTTGGGAACCTAATGTTAAGACAATCCGTTACGTTCCCAACTTTCGACAAATATGCGGCACTATGTGTAGAGTGGCGGAACTATACGCGGCACTTTGTCTTGCTACCAAAGGAAGAAATGAAAACATAACATATTTAATTTTCTCTAATGGTCATTCAAGACATTTAAATGAACATACAATAATGAACTCTATCATTCGCATTGGGGAGGCGATGTTCCACACTTTCGATGCCGCGAATGAAATCCTCTGGCTTACATTTTGGGAGTAAATGTAATAATAAAAATGTTGAAATGAATAATATAAATATTTTTTTTTAGTATATTTTCCATGTATTTCTGACATCCATAGCGGCTTCTTATACAGATATTCTATTCTCTTTGTACGAACAGTTTTACAAATGTGACATTAACAGTACTAAGTATATAATATACTCCGGGTATGGGTATCGAATCCAGAACCATCACGATAACAATGAAACACTGTACAGTTGCGCTACATTACCCATCACAATTTAAAATTTAATCAAATTTAAATAATATAAAAAAAAACACAACAACAAACAAGCTTACCTCTTAGGATTAGGTGCAGATTTCTTATGATCTAACATGGCGTAACGTGCAATTGACATTTTGTACCGCGCTATGTGATAATTCATCTTCTTTAACCTATAAAAAAACTCAAATATTAAATTCGATATACTACTATTGTGTATTGTGTATATAAAGATCTTTTTAATCAAAGATTAGTTTCGTCAATTATAAAGTAATTATAAATTACTTTTTAATTGACGAAACCAATCTTTTTTTTAATATTTTTTTTAGCTTCACGCTGTAACCCGCACGAGGTAGGGTAGGCAGAGGGAACCCGGGAACCTAGTGTTAAGACACTCCGTTCCACATTCGTTCCCCACTTTCCGCCGAATTTGAGGCATTGCATGTTGAGTGGCGGAACTCAACGCCGCGCTAGGCCTTATTACCAGAGCGAAGAAATGAAATATTAAAATGGGGATCGAACCCAGAACCTGTTGGTTACAGTCGCGCGCTTGTGCCGCTGCGCCACGACAGACCTTTTTTTTAATAATAAATATGAAAATGCTAAAACAAGTAATTACAATTTCTGCTATAAAGGATAAGTTTAAAATATGTATAGTTATAATAACATAATAAATATAATCACATTGAAAGCGTATCATCGCTCTATCGCTGTTAATGTTTTTAAAGGTAATTTGAATAGTTTATATAAATAGTTATCGTTATTTATAAAATACAAATTGCGATGTTTGTTCCGGTATTTATAAAATGTCATTTGAATTGTACTGA
The DNA here is from genome assembly GCA_019049475.1 of Eueides isabella. Classification (NCBI taxonomy): domain Eukaryota; kingdom Metazoa; phylum Arthropoda; class Insecta; order Lepidoptera; family Nymphalidae; genus Eueides; species Eueides isabella. The sequence continues at coordinate 3,699,279 of CM032399.1, read as the reverse complement.
TCCAATTATGGAAGATATGGCACAATTGATTTTCAAAAGTCCCTCGGGGAAAAAATATTGGAAATATATTGTTATTTACAAACCAGTTAAAGTGACATATTTATTATATTTCAATTTTATTTATTTTTTAGTTCATCGCACTCCATTGTTCACTTTCTGTCCGATTTCGGACGAACTGACTGGCGGAACTCAACACCGCGATGTGCTTTTCCAGAGTGAGGAAACGAATATAATACAACTTTGTTTAGTTTGGGAATTGAACCCACAGCTACTGCGTGCTACATCCACATGTTGCGCCACTGTGACACCATAGCGTCTAACTCTTTTTTATTACACTTTAGTGTAACGACTTGAGAAGGAGGAGGATAATTTACATAATTACGTAAATTAATTTGCATTTTAAGGGTTCAATTATTAGTTTGCGCTTTACTTGGCATTGTTTGCACACGTTTTTAAATACTATATTTGTTTTAGTATCTATATCTAATTTTTATTTTGTAATTTTGTTGTGAAGCATCTTTACAAATTTTATACCAAAAGTACAACAGTGTATTTATTTATTAAAACTAACCATAATTATGTTTATCTCACCTATAGAACATATCGTCATCTTCTCCTCCCCAGCCCCAATATTTGTTAGAAAAGCCATTCACTTTAGTGAACTGCTCTAACGTCATGGCGGACACACCGCCGAATATATCCTCGTATGGTAACCTGTAATTAATTATATTAATGAATTCATATTCAATTACTTTTCTCAATATAATAATGATACTATTTTTTCCTACAAATAAAGGATTTGTGCCAGTTATGGCACTACACAAAATTATTTCTTGTAAAGATAAATAATTTGAAATTATAAATTTATATCGCTGCTTAAAATAATGATTCGAAATGCTCGAATCATTCTTTTAAGCACCGATATAAATTTACACGAGTTTTGATGAGTCCTCATCTAACTTCCTACCCTTCAACGTAAACAAAAAATTAAGAATTAAACAGATAAATTTATGAATAAGTTTACAAAAACTTAAAATTAAATAAAGAAAACTAAGATCAAAAAGATGTACCTAAATTAAATGTACCAAAATAATAAAGAATATTTGAAAAGCAACAAGTTATTTATCACTCGCAACGGAAGCATCAAAATCCTTGACTAACAGCCATTTCGCAGTGTGTAGCGGAATTAATGATAAGATTTTTCTTTGGAAGCGTTCATGACATCGCCTCTATACAAACGTTTTTACAGAACATTGCTTTTACACATACATTGTCTAACGAATCATTCGATAGAAATAAACCTACACGTGTATAAAACATCCTATATTTTATTTTTGTAAACAAAATAAAGAAATATATCATAAATATAAATTGGAATACATATCTTGATAAGAAGTGAGATATCGACAGAATTATTAATTACTCTTATAGAAATTAAAGACTTTTATGTGGTAGAATTAACAAAGTCATAATATCATCGTTTATTATTAAAAGTAACTAATTTCCATATATACTTAGGATCACATTACAGTTACACATGAAAATTGAAAAATATTATTTTAGATAACATCTCCACCTTCCAAGCCCAAAAATGACTAAATGCAATATTGATATATATAAATATATATAAAAGAATAAACAACCAGGCATATTACCATTCAATACAAATCTGAAAAAGAAACTTGTAGTAAGATATGAAACTTACTTAAACATCAATTTATCAATGGAGGCGGACATGTGCCGGGGTTGCCGCGGACAGGAGTACAGGTTCCTGGAGTCCAGCGGCAAGAGATCTATGTCGTGGAATATAAAGCATTGCCAGCCACCCGGCTTCTGCTTTTGACTCTCCACAAATCCTACGTTCATTAGTTTGGCACGATTAAAGTCGTTTGTACCTAAAATTATAAAAAAATGAGATAATTTTGAAACAGATAAAAAATCTTTTTTTTCATAAAAAATCTTTTTTTTAATGATTCTTATGGATCCGATTCAAACTCAGTATATGAATTAGTAGTCATAAGTTAAGATTTTATCATTTTATAAATGAAAATTTAAAAAACAAATGTATATTAGTTAAACGTTTATTGGCTAAACTCTTTCTATTACTCATTCCATTACCGTATTTTAAAGAACATTTCCTTGTATAATATCATCAAAGTAATTCAACGAATCTCGACATCAACGTAGCGCAACCAATTTCGAGAAACCCCGTAAGGCACCAAACAAAATGCAAATATAAGAGCACTCGGTGTATTGAAAACATATTACGGTTGGAGCCCGAGTCAATAATAAATAAGTTGGATAATATATGTAAATATTATTTTATTACTTTCTAGTGATGGATAAAATACATTATATAGCATAAATCTTACCCTCTTGTTCGACGATAAAAATACCATACTCAATCTGCTGCTTCATTAAGAATGGATGCATGTGGTTTAGGAATATTGCCAAATGCTGTTGGCGATCTCTGTAATGTTAAAATTTGTATTAAATATTTTTTCTTATATTAGACCCACGTTGTATCCTACAAATTGGGGAGACAGAAGGAGGCATTGGGTGCTAAGTAACGTAACTCAACGCCGCACTCTCTTGTCACAAGAGCAAGTCAATGAAAATAACTCTTTCCCTGGTAATTAGTAGGAATTAAACATTCAACTGTTGTGTTGCTTGTGCTTGTGCTACTGTGAGACGACGGCTTCTAGAATTTGCTTTTCTGGTCTGTATTAAAGAAGGGTAGGCAGAAAGTACAGGCTTAGCACGCTATTGTCAAATTTATATAATAGTAAGCGGTTAATAATAAATATGTGACGAAGGCATGTAGAGTAAAATGAATATGGTCTCCAATAAATCCATTGGTAAATAGTAAAAACAAATTTGTGTATATGATTGTCGATTTTAGATATTACAGGAGTAAGATTGAATAGAAAGAGAAAAGCTTTATTTAGCGTAAATTGTTAAATATAACAAGAAATGATAACTATTTAAATTATACCGTGAAGCAGTGGACTGGTATATAGAACATATATAGTAAACACGACAGTTAAAGCTTTAAATTTTAAAAGAATAATATTTATTGTGCGGCGTTGGGTTCTGCGACTTAGCATGCATTGTGTTAGCAATATTTTTTAAATCGAGTAGCATTTACTTTTTTAATCTTGTATATCAACTAAGTAATACAAAATATAATTTGGCTTGGTAAAAAAATTACTTGTTCTCCTTTTGTTCTTTATTAAGTAATTTATCTAATCTCTACCATCATGAGGCCCTTAAATACATCTCCAAGTAATAAATCTGCCAGGAATATGATAAGAGAACAAACCGAGGGAAATACCGAAAATTCAAAAAGTGATATAAATACTGACTTGACTTTTATGATATTGTTTTTAATAACCATATCGTATTTTTAGCTTCGCGCTGTATCCATGGCAGGCTGAGCATGGGGAACTTGGGAACCTAGTGCTGAGACACTCCGTTTCGTTCCCCATTTTTTGCCGTATTTGAGGCATTGCGTGTTGAGTGGCGGAACTCAACGCCACTTAACAAGCAATATCAATATTTTTTAGATATTACTGAGACCTGGCACTCGTGGCACATCGGCACAAGCGTGTGTCTGTAAACGATAGGTTGTGGGTCGATCCCCACTCGAAGAAATTAAAAATTTTACATTTTCTATTACAATATTTAATATTCTCATATCTTCCCTAACAAGGCAAAACGCGGCGTTGAATTTCGCATTCCGAAATTCAGCGGAAAGTAGGGAACAGAAGAGGAACAGAGTGTCATAACACTAGGTTCCCAAGTTCCCTGCCATGAGCGGGATACAGGGCGAAGCTGAGTGGGTAGAGTTTTGATAATGTACACAACATAATGTCTTTTAGTATTCTCTATAATAATGTATTCCTTTATTTTATTGCAAATTGGTAGCAAAAACGAATATATATGTTAATTAAAAATATATCAGTATCTGAAGACTTTATTCCACATGTGCCCCTGAGGGTTACAGTTTCTTAACAAATACGTTAAATGCCTGTTACGTATTCTACAGTACAAAATAAAGGAAATCCAATTAAGGCAACAAAATGGGAACTTGGCAAGTAATGAAAATCTGGCCGATTGCGTTATATAAGAATACTATACTGGAATGATAAACGTAAATGAAACAAAAGGGGAAAACGTACAGTTTTACAATGTTCTTTTTCAATTCCTTGAATATTTTATGAAGTTATTTTTAAATATTTCTGTCTAATGTATATAGTTTGAACTTAATGAAACTAAATTCAAATTACTACCTAAATATAGTTTATATGAACGATCTGGCCTTCAGCGATTTAACAAATTTAACATGTTTTTATTGTTTTTAAATCCACACTTAGAAAAGAAAATTATTTATTTAGACAAAATTATAAAAAAATTGTCGGGATTTGAACCTCCGCCTCCTCGAATAGAATTCCAAGAGATTCAAATACCACTACGTCAAAAAAATATACGTTTTATAAATAAGTACTTAAATATATTCATACAGTTGTGTGTTTGTTTGAAGATTTAATTATTTTTAAAAACATTACAAACATTAAAAATTATAATATGTATATTAAAATAAAATGCCAAATGTTTCTTGTTTATTATTGAGTCATAAATTCTTGTAAGTATTTTTTTTAACTGGGGACACTAAACTATTTTGGAGTGGGCACAGTCCACCCATTACTACGCCTATTATGTCAGTGAATTCCGGGATATCCAACAGTTTAATAAATACAACAATATGTATATTACATATTAATATAGTTTTCAACTAAATTAAAAAAAATACTAAATTAAATATTCAAATACATAATAAGTTCGTAGCTTTTTGGAATGAACAATTTTAATAAAATTTTCGTCGATAAAATTTGAATCCTATTAATTTGCATTTTTATGATTCGATAAATTTCAATTTATTCCACCAAAAATTGTACAGAAAGTAGTTAATATACAAGAAACTCTATTATTTCCACTTCAAAGTGTGGTTATAGCGTGTAATAAATCAACTCAAATGAACTAAGGCCCCAATTCGAGAATGGGGTCGGTGCTATCTATTAATAAAATCTGACGCCGAAATTGGTAGATTTACCTTAAACCGTAACGCTTATACTTTATACGCATGTTAAATTAAATCCGTCATAAATCTGGTCCGACGAGGATAAGGGAAAAGTCCAGGTAAACGACGTAAGTTCCCAACGTGAGGTAAATGCTTACTTGCCCTTATGAATATTGTTTATTAGTTTGATAACAAAAGTTTTTTTGTAGTTTTACGGGCAACCTAAGGTTCCCTTCTTTCCGCACATTTATTGAGACATTGCATGTTAGTGACGTAACTACACGACACTTTTTGTTGTATTTGGCTAAGTAAATTAATTAATTCCTTCAATTAAGAATCGAATCATTAACAGTTTCTTTTACATTTCGTTCCGCTGCACCACAGGAACCTCCGGCCAACATAAATATCTCTTTCGTTTATACTTAAACGTGGGTTGTCAGAGTTAGGGAAGTACCTATTTATGTTTTTATCTTATTACGTGTGACAAGGAAAATCTCGCCCGAGTTCATGCAAAATTCTGATTTAAGAATATGAGGGCGCAAACGAATTAGCTACAAATTGGCGTAACAAACCAAATTATCTCCGTTTATTTTACACACTTGATTGACGTAAATTTGCTTTGTATTCAAATTTTGCTTGTAAAAGAAAGTATATTTACGTTGAACGAGACTAATGATAATAACAAGAGATTATAGAACAAAACAAAATTTGAAAATATGTGTTTATATTTCTGCCTTATTTATTTATAATATTAAATGAACAGCCTGTTGTAGTGCAGTGGTACAACATGCACACACGACGTATATAGATTCGATTATTTTTTGGGTGATTTCTCCCAGGTAAAAAGAAAAGCGAAAAACGTCTTTTTATCGCCCTTTTTACCTGGTGTTAACCGTGTGAAATGGAATTCCTTAGGGCCATAGGAATGCGAAAAAATCCTCTAATACATGCTATCTAAACTAAAGTACGTACGTACTCGTAGTTTCTTATGTACGTTGTCTATTATAAGCAGAGTAACGGACGAGTTATATACATTTTCTTGGCACTCTGAATGCTTTCTTTAAACACCTAATTCATTTTGCCTTTTACTTAAATAACTGAAATTATTTAACAAAAACACAAATAGTGCTTTAAAAAACATGTTACATTTAAAATTGTAGTCTTTAAATGTATGTATGTTGAATGGAGAATTTATCTGAAACATTGATTTCACATGACATTCACGCCGTGTGATTCCGGCTTAGAATAGGATCACCCTGGTACTGATGGTGTCGTAAGAGACGACTAAAGTACGTGTGGGAGAGTCACGATGTCAGAAATGGCAACACGCATGGGCAGACTCGACCGGACTATAACCACCCCCGGCATTAAAAACGTTAAGTACTGGTGGCTTCAGCCACTGCGTTTCGCATTGGGTAGTGCCGGGCCCTGGTGCCCATCCACCTTAAAGACAGGCAACGCTCCTGTAGCTCCTCTGGTACTCGGGGCCGTGGGCGGCAGTGATCACTTACCATCAGGTGACCCGTGCGCTCGTTTGCCCAGTCTTATCCATAAAAAAAAACATGGCTTGCTGAGTCCAATTTCCATTACGTTAGCTATACTATGTTTGTTACGTGTTTGTTCAGGAATGAAATATTATGAATGAGAATATTCATATTGAAGAATAACTTGACAAATATGATTTAACCTAATATGATGGTGGACTTCTGAAAGCCTTTATTTATTTATAAAATATTAATTTATTAAAAATATTATAAATCAATAATATGCATTTAAAAATATATGTTTTCCAAAGAACAAATTTTAAACGAAAAATTACGATATAAAATTTGACGTAAAAAAATATTAGTTTATGTTTAAAACGGAAAATAAAGAAATGTAAATTTCACGTGTAAAAAGATAATTTTAAACTGAATTCGTTTACTTTTTCATATTTCAAATCCATCCTTTTACACAACATTCTTCTACGCACCACATAAAAGCAAGAATTTGAAAAAAATCGCGACATTAAATTCCACCATTAAATACACAATTAGGAAAGGGAGTAATGAAATAGTGTCTTAGCTACTCCGCTACCTTCACGTTCACCGCTTCATGTGAAATTTACCGTGAAGCTGAAAGATATACAAGGAAAACATAGAAACCTAAGTAATATAAATACATAAACACTTTAAGCTGTAAAACTTACCTGTAAGGAACAATTATGGCAACTTTGTGACGAGCTGTACAGTTTGGGGGTGAAAAGAAACCACCACGTTGTACTTCAGGATATTTCTTTTCTACCCAATCCAATTCCATTTCGGTTTTATTGACTGATAATGGACCTAAACAAAATATTTTTATTATAATAAGAGTTCCTCTTTGTTAAAGTTTTTCAAAAATAAAACATTTTTAAGAAAATAATAGTAATTTTACTATAATCACCTAGATCTGGAGGCATTTCATCACAAAATTGAACTGTTAGTTCCGAGGATTTCACACCGACATCCTCAGTAGTTGCAGAATTCTTGATGCCATCCATAATTTTGGTGATCAAAAGCGGCGTGCTTAAATCATCAGTTATATTTTGTCGAGTCATGATTGACGCGTCTTTGCTAGAGTTATTTTTATTGGTATCATTAACGGCTTTGTGGGTAGAATTTTTTACAAGATTGTCAAACCCAGTAGATGAAGCCGCAATTTTTTTAGGCCAAGTTTGTGAGAACTTTTCGTTGGATCTAAAATAATGAAAATAATTGTTATATATGTCATAATTACGTATTAACTGGCATTAACAGAAAGAAATAATAAATTTATCAATAATAAATATATCCTACCCAAACGTAGGTAAAGTAGCGTTATGCAGCGGGGTATACAAATAAGTTCTCAGAGGCGATGCTTCAAGGATGGACCCGAATAGGTACTCCACAGCGGCAAGCACCAGCACGAGGAGCAGCAGCAGGCGGAGCGCCCGCGCCGCCCGCCCGCCGCCTGCGGCTGCGCCCATCAACGCATGCGGTGCGATTGCGCACGATTCGAGCCCTGTTTAAGAGGAAATTGAAGATTACTGTTATATATTGCGGTACTTTCGATAAGTTATGGCCGTCCTATAGTTTAATTTCCCAAATTTTGCGCAAAATTCACTAGGTAAAAAAATAATTAAAAGTAAGTAAAATCTTAAAAGAACAGAAGTGGAAGGGAGTGTCTTGACACTAGGTTCCCAAGTAACCTCTGCCTACCCTGCCGTGTGCGGGATACAGCGTGAACCTAAAAAAAAAGAGAATATTATATCTCACAAGTCCAATTCTTTAAACAAAAACGAATACGCCTGTTCATCAACACTTCTTTGATATTTTAAATAATAAATGAAAAAAAAATGTTTTTAAAAGAAAATTAAAACGTTGCTAAAAAGTAAACTGAAATGTAAATTAACAATAATAGCTAACACATTAAGAAAAGAATTAAGATTTTATGCCACTTTTCAATATCCTTTACGATAATAGCGCACTAAATGAATTTAATAGTTTTCTACCGTTTTTACGACTAAATGCAAAGTGGCCTCAGTATCCAAAACGAACACCAAACGTAAGAAGATTTCAAGTGTTCGTGCCATTGAATATGATCAAGGCGCGCGTAAAGAACACGAACACGCCAGGCGGAATTTGAGAAGTTTATTTAGAAATGTACGTAGAAATATGTTTTTGCTGCAAAATTCCCAGAGAACTCGGTTCAGTGGTCTATGAGAAACGGTTTACAGTCGGCAGTTATTTAAAAAGGCTGTCGTGGGCGTCGTTTTTCGCGAAGGCCTGTCGTGGCGCAGCGGCATAAGCGTGTGACTGTAACCGACAGGTTTTGGGTTCGATTGCCAGTGGAGGAAATGAAATATTTTATATTTTTAACTGAAATATTTAATGTTTCATTTCTTCGCTCTGGTAGTAAGGCAAAGCGCGGCGTTGACTTCCGACACTTACACACAATGCCTCCAGGGAATCTCCAGGATTCCATAGGCATTGTGTGTAAGTGGCGGAATCTATCGAATGACAGAAAGTAGGGGACGAAAGTATGTAAATGAGACAGGACGAAAACGGAGTGTCTTATCATAAGTTTCTTCAAAATAAAAATCTCTTAGCTTCACGCTGTATCCCGCACGTACGGCAGAGTAGGCAAAGGGAACTTAGGAACCTAGTGTTAAGACACTCCGTTCCGTTCCCCACTTTTCACCAAATTTGAGGCATTGCGTGTTGAGTGGTGGAACTCAAGGCCGCGTTTTGCCTTGTAACCAGAGCGAAGAAACGAAAACATTCAATAATAATAAAAATAAAAATACTTTACAAATTTCAAATTTATATCATTGTAATGTAATCTTTGTAAAATGGAAACATTTATGAAAATTAAAACTCTATGGAAAAAAGTAATAAAGGGAGCCATAATTTTTTAAGATTAAAGCGCATTTCAATTTGAAGATACTACTTGATCGAAATCCATTAATTTATTAATGATTATTAAACCTATGAATTGTGTTTCTATGACCATATAAATAAGAGTGTTATAAAGCTTCAGACTGTAATCTATCCGAAAACAGAAAGTTGTAAGAAAATATAATTGAATTATAAAAAATAAATTAAGACACAAATTGCACTTATAAAATACATATGTACTTACTACAAATGGATGTATTTACCTGTGTCTGGAAAGTGTGTAAAGAGGGAGCTCTATGGAAGTGGCCCATTGTTTTCACTAGAGACCTTTACATGGCAAGTTGTTAGCTCCGACCATTATAATCTGAAAAGGATAAAATATTATTAGTTATCGTTAAGTAGAATAATCTACTAGAAATATAGATTTCAAAATACAAATACACAGTCATTTGGGAAATAATCCACGTTGTATTCCCAATTAATATTAAACGTTGCGGGATTTGAACCCCGCGTCTCTTGGAAACCGTCCAAGCGCTATAACCACTAATCCACACATTCAACAAGCTACGTAAAATTCTTATAGGCTTGTTACAACTTTTTTACGTTGTTAATTTTAAAAATATTACGTGTCGGGAACTGTACAGCAACAAAAGCAAACTAGTTTTTTAAATAACTAAAATACTGTGATTGGTTAAAAACATTGTGTGTAGAACAGTGCGGTTTGCCTTTGCACTATAAGGAAGAAATGAAAATAATTAATATTTCATTTCCTCGATCAGGATCGAACTCACGACCTACCGTGCAGTCGCACTTTAACCCCTACGCCATGACATATCTCAAAATTTAATAAATTAATAATATTTGCATTATAACTGAACCTAAGCCGTATTATATCTATAAAAGTAAAACATTTAATAGAGCAATAAAAAAAATATAAGTAAAACATTTAATAGAGCAATAAAAAAAATATTTCCCCCGTCTCTAAAACATTCATGCATAACCCAAGGGACAGGGTACATACATATGTATGTTTAGAATGCGGTAATTGCTCGGCGCACAATTTTAGATGAACATTCTGTAAGCGTAACGAAAATGAGAGAATCTCAATAATGGTTGCACAAGTAGTATTTAATTATTATTCTTAGAACTTTTACAATTTTATATATTTAGTCCGATTTATTTTTTGTCCTACAAACGACCCGCCCGCGGGTATTCTCGATCACTTTGTGGTACTAATAACATTATCACTTTTAAGACCAATATCTATATATTGAAAAGTAAAATTCCAGCCAAATAATTAAAAAAGGTTGTAGCAATGTTGTCAAACTAAATATTTAAACTGCCGTAACTTTTTTATTAATAACCGATTTCAATAAAATAAACACTAAATGTTGAGGAAATGTTGCCAAAATATAATAGTGTTAACTGAACTTTTTGAGGTTAGCGCTTACAAACGTACAGACAAACAGAAAAAAAAACAACTGATTTTAAATATCACTATTCCTATTACTATAATAAACAACGCCTTTTATTTTTTTATAATATGTCTTCCATGAACAGACAAAGATCAGTTACAGATTTTTTTATAAGTACAGTTTCCTTCTTAGAACGTTATATAATGCGAAGTACAAAGATCACAGATACCTTTATTAATTTCCACAGAGGATTGGTTCTACAAACAATCAACTAAGTGTTTTTATATTTAGTATCAAACCTGAAGAAAAATGTCACGTTTCTAAGATTAATATTTTAGTCTCTTTTTAGTTTCACGGTAAAACGTGTTTCAAGACTGTGTATATGCACTGTGCATATAATAGAAAAGAACAGGCAGGGTAGGTACCTAGTTCAAACTCTATCAATGTACACTGTCTTAAATTGGGAGGGAGACCTTTCCCAATTTAAGGCACATTATCTTATTGATTGATTCGGAATTCAACGCTGAGTTTTGGTTTGTTATTGTAAGAAAATAAAAAAAAAAAATCATACTTCCTAATAGAGATCGAACTCACAAAATTTTTAATGTTATAGCAGCTTTATTTTTTTAATATTAGGTACAACAAACTGATTTTCAGACTATATTTATAAATACTTCAATAAAAGCAATAAACGTAAATAGTGTTATTTTTATATGTTAACTGGGTTATTGATATGAAGAGCACGTAAGTAGTTTGCGACGTGACATAAATTCCTTATAGCGATTTATATAGCTGTAAAGGAATATATAGAATTTTTGTGTATAAAATAAAAATATTGAAAGTCAGAGACCATCGTGGCGCAGTGGCACGTTTGAGTGTAAACGAAATGACCATGTGTTTGATTACCAGTCAGGGGAAAAGGTTATTTTCATTACCACGCCCGGATAAGCAGATAAAATATGACATTGTCATGTATTAAAAATTAGGCGAAAAGTGGTATACTAAGTGCCTCACCAGGGAAAAGAGTGGAGCAGTCTTTAATAAACATTTTATTTAAGAGACGATATTATTTACATACAATTACGTGTTCATATGAATTAATTTAATTAGCGTATTATGACATAGACGTAGCTTAGAAGGGAAGCGGTATGTCAGGCGTGCTGTAATAAATGCGAGTTCATGGTAAATTACGCTAACACAAAATGTACGAAATAACACGTAGAATGCTGATATACAATCATATTCAGTGCAGTATCGTTTTGGTGTTCAAATCCGACGGTATTGTGTTCGGATTAATCTAAAATCAATTGTCGATCGTTTAAGCAATATAAAGTTTTGAAACAATCAAATTTAATAATTTCATTTTTCATTGAGCTCCGCCATCTGCTGCCACAATCGGTTTATTGGATTTCTTCTATAACAACGAAGGAATTTCAAAAGAGCTTTTCGCTGATCCTATAACATGAAACACAATGTGATTTCCTTTTCATATAAATTCTGTTTATTTTTTTTTACGTACAATATTTTAATGTATCGAATGTTTTTCATGATATGAAGTAATTTGGAGAGTTATTAATTAATTAATACAAAGAAACATTGACTAAGCACAATAGTTAAGAAGTAGAAGACCTAAAAGATTTAATTACTTATTATTTATTTAAGAACTACTTATTTAAACTTTATATAGCCTGTCGACAAGAGGCCTGTCAGCAAGACGCCTATCGTGTCGCAGGGGAAAAAGCGGTATAAAAGCGGCAGGTCGGAGATTGATCCTCACTCGAGGAAATTAAATAATTAATATTTTAATTTATTTGCTCTGGTAACAAGGCAAAGCATGGCGACGAGTCTCACTACTCAACAAGCAATGCCTTAAATTTGGCGCAGAGTGGGGAACGGAACGGAGTGTTTTAACATTACGTTCCCAAATCCCCGCTACCTACCCTGCCATGGGCGGGATACAATACATAATAAATCAAGCCAACTTTCATTAAATTGGATTCTAATTTAAATGTGATTTATATTCACAATTTAATATGATTATTAACTTTACGACACATCATCTAAACATACATACATATGTACATTTATCACTAATAAGTTTTATGGAGCGTTTCGTGACCTCAATTAATAACAATAACATTTCCCCACTGCTGCTCTAACAAAGCTAGGGAGGTTTAACGACGCAATATTTTAACGCCACTGTACTTCCATTTCTTAGTTAGCTCCAAGGGCGAACAATAACTATTTATTGGCATGTCGTTTATATTTTCAAGACGCTTTTACGAAAGTTATAACTGGTATACTAAAATTTTTTACCGAGATAAAATTTTTTACCGAATTATTAAAGAAAACTCGATCCACACTTAGTGTTATGAATATTTTTTTAATCTATCCACTCAAGTAAGATAATCATGACATGATAGGTACATTAACTGAAAAAATTCGGCCGAAAGTGGGGAATAGAAGTGGAACGGAGTGTCTTAACACTAGGTTCCCAGGTTCCCTCTGCCTACCCTGCCTCGTGCGGGATACAGCGTGAAGCTAAAAAAAACTCAAAAAACAATGAACCAGAAAATAACATTTAGTAAATGAATGAACTAAATGACACTAAGTTCCCAATGCAGAAGTGGTTTAATTATTATGTTTTATACGCATATTGGTTATATATTTCGTTAATGTATATTTATTATTTTTCTGTATTGATTTATCCTTATTTAGCAAATATTCTTTTTTTTCTACATAGAATATTTCATACTCAAGATTTTACTTGTAAAATTTTCATATTAAAATAATATTCAATGTACAATTTGTAAGTCGACAAAGCAAATTCTAATATTTGTGTGAAAACTTTACATCAAACAACCGCCTAGGAACTTTTTGCTTTGATTTTAAACTTGTTTTGAGTACAAATAGGTATAGCCTTTGACATGTAAGCAATGTGTAGAGCAAATACAGTGAGGATTTGCATGGAACAATTTTATAGATATAAAATATAGTTCTATACATAATGAAAGTCTATCTAGACTAGACTTTGTTTTGAGATTGAGATTGTGGAAAAATAATGTAGACTGAACATTATTGCCTTACAATACAATATTTGTACTATAGTATATTTTCAATCGATTTTAATATAATTTACTGTATTAGCATACTAGAAATAGTGCAATCCTATGTTAAGAGATAGTTTAGTTCGTATTATATTTGATCCATTAAAAGTTAATTTCAAATATGCAAAAAAATTAAAGACGTGAGAATCTCAAGTATAAGTATGTATAGAAAACGAAGTCTATTATACTAATATACTAAAATTCCTTCTTATTGCTAAAATACTATTATATAACATATTAATAATTAATTTTATAAACTTTATGGCAATAATGGAATCGTTTGTTTGGATATGTATATATTTCGGTTTCTTACTTATGAGCCAACTTTGAAGACAATGCCTCTTGTTATTACATTTAGGAAATGGATATATTTATTACACCGAGAGGGATTCGAGTTTACCACCGCACGGTTTACATCCAGGTGTGCGCCATAACTGTTGCTGTATGTAAATGGTTTTGTTATATTTAATCCATCAATAGTTTATTTGAATTAATATACTAAGAAGGCATGTACAGCATGAAAATATGGGAAATACTTGATATGAATTGATCAAAACTGGTAAAAATACTGATCTACAGTATAAGAAAACAATAAAAATGGAAAGACGAACATAAAATAAACATTATATGTTTTTTAAATTCAAGCATTATTTCTATTTATTATATTTAAATGTTAAACACAGACGAAAAGTTAAAAAAGCAGAAAATAAAACGTAAAAAGTATTTAGACATAAAAGTAACATATTCCAGATTAAAATAAAATAGTTACAACCTAGTAAAAGTGTAGTTATCAAGCCAGGCATGTGTAAACGTCGGATTACTAAATTAATTAACCAAATAATAAAATTGTACTGCGAAAGCAAATATCAAAAATGTTTTCACCGCTGAGTGTAGAAGTTAAACTAACATACCGTGTAAACTGTAATTTTTTCACGAGCAAACCTCTGAAACGTGCCCCGATTGCCAGGTACGGTACGTACGTCATCAAACAGACGTTAAAAATGTAAATAAATTTACTTTGTACATACCTGAGTTTTGTACTTACTAACTAAATATGACTTGCAGAGTATAATAGAAATAACACAATTAACTTTCAACTTTCAAGTTCAGAAATAAAGTTCTATTTGATCATGGAAGTGCCTGAACATTTTGGCCGAGTGCAGGGTTGCTCGTATATCAATAAAAAAATATATTTTATGAAAATTCCTTTAAGGGAACGGACAAAAAAATTGCCATTGCCCCATAAAGGGATAGAGTTTCCGGCCCACAAACTCCATTTAATGCTGGGATTTAGACGAGGGTAGAAGTACATTTGTCATATTGAGTGTAATGCATGATCTTGGGTACCTCTCCTTTGTTATGGTCTTTTTACATGCATAAGCTTTTAGTGATCGATCTGTTTCTTTTGTATTGTTGATAAAAGATGATAAATAGTTTGGTAACACCTTTAAAGAAGATTTTTGACAAATTTATTTCAGTTAATAATTTATGTCTAATGTTATAAATATTTTGACATAATATTAAATTAGATGAATATCTAAATATATAATATACAAATAACGTCTGGTATCTAAGTTTTATTAAGGCCTTGTCGGTGCGGTTAAGCGTCTTATTATAAATGAAATTCTTAGAAAATGTTACTCAGCTTCACGCTGTATCTCGCTCGCACGAAGAAGGGAACCCGGGAACCTAGTTTTAAGACACTCCGTTCTACTTCCATTCCCCACTTTCCGCCGAATTTGAGGCATTGCGTATTGAGTGGCGGAACTCAACGTCGCGCTTTTACCTTATTACCAGAGCGAAGAAATGAAACATTAAATATCTAAATTGAAAATATTAAATATTTCATTTCCTCGACTGGGGATCGAACCCAAAATCTGTTGGTTACAGTACCACGCTTGTGCCGCCGCGCCACGACAGGCCTTAGAAAATGTCATTTCTATTAAAATTATAAATGTGTATGTAAAGTAAATGTAAGTCCCATTTTCATGTAAAAACTACTAAACAGATAAAGATAAAACTTATTAGTCATACGTCGGGTTTTTTTCGTGTATACACATATGCTACAATTAATTATTATAGATTTTCTATGATTTGACTATTATATATCAATACGTTTAAGCAAAGCAGCATTTGGGTCCCTAGCCCTAACAAAAAATACTTGTGATTATTAAAGAAAATGTGCACAGTTGAGAATTTCGCTAGCGTAAAGTTTAAATGCCATTGAAAATGGAACTTTCTAATTAGAGCTCGTTTACACTAAGAAACGATCCAGTGGATTGTATTTTTTTATAAAATATATATAAAAAATTGTGAAAAAAATCATTAGTTTACACGCTGGTAAGTGCAGGTCATAAAAGTATAAAATCTGTATTTTATTTAATTTCGAGTAATAAATCTAAAAGTTTTAAACAAAAAAAATGATTTACGCAACAGACAGAAGTTTAATTTTGTATTTTATTCATAATAAATTATATACATAATGATGACTGACATAAATAAATAAGCCTCACAAAACACAAAAAAAGCAACACCATAATATATACATAAGGCTTGTCATGGTGCTGAGGCAAAAGCATGTGAATGTTAACGTAACGTGTAGGTCGTAAGTTCGATTCCCACTAGTGTAATTGAATTATTTATACGGCGTTTCATTAATAAAGACACGGAAAGAGGAAAGGGAAAAGTTTTAATGGGATATCACGTAAAAGTCACATTAAATGTATTTTTCAAATTAACTTACTCGAAAGATAAAGTTATTTTTCACACAACTTTTATAAAAACTGCTTTCAGAACAAAATTTCACACGAAAGCTTTCAACCTACGTAAATATTTTTTTTCATTTCATTCCATTTTTAGCTTTTTTTATATACCTAGCAGATACCAGTTTCTGTCCGCAACTTTGCTTTTGTCTTTTTTGAAAAATACTTAAATAACATTATTAATGTTATTTAATGTTAGAAAAGACGAACTAATATAGAGAAAAAAAAATCTTTACTTAACGGCGAAATTAAACTTAACCGATTATTACTAGTTAAACTGTCATGAAAATTCGAAAAAAAGTTTATTAAATACTCAATCCTGATGACTGCTTAAATCTTCAAATTCCAATCGAAAACGATAGTAAAATGTACATATATCATACAGATCACAATTTAACTTGTGTGTTGACTTTATACACCTACGTTGATAGAAGACTGTTTAAGTTACCCTATTAGTTGAAAAAGGTTGTTGCGATTCATCAAACAAACTAGGCGTAGTTTTGTAATTAGAAAAGGTATTTCTTTGCAGAGGTGACCTTTTTGTTATATATATAACAAAGTCACTTACAGCTTTTACAAAAGTTTTTCTATATACAATTTAAAAGAGGAGCTAGTCTAGCTAGTCTAGTAGCCTGTCGTGGCGCAGCGGCACAAGAGTGTGACTGTAACCGATAGGTTCTGGGTTCGATCCCCAGTCGAGGAAATGAAATATTTAATATTTCTTAATTTAAATATTTAATGTTTCATTTCTTCGCTCTGGTAATAAGGCAAAGCGCGGCGTTGAGTTCCGCCACTCAACACGCAATGCCTCAAATTCGGCGGAAAGTGGGGAACGGAAGTGGAACGGAGTGTCATAACACTAGGTTTCACTTCTGTTCCCTCTGCCTACCCTGCCTAGTGCGGGATACAGCGTGAAGCTGAAAAGGAAAAAAAAAGAAGCTAGTAACTATGCGGGCTTGTTTTAATTCGTCTTTTTAGGCTCATTATTTCTGTTTAACACTTGAACACGGACTACTTACATTTTGGGGTTTTATCCTTAGTCTGATATACACACCTTTACATTTCCACTATTACACCCCGCCCGCTTAAAAGAGTGACTGACTATTCGCCCGCTAAAAATAGTGACTGACTATTTTATTAACCAGATTTAAATTGGTCTAACTTTTTGTTTAGTAACCTATAAAAAAAAAAAACAACAAAATGGTTAAAGAAGGCTGCTAAAATATATAACAGTGAAAACTGAATTTAAATCTGGTTAGATCGATTTTTGAAATTAGCATACTTACTACACTTACCAACACAATTACTTTAATAAACGTCCGAAACAAGATTTTTTTTACTTTCTTTGTAGAAAGTGATCAGTTACTAGTATTTGTCATGTTAAAATAAAAGTAATATAGGGAAGCAGACATTTGCTTACTAAAATAAATTTTAAATTTAGTTGAAAAGCATCAAACGATTACAATAGAAATATTATAATTCCTATTCAATTTTTATACTTTCCGTCACAAAAGTGTAATGGTGAAAAAGTTTTTAAATCTTTTTTCTCTGAGGAAAGTTTTAACGGTTCACGGTTTCTTTTAGACGGCGATTTATTAAGCTAAAGTAGCGATAGCAATTAATGTTGGTGAAAAAAAGAAATTAATGGCCACACCGGCCGGTAAATTAGTGCAAATGACTGTTGGTCTGTTGGTATACGACCACAAAGGTCAACAGGGAATTACTCATTGTGATTCTACACGTTGCATTAATGTTATCTTGAAATATTAGTCGTTTAGGTATTTTGTACTTTATATACGTAAATATAAGCAAAATTTTTGGCTTTATACTTAAAATGTAAATATAAATTAAATTCTATACGTAAATTCTATATCTAGTTATATTAATGGCACATGCGTGTGACTGTAAACGACAGGTTGTGAGTTCGATCCCCACTCGACGAGATGAAATATTTAATATTTTCAATTTAAATGTTTTCATTTCTTCGCTCTGGTACAGGCTAATCGCGGCGTTGAGTTCCGCCACTGAACACGCAATGCCTCAAATTCGGCAGAAAGTGGGACGGTAGTAGAACGGAGTGTCTTAACACTAGGTTTCCAAGTTCTCTCTGCTTATCCTGCCAAGTATAATATCTGGTATGTATGGTTGGTGTTGGATATATATTTAAAATAGTTTAAATGACACTATTGTTTAAAAATAAATAAATATCAACCATTATTCGTGCCAAAACAAAACATAAGTTATTTGTATGTGAAGAGTATTTACGGAAATCCTTTGTCCCATATTATGTGCGTGCGTTAATCCGGCTCTTTCAATGATAGCGTTTCGGTGTGGAGGTAATTAATGTTTTGCTGTTGTTATTAAATGAATTATATATTTGGCTTATTGCGAGGAATTATGAAGAGATTAGTTTATAACGTATTTTGGACAATAGGTACTGTTTCTATTGGGCGTGTTTGTTTCAATTCATATGACATTTGGAAACGTATGCATTTTCCTCTATATTGGATTATTAGTTGTCCATAAGTTTGTATTAACTTTATGATATATAAAAGAAAAGATTTTTTTCTGTTTCCTTTAGACTTTCGAATATTCCTACAATACATTGTTTCTTTTCACTAATATCCACACTTAGGACAGACGAATATTTTTTAGATAACATATAAAATTTTTAATGTAGCGAGATTTGCTCTGTCTCTATCTCTCTCTCTTGGATGGAATCCAAGAGGCTCTGGTTCAAATCCCACCACGTTCTAACTTTTATACATTGTAGTAGCAAATAGCAAGTATTAATACTCTGTAATGTAAGTCTTCATCTACACTTTAAGTAACCAATGCCAAAATTTAACTTACCAATTCCAGTAGTTACACCTATGCTTAATATTTCTAACTAAATAACGGAAAACCATTTATTAATTTAATAATAAAATTGGAAAATAGAAAACCAAAACAATATTAAGTAATTTCTTTCATATTTCCAAAAAAAAAAACATTATAAATTGTTTCATATCGCTTTGGTAACGTGGGAAAAGCGCGGCGTTGAGTTCCGCTTATCACTACGTAATGCCTTAATCTGGCAGGTAGCCTAAAGCTAGAAATAATATTATGATATAGATACAAAATATATGTAATTTATTTATTTATGTAATGTAACAGTCGTTTGTTAGATTCGATCGTCATTAACAGACTTGGGATAATACTAGCTGGCTCAATGCACTTAGAGTAAACAATGGTCGCCTGTGCCGCTACAGATTAGGCTTACGGTGATAAGCCCGCTCCAATTGTGCATTAGATTGATGTGTTTTGCAATAGAAATTCAACTTATATAATTACAACGAGGTAATTTTATATCTTTTTTGTGTGTTCTTCTGAAATATTAAAGTAATTATTTTTAACCATGTATTTTCGAAGCATTACCTTTGAACGGCGTAACTCAACGCTATGCTGTCTTCTTATGAGGTAGGATACAAAATGACTCGTTTCCCCTCGTGGGAATCAAACCCATAATCGTCCATTTTAATGTCAAACGCTATGCAACTGTGCTCTATCTCATAAAAAACGAAATAACTACAATTATTTATTAAATCTTATACGTAAATATCTACCACTTTGTAAAACTTGTTTTGAATGTTAATGTATTGATTGGTGTATAGCACATACATACTATTAGTGTATACATAGGTGCACTAAATTAGACTCACTCACAGACTCACTCAGCTCCACGCTGTATCCCGCACATGCCAGGGTAGGCAGAGGGAACTTGAGAACCTTATGTTCCACTTCCGTTCCCCACTTTCCACCGAAATTGAGGCATTGCGTGTTGAGTGGCAGAACTCAACACCGCAAAACGTCGGAAACTATTTAAGTCTATCTTTGTTATATAGGTTATTACACTTACGAATTTTATAATATTTATGGGACGAAATTACAAATTACATACGAATATTATTATTTTAATTTTTTGGTGATGGTTAAATATGAATATGAGCAATTAACGTTCCAAACCAATCCAACCAATTTATGCATAACGCATTCGTTTTTAGTTATTATATAGTGACGGTAAAGCCTACATGGGAATCGAGCAAAAATACTTTTTATTAGATGTCGTAAATGAAATAACGATGTGTTTATGCAAAAGAAAAAAACTGTAGTGATATAAAAAAATTATTAAATTATTTTTTCTTAGCTTCACGCTGTTTCTCGCACTTAGCAGGGTAGGGAGAGGGAACTTGGGAACCTAGCAAGACAATGAGCTTGCCATTAAAAAACGTCAAAAAAATGGGGAATTCACTTTCCCTCGAATCTGAGGCATTGCCTGTTAAGTGGAGGCACTGGACATCACACTGCTTTGCTACCAAACAAATGAAAATATGAAATACTAGCAAACAGAAAAAAATCTAAAATTAAAAGTCCATGTCCACATTCCATATACAGACAACGATCAGGCATAGATTTCATTTCAGCGAGTGAACATTTGAAATATTTTAACACGAAAATTTATAATTATTATTTTTTCCTTTATATCTAACAAACTTTACTTTATTTAAGCAACAATAATAGAATATTATCAGTTTTTTATTATAACATTTGCCAATTGTAATCTGCAATAAGCTTTGGAAAAAATCCAATTTCCTATTTGGTACGCTAAGAAGCTTAGCTCATCGCAATTTTACAAGAGGCTTGTTAAAACTTTGTTGAATATTTAATATCGTGTCGTACTATCTGTGATCTAATTATTTTCATCTAGAGAGGCCAGTATTTTCATAAATTATTAAGCTTGCTACCAGACTGAGCTGTTAAAAACTAGTGTTAACAAACAAATATTACTTGATGTTCTAATTTTTTTAATTTCTACTTGTTTAAGGAGTTAAAAGAAGCAGTATGTTTTTGTTTCAAAAATGTTATGATAACATTGGTATTTGTACTCCAAACGATCAACTTTAATTCAAAAGTTAGAATAAATAAGATTAAATAAAAATTGCATTTAGAAATTAATAAATTAAAATATTAAGTTAGGTAAAAATATAAGTTAAACAAAATCCTTTTAACTAAATCAGTTACAAACAATAAAATGGACGTCCAAATATTGAACGATAAACAGATTTCTATTGTACATAGTAATCAAACACTAAAAAAGGTTGTTCATTTGTCGAAATTGTATCAAATGTATTTTCGGATATTGGTTTTGTAGTAATTAGAGAATGAGTGTAAACAGAGTATAACTTAATGCTTAAAGCTTAATGCAAGCCAATATAACTTTAAATTAAAAGTACATCTATTTAAATATACATACGCAAGCTTTCAGGCGTGCGACTGAAATATTTAATATTTTCATTTTCTCGCTCGGGGAACATGGCAGTTGGGGAAATTCTGGCGTTAAGTTACGCCACTTAGCACGCAATGCGGCAAGTTTAGCGAAACATGAGAAGCGGAAGTGTTTCAGGTGTCTCTCTGGAGTGTCTTAGCACTAAATTCTGTAAGAGATACAATGTGTAGATAAAAACTTTACTATTATTTCATATATTGAGTACCAAGTTAATTACACTGAATCGGAGGTCGAGGCCCGCTATATAGATTTTGTTCTCCAAAAATATCATAATTATGACATTACTATTAGGTGCATTCTTTATGTATACAAAGATTATAATGCGAAATAATTGGTTTGGTCAAACATGTTAATCTCAAGAACTATAGACTTAATTAGATTTTTTTCCCTACGAAAGTTTATTATTGGCTATATCACAACATGTCGAACTTTTCTATGTAGTCCACTATATTTGTGATCAGAATTCTCAGGCTACAGTTAGGAAAGCAATAAAATACTTATTTATCCGCGGAATAGAAAATGTATTCTCAATATGACGAGTAAAACACGAGATAAGTAAAAAAAAATTTAGCCGTGTGATTCCGGCTTAGAATAGGATCACCCTGGTACTGATGGTGTCGTAAGAGGCGACTAAAGTACGTGTGGGAGAGTCACGTTGTCAGAAATGGCAACACGCATAGGCAGACTCAACCGGACCAATACCACCCCCGGCATTTAAAACCGGCGTTAAGTAGTGGCTTTGGCCACTGCGTTTCGCATTAGGTAATGCCGGGCCCCGGTGCCCCTTCCACCTTAAAGGACGGTAACGCTCCTGTAGCTCCTCTGGAGTTACTCGGGGTCGTGGGCGACGGTGATCACTTACCATCAGGTGACCCGTACGCTCGTTTGCCGTCTTTTCCATAAAAAAAAAGAGATAAGTAAAAAAAACATGATTTGACAAAGAACCAATTAAAACTTTAGATATTTTTTCCATTTGCCCTCTTTTCAAATTACAGTCAATTAAACTTTGATCCGCTATAATTTTATTTGAATATAGACATAAAACGAACAGACGTTTTTCCAACGTCTAATGGCTTTTAACTGATTAAACGCGGCATTTCTTTGCTGTGGTAACAAGGCAAAGCGCGGCGTTAAGTTCCGCCATTAATACGCAATGCCTCAAATTAGGCGAAAAATGGTGAACAGCACAGAATATCTAAATACTAATTTCCGAAGTTCCCTTTGGCCATACTCTACCTATCATGTCCTGGATACAACGTAAAGCTAAAAATAAATCAATATAACTCTGGTTTATAAGTAACTACTAGGTAAGAAGAACAAGAATAACCTTTCTATTTGCGCACCGACGTTGCCAGGATTCATTGTCTGAGCGAAATGCTGAATTGCTCATTAAAGCGGGCTCGTTATCATCGATCGTGCTAATATGAGTTGCTCCGGCACTAGCACTTCCTTCGTACGTTTTTAATTTTCCTTATTAGACACGTTCAAATGATAATATTGAGACAGAAACGTATTTTAATTTTAGTATTCGATGGGAAATGGTCTTATTTTAATAATATTTTCATTAATCACCATTTGAATATATATTTTTAGTGGTTTATATTTTTGTGAAAATACTCTCTTTTCTAAGATATGAAACACATTATTAAAGGTATACTCAAGTAAGGGTATATACATATATATTTAAAACAAAAACTCGGTCAAGCGCGATTCGGACTCCCCAACCGAGATTTCTGTACCAATTATTTTGTATGACTAAATTAATAAAATGTTTTATATCTTTTATATAAATTACACGATACATTTTAAAGATTTTTTCCTTTTTTTTTACTGCAAGTAAAAGGTTGACAAACTTAAGTTTGCGGACGTATTCGCACTCATTGTAATTAATTGTTGCTATAAAATTTTATTTCTTTGCTTTTATTTTAAATTCTCACTTTGTACCAAATTTCATAACTGCCACGAGTCCACAGTAAGTACCCTTTGGTTCTAATTAAACGACTAATTATAAATAAAATGCAGCAAAAACGACGCATAGGTGCTCGTATCTTTTGATTGTCCTAACATAGAAATTTGACTTTCTATATTCAAGGGTCCGGAGACCTGAATATTCGATTTAATTTAAGATTTACACCTCTACACGATTCTGATGTAAATGATCTTGATAAACTGATAGACAGGCAACAAAGTAAATCAAAAATTCCAATTAATTTATGTTCCTTTTGAGATAAGGAACCCTAAAAACTTTAGACAACATAGTCAAATCAAATCAAATCAAATCAAATCAAATCATTCAATACAGAATATTATATATGGAAACAAAGAAAAAAAAATGCGTCAACCAAAATCAAACCGACAACTACCCAGAAGAGACAACAATCATCAACTCTTATTGCAGAGTAAGAAGTACATCAGAAGGATAACGGATCAATGATTTCCGACATCGCAGTTATTGGAATCGAGATAACACGATAACGTGACCCATGCGCTAATGGTCCTTATAAAAACTGTTTGTTCTGAGCTTTTATCTATCGTAGCACGGATTTAGTGAAGATTGAGTGGCTGCGTGATTTGATGCAGCTGTAAAAACGTATTTATGATTTAAAGGCTTTTATAGTATCTATTAAGAAGAATGCCTGTCGTGGCGCAGCGGCACAAGCGTGTGACTGTAACCGACAGGTTCTGGGTTCGATCCCCGGTCGAGGAAATGAAATATTTAATATTTTCAATTTAAATATTTAATGGTTCATTTCTTCGCTCTGGTAATAAGGCAAAGCGCGGCGTTGAGTTCCGCCACTCAACACGCAATGCCTCAAAAAATCGGCGGAAAGTGGGGAACGGAAGTAGAACGGAGTGTCTTAACATTAGGTTCCCGGGTTCCCTCTGCCTACCCTGCCTCGTGTGGGATACAGCGTGAAGCTGAAAAAAAAAAGAAGAAGAATCATTAATAGAGACAAGTATCTCAACTATATGAAAAACGTTACTTTTAAGGTATCAAAATATAAATGAAGCAGTTGGTAGTATCAGAACATTCCCTTCTCCGCATTTCACCTAAATTCGGAATTCAACGCCACTCAATATTTCACCTTGTTGGAGGCATTTTACGAATGAGGATTGACCAATATAGTCTTCATTATCTTAAGTAATTACTTATCTATTGTACTGTTACTTTTTGTTTCAAAAGATACTGTTATAAAACTATAAAAAATAAGGTACACTTACCATATTCTGTTTGAAATTTCCGAACTAAAAGTATTTGTTAATATTTCTATATAATAAATTAAGTTATATAATCTTTAATACATGTTCGACAATCAAGACACACGTTGGAAATCTTCAAGCGCATTTTTTTAACTGACGTATACAAAATCTTAACTGCAAGATCTGAGTACGTACTTTATATGTTTTCTGTAAATCCCGTTTATCATTTTATCTGATAAATATCTAATCAGAAAATTTTAAAAAAGTTTCGTCATCTTCATTTGTACTGAGATTTTATCATTGGGTACATATTACGTTAAACAAAAAAAACTTAAAATGAAAGAGTGAATTAAAATAATAACGTAAAATTTCAATTAAATCATAATTTTAAATTCACACTGATGCTGTATCCCAGTGTGCTCAGCAGCAGGGTAGGCTGAGGGAACTTTACCACTACTTAACGCCGGTTTTGAATGCCGGGGGTGGTAATAACCCGGTTGAGTCTGCCCATGCGTGTTGCCATTGTTGAGAACGTGACTCTCTCATACGCACTTTAGTTGCCTCTTACGACACAAACATTACCAAGGCGATCTTTTTCTTAGCCTGAATCACACGATGAAAACTTCTCAGTTAGGCGCCGTCCATTAATCACGTGAGGTTCCAAAGGGGGGGAGAAGGGATCGGCAAAAATCACGAAATCACGCAAGGGGGTAGGGGGGGTGCAGTAAGATATCACGTGTATTTATTTTTTCGTTAAACGCGTAGTAGAAGAGAAAAATTTCACTATAAATATATGTAAATTGAAGATAACTTTATCAATGCACCTTAAAGGTGCACTTTATAGAAATCGATTACCTCTAAACGTTTACCTAATAACTGTTATTTAAAAAAAACAGCGGAAGTATGAAATTTTTGAATTTTTATGAAATCTGCTAAAAATACACGTGATTTTGGGTATGGCGGGAGGGGTAGTCTTAAACCTCACCACGTATCACCAAGGGGGGAGGGGGGGTTAAAAAATGCTACAAAAACATCACGTGATTAATGGACTGCCCCTTATCTGTTTAAAAACGTTAAAAATATAATGTAGATTTAGTGATGAGAAGTATCTTTACGGTGTTGAGTTCTGCTACTCAACACGTAATGCCTGAAATTCGGCGAAAAGTGGAGAACAAAACAGAGTGTCTCAACCCTAAGTTCCTAAGTTCCCTCTGTCTAACCTGCCATGTGCGGGATTCAGAGTGAAGCCAAAAAATGTTTCTCTCCTTCTCAATAGTTTCTCCATATGAAGAAAAAAATGTATTCACAATGAGAAATTCGCTTAAGCTTGTAGACCATGGACTACGTAAGTACGATTGTTCACCACGTTCATTAGGCTACCCGCCTCTAATCAAGAAATCTGAGCGTCATTGTGGATTACAGTAATCTTTATCCCCATTGACCTTTTTATGTTTGAGTTTGGTGTTGCACGTGAATGTTCTTATATTGTGAGGTAAGACTTTTTTTTAGTTTTACTGGTATTGCTTATGCTTGAGAAAGTGTAAGTGTGGAATTTGGATTATAATACATCCTACTTTTATAATAAAGTAGCGACCAGCCCGCGGCTTCGCCCGCTTAAATTACAGTATTATTTTATATACTAATCTCATTACTTTCTCTTTTTTAAAAAATATCACTTTTAAGACAATATATAGACACTTTACTTTCTTACTTACAGCTTAGTTACACGCTGTATCCCGCATATGGCACGGTAGACAGAAGACAGCGTTCCTCTCACTTTCCGCCCAATTTAAGGGACTGTGTATTCGCATCGCCGCGCTTATTTGCTTTGTTACCAGAGCGAAGAAATAAAAAAAAATGATATATTTAATTTAAAATAATAAATACTTTATTTACTCGAACTCACAAACTATCGCGTTTAAAGTCTCGTGCCTTGTGGTGGCCAGAAGCCGCAAATATATGACACATTGAAAACAAATAATTCAGCGAAATTGTAATAATTTTGTCAAACCTATTTTTTTAAATTGATATTTTTTTATTTTATTTAACACTTAACACTGAAGGAAGGTTGTGAAAAATATAATAATGAAACTGCCTTTTAAATCTGTTTCGCTGTTTCCGAGATGAGCGCGTTTTTGTACGCGCTCATACAGACCGACATTATTTTTAAATCACTATACATTAATTCGCCGTACAGACAGTCGTCAGTTATAATTTTATTATAAGTATAGATGTGGAAATTTGTTTAAATGAACAAAATGGTTTTAAGGCATATTTTATGTAAATATTTTATATAACATAACAACAAGTAAAAACGGGCGAAGCCGTATAAGGTCGCTAGTAACAAATAAAATCTAAATACAATACAAATGAAAAAGTGCACAAGCGTTCGCAAAGTGCGACTATGTATTTGACACCGTTTTGACGTAGCTATCGGCTACACAGTGAAAAATACCTGATAAAAAAAATTAAGTAGTATTAGTAACTAGCAATCTGTTCTTTTTTATCTTATTATTAGGATATTTTATACAGGATATTTTATATAAATAAAATGTTGCAATTCTGTCAACTAAATAATTAAAATTGACATAACTTATTTATTTACTAAAGAATTGAAATAAAATAACAACTACATGAGCGAAAGTTGCCAAAATGTAATGTTACACCATTACATTACTACCATATTATCAGGTACGCACAGACAAAGATTAGAACATCATTTTGGGCCTTATTAGATTAATAAACGGTCCAAAAATGATTTAATTATAAGTATAGGTTTAAATAAATACAAGAATTAGTACTTGTTTGGTGATATTTTTATTAATTACAAAGTACAAGCATTTTCATATATTAAAATATTAATCTATACCGACGTAGTTCAAAAAGCAATAATCACATGCCGTAAATGAAGGAATTGAAGATTCATTGAAATCACTAATGATAATGGTTTCATTACAAAGTTACCTTGATTAACTCATTATGTCGATAATACAGCCGTTACCTAAGTGATTTAGCTTTGTTTCTAGATCTATGAATACGAAATACATACTTATTCAAATTCTGAATTTAGTATGGACAAAGAAAATTTAGACATGATCATTTTATTCTGGGTAGCGAAGTTTAACACCGCATAATGTTATCTAACTAGACTGAAAAACATAAGTGTTAAGAAAATTAATATTCTTCTAATTATGATACCCAGAGCCATTATGTTCACTCAGGCGTAACTACACTGACATAGACGCCTATTCCACTTTCCATACTAACCTTGACTTAATCCGATAAAATTAAACACCTGTATTATACAAGTACATATGTTAAATGAATTTGTACCCGTATGTAATCGTTTAGCATAATTGTCACATACATTACCTACTTCATAATATCACACATCTATGCATTGTCATTGGAGAATAAAATATGATAGCGCATATTGTACTCTAAAACAATATAACGTTATTGATATAAACACAAGATACTAAACTATCAAATATAACCGGAGCGCTTCTGAAAATAATGTAAATTTGATTGTTTTTTACAATTGCCTTATAAATTGCCTTATAAAAATTTTTCATCATTATATTTATTAAATCATTTTTGTAACTTAAAATGGTATTTCGTTTCTTGTTCTAATAACATTATCACTTTTACTACCTATATATATTAAAAACTTATATTACAGCTAAATGAATAAAAAAAATGTGGTAATTTTGTCGAACTCAATATTTGAATCTGACGTATATTTTTTTATTTTTAACGTACTTTAAAAACAAAAACCTGTACCTACCTTGAGGCCTATCGTGGCGCAGCGGCACAAGAGTGTGACTGTAACCGACAGGTTCTGGGTTCGATCCCGTCGAGGAAATGAACTATTTAATATTTTCAATTTAAATATTAAAAGTTAAATTTAAAATCCAATGTCAGCTGTAAATAATCATTTTCAACTGTGCATATAACCCAGATATATGAGATTGAAATCTATTTAGAAATACTTTGAAATGTCACACCAGGATGTTTAATCTTAAATTCTTCTTAAGAAAATACAAAACACAAATTATTATTATATAAAATTATATATATTATTTTATTAAACTAAATTAAAATATATAATTATAATTATATATTTTAATTTAGTTTAATAATATATTTAGTTTACGTTAATTAATTATATATAATTAGTAAACTGATTTAAGTATGAAATGTCAATGTCGCTCATATAAATATAGATAAGTAATTTCTAAATGAAATTACACTCACGATATATCGCTTACGACGAACGCTGAGGGGCCATGTTATTACTTTAGGGGTAGAAATAGACGGAAATACTCCAATTTCCGCTTATTTGGGCAGTACGTGTTGAGTGGCAGCCGCTCATGTCACGTATTAAGATTAATCTAAGGAAATCTGTTTATAAGCAAAATGGTATTATCTAGTTATACGCAGTTTTATTATTTTGTTGTAACAATATGACTCTGCTTTGCAAAGAATAAAGTGTCTCTTAATAACAAAATAATGGCCTGTCGACGAGCAGGGGCATAAGTGTGTGACTGTTGACGGCCAGTTGTGGTTTCGATCCCCACTCGTGAGAATGAAATATTTAATATTTTTTAAATAAATATTTAATAATGTCTTTGATTTTCGCGATTGTTACACATTTTAAACGAAACACCGGATTAATCGCACGGGTATACAGCCAACCCGTGACCACGGACTGACTGAAAGTGTTCGAAACGTCGGATTTCCAAAAAAACATGTTTAACAATCATACGCGATTAATCCGGTTAAAAGTGTCTCATTTAAAAAAAATATATAATATTTTCATTTCTTCGCTCTGGTAACAATCGGCAAACTGTGGCTTTGAGTTCCACCACTCAATTCGCAATGCCTCAAATTTGGCGGAAAGTGGGAAACGGATCGGACTGTCTTAACACTGGACGCCCAGTTTCTCTCTACCTACTCTGCCATGCGCGGGATACACCGTAAAGCTGTGTGAGAGAGTGTAATAAACAGTTCAAATTTTTAATTAGCAAATCTTACTGAGTCCTTTTGTTTTTATTTTAATTTTAATTTCAAATTGTGAGATAGACGGAGAAAATCTAGTTACAATCATATAAAATAAAAGTGTTAAGTCATATTAAACAAAAGTAATATCATATTAAATAAAAATATTAAGTCTGTACTAAAAATTTACATTTAATAATACTGATAATATTCTAATAGTGAATTTAATTGAGTCAAAATCAATATAATACCTCAAAGAGAAGCATATTAAAGGAAAGTTATTAGTGTCAGTATTGTAACATGTAATTTATCGACACACAAGGGCTGCGGGTAGCGGTTTTGTTGAATAAAATATGCCCCTATATCGATAACTTGCAAATTATTCATATAATAAATGCATGAAAAAGGTCGTCCGTGTGCAACAGTAAATACGATTGACGTCAAAATTGGTTTGGATTTTTAATACGCCATTGATTTATAAGCTTTTTGTGTGATTTTTGTGTAAGCATATAGACGTGTATTTCTATTTAAATTTGCATATTTGAAGTCTATAGTAAGGGCTCAATTTTGAAAAATTTTAATTTTAATATATTATCTAAGTCTTAGTTACAATTTTAATATAACTTTACGGTTAACAAGAAAAAGCAAGAACTTTTAACAATTTGATATTAAGTTAAAATTGCTAGTCTAAAAGTGGCTTGTCATGGTGCAGCGGCACAAGCATGTGAATGTAACCGACCGGTTGCGGGTTCGATCCTCACTCGAGGAAATGAAATATTTAATATTTTCAATTTAAATATTTAATATTTTAATTTTTTCGCTGTGGTAACAAGGCAAAGCGCGGCGTTGAGTTCCGCGACTCAACACGCAATGCCTCAAAATCCGTTGAAAGTGGGGAACGGAATGTCTTAACACTAGGTTCTCAAGTTTTCTGCCTTGTGTGGGATACAGCGTGAAGCTGAGAAGTTAAAATTGACTTGAATATTCCAAAAATGATAATTAAAAATAAAGTTTTATACTAATAAAATATTTAATGAATGTATTTACATTGCTTAAATCAACTCAGATTGTATGAATCTTAATTTTAAAGATCCAGCCACCGGAGCAAGCAGGATTTCGTAAAAGCTACAGCGACGAAGCCACATACATACTTTTCGGCAAATTGTGCCAAAACGCTGTGTATGGCATTTGTGAACTACAAGAAAAGAAAGCCTTCGACTACATCGAAAGCTCTAATCATATCGGGTGGCAATTTATCGAGGTGCTGAGATGCCTCTGCAACTCTGAAACGGTGACCGTGTAAGTTTAGGACCAGAGATGAAGATTAATTAATCTTCGTCGCGGGGTGGGATAGGGATGTAATATCTCCGAAACTGTTCACCAACGCGATGGAGGACGTCTTCAAGGCTCTGGATTGGTCTGCCACGTCCATGGAGAGCGTATCTCACATCTTCATTTCGCAGGCGATAAAGTCTTTGCAGAGACGCCAGGAGAACTTAGCGGAATACTGGATGATCTAGATGAGTCCTCTCGGCGGATCGGTCTCGGCATGACAGACAAAACCAAGGTCATGTTCAATGAACATGTCATGCAGGGAGGGACGTGTTCACGACAGCATAGGCAGCCTAATTAGGCATTAGGCAGAATTCTTCGGCGATTCCACAATGCTTGACGACGAAAGTCTTCAAGCGTTGTGGAATCTCTACTGGTGATGACGAGACCGTCGAGTCTCTACTGGTCTCGGTAAGCATAGCGCAGGACCACCTCCAACCCGCTGGGGCTACAACATCCGTGACATCCCCTGTAGACACTGGATGACGAGTCATAGGCTAATGTATAGCTGATGATTTGAGGCCTGTTTTAGAATAGAGGCACAAGCGTGTGATATACGTGACAGGTAGTGTGTTCGATCTTCACACCATAAAATAGAGTGTCTTTACACTAGGTTCCCAAGTTTCCTCTGCCTACCCTGCCATGTGCATCTACACCAATATTGAATATATATGAAGCTGAAAAAAAGGAAATTAACGTGTATCGCTAAGATAGAACGACATAAGATAACTCATTAGTTTATACTCGAGCTGTTCAAAGTGTAAGCACACTTGCACGCAAGGAGCATTAGCATAAGTTACAACAAGGCAAATATCCCGCAATAATCGCGTTTGAAGCTCACGCAAAGTTCTTCTTGTTTGTTCGCAAACATGGAACTAGTAGTTTATGAGCCCCACGCTTCAGTTGTACCGCGGTTAAACTACTCGACCCGTAATCTTGCCATGTTAATATTGTAATATGTATATTACCGCCGTTTACGACTATAAAAGAAAATGTTTCACTAAGGGTTAGGCTTTGTAGACTTTATGAAAGTCGTGTTTGTGGTATGTTTCAATCACAACTTAACGTTTAAAATAGCATTTTATCAAACAGCAACTTGTTACTCTAATTTGCTCAAGCCTTTACCAAAAATCAATAATACGTCTAAGTAAATATGTCTCAAACTAATAATCCAATTTTCATAAAACAGCTGAGAACTACCGCTATGAACAAGGCGTTCAATTAAAAACCGCACTCCAATTGGTTCATTTATTTAAGTGCTAAAATGTCACTAACAGACTCCTTTTGCGTCGAGGATTAAAAACTAAACAAATTGGAATGTATCAGGAATTATGAAAATGGTTGTTATTAATATTAGATAAATTGGTCAATATTGGTGAGCGTTCAAGAAGATTGGAGAAATTATAAAATTATCGCGAACTAAATAATCTCAAATGTATAGCTCGTGAATAAACGTCAAGGGTTATTTGTATGTGATAGAACATCGATTGTATTAATTTTTAGAAACTCAATTTAAATTTTTAATAGAAAAATTATTTCATCAGCTATTGGAATACTTTAATAAAATGCAAACTAAAGTAGATTTTTTATATATTTTTATATTACACCTGATTCTGTATACAGCAGAATGTCAATCGAAGACTTATTGTTGAGACACCCTCTTCTACACGTGCCTAATTATTAAATTCGGGAAATTTAAGCAGTACTATCGGGGACCTATCTCAAACCATAAACTATCGTCTTAACATTTTAATGGTCTCTTTTCGCCGCATAACACTTAACTTTGGGGATGTAAAGTAGTTGTTTGGCGACAGATCGTCAGGGTCAGGAAATATAATTAACTGATATTTAGTAACTGATTAAACGGAAAGCCAGAGATTAGACCTTTTGGTTACAGTCTTCTGCATATAGTTTTTGTCCTTTTTTTATATAAATTAACTAAATCTCCTCCTTTCTTGCACATATTGTTTGAAGATGCAAATGTTGTTATTAACTATAGTTTTGGTAGAACTGGCTCTTTATTAATAATTTTTATGCTTATTCGTCAAATAATAGATGCCAAGTTATCAGACATTATCGAACAAGCTCGCTGCTTGCGTAGTGCAAACTTTCAACAAATATGTTGCCATTGTCACATTGTATATTATTTACATTTACAAAACTTCCTAAAAACATTTGTATCTACTATAGCTACTTGTATGTAAATGTAATGTAATGTATATTACAATTATAAAAGCTTATATTTAAGTTGGCTAAGTTCAGCAATTGGCAATTGTAAATCGTTAAGATCTTAACATTTTCTTCCAAAATTCTGAGTAGGTAGACAGAATCTAGTACCAAAAGTCTCTTCATGTTAGAACTCAACGCCGCGCTTAACATGTTTCGACAACATAAAAGATATATTTCTTGAAAAAATGCGAAATTATTCAAAAACTACAAAATAATAACGATATTGATCATGTTGAAAAGCTTGCCGGTATATTTTAATTATAAAATAATTATGTTTTCTCTGGCAATGGCAAATCTGCCAAGTAAATAAAAAATGAAAATATATTAGGATAAAAAATAAAGCAAAGAATACAATTTTTATTTATAAATACTATATTTCATATACAGTACTAAAGTTCCTCCGGGATATGCAGATTACCTCGCAGTTTCGCTAGCCAACTTTATTGCAAAGCACATGATAAATTAGATTATATATCATGAGTTTATACTAGTCAGGCTTAAGTTTTATCATACTAAACAGCTCATTTATTTATTTTCCGTTTTACTCGAGCTCGAGAAATTGCGTGGTGAATGGCAGAGCTTCCGAGAGAGTTGTGAATCGAAGATTTGAGAATAAAACCGTTACGCCTTAACATTACGCTTATGTCACATATATTAATTAGTCAAGAATAAATATTTCCATAAGAGGTTTTTGAACTTACAACAACTATTTCCATAAATCGAATATTTAATATTTATTTATATGTCCCCGAACTTTTAACTGATAGTTCACACATTTATATAACGAGCATGCCATATAATAATATGGTAAAAATAAATTCAATTCTTTTATTAATTACTTACAGATACTTGGGAAGCGCTGCCTTTGCCTAGTGTGACCGCAGGACTGGCTTAATAAGTGACATAGCATGCATTTGACCCATATTCGGTCATTGAAAGCTAATAAAATACATATAATGATTACTAGAAATGAAAGTTCCATTTCTATGCATTTTAGCCGTCCGTCGATCGTAACTGCAAATGGTTCGCTTTCCATTGAGGGAAAAAAAAAAATTTAATTTTCTACGATCTGGTGACAAAAACGGAGCGCAAAAATATGCTGGGTACATAGACATAGACACAGCGTTTAGTTAAAAAATATATCTAATATTCAAAACTGGGTTCCTATAGGTAATTTTATATAATGATATATGTGTCTATCAATTGTTTAAACAACCTTTATCAAATATGTTTGACGTATTTGGATATCAGTGCTGTGTAACTGTCAACATTTGTTAAAGTTATGTTAATCATTGATTTCCCCGTATAATTTTAGCACAATCCGTTATCCCTCTGAGTAAACATTTTGAACTGAACTTTGATGTGTAATCGCGCAGTAATGTAAATGGATATTTTGAGTTTACAAAGTATTTTAAGATCACGCGGTGTAGCTTACTATTACTCGGTATATACGAGACGGTTGCTGATTCGATTTTTGTTATTTTGCCGCTTGTAAAGTGGGCAGCAAGTAAGAAACGGACTACTTTCTTTGACTACCCTACTATGTTCTAAAGCGTGAAGCTAAAAAAATATTTCTCTCTGCTCTCCTCGCTTCTAAATTAAATGTAAAGATAAAAAAAAAACCATCCGAGCAAAAATTAGAAGTTTTACCTATTACTAAACTATTTTTTTCCCAAGCTTTAAGTAAGTACCTAAATATATATATTCACGCTGTATCCCGCACGGGGCAGGGTAGGCCGAGGGAACCCGGGAACCTAGTGTTAAGACACTCCGTTCCACTTCCATTCCCCACTTTCCGCCGAATTTGAGGCATTGCGTGTTGAGTGGCGGAACTCAACGCCGCGCGTTGCCTTATTACCAGAGCGAAGAAATGAAACATTAAATATTTAAATTGAAAATATTAAATATTTCAGTTCCTCGACTGGAGATCGAAACGTATATATAATACGTTTCACATAAAAAGATAAATAATAATGAGACAAGAGCTTGGCAATAAGGGAATAGGTACCAATTAACGTTAACTATCAACAGTGACATAGGGCAGAAATGTGGCTCTCAGAAAGTCGTGATTGCTAACTTGAAGTATTATTATAGTACGTTTCCTGGCGACATTCCAAGGGCTGTTTCAAAAATATTTTTAGCTTAGGATACAAAAGTATATTCTATTTTACAAAATTTCTTATTTTAATTACGAAGTCTATCTTATTTTTTTTGTAATTAAGCTGTAACTTTTATTAGTATAGTTATATTTTATATCTACGACTAATTTGAGGCCTCTATAGGAGTACAAGCGTGCTAATGTAAACGCGAGATAGTGAGTTCGATCCCCACTTCAGGAAATAAAATATTTATACTTTAAAAATAAATATTTAATGCTTTCATTTCTTCGCACTGCTAATTAATACTAGGTTCCCAAGATTCCTCTGCCTACCTTACCATTTTGAAAAAGAATTGAATCCTGGTACTACTACAACAAATGAGCGAGCGAGCAAATATTATATTGTTATTTTCTCTTTTTCCTTCAGAGAGAGAGAGAGAATTTGGGAACCTAGTGTAAAAGAGGAAGCACATCTGTTTTTCCATTCCGCTCTCCATTTTCCGCGGGATTCTTAGTTGTAGAACTCATCGCCGCGCTTTGGCTCTTTACCAGACGTCGTACTCTTGTGCTCTAGCGTTATAACATGCCTCAATTAGTATATCGCCGTGTAAATATATCTATTTTAAATATTTTGTTTTCAATTATAAAATACAAAAAAAAAATAAAATAATGAATTCATAAAGAAAAAAA
Source organism: Eueides isabella (assembly GCA_019049475.1). Lineage (NCBI taxonomy): Eukaryota > Metazoa > Arthropoda > Insecta > Lepidoptera > Nymphalidae > Eueides > Eueides isabella. The sequence continues at coordinate 3,662,641 of CM032399.1, read as the reverse complement.
AAATAATAATTATCCAGTACTTAGCTCTTATTAAAGTTTCATGTCACCTAAAGTCAGCAGACGCAAAGTATATATACATAACAAAAAGTTAAGATGAGCACTCCTTCAGGATGTGATCTACTTTGTCTTAGCCGAACTCTTGTTTTACGAGGCGACTCGAAATGGGTCTCAGTAGCCAAATAAATTTATTCACCCGTTTTTTTACATAGTGTAATATTGTTAGTCATGTTTATATGACGTTCAAATTGACACATTTATTAAGCGAGTGCCTTTTTCTTGAAGCACGCCCTTCAAGAAGCGCTCCTCGTTGTGTATTTCGGTTTACGATGTAATTATTATGTAAATTTAGTTGGTTCTTCCATACATTATGGTTATTTTGTGATAATTGTTTATAATATTATAATACATTCTTATTTTAGGATCTGTAATGCCGCAACGGCTCAGCGTTAGACTGTCAGCTCGAAGGTTGTAGATTTGATGGCCATTCAGGGAAAAAATAAGAATTCTACCTGGCGCAGAGAAGCAAGCGGGTGACAGTTAACGTGGTGGCTTTGGGTTCGATAGAAATCGAGTGGAAACTCGCGAGAATGAAATATTTAATATATTTCTTTTCTCGATCAGGTTCCGAGGTCAATTGCTGTGTTTAGTTTCTACACATAGCCAGCAATATTACAGGTCGGAGTGAGGGAAACAGCATTGAAACGGAGTACCTCATCACTAGTTTCCCAAGTTTCCTTTGCCTAATCAGTTGTAAGCTAGATACAGTGTTAAGATAAAAAAAATATAGTTAAAGCTCTATAGTTTTTTTTATTATAGAGCTTTAACTATTTAATAGCGAGTCCATTTTATATTATATCTACCTAAACGTGTAAGTATGCATTTGATAATATTCAAACAAGTCACATTAACATCGACAACCATCACAACTTTTGCAACAATACAACGTTTATAAAATGAAAATCAATAAATACTTTCAGCGTACTTTACTGATAGCGTGGGGAATAATTTAAACGCCATAAAAGTGAAACCGATAAAAAAATATATCATTAACACTCTCACTCTAAGCTAAGCAATATATCATACAAAGTAATAGCACAGTATAACGCAGTTAGTTTACAACGAGGGCGACCGGGAATTCTATCAGAAATTCTGATGTGATCTGATAATCTCTGAACCTCATGTAACTAACCGGAAACTTTGATTCGATTGCTGTCCTTCGTAATAAATTCTTGTTAGTCATAATCTGATAGAGGTGGAAGATTAATGTTATTCAAGATGTCAATGAAATATTTCCAAGGTATTTCTTTATAGCTAGAAGAAAACATAATCCATAAATAATAGCTTTTTGTTTATAATTTATAGCTTCAAGAGTACTTCTATATATTATTTTGTCTAATTAAACGCTGAAAAGTAAGACCACTATAAAAAGTCTCGCCAAGTCTGTTAATATTTAAATATTCAAGCTGAAACCTCTAAGCTTTAAACTAAGCGGCCGTTTCAGTAAGTTTGGGTTTAGTAATCCGTTTGCCGTCCCAACAATTCTCAGTAGTGTCGTTAAGAAAAAGATATATTAGTTATAAAGTTTTTGTATATTATTTTATATAAAATGTAATTTATTAATTAGAAGCGAGACATTCGCTTGAGCTACACAATTATTAATGTATGAATCTGAATAAAATATGTACACAAATGTACCAAAGAGTAACTAATACAATAAATAGTCATTTTAATATATTTATAGAACAAAGTACTTAATATTGATATATTGTGGATTCTATATTCACTCGGGTAATTATTTTCATATCCTTGGTCCATAAAGTCTCTGTGCGCTAAAATGTTTAAAAATGCTTTGGATTTGGTCATTGCGTTAAGCTAAAGAAATAATCCAGTCTCGTTTACCAAAGGTTCCATAAGAATTTTAAGATTTCAAGGCCAAGGAAATACAATTGAAAAATTGACACACTTTCTTTGACAAACTTTCTTTGTATAAAATAGATACAAATAGAAGTTAATATAGATTTCTTTGTATGAAATACCTTTACATTTTAACTTCTGATATTTGTACTGTAAGTTCTCACTTCATGTAAAAATTTACTGGCGTAAGTTTACGGAAAATATGAATTGAAATGGTAACAATACTACTATATATAACTCTATATACATATATATATATATATATATATATATATATATATATATATATATATATATATATATATATATATATATATATATATATATATATATATATATATATATATATATATATATATATATATATATATATATATATATATATATATATATATATATAACTCTATATACATATATATATGCTTAATATTTTCTGTTCTCCAAAAGACCGTAGATTTGAGTATTAATATTTTAATTTCAACTGGAAATCCCTCGCGATGAATTGTCTTGACAGACGTACAAACACCAAAGTGATCCTATAAACGTTCCGTTTTAAGGAACGGAACCCTAGAAAAATAACAAATCTCATCAACATAATGAGAAATATAATGCTATAACCGAATAATGACCGCGACGGTCATAATTAGTAGTACACTAATAAATACCAAGTTGAAACGTTACATTACTACATTATATTTCTAAAACTTCGGAAAAGCAACATAAAGGAATGTTTTTTTTTTATTTTTAATATTGTCTACATATCTCGATCAAATCAAATTACAAACGAAGTAAAATCCTAAATAGGACATAAAAAATAATAATAAAACATGTCTTTGTTGTAAAAACAAGCTCTGTTTTTGCAAGATTCTGTTTTCGATAAGATGAGTTTATTTCGCGCAATGAATGTCGACGGCGGAGCCGGGGTTGAAGTAACAAGAGAAAAATACGCCCGTTCTTTCTATGACAAAGACAGACGGAATTATTTGAATTTCTATTTAATATTTATAAGCAGTTTATGAAATATTACACGCAAAGGGTCAAGGGGGATAAATATTGGAAATGTGCTTCTAATTCATGATTGTTTTTTCAACTTCCTGCTCTATACCGCACATGATACGGTAGGCAGAGGGAACTTGGGAACCTAAAGTTAAGACACTCTGTTCCCATTAAGACATTTCCACATCCCATTCTTTGTCGCGCTTTGCCATGTATCTATAACATCTTATATAAAAAGCCACACAACATTTTATGGTCTTTTACTTAGTGGAAGTTATAACCCTTAACGTTAAAAAATAAGTGATGACCCTTAACGTTAAAAAATACTTTCTCAGTATCTGTAACTTAAGTTGAACGTGCCTATTCTAAGTATAAGCTTATAATATATATATATATATATATATATATATATATATATATATATATATATATATATATATATATATATATATATATATATATATATCGGCGCAGCTGCTATAATTGGTTCTATTACAAATGATTATTTAATAAAGAAGATTTATGAATAATCTCATTACAATGAATTTGTAATTTATTATTATTTGTTTATAGTTTACTTATTAATTAATTAACTAAATTTACATAAATTTAATTTACAATGAATTCATAATTTATTATTATTTGTTCTTTATAAATTTATTTATTATAATGGCAACATTGTTATTGTTACTATAAATACGACAACGAAGGCCCACTCGGGGCACTCTCATTCGAGCTTGTGGACAGTGCATACCTCTGTATTTGTTGTGAAACGAATAAACGAGGCTTTGAAAATACTTATTTTGTTTTTCTGTGAAACTAACAATGAGTAACCAGCAAGATAACTCTAGTGACGTCAGCCATGCTGATGTCACACTTTTTAAAAATACAAACGTCGAAACCACTTCGTTATCAGAAGTGGGATTCGAATTGAATCCTGTTCAAGCCACTCCCTCATCGGCTAGTCTACCACCTGAACCATTGGAACCACCCATGGCCCAGCATCCAGGGTCAAGCGGCGTAACTAATCCTTTAACGGAAGCAAGGCTACAAACGAGTTCACACACCTACCCACATCAAAGCATGCGAATGGATGGAATACCACCGCAATTCCTCATGCAGATGATGGAAATGATGCAGAAGATGTCAGAGCGGTTGTGTGCTCCACCTGTAGAATCCAAAATAAAGATCACGGACATCTACTTACCGTCTTTCCATCCAGTTACAAACGTGGAGATAAGAGAATGGTGCCAGCATATTGATCAAGCCATTAGAGCATATAAGCTAAATGATTTTTATACTCACATGAGAGTACACAGTCTACTAAAGGGACGTCCAAAAACGTGGATTGACAATTGGATGCTAAATACAAATACATGAGAAGATTTACGAAGCAACCTTATAACAACTTTTGAGCCTGAAAACAGGTACTCTCGAGATATCGTAATGTTTAGAGATCATGTTTATGATTCATCTAAAAATATTGTGGAATTCTTATTACGTACCTGGTTATTATGGAAACGAGTTACTAAAGATAATTTAGAAGATGAACATGCTATGAAGGCAGTAATTGGTTACGTCAATGATGAACGTCTGCACATTGAATTACTCAGTGCCAAGGCAACTACAGTTCGTGACCTAATCTCAGTAGCAAAATCTATTAGAAAGAAGTGTACCCATCCAAATTTAAGTTCATTCCCTAATAAACGACCACGATTTGCAGACGGTCAACAATCAACATTGAGCTGTCGTATCTGCAAAAAGACAAACCATTTAACAAGAGATTGTAAATTTAAACCTGCAGACACTAAGCCTAAAGCAAGCAATAATAAAGATCTTGTGCAAACTATACCTACATGTACCTTTTGCAAGAAACCAGGACGTAGTTACGAAAGTTGCTTCAACCAGGATCGTTCCTTAACCTCAAGTATTACTTTATAGAAAGTACAAAATTGGCACTACTCACCATTAAAATAGGTGACAAGGTGTTGCAAGCTGTGTTTGACAGAGAGCGGAATGCTTATTTATTCGAGAATCAGTGGCCATAACTTTACCAGGGCAAAAAAGCTCGGCAGTCAACTATATGAATTAAGGAATTGGTAAATTTCCTGCATTGTCACTATCTAAACTTACAACAGTGTGTGTTATAGATACCGTCAATATAGAGTTGGAATTCTATGTACTTCCTGATTATAAAATATCAATCGATGTTTTAGTAGGGATAAATGTTATTCATGGTACTAACATGAGTACGATTGTCGCATCCAATGGAACTAAGCTAGTTTGTTATGCGCTGGGGAATCAAGTGAGTACAAGTTCTTTTCTTTTTGATAAACTAGATTGTGTTTTAACAGACGATAAACAAATCATGCAATTACGTAAACTGCTAAGTAAATATGCACATTAATTTATTCGTGGATACCCGAAAACACGTGTTAATACTGGAAAATTAGAAATTAGACTGAAAAACCCTGACAAATTCGTAGAAAGAAGACCATATCGACTTAGTCCAATTGAAAGAGAAAAAGTCCGGGCAATAATTCGTGAACTCATAGAGCGCAATATAATAAGAGAGAGTAAATCACCCTATTCTAGCCCTATCATCCTGGTCAAGAAAAAGAATGGGGACGACAGACTGTGTGTCGACTACAGGGAACTGAATTCAAATACCCTCCGAGATCATTATCCCCTACCTTTGATTTCTGATCAAATTGATGGATTAGCAAATGGCCGTTTCTATACCAGTCTTGATATGGCAGCGGGGTTCCATCAGATACTCTCTGCTGAGTCTTCAATAGCGAGGACTGCCATTGTTACACCAGATGATTTATATGAATATCTGACGATGCCATTTGGTTTAAGTAACGCCTGTTCTGTTTATCAGCGGTGCATTAACAGAGCCTTAACCTCCCTACTGGGTACAGCTGCGCAAGTCTATGTGGATGACGTGTTGAGCAAATGTATAGATTTCTCAGAGGGGATCTCACACCTAGAGCGCATTCTCATAGCGTTACAACAAGCTGGATTTTCTATCAACGCTGATAAGTGCAGTTTCTTTAAACGCTCGTAGAATACCTTTGATAAGTAGTTTCTGACGGACAAGAAAAACCAAGTCCACGTAAAGCGGTAGCCCTTGTAAAAGCTCCAATACCTAATTTTGTCAAGCAGGTGAGACAATTTAAAGGGCTTCCGGGATATTTTAGGAAGTATATACCTAACTTTTCTCGTATCATGGTACCATTATATGAACTGACAAAACAAGGTGCAAAATGGATGTGGACAGATAATCACGAAAAAGCACGTAACACCATTATTGAGTGCCTAACATCCGCCCCTGTCTTAACACTATTTCGAGAGGAGGCACCCATACTACTGTATACAGATGCCAGTAGCCTCGGGTTCGGAGCAGTACTAGTGCAAGTAATTGACGGACGTCAACATATAGTTGCTTTCATGAGTATGAGGACAACAGAGACTGAAAGCCGCTACCACTCCTATGAGCTGGAAACATTGGCAGTAGTCCGTGCCATAAAACATTTTCGTCAGTATTTATACGGTAGAAAATTTACTGTTATAACGGACTGCAATGCACTAAAAGCATCGAAACACAAAAAGGATCTTTTACCTAGAATCCATCGTTGGTGGGCATTCCTACAAAATTATGATTTTGAAGTAGAGTATCGCAAAGGAGAGCGCCTACAACACGCTGACTTTTTCAGTAGAAATCCGACTCAGTTTGCAGTCAATGTAATGACAAAGGACTTGGAATGGCTCAAAATAGAACAAAGACGAGATGACAAATTGCGACCAATAATTGACAGCCTTAATGATAATAATTCTATAGAAGATTACGTTTTGGAAAACAACGTTCTAAAGAAACGAATAAATGATCCTATTCATGGTCAGCAGCTCAGCATAGTTGTTCCACAGTCATTTCAATGGAGTATTATCAATTCTTTCCATACCACGCTAAAACATCCGGGCTGGGAGAAAACATTACAGAAAATCAAAGAAACTTACTGGTTTGACAAAATAAATTCTATTGTTCGAAAGTTTGTGGATAATTGCATCATATGTCGAACATCCAAAGGAGGATCTGGTGCTATACAAGCTCAATTACATCCAATACCGAAACCTACGACAGCTTTCCAGGTCATTCATATGGATATAACCGGAAAACTGGGAACAACACATGAGCACCAATACGTCATAGTCTCTATTGATGCTTTTTCCAAATATGTTTTGTTTTACTATGCCACTAACAAAAATCCACACAGTACATTAGCTGCTCTAAAACGTACTGTGCACTTATTTGGCACACCACTTCAAATTATAGTGGACGGTGGAAGAGAATTCCTCGGTGAATTTAAAGAGTACTGTGATTATGTTGGTATAAATATTCATACTATAGCTCCAGGAGTTAGCCGAGCAAATGGTCAAGTTGAGAGGGTGATAGCTACTCTCAAAAATGCATTGGTGATGATCAAAAACTATGAAGTGGAACAATGGCACACTGTATTAGAAGAACTGCAACTAGCAATGAACTGTACAAGCCATCGTGTCACTGGAGTCTCTCCATTAACAATAATTACACAACGAAAGCATTGTGTCCCACCTGAACTGCTCAGCTTAGTAAATATAGATGATCAAACTGTAGATATTGAAGCCCTCACTCGTCAAATCATACAAAAAATGTCTCGTTCCAGTGAACAGGACAGACAGCGATTTAATCTACGTAAAGCGAAAATTCATCATTTTCAATGAGGAGATTACGTATTAATAAAAAATAACCCTCGAAATCAAACATCACTCGATCTCAAATTTAGTGAACCGTATGAAGTTTGCAGAGTTCTAGAAAACGACCGCTACTTGGTTAAAAAGGTAATCGGCAGAGGTCGACCTCGTAAAGTCGCTCATGATCAGCTACGCCGCGCACCACAGCCTGGCGAACAGCTGACCGTATCGGCGCAGAATCAATCTAATAGTCATCAGAATACTGAGATGGAACAAATTGAGCCAATTGCATCCACCTCAAAAGTAATATAACAAGTTTACACAACTGGCAACAATCTACAAAATAATAAATAAGGTAAGCATTAACTTTATATTTAATTTACTAACCTACGAGACCCTCCGAGAACCTACGAGACCCTCCGAGAACCTACGAGACCCTCCGAGAACCTACGAGACCCTCCGAGAACCTACGAGACCCTCCGAGAACCTACGAGACCCTCCGAGAATCTACGAGACCCTCCAAGAACCTACTAAAAATTTTGCATGTGCAATTTTGAGTAAAAAAAAAAAAAATCTTAATACTTATATAACCAAACATACAAATTGTGTGTATAAGACCTTACTTTCAGCAACAAAGGTCGGTTACAGGTACCAGCTCAAAAGAAAATACTGTTATTTGTTACAGGTTAAGAAAAATAATCATAATAATAAAATAAATGAGAGGCTGGTGCAGAGCGCGCACCGCCTGTCAGTATGGCCGTATCGGCGCAGCTGCTATAATTGGTTCTATTACAAATGATTATTTAATAAAGAAGATTTATGAATAATCTCATTACAATGAATTTGTAATTTATTATTATTTGTTTATAGTTTACTTATTAATTAATTAACTAAATTTACATAAATTTAATTTACAATGAATTCATAATTTATTATTATTTGTTCTTTATAAATTTATTTATTATAATGGCAACATTGTTATTGTTACTATAAATACGACAACGAAGGCCCACTCGGGGCACTCTCATTCGAGCTTGTGGACAGTGCATACCTCTGTATTTGTTGTGAAACGAATAAACGAGGCTTTGAAAATACTTATTGTGTTTTTCTGTGAAACTAACAATGAGTAACCAGCAAGATAACTCTAGTGACGTCAGCCATGCTGATGTCACACTTTTTAAAAATACAAACGTCGAAACCACTTCGTTATATATATATATATATATATATATATATATATATATATATATATATATATATATATATATATATATATATATATATATATATATATATATATATATATATATATATATATATATATATATATATATATATATTAGTATTTTCAAGATATTATCAACTTTAAAAACTAGAAGTTTATTTTATAAGCATTAATAATAAAACATATTAAGTATTTTTTGATTTCGAAAGATACAAATACCAGTACTTTTTTCTGCTTATAATGTTGCAATGAAATTTCGACTAATGCTTTCTAAAGCGGAATATAAAATAGCGTTAACATAGAAATATGTATGTAGGTTGTAGCTACATAGGTACTTAAACATTGATATAATTATTCTCTTTTATATTTACAAACTTAATAATGGAAAAGTTGAAATATTTCTTATTTCTGCGTATTAAAACGAAACCTGTACATTTTTCTGCTTATTAATGTTTGAATAAAGTTTCTTCGAATTGCTTCCAGAAACAAATGAAAATAAAGGCAAACAATCGGAAAACTTAACGTACAAAGAATTGGTTTTCATATTTAAATAGATTAAGTAAGCACAAGTCGAAATTGACATAAATATGGCGCTTATAAGCTCTCTGGTGCCCCTTGAAAGAGGTACTTCTTTTTAAACGCGTATCAATAGAATACATTAATAATTTTAAGCCAGTGTATATTTTTTTGCTAATTTATGGATATCAGTTTCACGCTAAATACAAAAATAATACGGCATATGGTAAAACCAGGATACATGCCCATTTGTTAAAAAGCCTCCACGAATAAAACGTCTACACCAACCCTTTAATATGACTATGGATGGATCTAAAACCATTTATACTTCGAATACATACTCGTAATTCAAGAACTAGAATTAATGTTATAGTTCTTGAAGTATGTATTCATAGCAATATATATATATATATATATATATATATATATTAAAAAAAACTTTCTATTTAAACTGAATCTGATTTGATTATCTATTTAAAAAATATATAAAGGTAAATATTAATCTTTCATTTGTTACCCTAATTTGATGATTGTAGGAGAAATGAGTCATTGCACGACGACCCATGCGGCAGACGACGTGCGGGTTGACTGCGACTTTTAACTACACTACTAATTTTTAGCCACAAGTTGGAAGTTACGATGTTTAATAATCAGGCACATTGCTGCAATGCTGCATCTCAATTTGTATGTCAATTTTACCATAAGTGTAATCACCTTATTTTAAATAACACCTTTCTCCCATTTATGAATTATAATGATAAAACTACTTGAATATGCATAGACATTTCCTAACATATATCCTGCGTAACCAGTAACTTTAATGATATTGGATGTTAAAGGATAAGTAAAGACTCTAGAGATTTACGTATATAAAATTTAAATATAGCACGTATGTAGATGGTACCTACTATAATATGTAGGTGGTACCTACATATTATATTGATAAAATAATGGCCGACACATGCGACTATTAAATATTCAGAAATATGCAAGGTCTCCTTAGAGAATAATAATGAGTGTTGTACAGTAAAATTGTGGTTTAAATGTGACTGTAGTGGTGGGATACCAATTTTTTATGTTTTCAATCGTTTCTAGCAAAATATACCTATTATTAATAATACAAAACTGAAAAACCACGAAAATAGTTTTAAAAATTTTTAAAATATATTTTTAAAAATTTTTTATTATCAAGATTTTCTTCTAAGTCCAAATTTGTAAATTTCATCATGGGCTTCGATACAAAGACAATAAGGGAAAACTATTTTAAATTATTTTACCCAGCTTCACGCTGTATCCCGCACATCGCAGGATAGGCGGAAGAAACTTGGGAACCTTGTGTTAAGAGACTCCGTTCCACTCCCGTTCCCCACTTTCCGCCGAATTTCACGCGTCGAGTGGCGGAACTCAACGCCGTATTTTACCTTGTACCAAAGCGAAGAAATGAAAACATTAAATATTGAAATTGAAAATATTAAATATTTCATTTCCTCGAGTGGGAATCGAACCCACAACCTGTTGGTTACAGTCACACACTTGTGCCGCTGCGCCACGACAGGCTTTAAAATTATTTTAAATAATTAAATATAGGTATTTATGAACAACAGGAAATGGTATCAACAGTTTCTATCGCACTTGAGGGCCGACCCCGCAACTATAGGAAATGCGCGAGACAATATTAAAAAAATCATCCCATTAATGGATTCTCATTTCCGAAGTTCAATCAGCCGAGTAAAATCAATCGCTTTAAAGATAGTTCCTTTGAAAAGATTTTTTTGCTTACCGATGTAGAGATAAAACGGAAACGGAAAGTTTCATCGCTATAGAAAACCTCTCGCATAATTTGAGCCGATTGTCTAAGTTTTCGTTTGAGAAGTGCAAACTTTGTCATCTCACATTTCAGTAAAATGGGGTAAGGTATATTTTTATGTGTGAGATACGTGAACTGCGTGACAAATTTAAAAACCTTCAGAACTTTCTTCATTTTCAAATGTTTTCATTTTATTTCTTTTCCAAAGAAAAGTAATCTCTAAACATAATCCTTTTGAAAATACCCCATCACAAATACACCATCTAAATGAAAAAATAAATAACATTAATATATTATTTATATGTTAAAAAATAATTATGTTCAGTAAAAGAAACTACGAGTATAATTAGAATGCTTAGAAAATTATAACATATTCGTATTTCATACAGATTATCAAAATCAAAGATCATCTGTGTTTGTATTTCACAAATTTAACAATGAACATCCAATAACTTTCAAGCTTTCCACAAAAATAATTTTTAAGAAATGCTTAAATAGCAGTAAAAAATAATAATGACGAAAACGTGATTACTCTTCAGTAGCAAATCAGGGCAGCGTATAACAAAATCTTAAATAAAAAAAAATCTGTTATACAAAATAGCCTTTTCAGATTTCGATTAGATAGCCCGCAAAAACTGTCTGCGTTAGTCTTGATTGATATAAGACAGCGTGGGATTTAATCTCAGAGCAAAAGATTAATCTCCTTGAAAAGGGATATCGACACGGGGCGACCTTTTCAGGCCTACTTTAGCAAAGCAAACCGATCTATTATTCAATGGTTTGGAAGGTTGATTTTGATGAAATCGCCCGTTAGTTTATAGATTTTATTCGAAAACGCCGATTATATTATTCAATGAATAAATAATTCGTTAGATACAATAAATTCTAATAACGCTTGATAGATTTGATAGATATCTGTTTATTCATATTCATTCATTTATTTTATTCACTTTTCAGTTTCACGCTGTATCCCGCACATAGCAGGATAGGCACAGGGAACTTGGAAATTCCGCCACTTAACACACAATGGCTCAAATTCGGTGGAAAGTTAGTAACGAAATGAAGTGTTACTACTACTACTACTAATCTATACATATAATAAAATTATAACAACCTTATGTCTGTACATTATAGATATTAAAGAAAAACTAAGATGGGGGATCTTCATACAACCAATAGAAGCCAAAAATATGATTTTTTTTTGTCTGTCTGTCTGTCTGTTGTCCTCTTTTCACGCAAAAACTACTCGACGGATTTTGATGAAACTTTTTTTCTTATATAGCTATCAGTCCTCGCTAACGAATTTTCAAAAAAAAGATAGACTATATGGCTCTTTTTTTTTTAAATTCGCTGTTTAAAGGGGGTAAAAGGGGTGGGGTAAGTTTGTATCAAACTCCGTCAGATTTTAAGCTAATTCGAATTAAATTAATATTTGGCTATTTGGTTGAAATTAAGAATGACGCAATACGTGACGTTTGGTATGTTGGAAGTAAAACGTATCCTGATCAACATCTATGAGAAGTGTTTATTTTAAAGCTCTGGAGTCCGACTGCCTACCTAACTGGCATGCAACACAACCCTTGACGAGACGAAGTTCGCGGGCACCAGCTAGTACTTAATAAAAATTCCAAATTTTGGTTAATGAAATATTTATGTAGTACAGTTGAGTTAGGAAGGCTGGAAAATATTGTAAGTAATTGATCATATAAATATTTCATACAACGACAAATTCCTTAGGTATTGATGTTAACCTAAAGCGTCTTTGCGGTATTTCAACGCGTTTGGCGTTTGGCAGGACAGACGAAAGCTTATCTAGTGATGAAACACTCTGTCACTACAAGTCATCTTCAGACTGAAAACCTGATGGTCCTGAGTTACGGAATTACTACGGATGATTTATTTTTAATTTCTTCGCTTTAGAAGAAAATTAGATTAGATAGAATTTTTGCCGTGTGATCCCGGCTTAGAATAGGATCACCCTGGTACTGATGGTGTCGTAAGAGGCGACTAAAGTGCGTGTGGTAGAGTCACGTTGCCAGCAATGACAACACGCATGGGCAGACTCGACCGGATCGTTACCACCCCTGGCATTTAATACCGGCGTTAAGTAGTGGCTTCGGTCGCTGCGTTTCGCATTGGGTAATGCCGGGCCCCGGTGCCCACCCCCAACCCCTTCCTAGATTATGAAAGCGGCACTAAAAAAGAAGCTACCCCAGGAGGGTACCTGCATCTTAGATGCTGGAGAATCCCTCCCTGAGTCATCAAACTCAGGCCGCCCTTCGAATTCTGGGGAGGGCACAGTACCGCGCATTTTACAAGGCAAACGAGGCGTACGTTCCACGGCAGCCCCTGATACTCTCAGCATTGACTTTACCAACATCAGGGGCCTACATTTAAATCTGAATGCCGTCCACCACCATCTTGAGACGGCACAGCCGGCCTTGTTATTTCTGACGGAAACCCAGATTGCCCGACCGAGCGACACTGCCTACCTTCAATACCCCGGCTACAAAATAGAGCATAATTTTATACCTCATGCCGGGGTTGCTGTGTTTGTAAGGGAGGCCATGAGTTTCCGTCGTCTTGTCAATTTTGAAGGTCGGGACCTGTCCACCATCTGGCTCCGTGTGGACATGGACGATCGTGTCCGAATCTACGCATGCCTGTACAGGTCCCATAGAGGTAATGCAGAAACGGATCGGCTCATGGAGCACATGCAATCGGCTATTGACGATGCGCTCTCACAGATCCCCACCGCAGAGGTCGTGATACTGGGCGATTTTAATGCACATAATGCCAGTTGGCTCGGTTCACGCACCACCGACCACGCGGGGAGAGCTGTATTCGACCTTGCTATGGCGAATGGATTGTCCCAATTGGTTGAGTCGCCTACGCGAATCCCGGACGTGGACAACCACAACGCCTCCTTACTGGACCTTCTGCTGACTTCACATCCAGAACAATACCAGGTTGTTGTCGATGCCCCCCTAGGGTCTTCTGACCACTGCCTGGTACGGAGTGCTGTGCCTATTAACCGCGTCAGTCGCAGAATATCAGCGACTCGTCGTGTCTGGCACTACAAGTCAGCAGATTGGGATGAGATGCGCACATTTTTCTCATCTTATCCCTGGGGGCCGGTTTGCTTCTCTTCTGATGATCCTAGTGCTTGTGCCGCTGCTGTTGCCGACGTGGTTCTGCAGGGTATGGAACTTTACATTCCAAGCTCTGTAGTGCCAATCGGTGGTAAGTCACAGCCTTGGTTTGATACGTCTTGCAAACTTGCTGCTTCTGGCAAGCGCGAGGCATATCGAACCTGGGCCAAGGCACTTGTCACTAAGGATCCAAAGGTGAAAACCTTAAAAAGAAAGTACAACCGTGCCTATAAATACCTTAAGTGGCAAATTGCCAGAGCAAGGTCCGAGCACATCGCTAAAATCGGCGAGAAGCTTGAGAGTTACCCGTCGGGAACTCGCCAGTTTTGGGCCCTCTCAAAGGCTGCACTAAACAACTTTAACCAGCCTTCGCTTCCGCCGCTGCGCACGGAGAATGACATCTTGGTCCATACGGCGAAAGAGAAAGCCGATCTTCTGGGCGCTCTCTTTGCCTCAAACTCGACTATGGATGACCAAGGAGCAACGCCGCCAACCATCCCGCGGTGTCAGAGCTCAATGCCTGACGTTAAAATCAGTCAGAAAGCTGTTAGACGAGCTCTCTCTTCCTTGGACATTCACAAGTCGAGTGGGCCAGATGGCATCTCTCCTCTTGTGCTCCGTTCATGTGCTCCTGAGCTGACTCCGGTGCTAACGCGTCTCTTTCGGCACTCTTACTCAGTCGGCGTAGTCCCAGATTCGTGGAAGAGCGCTCTTATCCACCCGATCCCGAAAAAAGGCGATGGCTCCGATCCAACTAACTACAGGCCTATTGCTATCACCTCCCTGCTCTCCAAAGTTATGGAGAGCTTAATCAATAGCCAGCTCTTGGTTTATCTAGAGGATCATCGATTGATTAACGACCGCCAATATGGCTTTCGTCAGGGTCGCTCAACCGGTGATCTTCTGGTTTACCTAACCCACCGCTGGGCTGCAGCTATTGATAGTAAGGGAGAGGGCCTGGCAGTTAGTCTGGACATGGCGAAGGCCTTCGATCGTGTGTGGCATGGGGCGCTCCTTGCGAAACTTCCATCTTACGGGCTTCCCGAGAATTTATGCAAGTGGATCGCTAGCTTTCTCACTGGGCGCAGCATCAAGGTCGCTGTCGACGGTTTTTGCTCTGAATTCATGCCCGTGAACGCTGGCGTCCCCCAAGGCTGCGTGCTGTCCCCTACGCTATTTCTTCTGCATATCAATGATATGTTGGAGGACTCTAACATACATTGTTATGCGGATGATAGTACTGTGGACGCTGTATACTCCGGCCGTGCAAGTCTTTCTCGGGAAAACGTCGACCAGTGCCGAAATCAACTTGTGTCTTCCGTTGAGGCATCCCTCAACAATGTCTCCGTATGGGGTGAAAAGAACCTAGTTCAATTCAACCCCCGGAAGACACAAGTCTGCGCGTTAACCACTAAAAAAACCCCATTTGTCGTATCACCAGTTTTCGAGAACACTCCCCTTAAAGCCGCGCCCTGTATCAGTATATTGGGCCTCAGCTTTTCGAACGACTGCCAGTATCGCGATCATCTGGAAAGCAAGGCCAAGTTGGCCTCGAAGAAACTGGGGGTCATCAGCAGAGCGAGACAGTATTTCACGCCAAAACACCGTCTGGCCCTGTATAGGGCCCAGGTTCGGCCTCATATGGAATACTGTTCTCACCTCTGGGCTGGTGCACCCCAGTATCAGCTTGAACCATTTGATCGCGTACAACGTAGAGCCGTTCGAATCGTTGGGGACCCAATGATCTGTAAGGGGCTTGACACTTTGGCTTTGCGTAGAGACGTATCTTCACTGTGCGTTCTCTACCGCATTTATCACGGGGAGTGTTCTGGAGAACTGTTTGACTTGGTACCTGCCGCCGAATTTTCTAACCGCACAGTCCGCCACAAGTTACTATACCATCCACAACATCTGGATACGTGGCAATCTACTACTGTGCGGTTTCGTAGGAATTTCCTTCCACGCACCATACATCTCTGGAACGGCCTACCCGCGGCAGTATTTCCAGGTCGATACGACATGGGTACCTTCAAAAAGCGCGTCTACGTACACCTCAAAGGCCGGCAACGCACCTGTAGCTCCCCTGGTGTTACACGGGGCCGTGGGCGACGGTGATCACTTACCATCAGGTGACCTGTACGCTCGTTTGCCTTGCCTTTTCCATAAAAAAAAAAAAAAAAGAAGAAAAGGTGTGACGTCGAGTTCTGCCACTCACATAATACGGAGAACCAAACATATATTTGTTAATATTGTTGTCTCAAAGCCAGTTATACCGTGAGGTGGCGGGTTCGATCTCCACCAGAGGAAATGAAATATTTTTCATTGCAACGGTCTGGTACCAAAAGCGCCGCGTTAAGCGGCCTCACTAATACGCAATGCCTCGACAATTCGGCGGAAAATGGATGTGTTTTAATATTTAATGTCGTGACACTAGGTTCCCAGGTTCCCTTGGACTACCCTCCACTCCCTGAAATATTTAGAATACAGCGTGAAGCCAAAAATATATGTATATTAAACGTCAAATGGCAACATCTTAAAATAAATTACAAATAATATAAAACGACCCGTAAATTCCCCATAAATAGCTTTATATTAAAAGCAACTACCCCTACACTTCTAATAAGCTTCGCTTGACAGTTTGGCAGCTGTCAAATAAGTGAAAGGCCAATATCAACTTAAATATGCCTTTACAGGCACTACCGACGGCTCCTTGTTATTACAAAGAAAAACAATCTAAATAAGTAATATATATTTACCTGTGGAAATAAATAGGAAAATTGTGTGACACATGACATAGGCTAGGTGCCCGATATTGCTGACCGCAGCATGTAAATGGGCTAATATAACTTCAAGGTTTTTTTGGTCGATCCAAACCAGTATCTCAGCTCTTAACTCACTTCAACTTCACGCTGTATCCCGCATATGGCAGAATAGACAGAAAGAACGTACGAACCTAGTGTTAAAACACTTCGTTCCCCACTTTCCGCAGAATTTAAGGCATTGCGTGTTGAGTTGCGGAGTTCAACGCCGCGCTTTGCCTTGTTACCTATGGTACGAAATGAAAACATTAAATATTTAAATTGAAAATATTAAATATTTCTTTTCAAATGGGGATCGTTTCCCAAACCCTGTCGTGTTTACAGTTACATGCTCCTGCTCCTGCGCCACGACGACGGTCTAATACAATAAGAGGTTATCAATCAAACTGATCGTTTTTTTGTATATATGTCAAATGTGTCATTTTTATGTATATACTAAATAGATCAAAATATAGAGAAATAAAATTACCAGAAGTTTTATCATTTATTTTAGTGCCAAGTTTTATGGACACTAAAATTATACTTCCCTTATTCAAATATGACATCGTTAATGGCATCTATATTGTGGACTGAATTATTCGCACGAATATATAATCTCTCATCATTCCGCATTGCAACAATTGTTCCGAAATGCGGTATCTTATTACAATAATATAAAGCTGAGAATGTTTTGGCAAAATATTCGCTTTTGTAATCTCTCGTAGGCAGTTCTCTTATTCAAATAAGATTGAGCGGTAAAACCTTTTTGTATGCGTCGTAAATAGACTTTGATTAAAGTGTTTATTTGAGTTTAATGTGAGGCACCATTTCTGCAGGAATAATCGTTTTCTTATTTACCTGTGGCTTACGATTTTTAACGCGGAGCAGGATGGACAGAAGCGCTGTCCTCCCAATTTTGAGACGTTGCGTGTCTCTGTTAATAAAAATGTGTAAAATATATATATATATATATATATATATATATATATATATATATATATATATATATATATATATATATATATATAAAAAAATATATATATTATGGTTTTTATACTTATTTTTTAATAAAACATATTTGATGCCCGTTAAGTAACCTGAACAATACGTATAGAAGAGGGTACAAGATAATATTAGAGAGTGAGTGATACAATATGTTATTTTTTAATTTCAATCATGTAAGATGTGAATTTCCCGCCGGAGGAGAACACGTTACACTCTCATCCTAACTCACAAAATATTATTTACTTTCCATGTTTTTTTTTCAAGCTTTCTACAATTGTAAAATAAAGCAAAACACTAAAATAAAAAATGAATTTCCGAAATTTCCAAGACCCACCTTTTTTGTTTTATCAGAGAAGCAAATTCATTTTAGAGTAATATTAAATTTCATCATAAACTGTTGTACAAGTATTAAATTAAAAATGTATTATGTTATTAAAAAAAAAATTACGTCCACATATAAAGGATATGTGTATATTTCCCTCAAAGTTATGAAACCGCTTGAAAATAAGCGGAAACGTTAGAAACTTTACGCGATGATGAACGTTAGGTAATGGCCCCATTTTGACTCCCATTCTCTTTGATATAGAGTCGATTATAGCACTTTTATTTTATGGCTTTTGTAACGTATAAGGAATTCCACAAACTAGCGACAGACAGAATGTGTTTCTCGACTATGAACTACTTATGACAAATACTTTTTTTTTCAGTTTCAAGCTGTATCCCGCACATGGCAGGGTAAGCAGTGGAAATTTCGGAACCTAGTGTTAGGACTCCGTTCTGTTCCTCACGTTTCGCTGAAATTGTGGTCAAGTGGCGATACTTAACGCCGCGTTTTTACCTTTTAGCCGAAGCAAAAATGAGAATAATAAATACTAGCGACCTGCTCACGACTTCACCCACTTGAATTACACTATTTTATCTATTAATTTCATCTACTTTCTTGTTATAATAAAATTTCACTTTTAAAACAATATCTATAGATCGTAAACTAAAGTTTCATCTAAATCAACAAACATACATTTTGTAACAATCGATTTCGAATTTTGTCGACTTTACTATCTTAAATAGGGGGCAACTTTTTTCGGTGTTGAGTTCCACCACTCAACACGCAATGCCTCAAATTCGGCGGAAAGTGGGGAACGGAAGTGGAACGGAGTGTCTTAACATCAGGTTCCGGGGTTCCCTCTGCCTACCCTGCCTCGTGCGGGACAAGCTAAGAAGAAGAAAAAGGGTAACTTTTTTATCTTTTAAAACAAAAACTAAATGTTTAATGAAGTTTGCCATAATATAATAGTGAAAACTGCACTGCACTATTTTGGACCCTATTTAATTAATACAATAATAAAAGTCCCCTAAAGTAAGATTCTTTTGAATATATCTTCCATGTACAGCCAACGATCTTTAAAGATTTATTATGAATATAGATTTTGTTTGAAATTATTATACATTTCAATTGCCAGTTAATTTTAAAAACTGGCTATCGCAGTAGTGTGGCAGACTGTGGTCGAACGGCCCAACTAAGTCACCTTTAGCCACAGATTACACCATGCATCACCGTAACGGTGTCATTCAACAGCGCAATCCATATCGATTTTCAATAATCGTCCGATAAGTAGCAGAGTTCACAGCGTTTACCCTCGCGTTTTGAAAAGGTACCATTAATTATAACTGGTCACTTTTACGTTATCGTACTAACTTTAGAGCACAAAAGCTTCTTACGTCTGAGAGCTTTTGTGCTATAAAACTTGGTTACACGTTATTTGGTAATTAAAGAACGTTTGTTTTATTTAAGCTTTCTGTCATACTTTAGTCACGATTCATTTTTCACAGCCTATTTAGAAGAAGAAGAAGTTAATTTTAATTTACTTGTTAGTATGTAATTTGTTATACGTATGAAATACATAGCAAAGAGAAAAGCCACAAGATGAAAGCTTTAACTTCTTTTACAGTTAAGTTTTTTAAGTTGTGACTTCGCGTTCCCCAGATTTCGCCAAATTCTGGAGACAATACATGTTGAGTGGCGGCTCAAGGCCGCGCTTTGCCTCGTTGCCAAAATGAAGCAATAAAAATATTAAATATTTCGTGGCAATCGAACCCACAGCCTGTCGCATTTACAGTAGCAAGCTTGTGCCTCTGCGCCATGACGGTTAAATAATTTTAAAAATATATATTTTATTACTGTACATTTCGCCGCATCTCTTTTGAAAAGACGAACAAAAGATCTTATGCTTTTCTATAGAAAAAAAACATACAAAATATTCAAAAACAAAAGCGAAGCTTTAAATTCAATATTCACTTGGAAGGCCAAATGTTACTGTTTCTCTGACAGCAGCTGCAAGCGCTGAATGTGTAATACATTCTGCACTGTAGACCATAGCACCGTGTACATACAATAATATCACTTACTCCTATTACGATAAAGGCTATAATCGTAATTCGCATACACAAATTTCCATAGCACGATTTCAGTTAAAATGAAAACCAAGTTTTACGTTAAACTCAAAAGTATTTTAAATCACGTTGCAAAGATTTTTCAGTATTAAAATACATTTATAATAATAAGTTTGATTCTTTATAATATTAAAAGGTGTAAGTTGAGAACTTTATTATATTCACGATCACCACTTTGTTTTTTACGACTTGAAAGTACATGAGGACTTGTAGTTTCTGCTATATTTTGTATGTCTATAAATTTCAATTTTAAAGAATGAATTGCTTCCAAAAAAATCCAAGTCGAATAAAAAATATACTACCTACCATTTAAATAAAAAAATTAAAAAGGTTGGAATACAGGAAATCATATAAAATACTTTATGAAACCTAACGAAAACGTAGCATTAACATTTAGTATTACCAACATTTCGAAAACAAACGTTTACAAGCCAGAAGGGTACGATATATCACCGTTGCTGAACTGCTCCTGACACAGACCGGCCGCATCTGTGACTCGACGATTTTTAACTTCGCCCTAAATATGTCGAGGGCTGATTGTTTATAGCTATTATGTAAAATAAAGTATGTACATATATCTTTATACTTTATAAAGATATATGTACATACTTTATTATCCTGTAAAATTCTTATACTTATTTGGAACTAGATCCTTGATTAATTATCTTTTGTGAAATTTATATCAATTTATTAATAAAAGAATCAATTGATCAAAATTAAATCGTATCGACTTACTTATTGACGGTCGGTATCGGGTGTCATTACAAAGATGGTATGTAGAAGAAGATTACCTGAAAATTAAAAATCACAAATAAGTTTTGTTTTCGTTAAATTGGAAATGTAAAATAATATCCATTTTTTTTTATTTTTAAGCGTGTGCAGTACATATATATACATTTCTTAAATGATGTCTCAGTCAAACTTATCCAATGGCGCAGTGAAAAAGCCTGTTTGTAAATGCGATGATCAGTTTCTTGTAAGAAATTATTACTTTTCATGTTCCAACTTCGGTAACACGGCTTGGACAAAATGTGGCTTCGGCTTTTTCTACTTATACTTAATACATAACATCTCGAAACCGTATGGAAAGGGACAAGGTCTACCTTCCTATCAGCGGAATACAATTTAAAAAAATGTCATCTATAAATAGTATGCCTATTTAAGTATAACGTACTTTCATTATTTCATATTTGAGGTAACAAATCTTTCAATATTTTTTACTTCGAATTGTATCAATAGTTGTACGGAAATGAGAAAGGTTCTGCAATCTTATTTCTATCTGGAGACAGCTCCAGATGTTCGCTGTTTCACGGACCGCGTATAAGTTTTGACTTGAAACAACTTTGCTTTACAGAATATTTACTCGCTATTCTAGTTTTAAGAATTGAAAAGATCACAAAAACGATAAATTTCTAGGAAAACAGATTTCATTTATGTGCTTATAATGCCTGTGAACCAGCAAAAGACAAAGCGCGGCGTTGAGTTCTGCAACTCCACACGCAATGCTTCAAGTTCAGCGGAAAGAAGGGAACGGAACGGAGTGTCTTAACAATAGATTCCCAAATTCCTTATTATTTTATTTTATGTGCGGGATACAGCATGAAACTGAAAAAAAAAATTTAGCTTCACGCCGTATCCCGCACGAGGCAGTGTAGGTACAGGGAACCCGGGAACCTAGTGTTAAGACACTCCATTCCACTTCCGTTTCCCACTTTCCGCCGAATTTGAGGCATTGCGTGTTGAGTGGCGGAATTCAACGCCGAGTTTTGCCTTGTACCAGAACGAAGAAATGAAACATTAAATATTTAAATTGAAAATATTAAATATTTCATTTCTTCGACCGGGGATCGAACCCAGAACCTGTCGGTTACAGTCACACGCTTGTGCCGCTGCGCCACGACAGGCCACTAAAAAATTACTAAAAAAATTACAATGTATATAATTTCATTATTATATATTTGGTAACACTGTAACTCTCAGGGTTGAAGTTTTATCAACTAACTTTTCAACAATATTGTGGGCGTTGTAACTAATACCGCCCACTATGATTAGATCGATTTAATCGTCACAATATGGTAGGGTTAGGTATTACGATACCTATGATGCAGGCGACAATTAGTATTACTCAATAAAGTTGTGTATTCACAAATTTATTTACAACTAGTTGTCGCCTGCGTCTTCGTTTGCATGAAAATTACGCATTCTCTACGCTACTTTCATTTACGATTCGTTTATTGAAACTTGCCTAAAAAAATATAGTATTCGTCGCTCTCTGCGTCATTGACTTTTGTAATTGACGCATTTTTTATAGTTTAGCTGAATTAATATGGCTTCAGCTTTTCCTGATTTTTAAGATGAATTATAGGCTTGATGTCAAGCCTATACAATAAAAAAAAGTTTCATTCAAATTCTTCTAGTAGATTCTAACAGAGTCTTAAGTGCCAAATTGTTTATTCGTAAATATATTTAATTTTTTTAATGTAATATACCTATATTTTTTACTGTGTTATATATTTGTTGTTGTAATATATTTAATTTTTGAAAAAAAATAATAATATAATATAAATAAAGAATTTTTATAAGCCTTATTTATATTATACGTAGTTCTTATATATCACTAATCAACTATTATATTTTGTTAATAAGACACAGCGCGGCGTTGAGCTCCGCTACTTAGCACGAAATTATGAGACACTTTTCAAGAAAAACCTTTTTTTTGTGATAAGTTAAATTAGTTCATTTAACGAGGGTTATATATAGTATATACTGTCGTTTTAGCGGATTAGAGGCCAATGATGATATAGTTGGTCCAATTACTGAGCCTATAAGTTTTGACAGTTTCTACTTCAAAATGACGAAGGGCAATTTAGTAAATGGGTAATTTATACATAATTTATTATGTATTGCCTGGCCGATTACCGTTTTCGGAAATGTTCCATACTGGCAATCGGTTAAGCCTTTTAAGTTATATGTAAGCATATAATCATACTCATCTATCATAATGGCCAGCCAAAATTATGACTACATTAGTAGAATAAATATACCAAAAATAAGAAGGTAATATATAAATACTGTTAATATCCGTTACAATATCCTATTAAAATATAAAAAAATGCATGTTAAGAGTATATGACTAAAGTAAATGTGCCCGAAAAATGAAAAAAGCGTTGGTCCTCTGCCTACCCTTCGTGTCATTTGCGGGATACAGTACGAAACTGTGATAAGATATATTATTAGTTAAATTAATTGTTTCAGATAAAAACCGATTTAAATATTAATAATTCGTATCGATATCCAATAGCAACGACCGACTAAAATTGATTAGTTTGAAAGGTTTGCATTGCCGGTGCAATACTGCAGCGTGTGGCACAAAGCCTGTGATAAACAAAACAATGGAAGATTTTTTATTCCAGCCGTTAGCCTTTGATAAACGAAACGGGAAAGTGATGACTTTTAGCTACGTAGAGAATATTCAGCACATTTTTGACACACACAGTTTCATTCATATACACGGCCGTGAGTAATAAAACTGGAAAGAATTAATTTTGACTGTTGTTTATTTTATGGAGAAAATAATTTATTTCCTTCTATAGCAATAAATTAAATGAAAAATTGTCTGCCTTTTGGATGTTACTGTTGCAGAAATTTAAAGGTTTAAAGGTAACGAAACCAAACGAAAACCAACGAAATATATTTCACTTTTATAACGTTAGTTTAATATTAATATTCTATGCTAATTCAAATTATATATTTTAATTTATAGGTTATGCTATATCGCAGTTTATGGTAATAAAACGATGAGAATAACCAAAAGATTTGTCCCCAATTTTGAAAATAAGTATAAAAGTTAATATATATCAATATAACTTTCACATCAGCTTTCGATATTGTACAGTCAAAAAATACCTTCGTACGTGTATGTGTATGAAGCCGCAGGCAGAATGTTCAATACGAATACGTGCTAAAAGTTAGATATTTGTATTGCGAAATACATAGCAACTTTGACTTCCGCTTTCGATTTTCCGCCTATTTACTTCCGATGATTGGTTGAGAATTCTGAAATTCTACAATGCTTTTTAGTCGAGGATAAATATTATTACTTTTAGTAACCTAGTGTATCTACCTAATCACGCATCGCCCCAGTGTTGGGTAGCGGAAATTAATTCATTCCCGTAAGGGGCCGTCCATTAATCACGTAATGTTTTTTTGTAGTATTTTTAACGCCCCCTTCCCCATTTGGTGGTACGTGGTGAGATTTAAATTTATTAATTACTCACTTATATGTACACGTGATATATTACTGCACCCCCACTCCCCCATTTAGATATTTCGTGATTTTATAATAATACCAAAATATTCAACGGCTTATGATAATTAAAATATAGATAGATATTTACATACTTTTAAAATACACACAACACAAATTATATAATTCGCACGTTTTTGTTCGCATTTGAAAAGACGATTTTTATGCCAGACATAGCAGAATGACATTCCATTTCACTCTTAAATTTCAGAGGTTTCTTTTTATATTTCAAATACTTATTATATTTAGTTATTTTTTTCAATGGAATGAAATAATTATAAGTATAAGTTTTATTGTATTTTTATTGCGTGTGGAATGACTACGTATAAGTTTACATAATCTATATTACTGCATGTGGTATTCACCTTAAAAAGGTAACAAATTTAGTTATAAGACAATAGTGAAGTTAGAATATTGTTTTAAACAGGCCTGAGGCCTGTCGTGGCGCAGCGGCACAGGCGTGTAACTGTAACCGACAGGTTCTGGGTTCGATCCCCAGTCGAGGAAATGAAATATTTAATATTTTCAATTTAAATATTTAATGTTTCATTTCTTCGCTCTGGTCAATAAGGCAAAACGTGGCGTTGAGTTCCACCACTCAACACGCAATGCCTCAAATTCGGCGGAAAGTGGGGAACGGAAGTGGAACGGAGTGTCTTAACACTAGGTTCTCGGGTTCCCTCTGCCTACGCTACCATGTGCGGGATACAGCGTGAAGCTGAGTTTTAAACAGTACAATGTCTAAATTTTTTTATGTTTCTTTCCTAAATGTAAAATAACACTTTAAACATAGTAAAATTAAGAATACTGTTGTTTAATTATCTGTTTAATGTAATGTTAATAATTGCTAAAATCATCGTACAATCTGCGTTAAAACTAGCCCAGTGGTGGAATTATATATTTATATAGTATACAAATAATTTTAATTGTTTTGTCAAATACAAATAGAACTTCCCTATTTATTGTTCCTTATTCGAAAATACGACCTTTCAATACATTGTTCTTATAGAAAAACAGAAATCAATAACTTAGTCTATTGTTAGTCGTCGCCATAATTTAGAATCAAGAATGCTTTTGGAGAATCGCCAATCCCTTCAGAAGACATTGTAATGTTAATTGAGATCGATGAAATTTATGAAGGAACAAACAATAGTAATTGTTTTTCAATGTTGTCAGCATATTTATGTTTAGGTTTCATAAACAAATTGCATGCATTTTGTTGATTATTATCAATTCCTTATTTCGATGATTACTTAAATATAATTTTACTAATGAAAAGAATAAACGAGGGGTATATATATTTTATTGTAGTATGTAGATAGATGAAAATATTTTCGGTAGCTTGACGTTGTATCCCACATATATTAGAATAGGCAGAAGTAAATGTTCAAACACTCCGTTCCTCACAGTTTGCAAAGTATTTGACGAATTGCGCGTTAAGTTACGGAGTTAAACACAGCGCTTTGTCGGATAGACCACGAATATTTAAATGGTCATGAGTTCTGGTAAAATGTACTATTCGCCAAAGCAAGTTATCGCTGCGCCACGGTTCCCCGAACGACATATAACGTTTACAGTGTCACTGTCACCCGCTCCACCACTATGGTGATTGTAACAAGTATTATTTTAAATAAAATACAATACAATACAGTAGTTGTATTTACGTTAATACAATGAAACCTATCACAGATATACAAAATAATTTTAATGAGGTCTTCGCTTATCAATTGCATTTGCTCAGATTGTTGCAAAGCCTTTAACTCCATCCAGCCACAGATACAATGCGAGGCAATTATGACGACAACAACGTGAAATCCTACAAAGGCATCACGCTGGTAATTTATTAGCAGATTTCTATACGAGGCTGTAGATAACAATAGCAGACTTTTTATATTATTTATTTAAATTAAATGGTTTTAATACTATATTTTAAGAGAAAATCACAAGACTATTATAATAAATATAAATTAAAACTTAAGTTGTTGCTGGAGATATGGGGGATGTTGACGCTGTGCTTTATCTTACTACTCTGTAAAATAGTCAGACAAACGAATATTTGGACGGAAGTGGACCAATAACCCTATGTAAATTTAAATAAAATATCCCTAACTTTAATTACAATCTACTACTACCAACACATTACAACTGGGCCACAATGGTTTATAGTGGATGAATGGCATACACATATATTTCAAAATATACTAAGTCGGGATGCCGTCGCGTTTTTAATACAGCTCAAATGTTAAATTACTAGCAATCGTGTGCGAAAATGCTTTAAGAGGAAACGTAACGTTTCTTTATAGATCTGTAGAGCGATTTTTGTATAATAATAGAAAGTGCCTATTTATTATGGAATGGAAGTTTTTGCTACATATGTAAGCACTTACGTGTAAGTAAAATATACATTTGAAAGAAATGGCGGAGGATGATTAATATAGAAATGAAATTCTTTTGTGCAACAGAATTTATTGTTACAAATAAGATAATAATAAAATACGTATTCGAACATAAGGTTTATGTACCTATATGGTTTGTCATTTGAATAAAAATAATGAAATATCAATCATTTTCTTCTTCAATTCACTCTATATACCGCACATGGTATGGTAAACAGAGGGAACTTGGGAACCTAGTCTTAAATTACACCTAATTTTCGCATTGAGTGGGAAACTCTACACTGCTAAAATATTAAATATTTCCCTTCATCGAGTAGACATCGAACCCTCGACCTGCCACTTTACAGTCTCGCGCTTCTGCCTCTGCGCCACAACAGGCTTTACATTTCAACTTATTTTAAAAAATTGAAAATATCTTTATCATATTTCAAATTAAAAAAAACTCTTGCGACTCGTGTATTACAAAAATATGTTTAAATCACGCTTAGATATTGCTCGTTGTAACTGTGCAAGGTTTTTAGGCAATAAAAATAAAGGATGCGTGTAAATGGTGTTTTATCAAGGAAATGGAAGCTATTACACGGGAATGTTTCCTACAAACTCAACAAAATACTTGCAAATGATTTAAACGACATTTAACGGTAATTATATTATGTCAAAAAATTTTGCTAGTCGAAAAAAATATTTTGTGTTTCTTAAAGAAAAAAACTTATATAAAGTTTCATTAAAATATCTTATAATGTAAAAAAAGCTGAAGCTTTACAAAACATCGTCTTTACCTATCCTTAGTTAAGAGAAAAAAACTAGCTCCAGTCGCCATATAACGCTATAAAAAGATAATAAAAATAGCTTTCAGAAGCAAGCTGTAATATTGAAGCATCTACTACCATCATAGAAAAAAGATAAATTTTCTTAAAACTCTAATAGTTTTAAAAATAAATTTAGTAAGCATTTTTTTAAATGGAACATAATTATGCCTTGTCATTTCGGCTTAGAATATGATCACCCTGATACTGATGGTGTCGTAAGACGCGACTAAAGTACATGTAGGAGAGTCACGCTGTCAGCAATGACAACACGCATGGGCAGACTCGACCCGATCATTACCACCCCCGGCATTTAAAACCGGCGGTTAAGTAGTGACTTTCGCCACTGTGTTTCGTATTGGGTTATGCCGGGCCCCGGTGCCCATCCACATTAAAGGCCGGCAACGCTCCTGTAGCTCCTCTGGAGTTACACGGGGCCGTGGGCGACGGTGATCACTTACCATCACGTGACCCGTACGCTCGTTTGCCCTGTCTTGTCCATATATGTATAAATTATAAAAAATAGCATAAGTAAGTTTACACTAAAATAGAGACATATTATTAAATTCCTTATTTTTCTTTTACCTTCAAGTCCATCCTACACATTACAGGGTATGCATAGGGAACCTGGGAACCTAATATTAAAAGATTTCGTTCCGCTCCGAATTTGATGAAATTCTTGTTAATTAACGAAAGGTAACAGTGCGCTTGGTTACCAGAACGAAGAAATGAAAATATAAATTATTTCGTTTGAAAATCTTAAATGTTTCATTTCATCGAGTGTGGATCGAACCGACAACCTGTCGCATTTAAAGTCACAAGCGCGTGTGTCCTGTCCTGCGTCACGACAAGCTTCAAATTCTATAAAATACTCAGAAAAGCTTAAGTAAAACTTTAAACGTTAAAAATTACATTTTGAAGTTGCTCGCGAATTCATAATTTAATTAATAAGGTAAATATTCTACAACATTTAGAGGAGGTATCATATTTTCATGCCTTAAATGGTATACTTACTTAAATTTCCTTATTTATATTATAATCATTGAGGAAAAGAGAAAAGTGCTCTAATAAAATCATCCTCAGAATCCTGGTAGAATTATTTTATCACTTACACTGCTATTTACTTGTCAGTCTAATCATTGCAAGCATATTTGAATACCTTTTCCAATTCAGCTTAACAAATATTCAAAATAGAGACGCAGTGCTCGTAATAATAATATAAAAAACCATAATTTATATGTTGATTAATCAATTTTCAACTGATAATTATATTTCTAAATAAATCTATTTATTAAATTACAAAAAATATAATTCACTTTCAGCTAACGAGATAAAAAGAAATATTTAAATAAAACATTTCTTACTTGAGCCCGTCTCGAACCTCCTGTATAAAAGTTCCACAATATAATACATACTGTACATTTATTCATAAGCTCACAAAGGCTAAACAGAATATTGCGTAGGCTGACGCTAGATGAAATTTCTCAACAAGAGCGCCCGTAACAAGCTGTCGACGATGGTTTAGTACGTTGGCTCATCTCGCTCTTTGTTTACAGTGTAACCAATTTAATATTATATTGGAAGTGAAGGCTTTTAATATTATTACTCGAGTAGAAATTAATATTAAAATTTTCCTTAACGTACATGTATATAACATCAAGTAGCTGAAATATGTCTTAGATAAGTTTAAAGTTTTCATTATTTTAGGTAAGATAATATATACAAGATGGCGTAATGCGTGTGTCTTATTTCTAAATATACTGATATTATTTATGATACTTTACTCGAGTGTAATAGGAATTATTATTTTTTTCTTTTTTTTTCAGCTTCACGCTGTATCCCGCACATGGCAGGGTAAGCAGAGGGAACTTGGGAATATATTGTTAAGGCACTCCGTTCCACTTCCGTTCTCAACTTTCCACCGACTCTGAGGCATAGCGTGTTGAGTGGCGAAATCAAGCCGCGTTTTGCCTTGTACTAGAGCTAAGAAATGAAAACAATAAATATTTAAATTGAAAATATTGCATATTTCATTTTTTCGAGTGGGGATCAAACCCAGAACCTGTTGGTTACAGTCACACGCTTGTGCCGCTGCGCCACGACAGGCTTCAATTTAGTAAGAAACATGTCCACTGTGCGCTGATGATGAAAGCTTCTCTATCTCTACATAATAAAATGGACCTCTATGCTATTTTTCTATATTAAATTATGCATATCTACACTCCGCTGCACAAAGTAAAGAAAGTAATATAAATAAATAATGCCTTGTGCTTCTCAAGGAAATTACCATTATTCACTTCTTGAAATAACTTTAAATCTGTTTATACAAAGTTTAGCATTTAAATAATCCCATTTTACTAACTTATACAGACATAATTTAGTTATATCAAGTGAAAATTATGATATTTGTATCTCCCGCAAGAGTTTGTATATTATTTTTTGAGTTTATGTATTGTTAGAGATAAGCTACACAAGGTTTAGCTACGTTAAAAGTGGAAAACCTACTTTACATAATCAATAGATGAACTCAGCGCCGCATTTAGCGATATTAAAATAAGATTACCTTTTTTCATTCACATTTATAAATTTACACAGGCCATTATTATATCATGGCGGTACAAAATACTAATTCAAAATTCCGACATAATATTTGTACCCAAAAGATTTAACCGTAGATGACTTGAAGGCGCATTACAGATAAAACAAATTTTCATGAATTCTACCGCTTGTTTCATATTAACATCTTCATAATATGTATACTGATATTACAAACAAAATAAAAAAATATTTTTGTCATATAGTTCATTTGTCGATGGAGGCGTTGTATCTTGGTATATAACTTAGTCGAAAATAAAAACCACTTGGGCAAGGCAAAGCCGCAGGCCAAATCCAGTATTTTAATCATGTAGCATAGAATATTGTTGTATCCCAAATATATATAACTACCTAATTACATGATTCATCGTCAATATGAATGGAAGGATTAGGGAGCGTCGGGTCCGGCTGTTGCTACGATCAGCCCGGGACTTGCCCCTCATTATTTCTCATTATGAGTGATCGTTGACTACAGACTATTTCTTGATTTGTTGATATATACCTTTCAAATTGTACTATTAATTATATTATTAAGATCTATTTATATTCATCTTAAGAATGTTATAAGAATAATATTTTAGTTTTATTATCTAAAAGTAACTTACTTTAATATATACAGTTACGTAACTGAATCTCGGCTCCTAATGTACAAGTGAAAAGAAAATAGAGACGTGAGTGAAATCGTTGAGGGCAGGAAATTGACTAGAGAGGTGCTCAATCAAACTATTTCCTGAACAATACAGCGTGAATACTGAACAAACTAACAAACAGGCTAATTGATTACAGAGTAGGTGTACTCAGAGAGGTGTAACAGCAATGTAAGTGTGGTGGTTTGTCTTCGTAGGGGGAAAATAATAAAATTATATAAAAAAATATAAATAATAATCACTCTCTACTCAGCTTCACGATGTATCTCGCACCACGTGACAGGGTAGGCAGAGGGAACTTGGGAACCTAGTGATAAGATCACTCCGTTCCACTTCCATTTCCCGCACACCGAATTTGAGGCATTGCGTGTTGAGTGGCGGTTGAGTCCTTGTACCAGAGTGAAGAATGAAAACATTAAATATTTAAATTGAAAATATTAAATATTTCATTTCCTTGAGTGGGGATCAAACCCACAACCTGCCAGTTACAGTCACACGCTTGTGCCGCTGCGCCACGACAGGCCTCTAATAAGTAATAAGTAGATAAAATTATTAGTTTTTGAATAACTAAAGGCTAGGAAATAACAAATTCCTTGCGTAAACATATAAAAATATACACAAGTCAATATATCGATATAAAAAGACCAAAAAAAAAACTGTATACTTTAATAACAATCATAATTTGCTAGTTAAGTACTAACATCTATAATAGGATAAACATGTTTCATAATACAAATGAACACATTACAGCAATGGGCTTCCTCATCTAGTTACAGCACAAATTCATGGTTATGGTTAGATAATAACTTAAAGGGATTACGTCGGTCAAGGTATAAATATATTAACCTGTAATGTATGCACGTTTCTAAGAAGCAATTACCAATGTTACGAATAAATAATAAATATTTACACAGCTAGATTTTCGGTAACGACCATTCAACACGTCCTGCATTCCACATTGGAAAGTAGGGAATGGAAAGTGTCTTACCAGGAAAGGAGTCATGTGTGGAATACAATGTTACGCTAATCAAAAAAAAAACCTTGGCTATCAGTGCACGGGAATAGCCGTCTGTAAGCTTTGATTTCTCGTCGCGATTCATTAAAAATATAGAAAAAACGATGCATAAATGACGTTGTTTGTATTGATTTGATTTAGAAACTCGATTTTACTCTGCGCTGCAAGGGATCGTAGACCTGTACATTTGACATGAATTCCAGCTCAATTTCCTTCACGCGATCTAAAGATATATTGGGCCTGACATAAAGACAGAAAGCGATTGTGCTATAATTCTGTTCTTTTTCTTTTTAAAGTATAGAACCGTAAAAATGCAACTTCACACTTTGTGAAGTAGAAGGTTTCGCCGAATTTTCGAGACATGTTGAGTGGCAGATTTCAACGTTGCGTTTATTTTACTAAAGCGTAGAAATGAAAATAACTTTAATATATTTTTTCCTCGGACAGAGTTTAATTCTAAACGATCACGTTTACGGTGCGCTTACACGTCAGCCGATCGCTCTAGATGAAATTGACGCGGCTTTTATTTCATTTTCAATAATTTGAAATAATTTCCAATACTTTGGAGTTCTAAGTCTTGAGATTAATTAACAAGTTTCCAGTAGAAAGTTTCCACAATGCTGTCATAATTTAAGAGTAAGAAAACTGTTCGAACAAAAACCTATCGTTGCGTTAACCGTACTTTACTTATTTCTGACCGATGCCTTGCTGCTACTAGGTTTCTTGTGTATTGTTTTTAATCCTTTTTAGCTTCACGCTGTGTTTCGCACATGGTAGGTTAGGAACTTTGGAACCTAGTGTTAAGACCTCCGTTGTGTTCCCCACTCACCATCAAATTTGAGACATTGCGTGTTGAGTAGCAGAACTCAACGCCACCTTTTGTTTCCAGAGCGAAGAAATGAAAACAATAAATACTTAATTTTAGAAATATTAAATTTCATTTTTTCGTGAGGATCAAACCCACAACCTGTCGCGTTGCAGTCGACAGATACGACAGGTCTCATCTTGTGAATTCAATTTGCAAATCTACAATAAATAGTACTTGTATGTGTGTTTCTTTTTCTTATTTGTCTATTTTCACAAAAAACGGAATTCATATAGAGAATCGATCAAAACAATCGGTGTTTTAGTTTTAGCCAATTTTATATCTACTAATTTCAACTCGATGATAAATTTGTGTGTGCATATCATCACACTTTGTCTAATGACAAATAGATTCGCTCCAAATATTTAGTATTACAAATTACATAATAAAATATTTAAAAGCTGCAATGTAAAGTCAATACATTATTAATCATTCATGCTTTTATGTATATTTATCATTTAAATATAAAATATTCCCATCTATATCGATATCAATTAAAAATATAATTCATATTTACTCAATTTTAAACATAAACA
Source organism: Eueides isabella (assembly GCA_019049475.1). Lineage (NCBI taxonomy): Eukaryota > Metazoa > Arthropoda > Insecta > Lepidoptera > Nymphalidae > Eueides > Eueides isabella. Next base: position 3,628,877 of record CM032399.1, on the reverse strand, counting down.
GGTTAAGCACGGTTATGAGTTCCGTTCTGCTTAACACGCAATTCCACCAGATTTGTAGTGGAAAATGTTGCACCGAATAGAGTGTCTTAACACTAACTTTCAAAGTTTCCTCTGCCTACCTGCTATGTGCGGGATACAGCGTGAAACGGAAAAAAGACAGCCAAATTCCAGACTGATAGCTGTATTAAATACCTGTCACTAAATCTAACAGTAGATTATATAATATTATATTTATTACAATTCGACATTTCATTACATTATCTATCATACATCTAATAAAATTTTATAAAAGTACCTATCACCAAAACTTATTTAGATGTTTATGTTACATATCTAGAAATTTAGTAAAGACTTCTAGATGATTACACCAGATTATATCATTACAGTAGTCAATTACTAGCAATTCTTGTATACATTGATCATAAACACTTTAAACTGAATATTATTTTCCTATGTTTCAAATTAATAATTGAAACAATCATCTCAAAAACAATACAAGAAAAACAAATTTATTTAATAACGAAACATGGAAAAAAGTTTTGTACATTCAACACCGCACGTATTTCATTACAAACAATGCTAGCAGACGTTGTAATTAATAAAATAAATCAACAGAATCCAGTGAGGAATTACGCTTCAGTATGAAGCGGACGTTTTCCTTTGTTCTGCATAACATCTTTGAAAATATAACTTTTTAAAAAAGAGTCATCAGAATTGCAAAATACTTAAAAAAAGAGCCCTTTGCGGATACAGCGTTAATTAATTTGTTTTACTAACGAATTCTAAAGACCTTACTCTTGCTGTGAGACTGCCGTAAAATTTAAAAAACAATTTAAATGTTCTAGGTAACTCTATAAATAGAACGAATTGTATTTTTTTTTTCTAAATTTATTATTATACCGTAAAATAGCAATGGATCGAAACAACTCTGAGAAATGAGAAAACATACGTTTTGCCACAACGGCCTTGGCTGTTCTATCAATATTTAATTGTTCAGTTTAAGTGTCGTTTACGGCGACTATCTATTGGTAACAAGAAAAAAGCGGCAGAAGGTGGAGAATGGAAGTGTTTTAATGGTAAAGAAGTATCTAAGCAATTTTTTCCGCCTACCCTGCTGTGTGCGGATCACAGTGTAAAGCTGAAAGTAAATTTATTTATATAAGAGCATTCCGTAATAAATATATTGATGTTTCTACGTAAATACAAGAACAGAATACTAGAATATAATCACGCATAGTTAATGAGCAGTTCACTTCCTTTATCTCTGAAGCCAACTGTGCATAATGTACAACGACAATGGGACTTAGTGTCGCCATGAGATGGTGCGAGGAATGGAAAACAGCGAGTAAACATTTTTTATGACGAAGTAAAATACTTCTATTACAAGAAAATGAGGAAAATAATAAATATACAAAAATGTTTTAGTTAAGCGATAAAAAAACAATCGGTGACAGTATAACAAGTATTTTTTTGTTAAAACGTTATATTTTTGAGTGAGTAAGAAATACGAAGACTAGCCAAATAAACAAAAATATTTCAATATGGGTGTATTGTGTGTAATCACATTATATAGATTATAATCAAGTACTTTTTTAAGCTTCACGCTGTATCCTGCACATGAAAGGAAAGGCAGAGAGAATTTGGGAACGTAGTGTGAAGACACTTCGTAGCGTTCCTAACTTTCCGCAAAAATTGAGGCAATGCATGTTTTGTTGCGCAACTCAACGATGCGCTTGGCCTTATCACCACAGCGAAAAATCTTCGAGTGGGAATCGAATCCACAACCTGCGTCATAACAGGCCTTTAAAATAATTAACTAAGCCTAAATACAAACTTAAAACATAAATTATAAAATAGAAAATGTAATACCACATCAAATATATCAATTTCGCGTGTGAATATACTCGTGTCATATGAGATTTGCAACAACACTATGAAATAAATCTGATCGTAACGGTAGGAATTTTTAATATTAGGATGTTGCGAGAAAGAATGTTTGATTCTACGATTTATGACGTTCCCAAATGTTTTACGTATTGTTAATATATAATACGTACAATTTTCTGCAGTTGAAGCCGAAAAAATGATGGCTGCTACAGTTGTGGGTTGGATGTCTAATCAGGGGAATGACACTTTTAATTAATCATATCATTTCAAGTATTTTTTTCCTGTTTGGTAGAAGACGCGCATACAAAACAATTTTATAAGATTTCATTGTGTGAAGAACTGCCTATTCTGCTATACAGTGTGATGCTATAAATAACTTTTTCATTAGTGAAATAAACGTTATTTTATAACATTTTTTCCTCATCTTGAGATCATTATATTGTTAGGTTGGGCGAATTTCATTAAATTTGGAGCTATATTACGTTATACTAAGTCCTTACATATAAAATTGGCGTTATGTCGTGCTGGCCTCTTTAATCACAAATTTCTTATCTTGGTGATGGTTAGGATTTTCAAATTCAAATTTATACATTTGCTATGTATAACATGTATTTGTGTTTCGTCAACCATTATATAAATTTTTATATTTTTTTGTGTTACTGCCTCAGACCTGAGAAGAACCGGCGAAAGAAATTCAGTGGAACATGTCTTCTTTGATTTCAACGTTTTTGTTCTCAACATGCAGGGCAAGTCCGTGGCTGACCCACGTTAATAATAAAGATGAAGATTTTAAGGGTATTGTGGAAGCGGATCTATGGCATCTACCACATCCTAGAGAGCTGCAGGCTGCGGTGTTAGTGATCAAACAGTTTAATCCACATAAAGCAAATTGAAAAGATTAAAAAGCTTGAAAGGTGGGTAGCGCATTCGTTTACTTATTTAACTAGTTACTGGGCCGGTTATCGCTCTGCTTCATTTCTGCTTCACAACCAAAAATTTTGTCACCTAATAAATTAATAAAAACATCACTTTAGTGACTTCATGTTATATAATCAAGTGAAATATTTCATAGAATACAATAATATTCGTAGTCAGTGCGTCACAGCCAGTCATTTTACTGCGCAATTACAATAAATGCGCAATAAAATGCTTCAAAATATATATATTTTTTGGATGGCTAATGTCGAGTGTTTAATTGAGCATAAACAGAAAAGTTTCTGTTTATCCTATCATAAAAACCCGACAAACAGTCTAAATTCCATTACCATAATTTTGTTATGTAAAATCATAAGCAACAGTGCAGTATAGACGTAGATATCAAAACGTTAATATCTTATAACTTATGCCTGATCAAGCGATACTTATATCATATACTCTTCAATACACCCAGAACATAGGCGGCTCTATAGATTTACTAGGACGTCATTACGATTTTATTAAGCCACATAAAATAGGCTATTTAGATGAGTGCAATTATTGCTGAATCAATCTATTATTTATATTTCATTTGATTACCTAACAAACTAAAATGTTATTCACTCACTCACTTAGCTTCACGCTGTATCCCGCACATGGCAGGCAGAGGGAACTTGTGTTAACACAATCCGTTCGACTTCTATTCCCCACTTTCTGCCTAATTTGAGGCATTACGTGTTGATTGGCGGAACTCAACGCCGCGCTTTGCCTTCTATCCAGAGCGAAGATATCGAAACATTAAATGTTGATCCTGTCAGCCCAAACTTGTCGGTTACAGTCACACGCTTGTGCCAGCGCCACGACAGGCCTCAAATGTTATGATTACAAATATTGCTATCTACTGAAATGTTATATATTTTTTAGTGAAACTATTTGTATTGATATACAAGTACATAACTATAGTGGTAAATAATAATTTTATAAGACATTCTTTTGTTATTTGTTAAGGTAAAATTATGGACACAATATAACACGTTTCCAAAATTAGAGAAACAAGACATTTTACCTGAATGTCTTGTTTCTCTCCTTTATATTTATAACTCTTAAATAAAAAGAAAAGAAGGAATTTAATTATTACAAAAGCGTTTCGCGAATCAGATAAAAATAAAGTATAACCCTAAAATGGTCGTCTGATGCCATTTAAATGGAGTTATGGTGGAAAAAAAAGTTTAATTGTTTCAGTCTGTAAGAAAAATGTTGCAAGTTGTAAAGCTGCCGTAGCTGTGCTACAAATTGCTGGTTCGCAGGTGTACCTTTGTTAGAATTATACCTTGTTGTTTAATTTCCTTTTGCAATTAGAGCAAAGTTTCTAGTAGACACTTGCAGCTCACGTAATTAGGTATTTCAGTTGTCGTTTAAGCACTGAGTGAAATTACATCCTACGTCATATACGAGAATGTTTAGTGCTGTGAAAGGAGTCTGGAATAATTCTCACCTCGATTATTCCGTTTCTCTACAGATGTAATGAACTAAGTTTGACAAAATGAGAAAATGTTAAATTGTCTAAATAAAAAATGAGAAATGGAAAATATTTTAAAGTAAATATAATCTAGAGCATATTAAAATTTATATAAATAATTAAAATTAAGATAAAATATAATAATTTATTTCTTAAAAAATATAGAATACAAAATATTCACACAATCCATTCCATACGACTTAACCCTTTCAACTATTTGAAGTGTGAATACGTTTTATCAAACAGTCAGCAACATGTGTCCCACTTTGAAGATCAAGAAAGCATAACTTTTGCGAAAATGTTGGCCTAGTTATCTATATTCCGTTCCTGTTAACTGCGAAGTAAGGACTTCGTTTATTGTTGCCTTTTAACGCCCAGCCGTCTCACACTGAATGTATCGTGTAAGTGACAAAGACGACTCAAAGAATTATACTGCACTTGGAACGTATATCAGAGATTTGAAAGAAGTTAATGTTTTTGCTTGCAGTTTCTTTTTACTCTAGAAACTTTCAGAGGTAGAAAATTAGAACAGAAATGTATTCGTAGTAGTAAATGCTGTGTTATAATGGTTTTAAATGAAACAAATTTGTGTAAACCGAAACCAAGAGCTACTAATTTATACGTTTATATTTCAAAGACGTTGCATTTTAATATATTAACAAATGATGTGTATATTGTGAAGTTCGTATTTTATTTCATAGTTTCCCACTAAACTTTACCTTTCATAAAAGTGCCGAAAGCAATAGTAAAAACTCACAGGTATTTAATTTTAAATTTCTCTTTGTCTTGAAACTTGATAACTTCAAGTTTCTATAAATATAGCCATGATTTTTTTGATAATCAAAACAAAATTTCAATAAAGAATCGTAAGTATTTAAAATTAATGATTCCCATCACTACATTGTGTATAAAACGCTACACAATGGCATCAAACAATATCATATATTTGCATCCAATTCACACAAATATTTATTTACTGTTTCTGATTTTAATAAATCATTATATTTTGTAACCGTCACATTTCCCACGCCAAATTGCAAATGTAGCGAACAATTTTATACAGTGAGCTGTGAAACTGAAGCGTGAACAAAAAAGATCAACTGTGTACGAATGAGTGATCTGCAATAGGAAAACCAGCTATATTAATTATTTTACCAATTATTTGTAAAATGAAGATATATTGATTCCTTTATAACTTATCTAGGTAATTTATTCAATTAATAGTGCATTTGTACGTGGACTACGCATGTTGACGCATGGCGGAACTGTACGCTGCGCTCTGCCTTGTTATCAGAACATATTAAATATTCCATTTGATGATATGAAATAAGAAATGAATGAATTAAATATTTATTTTTTTCGAGTAGGGATCACCACAACATCTCGCTATAACAGCGTAGGTTTTTTTTATAAATCTATAATTATTTTTCTTTATACAAAGATAACTTATGTAAGAAAGTTAGTTTGTTCCTGAACTCTGTTTAGTCGAAAAAAAAAACTGCAAATATTTCTATACTAGCTTTTGCCCGCGACTTCGTCCGCGTTTCCGTCGTTTTTCGAAAAAAAATTAGCAGATGTCCTCCCTCATAGTTTTGACGTAACAGGCAGATTCACTTTCGTATTTTAGAAGGGCAATAGTAATATAATATGCCAATCCACAAAACTGTTGAAAAATATAAGTAACCGCAGAATATTATAATATACCCACGCTATACCCACGACTCGGTCAGCGTGTAACTCCTTGTTTTTTATTAAGATAATATATTGCTAATATTTTTAGATCAAATTAAAATGTTTCAGCGCAAAGCTTCTGGGTAGACTATGTTAAGAGTCGACCCGTCCGGCACGTGAACGTAAAGATTCCTAGAATTGCTAACCCGGGAAAGAGCGACGTATAATTGACCATGCGAGAAACAGCTAACACCGAGATCTACTCCAGCAACACGAAAAGTCTACCCTTGAGCTTTATTGATAGTCATGGCATAGCACACCGATACTGGGAATTGCGTTCTTTTAAATTGGAATGGAAAATTATTTGGTATTATGGGAATTCTGGGAATAAAGACAGTTTCTCCTGCACCGCAACCTGTTAAAATTTGAGCCTCGATTACATTTTGTTGCAACTGGGTTACTTTTAGCCGAGTTCCATTGCAAAGTTGAGGTGGTCTTAAATTTCGGAGCAGAATTATCGGTATGCCAATTTTTAAACAAATTATATGAGAAGGTAGTCCAGGCATACTTAAAGAATTTAAAAATTCTATCGGGTAATTAGTGGCTTCTTGTTCATCAACCATTCTATTTATTGAACTATAAACTTTGTTTTCTCCCTGTATATTAGACAGTATTTTATTATTAATTTCAGATGCCTGGTCATTGCGAGGAGTCAAAATGGACCTTTCGCAAAGCCAAGAATTGTCCCTATTTAATATAATTGTTATGTCACCGTAAACCGAAGATATAAGATGTTGTTGGGATTGCACTATACAACATAACTCAGGTGTCAGAATAAGTTTTCCTTGGTGTAGTTGTGGATAGGTACCTTCACCAATCTTCAATAATGTATCAGAAAATTCACGATTATCTGCGTTGTCTCCAGTTCTCACTCGCATATTTATAGTCAAATGCACCGATTGTATATCACGCCACAAATAAGAGCTTTTCAGGCAAGCCCTAATCTCATCAGCTCGGGTTCCCCGTGGTATTACCGGTAAGGTTTGTCGGAAATCACCACAAAATAAAACCGTAATACCGCCCATTGGTCGATCATTTTGTCTTATGTCCCTTAGAGTTCTGTCTACTGCTTCTACTCCTTTTCGATGGGCCATCGTACATTCATCCCATACGATTAAATTACACTCACGCAATACCTTAGCTTTGTCGCTATTTCTTGAAATACTACAGGTTGGACTTTCCGTGCGATCTAAATCAATTGGTATTTTAAACATAGTGTGAGCAGTCTTACCTCCTGGTAGCAATGTTGCAGCTATACCTGATGAAGCCACGGCAAGAGCGATTTTACGCTGATTTCGAACATAAGCTAATATTAATTTAGTCAAAAAAGTTTTCCCAGTTCCTCCAGGTGTATCTAAAAACCATATTGTTCCTAAATTATTCTGCACACTCTCGCACACGCGATCATAGACTAAGCGTTGTTCTGCAGTCATCATTGGGACACCGTTTTCTAATGTTACCAGCAGTTCCATTGGGTTGTAACCAATCTCTGCGGAATATTCCCTATTGGTAACCTCTCCGACTGAGGTTGGCGTTTGCAAACCATATTCACAAAGTGATTTACCGCCTACTGCTGTTAAGTCTTCCTGAAGAGCTAATAAGCACTGATTTATAGCCAGATCTCGAAAATTATCATTAGTTGCGCCTTCATTATTGTGAGATAAATTCCGAAGAAAGTCTTCTGCAAATTTTTCTTTATATTTTTCCCATAATTGGACAGGATCAGATAAATTACAAAATGTGAGTAATGTTACAAATAAATGGCATAACCGTCGTGGATTATCACTAACACAGGATTCTGCTAAAGCGTCATCCCAATGTTGATCATTTTCAAGCAAATGACGCGCTTGGCAAGCTGCATGATAAGTTGGATAAACAACATCGTCTACTTTTCTCAAATCTATAAATGATGTTGGTCCTCGCACTGTATTTAATAATAATCTCAAATAAAAACACTCTGCGTTGTTAGGATGAACAGTATACACTCTACCAAGAACATGTTCTTTGAAAATACCTGTCTCGCCATCTACAGGCCTGCCTCGGCGTCTACGGTTAAAGACACCTCGTTGTTTATCGTAGGTATAATACGATGGAACTTCTTCATACAAAAGAGACTTTGCGAAATTATCAGTTTGGCAAAGTCGAAAGAATGCCAATAAAGTTGTTTGTCTAGGGTTCTCTAATCGTTCTGTAACATTTTCGGCGTTAAAATATATACGTTGACCGCCTTCCAGATGAACATCCAGATGGGTCACAGGTCTTTCGTGAATATTAAAACTTAAGATCCGCCACACAGCTTCTGAAGAGCTGATATATCTGCCTGACTGAAATCTAGTAACTTCATCATGTTCATTTCTTAACGCAAACGTAGCTTGGTCACTGCCCTTGTTAATGTACTTACAAATATATTTAATTTGAAGAAATTTAGGTTGTTCTTCATGCAAAAGGGACCCTATCAAATGGTAAACCTGACCTTGTACCTTAAAAGTAGGCATGAAAGGGCCTTCTGAGATTTGTTTAGCACCAAAGGATGTCATTTGGAATGCACTATTACACATTTCTACATTTATGTGAGCTTGAAATGCTCTGGACAATACAGACGAATACGGAACGACCCACCTATTATCTAAAGTAACCTGTTGTCCAGACATTCGCTTTTCAACAGTAAAACCACCATTGTCTCTTGAACGGCGACGATATAATGGGTATCCATCATGTCCTGTTACAGTTTCATCCACTAATGCTTTTGGATACCTTTTAGTGCAACGACCGTCTTGCATGCAAGGAGCATTTGCGTTAAATGCACCACATGGACCATGTATCATATGAGTTTTAACAATGTCGTATAACAGGGGATCTGCAGTCGGATCTGGAATTTCAGCACTGATTAATCTGTCTACATCATTAGGTCTTTTAACCAAAGCAAGATATGTGCGTGAGGTAAGCCGCTTTTTTGCCACTCAACACTATACATATAACACAATACTTCTCCAAAAATGTTATCTTTGGTAAGAAGATCTATCATTGATTTTAATTTTAGATGAAACACTCTTGCAATAATATCATGGCGGTCATGCGGTGCCTGACCCTCAAGAAGCTCCCGAGTGATTTCATCCCACTTGGGATTGGTAGTTACAGTAACAAATAAGTCGGGACGTCCATATTTTCTTACGTAACAAAAAGCGTCTTGAGTACGTTCATGCATGTAGCGTGGACCACCAGTAAAAGAAGAGGGTAAAATAACTAAACGACCCATATTCACAGTATCGTTATCTTGCTGCATGGCATCGCGAAGGTGCACGTATTCTTCAGCGCGCAGCTGCCTTTGATTAGATCGTATATAAACTAATCTTTCGGTTTCAATTTTTGCGTACATGTCAACAATAAACTGATTAAATAAGCCACGAAAACGTTGAAAGTATACCAATCTATTCCGTCTCACTTGCAGGTGGTAACAATAAAATTGAAGGCATGACACCTTTTTATTATAATTAGGTGCGCCTGTGCGCGGATCGGTTTGGTATACAGCGAAATTATAACCATCTTCCCCTCGACAGTATATCATAGGATATTGCAAACTGTCGTAAGCCCTGTGGGTTTCGAAAATACGTTGCAAACGATTGTCTCTGGAACGTATAACGATATCACGCCTATCACATTCCTGGTCGACCAGTACTACAGCAACTTCATTCGTGGATGGAACGTTATGACGCCCAGGGTGTTCCTGAGTTGGACGCTTATCGGCATTTATAACAATTTTATAATTGTTATTACCATCTTGAGAAAGGGCTTCTAATGCTGATTTAAAACTGCATACGTACGAATTAACCTGATGTAACATGTTCTGAAGTTGTGAAATGAGTTCAGTATTTAAATTCGGAAAATATTGATTTCTTATATTCGACTGTTCGTTGTAATCGGATACAAAATAAATTTGAAGAAATTTAGGTTGTTCTTCAGGCAAAAGGGACCCTATCAAATGGTAAACCTGACCTTGTACCTTAAAAGTAGGCATGAAAGGGCCTTCTGAGATTTGTTTAGCACCAAAGGATGTCATTTGGAATGCACTATTATAAGTGCGAATATTATCTAAAAACTGTTTGGATTGCAAATGTTCCCCTAAAAGTAGTGATTTTAAAGGTTCCGGTGGGTCTTCGAACGAAGGCAAATTTATTTTACCTCCAGAACAACAGAAACCAGCAGACTCCTTCCTCCACTTCGAAGCATTACAAAAGGAACATACTACGTTCATATCGCCTATTTCAGAAGATGATCTGTAATCAATTGTGAGGTTATAAGCAAACCCACTTTGATATTTATCGGACCACGCCACCGAATTTGTAGATTGATCTACCACGTGTATATCTAAGTCATTAAGACCATGTCGAAATCTATCTGCAGTAAGACGGGCCTCTCGCTGTTCTTCTGTTTCAAGCGACCGAATATTTTCAATTCTTAATCTTTCATTAGATAAAGTAATCAATTGTTCTTGTCTCAAAGAATTGTAATAATCGCGTCCCGACTCTAGTCGTTGTTCATGCTCATGTTCATCTTCAAGAGATCGAATCATGTTATGGTGCGCCCTATTATTTGTCTAACGGTCTTGATATTGAGTAAAAGTTTCAGATTCTCGAGACAAAATATGACGTTCGCGATCAGCTGTAAGCCGTAATTCCCTCTCAGTGAAGGTTTCGGACTCGCGAGATAAAATATGACGTTCGCGGTCAGCTGTAAGCCGTAATTCCCTCTCAGTGAAGGTTTCGGACTCGCGAGATAAAATATGACGTTCGCGGTCAGCTGTAAGCCGTAATTCCCTCTCAGTGAAGGTTTCAGACTCGCGAGATAATGTATGCCGTTCGCGGTCAGCTGTGAGTCGCAATTCTCGTTGTAAAGCAGTTTCAGCTTCTCGGGATAACGCATGTTGTTCCCGGTCAATGGAACGCCTTAGCTCTCGTTGAGAAGAGCTTTGAGAAGCCCGTGTTGTGGCTCATCTCGCTCTTTCAGCTGCTAATCGCATCTCTCTTTCTGAAGAGCTTTTATTAGCTCGAGATGTTGAGGCACTAACTCTCATAGAGTTTAACCGATGTGCTCTTTCCTCTTCCGATTCTTGAGAACGCGTCATTCTCATTCTCCTAGCTTGACTCGAAGTTCGAGATAAAGATGGTCTTTTTTTAGGTTGCCTCCTTTATTTTATTTTTAATCGACGGTAACTTAAATTCTATTTAGTTACCCAACAAAAAACTTACGTCAGAGGTCCTAACTATAGCTAAGTATATAATAAATAGAATATAAATCTAAGTGCCTATTAAAACTAAAATAATATTCTAATCGAATTATAAATATGTACGTAGGTACCTACAAATTACAAAAGAATAAAAAATGAAAATAAAGCTATACTTAATGCGTGTGCAATACTATCTACACTTACCTACTTCACTTAAAAATGAATAATAAGAAATACCTACAACTACTGTAATTAATCAAAGTACCTATGCTAATACAAAAAAAACCTTAGATGTTCTAAGTACAGCTGCTATATAATAAAAAATATAAATCTAAGTGCCTATTTAAACTTAAATACCTAATATTCTAATAGAATTAAACTAAGAAATATGTACCTACCTACCTACAACTTAGGTACAAAAAAAAAGAAATGAAAATAAAGCTAAAACACGTGTGCAGTATAGGTAGATAGTAGGCAATATCTACCTATACCTACTTCACTTAAAAATAAATAAAAAATACCTATGAATACTATAATTAATAAAAGTACCTACCTACGCTTTTATCTACTCAATACAAAAAAAACTAAACATAAAATGCCCAAAACTAACCTATCAGTAACTAAAAATCTAACAATAATCTAATCTATCTATCTATTATCTAATCTAAAAATCGAATCTAAATCTACTTAAAAAGAAATAAAATAGGAACTATTAATAGTTAAGAATTTAAACAAAACTAAAACTAATTTAGAAAATAACAACAAAAGAAATTAAAATAAACTATTTAAAGACAAAAAGTCGCGCTGATAAGCACGGTTTATAAAATATCAATTATTGTCTGTCAATAAAGTTCAACACTCTGAACGCATCAGCAGCCAAATATTCGCGAGCCCCGTCGAGCGCGGCAACCGTTACGCAAAAATAATCCTTATAGCTTGATTCACTATTCACGCGCGATGTCTTGTTGGCGTATTTCATGTAAGTAAGTATAAGTTTGGTGTTTCTATACCGATTTCAATGATTCTTTTTTTATTGAATTGGTGCTAATGTTTATTTTTTTTTTAATTAGCAATGATGGTGAGCATTATTGGTTTTATAAACGTAAAAGTAAACAAATATAATAAGAAATCTCCGAACTGCTAAGCTATCGAGAGTTATGCGTGTTATTGTGAGTTAACTATAAAAGATAGATATATGCTGTCTTGGAATATTTTTCTTGTATTTTTATGTAGAATATTTCCGTTATACATAGTTTCTATGTAGCTCTAACCATTAAGGCTGCACACGCGACGGAAGCTTAAAAAATCAAGCAACTTCTCCCATTTTCTCAACATTTCCTTTCACTGCTCTGCTCCTATTCATTGTAGTGTGATGAAAAGTATACTATTACCTGCCCAGGAGTATAAAGAATAATTGTACTAAGTTTCGTTAAAATCCTTCGAGTAGTTTTTTTTTCTATAAATAACATACAAACAGACAGACAGACAGACAAAAATTTTTTTAACTGCATTTTTGGCATCAGTATCGAACACTAATTACCCCCTGCTACTTATTTTGTAAATATATTTCATGTACAGAATTGACCTCTCTACAGATTTATTATAAATATTTCTATATAATATACCCCCCTCCAGATTATAATTAATATGTTACGTATCGTATCGTATTTTCCTATCTACACCTGTACCGCCTGCACACAAAAAAGCCTTAAAATAAAAAATGACATTAAAAATAAATGATAAATGAACTAAATTATTTTACATTCTATAAAAAACAAGTTATTTTCGTATTTCACAAACCATTAGTCCCTCGGGGAAGAAGTTCGGTGTCAAGAGCTACTATTTGCAATGCAGATTACTGCGGAGTCGCGACTTCAGTTTTTATAAAGATTTCTAGTATGTTGTGAAGTTGTTGTTGAAGTATTTTATCGACTTAGGTAAGTGTAGGTACTTTACGGTAAATGAAAAGTTCATCTATACTTATAATAAATCTGTAACTGATAACTGTTTGTATATGGAAGATATATTTTAAAAAAATCTTATGGTATCTTTATTCATTATTTTTTAAAACAACAGTAAATTATTTAAAAAATGTCTGTGCATTTGTACGCGCTAATCTCAGAAACGGCTAACCAGTTTAAATGCTATGTTCACTACTGTATTTAAGCAACCCCTCTTTAACATTTAGGGTTTGTGTTATTTTAAATCGGTTGGTAATTTTTTTATTCATTAAGATGAAATTGTAGTTTTTATTTGCCCAAACGTGATAATCTAACTAGAGCAAGAATATGAAGCCGACGAAGCCGCAAGCGGTCTGTCTATAGTAAATATATAAATATCTGGTCAGTGTTAAAAATACATTAATTTGAAAATTACTGTGTTTTGAACACTGTGTTTGTACACGATAACAAGAATAAACAAACAATTTTTGTTATTTTTGTCTTAATATGTCTATCTTGTTCAAGTTAATCTTTGGACTTAAAGGTTTAAACAACTACTTAAGAGGGCGAAGGTGCTGGTGGGTCGCTAGTGAAAAATAAAGCGAACTCCCAAGTTGTCAATGTAATCTCTAAGTATAGGTCGTAATGGTTAAAAGCCAACGTGAGAATGTCAAGCCCATTTCGTTGCGGTATTTTTCTACTATTAAGAACATTTTTTCATTTTTAATTATTTAGGATTATTTTTAAGCACTCAAGAAATAGACTGTATATTGGTTTTAATTTGTAAACTAGTATGACACATATTGAAAGGTATACTAAGGCGAAAAATAGCAATATAAAATACACTACAAAATAGAATATAAAATAGAATATTTATAAATAGTAGAAGCATAACTTTACTGAAAACTGTTATTTTGCCTACTTTTCCTAGTGTAAAAATCATTAATTTTAATTACGTCTAAGTTATATAATTATTTAAGCATGATAAATTAAAAAAGTTAGTTATAACTATAATTAAAGAATCATAATAATATTACTTTCTTAGCCTTATTTTTCAACTCGTATACAGCAGAGTAGACAGAGAGAGGTAGTGTCAAGAAACTCTGTTCTATCTGTCTTATAAAATTTAGTGTTAATTTTATTTCGATAGATTCGAAAGTTTCGCAACTTTCCGCAGTTTGAGGTATTTTGCGTGTGCAGCGCAGAAATGATTGCAGCTAATGCCACATTTGCGATAATTTCTGCGATCTGATAAAATGTAGTATTAATATTGTAGTTAAAAAGATTGCCACGGGTGAGATTTGAACCCACAACAAACCCATAAAGTCAGCTTTTAACTCGTACAAACATATTAAATAACTTACTACGCAAAATACCATTTAAATTACCAAAGAACTCTTGACAAGAAATCTAACATTAATTTTCAATGAATTTCTCAGACTCATTTAAATTAGATTGCAACCAAGTTGCTATCGCCTCCATTACTGCGGACTTTTCCGATTAAATTAACAATTTTCCACTTGACATAGACTACTTTTCTTTACTTGGAAAAAAATAATGAGTATTTTATTTTGTATCCTATCTTTGTTAACATCTTTTATGGGTAAACAAAGAAAATGTGGCGTCAGCCTGCCTTATTTAGGGATATTGGGTCATCAATTAGAAGCTGAAACTCAATGAGTATGGCCAGATGTTGGGCATAAGATGATGATCACATTCTGTTAAAATGTACTGTTTTGATATTTTTGCAGTTATATGTTAGTATTTTCAAAAAAATCACGTTGAAACTAAACGAAACATTAGAAGTTCATAACATTTTTTTACAGCTCCACGCTGTATTCCGCTCATGGCAGGTTATCCTAGTACTAAGAAACTCCGTGTCGCACACTTTCCATTGTCAATTTAAGCCATTTCGTATTGAGTGGAAGAACAAAGCCATAAAAATACTAAATATTTTTCTCAAGTCTCTATAACCCACTAACTGTCGCGTTCACAGTCACACACTTGTTCTCTTGCGCCATGACAAGCCTTAATTTTGAAACTTGCTGAAAAAAACGACAATTAAAGACATTATTGAAAACGCTCTTACAATTTGTCTATTCTTAAATAAACACAAATTTCACTTATCAGTTCCAAATCAACTTTACCACTGTCCAATATAAACTGGAATCAAATAAATACAAAAAAAACCGTAAGTATTCACATCGCATAAGGGATAATATACATTCAGAATAAACAATTCAGATATAAAATTACTTGAGAAAAGTTGTAAAATGCGCGAGATTTAGCTCCAGCCACATTTATCTACCAGAAATTTATGGATCTATGAATAATAAACAGCTATTGAATTATTTAACAGGCAATGCCTAGCTTTGCAAGCGTCGAGTGAATTTAATAAAACTTATTTAGCAATGTGTACGATGCTATAATCTAATTATGTACATACGTACTTAATACATCGTACCTACATATATGATAATTAATTGATATATTTTTTTTATCATATCAGCTTCACGTTGAGACCCCCACTCGGCAAAGTAGATAGAGGGAGCTCTGAATCCTAGTGTTGAGACACTCCGTTCCCATAAAAACACTTTCCGCCGAATTAGAGGCATTTCGGGTTGTGCGATGGAACTCGACGCCGTTCGTTGTTCTTTTCAGGATTTTGCAAAAGATATAGATATAATATATAACATATTATTTGACCACCCGCATATCAGATTGCAGAGCCTAATCAAACTTCTTCTCTAAAGACTTACTTATATAAAAAAATATATTACTTTGAATAATATTGATGCTTTCCTCCAGACGGAATTTGAATCACCGCATCCTTTAAGCATGTAGTAGCATTTACGTCAAAATTTTATTTCTAAGTGAAGAAGAAAATAACGTTCAACATTATTTTATTATAACAGTGACCTAATCAAGCGTAGCTGTGGCTTAATCTATCAATTAACGCGCTGGCTGGTGGCGAATTATAATGCACCGATAGTGCTAAAATATTCTTGGAATTTTCGTTAAGCCATATTGATTACAGCGGTGAACGGAAGTACGTGTATATATTTAAACATTTAAAAATGGAATAAATTCAAAAACTTATATGTTTCCAATATTGTTAATAAGTAACATTAATCTAAAAATTATTGATTTCAATGGTTGTACATACGTTCGAATTATTATCGAAGAAAATTAATATCATATCATAATATAAACTATGGACTACAAGGTCATCATGGTGCAATACAAAGGCAGATTACGCACTTGTGGTGACGATTCTTATTACATGTCTAGTTTTCTAACTCTTTGACCAAGTTAAAGAGTGAAACTGGTTTTTGACCGATGCAAAACGGTATTATAAGTTAAACCTGAATGTTTAGCCGCCTGTCTGTGGCCCCATAACTTCAGAATGAATGAACCAATTTGAGCGGGTTTTTTGGAAATATTGTCTTTGTTGCTGTGCAAAACGGATATGTATTTTATCTTTGTTTTATCCATTCGTCCATTTAAAATGCTCCAAATATGTCTTCCATTCAAATTTATTGATTATATTTTATGGAAGATAACATTTCGTCACCTCTTATGGACTAACACTTTCACCCGCAAATATATATATATATATATATATATATATATATATATATATATATATATATATATATATATATATATATATATATATATATATATATATATATATATATATATATATATATATAATAATAATAATAATAATAATAATAATATATATATATATATATATATATATATATATATATATATATATATATATATATATATATATATTCATTTAATACATATATAATTAATAATTTTACATACACTGAAATTTCTTCAATATCAATCATAGTTCTTCATCTTTCATTTACTGGATTGATTGTTTTTTAATTAAATTTGTAAAAAAAAATACCCCACAAAGCAAGGGTAAGGAAAGTTTTCCTACATTCCGCCACATTTTTAAACATTGCGTGCTTAATAGCAGTATTTATCGCGTTTTGTTTACCAGAGATTCTTCTCCAGAGCGGGCTGCGATCCCACAAATATCTAATTATGAGTCTGTTCTACCTTGCAACAACGGCTTCAATTCCAAACGGCTCAAATTTGTAAATTCTTTTAAAAGAATTCAGTACAACCCACCCCATAATAACTTATTTAAATATATATACTTGAAAATCAACTCATACTATATAAATAAATTATTTGTACTAGAGAATTTTTACACTATATCACATACACATTTTAGCAAGGCAGGCTCTGGTATCGTATGGCTTTTATAAAGATTAAATCTCAGTAAATCTGCGATAAATAAAATTTATTGCTTTAATTTTAAACTAATCTTATATAAACGTACCTAACGTTATATTTTACATGTCGAGAACGGTTTAACGCAATAACGAGGATCGGGGATGCAACGGCAAAATGATTAAATGATCGTAAGCTTTAATAGAAATTGATGAACGTGCAGGATTATGAAATGAACTAGAAATTTAATACATGTATAGACATATTTTTAGATAAGATTTTATTTATATTGATAAAGCTATAATAATATATGATGATGTACTTTGAAACTTGAATATAATAAATATATAATTTAACGCATGATTATAAAGTATCAACATTTTTTTTGATGAACATGACCATGTTTTTTTTTTAGCTTCACACTGTATCCTGAACGAGGCAGGGTAAGCAGAGGGAACCCGGGAACCTAGTGTTAACCTAGTGCTTCACTCTGTATCTCTCAGCATGGCAGCGCAGGCAGAGCGAACTTGGGAACCTAGTGTTCGTAAGACACTCCGTTTTGTTCCCCACTTTTCGCCGAATTTGAGCCACAGCGTGATGAGTGGCGGAACTCAACGACCCGCTTTACAAGAGTCAAAAAATTAAAATATTAAATATTTCAACAAATATGATTTTATTTATAAGTACATCATATATCATTTTCTTTATCCAGCATAGAAAAATAAAAACTAAAGATAAGTCATTCCATTTTCTTTTCCTTAACATAATACGAGTATTATCGTTAACATAAAGTAAAGAAAGAACACGATCAAACTATACCAGATATTTCCCTTAAGTAAAAATCTAACCTTTAACCTTTCATTTACAAACTATACACAATGCTGTCTTTATTTATACTTCTCTATAAATTGTCTAACAATAAATTATAAAATAAAAGCTATAAAAGTATTTAATTCATAACATATGGGTGATTAAAAATAAATTTGAAAATTTAAATTCAATCCACGATCGTAAGTGAAAAGTGAATTATAAACCTTGCGTTAATTGAAAAGCGACGTCGTAATCGATTTAATATTTCCACTTGGTTACCTATGAATATTACGTCGGCGGCGTCGAAGATCCCTTTGGCTTGTCAAGTGAAACTTCTCGTCCTAACTATCTCTATCGAGTGGCTTGAAACTTTGTTAAGTGTATTAAATGTCATATATGACGTTTTATGTAGACATTATTTAATTACACTACTACAGTTTACTCACTCAGCGTCACATGTTCCGCACATGGCAGGGTAGGCAATGGGAACGTGGGAACCTAGAGTTAAGTTCACCTATGGAATTCAACGCCGCGCTTTGCCTTGTTACCCAGAGCGAAAAAATGAAAAAAATCAATATTTTAATAGAAAATATTAAATATTTCATTTCCTCGAGTGTGGATCGAACCCACAATTTCGAACCTCACTCGAGGAAATATATATATTTAATGTTTTCAAATCAATAATTTTTAATGTTTTCATTTTTTTCGCTCTGTTAAGGCAAAGCGCGGCGTTGAGTTCCACCACTCAACATGTAATGTCTCAAATTTAGCGAAAAAAAAGAACGGAAGTTGAACGGAGTATCTTAACATTAGGTTCCCAAGTTCCCTCTGCCTACCCTGACATGTGCGTGATACAGCGTGAAGCTAAAAAATAACTATTAGAATAGATTTATATTTGGTATACTTTTTAATTTGTTGTAGTTCTTTCAAGTTCTCTCTATTTTATTATCTTTAGTTTTTAGTCTAAAAATAATACTTAACTTACTTTCGAAAACAATTCATGCGACTTGCACATGATGCGCTAAACACAGCAATTAGTACGTACTTAGTGGTAAAATATTTAAATTGTGCCTTATCTGTAACTGTAATTCAGCAGGTCATTCGGCTTTTCAGGAGATTTATGAACTCGTGAACGTCGTATCCCGGAACTTCCGAACGCAGGGGATTTCCCGCTTATGATTGAGCGAAGGGTTTGGTTGGTTTTGCAGTATTTAGAATAAATATGCGTGGAAAAATCATACATTATTTCATGTATTAGAGCTCTAAAAGATACTTAAGTAGCTGAAATATCTAACTTATGTCTCGAATTAGCTACGTTATTGTTATTTTACAAATAAATCTAATAAATATTTAACTATAATTTGTTAATAACTTGCCTCTTTATTGATAAAAAAATTAAGAATATTTTTTTGAAAGAGGTTCTGTTAAGATTCTGAAGGCCTTCAAATAATTATACCGAGAAGAAAGAAAATGTTTAAGCAAAGAAGTTTCTTAAAAGTTGCCTGAAAAATTATGAAAGGGTTATTATTCAAGAAATGCCCAAACAACCAACTTAATTATATAACTTTGTATCAAAATTTTGAAAGAAGCGTCATTTTTTTCTATTCAAGTTTAATTTAAACGATTTTGACTAAATATAATAATTATGAATTAAAATTCATCCATTTTAATACTTATATATCTCAATTTTTTTTCAGCTTCTCGCTGTAAGGTTCTGCAAGGTAGGGTAGGTAAAGGGAACTTGGGAACCTTGCGTTAGGACACTCCGTTCCATTTTACACTTTTCGCCGAATATGATTAATTGCTTGTTAGGTTCCGAAATTCAACGCCGCGCTATTACTTATTTCCCAGTGCGACGAAATTAAAATAATTAATATAAAAGTTCCGCAAGTGGGAATCGAACCCACAATCTGTTACGTTTGCACGCTTGTGCCCCTTCGCTTAGGCCTTATAACAAAAATAATAAAATGAAAAACAAGCTCTAAGCTTTATTAAAACAACGCCTTAACCAACGCGTAATTATTATTTAATATAGTATAAAAAAATATTATCCTTACTATATTAAAAAATTGGCTTAACATTTTCTGCTTAGCAAAAAATAATTAAATAACTCTATATATGTAAAAAAAACATCATATTTCAGTGCCCAGACGTGAGGCACGAAACCTAGCCGAGCACCTGCTCTTGTTTGCCATTTAAATTATTGAACCATTAGTAAGGCCTTGGTGACTACGTACAAACACTTTGCGCTTTGTTGATTATTGAGATTTAATAGACTTAATGGGTCTACAGTCGTTTGTGTCTGTGGGAAATAATTGGAGCTTTATAATTACTCAAGGTGGAGTAATGTCAAATAAAATATTTATTTCATCAAGGAAAGTAAGAAGTAAATTAAAATTAAGAATTACAGTTGTAACATTGTCTACACTGTATCTCAATTCTTTAGTTTCAGACAAACATTTTACTTGACAATTACTTGTAATCAAAAAAATAAATCTACAAGATTAAAATATTTAAGCATTTAAATTTCTTTTAATTTCAAGAAAATGAGAGTAGAGAGTACAAAATTCTTAATGCAAACTTATAACTATTAACTTAAATTGAGGCCTGTCGTGGCACAAGCGTGTGACTGTAACCGACAGGTTGTGGGTTCGATCTCCGCTTGAGGAAATGAAATATTAAATATTTCTAATTAAAATATTTAATATGTTAATTTCTTTTATTAGAATATTATTATTAAATTTTAAATAACACTAATGTATTCAGTTTCTTAGTAGAACCATTAGTTAACCGGTAATGACATACATAAACAGCCTTAGGTTAACTTAGGTATAAGTACTTCCTTGCTTGTTTTAGATTTAATAAGGTTAATAGCTTTATAGTTATTCATGAATATTCTATTTGTATTAAAGCAAGTTTCGCAATGACGCTAAGTTACTGCTATGTAAAAGTTCATTATACTTAGTTTTGTTATTATAGACTTTGAGTATGGCGAATATTTAAAAAAAACAGCAATACTCTGTAAGCCAGTGTAGGTATCCCAAAATCCCAGGTGGATTTTGGGAACCTAATGTTAAGACACTCCGTTACGTTCTCCACTTTCTGTGGAATATCAGACAGCGTGTTAAAACGCAGGACTCAACGGGAAGAAGAAAACGTTAAATATTTCATTTGAAAATAATTAAATATAAATTATTAATATAAACTATAAACTTTGTTATATACTTAAATTAATACTTTATATTTTATATTATGAAACTTTAAATATTTTAAAATTTATTTTATAGATATATGTATATCTTGTAAGCAGATGTCAAGATTTTGGATATAAATATCACCTGGCAATAGCCAGGCCACACATTAACACGTCACAACACACATCAAATATTAATTTATTATATTAGACATCGTTCCATAAAGTAGTATAGATATTACTTTAAAGCTTATATAACAATTTAGAGTACAAAGTTTCATACAAACAGAATGAGAGATCATTTTGTCAGGAGCAAGTTTAACGTCGTCGATAAGCGTGAAGTTTGGCGACAGATGTTTTGTATCGATACAAGTTGAACAGTTGAATGTTGTTATATTTCATGGATATTGTAAAATATTATAATAAAACAAATTATTTTATACAAATTATCTCCATTATAAATAAAAAGCTTAGTTCCAACACGTTACAGAAGTAATCTTAAGACTGTAGAGAAAGAGTAAGAGAGGATTTGTAATAAAATCTACGGTAACAGGATTTTGAAGTCTTGAATTTCATTCAAACACTGTTGCAGCAAATGACTATTAAATCAATTATAATAAGAACGAAATCATACTAATAATAGTTGCAATTAAAATACATCAAAAAATAATATCAATGTTGGCCTAATCTTTATGTTATATCCAATACTAAATCTATATTATATAATATATCTTTCAAGTCTTCCAGAGAGATTAAATTTTAAATATAAAACGAGGAGCATACGTAAACAAAATAAAATCTATTGTTCAAAAACCTTCCACCGAGCGAGCTGGCGCCTTGCCAAGTGCTAGCTTGTATTAATTACGCGACCGGTACTTCGGCGATTTCGTTAACATTTCTATAACTTTACGTTCATATAGCTTCCACAAACTTATGCTAAAAGTCCGTTAACATTTTAGATTTATAAAATAAATATTTGCCAATCGTTAATTAACGCCCGTCACAAAAGTGTCCTTTTTAAATTAACGTTCATATGCAAAAGAATTTTTTGTTAGTGTTATTTCACACTTAGTAATAAAAAAATACTTATATTTAGTAAATACATTTTTATTCAAATTTACTTTGAGTTTTCTTTAAGTTCCC
This sequence comes from Eueides isabella, assembly GCA_019049475.1. NCBI lineage: Eukaryota > Metazoa > Arthropoda > Insecta > Lepidoptera > Nymphalidae > Eueides > Eueides isabella. The sequence goes on along the minus strand of CM032399.1, from coordinate 3,606,255 downwards.
AGCTTGTGTTCGTTGTACCTGAACGTAGAATAACCGTCGTAAGAAAACGTTTATTACTCCTGAGTCTAAATAGCTTTAAAGTATAGAAGACGCTATATTTACAAGACGCTGCTACACCTACCTAACAAGAAATTGTATGTTGTTCTTATGAAGCAAAGACATTTTCGTGCATAGCGCACAGTTGCTTATCTTCGAGTATAATTTGTTTTATAATAATATTTAGTATAAATGAAGTCCCGATGTTTTACAATAGCTTTACTTTGTATTTATTGTAAAACGGCGAGTAAATAGTACTTTGTTTATAAAGAAAATGTTTACCAAAATAATAAGTATTATTTCTGTTTTACCAAAAATGGAATAAAATATTAAGAGGCCTGTCGAAGCGCAACAGCACAAGCGCGTGACTGTAACCGATAGGGTGTGGTGTGGGTTCGATGACCACCCGAGGAAATGATTTATTTAAGATTTACAAACTAAATATTTATTGTTTTTATATCTTTGGTATTCTGGTAACACGGAAAAGGTCGGCGTTGAGTTCCGCCACTCAACACGAAACCTCAATTTCGGCGGACAGTGGGGACCGGAAGTAGAACGGAGTGTCTTAACACTAGGTTTCCAAGTTCCCCCCTGCCTACCCTGCCATGTGCGGGATACGGCGTGAAGCTAAGTAAATAAGAAGATCACAATAATTATAAATAATGTAAAGATTAATATTTTTCATTAATATTTACTTCTGTAACTATCGAAAGATAATTTAATTTTATTGTGTTTTACGCCACATTCGTAGTCTACGCTACACATTATACATTTGTAGATTTTATTAAATCTTCCAGCTGACGCTTACTTTTCGTTAGGAAACTCAGAAACGACCAAGAATATGATTTTAACAAATTAGATCAAAGCGGATCAACGCTATTCCACCCTGACACGGGTCGAGGGTATAAGTGAACTAAAAAATTCATATTAAAGGTCATCAATTTCCAGAGAACGTAACTTTAAGCACAATAAGGGAAAAGTTTGGGGAAAACCAAAACTGGGCTTGACTACATTGTTTTCGACTTGTTTGGTATACTCGATGACGCCTATCGTGGTGCAGCGACACAAACTTGTGACTCTTAACAACTGTTTGTAGACTCCTACTCAAAGAAGTGAAATATTTAATATTTTCATGCCTTCGTTCTAGTAGCGAGGTAAAGTGCGGCGTTGAGTTCCGCCACTCAGCACGCAATGCCTCAAATTCGAACGAAATTAACGAAACGGAGTGTCTTAACACTATGTTCCCAAATTCCGTTCCGGCCTACCCTACCATATCAATTCTTTTCTAGCGAAACAAAAACTCTTTTTTTTTCATACACACATAAAACATAACTAAAATGAATTATGATTTATATAAATATTCATTTTAGTAATGTAAAACTTCTTTGTCTAATATAAATAAATATTCACAAAGCTTTCACAGTGCCCCTGATCCGATAGTAAAGTAAAAGCGAAAACTATTTTGCGGTCGTATGATCCGATTATGCATGTTTAAATTTTGCAGTATGATAGTTATTAAGTTTGTTAGTAAATTTATGTTTTTACTTACGTAGAGTATTTATGTTTTGAGGTTTTTATAGTGGCATATACTTATTTAATAGTGAATTTAAGTATATGCTAGATTAGTTTTAATATTTTTGTTAGGTTTGTATTTATAATATATATTTTTTTAAGTATACGTGTATATATTATTTTTAAACATTAAAAACTCATATACAACTGTAGTAAGCACATATACCAAACCGACCCACAATAACAGATTCTAATATATCTATTGTAACGAAACAATGGTTTTTAATTATTTCATAATTTATAATTTTAAAGTAACATTATTTTCTTACTTACGGAGGTCTTCTCTAAGTTGCTGATATTTAAATAATTATTACCTGAAATAAAAGAGAAAAAATAAAATCAATGAAAGGAACTTAATTAAAAAAGAACATTCAACATTGTTAATTATATATACCTACTCTGTGCAAAATCCGAGCATCGAGTTATTCGATCCGCCATTTAACGGGAAAAATGTCCCTAACTTACTCTGCTAGAGCCTTATACGCTCATATAAAAATATAATATATTACTGAACACACTTTTATCTAATTTCACGGTGTACGTCGCAAAAAGCAGGGTAGAAAGGACTTAATATTAAGACATTCTGTTCGTAAATTTCAGTTCATTTTTTTTAAATCAATGCGTATTGATGATTGGCAAAAGTCAATGTTGGTATTTGTCTTGGTACAACACCAGAAAAATAAAAATAAAATTTCCGCATAATTGGAATCGTATCTACAACTGTCGCTTTAACAGTCACTATAGCGCTGAGCCACATTGGCCTCAACATATCCGTAGTGCACTATAGCCAAAAAAAAGGAACAGTAAAATAATAAAATACTCGAATAATTAAAAAGTTTCTCCGTAGAAACAATTTGAACAGTTTAAAACAGTGAAATTATGTTAATGCGAGAGATAATCTTGCTGGTGTTGAAAATTCTGCAACTTCGCTCATAACTCGGTTTTGTCAGTTGCCATCGTTACCAACGTGCTTCGAAAAGTTTTTCATATATTATAATAAAATTAAATAATTTTGATACAACTTTTATGTCATTTATTTTATCCTAGTCGTTATTGTATCTACAAAAAGAATGTGTGAAATATATAAAATAATCACTCTTTTTTATGGTATCAGTATTGCCAAGGCAAAACCTATTTCGACGACAGACGTATCCTAACTCTGCCTAAGTACGTCATATACATTTCGTTTCTAAGAGTTAACCATTTATGTTCTCAAATCGAAATCCTTATATTCAATAATATTCATCACAATTCCTCATTGGCTTTAGAACAAACTTAGTAACTTATATATGCACTATTCTAGTTGAAACTATTGCAATTTGACCTTTCACTATATCTTGAAAAGAAAACTTTTGCATCGATCAGTCTTGTTATCTGCACAATGGAACAAAGGCACTGCGAAGCTGAAATAGGTTTTTGATCGACTATATAGACATTGCCGAGTTTAATTTTTTTCAAGTTTGTTTCTGATGGAAAATATATTTTAGTAAAAATATTTTTTACACAGACTTTATCATTTAAAACTTTTCTTCTTTATTTCAATAAGTTTTTATGAACATTTCAAAGATTTGATAGATTTTCATGTCACATTTAAGAAGAAGATAACAATCATTATGTGACATCCCAGGTCAAGGCTAATAAATAGCTTTTATATGAAGCCAAGTTATCACATGTTTGTTGAAGTTTTATGGACAAAAAATCGCATGATGAGTCGATGTGCAGTCGAGTTTCCGTTAGATTTTAGTGTTTAGTATCGATGACCTGCTTAAATAGTTTCCTGTCGAAGGTTTAAAATTTAACTTAACATTATTTTACACATTTTCCTAAATAAGCCAAGGAGAACTAGTAATAACAATAAACATTGCAATCTATCCCAGGAAGCAAATATGTACTTTGTGTACCGACACTGAGTAAACTTACTTCCGTAATCGGAATGAATCTACAACCATCGCTAAACTACATTCAAAATTTTACCTTTAGGGTCCTCTAGCATTAATATATATGAACATATGAACATACATAGATTTAGTTTCGTTAGCGCCAAGTCACATACGTAAAGCTAAAGCTAAATTAATTTTGAGACTACCTACTGTCGACCAAATCTCATTTCAGGCAACTTTACTAGATACGCTCTTGAATTTTGCTCTTAAATTTTTAGTGTCAAAACACTCCATTCCCCGCATTCCACCCAATTATTAAGGCGTGTTGAGGGATGAGAATGAGAATAATCAGAACATAGGCCAAAACTTGTTTAATTGTTTTAATAATTTAAATACAGTGCACGTGTTATAACCATTTACCTGTAAACACACCAGAATAGCAGTTTTAAACGACATTCCTAAATAAGTAAAACGGGGACCACTGAATCATCCTGGTTACATTCTTTCATTTTGGTCAGGTGCTTGCCGCAGAATTTTTTAACAGAAAAGCTCAAATATCGTCCTCTCCATCTGGATACGTGCTGTAACCTCTCTCTTTATTACTTATGATTTTTTTTTTGATCTTTTAACACAGCGAGGCGTTGAGTTCCGCCAATCAACACGCAATGCCTCAAATTCGGGAACGGAAGTGGAACGGAGTGTCTTAACACTAGGTTCCCAATTTCCCTCTGTCTACCCTGCCATGTGCGGGATACAGGGTGAAGCTGAGAGATTTTAACAAAATTATATTACATAGAAAATCATTACGATACATAACTCTGTCTAATCGCTAACGTTGTTTCTTTTTTATAATTTTATTATGTTAAAACACTGCACTGCGTATATTTCGTTATTTTTAAAATAATTTTAGTCTGCGCCATCAAACATTAAAAAAATACATAATTTCGCAGGATATTTCAACATGATTTTTGTATGTAGGTCATTGAAATTCAGGTTGCGTTAACAAAGGAATTGTAACCGAGCGGCCGCTGTGTAAACTCACGTCGCATCTCAATTCACGGAGCCTAACACTCTAAATATTACAATTGAAATTTAATCTTTTATACTTTTGCTTACATAATACAAATTAAAGCAATATTTTTTACCATAAAGCTAGCTATTATTAGTGTCTAACCGCTCCAAGAAAAAATAATAAATTATTATAAATAAAAAAAAAAATATTATTTAAAAACAAATTAAATGAAAAGCTTTTAATAACATTCGAGTTAGCAAAACAGTCGGAGAAAAAATGTTAAATCTTAGTTACATGATGATGATAATCTTGAAAATTATTTTATCCTATACGAAGTTCAAATATGCCACCATCTTATATCATTAATGCTATAGTATGAAACAGTTTACCTGCAGTTCACTGCATTTAGTTTTTCTTTACGACCTCATTCATCTAGTGCATAAAATACATACATATTTTACTGTCATACATATTGTTTTTTCAGCTACACAATATATCCCGCACACAGCAGGGTAGGCAGAGGGAACCAAGGAACCTAGTGTTAAGGCACTTTTTTTTCCATTCTCTTTAATCGCTTTCCATCGACTTTAGGGATTTGTGTGTTAAGTGGCGGAACGCAACGACGCGTTTTGCTCTATTACCATAGAAAAATAATGAAAATTTTAAATATTTAAATTTCTGGAGTTGAGATCTATCGCAATTACAGACCCAAGCTTGTGCATCTAAGCCACGGCAGTAGCCATCTCAGCAAATTTTGAATAACTTATTTAAACAATGAGCTTCATCCCACCTGACTGTATTAATCATACATACATAAAGTCAAACGATTCTTTTCCCAAGGTAAATAAAGTTATATTACGTTGTCTACAGTGCACACCAATAATAACTTTTATAGGCAATTTTTAAATACATTAATTATTTTCTGGACATTTTGTCATTTAAAAAGTAAAACATTCTCAATATTTAACTTTTTAATAAAACACAATTTTTTAGTGCTAAGTAAGAATTATGTATCAGGCAACGTTTATTCTGCATTACGTTTATATGGATGAATAAAACTTTATATAATAAGTTATGCAAACCTCAGACTATGCTCAAGCTATGCATTAATTAGCATGAGTTGTAAAATCTATGGTTGTCGGTTCGATTCTCATTTAGAGTACTGAATTATTCAATATTTTTATTTCGTCGCTCTGGTAACGAAGCGGCGCGTTGTGTTCACCACTAATTACTTAATGCCTCGAGGATTTGACGGAAAGTGGGAAACGGAGTGTTGTAACACAAGATTCCCTCTGCCTATAATATGGTAAAAAAGCTAAAAAATAAATAAAAAAGGAGATAATAATATCAGATAAAAGTAATAGTATTGCATTAAGCTGAGCTTTAAAAATAATAACCATGTCAGTTACACGATAAACATCAAAATGATTACGGTAAAACATAAAAAAAAACCCTTTAAAACAAACGTCATTGTAAATTACACGGTCATTAAATAGTAATAAAATGGGAGTGGGCGTGACAGATAACACAATCAAACTGATTGGTAAACTTGTGTATGTCATTTTGTTTGTGAACGTAGGCTGAATAATAAGTATTTTATTCTAATATTAATAAATAATATGCAGTGTGTATTGTTTATTATTGAGACCGTCGGCGTAGCTTTAGGTTTGATTGTCATTTGGATATTAATTATTAAAATATTTTTTTTTTAATATTATTTGTGATAGTAAAACATATTTTGTTATTTAGTAAGGCAATTATAAATCGTTGTCATCAATATTTATTCCAGTGCTGCCTTGTTGTGTTGCAATGTGCCTTGAAAACCAAGCGAAAAAAGATAAGTGTTGTAAAGTAAATTCTGCGATAAGATATAATACATCCAACATTATTACTTATCCTTTCTTATAAAAAAAAACTAAATCAGAATATTTTAGGTGAGTTTAATAATTGTTTAATATTAACCAAAGCACTTTATATATAAATAAGTAAATAAAACAAAAAACAGTTGTTTTGTTATAATTCGATTTGGTTGATGTAATAAGCATACTTCAGCCTCCGTACAATTTTATTACCTACTTAAAAAAACTACTTATTTCAATTGCTAATAAAAAGAGAGAAATTTTCTTCTAATTGAATTGTCTTTTTGTAGTAGTATTCTCGTATTATCTCGTTAAAAGCGTTATCTAACTCTCAAAAGAGAAAACCACTTTGTTGGACCAATGCCGAAGTGTCCGACTTCAAGACCTGTTCGCACTTATGGCGCCACCCTCTAATTGATTTTATATGTTTGAAGAAAACGTCGCTTTCAGGAAACACTACTACATTTTCCAGTGTTATCTATAAGAAAAATAATATTAATATAATGCAATTTTATTAGTGAATAGAAGTTTTTTGTCTCTTATCTCTCATAAAACATTTAGAACTTCTCTATTCCTTAGATTTAAAGAGTCAACATTTGAAGAAAATCAGGCGAGCGGAGAAGATTTAAATACATTGTTTTATTATCTATTTACCGTCATTTCGTAAATCTTCTCATAATAGCTTATTTTGGGAATACGAAACATTATATAACAAATACCTGGAATATAGCCAAAGGTCAAGATATAATTTACCGCAAGATTACATGTGCAGTATCTCAAACAGCGTTTCCAACGTGTGCATGGATACTCCACCTTGCTGCCAATGAGAATACCTGCTTGATGGTAGTACTTGTCTCAGTAATTAAATTCAAATTTAAATACAAAATATGTTTTATTCAAATAGGCTTTAGCAAGCACTTTTGAATCGTCACGAACATAAAATTACCACCGGCTCGGAATGTGGTTCTGCTGAGAAGAGCCGGCAAGAAACTCAACAGTTGCTCTTTTCAATATTGAATAGTTACAGTTTTATTTTTTATTACATTAGTATCTAAACTGCATGAAATTCAAACGACCTTAATTAAATACATTTTTATCATCCAAATATTCATGGACAGTGTAGTGCGCTTTCTTAATTAACATAACTTAAAACTTCTCTAGTGGCAAATTTAAAATACACTGCGGAATACTATTATATATACGTATACTGTCAAAACAATGAACCTGCTATTCTTATATTGTGCTAAATTTCATTTTAGAACAATTTGAGCTATACGTAGAGTGACTTGGCCTAGCAGCCATTTGACTGTATGCGATGTTTGGTTTAAGCTTTCTTGGCACGTGCACTGCTGTTACATAGGATAAAGTATTAATATGTTATGTTTTACTCGAAATAATTTGACCATGAATTTTACCCTATTACATGTAGAATCTCAGCAAAAACTGAAAGGTAATTGCCAAAAACGTGTTATATATCTTACTAAAATAATAATAAGATTTCTTATGAAATATAAATATGTTTTATTATAAACAAGAGAAGTTGTGGATTTGACCTCACTCCTCGCTCTGGCGAAAAAAAGCTTATTTACTTAGCTTCACGCTGTATGCCGCACATGGCTGTGTATGCAGAGGGAACGTTGGAACCTAGTGTTAACACACTACGTTCTACTTTGTGCCTGTTGGCTGGCGGAACTCAACGCCGCGTTTTGTCTCCTTGTAACAGAGTGAAGAAATGAAAACATTAAATATTTAAATTGAAAATATTAGATAGTGGGGATCGAACCCACAACCTGTCGGCTAGAGTCACACGCTTGTGCCGCTGCGTCATGACAGGTCTGTCTTAATACTAGGAGTGTTTTAATACTAGATTCCCAGGTCCTCTCTACACAGCTATTTGCGGGATACACACAGCGTGAAACTAAAAAATAAGAAAAAAAAAAGAAAAAATCATAATATAACATTGCATTCAGCCAGTCCGAACCGTTATGTAGTCATATCTAATGCTACACTCTGCAGTACGCGAAGTAGCGACGTAGCACAGTAATGAGATATTAATGGGATATCGATGTTCTCAGAAACTACTTCTGAAACAATATTCTGAACTACAAGTGTCCATAATTGATAGCGTTCCAAGGATCACAATTTCAACGGCTAAGTAGACCTTGTACTCGATATTGTGAAAATCGTTCAGGCGATGATATATCTCATGTGTAAAGGTAGTTACACTCGACACTTATAGCATATTTCTTACAGAGAAGACTCAAGCTTTTATTGCTAATAGTAATTATGTTTCAATTAAAATATACGATATGCTTTGAAAATGTTTATAGTGTATTTCAATATCTTAGTACTGTTGAGTCAATGAACAATATAGTATATGTATTATAGGACATAGTATATGGCAGAGTAACTTTACAGTAATCATTCCTAACAATGCCTATGATCTTACTTCAACAATTATTTAAACTTAAATATTTTCCATAGCTCTGAAAATCTATATCTCTATTACTAAGTAAATTGTAAACATTTATACAACGCACCAAAAAATGAGCAGCATTTTAAATACAAGAACAAAGTTTGGAAGTTAAAATGAAATTCCGCTCCTGATCTTTATTGCTCTAATAAATCATATGAGGACCTCACATCGCCGGAGGGACGAAACTCAAAGTTTATATGAGAGCCTTGTAAATTATTATATTTATTACGGTTAGATGCGAGAAAATTAAGATTATGTAATATCCCATATTCATTAAAACAACAATATCATGTTAATATAATTTATAATCATCTATTTGGTTTTTAGTTTGGTAGTGCAGTATCCGGTGTTAAAATAGTACCACTCCCATTGTTCCTGTGAGGATCGTAAAAGGCAGCATCAACTTTCACCTTCCTAACGCTACGGTCACAAACGAACAGTTCCAAATAGGACGATTATGGTAATAACCACCTTTTGATAGACACGGGTTATGCCCTACTATTCCTAGTTACAATAGCGGAACTACAGATCTAAAGTATTCACTAGGAATATGAATTTATAGTTTTGTCTGAGCCTGAAGTTCAAAGAAATTAAAGGTACCATAGAAATTTATCTAGTCATATTCGTTTTATTAAAAGTATATTAAAATTACGTATCGTTCATTTAGGATAATTCGGGCGATTAGCTTGATCCTTTATTCATTAATCTTTAAACTTCACGGTAAATTAATTTGTGTATCTGCTAATAATAGCACACATATCCAAGATTAGCAGTAAAATGATAAATTAGTTAATTGCTTTTATTAATTTACTCAATTATAAACGGAAGAACGAAGAATTGAGATAATATCAAGTGCGTTATAATACACAAAATAATTGTAAAAAAAAAAAAATATATAATTCTTATATTAAAGTAAATTTTGTAAAATATATATAAGTAATATTTTATTAAATCAAATGAAACTTTTAAATACGGACACCATGAAATAATAACCAAGTAACTTTATCGTTTGAGACCAATCCTAAGCTACATTCCACGAATAGCTTTAAACTTTGCACATTATCGATAATGCTACCGTCACATTGTCAGTCTATTATTTCAAACCACCACACTCTCAAACTTTACGTAAGTGTACGTGACAAACGAGCACGTTAAATAATAGTCGAGATCAAGCAAATAGCATATATTCAAAATGACTTGGTCGATATTATAAAAATGTTTAGCGTTATCAAAAAATATATGACAAAATAATCATAAGCATCACGCTGTATCCCGCACATGGCAGGGTAGGCAGAAGGAACTTGGGAACCTAGTGTTAAGACACTCAGTTCCACTTCCGTTTCCCAGTTTTCGCTAAATTTGAGGCATTGGATGTTGAGTGGCGGAACTCAACGCCGCGCATCAAGTTATATAATTAGGGTAATCAAACATAAATAGTAACATTGCTATTTAAATTATTGTAAACCTAAAGGGACAAACTTTACACACAAGGGACACTCCAAGAACCCGTGAACACCATATTACTTAACATAGTGATATCTTTAAACTTCAAATACTATTCAATCGGTATTAATATCATGCAAGCTCATGTAATTAGTGTAAATTTTTCAATTTGTATGTTATTAAAACTGTAATGGACGTCTCGCGACGATTTATACAACGCTCGTCGCTGTGAAATATACCGCTAAATATCAAACGTCCACTCATTTGCTGGTCATAATGAATCATAATAGTTGCACATTATAATTTGATAGCAAAATTCAAAGATCTGGCCATATATTGAAAGCAAGCAGCTTAATGCCTTTCTTTTACCCATATAATGGGGTAGGTAAAAGAAACCTAGTGATAAGGTCATCAATCCGTTTCTCACACACCGTCCAGTACGAAAACCTCGAAAAGCTTTACGGGGAAATTCAACGCCGCGCTTTATACAGTGCTTTCAAGATAAGCCTTTCGAAAAAAAATATGTGTACCACTTATTCTTTTTATTGTATCTTAATTTGTTAACGTTAGTCATATATGGCATTTTATTTTGTTGGTATAGTGTGACTATATATTTACAGTATTTTAAACTTAAGGATTTAAAATAACTATTTACCTGTCATATAATAAAGATAAACACTGTTTATAGTGACAGCTGACGTTTGACGCTAACTTAAATGTCAATTTTATCGGTCCTTTGACCATTTTTTGTTGTATTTACGACGGCAGTTAGAGTATTATTCTAAAACAATTATCAGTACTACTACAATGGTGAAAGTACACTTTTTATTTTATTATTTTTCCATGTTACTATTAATATTTATGATTTTTAAGGTTCATTTAGCTAATAAGCGAAATGATTTATTATATATTTCTCTAACTTTATTTTAGTATTATAAAAATGTAATTTTATAGGAACATGATTTTAAATGTAGGTGTATTCCTTACAACTTTATTAATTAGAATATGATAGCAGGTATGTTAATTGTAAGATATTAATTGTCGATAGAATTTTTTTTAATTTATTTATAGCTACTAGTATAGTTGTCATTGCAAATTATATTTTATTTATTTTTATATGTATATATAAATATATATATTTCTTCTGTCAATATATTATAATCTATAATGAGCCAAATATTAAATGTATCTAACAGTTCATTGAACGCCAATAGTATATATGATTCTGCTACTGATTCTGATGTTAGTTTTCACAGCACCTCTTTGCCTTTAAATACGCTTTTAGATTCTAAATTCTCCTCTGTTCCCAAAAATTTTAATGTCATACATATAAATTCCCAAAGTATCCCAGCCCATTATTCCGATCTTGTTTCCTCTCTTGACGTAAAAAATATCCATGCTATACTTGTATCAGAGACATTTTGAAACCTTGTCTTCCTTCCACTTCCTATTCCATTCCTGGCTTCCATCTGATACGAAATGATCGTTTAAACAAAGGTGGTGGTGGTGTAGCTATTTATCTCAGGAGTCATATACCTTTTACAATATTAGATAAATCCCACTGCCAGCTTACACAATCTGCTGAACATATTTTCGTTGAGCTTCTGTTTGGTACCTTAAAGGTACTCTTAGGTGTCTTTTATAGCCCATCTTTACACATAAATTATTTTGAGTCACTTGAAATTTTACTAGAGAAATATGTATCTACAGTAGATCATACAATTTTGATGGGTGATTTTAACACATGCCTTATCAAAAATGATAAGCGTGCTAAATCTCTTAAAAATGTAGTCGACAGCTCAAATTTACATGTATTATCATCTGGTGCTATTCATTTTTTTCCGCATTGCTCTCCTTCGCTTCTTGATCTCATCATTGTTTCCTCTAAAGATCGTGTTAATTTCCATGGCCAACTCCCGGCCGAAGCTTTCTCCTATCATGACCTAATTTATCTCTCCTACAAAATAAGACCACCAAAGTTAAAACCTACAATTGTCATGCGTCGAAACTTTAAAAATTTTGACAATCAAAAATTTCTTTACGACCTTAATTTAATTGACTGGGGAAGTGTTTTTGCCGCGTCATCAGTGGATTTGAAAATTAACATCTTCAATTCCATTTTATCTGAGCTTTTTGATGTCCATGCACCCTTAAGGCCTATTAAGCTTAAACACCTGCCTGCACCTTGGTTGACGCCAGATATAAAAGCTCTAATGACTAGACGCAACAATGCCAAAGGTAAGTATAAACGTAATCCATCTGATATCAATTTACATAAATATAAACGTTTCCGCAATGAGTGTAACAGAGTGTGTAGAGATGCGCAGCGAAGTTATATTCACCAATCGTTGGATATAAAAGATGCAGGGAAGATGTGGCGATTCCTTGAGACAATGGGTATTGGGCGACAAACTAAGGAGGCGTACCCAAATATTGACATTAATAGTCTCAACAGACATTTTGCTTCGGTACCAGCGCATATTTTAAATAAGTCAAATACGCTTCGCAGTCTTAAGTTACAACCTAAGCAAGATGTGATTGATTTTGTATTTGCTAAAGTCACGTCTAATGATATTATAAGTAACATTAAAGGTATTCACTCAGACGCCATAGGGGGTGATGGCATCAGTCGTAAGATGCTACTACTATCCCTTGATACTATACTTCCAGTCCTTTGTCATATATTTAATTTTTCCTTATCGTCCAGTTCATTTCCCAATGCATGGCGAGCAGCGCTCGTTATCCCGGTTCCCAAAATTCCTTATCCCTCATCATATTCACACTTCCGCTCTATTTCTGTCCTACCTTTTCTTTCAAAAGTTCTCGAGCGTATTGTTCATTATCAAGCTTCTCAATTTATAGCTAAACATGACCAATTGAGTATATTTCAGTCGGGATTTCGCCCTGGGCACAGTACTACCACTGCGTTAATTAAGGTATGTGACGACATTCGCTTTGGGATAGATAACAAGCAGATTACTGTCTTAGTTCTGCTCGACTTCTCCAATGCATTTAATACCGTAGATTTTGACATTTTGCTTGCTACTCTTGAACAAATAAATTTTTCCACTGACGTTATCAAATGGTTCCACTCTTATCTACACAATCGTCAACAGAGTGTTAGTTACAATAATAAAATTTCAATTCCTTGTTACCTAAAAGCAGGAGTACCACAGGGAGGAGTATTGTCTCCATTACTTTTCTCAGTATTTATTAATACCTTAACCAACTTACTTACCGTACCGTTTCATCTATACGCTGATGATCTGCAAATATATGTATCGGCACATATTGAAGATATCTCAAAAGCTATTGAACGAATTAATCGTAATTTACAAACAATTTTTTTGTGGTGCAAATCTCACGGCTTAAGCTTAAATGCAAATAAATCACAGTATATTATAATAGGTAGTCAAAGACAAATTGCTAAGCTCAACTCTCTACATTTGCCACCTGTTATACTTGATGGTATCCCTATTCCTTACAGTAATTCCATTAAAAATTTAGGCATCACCATGGATGACACTTTGTCTTGGGCTCCTCAAATTTCAAATATTCGCCGTAAAATATTCGCGACAATGGGATCTCTCAAGAAATGGAATAATTTTCTTCCAATAAAAACAAAAATATTACTTTCCACTTCCCTCCTTCTCCCTATTATTGACTACGCCGACACTTGTTACCTTGACTTATCACAAGAACGCCTAGACAAGTTAGAACGTTTACAAAATCTCTGCATCAGATATATATTTGGGCTGAAAAAGTTCGATCATATATCTGAATATCGTGATAAGCTTCAATGGTTAACGGTGCGGCATCGTCGATATTTCCATACCCTATGTACTCTTTATTCCATTCTATTCCATCCTAACACTCCTCGTTACCTTAAAGAGCGCTTTACTTTCCTGGGTTCCGATCCTACGCTTCAGCTGAACCTACGCTCCAAAAGTGATAATAAATTAAAAATACCTGTTATTAACACAGTTGGTTATAAAGAATCTTTTACAGTAAAAAGCGTTTTTTTTGTGGAATGATTTGCCACCTTATATTCGGCAATCAAAATCTCTCAATATATTCAAGACATCCCTAAAGCGTTACTATTTGGCACAACAAAAATAATATATGGAATATTTATGTATATATCCTACCTATAAATATGATATACATTATGTATATATGTGTGTATGTATGTATAAATATATATATATATATATATATATATATATATATATATATATATATATATATATATATATATATATATATATATATATATATATATATATATATATATATATATATATATATATATATATATATATATATATATATATATATATATATATATATATATATCTATATTATTTATTTATTTGTTTACGTTTTAGTACGTATTTTTTCATATATATTAATATTTTAAATTAATTTAGTTTATGTTTATTTTACTCTTTATTATTTTATGCACAACCAAGATTTCCTCTACTACTTGTTTTCTTTAAAGGTTACCTGTAAGAGATCACTAATAGTGATAAGGTCGCCTTTGCATACTATATCTATGTGTAAAATGTTAATGTATCGTTTTTGTTGGTTATTATTATTTATTTTTTTATTATTATTTCTTTCTTGTCATGTAACGGCTGCATTATTATTATGATTATTATTTTTTGTATGCAATAAAGAGTTTTATCTATCTATCTATCATGATCATTAATTGCTCAGTAAATTACGTATACTCACCGAAATTGGAAAATATGTTTGAAAAACGCATAATAATAAATAGTTAGTTACAGTAAGTTTTGCTGTACATATAATTCAGTATAAATTATATTTCAATTTCATAGTCTTCAATTTATAACAAATAATACTCAGGAAATATTATTTAAAAAGAAGTTCATCCATCCCTTAATTTGCGTAGAACATAGAAGAACAACTTTCTTATACGTTACAATTGAATAAAAATAAACCGACTTCTAATATAAAATAGTACAAGCGAAAAAAGCTGGGCGTTAAGTTCTGGCATTAACACTGTCTCAGAATCCGGCGCAGAGAAAACACGAGTGTTGTAATAGTAAAGAAGTAGATAGTATAGTAGATAAAGAAAGACCATATAAATATAGGTATACAACTTCGAATTGAAAAAAAAAAAACATTGAGTTTGGGCTGTTAATAAAATACTTCCACTGTAGTAGCAGTAATTTGTTTCTTACAGAAAGTGGTACAAAAAATAGTAGCAATATATCCTAAGAAAAGCACCGGTTCTACCTCAAAGGTAGCTTTGCGGTATTTTTCTTTGTCGCGAAACATTAACTACATATGTTGGTCGGCGTGTTTTCTTTTTATTTATTTTACTTGAAAGTTTACATTTAAAGTATTACAATATAAGGTTAAAATACTTGTGATTACTAAATTGTTATATTCTTTCAAGCATCTTTCAATACTGATTTTTGACTCAATTGTTAGTAAGACATCGAATTTTCATACTACACGAACAACTTAAAGATATGTATATGTTTTTTTCTAAGGCCTGTCAAGGCATAGGGCCTTACAAATTTGTGACTGTATACATGAGAGGTTATAGGTTAAATATTTCAATTTAAAATTTTCTGCGCTCGAGTAACAGGACAAAGGGCAGCTTTAAGTTCCGTCACTCAACACGTAATGCCTTAAACTCAATGGAAAGTAGAGATACGGAACGGCGTATCTTAACATTAGGTTCCCAAGTTCCCTTTGCCTACTTTGCCATACATTTATACATATGGATACAGCGTAAAAGATATAAATAAGAAGATTAAATTAGTTCCGCTTTCATATATGACTAAAGAATACTACATTATATGACAAGCGCAACGTACGGCTCCGCTGAGAATTATGCAGATAACGAGTGTACAAATCATGGCAGCATTATTCCTAAGCTGCATTGTCTCTTAACAAGCTGTAACGAGCAAAAATACAGACACTAACTTTATTACATTATTAAATGTCCAAAGTCCCAAAATGTTTCCATTTTCTTTTGACTGTGACGTTGAATTAGTAATATGTAACTCATTATTTGCATTTTGCTCAAAAAAATGTTGAACTATAAACTTTGTATTGTTGTGAGATTTAAATTTAAACAAGTCATGTACATAATTAGTGAACAAAAGGTATTTTACATTTTTTTGTTATGGATAAGACAAGGCAAACGAGCGTACCGGGGGTCACCTGATGGTAAGTGATCACTGTCACCCACGGCAGTGGGTTGCCAGTGATCACTGTAGCACCAGAGGAGCTACAGGTGCGTTGCCGGTCTATAAGGTAGATGGGCACCGGTGCTCGGCAATATCCAATGCAAAACGCAGTGGCCAAAGCCACTACTTAACGCCGGTTTTAAATGCCGGGGGTGGTTATGATCCGGTCGATTCTGCCCACGCGTGTTGCCATTGCTGACAACGTGACTCTTTCACACATACTTTAGTCGCCTCTTACGACACTATCAGTACCTGGGTGATCCTATTCTAAGCCGGATTCACACGGCATAATGTTTTACTATTAATAAATAAGAGACCACACTTAGGAAAGAAACATATTTATTTAAAAAAAACGTTTGAACAATTCGAACTTGCGCGTCTTGGAATTCGTCCAAGCGCTCTGACCACTTAACCATACGTTCTCAAAAATTTGAAAGTAACAGAATTTGAGCCCGAGCCTATTGGAATCCTATTAGCGCTCTGACCATATAATGATGTTTTCTTGCGTATACACAGATCTCGTGTACGTTACTATTTTTTACATATTTTATTCAATTTAAAAATCTTTGGCTCCTCATATAATAAATAAGCTATCAAGATGTTTACCTTTTATTACAAAAGCAATATAGGCATTGTGCGTCAAGGTTTCAACAAGGGCAAAATGTTATCCATCATGTTAACGAATGTTGTCACTCAAAAAGACTTTGGGCGCGTCTATGAAGCAGCTGTCAATCGAAAAGAAGGATCTACACCCTAACTGAAATTAAATATATTTTTTTTATGTTTAAATTAATGTACTAGTTTTAATAGCTCGAAACATGAACTCGATTTTAAAAGCTGTTTTACTCGAACGTACTTGCTCTTCATAAAATTATATGAACGAGAAATTGCCAACATATATTCTGAAAGTTCCAAAATGATCTTAATGGATCAATTAAATAGTGGAACAAAGGCATTATGTTAAAAGTAAGCAGTTATGCGCTTTTACCTTTTATGTAAGATAGATATTTATTGTACCAAATAAACAAAAAAAAATGTATACAAAATTTGGAATTGTTGAAAATACAATTTTTTACACGGAATATTATTATTATTATTATTTTTACTTTCTGCAGGAACATCATATATATATACGAACACATTTGATACTGTTTTATTGGCCTTTTTGTAAATTAAATTAGTTGTCCTTCGTGAATTTTGTCCTGCCAGCAGAATTAGATTAGCAAGCGTTCATTTTCGTACATTTGCCACTTGTGAAGGTGTAATGAAATGCTTCTCGTGACCCTTTACGTAACATAATAAGTGTGCTACCTACGTGTTTTCATAAGAAATTTATTTTATTTCTAAAGTTAAGCTGCTTTTAAATTTGATTAGCTACTTATAAATATTTATACATGAATTACTGACTTGTGCTTGTATTTTTTCTCTTTTTTAGTAATAATTATGATCTTTACCAGTTAGCTTTCACTGTGAATACATTTTTAACTTGATTTCGTGTCAGTTTTTAACTGATTTAAATTTATTATTAAACATTTTTATTTCAGTTAAAGATAGATTGTGATATGCTACGGAATTATAAGAACTGTGACCATAATGTTAGCACACATAGAGTTCTTTTCTTAATTTAATTTTCTTTATAAGGAAAAAGAGTTTAGTTAAAAGCCCGTGCATTTTCTTGATAAATCCGCAATAATTATGTATTATGTAAATGATAATCCTTTTTTCTTATCTCACATATTTTTAATGATTGAATGATCAACAAAAATATATAAGATAAGAAAAAGGAAATATTTTGTATTTTAAGATTTAATTATTACCGAAACTACTCATACACTATTCAAACATAAGTCTCCTGAAGTATTTCACGTTCAGCTATATCAATATTTGCGATTCAGTCACTCGTTATCAAAGTTAAGCCATATGGCGTACGCTATGCTGTCAACAACTTTATACATCGGTATTTTATAATAAATATTGATTTTACTATACAATGATTTTTTTATTGGTGTTTATTTAACCATTAGATTTAGGTACAGGTAGAGAACTTTCATTTTATTATTTTTGTTTGGTAACAAGGCAAACAAGGCGTGGAGTTCCGCCACGCCTTGTTTGCCTTGTTACCAAACAAAAACTCAACGCGCAATAACAAACACTAGGTTCCTAAGTTCCCTCTGGAATATAGCGTGAAACTGGAAAAAAAATTATGGAGTATGAATAGCTTTTATCGTTATAAATAAATAATCAAATAATTTATACAAAGTAATAATACTTTTGATATTGTATACTTTCTCGTGAACAATTTAAAATGAATAGAATTTGTACTAAAAAGCAACAAAACAATTCTATAGCGGAGTTATCTCTTCGTCAGCTTAACGTGTGGTTATCACGTACGACCGTTTTCAATCAAATATCTGCATTGAATCGAAACCAAATACGCCCAAAAATAAACGTATTCAATGGTAACGTTTTTAACTTTTGTTTTATATACATTTGTTTCGAACAAATCCTTTCATGCCCTCGGAAAGTAATTACACCATGTAAAAATATAACTAACTGAATTAATCTGACGTCATGGTAGCGCAATTTGATAATATTCGTATGAAGTCGTGATGGTAGAGGACTCGGTAATTCTAAATATTTTTTTCACCAATTTACGTTAGACGAGCCACGGCGTTGAGTTCTGTTTACCTACAATGCGACTTGGACGATGAACGAGTAACGGACGAAAGAACTATTCTAATGTTTTTACTATGTTTTAAAGTGTTATTCCACACTTAGGACAGAATTTACTAAACTTAAATTTAAAAAGCGTATAAAAATTTTGAACGAAGCAGGATTTGAACCCGCGCCTCTGGAATACCGTTCCAGCGCTCTGACCAACTAAGCCATTCGTTCAGTTATGGCTTAGTTGGTCAGAGCGCTGGAACGGTATTCCAGAGGCGCGGGTTTAAATCCTGCTTCGTTCAAAATTTTTATACGCTTTTTAAATTTAAGTTTAGTAACTATTCTAATGTTTTTACAAAGACCACTAAATACGTTTTGCAATACATGATAACGGAGATTAGGTAAAAATATTTTTATTTTAAAATGCTATTAATACCTTGAAAGCTCATATAGCAATAACTCTATTTAACGCACATGTCGATTATAGTAACTAGGGTACTAACAGTTCAGTTAATAAGTAAAAATATTTGAAGTTAAATGTCGAAGGTATCAGTTGTTAGGTGTAAGAATTTGTCCGTCGACAGATGGTAGATGAGAGGCCATAAGTAAGTAAATGTTTGATTTGGGAGAAAAGTATGTATATAGCTTTGAATACGTATCGAAGAAGACGAATGTGTAATATACATATTAACAGACAGGATCCCCCATCCTGAACTATAATATCACCCAAAATTTTTGATTATGTTCTTGGTGTAAAAGAGTTTGTACATCATAAGTGTCTTACAGGGTTAAAGTTGAACAAAATAAAGCAAGAATGTGAAAGGACAAGTAATTTTTAACTTTTTAAAATTTTAATTTGCTACTAAAACTGAAATAAAATATGGTTGTTTAAAAATTAAGAAGCATCACTTCTAGTAAGAAAATGAGATTTAGTAGAGGAAATTGTGTTAGCTATATTTCTTACATAAAAACTATACGTTCTCTAATACCCCGTTATTTCAGACCGTACAGTAGCGTAAAACAAGCATAGTTTAACCAAGAACCATTTTTTTTAGAATATCAACGAAAGTAGTAAATGACCATTTTAAACTTCATGCATTAGCTACGTGATAGTGTAGTTTTTTTTTATAACTTGTGTTGTTATGGCACTAAATATGTCTGCGGCATCGCATGTTTAAAGTACACAATTATGTATCTACTTATGTGCTAATTTTATCCAATGGAAATACAACAAAGTAAATTTTAACAGAAAGTTATTAAAATACAAGTGACAACTACATACATTTAAATCAATTAAGTCGTTTTTGTGAAAAAATCAAAACTAATGGCTACCATTTTCCAAGCTCCTGGAAGAGAAATGAAAATATTATTTTATAGTATATAGTACAAGTAAATAAGCAAATAAACTGTGATTGAAATTATTTGAAACATCGTAAAACAAATACTGTAAAGCAAAATTCGCACAACTCTGACCACAAGTACATCGGATTACATAGAAATTATTAACTTGATGTAATATAGCCTCTAGCCTTCCTCAATGAACCAACCATCTAACACACAAAGGATTATTTAACTCGGATAAGTAGTTCTTTAACGCCATCGATCAAATTAACACTTCAGCTTTTCTATATTAGTATAAATTTCAAATACCACTTCATATAGAATAAACAACTCCCTTACGAGCGTCCATTTTTTCATTCATTTTAAAGCTACGGGTACAGCTGCACCAATGAAAGAGCATTCATCAGATTTAACGAATGAACTAATATACAATTTGTTTACTTATTTATTACCTTATTGCTACGCTTGCAGTCTAGAAGCGGTGGTTTTGATAAGTTTCTCAACTCTAATCTACGAAGGTAAGATCTAAATTATAAAGAAAATTTAATGTAATTTCAACAAATTTATATTAAAGAATATTTGAAACATTTTCAAAGTGTTTCTCTTTTAAAAACAAGTATATCATAATTAATTTCATAACATCAAAAGTCAGAATACGTTGGAACTAGCGCAGATGGCAAGAAGTTAAGATACAGTGAAAGAAAAGGCTACTCGGTTAAAAGTAGTAGTAGAATGAATAGACTTGTTTTTCATTAGCAAACTTACAGAACGCTATTTCAACTTGTTACCATAAAGAAAAGGTATAGAACAGTTTTCACGAAAAAGAACAGCTGTAACATTTTTTTATTATGATAATAAGGTGTACTTTATAGGACATAGTCTTTTGGTACTTGTTAGGTATTTGTTAACTAAGTATCATAAGGAATATTAAAAAAATCAGATAAAAAGCGAAGAACGAGGTTTCTAATGCTAAGAAGTTCACTATAGTATATGTCCATATGTCTATCTGTTCACTTTATTATTGAAAATTAAATTAATATTAACTTATTTTCGGGCGCAGCCGCAAATAAAAGCTAGTGTATAAATATATAATTCAAAAAATGTTATGTTGAAACAAGCCTATTCAAATATTCAATTTCAGTTGAAACAAATCATATTTTGAAGCATGAAGACGAGTATGAAAAAGTGGACAACATTAGATGAAACGAAAATGGTATCGAAGGTCTACCTTGCTAGGTAGGGATAGCCCAAAAAAAAATATGATGTAGAATTTTATATCAATAGACACCTGATATCAGATGAGGCGATCAGCCCTATCGATATGTAAAATAATGTAAAATAATAAAATCATAATTCCTGTAGACTCAATGACCGTTTTTATAAGACATCGGTCATGTAGCGTAACTTTAAACGTTTCATAACATTTTAGAAAATATTTTCTCTTTATTGCAGGTTGGACTTAGCGGTTATATTTAACTTCCAACCAGAAGTCGTTCGGACCCGCTATAAAATAAACATTAGATATGTTACGTGGGAGGGTCACTTTATATTTATTAATGTATTAATATTTCCTGAAATTCGTTTCATTTTAACATTAATTTATAAATAACCTTCTGAATTTACTATCTTTAAAGTATTATTCCACACTTAAGAAAGACAAATACTATTTTTAAAAGCGTAGCGGGAATTAAACCACGAAAAACAACATAAATAAGTTGACACAAGCGTATAAGAATGTTGACGCAGGTTGATGAGAACGTATGGCTTAGTCGGTCAAAGCGCTTGGACGGTTTCCAAAGAGGCGCGGTTTCAAATCCCGCGGCGTTAAAATTTTAAAATTAGTATTATCATAAATTGCCGAAAAACTTAATTTATTTTTACTATGTTTTAAAGTGTTATTCCACACTTAGGACAGAAATTTAAATTTAAGTTTAACTTAATTTATATTTTATAAAAAATAGTTAGCTGTATGTAAAAACAAATAATAAAATAAAACTTAATTTCGATCCTTGCGATTACATTTTCTATGAAGTGACTATATGACTTTAAATAATATCACTCCTGCCGACTTTAAATTTTAAGAGAAGCACAAAGATAAAAAATATGCTAAAATAAACTTGAATAAACGCATTTTTACTATTGTATAACAGGATACATAAAAAATTAAATATAAACACATTTACCAACATTAGGTAATCAAAGTATAAAAATAAATAACATATACCGCCTGAGTAGTAACAATCCAATACATCTATTTTAATAGGCTAAAATTTACGACATCAAAAACAGGAAAGTAAAACGGAATACAAAACAAAAATTGACAAAACATCAAAATTTATGAAGCAAAATTGCGTAACGGTTTAGCTGCAACTTTGCCCATAAAATGTGTGTATAATAAATAAAACAAGGAAAAATTTAGGGAAATCTGCAAAGAAAGCTGTCCCCACTGAATAATACAATAAAGGGGATATAGGCAGTTAACGGTCGTCGACTAGAATGTTACGTCCTAAGCGCTATGTATCTTTACGAGGCCGCAGAGGATTATAGCTGTCATAGTAGTAATAGTTAGTCTTTAGTGAGATCACTCACCTGAATGACAATACGGCCTTGGTCCAGTTACGTACATTATAAGTATGAAAGTTTTCATACAAAAATTCTGAAACGGAACAGAATTATATTTACTCATTTAATATAAGCTTTATAACAGCTAGCTAAATTTATGAAATATTTATTTGATGTATGTACATACATATGTGTAACACGACCTATACCGATTTATGTAAATTGAAAGCATTATTGAAATCTGCAGTTACAAAAACTTATGGTTATAATTTATGACAGTTTTCAAATAGACTATACCTAAAAAGTTATTACTATACATAATATAATGAGTTTTGAAATTATTAATCTTTAGGCATATGAAATGGCTAACTTTTATTATCAATGATTAATTTATTGATAACACCAAATTGCTAAATGCAAACAAATATTATCCTCTCTGCCTACCCCGCTAGGGATATAGCGTGAAGCTAAGTAAGTAAGTAAGATTATTCAACTTAATATTATATTAATTTACAATAAATTTAATTAATTGCACATTTTAACAAAGATTATATTAAAATAAACTACTGAAACTCTAAAAATAACAGTCAAAAAATTTTAACCTTTGTAGGAGTTCATTGTTCAAAATATAATGAAAACCTAACTAAAAGTTTCGTTTTAAATAAAGCTGTTAAAGTTGCTGTTAGGTGAAAGATATTCTCTTGGTCCAGTACACTACTAGTTAAAAGAAAACGAACAAAAAAGGATCTTTTGAAACGTGGTGTAGAAAAAGTTCTTTGACTTTCATGATATTAATTGGTCCTTTAACAAATACTTTGACTGTGTATTGAATAGGCTTTGTAGTAAATTTTCATTACTTTATATATAGACTATTTATAATAAGCCAAAGATTTTTAAGCGAAACCATTCATTTTATATTAAAATATAATAAGTAGTCAAGTAGGTATATACCTGAACTCGATCGTTTTTTTTTTCAAGGTGTATCCTTGCAAGCTAGTAGAGTAGGTAGGGGGAACTTTGTGTTTAGACACTCTTCCATTTCCCAATTTCCGCTGTATTTCAGACATTGCATCTTGAGTGGCAAAACTCAAGCCGCACTTTGCATTGGCACCAGAGCGAAGAAATGAGAATATTAAATATTTATTTTACTGGGCATCGAACCCACCGCCAGGCATGTTTACAGTCACATGATTCTATCACGACAGGCCTCAACATACTAGGGTCGTACGTTAGTATATATAAAAAACAAAAAAAATAAATATATATGTAACTATTCCCCCGAACTATCGAATTTACGTATAAAGTAACACGTACCACTCCATGACAACGGTTTAAACATTTATTCATCATTGAAATATTTCCATATTTATTTTACGTAAACAAATTTAATGTCGTTTACTCATTGCCCGATCTTCGAGGCATCAATAAGATAAAATTGCTCTAAAAATCATTTGTCTCAAATTCCACAGTTGTGCACAGCCTGCAGCATCTAAGGTTCTAAGTTAGACTGCCTAGATCTCTTGCCCTACTTAAAAAGGGAGAGAAAACGAAACAAATAATTAAAAAGCCTACAATTGGCATGAATTGAAAGCTAAGTTAGTCTACCTTCATAAGCCACTGTAAGAGCTATCAAATTACTAAGTGCGGCAAACAGGAAAGTGAACAGCGGAACGAAATTAGAACAAGTAGAAGTTGAAGTAGGATGAGAGCTATATAAATAAAATCAGATTTTACAAGCCATTGAATATTAACTATAATGAAAAAAATGTTCCTAACATTTTTTTTATTATTTTATGTACATTAGTGTAAAAACCAAATATTGTATCTTGTAGTGAATAAAACCATACAATTTTTTAATTTATTTGATCTTTAAAATGTTTATAAGCAAAAATCTCAGTAGCTCTCGTCGTTTTCTTTATATTGATTATTTTTTCTTCTTTTATTCTTACAATAAAAAAAATCATAAAATAAATTATTTTAAGAAAATATTCTCGTTATACCTACATATAGCTGGGTAGAGACAAAAAGATTTAAGGAGAGACGTTTAAGACACTTCGTTCCCCATTGTTCCAGACATCGTGTATTAAATGTTGGAACTCGACGCCTCACTTTGTCTATCAGTTCAGAGAAATGATAAAAATGAATCAAATATCATTATTTTAACAAGTTGGTTTCGCCATAAAAATGTCTTTCAGACGCCAAATTAATGCGCCACAAAGGCCTTATACTTATTTAGAAAATGTATAAAACTTGTAACGTAGCGGTAATTTTATACGTTGTTTAAGTAACTATTTTTCATTTCTAAGTGTGGAATAATATTTTAAAATTAATAAATAGGTCTCTAATACCCCGTTATTTCAGACCGTACAGTAGCGTAAAACAAGCATAGTTTAACCAATAATAAAGAACCATTTTTTTAGAATATCAACGAAAGTAGTGAATGACCATTTTAAACTTCATGCATTTGCTACGTGATATTGTAGTTTTTTTTATAACTTGTGTTGTTATGGCACTAAATATGTCTGCGGCATCGCATGTTTAAAGTACACAATTATGTATCTACTTATGTGCTAATTTTATGCAATTGAAATACAAAAAAGTAAATTTTAACAGAAAGTTATTAAAATACAAGTGACAACTACATTTAAATCGATTAAGTCGTTTTTGTGAAAAAATCAAAACTAATGGCTACCATTTTCCAAGCTCCCGGAAGAGAAATGAAAATATTATTTTATAGTATATAATACAAATAAATAAGCAAATAAACTGTGATTGAAATTATTTGAAACATCGTAAAACAAATATTGTAAAGCAAAATTCACACAACTCTGACCACAAGTACATCGGATTACATAGATATTATTAACTTGATGTAATATAGCCTCTAGCCTTCCTCAATGAACCAACCATCTAACATACAAAGGATTATTTAACTCGGATAAGTAGTTCTTTAACGCCATCGATCAAATTAACACTTCAGCTTTTCTATATTAGTGTAAATTTCAAATACCACTTCATATAGAATAAACAACTCCCTTACGAGCGTCCATTTTTTCATTCAATTTAAAGCTACGGGTACAGCTGCACCAATGAAAGAGCATTCATCAGATTTAACGAATGAACTAATATACAATTTGTTTACTTATTTATTACCTTATTGCTACGCTTGCAGTCTAGAAGCGGTGGTTTTGATAAGTTTCTCAACTCTAATCTACGAAGGTAAGATCTAAATTATAAAGAAAATTTAATGTAATTTCAACAAATTTATATTAAAGAATATTTGAAACATTTTCAAAGTGTTTCTCTTTTAAAAACAAGTATATCATAATTAATTTCATAACATCAAAAGTCAGAATACGTTGGAACTAGCGCAGATGGCAAGAAGTTAAGATACAGTGAAAGAAAAGGCTACTCGGTTAAAAGTAGTAGTAGAATGAATAGACTTGTTTTTCATTAGCAAACTTACAGAACGCTATTTCAACTTGTTACCATAAAGAAAAGATATAGAACAGTTTTCACGAAAAAGAACAGCTGTAACATTTTTTTATTATGATAATAAGGTGTACTTTATAGGACATAGTCTTTTGGTACTTGTTAGGTATTTGTTAACTAAGTATCATAAGGAATATTAAAAAAAATCAGATAAAAAGCGAAGAACGAGGTTTCTAATGCTAAGAAGTTCACTATAGTATATGTCCATATGTCTATCTGTTCACTTTATTATTGAAAATTAAATTAATATTAACTTATATTCGGGCGCAGCCGCAAATAAAAGCTAGTGTATATATAATTCAAAAAATGTTATGTTGAAACAAGCCTATTCAAATATTCAATTTCAGTTGAAACAAATCATATTTTGAAGCATGAAGACGAGTATAAAAAGTGGACAACATTGGATGAAACGAAAATGGTATCGAAGGTCTACCTTGCTAGGTAGGGATAGCTCAAAAAAAAATATGATGTAGAATTTTATATCAATAGACACCTGATATCAGATGAGGCGATCAGCCCTATCGATATGTAAAATAATGTAAAATAATAAAATCATAATTCCTGTAGACTCAATGACCGTTTTTATAAGACATCGGTCATGTAGCGTAACTTTAAACGTTTCATAACATTTTAGAAAATATTTTCTCTTTATTGCAGGTTGGACTTAGCGGTTATATTTAACTTCCAACCAGAAGTCGTTCGGACCCGCTATAAAATAAACATTAGATATGTTACGTGGGTGGGTCACTTTATATTTATTAATGTAATAATATTTCCTGAAATTCGTTTCATTTTAACATTCATTTATAAATAACCTTCTGAATTTACTATCTTTAAAGTATTATTCCACACTTAAGAAAGACAAATACTATTTTTAAAAGCGTAGCGGGATTTGAACTACGAAAAACAACATAAATAACACAAGCGTATAAGAATGTTGACGCAGGTTGATGAGAACGTATGGCTTAGTCGGTCAAAGCGCTTGGACGGTTTCCAAAGAGGCGCGGTTTCAAATCCCGCGGCGTTAAAATTTTAAAATTAGTATTATCTTAAATTGCCGAAAAACTTAATTTATATTATAAAAAGTAGTTAGCTGTATGGAAAAACAAATAATAAAATAATACCTAATTTCGATAGTTACCCTTGCGATTACATTTTCTATGAAGTGTTATGACTTCAAATAATATCACTTCTTCCGACAGAGAAGCACAAAGACAAAAAATATGCTAAAATAAACTTGAATAAACGCATTTTTACTATTGTATAACAGGATACATACAAAATTTAATATAAACACATTTATCAACATTAGGTAATCAAAGTATACTAATAAATAACATATACCGCCTGAGTAGTAACAATCCAATACATCTATTTTAATAAGCTAAAATTTACGACATCAAAAACAGGAAAGTAAAACGGAATACAAAACAAAAATTGACAAAACATCAAAATTTATGAAGCAAAATTGCGTAACGGTTTAGCTGCAACTTTGCCCATAAAATGTGTGTATAATAAATAAAACAAGGAAAAATTTAGGGAAATCTGCAAAGAAAGCTGTCCCCACTGAATAATACAATAAAGGGGATATAGGCAGTTAACGGTCGTCGACTAGGATGTTACGTCCTAAGCGCTATGTATCTTTACGAGGCCGCAGAGGATTATAGCTGTCATAGTAGTAATAGTTAGTCTTTAGTGAGATCACTCACCTGAATGACAATACGGCCTTGGTCCAGTTACGTACATTATAAGTATGAAAGTTTTCATACAAAAATTCTGAAACGGAACAGAATTATATTTACTCATTTAATATAAGCTTTATAACAGCTAGCTAAATTTACGAAATATTTATTTGATGTATGTACATACATAAGTGTAACACGACCTATACCGATTTATGTAAATTGAAAGCATTATTGAAATCTGCAGTTACAAAAACTTATGGTTATAATTTATGACAGTTTTCAAATAGACTATACCTAAAAAGTTATTACTATACATAATATAATGAGTTTTAAAATTATTAATCTTTAGGCATATGAAATAGTTAACTTTTATTATCAATGATTAATTTATTGATAACACCAAAATGTGTATTTAGCAAACGAAGATTATTATTCTCTCTGCCTACCCCGCTAGTAAGTAAGATTATTCAACTTAATTTTATATTAATTTACAATAAATTTAATTAATTGCACATTTTAACAAAGATTATATTAAAATAAACTACTGAAACTCTAAAAATAACATTCAAAAAATTTTAACCTTTGTAGGAGTTCATTGTTCAAAATATAATGAAAACCCAACTAAAAGTTTCGTTTTAAATAAAGCTGTTAAAGTTGCTGTTAGGTGAAAGATATTCTCTTGGTCCAGTACACTACTAGTTAAAAGAAAACGAACAAAAAAGGATCTTTTGAAACGTGGTGTAGAAAAAGTTCTTTGACTTTCATGATATTAATTGGTCCTTTAACAAATACTTTGACTGTGTATTGAATAGGCTTTGTAGTAAATTTTCTTTTCATTACTTTATATATAGTCTATTTATAATAAGCCAAAGATTTTTAAACGAAACCATTCATTTTATATTAAAATATAATAAGTAGTCAAGTAGGTATATACCTGAACTCGATCGTTTTTTTTCAAGGTGTATCCTTGCAAGCTAGTAGAGTAGGTAGGGGGAACTTTGTGTTTAGACACTCTTCAATTTCCGCTGTATTTCAGATATTGCATCTTGAGTGGCAAAACTCAAGCCGCACTTTGCATTGGCATCAGAGCGAAGAAATGAGAATATTAAATATTAATTTACTGGGCATCGAACCCACCGCCAGGCATGTTTACAGTCACATGATTCTACCACTAAAGGCCTCAACATACTAGGGTCGTACGTTAGTATATATAAAAAACAAAAAAAATAAATATATATGTAACTATTCCCCCGAATGATCGAATTTACGTACAAAGTAACTCGTACCACTCCATGACAACGGTTTAAACATTTATTCATCATTGAAATATTTCCATATTTATTTTACGTAAACAAATTTAATGTCGTTTACTCATTGCCCGATCTTCGAGGCATCAATAAGATAAAATTGCTCTAAAAATCATTTGTCTCAAATTCCACAGTCGTGTACAGCCTGCAGCATCTAAGGTTCTAAGTTAGACTGCCTAGATCTCTTGCCCTACTTAAAAAGGGAGAGAAAACGAAACAAATAATTAAAAAGCCTACAATTGGCATGAATTGAAAAGCTAAGTTAGTCTACCTCCATAAGCCACTGTAAGAGCTATCAAATTACTAAGTGCGGCAAACAGGAAAGTGAACAGCGGAACGAAATTAGAACAAGTAGAAGTTGAAGTAGGATGAGAGCTATATAAATAAAATCAGATTTTACAAGCCATTGAATATTAACTATAATGAAAAAAATGTTCCTAACATTTTTTTTTATTATTTTATGTACATTAGTGTAAAAACCAAATATTGTATCTTGTAGTGAATAAAACTATACAATTTTTTAATTTATTTGATCTTTAAAATGTTTATAAGCAAAAATCTCAGTAGCTCTCGTCGTTTTCTTTATATTGATTATTTTTTTTCTTCTTGTATTCTTACAATAAAAAAAATCATAAAATAAATTATTTTAAGAAAATATTCTCGTTATACCTACATATAGCTGGATAGAGACAAAAAGATTCAAGGAGAGACGTTTTATTTAAGACACTTCGTTCCCTATTGTTCCAGACATCGCGTATTAAATGTTGGAACTCGACGCCTCACCTTGTCTATCAGTGCAGAGAAATGATAAAAATGAATCAAATATCATTATTTTAACAAGTTGGTTTCGCCATAAAAATGTCTTTCAGACGCCAAATTAATGCGTCACAAAGGCCTTATACTTATTAAGAAAATGTATAAAAATTGTAACGTAGCGGTAATTTTATACGTTGTTTAAGTAACTATTTTTCATTTCTAAGTGTGGAGTAATATTTTAAAATTAATAAATAGGTCCCATAAGCTTAACCTTTAGAACAAAAGATTGTCCTCTAACTCGTTAGCCAAAACAAATTCCTATTGACTATTCACATTCTACAGTCTACACTTAACTTGACCTTGCAACTTTGTAAGGCACCGATTCTAAACCAAAAACCACTGTGCAACGACCGAAAGAAATATAATTTTAATTTAAAAATTCACGCTTATTAAAACGAACACGAGAATAATGAAAACCAATGAATGTAAATAGGACGTCTGCATACATAATTTTCTCAATGTAAGATGTTCAAATAGAATACGAAACTGAAAAGTTAATTAAAAGTTACGTGGAAAGATTCAAAAGATGTAAATATATAAATGGTAAACGTAATATGGCACTACTTTTTCAAGTGTTGATTTTATTAAAAAAAATCTTTTGCAATCACAAGTCCTTATTTTTTATATATATAATAAACATATGTTTACTTATGTCATTCTATTTGTGTTAAATCAAAAGTTAGACTTTCTTATATAACTGATTTGAACGTATTGATACTTACTCCTTGCTGTTTAGTTAATTTAATATTAACACATAATATTTACAATTTTAAGAACTATACATTTCTGGCTTACGAATAATGAATAATATCGCTCTATTAATAATCAATAGGTAGTTAACTTAAAACAATTAAGGCCTGTCATGGCGTAGCGGCAAAGTAATATAGATAAAAAATAATTATTAAATAAATATAATTTTAATGCACATATTTGTTAAAAAAAACAATCAAGAAGACAACAAAGTTGTCGCGGTATGACAAAAAAGATACCGATGTCGAAAATTAAATTATATTCACTAAACTTTGTCGAACAAGGCGGTTTTGGTTCCCTTTACGGCATTAGCATAATCAGCTCGGCTCAGGCTTCGGCTTAGCAAAAGTTTTACTGTTCGTAAAAGCACTGGGTTTATAGCAAGATAATGCTATCTTAAGAACAAGTATGTTGAAAGCTTTCCGTGCTTAGAACTCGATGGAAATGTATAGAATGTAAATATCAATATCAATTTTAATAGTAGAAACGATAAACTGCTACGCTACTGATATTATTAAGTCAATAGTACGTATACGTTACGAAATACATCTAAAAGGCATAAGTTATTAAAAAAATAAACTGAAATTATTTTATAACGATATATGATAATATGTCACATGTATATGGATTATAGGACCCCTCTGAAATCCGCATTTAGCTCCGTCGCTGTACGAGCTTCTATCTCTTCTCCCTGCTATAATTAAGAAAATCGGGAACTTTTAAGCTATCTGTATGTATGTCACAATTTGTTCACACTTCATTAAAATTTTGTAAAGGTAAGTTTTAACTTATTTTAATTATGCCCAGCAGGATAAATCAACATATGTAATATTGTCAATATAAATATGTGTGTGTGCGATATATAATCAATATAAATATATATTTGTGATAACGTTCAATTTGAGGCCTGTCGTGGCGCAGCGGCACACCCGTGTGACTGAATGGGTGATGTGGTTGGATGTTCAATTCCTACTGTAGGAAATATGAGATATCTTTTTAATTATTTATTTTTATTTAAATATTTAATGTTCTCGTTTTATCCTTCTGGTAATGAGTTCCGCCACTCTCTGTCTTAACACTATTGTATCCAAGTGACCTTATGTTCCCAAGTTGCCTCTACCTACCCTGCCATGTGCGGAATACAGCGTGAAGATAAGTAAATAAATATAACGTCGCAATATTCTACTGTACCGCATAAAATTCGAACTGTATCAAATATAAATTCGATTCACAATCAATAGACATAAAAAGATTTATTGAAGATGCAAATACGAGAGATAGCAGCACAATGAAAGTGTTTCCATAACAATAAGCAAAATCTACTCGAGAATGATATATTGTAGCCTTGCGTTAAAATATAGCAAAAGCAACAACCTTGTTTAGGGGTTAGGAAATAAATTGAAATTCTTCAATAAGAAATATATCACACAGCAAAAAATCTTGCTGTTTATTTTTAAATTTAAGTCTAACTTGTATTTTCAGTTATATAAAGATTCAGTATAAAAACCATTTGTATTTTATTTTTATTTCAAGGTCATTTTGGGTGGCAATTCTGTTAACCAACACGGTCTTTAAAAAAGTATAATGTTATTGACATTGAAAATTGAAAATTGTAATTGTATTTCTAGCCTTTTCAGGCTAGAAATATCAATTACAACTTTCATATAGAAGTGGAGAACGGAACGAAGTGTTTTGACACTAATTTCAAGTTCTCTCTGCCCATTCTGCCTGTGTACAGCGTGAAGCTGAAATAAAAAAAAATAATCGCACGACTTAAATTCCAAATAGCCAAAAAGTCAGAAACTTAGCATTTTATATATTAATGCACAATGGAATTTCTAAATAATTTCTTATTTATTAAGAACATAAATATATATTACTTATGTATATAAAGAATTTGGCTGAAATTGTAAAAAAATATTGTATAGAATAATGTGGCCGCCCGCAGTTTCGGCTGTTTGAATTACACTATTTTATTTATAAATCTTAATCACTTTCTTGTATTAATACCATTACCACTTCGAAGACAATATGTATATATTGAAAATTTAAAATCATTTCCCATATGTTGGCTGGTACAAATACATGTATATTTTAATAATGTGTGGAATAGAGCATAGATAATTAAATAAAAAGAACTGTCGTCCAATATTTTTTTCATTTTAGATATTAAAATACGTAAGATAAAAGGGTTATACGCTTAATCGTTTGCTCATTACAACGCCGACCGAAATTTGAACGTTTACGTGCACCTGCTCAAAATTAAACACATTTAATTGTCGACCATTTCTGGGGACTAGTTTGTGGTCGTATGAAATTAAATTTCATTACGTTTATATAACATAAATATATTATAATATCTGTATTTATGATGGAATATGTTAAAAATATATATTTTTAGTGTATTTAAAAACTTAAATATAGAAGAACAACAAAGCGCTGTTTTTATATATTTTGTCAATCAAATAAAGGCAATTACGCCCAAAAAAATAATAATATAGCAGGAGGAAATATAATTGTATTTATTCCGTTGATTGATTGAATTTTTATTTATTTAGTGTCTGCTCTATTAAATGGAATAAACTAAAAGTTGCATGGAAGATACGACGCCGTAACAGACGACCGAACCGAACCTCGACCTTGATTCGCCATCGAACCATGTCATTTAGGCGAACCATACTCCACAAGATCGAACATAATTTGATGGTGAACCAAAATCGAAGTTCGGTTCGGTCGTCTGTTATAGCCATAAGGTAACTCTGGTCGTAGGTACAGGAGGGTACGTTGTATCGCTCCTCGAAAAGTAAAAAAGATGGTCTTTTTACAGCCAACCTCGATAAATGAATTATTTAGGTCAAAAAGACATTTCATTTGAACCATTAGTTCCTGAGATTAGCAGGTTCAACCAAACAAACTGTTCTGCTAAATGTACATATATTTATTTAATAAATATTTCGTTGAAAATAAATCTTACAACATACAAACATGTAAAGTTAACTTATTCGAATATTACGAGTCTCTAATTGTTATGAAAGTGCAAAATTCTCTCATTACTGCGCAAAAATTGACTGAAAACCACGCGAATGAAGACCACGGTTGCATATAAATTAAATAAACATGTATACGCTACATGACCTAATCAAAGAGCTTTTGAATAAAATGTTATACATATTACATTGTTATCATTTCTATTAATATATCATTTCTATTAATATCAAAATAGGTAGGTACTTCTACTAATATAGGCGATTGTTTTTATCAAATCTGTTACATGTACCCGCACAAGGCGGGGTAGGTTAGGGGAATATGGGAATCTATTGTGAATACATTTCGTTTTGTTGTCCACTTTCCGCCTAATTTGAGGCACTGCGTATAAATGAAATAGAGCGAAAAAATGAAAATACTTAATATAACTTTGTAGGTATTTTTTAATAGTGACTTTTATTTTAAATCAATTGTCACCAATGAAAAACTATCTATTGATAATAATAGGTTTATTTGAGCTGAAGTGGTAAGCGTATTTTGCTGTCACGAGACACGAGAAATTAATCTGAATTATAGAAACAAAAATATTTTTAGACTGTGCGGTAATCATAGGTAGAAGTCGTTCTATTATTTACAAGCCTTACAAAATTTCATTTAGAAATTTTCAAATTCTTTCAAAGTCAATTCGGCCATTGTGTTTTCTTCTTTGAAACACTTTGTGTCATGTCATGATCACTTTATTTGACAATGATTTTAGTCAGTCACTTCCCTAAAATATATCATATTTTTATTTTTCTTCTTTAGCGGTTCATCATAATTCTTCTAAATGTAAAAGTATTTAAAAAATGTGATCAAAAAATATTTGTACGAATTTCATAATAATGCCTATTACACATATTATTTATCTAAATATCTTTAATATGCATTAGTTTCTTATTAAATGGTTATATTAATATTATTACTCCCAATGGCCTGTCTAACCACCAAGAACGTCAAAGATCGTAGAAGAAGAAAAGATTTTACTAAATGATTTTTCCTTAAATGTCATTTCAGTAAAATAAAAATAAAACGCACTTGCGTATAAACGTAGACAAATTAAATTTTAAAGATTTCACGTGAAATTTCTTAATTTAACAGTACTATTTTAGTTCACCTAAAAATAATATTCTTGAACCATCAGTTCCTAAATGTTTAAATAGTAAAGTAAACGAAGGTCACATAAAACAGTAATGGTTTCCTAATGAAAGACACTGTGCTCGCAACGCTGTTTAATTTTTTAATGTACTTCCGTTCAAACTTATTTAATTTTAAATAGATTTTCTGTCCTCTATTAATGATTCCTTGTATTGTTATATATAATTATGTCAAAAGAAAAATTATCGTTTTTAATGAAGAATTCTTAGTAAAAATATACACTTGAGTTTGTTAAAGTTCATCATAAGCTTTCATTATTTAAAAAAAATATATAAAGTTAGTTTTTAAGCGTAAATGTAGAAAGATTCTCATATCTCTGTACAATTAGAATAAGGAAAACACGCCGGATGATCTGTAAATAAACAAATCATGATAAATTATATAGTTGTACGATTGGCGTCCAGACGTGGCTGCATATTACGAGTATATCTTAAGCAGTGAACACATTCACCTATCTCAGAACTAGGGGTTAACCTTTACTAAGCCCAACCAGTAGTATGATAATCATAATATAAATACAGGTTACACTGCTACTTTATTTATATATTTGTAGACTCAATATATTTAAATAAACTAAACTTACACAATAGGTTAATTAATTTTTTTGCTTGGAAAATATATACTCTACTCAGCTTCACGCTGTATCCCGCCCAAGGCAGGATAGGCAGAGGGAACTTGGGAACTTAGTGTTAAGACACCCCGTTTCACTTCTGTTCCCCACTTTCTGCCAATTTTGAGGCACTACGTGTTGAATGGCGAAACTCAACGCCGCGCTTTGTTTTCTAACCACAGCGAAGAAATGGAAACATTAAATATTTAATTTGAAAATATTAAATATTTCATTTCCTCGAGTGGGGATCGAACCCACAACTTGTCGTTGACAATCACACTTTTGTGCCGTTGCGCCCCTTCTGGAAAGTATATACTTTAAAAAAAAATTTAATAGGCTTAAATGTTCCTCTTCTAAATTAATAACAAAAAATATTGTTATTCATAAACACTTGTATCAAACCGTACTAATGAGAGCATTTAACGATATTCTCGGAGCTCTTACTGGAACGGAATTAAGTTAAAAGGTAACATTTGCCGAACAAGTCTGTTTACGCTGTCGCTATTAGTACTTCCAAATCGAACAATTACGGAAAAGCTATATTTAAATTCTTTTCGACAATCTTTTAAGAGTAAAATAAAGAAGTTTAAGTTTTACAATCTGCATACCTATTTTCGCTGAATCTTTAAGATTGAATAAAAACAATTGGGAAATGAACCCACAACCGTGGCGTTGACTGTACACGCCATGTACCACTGTGACTTTTTTTGAGACTACATTTAACCAAAAGGGATCGTTTACGTGGACTTGATTGATGTTGTAATTTACTACCTCGGTCAAGGTGAAATATTCGTTCAAATATTGATTCTATATAAATAGTAAATATCTAACGACAATTAATAATATTTTTTTTTACATTAACTTGCGTGTCAACGTATAAAAATAATTTTTAAGGACACAAAATGTACCTTTATATTTTTATATTATAAAAGCTAATTGTGTTAATAATACACGTGGGCAGCTTCATGCTTTTTTGTTAAGACACTCAATTCTCTATATTCTGCTCCATTTTCGTGATATTTTACTAGCGGAACTCAACGCCGCAAGGAAAACCAGATAAATTGATATATTATTTCTCTAAGGAATTTATAATTCAATATATGGTAGTTGGTGATGCATACTCAATTACTCCTAATTTAATTACGGATACATTTAAAAGCTCAAGTGTTATTATAACACAAGAATTTTCGTTGATTAATTGGTTTTGTAGGGTAGGTAAAATATTTAAGCGTATGTCACGTGTAACTCAATATACAATTAAAACGTCGTTCCTAAAACCAGCATTAAATGTATCATATCAACAAGGCAATTACAAGAACAATTATTAGGCATAAAAACATTTAATTTTCGAAAATACATAAGTAATTAAATATAATGAGACTTGAACCCAGGTCTCTTGTCGATAATGAAATTTTTTCGATTTCATTTTTTTAAATGCACAAAACATAGAACATTTATCTATGTATATGTATCTATGTACCCTTTTAAAGAGCTCCCATTTAAACTTATTACGATATAATTTTATAAGCCAACAATACCTTAAATAGTTATAATATTAACACTAATAATATAGAGTTTATTAGAAATTTAATTATCTTGTAAATGTTACTTACAAAACGTTCCAAGACTTTACACAGTATAGATTCAGGGCAAGAAAGATTAGGGGCTATATAAGGCTTACCGTCGACGGATTATGGCAGCCTTCGCAAAGCTCAAAATAAACAGATTATTCGGCTACGAATAATTAATGAACATAATTACTAAATTGTGGAGAGGCTTAAGTGCGATTGCAAATAGAAATAACATTCCCTCTCAATTTGTATTAAAAATACAAGAGATCCACCGGTACGAGGGTTGTAAATCCAAAAGAGGTATCCCTGAATCGACAAATATTTATCTATGAGTAAATTGATATTCCAGATTATTTTAATATCGATTCGCGCTGGTATTGACTTCTTTAAAAAGAGTTTATTTGGCCATTTTTAAATTTTACTCTGAGTAGGCTATAATTTCATTCATACATCATAAATTCAAAATTATATAAACATTATTTTTTTTGAAATTGTAATTAAATATAACCATTAGTACAGTAGCTTAAGCAGTACTAAGCAACTATGGGCATGCCGCAGTAGTTCGACTGTGTTAGTTATCTGTTCAGTGTGTGTACCTTCTGTATTGCTTCAAAGCCTTTTTGATTAAATTGAATTCGATTAGCCATATTAAACCCTAGTAGTGATATGTGTGTTAATGCTTTGTGAAGGGATCCTTAAAGCTTACAATGGGGTTGCAAGCCCCACTGCACAATTAAGAGCTTAAGAATTTTTAAGAAAAAGTTGCTGTGCACTAACCTATTGATATCGATTACAAGAGTGGTCAACAAATGTTGCCTTTTTTACTATTTTTAAAGTGCTAATCCACACTTAGGAAACAAAAATGCTCATTGCAATGCTCATTGTAAACGTATGAAACTGTAGCATTGTTTTATTATTAGCGTGCGGAAGTAGAAAAGAATATTAATATTATATTTGACAAAAAATGTCAGTTTCCTCAGTCAATCAAATTTAATATGAAAATTCAAACTTAATATGAAAATGTATAACCAAATAAACTGTACAGTGCCTCGTATCTGGCTTAACGAAAGATTTTCATAATTGCTGCACTCACAAGAGGATGATACTAAATAGTTTGTTGAGTAATTAATCAACGTCAGAATTAAGAGCCGTATGTAAATATTTTTATAATTAAATATAGAATTCAATTATGCTCAAATAACTTACTGTAAATAAAAATCTGCTTTTAAAATATTGCGTTTGTAAATTTAGTGTTAAATATAAAAAAAATGAGGTCGTTGTAACGTAAGTGCAGAACTCTGCGACTGTAAATGTAACTGTTTGGAGGGTTCGATTCCCGCTCTGGGGAATTGTATATTTAAAAAATAATAAAACATTTGCATACATAAAGTGTACAGTTTCATTATTCTACTTCAGCCGTCTGTCGTGGCGCAGCGGCACACGCGTGTGACTGTAAACGATATGTTGTGGCTTCGATCACCACTCGAGGAAATAAAATATTAAATATTTTCAACTTCAATATTTAATGTTTTCATTTCTTCGCTCTGGTAACAGTGCAATAGTGCGGCGTTGAGATGCGCCTCTCAACACGCAATGCTTAAATTTGGCGGAAAGTGAAGAACGGAACGGAGTGTATTTACACTAGTCATCGAGGCGACTTCTGCCTAGTATGCCATGTGCGGGATACATTTGATCACTAGCCTGGCGATAGCGAGCATTCGAATCCCAAAGCATATTATCATTTATAAAATAGTTAGTTTAGTAATAACCTTTAACACACAAATGTCTGTCTGTCACAACTTTTTGAAATTGTAAATTGAAAATTTTCGCATGTTTTCTAGGAAATGTATCTCCTATTGGAAAAGCGTATACACTGTCCTATAAAAGAATTACAGACTCGATATAGCTTCAGATTAAAAAAAAAAAAAAATATCTATAAATATGTCAAATACATATGGCAACTCTCCTTGCACGTGTATAAGCAAACAAAAATGTAGTACATACCTTAATAATAACCTCGAAATATCTAATTATTTTCACACATAGCCATCGAACAGTTGCAAATTACCTGCAATAAAAGGATTATTTCTTTAAGTTTGATTGCAATAAGACATAAATAATTTGTAATTATTCTTAAACTATACATACATTTTTTTATATATATTTATATATTCAAGTAAAATTATGATAAGTTATTACAATACATACAATATTTAGAGTAGTTCTAACTATTTTTAATTAAACCTGTCACTGCACTTTAAGTACAATATAATTTTTGTGTTATAACATCTTATCTTACACTTCCCCAGAAAGATGTTGTTCCACTTAACAAGCGCCATTATTTATGACCATCGCGTTGCTGTCACGTAATTTGAAAGTAGGTACACTCAAGTGAAGGACTCTTTTGGGAACGTTTCACTTTAGATCTCGCAAACAATTGCTTAGTGGCAGTAAATATGTGATAGAATTTAGCTTTTATATGAAGCTTACAAAAACTTTTCGATTAGACTGCTGGAATATATTACAAAGCAAATTAAGAGTACTTTGTATTTTAAAAGAGAATACATTTTCAATCTGCAATCTGCTTTTAAATTACTTAGTACTAAAATTTATGTCTATTTTTTTAGTTTAAATTTTTTTATAATACTAAAACAAGATGTTTTAAAATTTTCATTTATAAAATACCAAAATTGTGTTTAAAATTGATTGGAAAACGTTAAAAAAATGATAATATAATGAAATGATATGTACGTTAGATAAAAAAATATTTACTCTCTTTAGTACAGAACAAATTATTTTTTTTAATATTGATACGTTCTTGTCGTCCGTAACGAAGTAATAATTTTGTATCAATTTAATTTAATATTGATAGCTAGAAATGACAGAGTGGCTGCGATTAGTACTGACGTCGACATATAAGATAAAAAGTCATGTCGTAAAGCTTGATCGTTCGTTAAGTGCAACAATGAGATATTGACATTTTACACTTTTTCATTCTTCCCGTATATATATAATTTAACTCGTTTTTAAAAGAAATGATGTTCAAATACATCAAAATGCACACAAATAATTATGTGTGCAAGTACATATTAAGCAGACATTAACTCAATAAAGACAATAAATAGATAACAAACTATTTAAAATTGATTATTTTAATATATGTTCAGTCCTAAAAATATAAGATTGGCTTTAGCGCGAATTTGGCCAAATACTGCAAGTTATAAATATGTCTTATTTTAATGAATAAGCGTCTACGTAAATCTTAGAAAATGCTGTAAAAAAATACAATTGATTTCAGTTTGGGACTCAACTTAATTAATGGACACATTTACCAACTCATGTTGGTAGTTTCTAAGATTTATTAGTAGCCTTAGGTTTTAGGAAGGTAACTGAAACGAGCTTTTACAGTGCCATATATCTACGTATTAATACTGATCTTACGAAACCCAATTCGGAATTCACACATCTTCATGCTGACGCTAATTCTCTTATTTATTCCACAAAATAAACATAATGAGTAATCTGTATGAAAGTATTTAAGCAAAAGTCTTCGTACTCTGGATCGTTTTATTTCTAGAGCCCTTTGTGACAGAAGTTATGGTTACTATGTCCACGGATTTGAGTGTTTGTATAATATTGTTGTATATTAATTTCATTTTGGTGTTAGGTAAAGTGTTATTTTTATATTACTTTCTAAGTGCTATATAACGCTGTTCCACATTGATTTACGACGAAACGAAAGTTTTGAAGAAAGATATTTTTCTAGTCTATCTTCATCAACGTCTTTCAACTATATGAATTTAACGTCTCACTCAGTTTCCGAAATAGGTCAATAAATTATTAACTTTTGATTTATTTTCTTTGTTTATTTCGCATCATTGCAGAGTAAACTTGGATTATTTGTTTTTAAATAATATCAATATATATTTTACAAATTGTCTCTCTTTATTTTTATTATGTTTATATTTATGTATTCATAATATATAGCATATTATATGTATTCATATTGAGGCTTATCGTGATACAGGGGCACATACATGTAACAGTACGTTGTGGGTTCAGTCTCACTGTAGAAAATGAAATATTTAATATTTGGAAGTTAACTTACCTTTTCTCTGATAACAAGGCAAAAGCGCGACTTTGACTTTCGCCATTCAACACACAATGCCTTAAATTTAGCGAAGGGAATGGAACGAAGTGTCGGCTAGGTTCCCAAATTGCCTCTGCCGACCCTACCATGTATGGCTACTATGCCATGCACAGTTATATTTTCCCACCACTTAAAAAAATGTCTTTACAAGTAATTTTACACCGCAAGAAAACAAATTAGCGTAAAAGCCTACTAGGGGTTGAACAAAGCTTCCTACTTTATCATTACCACTTAACGTATTACTGTTCTCATTAACATTTAAGAAGGCAAAGCAAGGCCATATTTCTCACTTCAGCCTACGCCTGTAACAAACAACCTAACTAATGAGGGACCCAGTACGAATAAGTTAGATTTACTTATTAAACGCAATTTTAAATCATCCTGTTTTTTTTGTTGAATTACGTGTCTCAGGCTCATGGTTAGATTATTTATTTATATAAAAGACAGAAAACATCTACACATTTTTATTTCTTCAATATGAAGATAGCACGTATTTGAGGGTTGTCTTTGCGCAGGGGCATAAGCGTGAAGTTCCTACTTGAGGATATGGAATATTTTAATTTCTTGGTAAAAATACAAATCGCGGCGTTATGTTCCGCCACTCAACACGCATTTCCTCAACTTCAATGAAGAACGGGGAACTGAATTGTCTTAATAGGAACAAAGTGTCTTAACACTATGTTCCAAGTTTCTTCTGCCTACACTGCCGTGTACAGATGAATTAAAAAAAATGTTACGTTGTGGAACTCACAACTATTGCACAAAAAAACACGTCTCCACTACAAATCTACACTTTTAGATTTTTTAACCATTATTTTATTTTTAACAAAAGAATAGAATAAATTATTTATAATTAATTATTATTTCACTCAGCTCAGCATTTGTATCCTACAATTGGCCGAATAGGCAGAGGGAAGTTAAAACAATCCGTTCCAAAAATATTAAATATTTAATTTCCTCGAGTCGGACATCGAACTTACAAATTGAAGAATTAAAAACACAC
This sequence comes from Eueides isabella, assembly GCA_019049475.1. Lineage (NCBI taxonomy): Eukaryota > Metazoa > Arthropoda > Insecta > Lepidoptera > Nymphalidae > Eueides > Eueides isabella. The sequence goes on along the minus strand of CM032399.1, from coordinate 3,563,620 downwards.
GCTTATGTCCCTGCGCCACGACAGGCTTCAAATTATTATTTCATATATTAATTATAATACTCGTACTACTCTTGTGATGACCTTCTTAAACTCATAAAACTCATTAGTCGTTGATTATAGTTTTTAGTTCATTAGTGTTTCATGAATAATATTTGAAAGAAAAACGTAAGGTAAACACTTATTTTTTATTAAAAAGAATGAACTAAGTGGTGTAAAAATATAAATAAACATATTTAAAATAAAATTTATTTATTTATGTGTACTGGACGAACTGTTCGACTTAAAAATGTAGTGTAAAAGAAGGAAATAGAAATTTGAATTTCGCTTAAAAATAACAAACATACAAACAAAATTGTGGACAACAAATTGTTGTAAAACAACGTTCCAATAGTAAAATAGACTTAAAGAACATAACAAGTTTATTCTAAATTAAATCCTTTTAAATGCCATTAGTAGTTTTATTTGTCATTTTGTACGTAAGCAAGTGAACAGATTTGTTTCGTATTCCAAGTATAAAAGCTGAGTTTCTTTTATGTTTTTCTTAGTGAAATCAGAAAATCCCTCTGGTACTACCTTAGAAGATTCGTTTGAGTGGCTTTCCTTTGCAAAGCCCTGTACATATTACGACAGTAAGTTTTTTAAACAAATGTTTTAAGTGCAACGTGTGCTTTTAAATTGAAAACAAGCATCATACAAGACGTTTTAGCGGTTCTGTTAGGTTTTATAACTTGACGTTTTTTTTTTCTAAAAATAAAACATTTATATAAATTCTATAAAGTATTCTATAAAAAATAATAATTGAAAAACGTATAAAAACTTTAACGTTGCGGGATTCGAAGCCTTTTGGAATCCGTCCAAGCGCTCTACTCACCAAGCCATAAGTTCTCATCAAGCTAAGTCGAGATACTTTTTCTACAATTTATTTATGTTGTTGAATGACTAACCATTATCACTAAGTGATCATAAATATTTTTGCCATTAAACATTTTAAATTAGAAAATTACTTAATATTAAAGTGTATATGTTGTTACATATAATATCCATTTATTTCAAATTTATGTAGCATGATGATGTACCACATATTTATGTATATATATTTTTGACTTTACACTGTATAGTGCTTTGTAAGGTAGGCAGGAGGAAAAAGAGAAACTAGTGTTAAAACACTCCGTTCTCATTAAGCTTCCGTTCTCCACTCTCCGTAACATCCTGGAGGCAATGCGTGTTGAGTTACGGACCTCAACACCGTGTTTTGCGTCGTCATTAGAGCGGAGAAATGAAAATATATCGAACCTACAATCGTAGCGTTCTCAAAATAAATCATTATTACGGCCTCAAAATATTATTTATACAAAATTTACACTTGCATGTAGTATGCAGATTAAATAACTATATTCTATCATTTACGTCCATTCCAATTCTCGGCTAGTATTACGGCCCTGGTTTAATACCTATCTTGTATAGAAAAGCCTAGTTCCAACGTGATCGTTAAGCCACACAAAGCCAGCTTCTATTATGGCGGCCTACAACAGCTGTTTCTGACAACCTATACATAAAATATCACAGATAAAAAATGACAAAAAAATAGTGTTTTGATATAAATTGTATTGTCGTAAAGATAATAAAAAAAACGTATTTATTAATAATTTGAAAATTAGAAAAAAAAAATCTAAATTGGAAATTTATTCTAAGGAAAAGAATTGTAGCTTTAATGTATTTTTATTTCAAAAATATACATAATAATATTTAAATAAAATCAATAAATAATAATAATAGACATTCAAAAATATTTTTATCATAATACATTTACAATATCATATAGAAAATTTAATCAACCGCAATTTAGAAGTATGTGCCCATTTTTATATCAATGGAGTGCAGAGATGCCCAGATCCAACGTGATAGTTAAGCCACACAAAGCCTGCACCATAATAGCGCTCCTCTGATTCTACCTTGTTCAGCCTCTATGCTACATTTTATATTTTACTTTAGAAGTTCAAACAATCTATGTTGATGAAAAAGCATGTTTAAAATAAAAGACACAAGCTTTTTCAAAGACATTGCCAGAAAATTTGCGCCGCAATGCATAGTTGAGAGTATGGCAATTTAAGTTACAATAAAAAAAATAGAGTGGAATGCGTTTATAATATTTGAATTGAAACTGGAGACAAGGAAGCAAAAAAACTTAATCTCGCTACACATATGCATTTTAATAAATACGAAATTTCAACATAGTGTAAAATTTAAACTCCCACAGAGCGGATAAAGCCTTAAACTTTGTGTCTTTGCTACGGCGTTGGAGTAAAAAGGAAAAACAAAAAGCAAAACGGGGTGCAATCGCGTAGAAACACGTGGGGCGTTGGTGTTGCCACTAACATATTTATAGCTGTAAGACGATATTTTAAAATGGTTTGTTTTCCAAATATCCAGATTACAAATTCCTTTTTACATTGTTGATAGTTAAAATCTTAATATTTAATCGCGTGTTTCTTTACATTTTCTTCAACTAAGACAACTTAAGCTGTAAGTTGTTTCATAAAAAAAAATATATATATATTAAAAGAACGTTTATTTTATTACGTATAAAACTTTGGGAGTTTTTTTTAGTGCTTAGTTTTTTAGAGCCAGACAAGGTAGCCAGAAGGAACCTGGGAACCTAATGTTAATCACTTTCGTTTTCGACCTACCGCCGAATTCATGGGTTCAATACTGATTTTACATGGAGGGGGAACCGATAACTGTCGTGTTTACAATCGCACTATCGCACAATTGTACCCTGCGCCACGAGGAAATTTTCTGGATATATGGATTTATTTCCTAGAAGTACTTTAAGTGCAAGATTACACTATTACAGTAACAAAACAGATCATATTTCAGATTTTTTATTGTACACAGTAAAATAAATCCTATAATATTGTACCTACACATTAAAATAATGGTTGCTACCAACACATTAAAATACAGGAAGAGATCACCTACGGTGATAAGGCCGCCTGCCTTTACACCAAAACTTTTTTATAATATATTTTTTTTGGTGTAACAAAGTGTAATTATTAACACTTAATAAATATATAAATCCTTCAGAGAAAATACATGCATATATTAATTATATATGATTTCCGAATTAACGAGAAGGCCTGACGTGGCGCAAGGGCACAAGCGAACGACGATAAATGCAACAAGTTTTTGGTTCGATCCCCACTCGAAGAAATGAAATATTAACATCATTTCTTCGCTCTGGTAACAAAATAAAGCACGGTGTTGAGCTCTGCCACTCATCACGTAATGCCTCAGATTCGGCAATCAGCTAGAAAAAAAATAATTAAAATAAAATAATAACCAACATAACTTCTACATTTTTATGTAATAGAAAAGTTTAACTCTAAAATCAGAACCAACTTCGTGCCCTACTTTTAAAAAGGCCTCTCAGTTGCCTCAAATTCTGTTGAAGGTCAGAGAAGGTTCTCGCTAAACGAGAACTGCACCTTATTGATGACCTAAAGTTTGTTTCGTGATAGGAGGTTTTAATCAAATCCGTTGTATATATCTATAGCTAAAGCTTCACGCTGAGTCTCATTTAATAAATGGGTGAACTTACTGTTTACAAAAGACACTTCGTTCTCCATCTTCCGCTTGAATTGCAGAACTCAATATTACAGCATCTCGCTGTATCCCGCGCATGGCATGGTAGGCAGAGGGAACTTGGGAACTAGTGTTATGACACTCTATTCCACTTTCGTTCCCCACTTTCCATCGAATTTGAGGCATTAAGTGTTGAGTGGCGGAACTCAACGCCGCGTTTTGCCTTGTACCAGAGCGAAGGAATGAAAACATTAAATATTTAAATTGAAAATATTAAATATTCCCTGTCCTCGAGTGGGGGTCGAATTCACCTGTGGTTACAGTCACACATTTGTGCCGCTCTGCGCCACGACAGGTCAATAATACACTTTTCCATAAATTCTAAATATTTCTTTCCTTCCAAATGGGTATGGCTTCAACGCTAAAACACCGTCCACGATGGCCGTAAATAATATAAATGATTAATTTGTATTTTATTTCAGCTTCACGCTGTATCCCGCACTAGGCAGGGTAGGCAGAGGGAACGAAAGTGAAACCTAGTGTTATAACACTCCGTTCCACTTCCGTTCCCCACTTTCCGCCGAATTTGAGGCATTGCGTGTTGAGTGGCGGAACTCAACGCCGCGCTTTGCCTTATTACCAGAGCGAAGAAATGAAACATTAAATATTTAAATTGAAAATATTAAATATTTCATTTCCTCGACTGGGGATCGAACCCAGAACCTGTCGGTTACAGTCACACTCTTGTGCCGCTGCGCCACGACAGGCCTCAGATTAATTTGTATTTTATTATAATGAAAAATCCTATCATAAAATTAAATGTTAATAACATTGTGTACATAAAAACATAAAATAGGATACGATTAAAACAAAGGTTTACATTTATCCCACATAAAAATTAATCCGGGCATTCGAGAATAAGACATTAAAAATTTATGGAAATATTAAACACGTTAGTCCTCACCATTATATAACGACGTTAATGGTAGAGAAACGTAAAGTAATGGTAATTTTACATCTAAAATCCAGAATTAAATAAAGAAAGAGTTGTACGAAGAAAATTTATTTAAGTGTAAAAATTTTATCTTTTTATTTTATATAGAAATCAGGAATATTTACATTTATAAATGCTAATAAGTAACATTTGATACTTCAATATTTGAGCAATTAATGTTATATGCATAGTATACAGACCATGCTCGAATTAAGATTTATTGTATAAAGTATGTTCCTGTTGTACCTAATTAATTGACACCATTCATTAACTTGACTTGCAACCTGCACCAAGGTAACTCTATATTCTTGATCTGAGTCATCAAAATTTTATACTCTTTTTATAGAGAAATTACTAAGAAAACGTTGAAATAATTATCTTTTTATAGAGAAATTACCAAGAAAACGTTGAAATAATTATATTGAAAATGGTGTTCTTATCTCAATGCGATATTCTATTACTCATGACGCTTTATTGTTTAGTTGATTGCCTGTTAAAGGGTAAAGTTGTACAACCCAAAATTACGTTAACAAGGGTTGCATATATTTCACCAACTTTCGATTTACAGAGTAATTACTTACCTACAAATATAGTATAATTACTGAATATTAAAATTTGTTAAGGTTTTATCAAAATGAAAAATATACTGATTTTTATTAATTCCAATTAGATTAAATATCTCTCCACTCTGTAACCTGCACATGTCAGGATAGGCAAAAAAATCTTGGTAACCTAGTGTTAAGACACTCCGTTCTATTATATGGAGTTTGGATTTTTACTTTATCTCAAAAAAGAGACTTATTCATTAGACAGATTGTCAAGTTTATAAAATTTAATTATAGTTTTACACTTAGAAATAGTAAAATTTTAAATATGAAATATTAATAAAATAGAAATACGACATAGTACGACTGACTCTTGCCACTGCCGACTTATGAGTGACTCTATTCTTTTGGGCATTTGTCCGTTTACAATACAGCAATTTAATTAACATAAATCATATAACAGTTCCATCCCCATTTTCCGCTGAATTTGAGGTATTGCGTGTTGAGTGGCGAAACTAAACGCCGCAACACGTATCACTACACTGTTACTATAACTTAATATCTCAATTATAATAAAAATAAAATTAATTATAAGTTATAGAAAATTAAAAATATCGTTAATTAATGATAAGACTAAATAAGGGCTTGGATTGTCTGAAACACGCGTACATTAATGATAGTCCACAGTCAATAACAAAAATTAATAAACATGACAGTAATATATTAGTTGATAGACAAAAGGTTATCATACAAATCGACGGCATCAGGACAGTGATAGATGAGACTTAAATAAATAAAGCTTTAATACTTTTTAAATTAAAATAATAATAAACAAATAATAATTCAACAAAAGATAAATAAGTGTTCAAATAAATTTGCATTGTGTAAACGTTGTGGGTTCAATTCCCGCTCGATGAAATAAATGATTTAATTTCATCACTTTTCGCCAAATTTGAGTGTTGAGTGGCGTAACTTAACACCGCGCTTTGCCTTGCTACCAGAAAGAAATTGAAAATATTATACGCCACGACAGGCCTCAAATTCTAAACTTCTCCACCTATTAAGACATTAATGTCTCAAGCCATATAAATTTAATCAATTCCATTCAAAATTCGTTTAAACCAAATAGACAAATGTAGGCAAACACCTAAATTCTACAACAGTCATCTTTTTACTTTGTTAGTAAAATATAACTCTAAATCAAATACCCACACGTCCACACGTCAGCTTGTCATATTGATATATTTTCCTGTCAATACAAAATTTAAAACGTAAAACCACGTTAGTTTAGAGGTATTTTGAAAGGATTTTTTTTTTCATTTTGATGAACGCAAACCACTCAACAAAAGCGTAAGCCTGTGCAACCACAAAATAAACACTAGGAAAATAAAATGTTGATAGTAGCTATGACTTGTTTGTTTATCTCTTATTGAAGTCTATAAAAATGTTAATGATCTATCAGATAAGATAATAACTATTGAGCTAATAGTTATATTATTATTATCACCTTTAAATATACTTTTCGTTACATCCATAGCCAATACATCGCAAGAAAGTTAGTTTGAATATCTGGTTTATTTCTGGTCATAGGCTAAACACCCTGCTAGACTTAACTATATGTAATGCCTAAGAACTAATAACTTTACTACATATACATTCATCAGATTCTAAATAGAATTAAGGAAAAAAATACCAAGTAATATATTTCATAGTTACTATGAACAATTTAAATTTCATCACGAAATATATAATATTATAATAATATGCTTGAAACTGCGTTTGCCAAACAACTGCAATGCGACGTCCGGCGAAATTACAAGTACGTATACAGCAGACGTGCACCGCTTAAGTGGTATATGATACTGTGATGCAAACTGGCTACGTTAGTTTTAACTTTTAAATTAAAACGGCAATCTACGAGTTCAGCACACGTGGTTAGGTAGAAAATGAAAATATGCAGATAAATTCTTGTTGTGTACCGAGAATGTAGTAACATTTATTGATGCTTATGTATGAGAATGGCATATTTACTTTATATACATACATAGCCAATTTTATACAATTCCTATAATATAATGATGAATTAATATTTTGTAGTCTATATTGTAATTGTTATATGTTTTAGCCCGACGTATCTCCTTCATATACCTAAAGCAGTGTCAACAAAGGGAATATTGTGACAGCACATTTTTTCATTGAAAATCCGATTTTTAGACATTACGATATAGTGAAAATAAATTAAATATATATTGTAATCATATACTCTTATCGAAGCTACAGTCAAATGTAGTAGCAATAGCTGACGGATTTTTCTACAAAGTTAGTAATAATATAACTATTATTTACTGTACCAATATATAACCATTCTGTTAGAACTTAACGTAAGATAGGTTAAATATATTTTCAATAACTTATAAATTTGGTAGTAAATGCAGAAGGTTTTGTAGAAAAAATTCTGAACAGAGTTAAAATACATAAAGTGTAATTGTCCTAACAGTTAGATATATTAATAGCCAAATATTATTCTTATACTCTCTTACTTATAAAATTATTAATAATTGAAAAGCAATATAGCTTGTATCTGTTTTATATAACAATGCCTAATCTGTTTATGGATATTGGATAAAATCAATAGACTAAATAGTTTCATAGAAAACTCATTAGAAACAAGAAACAATGTAGGGCTTGGACTTAATTACCTACCCTCGCCACATCCCTTGAGTTCAAAGGCTATTGTTTTAATTGAAACACTTTCTAAGGAAATTACATTAGTTCGAAAAAGTACATTACCTTACACAAATCATATATTAACATTGAAAACAACTTGATAATGATGATACTTTATTTATTGATTTGATTTTGCGACAAATTATCACAGATATTGGTGAGTGGCAGAAGTCAATGTTGCAGTTTTTTTCTAAAGCGATGATTTTAAAAATAACACCTTTCTCCTCGAGGAAAACTGAATCTGTTACCGTCGTGGCCAGACACTGTGGACTGCACCTCGACACCCTGCAGTAATCATCCCCAATTTTTGTACGCCTACTAGACATTCATAATCGAATGTTTAAATTAATCAATTCTTCTGAAATATTTTATATAACTAACAAGATTCTTTACTATCAAATAAAATAACATTCGAAATAAGCTGCCTTAGAAGTCTCTCTGAGTATTAAAAATTTAATTTGCTAAATTATTAAAGGTAGACGCGAAGGAAATCAACACCACGAAGTCGGTAATTTAATAAAGCTGCAGAGGAGTTTAGTCGAGAAATTTAAATAAGACGTTCCGGCAGAAACAGGAGTCCCTGAGAATTAAAATGGATACATGCACGTAACATACCTATTTCATGTACGCGAGCTTCATTAAGTATAAAATAGTATGCTGCCGAGGCGGAAATATTAGAGGTTATATATAATAGGGAGTAACCACTAGTTTCTAGGGTAAATCTGCTAAAATTTTAAAAAGACATAAATTGAAAATACGTCTGTATTACACATAAACTGTAAATAGTTAGTTGTAAGACATACAATATGATTTTTTTTTTTTTAAATTGATTTATCTTTTCGTAACTTTCTTTTTTAATTACAAAAAAATAATAATATTACGCTGTAAGTAAATTTGGCAAACGGCCTATTATAATCGCTACTACAAATAGGAAAAGCGTTAAGCTCTTTCTATTTGAATATTCTCGTATAATTAAAAAATAATTTTACAATTTATTTTCGTCAGTAAAATAAAAACAACGTTTTGTGATTTCCATAACGTTTTCTTTTTATCTTAATCTGGATCTTAAAAGGCTTTTATGTGTATAATCAAATGCATGACATTTCTTTTACAGAACTCTAAGCTATGCCTCTTGGAAACTGCCATAACTGCAACATTCAGTTTATTCTTATTAAACTATGTCAAAATCAAATACAAATAAGTTGTTTGTTCATCTTCAAGAAGTATCACGTATATAACAGGGTAGGCAAAAGAAACTTGGGAACCTAGTGTTAAGACACTCCTTTCCCTTCTCTAAAGCTTTAAGCTCTTTCTATTTAAATATTCGCTTATATTAAAAAAAATATAATTTCTTTTTGTTAGTAAAATAAAAATAACGTTTTATGATTACTGTAACTTTTTCTTTTTATCTTAATTTAGACAGATTAAATGGCTTTTACTGTTAAGTGCCTAATCTCGGTTAAACATCAAATGTCTGACACTTTTTTTTAAAGCTCGCCAAGGTATTTTTCTTATCCCAATGAATATATAATAAATAATCGGTGTGAAAATAAGAAAAAAATACCAGCCTCTTAAGTAAACAAGCACCCAAAACCTTAAAACAGGTGTCATTAACAAAATTACTTAGAAACTCGTGATGGCTCAGCGTGCCCTTAATGAGTTTGGAACGCCGAAGGCAATTCCTAGACCCTATACAATTAAGTAGGAAGCGCTACACGACTCGGCTTAGTATCAACTGACAAATAAGTATTTGCATGCCAACGTCGTAGACAAGTTCAACGTTGCTCCTTTAATAATGGCGCAAATTACAATGTGCTAGCGTTATTACGTAATCATTAGTTTTTTTTTCCTTGAATTTTAAATATGTCATATTAGCTGACGGATTTAAAATCAGATTTTCATATAAACAGTTCCGCTTCTTTATTCCTAAATATTGTTCATACAAACAATTGTTTTTACTGCATTCTTTTCTGTATACAATTAAAGCTTCATTTATGAATCAATCAATTGAAATAAAAAAAATCAATACTAAAAAGTTCTTATTAATATTCTATAAATTATCTGTATTTTAATATCATTAACAAGGAAAGAATTATCCTCAGTTGTGCAATGTTGACATTATTCATGAAGAGGTCTCTCGCGGTTGTCCGCACTGGGGTGAGGCGGCCTAGTTGCGACTGCCGAGAGCCTCTTGGCCGGTCCTTGGCGCGAGGGCTGATACGAAACATCTTACTGTGGTTTCACTGCAGCTCAAGAATACTGAATATATGTCAGAAAATTCAATTTTAATATTTAAATAAATATTTTTATAGTTAAATTTATCAATTTTAGTAAGTTGAGATCGTTCATACATATATATTTTATGTTCAGACGTTTCGAATTCTTATTTATTTTCAAAACATTTATAAGTTGTTACTACTAAGAAAATAAAAATATGTGTATCTTATTTTGCAACTGTTTCTTATAAAATATTAAAGACAATTCAGTGTTTCTTATTACGTAGTTCATTGATATGGCCGTTCATTTAAATACTCAAGTGGGATTTGTGTTTAGATATTTTTAACTAATTTAAAAATTTCGAATGTAAATTAAATATACAACATTTTGTTTTCATTGTATTACATATAAATCTAAATCTACAGCCAAATATTAAATAATGAATTGAATTTTACCATTGGCGACGAGAAACAAAAAATAGGATATACTTGCATATGCATATACCACTTAATTCGGCAGTGACCCGCATAATGATGTCTCACGGCACATTGGAAATTTTACTTTCAGAACAGAGAGACGGACTACAAACGACCATTTTATTCAAAATTCAACATAAAAGCCGTTTTACGTAATAAAAAAGGGTTGTTGGAAATCTAGACAATAGAATTAAACTAAGTTAAGTATATTTTTTATAATGGATTACAGTACAGACAAGTTTTTTTAGATGGTTCTAAAATATAATAAATAAAAAAATCCTTGTTTTATTTTAAGTTTGTTAAATCGGATTTTAATTTAGTTGAGCATGTTGTGTTAAATCAAGTTATGAAAAAAATGTACAAGCTTTTATTATTCGAAGTTTTAGTTCAAAATTTATATCATTTACTTTAAAATTTTACATATATACATATACATATACATATACATATACATATACATATATATATACATATATATACATATATATATATATATATATATATATATATATATATATATATATATATATATATATACATATACACATATACATATACATATGTTTATTTCATTTAAATATAGTCAAAACATATAGTAAAAGTAAATAATACATATTAATTTAATTATAGATAATTTAAATTAACTTCAAAAAGTAAGTTTTATAAAAATTTAATTATATCAAAACTTCAATTTTAAAAATATTACATCTAATAATTTAACTAGTATCAAATGAAATTTTATCATTAATAATCGAATAATTAACAAACAAATAGCAATATTTAAATACATTTAAATTAAATACTTCCTTAATATTTTAAACCAAACAATATGATTTGATTTTAAAATAGATTCAGAGTGTCAGAGACACAGGAGCCAGAGGTTCCCCTCAGTCGGTGGCTGGCTCGTTTCTGAACCGGAGAATGAACACCCGTCGTATTTATAATGCAAATGGCACTCAAACCGTTGGACATCTGACAGCAAACCACTGACGTCACGAGTCAATTGACCGTCTATTTGAGTTCCGTTTTTCATTTGCGCTGATATATATATATATATATATATATATATATATATATATATATATATATATATATATATATATATATATATATATATATATATATATATATATATATATATATATATATATATATATATATATATATATATATATATATATATATATATATATATATATATATATATATATATATATATATATATATATATATATATATATATACATATATATATATATATATATATATATATATATATATATATATATATATATATATATATATATATATATATATATATATATATATATATATATATATATATATATATATATATATATATATATATATATATATATATATATATATATATATATATATATATATATATATATATATATATATATATATATATATATATATATATATATATATATATATATATATATATATATATATATATATATATATATATATACATTTTTCGTTCTGGTAACATGGCAAAACACAGCGTTCAGTACCGCCACTTTACTATACTTCACTTTACTTACCCTCACGCTATATCCCTGGCGGGGTAGGCAGAGAGAACGGAGCGCCAAACGGTGTAGTCTCGGCATATCGCTTTCGCCTCGTCCACTGTCATCAGCGTCTTCGTACATGTCCCAGGGGCGTCCTCATGCTTTTTACGTGACCTACCTCCAGTATCGTCGATACTGTGTTTTCGAAGGTCACCTCCCTCTCTTACCACTCACTTTTCTTTCATAAATCTTTCTTACCATTCTTTCTTCACTCATTCGCTCGACGTGCCCAAACCACCTGAGCACGTTCTTCTTCTTTATTCTCACTGTGAAATCCACGCTAGTACCTACCATTCTGTGTATCTCTTCATTGGGTATGCGATCAGCTAAACTGACTCCGCATATCTGACGAAGAGATCGCATCTCTACAGTATTTATCTTTCTTACATTCTTCTTCTGTAATAGCCACGTTTCGCTGCCGTATAACAGTGTCGGTACCAACACTGCATTGAGTACGGCCAAGCGCGCAGCTATGCTGACGTTTCGCCGTCTCAACAATGCAGCTAAGGCCCCGTTAACTCTGTTACCGGCAGCAATACGCCTTTCCACATCCATTTCTGAATGTCTTAACTCTAGGATTCCTCTGCTAATCCTGCCATGAGCCAAATACAGCGTAAAACTATAAATACGAGGCCTGTCGTGGCACAGCGGCACAAGCATGTGACTGCCACCGACAGGTTGTGGGTTCGATCCCAAGTCAAGGAAATGAGATATTTAATATTTCCAATTTAAATATTTAATATTTTAATTTCTTCGCTCTGGTACAAGGCAAAACGCAGCTTCGAGTTCCGCAACTCAACACGCAATACCTCAATTTCGGAGAAAAGTGGGGAACGGAAGTCGAACGGAGTATCTCAACATTAGGTTCCCAAGTTCCCTCTGCCTACCCTACCATGTGCGAGATACAGCGTGAAGCTGGGTAGCTAAAAACAAAAAACCTAACATTCTTGATAGCCAGACTAACCCTATTTTCTAAAAAAAAAAAAACAATACATTTTCGAGCACAACTATGAGTTTTATAGTGTTCAAATCATTGAACACGCTGAAGCTAAATGTTAGACACATCCTAGTACCGAATTTATTTCATAACAACACAGGAACAGCTGTTGTTAGTGATGTTTTATGTGAATATGAAATCTTGATAAGCGCAGAAATCTAGTATGTATAAAAAAACAAATTGTAGAACATAAATTATGTCTTTTAGAGCACAATATATGTAAATATCAATACTTTTTCTGAGTTTTACTGTAAATTTGGCAAAATGATAAAAAAATCTTTAAAAAAAAAACAAAATTAACCCGGGTAGAATGAATACGCATGACCACGGACTACTGTAAACTTTTCGAAACGTTGGGTTTCCAAAATGTTTATTCAATAAATACATTTAGCCGCAATTAATTCGTTTTTTTTTCTATTTTCAAATATTTAGCAATCGCGAAAATAGTAAATTTTATTATGAGACAAATAATAAATAAAATATTCAAATAATTTTAGTTACGAACTTTAATAACATTTCACATAATAACAAAACAGTTTTCCGCATACTTGTGGAAGTCACTGAGGAGATATGTAGCGTCTAACAAGATAGAAAACGAGCCAAGTTTGACAACTCCGGATAACGACTGTGGCCAACTTATTCGGTTGTGAAACTTGTCAAATAGTTACCAACATTTGTGCCAACGCTTATCTCCAATGACCCTCGGTACTTTGCTTGTTTAAATAGATGACAACTTTGGTCCAACTTATACTTGCACTATGACCTAATAAAGATATCTGACCTGTATTTAATTTGGAATCCTCTGGAGATATAATACCTGAGTTAATGAGTTTATTCTACCTAAATAAAAGTGATATAGTGTTTAAATATACATATGTTTATCGATACATACTCGTAATATTTAAAATGTCATCATACATGAAAAAATAAAATAGTCATACTTTGTCTAAGTCTACTACCTCAGCTTCACGATGTATCCCGCACACGGCAGGGTAGGTAGAGGGAACTTAAGAACCTAGAGTTAAAACACGGCGTGCTTTGCCTTGTTACCAGAACGAAGAAATAAAAACATTAAATGTTTAAATTGAAAATATTAAATATTTCATTTCTCGAGTGGGTATTGAACCCACAACCTGTAGTTTACAGTCACACGCTTGTGTCGCTGCGCCAGCCAGGACAGGCTTTGGGACTTGAGTAGAAAAAAGAAATTACTTTCGATTTAAATATTCCTCAGAATGGATCGATCTCTAATAGGCCCATATTAGCGATATTGCATAGTAATTGGACATATAAAAAGCCGAAACATATGAAAGCTTTTTATTTATTAAAATCCTTCCTCGCTATCGGCTGCGGGATTTCTCTCAAGAGTGTTTTTGTAGGCTAGGAAGGAAGGTGGTATTATGTTGATTCTATTCTATAGCCAAATGAGAACTGTCCTTACATGTAGCAATGTCAACTTTTTTAAAATATGGTTATAATATTTACAATTTTTTTTCAGTAGGTAATAGACAACGAGAGCTATTTAACAAGTTAAGGCATTATATATTATAAACATATAACTTTAACAAAAAATTTTCATAAAAAATATATAACATAAATATGAAACATATTCAAAGTCATTCTTGTCTACGGAAACATTGTAATGTGTAATCGCATACTCTTCTACTTGACATGCAAATAGTTTTAAAATATTTCATACAGCGAGCTTTAAAAATATATTTAGTGAAATGTCTCTACAAACAGTTTATAGGAAATTTTATTATAAACTGCTATTTTCATTAACATAGGCTTTATTTTTGGAAATAAAATTTGACCCATCTTTATCCTCTTACGGAATCTCTTTATTTGGCAACCTTGTCGTAGACGTATTGTTTACTTTGTTTTGTTAAGAACTAGAACAATTACTTCAAGCTGTACTAGGTCAAGGCATTTCAAGAGTTCTGAATGTTGCCAATGTATGAAAATGTATACCAGTTCCAATTTTTTCATGCTAAAATATCACTTACCCTAGAAATACGAGCTACATTATTCGCTGCTTCAGCATATTATTTGAATGAACTATTTCGCTTTGCGTTGAATTTTTTCACGTGCTTTTGTTCATCAGTACGTACTTTTAACTGCAGAATGACCTAATTATCATATTTTAGCTTCATTTCAATTTATTTATTCATTGAGTTGGGAATTATTTAAAAATTCCGTTAAAATTTCTTAAAGTAGATGTAGTTACTTGACTAAATATAGCAGTTGAGGCCGGATATTCCACTTGGGGTTACGTTTCCTTAGCCATATTTAACGAATTGGGGCATTTCATTTTGCTGCATATAAAAGCTTGTATTGTTGCCTTTATAGTCAAATCTTTCATGTTTAAAAATTTTATTTAAGCTACACGACTGTTAAGAATTATATAGGTATATAGATAGATATAGGCAAGTAATGTTTGCAGAAGATTTCATAAAAACTTACTTATAAGTTACTCAGTCGTTTATCTAGTAATAAAAAAACGATAAGTAACAATAGATCTGTTGCTTTATTCTTTCATGTACTCATAGATATTAAAAAGTGTTAAAATATTTGTATCTCAAATTTTAAAAAAATATAACATATTAGTACTTAAGATTTTGATAGAACAAGAACATTTCAAGCTATAATCATAATATATACATAAAGCCTTTAGCATACAAATTAACAAAATTAGAATATACAATTCAAGAAAGTTTACAAATAAATATAGTTCACAATGCGTGAATAATTGTCGTAGTACAACAACCTATGAAACTATTTAAGCTACAACACACCGCATTGCTACGGAGCGTAGCGAATTGCTACGAAACTCGGCAAGCGCCTTTGATACGCGTAGATAGCATTCTAAATTACACAAACAGAATATTATTCGATTGGAATGTACAACGACATTATTAAGTTACTTGAATGTGTTCATTTATTTATAGTTGAAATTGTTAAGCAAAGTGATCATAACTTCTGAACGTTTATATTAAATAATATTGAGTGAAACTATTTGCATAATAACTACAAGTATTTTTATGTAATAAGAAGTCAAAATTGTTTTTTTCTGAAGTAAAACATATAATGTAACAATAGACAAAGTGTGAGTACATCTTTTTCCTAACTACGCCAAGGTTTTTGGTTTTTTTTTATGGAGAAGACGGCAAACGAGTCACCTGATGGTAGATCACCGTCGCCCACGGCCCGAGTAACTCCAGAGGAGCAACAGGAGCGTTGCCGTCCTTTAAGGTGGTAGGGCCCCGGAGCCCGACATTACCTAATGCGAAACACAGTGGCCAAAGCCACTACTAACGCCGGTCTTAAATGCCGAGGGTGGTAATGACCCGGTCGAGTCTGCCTAAGCGTGTTGCCTTTACTGGCAACGTGACTCTACCACACGCACTTCAGTCGCTTCTTACGACACCATCAGTACCAGTCCTATTTTAAGCCGGAATCACGCGGCAATGGTATGATTGTAACTTATATGTGCATTATTTTTTATTTAAAAGGACGGTTATAAGTACAAATTGTAAATTATATTAAATTAACCAGTGTCCGAAACATCAACACTTTGATTTGCCATCCACTGTGCGTAAATAATTTAAAAAAATTACGAGAATATAGTTAACACATCGTTTAATAAGTCTCGGAACTAACTAGGAAAACAACATTTAATCGACAAAATTCTTTATTATTTATCAACATAATCTCCTTCAAGTGTAACACAATGATTATAACGCTTTTCTAACTTTTTAATGCCATGTTTGTAGAACTACTTGTCTTTTGACTCAAAATGAGACTCAGTAGAAGCGATCATCTCATCATTCGAGCCAAATCTTTTTCTCTGGAGCATCTTTTTGAGATCCGCAAAGAGCCAGTAGGCGCTGGGGGCCAGATCCGGTGAATTGGAAGTCTAATTCGTCGAATTTGGTCATCGTTATGATTGACTAGTGGCAGAGTGCGTTGTCTTGATGAAAGATAACTTTCTTCTTCTTCATGTGTTTTTTCGATATTTCGGCCTTCAAACGATCCAATAAAATCCTGTTTATTGCTAGTAAACAGTGCCAAACAGGTCTCCGAATCATTGATACGTTGTTACTTTTGTTCCATTGTTTTTGGTGCAAAATAGTAAATGCACTACCAGTTGATGTGTTACATCTTCTTAGCTATCTCGTGCATTTTCATTTCCCGGTTACCCATCACGATTCTCATTACTTGCTTATTGTTTTCGGAAGTTATTGCCTCATTTGGCCGCACCAAACGTACCGCATTATTTGTATCAGCACGACCGCGTTTGAAGTTAGCATACCACCGACAAATGGTTGTTTTCGAAAGAGTAGAGTCCGAATAATGTTTTGAAAGCTACTGCTGAGCTTGAACAGTGTTTTTTTCCTATTAGAAAACAATGTTTTATCAACACACGAAACTTGTTTTTGTTCATTTTTTCACAATTGAAAACGCAAGTCAATATCAAATTCAATTTCTTGATAATGTTTTGAATTATGTCAAATTTTGGTACATCTCATCTAAGGTTGGTACTTTTGAACCTTGGTATGGCTATGCATGGAATTATTAGCACCATTTCTACGCTAGTTCCGGGACTTATTGAACGATGTGCTACTCCAAAGTAATCTATGTGATATTTTCTTTAAATATTTTTACTCAAAATCTTTTTAAATAATAATAATTATTATTAGTAACATTCTTGAAATTTAAAGATAATATAATAGATAATATATAATTCTTTCATCTTAAATTTTTTGACGTCATCATAAAGTGCTAATCATGATGACCAACTTTTCATAAGGGGCTATTTTGCCGATAAAACCGGCTTCGAGCTTCTAGGGTTTCACATCAGGTATCCGACTCGAAAATAAATTATAGCTTACATAATTTAATAAGAACTAATAGTATAAACAAAAGATCCATTGGAATGCATTAATTCAATTTCCGTGAAAAGCGAATAAAAGATACATTAGACAAAAATCCATATTGAAATAATAAATAATCTATATATTTTAATATGCTACTCAGCTTCACGCTATATCCCGTACATGGCAGGGTACGTAGAGGAAACTTGGAAATCGTGTTAATACACTCCGTTCCATATCCGTTCCCCACTTTTCTCCGAATTTTGAGGCATAGCGCGAACGAGTGGCGGAACTCAACGCCGCGTTTTACCTTGTACCAGAGCGAAGAAATGAAAACATTAACAAACATTGACAAATTCTATCTAATAATATTTTAAATTATCATAAAATACGTAAAAATTTATGATTATTTTTTTAAGATTTCTTGAATGCAGCGAATCTCTACAGCAAATATTAAATATAGAAAATGTATTAAGTATCTTTTTATTCTAAATAACCGGTCTATAGCTTAATTAGCTTGATAGCTTGGACTCTTAATACTCGTAAATGCTTCTTAAAATTCTGCCTTATTAAAATTTTCAAGTGGTATTTGCATATTCAGAATATCCTGCTACGAATACATACGTGTAATGAATACTTATCGTAAATATCAGTCTAACAAGAAAAATAACATCAAAGTGGGGAACCTAGGTGTAACGAAGTGTCTTAACACTAGGTTCCCAAGTTCCCTCTGCCCTGCCATGTGCGGGATACAGAGTGAAGTTGAGAGAGATTAATTCAGTTAAAAAGTTATATGGTAAACATATCGTTTTATATTATTTCATAAATAGACAAATATAAGACAATATAATCAACAACTCTTTATATTTCAATAGAAAAACTTTTAAGTAAAATCTTTGCACCGGCGCAATGTTCAATGGGGACCTGTCAAAGTTTCTAGCGTGCCTCAATAAAAGTGATGATACGGGATAAAATATATCACCATCCTACACGTAACTGTACTGGCAAAAGAGGACAGAAAATCTGCAGAATTGCACCGTCTGTGTTGGTTAGTACGTAATGGCGCAACTGACGCCAGGATTTTTAAAAATCAATGCATTGTGAATGCATAAATTTATATACTTATATAACTTTGTATTTATATGATAAAAGATTCCACTTTAATATTATATAAATATATATATATATATATATATATATATATATATATATATATATATATATATATATATATATATATATATATATATATAAAAATAAATATTGAGTATTTCTTCAATAAACACACATAAACAACATAAACAACAGACAAATGAAATATATCTAGTATATTCTTTGAGTCAGACGTTTTTGAATTTGTCAGTAGACTGTAATCATGATTAGATGGAACTTTATTGAAAATATACACAACATTTAACAAAAAACAAAGATTTAAGCAAAGATAAGGGAATAAATATAAAGTTAAGTTCTGTTAATCCTCATAATCCAAAGTATAACAATGGATTATTAGCTCACAAGGCTTAGTTCATATTAGATAACGTCTTTATTTTACTTGCGCACAGGTTTCTGTTCGTATGAATTATAAATGAAATTGGCCAGAAGGAATATGGCTCTAAGGTAGATAGTGAGGGCAAAGGAATCAATATCTGAATATATAATATTTAAATAATTATAGCAGCTGGTAGCAGTGGCGAACTGTTGGCCTTAATTGTAATACAGATTATTTTAAAATAAAGTCTCTATTTTGGTTTTTTTGTCAATTTCCAAATATTTCTTTATATTTATAGCTTACTATTTCTGTCTATTTCTTTCTATTTGTATAATATTTATAACGTTTATAAATATAATTTAATCCAAATGATTAAATTTAAATTACAGTGCTAGGAACGATTAACGTCGTCAAAACATTCGACTTACATTAGGCCTAATGTTTGTCTTTGCTGTGCTTTGCCTCTTTTCTGAAACTAAGTGTGGCGTTGACTTCCACTACAAAACACAATATGTGTAAAAAAATTAATAAAACAAGATATTTAAAAGAAGGTAGGTCTATGTTTAGAAGAAAAATGCAAGATAATAGTAAGATTTGACTATCGGTCGATTGATAATAAGGTATAGATTTAGTTTTTTATTTAAATTTACCTGGCGCCAGCAAAATGTATATTTCTTAACTCAAATTGCCAAAGGTGTTTGCAGGGGAAAAAGGCAATAAAACGACAATATATCTCATCAACAACATCACGTACCAGAGAAGCCCATAATAAATATAAATCCAACAAGATAAGGCACAAGTTATTGACGCCGACAACATATGTTAAGTTCTGTTCGAAGATGTATCGTTCAATTTGTTTATACGCGATACGACTGCGGGATAAATTTCGGCTATTTATCGACACCCACGCATAGAATCTATCTAGTTTGATTTGTCTAATATCTATGTACATATATATATCCGTATCGTTGGTTCAGTTTATTTATATTACTACCAGCGAAAGCACGCTCGCATCGTTGTATAAATCGCTATTAATAATTACTAATGCCAGCTTCACGCTGTATCCCGCAGATGACATGTTAGGCACAAAGATCTTGAAATCATAGTGTTCGGATATCCCGTTCCGTTTTCCACTTTCCGCATTATTTGAGGCTTTGTTAGTTGGTGGAACCCAACGCCGCGGTTTACCACGTTACTAAAGGCCAAGAAATGTGAAATTTACAGTAAATTATAACACAGCAGAGAGAGAGACGAGACTCTAAATCATTGTAAAAGTAATTCAAATTCAAATTCAAATATTTTTATTCAAAATAAGAAGTAACAAGCTGTAAAACTAATTGAATAAGTAATAACTAGTACCTCCATGGCGCAGTGAGATAGCATCAGGATTCTAGAATAACCTTAAGTCGCGATAAATATAGGTTAGGTTATGTACATACGGAATGAATTTTATTATTTTGATGGTAAATACTGACAAAAACACACTCTACTGACAACTCTGGCATTATAGAGGATAAGACAAAAAAACAAATGTATACTAAAAAGTAAATAATACTTAACAACCCTATTCAAAACTGTAATAAAAAATACAGCAAGGCATGAATAAAACTTATAGCTAACGCTTTAGGAACAACTCTGAACACTCAACCAAAACATATATTTGAATAGTTTACTTACATACAGTTGTTTAATATAAACTAACAACATTAATTCTCATTTGAACAACCTTAACATTAGTTTCGTTTCACAAAATTTTACGATCATTTACTCTGATACACATCAACTTTAATACTTCAAGTAACTCTTGTTTTATGAAGAGCTTTTAGATTTTTTTTTTTTTTTTTTTTTCTGAGTGACTCAACTGCTGTTGACCTGGGATGGTCTTTACAGCGTCACCGGGCGTGGAGGGGCGAGTGTGGCTCGCCCCTGAAGAAATATTTACGAGATTTTATGGACGCTCGTGAAAGAAACAGCGATCGCAGGGGAATGCCCTACGTATGCTAATCAGGATGGTCTGTGACCGTCTGGCCCTGTCGCGCCGAGGCGCAGACGTGCCGTGAGAAAGAACTGGCCATTTCGTCTCTTACGGCGACGGCGAATATGTCTTGGGACTGAGGAATGCAACCTGCCTATATACTGGGAGTTTGCGACTGTGATTGGGTCATCGGGGTCCAAGAGGACGCTACGAGGGCGTCGAAGAAGCGGGTGTGGGTGCGGAGCGTACTTACACGCTGAAGCAATGAGGGGGTTGGAGTGGTCATCTGCACGCTCATAGTAGCGTTTGGCTAAGTCTTTGCAGAATTCCTTGAGTGACTCTAATTCGAAATCTTTGTGTAGGTCCACGTTGCGTACGTACCAGGGGCATCCGGATGCCATGCGGAGGAATTTATTTTGGACCCTCTGAAGGAGGTCTATCTTGGTGTGCGTGAACACAACACAAGCATAGGACATAATGGGACAAATGCAAGTTTTGCATAATGTCAGCTTATTCCAAAGCGACATTTTACTCCGCTTGCAAATCAGTGGATATAGCCTATTCATGACGAATGTTGCTTTGTTTTTAACATACGTGATGTGTGGCCGGAAGGAGAGTTTCGAGTCTAGTACGACGCCTAAGTATTTGACCTGGGGGTTCCAGGGGATTGGTTTATTTTGTAAGAAAATAGTCGAGACGGTCTCGTGACGTTTTCGGGGAAAGAGCACGGCTACGCTTTTTTCCGGATTGACCTCGAACCGCCACTTGCTGAACCAATCGCCTAGGGCGTCGGCAGCTTGTTGCAGTCTTTCGGCCACTATCCAAGCGCAGCAGTCGGTGGTGTAAAGAGCGGTGTCGTCGGCATACATTGCAAGTTCGTCTTTATCTGTTCGCGGAATGTCGCTGGTGTAGAGCGCGTATAGGATGGGAGATACCGTGGAGCCTGGAGGGACTCCGGCGCGGACGGGACGAGCGGACGATAAGATCCCTTCTAACCTATATCTGAACGAACGATTCGACAGATATTCACGTATGATGTGCACGAGAGAGTCTGGCAGGGCCATACGACGGAGCTTGAAGAGCAGGCCGTTGTGCCAGACCTTGTCGAAGGCTTTGGCGATATCTAGAAATATGGCGGCCGTGTCGCTACGGATAGACCTATGGACGCTATATTTCGAAATGTGTTCCGTTAACCGATGAACTTGATGTATGGACGAGTGGTGGGATCTAAAGCCGAACTGTTCGTTGATGAGCAGTCGGTTTGTCTCGACTATTTCATTTAATCTAATCAAGATTATTCTCTCGTATACTTTCCCTAGGCAGCTAATGAGGCTGATGGGTCTGTAGCTAGAGGGGAGGTTAGCGGGTTTTTTGGGCTTACGGATTCCTATAACTATTGCTTCTTTCCACTCGGTAGGGAAGGAGCAGCCTACTAGGAGCGCGTTAAATATGTGGACCAACAAAGAGACGAATTGGATCGGGAGATTTTTAAGGACCTTGTTCGATATATTATCCGGCCCCGGGGCCTTTTTGGGATTAAGGTCCTTTAAAATGGACTTTACTTCGTCCACGTCGGTTGGGCGAACCGGTTCGCCGGTCGGGGGCATCGAAGCCCACTCTGTAACCTCGGAGTCCACTTCCGACAAGTGATCCGGGTCACATGGCTGACCGCT
Organism: Eueides isabella; assembly: GCA_019049475.1. Taxonomy (NCBI): domain Eukaryota; kingdom Metazoa; phylum Arthropoda; class Insecta; order Lepidoptera; family Nymphalidae; genus Eueides; species Eueides isabella. The sequence continues at coordinate 3,540,473 of CM032399.1, read as the reverse complement.
CGGTGAGCATTGCAACTCTAAACTGTCCGCGAGGCATTCCGCTTTGTCAGTGTCATCGGCCGCGATTGTGTTGTCGGGTTTAGTGAGAGGAGGCATAGTCGCCACTGTGTCGGATCGAAAGGTTCTCGACAGCGCCCAAAAAGCCTGGGACGATGGCGTGAGCCCTTCGAGTCGACTATCCCAAGACTCGCCTCTGAGTTGTTCAAATTGGGATTTGACTCTTCTCCTAAGACTATTTAGAATTTTTCGGTTTGCGGCATTAGGGCACGCGTCGTGAGCTCTAGTGGCTGCGTTTTTACGTCTTATTAGCTCCCTAAGCTTCTCTGGGATCTCGAATCTTCCCTCGGGAAGATCTGGGATCTCTTTTGAGCAGCTTTGGAGCGTTTGGTGTATATAGGTCGTGAATTTGGACGCGGCTTCCCTAGCAACATCTACTGAGTCTATAATGCCAGGAATGAGGTCGGTAAGAGGGGAGTCGTCCGCCTTGATGAGATTGGCGAACTTTGTCCAATTTGTTACTGTTTTCGTCGGTAGGCCTGAAGGGCTGTCTGTCCCTAGCTTAAAAACTACTGGGCGATGATCTGAGTCAAGTTCCGATAGTGGAAGAGCTTTTAGATTTAAAAGAGCTTTTATACCAGCTTTGTTCGTTTTGGGTCCAGATATAAACTAGGTTGATATATGTAGCTCGGAGACACGAAATACAATTTTCGTATAAGCTTGTACACCTCATTTCACTCGTTGTGGGGAGAATTCAGAAATATTATGTTTTAACTTAGTTCATGTCTACAATGTATTTTAAGATTCTTTTACTTTTATTTAATTTGAAAATTTAATATATTTTTTCAATTGCATTTAAATAAATTAACTATATACTGTAGTGAGACACAGTGTGACGTCAGACTATAAATAGTGGATTAATTCAATGAATTAGTTCCATTTCTCAAAAAAAAAAAACGGAGTGACAACAAGCAGACAAAACTCTCTTTTCACTCTCTGTCGGTTTTTGTCATTTGCGAGAGAAAGCGTGACTATGGAAAAATAAGTACATTATTGAATTATATTTAAAATTATTGAAAAAACATAAGAAACTGCTTATAATGCCGTAAAGAAAATAGCTATACAAAATTTTAACTTTACAATCTTTATAAACGCATTTTTAGTAAAATAATATAATATTTTTCGAGTAAAAAACACATAGAAGTAAAAAATCAAATTACAAACAGACGAAAAGAAAAGAAAGATTTTTTTTAATGTATATTACTGCAAAAGAGGGCTATCGTAGCGGAGGAACACAAGCGTGGATTGTTAACCCGACAAGTTGAGGGTTCGATCCCCACGGGCGTTAAGTTCCGCAACTCAACATTGACTCAGATTCGGCGGAAAGTGGGCAACGGAGTGTCTTAGCACTAGGTTTCCAAGTTTCTTCTGCCTACCCTGGTAAATACGGGATACAGCGTAAAGCTTAAAGAACAAAATAAAAACACTACAATATTAATATAAACCTCTAATTGAGTTAACAAAATATATTATTGTATGGCTAATTTAATATAGCATTACCATTTAACCGCATCTGCAATTGATATTAAATTTTATTTTTTGTTTATGATAATGTATTTATGTAGGTAGGTGTACTCATGATTAAAAGACGTTTCAGGTCATGTTAAAAAATAAATTTATATTTATAGTATAAGAAAAATGACGACACTTTATTAATGGTTTCGACAAAAAAGGTTAATTATCTGTTAAAGTAATAGATACCTTCACACTCAAATTAAGAAAATGTGAATATAGTTTGAAAAAAGATTTCAGTAAGAAATTATATTACATTATATTAAATTATATTATATTTATATTATAATTTGCATTAAATCGAACCAACGAATTTCAATAAACTAACTTAAAAGCAATTTTCAACACTGAAATGGTCTTCATTACACTGGTTTATTTGAAGACGGGGACAAGATATAATTATTATGAACAATTTACAAAACGCCTCAAGTCGTTGTTTGAGCGCAAATTGAATAGAAGATAAGGAGGGGCAATTAGTCACGGACGCTTTTACATAATTAAATGAAATCTTAGTGATACCAACAATTTAACGTTTTCAGAGATATGTTATAATCTGTACCTCTATACTTAGAAATTATATTGCTATAAAGAAATTTTGAAATTAATTTATTTAAATAATTAAATTTAAAATGCCAGTGTTTAAATATATATTATCAATTAAAAAAAAAATATCGTGACTCAGGGGCAAAATATGCGTGAACTGCAAAACGCGACTGGTACATCCCGCACGTATCAGGGTAGCAGAGGGAACTTCAGAACACTTCGTTCCGTTCCCCACTTTCCATGTTTTTTTCGAATTTGAGGCATTGCGTGTTGAGTGGCGAAACTGCGGAATCCAGCGTAAAGCCGAGTGGTCATCGGACTCAACTTTCGCATTTAAAATCGCATGTTTATGCCCCTGCACCACGGGAGGCCTTACAGTCCTCAACAGGATATAAGTATTATATATACTCGTAATTATAAATTATAAAAATTTGAGGCCTGTCGTGGCGCAGCGGCGTGTGACTATAAACGACAGATTGGTGGTTCGATCCCTACTCGAGGAAATGAAATATTTAATATTTTTAAAATATTTAATGTTTTCATTTGTTCGCTTCGTTACAAAGCAAAGCGCGGCGTTGAGTTCCGCCACTCAACACTCAATGCCTCAAATTCGGCGGAAAGTGGGGAACGGAAGTGGAACGGAGTGTCTTAACAGTAGGTTCCCAAGTTCCCTCTGCCTGCCCTGCCCAAGTTACCCTGCCATGTGCGGGATACAGTGTGAAGCTGAGAGACAGAGCGAGAGTGTTAAAATTTTTAATATATTGTCGTCTCGCTTTCGGCCAGGACAACGTCTACCAGGCCTTCCAGTACCTTGTTATTTAATGTTTTGGTTCTTATCAAAATTTAATATGATAATATTTACTTGTCATACCAATAAGCTTACTTATCGTGACATCTAATCATCGTACTTGAGTGTATTATAAATACTGTATACATAAGTTATCTATAAATATGCTATCAACTTTACAGATAACTTATCAAAGGACTCGACAATTTAATCAAATCAAATTTAAATCTAAACAGTTAGTACGTTATACAAACAGTGCACAGTGCACAGTGATTTTTTATTTAACTTTGCGAATTTTTATTAAGTTATATTTCTTATTTTTATTAAGTTATATTTCTTATTTTTTTAAAGTTATATTTCTTTAAACGCGTTTTGAAAAATTGATGAGAGTGAAATTTTAATATTTGTCACACAAAAGTTACAGTATGAGGTTGCAACGGTTGAAGTCGTATGAAGTTGCAGTGGTCGCCTCTGTTCACTGTTTTCATATAAGTACGATTTATATACATATGTGGTGATAAATTATATTCAATAGTGATTTAAATTTTATATATTGAGGAATACATTTCTTATTTATAAATATTAGTGAAAAAATTGTGTTTATAGACCAAATGATCCAAGTATGTATTATTTATTTAATATAATTCATACTAAATACTATTAAATTATTAATGTTCAATCTTAATTATAGGTTATTCAATATTTTAAGTAAATAAATAAATTTAATATTATTATTTTTTTCTTTTTTTTCAGTAGGCAGAGGGAACCCGGGAACCTAGTGTTAAGACACTCCGTTCCACTTCCGTACCCCACTTTCCGCCGAATTAGAGGCATTGCGTGTTGAGTGGCGGAACTTAACGCCGCGCTTTGCCTTATTACCAGAGCAAAGAAATGACAAATAATAAATATTTAAATTGAAAATATTAAATATTTCATTTCCTCGACTGGGGATCGAACCCAGAACCTGTCGGTTACAGTCACACTCTTGTGCCTCTGCGCCACGACAGGCCTCTTTAATAATAAATTTATTTATAATTTAATTATAAACTTATTTATTTACTTAAATTATTTGAATCAATTTGAATTCATTGAATTTAATTAAAAACTATTTTTAACGATGCCAAAGAAGTATAACTTCTCAAGCATACACAAGCGCGTACACGCATTTAATTTTTTTAACTAAGAAATCAGAACCAACAGGTTACAAAACGCTGCTTTTCGGTTATTCTATTCAACACTTAGTTTTCAAATAAAAAAACATCAGAAATCGCACTACTGTTTTTATCATACAAATACATTTATTTTTACGTAAACCTAATATTAAGTTTTACATAGTATTTCCATCATCCACCTAAGCGGGATTGTTAATCCCATTATTGCAAAAAATGGATACCACGTAACATTTATTTATAACACCTACTGATACTTTTCCTAACAAGTTCAACTGACAACTTTATACGAAGTTTTACAGAATATTATGCAAATCATGAAACGAAATGCGAAGGAAACGCAAGCGAGAAAGTTTTGCCTTATAGTTTTAACTCATATTACCTCTAAGAGACATGCTTTAAAAAGATATGAATATTGCGCAGTAATTTACTTAATCATAAAATTAAATATTTTCTTTTTTCAACTAAACGTTGTAGCTAATACATGTATTATATTTACGTAATTTTCGGTTATTCATTTGTTATATAAATAATAAATAATAAGAACAAAATATATTGGTTATATTCTGTCTTGCTAATTATATAAATGTATAAAGCGTAAATAATTCTTTAAAATAGTCTACAGTCTAGAAAATACAGCATTTGCAATACCTTTTCTTATTTAAGTTAACGAGAATAAATAGTTAAGTGAACTATTTTTAATTCGGTTACTTTGTAAGAGCGAAATAACTTCAGAAAGAACTTCAAGAAAGTTCCTACGTATATATACTGGGCCTGTGAAGTAATAATGGAACGAGATTGGCCAACTTTGCGAACTCCGAAACAGGGATGCCAACATGTCAAAAATTCCAATGGCTAATCATCGCATACCGGTCAGTGGTCTGAATAGCGAACATACCTGACTGTGAATATTGATTTCCAAAACCGCAAAGCCTAGTACGTGTTATCTTATCAATTAACGCCAGTGGCACTTACGTTATAAATAGCATCAACAATTGTTCTACAAGCATCTTCATGCAGTATCCTGCACATGGTAGGGTAGGCCAAGGGAACATGGGAACCCAATGTACAGATTTTCCATTTCCCTACTTTCTGCCAAATTTGAGGTATTGCGTGTTGAGTGGCGGAACATAACGCCGCGCTTTGGCTTGTTATGAGAACAAAGATTCAATATTTTCTTACATCTAGTGGCGATTGAACCCACAACCAGTTGCTTTTACACGCGCCTTTTTATTTTTGTGCCCCTGAGCCACGATAGGCACATTATACAAACAAGTAGATATAAATTTAATTATTTATATTTATACTAAATAGAGTTAAAAAATATATAGTATGCAATCGCTACCTTGATTATACAAACTTAACACTAATAATTCTGGGAGATAGATAGTTGTTAAATTCTTTAAACATCATTATTACTTCATTATAAATTTTATTTACAAGAAATTAAATGTAAATGTGATTATCTAAATACATTCACTTTATAGTGTTAATTTTCTCTTTTCTATTGTTATTTAAATGTTTATTGGTAACAAATAAAGACTTACTTACGCTTGATCGAGCATAACGTTTCACTTACTAATGCAACTGGAAAATTACCTGAAACAAAAACGTTTTGGCATTTAAAATTTGTATGTTTTATTAATTTTCTTTAAAAAATTTGTAAATTGGCACATAGAATAAAAGTATTAACCTCAAGTAAATATGCAAACTGTACAACAAATGATGCAACGTTTGTCGACATTTTTGAAATAGGTATTATATAGATAAAAATGAAATAAATAAAACATTAAAATATGAAAATTATGATTCATGACATTTGAAACAAACCATCAAACATGACTTTTATATATATAATGGCATACGAATATGAATATGAATATATAAATACAAGCTCAAATTAAATCAATTTATTTCTTATATCTAAAACAAATTCTCCGGTAATTTAATCCTTTGGTGCAGCTACAATGCTTACCTCGGACAAAGACAAATCGCATTAAGAATGGAGACAGTCAAAGGACATTTGGGACGAAAAGTGGATTTCCTTTTCCGCCTAACGGATTTCGTCTAAAGCTCACGGACCGACAACACTCGTAAAGATAAAGAATCATAGACACGCGAACCTACAAAAAATTTGATACGTAAAATTTATTAAGAAATGCAAGTAAGATTAGTTCAATTTGATATATAACCCTTACCCTACTTTTCGTTAAGTAGTATGTTAGTCTTAACTCCCTGGAGTTGAAACATTGTAATATACAACGTCCTTGGACTGATATCATATTATTGTTTCATAAAGTTCCGGACCAACTTGTAAACTTGACTTGTAACACGAAACATTGTGGCTTTTACAAAATCCAATACCGCTCTTTGCTTAATTATACATATATATTTTTAAATAAAAAATACATATTATAAGAAATAAAAGTATTATAAATAAAAACATACAAGCATAGACAAGGACAAACACACTGTTCTCTTTTGCGTTGCCCAGTTAGCTTTTTTCGTACAGCAGGGTGGGCAAAGAAAATCTAATATCAAGACATTCCGTAGCTCTCTGCCTAAAACAATCGGTAGGTTAAATACTAGGTACGAGACAGAGCGCTGCATTGTTTTACGCCATTCAACATTAACTATCAGTGCTTCACAAACTCTGTGAAAATTGAAGAACTAAAAGAAGCTGAAAACACAAGGTTCTCAAGTTCCCTCTGCCTACCCTGCCATGCCATGCTCAATATTAATACCAAATGCTGAACTACAAATAAATCCTTCAAATTGTTAACTGATGTATATTTTTGAGTGCAACAATATGATAATATTTTAAAGTCGAGTATATTATCACATCAACTGATATGACATATCAGTATTTATTTTCGTACAATTACACATACTGCGCCTGCACAGTGATCAGGTTACAAAATATATTTGATATATGCATAATTTATAGAGCTATCAATTATGTCGATGACTGCCGTCTGGTATATTACTCAACTCAGACAAAAAAAATAGCGCTAAACTATCATTACGGCCTAAATGCAGTTCAAAATTCCATTAAATAATGGAAACGTTGTTACATTAAAGTAAATTGTCACGTAGAAGTTTTCATTAGAATTGAAAATAAAAATTCTATTTTCCTATACATGTAAACAAGTTTAAGTGATTGCGTTGTAACAGCCCGCTATAAAGTGACAAAGTGATGGGAGTTCTTTATTCTCGATTCAACCCTTCCCTTCATCCTTAAGCTTTAAATATAAGGAAAACCAGTTTCTGTTGTCTTGTTGATGACAAAAACTAAAAGCAAAAATATATAAACCTATATAAATATATATTTTAAAAGATAGACCTTATCAATCACTTCTAACTCCATTATTTATTTTTTTTATAATTATATAAGACCTAATTTAGAATTATTAGTATTATGGATGCATTTTATTACAAAAAAATATGTAATACATACTATTAAAAATGTATATAAATTAATTCTGGTATTTATTTGGATTAGATGAAAAAGAGACAATATAAAATGTTTAATTATATATATAATGCAAACGAGAAAACAGAATACATAAAATATGTTATTTTCAAGAAATACAAATATAAAATAATAAACAAACATCAAATAAAAATAATTACGTAATTTCAATTAATAATCAATATGCCACATACCAATATAAAAATATTATAGTAAAATTTTAATGAAATATAAAAGAATTTGCACACAAAATATTGATTGTCTGTGGCTGTCAACCCGCATATAATATTCTGGCGCGAAATGACGGGTGACCTCATCCTACGGAAATGAAGACACTTGATAGACGGTTTATTAGCTTCTCCAACGGCGACGGTAGAACCGAATGAATATAGTTGAAGATAATATATATATATATATATATATATATATATATATATATATATATATATATATATATATATATATATATATATATATATATATATATATATATATATACATATATATATATATATATATATATATATATATATATATATATATATATATATATATATATATGTGTGTGTGTGTGTGTGTGTTGCTTTGATTTAGATAGCATTATATGCAATATTGATGCATATATTTATCATATTTATCTAATCTATATGTAAGCTGAATACTTCATTTATGCGTATAGAATATTCTAATTTTATAAATTCAATTATATAAAGTCAATGTGAACGTAGAGGTCAACACTGTTGATATGAGACAAACGAACAGCAAGTGTGAAGGCATTAATATAGTTTACGCCTTTATATATTAGAACACACTAGATATTAATAGAAAAGAGAAAGACTTTGTAAAACAAAGTTAAATTGTATTCTAATATAATACACAATTTATATTCATTACTCTATTTTTACTGAGTGTGAATCCACACTTATTTATAAACGTATAAAAACTTTAAACGGGACTTGAACTCGCGTTCCAAGCCGTCCAAGCGCTTTAACCACGAAGCCATAGGTTCACGTACGTTTTATAAATAAGTATTTAATTATGAATACTATTACACTACACCATTTTTCGCGTTAAAATATTGTTTACATGTTACAAAAAATAATATAGAAAACTACATATATCCGTGTCGCAACATTTTTATAAGTTCAATCTATGTATACCTCGGAAGCAGCTGTCGAAATCATTCCATTCCATAAACCTCATTCTGGTCCATGTAGTGCCGACAACTGTATGCTAAAATGTCACTTGTAATTTCAATGGTTTTACTTCCGTTGGCGAGTGATAAAAATTTAAATTTTATTTTACATTCATATATTCAATTCAAAATATATTGAAATATATTGAGAATTGATAATAGGTTAATGATATTTATTATCTTTAACTGGAAGCAATGTTATAAATATAATGTTAGTTTTATCATATAGCTAGGATTTTCTTAATGTCCCATTAAGAAATATTTTGCTTACTACTTTTGTTTTGAGAACTCAGCATTTGAGGCCTAGTGACAGGTTATGGGTTCGATTCCCATAAGGATGTGAAATATTTTCACTTCTATGCTCTGGTGACGAGACAAAGCGCTGCGTTCCACCACTTGACACACAATGCCTGTCGTTGTTGTGTGAATTCGACAGACAGTGGGGAGTAGAGTGTCTTAACACCAGACTCCCTCTGCATATCTGCGATAAGTGAAGCACACTCACCCCAATTGAGAAAATAAAATACTTAACAATGCCTCAAATGCGGCGGAAAGTGGGATACGAAACAGAGTCTTAACACTAGGTTCCCAAGTTCCCTCTGCCTCCCCTGCCATGTACGGTTTACAGCGCGAATATAAACAAAATATTTAGCTCAGGAGTCTTATGCCTCAAGGTCGTAGGTGTATATACGTAGTGGTTTTTGAATGTTTTACAACTATATAAAAAAGGATCACAAGGATCTGGGCTTAACTTAAATTCGTTACTGTTTCCAATTTTACCTGGCTTGATTGAATGGAATTTACCTTGTATTGTTTATAAGCGTAACATTGTTCTGACTAATCGGGGCTAGTTGCGACCACTAATCGCCAAGTCGTCATGAAATGGCCTCACGTTCAGTGAGTGTGCCTAGTATTAAAAAATATTCCAAATTAACTAGCAATTTGATTAGTAACTCGTTGTCCCATTAGCATCCTTACCCTTACGTCCTGTATTATATAATTACAGTACCTTTATTCATTTTTTATAAACTACGCATTGTTCCACTAACAGCGACGGCGCGCAGACGAAATAAACATAACAACAAAATAAACATAGTGTTAGTGATATACAATAAATATAATATGTATGCATATTTTTTATAAAAATATGTGATAATTCAGACTTGATATTTAAATTTATATTATAAAATTAAAACCTGCTTTACATTGTAATAGTACCTACAGTTTAGATTATCTGTATTGTTCATAAACTTATGTTGTATAATACAATGCTTCTTTTAATTTTTAAATAAATAAATGATAAGAATTGTTTACTGTTACATTGTCAACCCACTTAGTATATAATTATTAAACCTAAATACTTTATTTATTTTAAAGTAAAATGAGGTATGTCGTGGGGCAGCGACACAAGCGTGGAAATGAAATATTTACATGAGGAAATGAAATATTAACTCTCAGCCTCAATTTACAATTTAAATACTTAATATTTTCATTTCTTCGCTCTGGTACAAGGCAAAACGCAGCGTTGAGTTCCACCACTCAACAGACAATGCCTCAAATTCGGCGGTTAGTGAGGAACAGAAGTGGAACGGAGTGTCTTAACACTAGGTCCCCAAGTTTCCTCTACCTACCCTGCCATGTGCGGGATACAGCGTGAAGTTGAGAGATAAAACAACAAACATAAAATCTTAATAATATACGTGACATATAAATATGTTCCAGCTTTTCATGTCAATTTAAAACAATTAATAAAAATGGGCGCAGGTTGCATTTACATAACTTCTAACTATGACGACTATAAATCGCACTGTAAATGTTAATTGAAATTGTAATGATATAACTATTGTGGTTATTCTGAATAATACTCAGTTTCACGCTGTATCCTGCACATGGCAGAGTAGACAGAGGGAACTTGCGAACCTAGTGTTAAGACACTCAGTTCCACTTCCGTTCCCCACTGAATAATTCACAATATTCTGAATTATTCAAATAATATATTTAAAAAAACCTGACAAGTTGGACTGGCCCACCGAGAGTCCTGTACCATAATTAAAAATTTTAAATAAATTGGAAAAGCAATTTATAAAAGATGGCATGATTAAATAAACTTATATTATATATTTGTAAATTATTGTTGTTATAGTAAAATAAATTTAAAATTTTCGATTTTTTTTAATTGTTAAAAGTACACGCGTAAAAAACACTTACTTTATTACCATTTTGAACACTTCAATTACGTATAACACAAAATAAAAACGATGAAATGTTTATATAAGAAATTGAAAACAGAGTAAATATTGTTGTAAAACGCTATTTGAGCAGTGTACGGCCCATGAAAAACATTATTTACTGAAGATAAGCCACTCGTGTAGCACAAAAGAACGTCACAAGTTAATATATATATTAGTTATCTAGCGGAAGAGAAGCATTATTGCCAAATAAATAAAATAAAACAAACTAAATTTAATTTTTTTATGTTGTCATTTTTGGTATGATTGTTATATTTTAGAAGCAAAAGGTCGGCCCTGATAAATTTTAAAAAGTTCAAAAATTTATCATTAATTTGGAGATGAAAATGTATTTAACTACAGCTAAATCTATGTTAAATTTATATAAATCTAAATACATTAGTGAGCTAGATACGAGGCATATACACGGAATCCTTAAAATCTATGTTGGTCCAAACAAGCGAAAGATTTTTCTATTAAGGAGCCCACATGTTGCCCTGACATATTTGTGGATGGACGGAAATTACATGTCTATGGAGGTAATACCAACTATACGAAATCATACGGTACGATGGATACTCATCACAAATAAGGTATTCTTTGATCAATAATATAATGTACTTTAATCGATTTTGTCTTCACATATTTTGAGCGGTATATAAGTAGTTAGAGTATAAAAAAAATACTTATTGTTAGTCTTCTAAGAATTAACTAGGACGTCTAGTTATGATGAGGAGCAACGATAGATATTGCGCTCAGATGCTCGCGTTAAAAGCCAAAAGTATATTAACTTGCTCGTGTTCCGCGTTCTGCTAGTTGTGCACATGCCCGTGTTCGTTCTACTGCCACCAATAAGGACTGGATGTGGATGAGCGCATAAGTACGTTTACACGATCTTTGTAGAATTGTTCCTTATATTATATAGGCAATAAAAATAACTATATATTTTTTATAGCTCATTAACTTGTTATCCATTTATAATTATGAAGCATTATTTTTTTACGTAACGACACTTAAAATTCACGTCACAACACGTTAATATTTGTGACAACGATGACAGAGTGGTGATATGAGTAAATACTCCGGACATACTTTCTGGAGTATTACCAGAAAGAATCAGTAATATGAGATCTTCCAGATAATAAGCACAAGGACAAAACACGGTTGACAATGCGAGGAACGAAGTTAAGTATCATACTCAACACTGTACTTAAGAATCATTTTAGTTCAACCATACGCAGCAGCCGACAAAAATGTAGTATTTTTGCTATTTATTTATTTAATATTTTCAAGCTTATCGGCGATATGGACATACTTTATGTGTTTCTTGATAATATCCAGTGTACGGGACATTTTATGGCTAAAATGGGCCTACAGACGTCGTTGCTGTAGTTTAATGACTCCATTTATGAACTGCACACCAATTTAGAAAACGAGGCTGTCACATTATGAGGACATTAATTCGTACTAAAATGATTTAGCCTTGCGAACTGTAGCAAAGCTATTACAGAATTAATCATTGTTTAATTAAATAAACGCACCGGTTGCGATTATTTATAATCAACGAAATAAATACTAACTTTTTATATTTTTTATCCAATTAAAGTAAATATTTAAATTTAATACTTTAAGATATTAAATAAAAGTTATATACCTAACAGCAACAATGTTTTTAGATTAAATTCATACTATTTGCGCATCTTTACATAGTGGGCTACGTAAAGAGTACAAATTGATAAGGTCTGCTTCGTGATTTATATTGCAGATATTGTATGAACAAATTGGAAGAAGGAACTCTAAATACGTATACCCAATTAAACCCTTAAAACGAATATACTTTAAACAAGAAATCGGATAAACTATAGAAAATACAAATCTATATACGCAAATATAGCACCATTATCTTCTTCGAATGATAGTTAAAAGCCACAATCAACAAAAATCATTAACAACAAAAACATTTGAGGCCAAATTAACAAAACTCTATTTCTGCATACTTTGTTACCGAAATAGGCAAGAAACATCAGAATTGCACAATTGTGTAAAATGCCATTTCATTTATTTATGAAAAGATTACTAGGTATTTCTTATTCAATGATCCTAAAATAATAAAACTAATAGAACTGAGATATTTTCCATAGTTCATAAAACGCATATCGTTTTTATAATCACTAACGAAATGGAACTCAATCAGCTTGACTGAATGTGTTTAGGCACTAATTAATTGGGGCGTGGACGGTGCGGTGGCAGTTGGCTTGTGAAGTATGGCACCTGCCAATGTTGCTTGTTGCTTAGCAATTAAGCTGATGGGTATCAGGAAATTGAGATTTCAATTAATTTCATTAATTAGTACGAAAGGTTTTGTTTATATTACGGAGCGTTTATTCATTAGGTGTTTAGGTGTTTTTGGTTAAATAATTACATGCGTAAATTAAGTATTAATAATTGTATTTAATGATCAAAGCGAAATTTATGTATTTCCAGGACCTATTTAACAAACTCGCGGCATTGAGTTACGCAATTTGTCGTCTCCGAACGGAAAATAGAGAAGTGTCATGGCACTCAGTTCTCTCGGTTTTTTTGTACTGTACCGACTAAATCGTGAAGCTTTACTGAAATAAAACGGAATTATACGAAATCAAAACTAAACTCATAAATATATACTTACTTACTTTATTACCTATTCCTTAAATTAAAACAAGCGCCGTCTACAACACAAATGTTTATATAGACAGTCACAAAGGTTTGTTCTGTAGTTTATCTTCTTAGTGAGGGGTAAGTAAGTCCGTTCGACCGTAATCTAATCACTAGTTACCGTAAAACGGAACGCCTCGGAGCTATTCCTTGGCATAGCGAGGTGTGATAAGCAAACTTAGACACGCCACAGCAACTAAGTTGTGCAGTTTAAAAAGCAAAGTTTAACAGGCGAAATGGATTCTTTTTGTTGTACATACTTAGTTATTATATTACTATCTTTTTTAAATATAACTATAATAATTATATCATAGCGATAAAATTGTATTGATTAGTGTAAACATTTAAGCTTATTGATTAAATGACTTCTTTAATATTAACCTACTACTGTGATTTTAATTCAATTCGAATTCAAAATCTTGACTGAATTGAATTACGAACTCCGATAATTATTTTCTGTGTGCCACCTTTGATTACACAACCCACAGCGACTGCGGCGTAATAAAAAAAAACCTAAATTATATCAAAATTGATTATTTAAAAAATATTTATGTTAAGGTAACTCTTTGACGAAGGTTAAGCTTCGTTTCAATATATATCCTACTAATTTGTAGAAACCAATTACTTCCACACATCTGTCTGTTTCATAGTACAAATATCGAATCACCACATCAACCATATAAGGAAAAGAAATAATATTTTTATAAAAAATTGAATTCTACAAATGTATTTACTCACTCACTCAGCTTCACTAGGCAGAGGGAACTTGGGAACCTAGTTCACTCCGTTCCACTTCCGTTCCCCACTTTCCGCCGAATTTAAGACCTTGCGTGTTGAGTGGAGGAACTCAGCGCCGCGATTTGCCTTGTACCATAGCGAAGAAATGAAAACATTAATATTTTATTGTTAAATATTTCATTATTAAATATTTCGACAATATTAAATATTTCGAGTAGGTATCGAACCCACAACCTGTCAGTTACAGTCACACGCTTGTGCCGCTTCGCCACGTCAGGCCTGTATTTAATTTAAACATATTAATTACAAACACAGTTTGTAAGTAAATAAATATTGACAAATACAGGTTTGTTACTTTATGCTGCTTTGTCGATTATAATTATTATTACACTCGTTTATTATTATATATATTTTATACTGTAATAACGTTTATCATTTAGTGTCAACCGCAATGTAAATGCTATAAATATGTATGTTTTATGGCGTTTTTATTATTTAATAATTATTAATATACTTTTTTTTTTAATTTATATTCTTAAATTGTATGTTGTACACAATTTGGCGAAATTGATAATATTAATAACGTAAATTTAATAATATATATATGTTATTTATTTATATATTTTAAAAGGACTCAATTATAAAAAACCACTAACGTTCCTTATACTTTTCTTAGATTAACATTTAATCCAGAGCCAGATTTCATTAAGGCAGACCTCCGGAAGCGGAAATCCGCTTAAAAATATTACTAGGATGTAGATTAGATGACAATACAATATTATGGTACCATAGAGCTGATCCGATGGAATTGGAGGATGGCTATTGGAATCTTAGACTGCCTACTTTTAAACATAAACACGCTTAGCTTTCTTAAACGATATATTTTTAAAGTGTTTGAATAAGATACTTATAAAGCATCAGTTGAGGCCTGTCGTGTCGTGGTAGGGTTTTCTTTTTTTTTTCAGATTTAAGCTGTATCCTGCACATGGCAGGTTAGGCAGAGGGAACTTGGGTACCCAATGTTTCCCGTGGCGGAATTCAACGCAGCGTTTTGTCTCGTTCCTAGAGCCACAAAATGAAAATATTAAATACTTTATTTCCTGGAGTGGAGATGGAACCCATAACCGTTTACGTGTCACGCTAGTATACACACGCCACACGCTTAAAGTCACTTACAGAGCTTATGAACCCGCACATGGAAGAGTAGACAGTAGAAACATGCGAACCTATTCACTCCGTTCCGCTCCCCACTTTAAATGCATTGTGTTTTGAGAGGCGTAACTCAACGCCGCGCTTTGCATTGTTACCAGAGCGAAGAAATGAAAATATTAAATATTTCATTTGAAAATATTAAACATTTCATTTCCTCGAGAGGGGATCCAACCCACAACCAGTCGCGTGCCCCTGCGCCACGATAGTCCTCAATAGAATATTTATATAGAATAAATGACTAAAGTACTTAATTTTGTAGAAATTACTAAGGATTTTATGAATTTGCCGTGCGGGTTTCAGACGGGTAGCTTAGAACACTGCTTGTGACTGCGATTAAACTATAGACCTAAGGGGCCACATAAGAGTACACATTAACCCTCGCTTCTGTTGCCAGAGCTTCTCTCTCTACCTAACTAAATTGAAATTTATCCTACTACCGCTGCTATTGAAATATGTTCTAGAAATTAACTGATGATGCTTCTGGACTCATATTTAAGTATATTATATCTTAATATAATACAATAAAACTAGGTAGTCGTGGCGCAGGGCAGGCGTACGACTATAAACTTTCCACTTGTGATATGAAATTTTATATATTTGCATTTCCTTACTGCAGTACCGAAGAAAAGAGCAGCGTTAAGTTCCGCCACTGAACACGCAAATCCTTAAAAATTTGGTGGAAAGTGAAGAACAGAAGTGTCTTCTTGGAAAAGAGAGTGTCTTTACACCAGATTCCCAGATTCTCCCTGCCTAATCGGCTATGTACGGGATACAGTGTCAAGCTACAAAAAAAACAGAGAAAAAAAGTACAGAGAATATTAGTACAATTTAAACATAGATACTAAGATAGCCTATTGAGAGTAGATTCTTAGATAATGTATTGTAAAATATAAACAATGTACAAACATATATGCAGATATTTCCTTACAAAGTAATATGTCTTACACTATATTGTAAACATGTTCAAGGTTTCAACTGCATTCATTACATATACGTTTCTATGAGACCAATAGCCGATGTAATTAGCATTGTTATTAAAACTAATTTATGCTGTTGAAACAATTACAAACATTGACAACGTTTTTATAAACATTACTATTGCATGTGAGTATATATATTCATAGAAAAACAGAATTGAACGATCGATGTTCTTTGTGTCATTGGTGTGTATATTAAATACGTACATATTTTTACTATGTTTTAAAGTGTTATTCCACACTTAGGACAGAAAATACTAAACTTAAATTTAAAAAGCGTATAAAAATTTTGAACGAAGCAGGATTTGAACCCGCGCCTCTGGAAAACCGTTCCAGCGCTCTGACCAACTAAGCCATTCGTTCTCACCAAGCTCCGTCGAAATTCTTATACGCTTGTTACAACTTATGTTTTTTTTAATTTTAAGTTTAGTATTTTCTGTCCTAAGTGTGGAATAACACTTTAAAACATAGTAAAAATATGTACGTATTTAATATACACACCAATGACACAAAGAACATCGATCGTTCAATTCTGTTTCTCTATGAATATATATACTCACATGCAATAGTAATGTTTATAAAAACGTTGTCAATGTTTGTAATTGTTTCAACAGCATAAATTAGTTTTAATAACAATGCTAATTACATCGGCTATTGGTCTCATAGAAACGTATATGTAATGAATGCAGTTGAAACCTTGAACATGTTTACAATATAGTGTAAGACATATTACTTTGTAAGGAAATATCTGCATATATGTTTGTACATTGTTTATATTTTACAATACATTATCTAAGAATCTACTCTCAATAGGCTATCTTAGTATCTATGTTTAAATTGTACTTTTTTTCTCTGTACTTTTTTTCTCTGTTTTTTTTGTAGCTTGACACTGTATCCCGTACATAGCCGATTAGGCAGGGAGAATCTGGGAATCTAGTGTTAAGACACTCTCTTTTCCAAGAAGACACTTCTGTTCTTCACTTTCCACCAAATTTTTGAGGATTTGCGTGTTCAGTGGCGGAACTTAACGCTGCTCTTTTCTTCGGTACTGCAGTAAGGAAATGCAAATATATAAAATTTCATATCACAAGTGGAAAGTTTATAGTCGTACGCCTGCCCTGCGCCACGACTACCTAGTTTTATTGTATTATATTAAGATATAATATACTTAAATATGAGTCCGGAAGCATCATCAGTTAATTTCTAGAACATATTTCAATACAGCGGTAGTAGGATAAATTTCAATTTAGTTAGGTAGAGAGAGAAGCTCTGGCAACAGAAGCGAGGGTTAATGTGTACTTTTATGTGGCCCCTTAAGTCTATAGTTTAATCGCAGTCACAAGCAGTGTTCTAAGCTACCCGTCTGAAACCCGCACGGCAAATTCATAAAATCCTTAGTAATTTCTACAAAATTAAGTACTTTAGTCATTTATTCTATATAAATATTCTATTGAGGACTATCGTGGCGCAGGGGCACGCGACTGGTTGTGGGTTGGATCCCCTCTCGAGGAAATGAAATGTTTAATATTTTCATTTCTTCGCTCTGGTAACAATGCAAAGCGCGGCGTTGAGTTACGCCTCTCAAAACACAATGCATTTAAAGTGGGGAGCGGAACGGAGTGAATAGGTTCGCATGTTTCTACTGTCTACTCTTCCATGTGCGGGTTCATAAGCTCCCTCTGCCTATCCTTCCATGTGCGGGATACAGCGTGAAGCTAAAAACATAAATATATTATAATAATACTAAACTTAAATTTAAAAAAGCGTATAAAAATTATGAACGAAGCACGATTTTTATACGCTTTTTTCAATTTAAGTTTAGTATTTTCTGTCCTAAGTGTGGAATAAAAAATTAAAAAAATAGTACTATATTAACTTGGCGGGGCCACATTGACCGGTTAAATACCTCCACATGACGTTATAATGTGTCACATGATAAATGGAGTTGTTTTATTGATGGCAAGTAAACAAGTTGGTTGTTGTTGATGAGCCGAGAACTAATCAACATATTATTAGTGTTTATATTTTTATACTATAATCCAAATAAAATACTATGCTACGTGTTCATTTCATTTTTCATTGTCTATACTAAATACCTATATATTTCTTCATTCATCATATTTAGGGTAATTTCTATAACGGAAGTACGGGTTTTAACTACGCGCGCGGGTTCAAATCCTGCTCGTTCAAAATTTTTATACGCTTTTTAAATTTAAGTTTAGTAAATATGTATCTATTACTTTAATGTTATTTTTATGCCAAGTTACAATTATGTTATATTATATCCGCGTCGCCCACCACACCAAAGGAGCTATACGTACGTTGCCGAACGTTTAGTTGAAAATAGATGCGATAGACTGTTTATGAAGGTACCCCGTGTCATATCCACTCGGTAGCCGCAGGTAGGCCATTCTACAGGTGCGTGGCGTGTGGAAGGAGGTTTTTACGAAATCGCACAATAGTGAAGAGCTACTTATCCAGATGGTGAGCATGATATTTGAGCTTGTGACGTACTTCGCGATTAGAAAATTTTGCGGCAGGTACCAGATTAAACAATTCCCTAAAAAACTCCCAATAAATGCGGTAGAGAAACATGAGGAAACTGGAGTGCACCGGCCGAAACTTACTGTTTCACCAGCTGAAACAGTACTCTATGTGAGGCCAAACTAGAGTCCTATACAAGAGCAAACGGTGTTTTGTTTCGCATTCAAGTATAATGAAAATTTCATCGTTGACTACCAAGTAGTAGTACCAAGAGACTATTACCGGAAGCCAGTTTAATAAAGATAGAACGAACGTCGAAACATGCACTATATTAAAACTTTTAAATGTTAACAATAATTTTATTCTATAAATAAAAAATAACATTTTCACATATTAAAGAACACATTTTAAAGCTACACAATTTTAATATGTTAATTAAGTATGCAATTACTTAAAAAAATAAAAAGTTATATTTAAAAACTACAAACGACTTCTGGCGACTATATATAGAGGACAGATCAAAAAATCTATATATATTTTCTACCTAACATTATTAACAGCCATTACAGTCGGTCAGAAGCCCGTATAAGTTTAAAACTATTCTTACCACAAGATTACGAGTAGGTTATCCAATTACATAAGTCTCAGAAGTCAAGGCAGTCGCGTCTTGTCGTGTTCAAATCATACAAAAAATAAACGAACGCCTTTTTTACATTATAAAAAAAAAACATTACAAACTTAAATAACATCTGAAGTAAAGGACTTTTCTTTATTACTTTAGCTAGCATTTGCAATTTTTACTTCAGAATTCTACCAGCGCTAACGTCCGAGTCACGCAGTGCAAATAAATCTTGCGTATTGAATAATAAACTAGCTCGGAAATAGAACTTATCTAATTGTTTCGTGCTGTATTGGAAAATTATGTCGTAATACACAATTCCTTTTGATAATTTATAAACAATTTTACAAAAGGAGGTCTTTTATAATTGAATTCATATTGAGACTTGTCGTGGCGCAGGGGCGACAGATTGTGGGTTCGATCCCCAATCGAGAAAATGAAATATTTAATATATTAAATAATGTTTTCATTTCTTCACTCTAGTAAAAAGGCAAAGCGCGGCGTTAAGTTCTGCCACTCAACACGCTCCGTTCCGTTCCCCACTTTCTGCTTGGAGTGTCTCAACCCTGCCATGTCCGGGATACAGCGTGAATTTTTTTTACATTTTACATACTTGAAAATCCGAATTACAAATAGTTACAACTAAAAAATGTCAAACCGATTCATCAATTTTGTGGACCACAAACCGATTTGATCACACAGCACGATCATTACTGATAGTATGCTGTCGACGTCAAATTAAACTCGGTAACAAAACCGCGGACAAACATATTACACCTATAGTTAAATACCCTATTCAGATTGCCAGTAGGTAAATGATTATAATGATAAATTTGTTGTGATATAATATGTAAATTTTACGTATTATATTAGTTATAAACTATATACTAACGTTCACAATAGTGCATATTAATTAGTCACTGTATTTCCTACAGAAAAATGACGCATGTTAATAAAGACCGGTTATAGCCATAATATATATTGATGTTAATATTAAATGGCCCGTTTGTATAGATATTTTTATTTCTTTACTTACTATTTGTATCTAAACATCGATATTATATAATGTTAAAGTTAAAATAAATTTACAACTAACGTTTTATAGCAGAGTCTACTTCAGGAATACAATCCAAATTCCTTTTAAGTCAAAATAGATACATTTTTCCAACAGAGACAATATAGACTAGTTCTAGAACTAGATCTGGTTACTATAGATGGCAGAACCGAAAGCCGCATGATTATGTAGTGTTGAAGGTAAAACAATAAAAATCTACTCACGGTTAGCACTGAGCAAATTTAACACTATTTTATATATAGTTTGAACATAAATAATATAACATAGTACTAAATAACTATATAAACAACACTCACTAAGCTTCAGGCTGTATCCCGCATTTGGCAGGGTTGGCAGAGGCAACTTGAGAAACTAGTGTTAGGACACTCCCTTCTACTTCCGTTCCTCACTTTCCGCCGAATTTGAGGCATTGCGTGTTGAGTGGCGGAACTCAACGCCGCGCTTTGCCTTATTACCAGAGCAAAGAAATGAAACATTAAATATTTAAATTCATTATGATAATGTTAAAATATGCGAAACTAGCGCCAAATATCGCATGTAATTTTGTAATAGCATTAAGCTATTACTTTTTCCTCAAGTGAAAAAAATCTATTAGAGTTGTTTTTTATCGAAAATTTACAGTGCATATGTAAAGGTCTATCCTTCATAAATAATGTCAGTGTGTGTGTCATTTATTTTATATGTATTACTTATTTAATTTACTACATATATGTGTGTTTATGATGTCGCAAAATTTTAAGATTATTTAAATATAAATAATAGTTTTCTACAAATATATTTTGTAAAAAAAAACGAACCCATAGCCATCGCAATATAAGTCACATGATAACAGTTCTACAATGGAGTTACAAATACTCTAGAACAAGCACACCAAGTGATGCAAAACCTCAATTCGTTTTGATTTGTTAATTTTCTACTTGACTGACGCCACCCGTTCGCTTGTTAGAACCAAACAGAAAGTGCTACAGGCGTCTGGTTTTCATCCGAGCAACTCACTTTTTAATATCTTGTCTGAATGAAACTAAAAATAAATGCAGTCGGGTTTTATCGTCATTTAAACTTATCGCTCCCACTGTTGCCTTTGCTGGTAGGATGAGTAATTTAATCAAAATGCTAATAAAATACTTATAGTAACATAAAAGTTACAATATATTAAATTATTTGCGTACACAGTAAAATAATTGGAGGAAAATGTCAAGTTCATTACGATAAACATTTAATATATATTTTAAATAACACTAACTTACCCGATTTAATTGTGTCATATATAGTATTTAACTATTTTGGAAAGCCGACCGGGTGACCAATTTTCGAACACTTTGCAGACGATTTTTTTTAAATGTCCGTGTTTATGTGCAACTTCAACATCAACACTTTAAATAAATACATTTAAAATGTGTAACATCCTAGGATATCTATTTCAACACCATACATATAAAAATATATTGTGAAATGAAGAGGAAATAAAATGTCTTTTTTCTATGGGAAAGACAAGTTAGTTTCTAAAATACAAAAATATAATGTTATAACCTGGCATGTAAAGTCTTCTAAAAATACTTAAGCTGAGTCCTAGTCCGAGTTAATTAAAAACTGGTACCTACATAATATACACCTGAATAGCATAAATTAAAATAGACACCTCTTATTTTATATGAACTGTTCGAATGCCTACATTCATTTTCATTTCCCTGGCGCGAGGTACACGCAAAGAAAACCTGGTAATGACACCTATAGTAATAAATGGCACCACTTACAACATTATATCATTTAAAATATATTGAATTTCAGATTTTTTTATATTTTAAGTTTCTAAGAAGGTTGTAAAGAAATAGAGCTGTTCGTTTTACATTTTTAAATATTATTATTTAAAAATATAAATTTAAAAATATAATATCAAGTAAAAGTACTTAAATTATGAGAATTTCTCTTGAAATTGCACCAGGAACGGAAATAAACAAGATATTTAACAGTATTTAAAAGTAATCACAGTGTTACATAAAAAATGTTGAGTAAAAAAATTAATTTGAATGAAGTAAATATACATCATGCGCCCAAATCAAATAGTCCAAATCATATTTACTTTGTATACTGATAAAATTCAAGTGGTTAACTACATAATGGTTACACTTACAAAACATTTATACAATGGAGATAAGATAAAGTACTTAGTGCACATAAATGATTGTGAACTTGGTTATCATTTTTTGTGTGATAAATGGATTATGCAGATTTTATATTTTAAAAATTAAACTGTGCAAAATTTTTGTATCTATTATATTTAATAGTTGATATTAATAATTTTAAGCTCCATCGACGTAAAGTTCCACCACTCAACACGCAATGCACGTATGGCGGAAAGTGGGAAACAAAACGGAGTGTCTTAACACTAACTTCCCAAGTCCTCCTCTTGTCACATGCGGATTTCAACGTGAAGTTGACAAAAAAAAGCTCAAAATTGTATGATATATTTTGAACATGCTAATGTCGTACGTACTTAATTGAATTAAAATATTATTTCGTGAATGTAGTATCATTTATAAAGTATTCTTTATTCGTTTCGTGAATGCTAGTCTCATTTATAGAGTAAATCTACAGGCTGTATATGTTTTTTCACCGTATATTGAGCCTGTAAGTACAGGTTACTTGACCTGAAGTACCTACTTTAATTGTATTAAGTGCCAAAAGGAATTTAAGAGGACTCTCAGGAAGGTAATATTTAATATATATATTCGCGATATAGTCTTGTCTAAGTCAATGATACTATATATTAACTTCATATAGGTACAATGCGGGTTAACGTTTTACACCCTAAAATATAAGTTCTATATACATACATATTAGTTTGTGCATGTTTAACTGAATATATAATGAACAAAGAATGTCCTTGAAGATTAAATAAATAGTATAATCTCGCTGTGCTATAAAATTAAAAACAAAACTTCAATATATAGAATGTGAAGTGGAAAGAAATACAATTACGATTATATCTAATTATAATATATAAAAAAAATGTTATAATACTTGTCGTGGCGACAGGCACACAACGGGGACGACGTGAGACTTTAAATAGATTTTTTATTCATTCGTTTTATAGCTTCACGCTGAATCCCGCACGCGGTAAGGAAGAGGAGCAGAGGAAACATGGGAACCAAGACTTAAGGCACTCCGTTCCCATTAAGACACTCCCATTCCATATTTTCCCGTATTTTAGGAATTGCGTGTTGATTGGCTGAGCTCCACGCCTCGCCGCTGTTATTACCAGAGAGGAGACAAAAATGTTAAATATTTCATTTCCTGAATTATGGATCGAACCTACAACCTGCCGGGGAAAGAAACGTAACAGGAAAAAAATGAAACAGCTATATTTTTAACTTGTAATTATCACTAGCATCATACTAAAACAACTTTTGTTGGATCAAAAATTTACAAAAAAGATACAAATTATACAGAAGTAAATTTAAGAAATGTAGTAACTTATTTTACTTAGCAAAATTGGTGAACCAGTGATCTTCCTATTCTATGGATGTACCTGTCACTTCTCCATGGGGAAATCCCTTAACGAATACAATATCAAATCTTGTACGCTTCATCAACCCATGTTATCGCGGAGATACCAAATAAAGATATTACTTACAATTTGATCTCATTTAATCAAGTTAAATATATGGAAAAATAACATCGCTTAAAGCTCCAAGCTGCGATTAGCCATCTTATGCATATAAAATAAACATTGAAATTGACCTTCAAAACTAACAACCATCGCGTTTTAAATGTGTTACGATAAAATCTTCTCATAAGAAATGCGTATTTCAAAAGAATGATAAGAAAAAAAAATAGCGAAAATGTAAGTAAAGTGAACAAGAACGTACTGATAATAGACCGCATCCTTGCGTCTATGAAGCGGTCAGTTGTCCACCTGCCATGTACGTAACAACCGTACAACCACTTGTGCAAAACGAAATTCAAACATGCTCAAAATATTTTAGCATAATATTTACGTAATTATGTAATATTACTTAGGTGATTGTGGTACAGTGTGACTGAGGTGTGGTGTAGTCGTGGATACAATCCCAATTTGGGGTAGTGAGTTTATTTATATTCCGACAAATTCAGAGCGCGAAAACAACATATAAGCGTTTGTGGTGGAAATTAGAAAATGAAGTGTTTTAACACTAGGTTCTCTATATATAATACCTTTTTTTATATTGAGGCTTGTCGTGGCGTGACAGGTTCTAGGTTCGTGCGTGACTGTTACCGACAGGTTTTGGTTCGATCCCCACTCGAGGAAATGAAATATTTAACATTTTCGCAAAACACGGCGTTGAGTTCCGCCACTCAACACGCAATGCCTCAAATTTGGCGGAAAGTGGGGAACGGAAGTGGAACGGAGTGTCTTGTCTAGGTTCCCGGGTTCCCTCTGTCTACCCTGCCTCGTGCGGGATACAGCGTGAAGCTAAAAAAAAATACAGAAGAGACAAGGTAATTAAGTGTACGGGCCACCTAATGGTGAGTGTAACATCTTTCAATCTTCGCTATCTTTTAAATCAAATACAAATCAACTGACATAAGTGTGTGCTATGTTTCTAATCAAAAACTATCAGGGTGCAATGACAAACATATATCTCAATTTTTCTTTCTTTTATTAAATTCAAATATGACCTTCTAATGTTTTTAAATGACTAAATGAAAGCATAACTTGTTAAAAATAAACATTTTATAGTATATTGACTTAAAAGACATAATGACAAATTTTAACAAACAACCCAAACATCCAAATGTTATACTTTTTATAATTTTCATGATATATTCTTATTGAACTTTGATACCATAGTATTGGTACATTGTATCTTTTTTATTTATATGTTTTAACATAATTATAAACAATGCTCTGATTATATCTATTAATGTAAATAACAACATTGTGATAAATTGTAACAACAGGGCTGAGCGTATTAAATGATATAAAATATCATTAAAAGTAACTGTAATACTTATATTTAAAATCATCCACTTCATACAGGTTTTTAAATTTACTGTCCTATACATTGAAAGGCACATGATGGGCACTTAAAAACCAATTTTATCTGTCAGTCAGTTATACCATTAACACCAATCTATGTGATAAGGCGTTGACAGTATAATAAGCTTTTATACTAACTTTGTGTTTTTTTTAGCTTTCTATTAAATATATTTCTATCAAATGTTTTACAAATAGGAATATATTTAATAGAAATAAATGAAAGTAAATATATAATTACCAAAATTAGGTAACTAATACTGTTTTTTAATCAATTCAAGCTCAATATTTATTTATAATTTTTGATTAATGCTGTGTCCTACATAAAGCAAAATGACAGAGATCTAGGGTACAATCACTCCATTCCCTACTGTCCGTTTATTACATGGCAATCTATGATCATCTTAGTTCTGCTACCAGAGCACGCACATTAATATTTTTTTCCCCTAACTGGTATTTGAACAGCATAAACGTGACATACATTTACAGTGTGACACTGTGATTCTACCAGCAGCATATGGGTAAATTGAATACATATGTATTCATATTAAAGAATATTAAAAGAAATATTGAGTTATATGAGTCTTTCATCATTTATATTTACCAATAAATAATATTAAATTTGATTGAAAAGTATGCCTTATAGTAACTCTCTTACTTGGTCAAGATATGTGGGATTAATATATTTTAAAATATCTTGCTACTAAAAGCCAGCACTATATAAGAACGAAGGTTATTTACTCACAACAAAAAAAAATATAATTAGTGTTATAGTAAATATCATTAATAATTTTCAACCTTATGTTTATTAGTTTAGTTAATTACATTTTTTATGCATATTTATTACAAAATTATTGACCCGCATATGACAGGATAGATCGGGGAAACCTTATTTAAAGGCACACAAATATTGATGTTTCTTTGCAATTTCAAAAGATTGCATGTTATTTAGTAAAAGTCAATCCACCATACTAACTTAACAGGGAGAGTAAATAAAAATAATTATATAACTTAGAAAAGAATTTGAATAGTTTAAATTTTATTTTATTTATTACTTTATTTAAGTAGTACATTTGATGAAATCAAGCAAAGGAATAAAAGTTATATTGTACAGTTTAATTTATATTTTACTAGCATAAAAGAATTCCAAATGACATTCTAAAATCTATTCATACATAGGTAAATTCAGTTTTAAAACCATTTTAAGTAAATTATTATGTGTATTAATTCACAATTTTATTTAATGTTCTAAAATAATTAAGAATTTTCAAATATTTTTAAATGAAAAAAAAAACTTAATAAGATAAAGGAATTTAAGAAAAAAAAGTTAAATTTGAAATATTTTTCGAAGAAAAATTATAATTCTCCTTTAAAACTTATAATAAAAAATATAAGTTGTGTTAAATCACAACTCCAGTGGAGGACAACATGCTAAATATAGAACGACGCACACTAACAACCATGAATGTTTATTTTAGTGCATATGTAAATAAACATTTATTGACATTGAATACTAACCTTATTAATATTTCTTTATGAATTCCGAAGAACTTGCGCCAAAACGGTTACAGATTTCCCCACAATAAACCTGTCAGTCCAAAAAACACACTGCTGTCTTCAGCTAAACAAAACTTAAAATTACAAAGCACTCAATTGTAATAAAGTACGTCGATTTTAAAGTAAATCCAACACAAATTAAAAATATTTATAATGTTGTAAACATAAAAAAGAAACGGTGAAAGTGCGAAATATAATAATATAAAATACGAAATATTCCCCACCAGGTCACCTACTACCGCAACCCGCAATATTCAACTGACGTTTGCCGAAGACTTGGGCTAGGAGTTACCATATACGAGACTAAAAGCTACCTGTTATTGGGCAAATTATATAGGTATTATGTATAGAAAAATACTATTATTTTGTTTTTTTTAGAAATTATAAAAAAAATAATATCATAATTTACATTGAATATTAAGTATTTTGAAGATAAAATTGATTTGAAGAACCCAGAGTGCATATTATTGTCCGGGATAGTTGGGGGATTTTATAGTACAGGGTAACATTTCGATATTACGTTTACGTTCCGTTAAAAGCAGAATAATCTTGACAACAGTTCTAAATTCCCAACTTTGAATCGTTTCATATAGTAATCATTTCAACGATACACATATTCTATTTTATATTGAAAATTTTCGTTTTCACGTCTACAAATAAAATGCCTAATTCTTTTATTAACCAATGTTTTCATGCAAGTGACTTATGTCTGTAACGAAAATAAAATATTCCCAATCTAAGCCATGATATCCAAATTTTTATTGCATTGTGATTTTTTATTCATTGCATATTATTAACTAGCGGCCCGTCTACGCTGTCTTAAATGATTATATATAAAAAATATTATTCAAACTCATTTAGAAAACATGGTTGGTTATTATAGCATAGTTATCTATACCGTTATAATAATATTTTTGTTTCAAAAATTGTCATACATCAATCAATAGTAAAATGTTTGGATATTCCATCTCTTTGAGCGATATCTAGTACTAGCATATGCACGGTAAATGCTTTATTTTTGAAAGTTTTAGGAATTGCCGGAACTTCTTGCTTTTGAAAATTTCGGGATAAAAAGTAGCCTACTACCAACATTGATCGACAACCTCCTCTATGTTTTAGTGATAGCCCTATTAATTTCTGTTTAGTTGTTCCAGAGGTTAGCCCGGATAAAAGGGGCCAAAGGAAAACATATATATAAATAACTATTGTAATATTGTTATGTTTATGTTAATAGTAATTATACATTTGTAAATAGTTAGTTAATCATAAACAAACACCGCTTTTTTACTTACATATATTGTATATTAGAGACCTAGCGACCTAGCGGCTTCGACCGCTTGAATTGCACTATTTTATTTACTTATCTCAACTTCTTTGATGTTCTAAGATCATTATCACTTTTAAGAAAATATCCATTCATTGAAAACTGAAATTTCAGCTAAATTAAGTTTTGTAGCAAATTTTGTCGAACTAAATATTTTAAATTAATATAACAATTTAATTTTCTAACCGCTTAAAATAAAACAACCGCAAAATGTTGAGGTAAGATTGTTATTGATTGGTACCTCCCTTCCTCATCCTCTGTCCCGCTATCCAGCTAACCCTTTATTCTGTTCACCTTATAAGGCTTTAGTACATCATCCCTCTGTCATTACAAATCTTAGCCTGAGCAAGGGAGCTGCTGACACCAACATAAAGTTTCAAGCCATAGTAAATGAAAATTGGTTAAATCATATCCTTATCTTTACAGATGCGTCAAAGCTTTCTAAGGAAAGCTGTGTTGGTGCAGCATGCTGGATACCAAAATTTAAAATTATATTACAATTTAATTGTCCTCCCGAATCATCCATGTTTACTGGTGAGGCTTTTGCTTTGCTAGAAGCAATCCGGTTTACACTCTCCCATGACTTTAAACAGACAGTTATTTGTACTGACTCATTAAGCTGCATACTGGCTGTAAGGGGAAATCCCTTTCATAGTCAATTAAGGTCTTCAATTATTTTAAAGATTCGTGAAGAATTGTACTCATGTTACTTAAAAGGTTTAGTTGTTACTTTGGCATGGATTCCAGGGCATTCTGGAAACAGTGAGAATGAATCTGCAGACTCTTGCGCAAAATTAGCTGTCCCGAGTGGCAATTTCAATCACTTTTCTATTTCCGCCCAAGATCTGTTGTCCCTTGCCTTACTTCATCTGGATGTGTCTTGGTCTGAATTCTAAAAATTGTCAAAATCTCTTCACCTAATTCAACCTAATACCCACCCCAGGTGGCCATGGTTTTCTCAAATATATATATATATATATATATATATATATATATATATATATATATATATATATATATATATATATATATGTATATATATATATATATATATATATATATATATATATATATATGTATATATATATATATATATATATATATATATATATATATATATATATATGAAGTCATATAAAAAAATCACCACAAGTATTTTTCACATATTAAGATATTTTACTCCGAAGCGCATGCGCATAGCGCTCTATGCTTTGGACATTTTTGATCATTGCAATTTGTCATGACTGATTAAATATAACATTGTAGTAGTTATCTTAATAACATATAAAAAATGTGACATTTAAAAATAAATTAAGTTCATTTATATTTCTTAAAGCTTTTGAGTGTGATAAAAGTTTTGGCCCATGGGAAGCGTCTGATTTTTTTATACGTCTTCAGAGTAATATTCTATAAAACATATATAACAATCAAACATAAAAATTTAAGTTAAGTTTAAGTTAAGTACTTTGATTTTTAGTTAACTTTCTCACCTACGCAGGGGCAAGCTCCACAAACATTCCAGTATTGAAAAGTACACGAGAGACTGAGAACCGAAAGTTATATTCTTTAGAAAATAAATTGTGTCTTACGGGTCTGGGATCTTACTCTACTACAAAATATCCGGAAAATAAATAAATAATTAAACCTCTGTCCAAATTACAAGCGATGCAAATTTGCTATGGATGCAATGTTTCGTCGATGTACATATAGATTATAATAATGTATAGAATTAGGTATATTTCATTAGTGCGAACTTTGTACACGTCACACAAAGAAATCACTTGAGTAAATATGTAAAATTAAATATATGAAATATTTTTACGATATTGATCTGGTTAGGTTTCAGGAAAGATTACAAAACTAGTTTCTATACATATACATATTATCTATTACACTACAGACACTTGATTCGTACCCTTTCTTATCTTATTATTTTATATTTAATTTTCTTATCGTATATATTAATTACAATATTATTTATTAATTAAGTATTATTCAAAGAAATTATTATTTTTGTCTTTTATATTATCTTTTCTATCTCATGTTCTCCATTATATATTAGGCATAAATAAATCTAGAACTATTGAAATTACACAGCAAACTTAATAAATGAACTACTTTTATAAGTTTAAATTATTATTATAACTATCATTCAGGGGTAAGGAATTTTACACTAGGCTAAGGGCAAGACTGCTATGTTGGAAGAGATGACCACTGCGTTCCTATTTTTTTTAAATTAGTTTAATTTACATTTACAATTTCATGATACATCTGTTTTCTTAAACATGTGTGCATTATATTAGCATCTATAGGATTATTAATAAAATATGAGTGAGTGAGTGTAATATTACCCCAATAGGTACGTAAGAAAGAATGACGTTATCAATTCTGTTTGTTCGCCATAAAAGTATCTACTACGTGGGCGACACACGTCAGTCGCGCCTTGCCATAGACTGAGTACAATTATTATAGGGTATTACAACAATCAATATGTATATGCCGCAAATATAAGTGATTTGTAATTAGCATTTTTTTGTAAAGAGAAATAGAAGATTGTAAAATTCTTATTATATTATTGAACTAATATTCCACACAAGGAGGAAATATTTTTTTTCCTGGATTCTTCTTGTCGTTAACACTGTATAGAAAACCAATTGATACCTAAAAAAGTTTAGATTTATTTTTCAATAAAAAAAAATGATTTCGCAAATTATTTATAACTATTTATTATAAAGTCAAATTATCTCAGGAAAACTTTTATATGAATTTCTTATACAAATAAATGAACAAAAACGCTTTTTATTTTTTAAATTATTCGAGGCCTGTCGTGGCGCAGCGGCACAAGAGTGTGACTGTAACCGACAGGTTCTGGGTTCGATCCCCAGTCGAGGAATTTGAATTTGAATTTGAACGGAGTGTCATAACACTAGGTTTCACTTCCGTTTCCTCTGCCTACCCTGCCTAGTGTAAATACAGCGTGAAGCTGAAAAAAAAAATATTTGAAAACACGTGGCATCACAGAGCCCCGGCTGTTACTGTAAACATTTTTCGACGTAGCTTTATACATCGAAGCAGATTAAGATTTTATTTATTTAAGAACTTATACATATATTTAAATACATGTAAATTTTATTTTAAGAAAATATTATGAATATTTTATTTTAAGGTGTCCCACGGCAAAAGGAATGAATTGTGTGAAATTGCCAATTGACACCACTGGTGCTCTATGAAATATGTAGCTTTCAATTTAATATTTATTGTATTCGATTTTTATTCCAGGAGGTGTTTCATAATGTCCATATACGTTAGATGTTGTTTTTATTATTTCTAAAAATTGAACTCTATATAAAGTAAAAAGGTTATCTTTTATTAAAAAACATATTTTTTAAGGTTTACTAATTCTTTCAGATTAATTTTAGGGATTTTGCCACTTTGTCTTTCATTTTCACGATTGTATAATATACGTACATGACTGAAATTTCTTGTTTGAAATCACAACTTATAAAAGGTCTATCGGCCTTTCGGTCGAGCTTGAGGCTTGTCGTGGCACGGGGGCACAAGCGTGTGACTGCAAAAGCGACAGGTCGTAGGTTCAGTCCTCACTCAAGGAAATGAAATATTTAATATTTTCATTTCTTCGCTCTGGTAACGAAGTAAAACGCGACGATGAGTTCAACCACTCAACACGCAATACCTCAAATTCAGCGGAAAGTGGAGAACGGAACAGAGTGTCCAAGTTACTTCCCTGCCATTTGCGAAATACAGCGGGAAGTGAAAAAGAAGCTTTTAAGATTTTTTTTAAACCACAAAACACAAAATAAAAACAAAAGTAGCTGTACTAGTACTTTTATAATGACAGAGACGTAATGAAGACCATCAATTACTCAACCATATTATACTAAATTAGAAAAGTTTACTTAAAGCAAGCTTTCAAATTTTTATATCAAATCGAGGACGGTATTCTTCACGACGTAACATTGACTTTAAAAATGGGGGCCATTATATAACTCTATACAACGCAAGCAAGATTCAAAAGATTTTTTCTGCCGCTTCTTTTTATTGTAAAAAGACTACTGAATTTTCAATTTTAAACGACGTTCGTTCAAACATTGTTCGAAAAATATATTAAGACGGACGTTTATAAGAAAGTAGAAATAATATACTTTTATTTTGTGCGGTCTTTCATACTTTTATATTCTTAATAATAAATAATAAAGATCCTTAAAATATTAAAATAAAAATAATAAAAATAAAAAGCCTTTTATTTCTAAATATCCTTTTATTTCGAAATAAAAGACGTAAAAGGCCTTAAAATATTAAGTAACAACTAATTGGTAAATTAAATAATTTTATTAACCTCAAATTGAATAGTTGGAATGTATTTTAGATACAGATATTAGTATTTTTAGTGATTATAATTAGGTAGGTTCTCTCTGCCTATGTGGCTTAGTATAAAGATAGCTCATATTCAACTTTTGTAGGCACCTATATAATTTTATATATTTTTTTTCAGCTTTACTCTGTATTCCGCATACAGTAGACTAGGTAGGGGGTGTTCAAACAATCAGTGCCCATTAAGACACATCCGTTTCCCACTTTGAGCAAACGAAAATGTTCAATGCTAGCGACCCACCCGCGGCTTCCAACGCTTTAATTACACTATTTTATTCAGAAATCTCTATTCTTATCAGTACATTGAAATTTCTTAATTTTAGGTTAATAAATAAAAAAAATGCAGAAATTTTGTCGAATTAAATATTTTAAAACGAAGTAAGTTTCTTATTCATCAACTGATTTTAATAAAACAAACATTAAATGTTAAAGGAAAGTGACCAAAATGTAATAGCGAAAACTGCATTCAAGTCTGGTAAACCGTTTCTAAGATAAGCACGTACAAACGCACAGACATATAGACAAAAATTTTGAAAACCACCGTTTTGAACCCTATTAGGTACATCAATAAAAGTATCCATATAAGCACACACAAACAAACAGAGTAAGAAAAAAATAAGGTCTCTATTTTGGGCCCTATTACATTAATTTATTAAACTATTTTTTTATACAAAACATCAGACGGTGATCAGTTACAGATTTATTATAAATATAGATTTCATTCCCTAGAGTGGGATAAAGCCCAAAAGTTATCGCGTTTACAATCTAGACAGAGACAGGTGTTTTATTTACCTAATTACTTGTATAAACTTTTTTTTAGCAATTTGTTTTAATAATTCGAAAATTTTAAAAAATATCTATAAAAATATAAAATGTATACAATTAATTAAAGCTTCTAATTGTATTTTGTTTCCTGAGCCTTTAATTTTATTCATCGAATAAAACGCTTCATTTGTTTCAGGTATTTTATTACACATTTTATGTAATACTTCAGGTATTTTATAATATTTATCTTTTACAGTGAAAAGTAATTTCTTTCATCATCATAAATATTTTAATAATTAAAGAATTTCTTTATTAAATATATATGGAATATTTAATGTTTAAGTACAGCATACTTATTAGTTAAGATTAAATTATGACTTTTTCTTTGATGATAAAATATATGTTATTATTGCTCCATTAAATTTTGCATTCCATCATACCGTATACTTAACCAAACGTAATTGAATTATGGAAATTTAAATAGCAGGTAACATAGAGTGATAATATTAATTATTTTCTTTTAAAGATAACTTGACGTAAACCATTAAAAGATAAGCTTAATCCAATCTGTTTTTACAAAAATGTTGCTTTACTTCAACGTATTGTGCTAAGCTAAAAGAGAAATAAGACAACAACAAAAATCTTACAGTAACATCATGGATAGAAAAAGGTCCAGACACGAGTATCGATCCTGCGACCTTTTGATCGCTTGCCAACCCTCTTACCGTCAAGCTATGTGTGTTTATGCTTCAGAAGAGAGGTTTGAAGATAGAAAATACCTTGTTGACCTAAAAATCTTGTGCAACACCGATTTCTATGTGACGCAACACGATATGTAACGTTGTACTTTTTTGTGCATTTTATTATATTTTAACGTCTGTCATCAGGCGTCTGTGGAGCCAAGCGCAATCGCGCGACTGTACGTGACAGGTTGTGGGTTCGATCCTCACTCCAGAAAATAAAATATTTAATATTTTTAATTTTTCGAAAGTTGTTGACTGAAGTTCCTTCGGTTACAATGTCATGTGAGAGATTATATTTTAACTTCTTTCTTTTCATGTAGCTTCGCCCGCGTAGAGCTCGATTTACTCCATGAACCCACCCGAGTCTTAACAACCTTCAGCACCTTAATTTTCCTTCGCATAATGACAAAGAGAATGGAGATTTTTTTATACTCAAGAAATAAGGAATGTGATATATTATTGGTATATTATTTACTATTGCAATTATTGAAGTATTTGTAGTAGAGTTTGACTTAAATGATACAATTTACTCTGTATAGGTAATACAATTAACGAAAATTTTATTATTGATAATGTATTCTCGTATATATAGTCCATTTAGATTTTGAATGAACTTCAATAGATACCATAAGACATTATTTGACTGTAAAGTTTTGAAAAGTTTATTTTTTTTAAATAGTCTTAGATTATAAGTTACATTATTTTAAAGAGCATTAAAGTTACTTTACTAAATATTTTCCAATGAGTCACGACTATTTTCCAATGTACTCAAATTTGGACATTGATTAAATATATTGTACACATTAATATATACATATTTCTTTATACACTTTATTGGTAGTTTTTCTCTCAGGGGTCAATGTATAAAGACCGGAAACATTTCTAACTCGCAAAAAGCAACATAAAATTGTCCATGGGCAAAACTAGTCCTTTAATTATTGCCTGCTAGTCGTTAATAAATTGAGAAATACAATCTGGTAATTAGTGGTGTCATTTTCATCCACTTCCACGGTATGTTATGAATGTCTCCAAATACTAAATTAATAAGCCCCATCTCGGAGCTTACCACTTTGCCTAGTATATGAGGAATTCTAAACTGACCATTATTTTCAAAAAGGAGATGTTCCCCAACTTTTAATAACATTTTAGAGTTCTTGAGTACATGAACAACTACCGAGCTGGGTACTCATGTTTTGATTTTCCATCTGAGTCCATAAATAAGAACATTTCAGAGGCGTTGATTTTATCAGCCCTGTACTGCATTCGATTTAAAACTGGCAGAATTTGTCTAAAATCACCTAAGGATAAAATTGTAATATTGTCCATGGACCTGTCATCTAGACGAATGTCCCACAACGTTCTATCAACGGCTTCTATGGCCTTGAGACAGTACACTTATCCCATACGATAAGCCAGCAATCTTGAAACAATTTTGCTTTCCCACAATTTCGTGTAATTTAGTGTGTCTGTTCTGTCCAAATCAATCGGAATTTCAAACATTGTATGTACTGTCTTTCCGCCTGGAAGTAATGATGCAGCAATACCTGAAGACACCACGGTAAAAGTAATTTTATTTTGTTGTCTCAATTCAGCTAAAATCCGTATCGTATAGGTTTTTCCAATGTCTCCGGGAGTATTTAAGAAAAAATCTTCTTCTTCTAGATGTTTCCCTTCGGCAGTTCGGACCACCTTACTAAATATTTGTCTTTGTTTTGTTGTAAATTTGGATGCGTTCTCATTAACTTTACTAATCAACTCGTCATCAAGACTCGAGTTTGTTTCAGCTATATATACAAGATGAGTGCGCGTTTGGCCTTATTATGCTTAGGGAACAGGTAGACTGTAGTCAATAAGAGAATTGCTTCCAATCGACAAAATAATATCTTGTATAAAACAAAGGGAACTATTAATTGTTGTTTCGTCCGTTGGATTATTTTTTCTTTTTTTCGATTTTCGCAATTATCACGCATTTTAAATAAAACAAATTCAACCAGATTAATCTGAATTTATCGGAAAAAATCCTTTAAAATCTATATATGCGATTAATCCGGTTAAATTAATTTCAGTCAAAATACTTCTTTATGGATTAATCACAATATAAAAATTTAATTTGCCCACCAAATTAGCCAAGGGGTTTTTTTGTTTCCTGATTTTTTTATATTTCTTATATTCTTTAGATAGGGATTTAAAAAAATATAAGTAAATGCATTAAAATATAAGTATTGCATGCATGTTTTTTTTTGTAAAAATATTGAACGTGCAAATACTCTTTTTCTACTATTTTAATATAGCAATTTAATTTTAATTTACCCATCACAATGACCAGATATTCATTCTTTACCACATATGTATGTTATGCTGTATTTTATTATTTCTTTTAGTTTAGCTAGACCGTTATGATTATTCATGAGATGTTCCAGATGTTCGATTGTAATATATCAATGTTAAATGCACACCACGCTCAATAACTCATATTAAGACAGCATTTCAATATTTCTTAGTGTAGCTCGAAGTTATAATTATTTATGAGATGTTCCAGATTCTTCACGATTAATAAATAAAATTAAAATAAAAAAATAAAAATAAAAAGCCTTATATCCTACAAAAAAGTTTACAATTTAACAGTTTATCGTTACATTTTTATATTTTATTATATTATTTAACAGTTTAATGTTACATTTTTATTTATATATATGTACAATTACTATTTGCTTATTTGTTTTTATTATATACGTTATTATAATAGTAATTATTTAGTTGTAAGAACCCCTCTTACAGGTAAAGGCCTCCTCCAAGGATGACCAGGTTGCATTTTTGCTTTAGTAATCTCTCTTATTTTTGAGTGCCGTATTTTTTGCATCTTCCTTTTATTCAGCATACTCCGTTCGATGCCTCGTTAATAGTTTATTTTTTATTTTGGTGTTGAAGATCCACGTTTGACAACCGTACGTTAGACACGGTATAAGGCAGGTGTTCAAGATTTTCGTTTTGATGTTAATTGGCATATTACATTTAAAAATTTCCTTTAAGCCCCAGTACTTTTTCCAGGTTAACTGTACTCTACGTTCCACTTCTAGCTCATTGCCCTTATTGTTAAATGTGATTTGTTTTCCCAAATAGATGTATTTATCAGTATACGTTAGAGGCTCGTTGTCAACCGATAGTACTTTCTTATTGCTATTGGTCATAAGCATTGTTTTTGACCGATTGATTTCGAGGCCTACTGACTTGCTCGCGTTGCTTAAACATTCTATCATTGTTTGCAATTTTGTAGTCGTCTCAGAAAGAAGAACGATGTCGTCTGCGAAACGTGGCTTAAGTGGTGGAATACTTATTCGTGGTGGTTAAGGTGGAATACTTATTCGTTATTAACTTTGATACCATATCCCTTCCAGTCTAGTTGATCGAAAACAGATTGTAGTGTCACTGTAAACAGAATTGGAGACAGTGGGTCGCCCTGTCTTACACCTCTTTGTATGGAAACCATGAGCCAGTTGATTCTAGTTTCACTCTGCTCTTACTGGTGTCGTATATTCTTTTGATGACACGTATATTTATTCTCTACTTTCTGCGCTTCTAAGTTTGCCAGATGTTAATGTGAGATATGGTATCGAAAGCTTTTTGATAGTCAATAGATATACGCTACGTAGAGTGGTCTACTTGGTTTGATATTTCCTAATGATGGTTTCTAACGTGTATATATGATCAATTGTTGAGTAGCCTTTTCTAAATCCTGCCTGATCAGCTGATTGTGCAAGATCTAATGTACTGCTTAATCTCTCAGGGGGTCTCCCTTTTTATAGATTAAAATAAATGAATTTCTTTATCGACTGTGGTAATACTGCGATTGATATTTAAAGCTATTCTGGCTCTGTAGAGGTTCTTGTAATACTCTGTGGCTATCCCAATAATCTCGCGGCGGTTATGTATCCATCTCTCTTCAATCCATCAATCCATAATTTGTTTTACTATGTTTTAAAGTGTTATTCCACAATAAGCCATTCGTTCAGCCTTAGTTGGTCAGAGCGCTGGAACGGTATTCCAGAGGCGCGGGTTCAAATCCTGCTTCGTTCAAAATTTTTATACGCTTTTTAAATTTAAGTTTAATCCATAATTTGTTCGACCTTAATTCTTTAAAAGTTTATATAAACCCCTGCTGTTCTGCATCACGTGCGGAAGTATTCCAAATATAGCCTATGTCCTGCCCAGATCAAATAGCTATACATCAAAAAAAAACATTGAAATGGTCCAGTGGTTTAGAAGATGTTCAAACAGACAGACAGTCAGACAAAAAATAAAAAAATTGTAGATTCGTATTTTTTTAGTCACTTTAAGTCTACATTATTTTTTCGTAAATAGATTCAATGTACATACACGACATTTTGCTGTTTTATAATATTTAAGAAATAAATCTACATTATAATAAAACTGTTGAGGCCTGTCGTGGCGCAGCGGCACAAGCGTGTGTCTGTAACCGACAGTTTCTGGGTTCGATCCCCAGTTGAGGAAATGAAATATTTAATATTTTCAATTTAAATATTTAATGTTCCATTTCTTCGCTCTGGTATTAAGGCAAAACGCGGCGTTGAGTTCCGCCACTCCACACGCAATGCCTCAAATTCGGCGGAAAGTGGGGGAACGGAAGTGGAACGGAGTGTCTTCACACTAGGTTCCCGGGTTCCCTCTGCCTACCCTGCCTCGTGCGGGATACAGCGTGAAGCTAAAAAAAAAATATCAAACTGTGACATGTACAAAGTTGTTCTGTATAAATAATGCTACAAAAAATATTTTGAGATAGGTAATAAAAAGTACCCAAATGGAATATGAATCTATGATATATAAAACTTATGTATGCCTGTTTGACGAGTGATAAATAAAATGAAATCATAAAGTCCATGCAAGCGAATTGCCGGTGACAAGTAGTTTCAAATATAGGTATACTAAACTAAAAATAATAGGGTTTTTATATTTTATAATATCTCCAAAATAATCTAAAATAATGTAATGTGTCTAAAATTACAGCAAAAAATAACTACTTTGAACGAAGAACATAATATTTAAATGTAATAAAGTTTTTTTTTATATAGAAACTTTGTTAATTTCTTCTGCTAGGTCAACAGCAACAAATTTCTTAGTTGAGCGAAGTAACTTGCATATACTTGGCTCAGAAACAAATTTGCAAATATAAATATCTTTATTATCAGTATCGTCTTCAAGACGCTTTAAGACTTTTGTTATATGTTCCATATATTGAGGATCTCCTTCCTCTTCAGTCAGTCTAAAGTACCATGGTAAGCAAATATTCAACACGTTATATATAACTGATTGACTCACGGCATAAGCTAGGTTAGGATCTGGCTCTGGCTCTATTTTTACCTCCTTTACAATTTCTTCCTCCTCCGGTAATTTTTCTGATGTATCAATATCTTTCTCACATGGCTTACAAATATACGTAGACTGAACATCAACAGTAGATGGTGATATCTTACTACCACTTGTAAGGCTTTTCTGAGCTTTAGGTGTACGAGCACTTTCTACTTTTTTAGTTTTTGTACTAGTTTTACTCTTTTTACCTTTTTTGTCTACTTCAGGTATAGCTTCAGTATATTCTAATTCTACAACAGTAATACCTTCACAAAAATTGAGCACATTTTGAAGTAATTTTTCCAAAAAAAGTGTTGCACATTTATTAGCACAAGCAAGGCATTCATCTTTATACCTTTTGTCTTTAATTAATTTACAGATTACTTCTTCACATTCTTCTTTTAAATAGCATAAAGGTTTTCCAATAGCCAACGACAAAGCCATTACAAACCCTTCAATTGGATTAGGTCCCTTACAAAATGCTAACATAAATGCTGAATAGTTCATAAAATTTTCATCAGATTCAAATAACTCAAAAAGGAAATGTTTAGTCAAAACATTTCTTAATATAGCGTTTCTATCTTGAACATCTAAATCCTTTTCAAACCAAAGAGTTTCTGCAATAAATTTATCTCTAGAGATCAATTCTGTAGAATCAAGATCCTCACAACGGAATTTCTTGCGAAGTAATAATAACTCATCCAGAGTAGGAAATGGAATGTTCAAGCAATATATTAAAAAATCCCGCCAATCAATGAACGATGTCTCTCCAAATAATAAGAACGCTAATTTAGATATTTGGTCAGGATCAACACGTCTCCAAGCTTCGGGAAACATAGGTCCAGCACATGATTCTCTACCAAAAAATATAAAATCTTGTATCAAATATATAAACGACTTGTGTAGAGCGATACCCGTTGGAGCTAATATTTTGAACTGATCGCGTAATCTAGCAAGTTGATTTATTTTAAATTCCTTGTCACTAATAACAAATTCTTTAGTGACGGCACCGTCCGTTTCTAGCTGTAGCTCAGAATATTGTAACGTATTTGGGTCGATGACGAATAAATCTTCCTCTAAAATAAGACTTTCTGGAATTCTCTTACCATTTTCAACAGCAATTTGCAAGTACTTACACAGCCGATCCACTGATTTAATTTCATTTAAGTAATAGTTATTTATATTGTCCTGAATATCTGAGAACGCTTTGCAAATATTGTCATTAAAAATTTTCATGTCTTTATAACATTTGTATTGTAAAATTAGCATGCGTAAATTTG
Organism: Eueides isabella; assembly: GCA_019049475.1. Taxonomy (NCBI): domain Eukaryota; kingdom Metazoa; phylum Arthropoda; class Insecta; order Lepidoptera; family Nymphalidae; genus Eueides; species Eueides isabella. The sequence continues at coordinate 3,499,269 of CM032399.1, read as the reverse complement.
CTCTAAACATTTCTCCATTTATACCCATTGTCCATTCATCTATACATTTTAAAGCGTTACTTTTAAATACTTCTTCCGAAGTAATTGATTCTTCAGACGCATTTCCTTCTTTTTTCTTTGCGGATGGCACTATCTTCGCTATTTCACTATATTCTCTACTAATAAGCGATCTGTAGGAATCATTTATATCTTTGATTACTTTTAGGGCAAACTTTACGTTATTTTCAATAATCATGTTGAAGGGATTGTTACTATAATCTACTTCAATATTTTTCATCTGCATTTCCTGAAAATAATTCCTCAATTGTCGAAATATTTTATCCTCACCTCCTTTTTTACTACCAGGTGTCTCATCAGAATCTCTTAATATTTTTGTAAGTTCTTTAGATACTAATCTATCACTAGGAGGAGATCGCTTTAGCATAATAAAGTAAAAATCATGCATAATCTGATAAGTCAAAACGAATCTGAAAATAAATAACAAGTGTTTCAAATATTATAACACAATATATTATATTATATAAACATAACAATTTAAGGTCGGTTACCTATTAAGTTCAGTTTGCATACACGATATGTATGTATTAGCCATTAAAGTCAATTCTTCCATCGTCCAGTTCTCACAAATAAGGGCCTTTTTTTGTTGTTCTGCAAAAATTTTTCTTTCATCACATATTCTGAATAATTTATCCTGTAGTTCTTTGATTCTGCAATGCCATTCGTTTTTGGTCAAATTAATATCACGCCAATCATTTTCAAAATCATTATATTCTCTTTGGAATTTACTGACTAAATCTTGTTTACATGACGGAAGAGTAATAATTTGCTCCATTTTGTCTCTAATAAATCTAACATATGGTATAATGCAATTCATTTGCAATCTCTTAGCAAAAAACAGTTTCTGCATATCTTTGACATAGGTTTTTTCTATTTCTTCCCAACAAGTCGATAATGCTATTCCGATGTCTTCAGGAACTGGCATATCACTATATATCCAATCTTCCTCTCCTGCTAATAATTTAATTTCAATTGAAATAGTTGTTATTGACGACCCTTTATCTTCATGTTCCTGTTCATTCATTTCAAATAATATTTCTTCTTGGAAATTAATTGACGAATCAGGTTCTTTTACGATTTTCAGCTCATTGGAAAAAGATAAACGACTTAGTTTAGAGCTTCGACGTAATGTTTCTTTTGATTTCCCATTAGATCCTTCTGGTTTAATTATCTTTGATTTAGCCCGCTTATCATCAGACGAAGGAAAATCGAGAGTACTTAAAACATTTTCTCCAAAAAGTTTCTCTGTTGATTTTATATGCATTGCATAGTCTCCAATAATATATTTGCATATTAATGCAAGTTGATGTTTTTCTATTACTTCATAATACATACTATAATTTATTCCCATTGTTGCATAAAATCTATCAATAAGTTCAGAATTTTCTTCAGTTAAATTCCATATGAAAAACTCTTTAAGAATATCTTCAGATTCTTGCAACTTTAAGTAACATGTAAAATAACTGACGAAAGGTTTATGACTTTGTTTTTTATGTGGATCATTTACAAGTTTTGATATTCTAAATTCTTTATATTCATCTTTTTCTTTTTTTCTATGCTTCATAATACTTTCTTCAAGATATATATCGTCTTGGCCCTCAAGTTCATTTTCATCGGGCGGTGCCAGCCCTGAAAAAGTTTCCTCTAATATCTGCGCTTCACGATACGAGTTAGGATAATTAATAATAACAAATCCATTTATGTTTTCCTGCCCTTTTATGTATTCAACTATAATAGCACAAATCAAATGATCAGTGAGTGAATCACCAAAATTTAAGCATTCATAAGCATATCTACCAAGATTTGCTGATTCTGATAAACTTATATCTTCTTCAGGAATCGTTTTTGGAGTTTGTGTTTGTTTAACGTTGGCAATCAATTGACCCGATGTTGCTGTTACGGTAAGATCGTTACTTTTGCTTAATAATTCATCTTCAGATTTCATTAGTTTTATCAAATCTTTATCTTCTTCCTGAGCTGCTGCAATAAATTTATCATAAGATAGTTCAATATCTGTACATCCTACCATTTCAGACTTGAATTTTCTAAGACAATAATTAATTGCACTTTCCATTCGTACGACATGTATCTTTCGAGAAAGCAATAGAGTTTGCATAGCTGTTGCTACCGGTTTATCCGGAATACCACGTACAATAGCTTTTGAAGAGAAATTGGGCAAGTCCGCAGGTAGTCGTTGAGGAGGAAAAGGGTACTTAATTTCAAGTAAAGTGTAAACCACATGACCTAGAATATGTGCACCTAATTCTTCATACTTTCTCTCTTCTGATTCAGGGTCATAGTTGGGTATTAAAGAATCTAGAGTCCATGGATATAAGTTATTATGATAATCTGTAAATTCACTTTCATCTAAAGCTTCTTGTCTATCTAATTCTAAGTGTATAATATACTCCTCTTGTACATCTTCTTCTTCATCCTGACTTTCTATAAGAATATTTTCCATTGGCTCGATTATGTCAAATATTGGTTGTTGTTTATAATATAATTGTTTCCATTCATGTAAAAAGTTCTTAGGAATATCATCTTCAAGTAATTTTTTAAAATAAGCATATTTTACTGCATAATCAACAATAGACAACATCGTATCATAACATATTTCATAATAGTGTTGCCTTTTCCTTTTCATTTTTTCGTCATATAGTTTCTTATGCAACATATTCTGCCGCTGCTTTTCAAAATCGATTTCACCAAGTCCTAAATTTATTTCTTCCTTAATATTATCCAGATATTGTTCAAATTGATGTGTCCTTTGATCTATAAATTCACTTTCACCAGCAATTCTGTTCTTCACTAAATTTCGAGCTTGCTGTTTTGTTTCCATAATTTGAGTGCACATTTGTTTCTCAAATTGCGATAACTTCATAACCTTTTTAGCAAAATCTGCATCTAATTTACTTTCTTCTTCAGCTACAGTCATATCCCATAACGAACCACTTATAGCATTTGACATCTGTTTTTGAAATTGTTCGGAGTCATTTTTATTGTTTATTTTAGTATAAAGATTTTCCATATAATTTCGTGCCGAATCAGAATCTATTAATATTTTTTTTCTCTCAATAGCCCTTTGTTCTAATTCTAATAATTCCTCATAAGTATAATTATGAAATTTACAAGGATATTTTTTAGAAAAAATCTCAATTGCTCGTTTATCCTTAGAAGACATTTTATTCACTTTAACGGCATCACGCTTAAAAGGTTCATTAGATTCTTCTATTTTGTGAATAACTTTAGAATATTTATGTTTCATATAATTGTAAACTTCTTCAACTTCTTTCGCCTTTTTTTCCTGCCATTTAATTAATACTGTATGATCCAAAATAGGTTTAGATAAATCATCAAAAGATGGTTCTTGAGCTTCATGCAACTTTTCAACGACAAAACGATGTTCTAGTTTATCTATTAATTTAGATGCAGCCTTCCTCTCTTGTTTAATAAAGTTAGTTCGGTCTCTCTTGTCTAAATGAAGAAAAAGTTGATAAAATAAACGAAGCAATGTCGAACCTTTACCTTCCATAATACTTTTTAAATCAACGTCAGTTATAACAATTTCAATATCACGAAGCCATTCCTTAAGATGGCTCCAATTTCTTTTGACATCCTCTTCTAGATTACTTGGTCTCATTAGATAATATTTGTCGTCATTAATGACGTAGTAACTTCGTAAGACGGACGCAATTATATGACCGTTTTTCATTTTGTCTCCAAATTCTTCAGCTTGCCATGATATAGTCCGCTGTAGTCGTTGAGAAAGCCAATCTTTTAGCATTTCAGCCATTTCTGAATTATTAATCGTTCCCTCCTTTATAATCAATTAATACGACGTTGTGCTGATTATACATGAAACTAAATCAAAATGTCAGAATGTCTATCATTCTGACTTTTAAATATTTTTAACAATGCAATGGCTTGGATTAAAATAATTGTAAGATAATACATGTAATAATTTTTACGCCTGGTAGTACTTACGCAAACTGAATAACTTACACATGGCAAGCCACGTTAAATGTCATCACTTATTATGACTTTTTTGTGATGTTTATTTTCGCACGGTTTTTGCATATTTCATAAATATCATTGGATCAGTTCACGATGAAATGCAATGAATTCGAAAAAAATGTATATAACTTTATTGTAGTTTAAATAAAAAGCCATCGCTGTTATATCACAATTATTTCATGTGGTTATATTACGTTGTTTACAGAAACCTCGCCATCATATGAACCTGGACAATTTGGATAAAGCATTGCACGATTTGGGTATGTTGAGCGCAATAACCGAAGCGAGGCGTGAATTTTTAAAGGAATCTAAATCTAATTTGGGCGTAATGCGTCTGAACACGCGGTACGTGTCGAATGTCACCGTGGGGTACTGCATGAAAAGAAGCACAAACAAAAACAGACTTTGTCCGTACGTTTTACCCGTGAGACATAGAACCAAAAGCGAGAACTCTGATGCCATTGGTTGTGACGTGAACGATAGCAGCTGTGATTTTAAATATAACTTGCTGGAGCCATCTACTAGTACCTACATGAGAGAAAATCTCGATATTAAGAGTCCTGCGAAGCGATGCCAGTCATTGGAGAATTTAAATCTCAATGTAGAGACTCAACCGAATGCGGAGGTTTCTCCAGATATGGATTGTGTGTCCACAAGAATTCAGAAATTGCAAGTTGATGAATGACAATCAAATTAAACCTTTAACTCTGTGTGCACTTTGCATGTACATTACAGTTGGTAGCTAGAAGAGTTGAGTGAACAAAGGACTACAGATTTATTTTTTGTGTATGAATTTGTATGATAGTACGAAAGTTAGAAAATGATTATAAATGTTCCTAGATCCTAATTTAAATTAATTTTGCATGTTGGCTAACTAATAATGGTGAGTATCAGTGGGAAATGGCAGTATTGCTCAACAGTTGTAGAAGACATTAACTCTTTAGATAGTTGTAAGTAGCGGTTGCATTTGCAAGTATGTCTTAAATTCTTACTGGCATATGATTATGCAGGTATATTAAAAAAAAACTTTTTATTTTAACAGTTTCAAACTATTTATTTTAATTTATTTTTCTGATTGAATGATTCCTATGTTATAATTACTAACAATTCATCCATAGATTATGACACTAATACATGTTGGAAGAATAAAGAATAATCAAAAAGTGTGAAATATGAGGGACATGGTCCTAAATTCGGTAATGTTACATTGAATTATATTTTCTTTTTCCTATAAAACAAAAATACTTGTAAACAATGATATGTAAACAAAAATCTGATCTGCAATTTTAATTTAGCAATTTCTAGATGCAAAATTATCGAATATGTGAATTCACTCTACATTAAGCTGTCTAAGAGTCAGGAAATTTATAAGCATTTGATAGCACAGTTCCACTTTCTGTAAACTTGAAATATACCACTACTAAAGGTCAAATGGATACCTATTTTATGCATTGTCAACAAAACTTTTGTTTTTAAATACACATAATACTGGCTTCCAATTTAGAGTGTTTGAGTTATTTATATTTTGTTTTAGAATATTTAAATAAAAAATTATGAGTGGGTAGTCGAAATGGTTGTTAAATAATAAGTGTTTAAAGGAGATCTCATATCATCACATATTGATGAGAAGTTTTAAGTGTTGTGTTGATTAATAAACAAAATTTTCACTTTTATTTACCAGCTTTTGTGACTTAGTAATAGTTTTAAATGTATAATAATATGTTTGTTAACATATTTTGTTATTTTTTTTTTCTTATTTAACAACAAATATTTTAAATAAATATTGCCTTGAAATATGTATATTTGTGTATTTATTTTAAACCAGACATTCATACATTAGTGACAACATTATGTTAACTCCTAGTGTCCACGACAGGGAATTCTAGTGATAGTGAGCTATGTATTTAAATAACTTCTTTTCGAACAATAAATATTATTATTAATTACTTAACGCCGCACTTTGTTCACCAGAGCGAGGAATTAAAAATAAATAAGTCTGATCATTCTGCACTTTCAGCCAAATTAATAAAATTAACAATACAATATTCAGATGAAAGATTAAGTATCAACTTTATTTTAGTTTTAACATTGCCATATTTCTAGTAAAAATATTATGTCCCAAGTATTAGACAACAAAAAAAATATATAACTTAAATAACAGATTCTTACTTTCATATTTTTATTTATACTTTTAATAAAATCTGTAAGAAAATAATAATTTATTGTTTTTTGTCTATTTTTAAAGTGTTACTCCACAATTAGCAGAGCAACATAAATAAGTTGTAACAAGTGTATAAGAATTGCGACATAGCTCGATGAGAATAGTAGACGACATAGCTTGATATAATAGAAATATGGCTTTGTTGGTCAGAGCGACAGCTTAGACGGTTTTCTAAGAGACTTGGGTTCAAATCCTGCTACATATTTTTTTTTTGTTTTTAAAAAAATTGTTACTGTGCTTATCACAGAAACGGACAATTAGTCTTATATGCACTCAATCACTCAGCTTCATGCTGTATCCCTCACATGGCAGGGTATTCAGGGGGAACTTAGGAAACTAATGTTACGACTCTGTTCCACTTTCGTTCTCCATTTTCCGCCGAATTTTAGGCATTGCGTTTTGAGAGGCGGAACTCTACGCCTCGTTTTGCCTTGTTACCAGGGTGAATAAATAAAAGTATTAAATATTTTATTTCCTCGAGAGGGGATCAAACCCACAACTGCCGGTTACAGTCACACGCTTGAGTCGCTGCGCCACGACAGGTCTCAAACTCCAAAATAAAATATAATGCTGAATAAAACCAATAAATGTGATAAACCAGGTAACCAGGTAACAGTGATTGAAGTAATTAAATATTTTTTTTGTGAAAATTACAAGTATCGTTTTAAGTACATTTAGTTTTAAATAAACTAAACTAAACTACGACAAGAACTACAAGTCCATAAGAAGTGTAATAAGTTAGATTTTTTTAAGTTTATTTTTCTCTTACCATTGTGTCACTAAAAACAAATTTAATTTTCAACTCAAATTTGAAAAGCGTATAAAAGTTTTGAATGAAGCTTCTTCTGTTCTGTCCTAAGCGTGGAATAACACTTTAAAAATATAAAAAAAAAATTATTGCTTAGAATGATAAATTAATGTATTAATCAAAATTTTAAAAATATATTTATAGAGATGTGACGGAAATTTAGAAAAGAAAAACAAAAATGTGGTATGAAGGTGTGAAACATTCCTAACTAGAAATGCTGGTCCTGCCACTCACCACGTAATATCTCGAATTCGGATGTAAATTATAAAACGCCGAAGTATTATTAGCTTTGCCAAAAACGATTTAGAATTAATCTTTCTTTTCCTCTGATTACTTACATAAAACTGAACAGAAAAGTAATCAGGAAGGCCTGTCGCCAGAGTCAGTTATAAATTTCTTGTTTTTAGCTGCACGCTGTATCTCTAGTGGGGAAATCAGAGAGAAAACAGCGCCAAACGCTACGATCTTCATACCTCCCAAGCGTCGTCCACTGTCATCAACATCTTCATACATACCCTCCGAGGGGTCCTCATGTTTTTTACGTGACCTTCCTCCACTATCGTAGATACTGGGTTGTCGAACGTCAACTGAGGTTTCTTATCCTACACTAATCGTGACGCACCACCAGCAGACTGTAATCTCAAAGTTTGTAGGCGACTCCAACTCGGGGCAATCAATTTTTATTTCTTTACAGTGGCAAAGAGTATAAAAGTGTCATTGAGATATGTTACCCAACTGTCTCAATTTGAAGCCTAAAGGACAATGCAGTGTTAAACCCCTTAATTTTGTGTATATTTTTGAATAAATTGGGTACAGTTATAAAAAAAAACTAATACAATTTCTAAGTTTTCATAAATGATTACTTATCAAAAAAAAACAAACAACAGCGTGTGTAAAGAAAAATTATTTATTCACATGACTGAAGGTAACACTTATGGATAGGTAACAAAAAGATAAATAATATTTCATTTATTTGCATTTGTGTTGCTTCAAATTAAAGAGCTTTCACTTTGAGCTGCTTCATTTTGGGCGCTTTGCGTTTTTGCTGACGCTTTTGCTCCTTAAGCTCCCAGCGGCGTTGCTTGTCGGGATCGTCCTCCTGTAATTACAAAAACGTATTTAAATAATTTACTTATATAATATTTCGAAATTCAATGAATATTAGTTACAATTTGTTTATTTTGTAAATTGTGTGTTTTTTGATATTGTATAGTTTTACTGTATTTTTTTTGTAATCATATAAGCAGTAGCTTCCGTGGAGCCGGAAGCCACTGGCAAATCAAATATAAATACATATTTTTATGCTATACACTGTCGTGCACAAAGCAAGGTAGAAAAAAGTGACCTTAGTTAAACTATTGCATTTATACCACCCTCCCATATTCATATTTCTCATAGTTCCTACGTATGACCATCTTTGAGTCATAACATATAGGTACTCTGAGATTGATTTCAGCCGATACATTGGTTACAAGCATTACCCTTTCAGATTATTTAAGGAGAACAAGTAGAGAGTTTTGGACTATTTTTCCACGTAAGACTTCCAACAAAAACATTCACCTACTTTGGAAAACTTGTCTATTTCTTTTGAGAATATCTTCTCAAACTCGTAAGTAACTATAATAAAAATATAAAAACAAAATACGTATAAATGGAGTGTCTATAAAGCGTTATCATTATTAACTAAAAAAAATACCTAGAATTAAATAGTACTTAAATACTTCGCTCCTTGCTATAAGCAGAATAATATAATAAATTGGAAAAAAATAACAATTATAATTATAAGAAAAAACAAAAGAACACAATATTCACCGCCAATATCTTTTCCTTCTCCATCTTGCGCTTCTCCTCGCGCCTCTGCGCGGCCTGCTCCTGCCGCGCGGCGTGCGCGCCCCGCATCCACGCCTCCGCCGCCTTCACACGCCGCTTCTCACATTTAGCTAATGCCTGTACAAATATATTCATTTATTTATACTTCATTGTACGCAATTTAAACTAAAATATGCACAAAATGAGGGCGTAACGGTAAAAATCATTTTCTAGTAGTCAACTTCGCCATGCGGGAAATTATGTGGTAAGTGTACAAAAAACACGAAATATGTACATATATACATACACATAAAAATATAGATACATAATTATATATGTATATATATATATATATATATATATATATATATATATATATATATGTACATATATACATACACATAAAAATACAGATACATAATTATATATGTATATGTTCTTGTTGCTCTTATAAAATGTATTTATATATGTATTATAATTAAAAGGTACGTATTTATATGTATATATTTATATATACATATAAATACGTATTTGTACGTATGTTTATTTATGTATATTTGCTAGTATTTATATACCGGTGCATAGTATAGCCGAATAAAGAGGCTTGTCGTGGTTCAGGGCCATAAGCGTGTGACTGTAAACGCGGCAGGAAATGGTTTCTATCATAAAGAAATGAAATATTCATTATTTTTATTTCTTTGCTCTGTGCTTTAAAAAAGCTACAAAAAACATAATGTAATTTATATGGACGGCCCCTAAGCTGTAAAAAATATATCCCACTCACCTCCTTACTCAATCTCAGTCTCTTTATCTTATCTAATATATAAAACACTAGTTGCAGTAGAGGTCTTACTTCTTCCCCCTCAGGAGAAATAGCTAGACTGAACAACAACACTTTCTCGGTTACAGGCGGTTTTGTTGCTACGGTCTCCCTGTAAATAGGAAAACTGAAATATTAGAATTTACTCATATGATGCTTTATATTAGAGAAAAATGATTTAGGCTTGTCGTGGCGCAGCGGCACAAGCGTGTGACTGTAATCAACAGGTTGTGGGTTGGAACCCCAGTCGAGAAAATGAAATATTTAATGTTTTCAATTTAAATATTTAATGTTTTTTTTCTTCGCTCTGGAACAAGGCAAAACACGGCGTTTAGTTCCGCCACTCAACACGCAATGCCTCAAATTCGGCGGAAAGTGCGGAACGGAAGTGGAGCGGAGTGTCTTAACACGAGGTTTCCAAGATATAGCGTGAACCTAAAAAAAAAACAGAAAAAGAAAACAAATCATGTGTACAATTCACACTTGTTAAAACTGAAAATTTCATATATTTCAACTTCATGATAATGAGACTATAATTATTAGTTTCAACAATAATCATACTGACATAAAGTCTGATAAGCCTACTAAGTAGAGCTAAACGAGCCACGAACATGAGAAACACTACATAAAGTTCCCTATTATATCTTTTCACACATTAAATCTGAAGAATTAAGTCAATCCCACGAATTAACCAATACCGATACATTGTGTATTGACCCAATAGTGCGGAAGAGTGTTTAAATAAGCTATTCATACCTCATTTAGGGGTAGATTACGTATCATTTCGCTTATTAATCGAAACGCTATCAAAAATGTATGAACAAACACAAGCACAACGCACTCACTCGACTTGCTTGACGCCCGCGTATCGGTCGGACAGGTGCACGAACTGCACGTGCGCGTGGTAGCGCTGCAGCGCGGCGCACACGCGCGCGTCCAGCACGCCCGCCGTCGCCTCCGCGCACTCCGACAGCACGCCCAGCGCCGCCGGCAGCCCGTGCTTGTCGCCGGCGCGCCGCTCCGGGCAGAACACGCTCTGGCGGACGAAAATATGTTATATATGTTGTTTTATCTCAAGTTACTTTTATATGTTGTTTTGTTGCCTCACGTAACTTTTATATGTTGTTTTGTTGCCTCACGTAACTTATATAATATTTTGTTGCCTCACGTAACTTTTATATGCTGTTTTAGTGCCTCATGTAACTTATATGCTGTTTTAGTGCCTTAAGTAACTTTTATATAATATTTTGTTGCCTCACGTGACTTTAATACGCACGCATCTTCTAATTTACGATTTCGAGTGACATAAAAATTACAAAGTAAATAATGATGCTTGTCGAGACGAATGGCGCTCAAGCGAGCGTACGTGCATCTGCAAGGTTGTGGATTCGATCGTCACTCGAGAAAATGCCACATTGCCACAGTAAGACAGACAGATAATGCCACAGTACCACATTGAGTTAGACCACTCACCACAACAATACAATCCGTCGAAATTCGGAAACAAGTATCTTAAGGGTATCCCAAGATCTTTGTGATACAGTGAAGCTGAAATAAAAATGTTTGGGGAGATCGACGTTGACTTTTGAATAGTTACTAAAGCGAAGAGATGATAATAATAACGTTCTCGTAACCGAGTGTCAAACCCACAGTCGTCGAGCTTACAGTCAAACACTAAGTCACGACGGTTCTATCGCCTTATATTTTGAGGGTCACACTCAGTCACTCGGCTTCACGCTGTATCCCGCACATGTCAGTGTAAGCAGAGGGAACTTGGGAACTTAGTATTTAGACACTGAATTTTGTTCCCCATTTTTCCGAATTTGACGCATTGCACGTTTAAGTGGCAAAACTCAACGCCGCGTTTGCCTTGTTACCTGAGCGAAGAAATGAAAACATTAAATATTTAATTTGAAAATATTAAATATTCCCTCAAATGGAGACCGAACCCACAACTTGTCGCGTTTACAGTCAAACCCTTGCCCTGTTAGGGTGACAAATGTATTTCAATATAATTTCTATTAAATCAATCAATTAGAGAATCATTCAGTGTATCCCGCACACATAGGCCGCGGTCCGATTTGTGCTCACAGCGCTCATAACGTACCAACGTGCGATCCGATTTGTGCTTTTGACACTCACCTTTAGCGTTGTGGACGTTATGACGTCGCATCGTGAGCATTGACGTTATTTTGACGTTTAATATATCTTCCACGTCAATGTCACTGTCGTCACTTTTCTCGATTGTGGAAAATGCTTGAATACAAGCATTTTACCATCTTCATCAGCTACACCACATACTCTTGTTAATATAAAAAAAAATGCTCCGTCAGGTAATGTTTAACTTATTAAATTCGTAAGCACGCTCACAAGTGATCCGAATAATTAGTACTGGTAACAGACGGCGTGCTCACTAAATCGATCCGCACGTTAGCAGTTTAAGCGTCGTAAGCACAATTCAGACCGCGGCCATAGTGTTAAATAAAGCACTTTGTTCCCCACGCACCGCGCAATTCGTCTCTTACGAAACATTATCTCCTGCTCAGTATCATCTTATTACCAAAGCTAGAAAACTTAAGAAATACCCCAAATGAGACACAAACTACCAACACAAAAAACACAAAAAATAACCAACCAAGTCCTGCATCTCCTTGGCCAAGCGCGTAGCAATCTTCTTCTGCGCCACGCACAGCACGAACGGGTCGCAGTCGTCCTTGCCGAGCTCCACGCGTATGAGCAGCGTGTCCGGGGTCGGCCGGACCACGCCCAGCAACACGTGGACGAGGTCTTGACGCTGAGGGAATAAATATATTATTAAAAAAGAGTTAAATAACAATATAATATTAAAAATTTGTTCTTATTATTTTTAAGCTATTGATTACGGATGCGTTTAACTAATATGTATGTGTATATATGAGGCCTATCATGGCGCAGCGGCACTACCGTGTGACTGTAACCGACAGGTCGAATATTAAATATTTCAATTTCTCAAACCCACGACCTGTCTGTCGGTTGTGGGTTCGAGAAATTGAAATATTTAATATGTTCAATTTAAATATTTTATGTTTTCATTTCTTTGCTCTGGCACAAGGCTAAAACGCGGCGTTGTATTCCGCCACTCAACACGCAAAGCCTCAAATTTGAGATATTATCCAGATAAGGTCTAGATTTTAATTTTCAACAGACATCTTTGTGTAAAGGTTTTTTTTAATTCTTTCTTTCGTTACTGCACATATTATAAATAAGCGATGATAGAAAGGTAAAAATAATACATATATAACGCAAGAGTCAATGGTAACAAAGACATAAACAAAAGAACACACAATAACAGTATAGATCATAAACATATATTGCTAAAATAAATACCTATAATAAATCTGTAATTGATCGAGGTATATACATGAAAAGTAATTTAAAAAAAAATGTAGGAGACCTTTATTAATAAAATAGGACCAAACATAGTTATCTTTAAAAATTTTATCTGTTTGTTAGAAAAACCGACTAACCTAACCTAACCTAACCAGATATAAATGTAATTTTCATTATTAAATTGATTTATTTAAAGCGGTTGACAAACAATATCTAAGAACTTCAATAACTGAGAAATGAACTGATTACCTTAATAAGTTTCAAAGTGAGCAGCATGCCCTCGCAGCACTGGCGGCCGCTGCACCACATGGTGAAGCAGTGCTCGGCCTCGCGCCGCCAGCCGCGCTCGTCCGCCGCCACCACGTCCAGGCCCGTTTCACCTGCGAATACGTATATTAAATGGATTTAAATAAACCAATAGGTATTTTTAACCGTTAGGTATTTTTAGTTTTTGCTCAGCTTCACGCCATATCCCGCTAATTACAGAGTAAGCAGAGGGACCTCAGCTTCACGCTATATCCCCGACATAGCAGAGTAGGCCTCTCTGCCTACCCTGCCATGTGTTTAAATATTATTTTTTTTCATTTTTTCTCTATGGTACAAAGCAAAACGCGGCCTTGATTTCCGCCACTCAACACGCAATGCCTCAAATTCGGCGGAATGTGGGTAACGGAAGTGGAACGGAGGGTATTAACACTACGTTCCCAAGGTCTCTCTGCCTACCCTGCCATGTGAGGCATACAACGTGAAGCTGAGTATAGTAACCAATAATTTACTATTTAGTAAACAAAAAAATCATATTTGACTTACCGACCAAAGTAAAATTCTCATCCAACAATGGCTTATGTAACTTCAAGAAATTAACAGCTATGGAAGTGTTCTTGGCGCGGCCGATCGCATATGCCAGTGCATATGAGGCGAGTAAACAACAGAGGATACCCTCTAACCAGTACGCATCCCAGCGTGGACGCACCATTATAGGAACCTGGAGAGTAGATTATAACATATATCATGGCCAATTCCTTTTGTGGGAAAAGTAAAAGAGATGGTGAAAACGGCATGTTGTTCTTTTTCATTTTAATCAGCTTAACAATGTTCCCCACACATGGCAGGATAGGGGTTGGCAGATAAAATTTGGAAACCTAGTGTTAAGTAAGAATTTGAGGCATAGCGTGTGTTGAATGGTTTTCAACGCCACGCTTTGTCTTGTTACCAGAGCAAAAAAAATTAAATATTTCATTTCCTCACACGGGTGTCGAACCTATAACCTGTCATTATATATAGGATAATAAGATTTACACTAGTGTCTAGACACTCCAGTCTCCACATTTAATTTTAAACTTAAAATGTGTATTGAATAGTGGACCTAAACTCCATATTTTATCTTACAAATATGGGATAATAAAATATAATCAATCATTCTTCAATCAAATTCACAAGCAAGCACACCTTTGCATTCTGACACTATCATATGAGTACCTTGTCTGTCTTTGTCTAACAAAAGTAATTTATACTTTGCTAATTTTAAAAGCAATAATTTCAAAAACGTATAACTTATTGAATGTAGCACGATTTGAACCTCTGGGTGCTAGTTCAAGTTCCTAAGTATAGAATAATACTTCAAAGATATCCACTCACTGACTCAGCTTCAGGCTGTATCCCGCAAATGGCAGGGTAGGCAGAGGGTACTTGGGTACCTAGTGATAAGACTCCGTTCCCTACTTTGCGCCGAATTTGAGGCATTGCCTTTTGAGTGGCGGAACTCAACACCGCGTTTTGCCTTGTACCAGAGTGAAGAAATGAAAACATTAAATATTTAAATTAAATATTTCATTTCCTCGAGTGATTAGCCACAGGTTTAAAGATATATTAAAATGTTTATACTTTATTCAAAATTAAGAACACATTTTCCTTAATTTTAAGCTTTAAATACTTTAAACCTCATTCAACAACAAAATTAAATTTACATAATTCTAGCTTAAATTAAATCAATAGTTATCATTTTCAATTATTTATATATTAAAGTTTTCCTCTGATCTTCTTTTGACCTTTTTAATCAAAAATATCAAATTTATATAAATTTAAATCCAAATCCAAATATTTTTATTCAAAATAAAAAGTTACAAGCTTCATTTTTTGAACGTCAAACAATTTACCACCAGTTCACTAAAGTTACTGCCTCAGAACTGAGAAGTACCGACGAAAGAAACTCAGCGGGACATGTCTTTTTTTCAATCAAAATTTTACATCATATAATCAATTGTGACAATGATACATTTAAAATAGCCTGGAGCGAGCATTTTATTCCCAAGGCGTGATATCATTTATAAAATCATTAATTTGGTAATAACCTTTAACACACAAAAGTCTTTTCACAACTTTTTTAAATTGTAATAGAAAATTCTCGGACGTTTTCTGGAATCCGTACACCCTGACCCATAAAAGAATTACAAACTCGATGCAATCGAGTTATAGGTGCACTAAGATTAAACTTATTTCTAGTATTAATATTATGTATGTCCCCGATTTTGCTAAATTCATTAATATTTTTCTTGACATTATTGCGATGCAACGGTCATTATATTAATTTCTTTAAATTTTTCCCTTAATGAATCTTTTGGGCCTAATTTATAGATTGCAGGAATAGCTTGCTTCTACAAAACAAAGATTGATTGAATACCGGCTGCATTACCCCAAAGTAAAATGCCATAGGACATAATACTATGAAAGTAACTAAAATAAACGAGGCGATATTAATGTTACCTTTGAAATTGTAATCTTTGGTTGCTCAACAGTCCGCGGGGTGTTTTCTTGGAAGCCCTCAAACTCTTCAGGATCTTGGAAATGCTCAAATTCATTATCCTCCTCCTAAAAAAATAATTTTAATATAGTAAAGTTTAATATTTACTTTAATATAGTAAGTATAAAGATCCTAGTGTCTCCAATATTTCGCTTTTTAAGATTGCATGTTGAGTTGCGAAACTCAATGCCATACTTGGACTTTATATTATACGAGGGCAAGTAAACTTAAACATCAGATTGTTCATTTTCCTAAGTGGGGAATTGAACCTACAGTATATGATATTCAATTTTTTTTTTTATATCAGTCACCTAACAAATAAGATATATTATCAGCTATATGAGAATAGTGAATAAGAAATAACAATGTACATAGTAATTCTGTAATAAACATTGCATTAAGGAAACAATTACATATACAAATATGTAACTAAGTAAATCAATAACAATTATTACATATTATTTAAAATAATAATTACCTCTGTAATAATATCATCTTCTATTTCAACAGTGACATCAAATTGATCTTTGTTGGCAGCATTTAGTTTTGGCTTAAGTAATGGGGCATCTTCTTCACCAAATTCTGTAAAAAAACATAATTATTATAATAATTACTATTTTTTCAACAATATTTTAGGAAATTGTTGGA
Organism: Eueides isabella; assembly: GCA_019049475.1. Taxonomy (NCBI): domain Eukaryota; kingdom Metazoa; phylum Arthropoda; class Insecta; order Lepidoptera; family Nymphalidae; genus Eueides; species Eueides isabella. The sequence continues at coordinate 3,482,723 of CM032399.1, read as the reverse complement.
ATGTACAAATATATAAAACTAGAGGTATTACATAGTCCATGAATAAAAAAAAAATGTCTAAATCGCTGTTGGTTCACTCAAGAAGGCAATATTCTCATGTTATCATATTTTAGTATTGTGATTCAATATAGTCAAATGCAAAAAATTAAAAACAGTTAAAAAACTACTACAGCATACCTGCTATATACAAACATGTTAGTACATAAATACCAAACATACAGTGCATGCTTTTAATTCTTAATACACAAATACCTTAAAATTGATTTTTAATACTTTATATTTTAATATTCAAATTCCTACCTGACACATGATAAATGGAGTTACATTGAATTGACACTTGAAAATTCACAATACAGTGAGAAATGTACATCTTTTTTACATTAAAAACAACCAAAGTAAGCAGCAATAAGCACCATTAGATGTATTAATTTTATTTCATGTAAACATTATACCTCCATCTGATGTATCTTCATCTGCTTCAAATTGTTCAAATTCCGCAAAATCATCATCTTCTAATGCAGTGTCCTCGAAAGCCTGAGTCACATAGACACTACACAGCAAAAATGCTATGGACAATATTAATATACGCATGTTCACTCTGAAAAGAATCAAGAATTAATGTTAATAGATATAGTTAATAGACAGTAGCTCAAAGTTTATTACTATTATTTTAAAGAGAATGTTTGTTTTATTATAAAACATGTAATTGTTAATAGACTAAGCATAAAATTTTTAATTTACCTCCAAGGTTATATACAATAAATAAATTTAATCAGATAAGATTTTGGTATGATTGTTAGGAAGAATAATATTTAAAACTAATAAAGAGGTATGAAGTTAAATTTTCTTTAAATAGATAGATTGTACATAATCATAAATGGTATTTTCAAATATCTCAGTAACTAAACTCATAAATGTTTCGGTTGGATGTTCAGACCAAGGTTGCCACAAGATTTATAAAAAAATATATTTTACCATTTATAAGGTCACAGTTAAAAGTATCGGGTTACTAAGGGCTTATAGTTCATTCAATATAATGCTTTTATTGCTGACCTATTTTGAGAAGTCGGATAAGTGATATAGCGTAAACATATTTACAATCTTCTAGCATAATTCAAGTGAATTTACGTACAGTGACTTATATTTGTAAAGTGAAACACATATTTAAGTCTTTATTTTAAATAAAATCTTGTCGAAATGCAGTCCGTCGCATTGCGTATTATATCTAATATAATGGTATTTGCTATCACTTATTACAATTCAATATTTTACCTGTTAAGATGAGCACTAGTTTACTAATAATAAATCAGTTCATTTAATTCAATTAACTTATTTAATAAGATTTTATTATTTCTACTCTAAATAACTATTACATTACTTTGCACAAAAATTATACATTTACTATCGTTTTTTATAGATTTTAATGTAATATTAAGAATTATTTGATTGGTTGAATAATATTGAGATCAAATTTTCACCCAATCACGTTCCTTCTTGTAAGGTAGAATGTACAAAATAACAAGTTGTAGTAACATAAAACAATTTCATAGTCTTGACATTGACGTTACTCTCTGTCGTCACATGACATAACCTAGTCAGTAAGTGTTGCCATGTGTGTTGTAAAAAATACTTTAAAGAAGTAATAACAGGTTATATCCATAAACCATACTGTAATAATAATTATTGTCTTGAAATGAAACTAATCAGTGTAATCAGTGTGATCATGGGCGTAGAAATAAGGAAAATATTACATTGGTGAGTTTAGTGGCAGTTCCGTGCCTGTGGTGCAACACTGAACACACACCATCATAGAATTTTTATAATCAAAAATTTAATAACAACCTTTACACAAGGAGATTAGTCAAGGCCATGAATATCATATAATATATTTTTAGAAAAATTAAAAGTACTTAAAATAACGAATCTTTACTCGTTTTCATAGTAAATCTGTAAAGCTTAATTCAATAAATTAGTAAGGACCCATTCATTCCAACTAATTTCTTTTGTTTTCGCCTTCCATATTAGCAATGCATCCATATTAACAAGTCATTTCTAGATACATTTACAGTATCTACATATAAATTAATAATTAGATAGTGACAGCAAACCATCTATACATCAGGTCAATATCCTCATAATAATATAAACAAGTTTTTTTTATTACTCTAAATTACAAAATACTGTAAAATCAGAACGAGTTATCAAGCAAGACAATTATTGAAATCTAAATGTATATTTGGGATTGCTATAAATTTTTTATCATTGCTTGTAAATCAATAGCTTAATTGCAGAACACTTTAATGCACATCCTCTGCAACTTAAGATAGACTTTTATTTGCTTATTTTATATAAAACAAATTGTATTAACATTATTAATTAAATTACAATCTACAATCACCTATCACGGTTAGATTCAATCTTAGAGCTTGTGCATCTTCGCCATGAGAGGCCCTTATAATAACAAGTTTTTTTCAGCTTATCGCTATATGCCACATAGAAATGTAGACAGAGGGAACTTGGGAACCTAAGCATGTACATGTAGACACTCTGTTTCCATTAAAGACACTTCTGTTCCTCACTTTCCACCATATATAAGGCATTTTTTGTTGAGTGGCGAAACTCACCGCCGCGTTACAAAAAATAATAAAGATTCGTTATATTTTTTTTATTTATTTATTTATGTATTAAGGAAGACATACAGTTTTACAAGTACTTCAAATAAAAACCAAATATACATTCAATTAACCAATGAAGTCTTCACATAAAATAGTATCTACAAAAAAAAATAGCTAGATATACAGTTAATCAAAAAGAAATCAAAATAAAACAGAAGAAAATCACTCAGAAACAGCTTCCATGACAAGGGATTTGAACTTATTTAAATTTATAGTAAACATGTCAATATCACCAAACACATTATCATGAGAGCTGCAAGCACGATAAATAAAAACATTTCCACCATATTTAGTTCTTGTAATAGTTACATAGAACTGTGATTTATTACGGGCTTGTAGACGAGGACATCTCAGACTAATATTACTTAAAAGGAGAGGGGTATCAATATAATTATTAACTATTTTAAAAAGGAAAAGTTCGTCCCTACCCAAACGACGGTTCTTTAAAGAAGTCGGAATAGGTTGTTTATCGAGATGATATTGGTTGGCTTTAATACTAATATGTTTATTGAACCTCTTTTGAATATTTTCAATTTTATCAATGAACACATTAAACACCGGATTCCATACAGTCGAAGCATATTCGAGAACAGAACGAGCGTAGGCATTGTACAACGTGATAAGTGTAGCACTAATGTGAAAATCTTTTGCAAAAAGAACAAAACCCAGCATCCGAAAAGCCTTACCAACTATGTGATCAATGTGATAATCAAATAAAAGTTTAACCACAGAGAGCCTCTCAATCGTTTCATTATTAAAGCAATAATTGTACTTTATGTTATGTCGTTTTAGAGACACAAATTTGTTCAAATTGCATAAAATGTGTAAATGTTCATCAAAAATGAGAAATCTCCAATCTCCAATATGTGCGCCGAATACGTACCTATTATCTTGGAATAAAATGAAACGTATAAATAAATAAAAAATAAATTATCCGGAAAGTTCGTTTCGACATTTAAGGACAATTAAATTTCAGCTTATATAAATATAGATAAAATTATAGGTATACATTTATTGAGGCACAAACGTGTGATTGTAAACGACAGGCTGGGGGTTCGATCCCCACTCGAGGAAAAGAAACATTCAATATTTTTCAATTAAATATTTAATATTTTTATTTATTCGCTTTGGTTACAAGGCGCAGTGCGGCGTGGTTGAGTTCCGTCACTCAACACGCGATGCCTCAAATTCGACGGAAAGTGGGGAACTGAAGTGAAACGGAGTGTCTTAGCACTAGGTTCCCAAGTTCCCTCTGCCTACCCTGCATTCTGCTCTAGAACAATTTTTCTCCTAATAATGTATTAACATAATTTCATTGTATTTATAAATAATTGATAATTAAAAAAATATTCGGTGATTACACCGATACCCAACGTTAATTGGACGAAATTTTGTCATAAATTATTAATTGTCTGATATTTTTTTTGATTTGTCTTGTAAATTCCTGTTTCGTGCAAACAATCATTACTGTTGGTACACAGGTGTAGGTAAATATGTTTACGGGATGAATTTCATACAAAATACGGTAAGAACATGCATAAATACTGGTATGCTATGCATAAGTACTGGTATGTAACTGTAGCGTGACACTTCCATAATATCTATAGAATAATGGGGTCAAGACCAAAGGGCATGGCAGACAAACGACTTACAAAATGATCCTATAAGAATTCCGTTTTTTCCTTTTGAGGTACAACACCTTAAAAATATCTAAAACGGAAGGAGAAAACTAACTTAACTAAAAGAGAACATGGAAATAGTAGAAACATTGACAGCGTTTATAGTCTTCTTGTAACTGTGCTATCTTTTCGTCCAATAATACAGAAATAAAATAATACAGAATCAATCCATCTTGCCTAATTGCCTAATAGCAAATGATAAAGTAATAGTACCTACCCATTTGTGCGCATATATATTTTTTAAATGTCACTTCCTGCATATACGATTCAATGATTCAATACATTTTTTAACTGACATCCTGTACAAGTCTACATCATAAATTAAAAATATATGAGTTTTTACCAGTATTAATATAGATTTTCTTAATAAATTTTACAGAATTTTGTACTTATAACGTTCACTAAGAAGTTATTTATATACGCAGAAAAATAACACCCTCCTGAGTTTAACTACACACTACAATTAATTTAATATATATATTTTTTATGGACAAGACACAGTAAACGAGCGTACGGGCTACTTGATGGTAAGTGAACACCGTCGTCCACGGTCCCGTGTAACCAACGGAGCTACAGAGGCGATGCCGGCCTTTTAAGGTGGATGGGCACCGGGGCCCTTCATTGTCCAAAGCGAAACGCAGTAGCCGAAGCCACTACTTGACGCAGGTTTTAAATGCCAGGGGGTGCTAACTCTCGTATTTTAGTTTTTTATCGTCATAAGAGTGAGACGACCAGAAGAAAGTCTTTAAAAATACTTTAAAAATACAACGACCAATAAGTAAGTACAACGAGTGGCTTACAATTAACTTAATATAAATAAAGATTATTATATATTTTCCATCCTAGGTTACGGAGACGATATGTACGTATAGTATGACAACAGTGTTTAAAAAACTAAATCTAATCCATACATTTAAATAGACGCAGAAACCCTTACAGTTTGTTTATATAAGTCACACTACACTTAACGACCCTGTGATCGACTTGTTATGGGAACGTAACTCAAGCTATGATGTCAATACCAATAAAAAAATATTTGGAATAGTGATAATATTAACATAATGAAATCACGAGCATGTCAGGGCTGGGTTTTCCCTTCCTTCTGAAGATATGAATCTGTAATATGTTATACAATCACGATTTAGCTATTTCTAACCACGAATAACGTTATGATTTAATTTTTCAATAATATCATGTACAGAAATTTTATTTAAATTGACAATTATTTGATCTATTTAGGATTTTTTTCTGGTTCACAGTGTATCCCACACATGGCAGGGTAGGCAGAGGAAACTCGGGAACCTAATATTAAGACACTCCGTTCCACACTTTACGATTAGATGGCATTGCGCTAAGAGTTGATGAACTCTACGACGTGCTTTGCCTCATTACCAGAACGAAGAAATGAAAATGACAATTATATCATTTCCTCGAATGAGGATGGAACCCACAACCTGTTTACAGTCTCACACATGTGGCGCTGCGCCATCACAGGCCTCGATTCTAAAATAAAAATCAAATAAATGAGATGAAACGAGTAACTTACTTGTCAATACTAAAACTTATCAATTTTATGTGAACTACATTTAAAAATGAACAATATAATTAAATATATATCCAAGCAGCTACATGCACGTCATTTATACAATATAAAGAATCTGCTAAACGATTTTTAATTTATTTATCACTTAATATAATTTTTCTTTCGCATTTCAATGAGCCATTAAAAATACTTTATTAATAAATGTAGTGATTACTTTAGTACTTATGTACGCTATTTTATTTAAGTAGGTATACATTTTTTTTGGCTACTTTCTGCTGAATATGGCGCTTCGCCATGTTACCAAAGAGAAAAAATGAAAATAATATTATTTTTTCCTCAAGTGGGGATAGAACCTGCAACCTGTCGCATTAACAGTCACATGCTTGTGCCACTGCGCCACGACAGGTCTAATTATTTTATAAATTTTAATAAGTAACTTTATTATTGTTAATTTTGTCTTCACTTTAGTTTTCTTTGTTGTTTATATTTCGGGTTTATTTATGTATTGATAGAAGTAATAAATACCTATCATTTTTTTATCAGCGTTAAATTCAAGGTAACAAGCAATTGAGGAAGAGCTTCCGAGAAAATATATTTTTCCCGGATTTTATTGTGCAAAATTGAGTTAATATAAATTCATACGTCAAGGCTGACTTGTCATATAAACAAGTATGAATGATCCAATATATAGCGTTTAATATGACCGATGTTAAAAATAATGTTGCAATACATCAACTTAATTTTGAGAGCTTTGTACCTCAAAAACAATTAATTCACTGTTTTCGTGGTGCAATTAAGAAAAGTTTTCCAACGTATTTGAACATTTTCTTCTACGTATTTGAACATGACCAAAGAACAGCCACCATGTTCGTATTAGAGTTTTCTTAGATTTATTTATTTTACTTTGACGGAGAAAAGTGATTGAGTTGCTTGGTTAAAGTTTAGTCATGTTTTTAACCATTAAAATGTCAATATAGCAAAACATTTTCATATGATTTTAAGTGGTCAGTAAATTCAATTCCTTTCTCGAAAGATTTTTAAAACGCTTTTGCACGCTCTGTATTTATTGAAGATTTTTTTCGATATTTTCCTGTATATTAGCTTTGTATGCAGTAAAATATACATTTTATTTGTGTAAATATAATTTAGTAATAGAATTAAAGTCGTCACAATGTTTGATTAGACCTCCTAGCATTTATTTCCTAATTATTTGATGATAATACTTTTAAAACATCCTTTGCAAATCCGCCAGCCAGTTTTATAATAAAAAAAATCAAGTCAATATATTCCTTAGGTTCCAGAAATATAAAACCTTCTCGCAATAAAATGAAAACAAACAAAAAATCTAAATATAAACTTATTTTTATGGAAACCACTGACTCAACATACGCCCATATAAGAGGGTTTAAGGCCAAGACCAATGCCAGTCGATAGCAGATGCGCGTGCGCATACGACGTTTATTATTTTAAATATTTTATTATTATTTATATAGTATTATATTGTCGCTATGGCGTCAGCCGTGATTAAGTTTAGTGCCATATTATTGCTGGTTGGAGTCGCCTTCGCCGATATTGGTTAGTAAAAATATTTAAAACTTTGAACTTAAATTCCTCACGATACGAAATTTATATATATATATATATATATATATATATATATATATATATATATATATATATATATATATATATATATATATATATATATATATATATATATATATATATATATATATATATATACATATATATATATATATTACAAAGAAATATGTCACGTAAGACTTAAAAATTGTGAAGAAATTGAGATGGAAAAAACTTTATCTCTTCGGTTTGGCGTCTTATTATACTTGTATGTACATATATATTAATTTAGCAGTATCAATAATTACGCTACTTTTAAACTGCCTTTCTCGAAATTGGATCAAAAATACAGACAGCTATTTTCTCTTTGATTATTCTACTATAATATAAGCGTGAACAGTAAATCGGAAAAAAAACCTTTGAAGGCTTTGCTTATGTTCAAAAACGTATTTCAACTTTTGTGTCTTAAAATATAAAATATAAAAACTTCTGAATATACCTTTAATATAAAATTAAAAAGTTTAAATCAAGATAATTAAATACTACATAAACCTACCGCTACTTCTCTACAGATAGAACGTATAGTATAGTTAAGAAAAACATAAAACAACACTGAGATAAGTGGATATGCTAAGAAATTAATACATTAAATGACCTTATAAGCTAGTATTAGAATTTATATTGACTTTATAATTGTTATGTAGACATTGATGAATGATCTAATTAGCGTATAAATACCTTACTTGGAACGATTGAGGTTTTATTGCATTGAAATCGATTTTTAATAATACAACGCAACGGATTGTGGGGTTTAATTTCCTCTCGAAGAAAGGAAATATTTAATATTTTTAAATTAAATATTTACCGTTCTCATTTCTTCGCTCTGGTAACAAGGCAAGCGTGGCGTTAAGTTCCACCATTCAACAAGCAATGCCTCAAATTCGGCGAAAAGTAGGGAACGGAATGGAGTGTCTTAACACTAGTTTCCCTCTGCCTACTCTGCCATGTGCGGGATATAGCGTGAAGCTGAATCAAACATTTATCATTTTTTAAAAATACTTAATATTCTTTTAGTTTCTATATTTATTCTCTGTGGCTTGTGCAAAGGTAACCTCAGTGCAAAAGTATTTTTAAAATAATAGTAGCCCGTGTCCTTTATGCATTTTGCATATCTGTTAAGCGGGGAATTGATTAACATATTGCTCTATTTTTGATATTTTACTTAACATAGAAATGCTACATGTATTTTGGAATCTACAATAAACACTCGTTCACCAATTACAAATAAAATATATAATTATAAATAATAACCATGAATTTGTCAAATACGCATTCGCTGTAAGATTGGCTAGTTTTATAATTTAGCCTATAAGTCTAAATAAGAATAAAATCTCTAAAGAAAGGTACATTAGCAATGCTGTATTTATTTTTTTTTAAAAAATACGACTTTTTTAAAGTAGTAGTGGATTCTAGAAATATTCTTTCAAGTATACCTGTCGTGGGCGCTCGAGGAAATGGAATATTTATTATTTTCAATTTAAATATTTAATGTTTTCGTTTCTTCGCTTTGATAACAAGGCAAAGAGAGGCGTTAAGCTCCGCCACTTAACGCAATATCTTAATTTCTGCGGACAGTAGGGAACTGTTAGTTCCTGGTTAGTTAACTGGTTAGTCCCCTCTGCCTACCCTGCCATGTGAGGGATACAGCGTGGAACTGAGGGAGAGTGCGTGAGTAACTATTTAAGATTTTTATAAGTTTAGAACTGTGAGACCGATTTTAAATTACATAAAACTAGTTCTGCTTGACTTCCGTTTACAATACATTAATAAATATTATTTCAAAATGTTTGATAGATGACAAACATGCAATCAACCTCAAGTATAAAAATTATGTTAATAATATATAACAATGCTAGTAATACGTAGTTAAAAAACCTTCCGGATTCGTCATCTTTTGTATAATTAGCTATAGACTGACGACTGTGTTTCCTGCAATTTTTCAATTTTAAAATTATAATTTAGTTTTATAATTAACCTTAATAAACAGCATCCAGTTTGAGTGACTTTTTATATGAAAATCTGAACTGAAATTGAACTCTAAACCGAAAATTGATAAAAAAAATGTCGCTAATGATGACAATTATTCTGTGATTATTGTATATATTGTAAATTAAGCTAATATAGTTATTCTATTAGCAAAGAATGTGCAAATTATTTTAATAGCGTTGTTCATTGTTATATATTATCATTATGTTCCTGTCTTAAAATTCTCGGCCTTAAAAGAATCCAATCATTTGGAAGGCTTGTCTACGGAGACAGGTCCGACACGTAGAGTCCCCTTAGAGAATATCAAAATAATTTATTGTCATATATGACCCAAATTCTATCTCTAAGTGAAATATGGGAAATAGCTATGCTCAAGCTATTTCCCCATAGATGATTACTGAATAATGCGTAGGAATTGTGTGAAAATGTGAACTGGGATATTGAAGGAGACTAACTGACGTCCGCCTTTGTCCGGCGATTCGCATCGAGCACCCTTCAAGCATATGGCTCTTGAGCTTCACTCTACCGGCCAATAAAGGCAAGTCAGAGGCGGGGGATAGATTATAATTCCCTCCGGAGGTCCTCGGGGTCGTCACTTCTTAATAGCTGATCACACACTGCCCTGCAGATTTATTTGTTAATATTTTCAATTGAAATATTTAATGATTTCATTTTCTTTTTTTCGCTCTGGTACAAAGCAAAACGCGGCGTTGAGTTCCACCACTCAACACGCAATGCCTCAAATTCGGAAAGTGGAACGGAGTGTCTTAACACTAGGTTCCCAAGTTCACTCTGCCTACCCTGCCATGGCTGATTAACTTCGATGTTAAAATAATAGTTTATATATCATTGTATTGTTGTTTTAATAAGAATACTGGAAGTATATTACACATATGTATTTTAACACCAACACTAGAGGTCAGTCTCAGTAGCCATTGTGCAAGACATATCGGCTTGTTTATATTTATCATTGTAGTTTCTGAATGTCAATCATGGTGACATAAATTAAAGAGCCTTTATACAATTACATCATCTTACCATATATTTTCATAAAGGTTAAGGTCGAAATCCAGAGGTTCATTTATTTGCTAGTTTATATATATCTTTAAACTGTGCCGCTGAAATAAAAAAATATAGTTAACTACTTTGTACAACTATTTTTGGTCACAGGACTATCTTATTATTTTTATCCTCTTATGTCATACGTCAGAATAGCTTCATAGAATAGTTACAGCAAATATGAAATAATGCAACATAATTTAAGAAATATATCATTATGTCTGTTATTGTATGTACCATAAAATTAAAAAAGTCTACTTGAATGCTTATAATGGTAATGAATAACATCCGCCATATTCGCGTCTCAGTGCTGTGAACTCTCAGTTTTCTGTCTCTTGAATATTTGTTTTTTATGTTCTCTAATATAGTAAATTATGTTTTAGTTTTTCTTGCGTTTAATAGTTTTACGCAAAAGACTAAATATAACTCCAATTTCTACTTATACTTGGATTCCTCCTTTAGTGATGTACTTAATGTAAAAACATAGTTAACCAGGACATTAGCATTTAAATTTAACACACATATTTTCTTAAAAGAGTCTATATAAACGTAATATCATTTTCACTCGATATTGAAACCAGCTCTTTATTTAAATGTAAAACAAGCTACATTTAATTTGTTATGTTTATGAGCATTTTACTTAGTGCTGACCGGTTCTTACTGAAGCACTCGTCTGACAACATAGTTGTTAAGTCTTTGCTGGTACACCGTATAAACTTACTATCCAGTATTAAATTAAAATCTTGTTAACGTTTTACTTTACAAGCATAATCTTTTTTTAATATAAAATAGTACGCCAGCTATAAATAAACAATATGATGTATTCTTTACTAATATGAATATGAGTATTTATCGAATCAAAATTGATTTGCACTTTTTCGACGCATAAAGTTACAGGTATTTTTTTCTTATACTAACGGCCTGTTTGCGACTTCACCTATTTAAACTAAATCAAACAGAAACAAAAACAACACACACAAACGTTATTAAAGAGCCGATTGAAATAAAACAAACATTAAATCTTGAGGAAAGGTTACCAAAACACAATATTTGAAAACCTATTTTAAATCGATTGGATAGACTAGGAACAAACGTACAGAAAAACAGACCAAAATTTATGACATATTATTTATAAGATATTTCTTTGGATGATATTATATTAATAATTTTCACGCAAATAATAATTTTCCTGAAGATTTTCACTACCGACAGCCCTTAGTTCTGATTTATAAAAGTGAAGGCAATAATGTATACTCGTATATAATATAATAGACTATAAATAAAGTAAATATGTATATATAACATAATTTTTCGAAATTCCAATCCAATATTATCATCTTATACCAATTAAGCTGTAATTTACAAGTTATTTTTAAAACCTGTGTATGATTACTAATATACCTTTACGCATAAATTGTATATTACAATAATTAAACTATTATTTATAAAATTATTCTTTAGAACCTACCTGATAGCTGATTCTTTTATCATCTTCCACTCATTTATACCTAAATTTTTAAATTAAATATATTATATTTAATTTAAAAATGTTAAAATCAAATATAAAAATCAAATAATTGCCATCATATTATTATTAATATGATGGCAATTATTTGAATCACACTTTTTCCGGCATGTAGCATTCTATTTAGAGGAAACTTAGTGTTAAAACACCGTTTCCCACTTTCCGCTGGATTATCAACACATTATGTGTCGAAACTCAACACTACATATTGAAATAGTTTACAGAACAGGGAAATAAATTGTTTAATTTCATTTAACATTCTCCTCAAATGGAATAGAAGCCACAACCTTCGCGACACGGTGAAATGTTAGATTTTTTCATATCAAAGACATCAACGCGCTTTTATCGTTTTGTAAATAAATAAAGATAAATCTATTTTTACTTCAACGTTTCATATGTTAATGATTAAATATCACTTTTAGAAACAGAAAGAATAAAAATAAATAGATATATGGAAGTATAGTGTGTCATCGAGCAAATTTGAAACGTACATATGTGTGTAAGGTCCATACTGTGTAATCCCCCTTTAACGCAAACCAACAATAACATTATATCAGTAGAAAATGTGGGAAAATGTATAGCCCATTCAATTACTATATTTTATAAAATAAATTAATTGTGTACATATAATATTATTATTATGTAAGTAATAAAATATTAAATTTACAATAATTACCCACGTTAAATAATTAAGTTACAAGCTATTATGCAAATGAGTTTTAATATTTACATCGCTTGGACAGTTTCTTTAAGATATATGTATCATATCACGCTACATCCGTAAGCATAATTATTGACTTAGATCACGATCTATAGGTCAATTACTCGCTCTGCTTCCGTAAAGTATACTTTACTTAAGTTTTTTTTTTCATCTACATGCATGTGAAACATAGTAAACGATAGATTGATAAAGATTTGTTTAAAATCAAATAGTATTTTTTTTATTTTAAACTATCGCGACGATAGTTTAAAATAAAAAAAAACCCACACTTGGAAATTTTTTATTTTATATTTCCGTTTTAGTTCTTATAAAAATAAGAAATGTGACAGGTAGTGGGTGGGTGATTGGATCTTCACTCGAGGAAATTCAGTATTTTATAAATTAAATATTTATGTAATTTTGTGCCGTGTGATTCCGGCTTAGAATAGGATCACCCTGGTACTGATGGTGTCGTAAGAGGCGACTGCGTGTGGTAGAGTCACGTTGCCAGTAATGGCAACACGCATGGGCAGACTCGACCGGATTATTACCACTCCCGGCATTTAAGACCGGCGTTAAGTAGTGGCTTTGGCCACTGCGTTTCGCATTAGGTAATGCCGGGCCCCGGTGCCCTTCCAATTTAAAGGACGGCAACGCTCCTGTAGCTCCTCTGGAGTTACTCGGGGTCGTGGGCGACGGTGATCACTTACCACCAGGTGACCCGTACGCTCGTTTGCCGTCTTTTCCATATATAAAAAAAAACCAAACAAGACTAAGCGCGTCGTTAAGCTCCACAACACAACTCAACAAGCGGCATTGCGTGTTGGGAACAGAATATAGTGTCTTAAATCTAGGTTTCTATATTCCTTCTCTCTATCCTGCTATGTGCAAGATACAGCGTGAGGCTGAAAAAAAACTTGTCTAGCTAGAAATCAATCCTAAAGTAGGTACTTAATACTTTCCAAATGCAACATTATAGCAACCAGTACAATACAGAAATCCACAAGTAATCTGCGCAATTAATAATATTCACTAAAGTTATCTTACATGCACAGATACAATATTTATTAAATTTATATATTTTAATACTTATAAATATGACTTTTTACGATTTCTATCTACAAGTTTACTGAAATGGGTATAAAACTTTTAAAACCAATTATATTTTAAGTCCAATGATGTCAACGAATAACTTATAACAGAATAATGTATTTTAAAATCCATTGTTTCATCTTGTATCCTCTTCACAATGCCAAGTTTATACATACATATATAGCAACAACATAATGTTAAGATAGCCTTGTAGGTTGTAGGTTCATATTGCATATATCATTTTATTAATATATCTTTAGATACAATGCAACGTCTTCACGCTCTTCTCTCATATTTATAACCGGATGCAGTGGCTATGGATATTGTTAGCAACATTAATATAAAATATGATTATATTCGTGAAAAAAATATTAATCGAGAACGTAGTACAGTAAATGTTAGTTTAGGTATCAGCACGTCCGTTTAATGGCGTACGCCAGTACATCATTAAACTATATAAGAATGGAGAAAGGCATAACGTTTACCTTTGCTTGACTTGGGAATTATGAGAAAAAAAAAAATATCGGTAATCTAGGTATTTTTTATAAAGATGACTTTATAATACTAGTTAATATTACATATGTTTAACCTAAATTAAAATTGTATTAAACACGCGGAAGTCATATCATTGAAATGCCGGAACCTTTAGGTATTACAAAGTACATTATTCATTAGTCGAAAACACTGAGAACAAATTTCAAATCGTAGAATAAAAATGAAACTAATCGCTGTCTGTACATAGAACATATATGAGAAAACCCATTATTAAGAAATTTATCGTAAAACAGCAGTTAAATTTTTGTGAGTAGTTTGTACATATCTTTGTGCAGGTTAGGTTGCTAGTTAGTAAAAAATAATTACAATATTGTCTTTAAATAAGTATTGTAAGAAATTTTCGAAGATTTCAAATAAATCGTATAAATTTTATTGCATATTTTTATAATAGATTATTACAAAAGAATGTTTCATATTAGGTGCGCTTACATATTCCAGGAATATTATAAAGAGATTGCAGTTATCGCTTAATTGAGCTGCAAAAAAAGGTCACCGGCAACATTACTGTCAGATAAATAACTGTGACGAACAATACTCGTACCGGATCTGAGTGAAGGCTTGGAAATGAGTCTATTTGTGTTACTAATGGGTTTAACATTTTACTAACAGCTAAACGTCATACTGCTGCAACACTTTTATATTGTTATTGTTAATTAATTGTTTTTTTATCTAGTGGAATTATATTAGAAATCGTATCCTCTTTCGATATTGGGTTATATTAAGTGTCTGGAGTTTTCCAGCTTTACGCCTTTAATGTAGTTTGTGTATATAAATAATATTCCAAACCTTTGCGGTTTAGAGTAAAAATATTTAAATAAATAATTACACGTAGCGTAGCTACAGTAATTATTCATTGTTTATTTTTTATAAAGAAATGAATAAAATTATAAGCTTATAACCATATTAAATATATTAAATTGTTATTGCCCACTTGCGTTTTGCATTATATATTTGTTTCCGTTCCGTTAATTAATATGCTTTTGGATATAATATAAAAAATATTTTGGTTTTCCCAGGAGAGAATCCAGTCACAGAAGCGTGTCTTGGCTGCATTTGCCAAGCAGTGTCAGGTTGTAAAGCCGGATTGACCTGTGATGGGGATGCTTGCGGTCTGTTCCGCATAACTTGGGCGTATTGGGCCGACGCTGGCAAACCCACACTTGACGGAAGATCACCTGATGCTCCTGACGGTAATTTTTTTGTTATATGTAGTATGTTTTGCTGTGACGAACACTTCAGCTCCTATTATTTTTGCATCATTTCGGAAAATCAATCAATAACATAATACTTCTGTAATTATTATAATTTTAGTCTGAAAATAAAATTTGATATTGTGTAAAGCGGTAAGAGTATCCAAATTTAAGATAGGCCCAGTCTAACTACCGTTAATACAAATGTCTCCTTATGTTTTCAACTTAAATAAAAAAAAAAAGATTTTTTAAAGGAAGTTTAATTGCTGATGATGTAATGAAAAATATTACGTCGTAAAAGCTTATATATATTTAAATATCAGGGTTACATTATGTTCTCGGAACCAATTCAAAATTGAGTAAACATTGACCGTGGATCACCCAAGGTACGTCGTAAGTCGCAAATGAATCAGTTCACATTTTCAATATCTAGATGTATCTAAAAATATTTTTTAATCAATAAGTGGCCTGTCGTGGCGCAGCGGCACAAGCGTGTGACTGTAATCGACAGGTTCTGGGTTCGATCCCCAGTCGAGGAAATGAAATATTTAATATTTTCAATTAAAATATTTAATGTTTCATTTTCTTCGCTCTGGTAATAAGGCAAAGCGCGGCGTTGAGTTCCGTCACTCAACACGCAATGCCTCAAATTCGGCGGAAAGTGGGGAACGGAAGTGGAATGGAGTGTCTTAACACTAGGTTCCCGGGTTTTGCTCTGCTTACCCTGCCTCGTGCGGGATACAGAGTGAAGCTAGTAAAAAAAAATCAACGAGTGGAAATAATTATTAACCAGAGCAGATAATTATGTATAAATTTAAAGTTAAGAGATGTAGTATAACATATTTATCGAACTTTGAGGGAATTTAAAGCTATCCTGGGCCAGGTGATAAAAACGAGAAAATTATTAACTTAATAGAATTAAATCGAAAAATGTATATTAATCAAACCGTAATCTTATTTACAGCATATCCAAGTTGTACAAACGATCCTTACTGTGCTGCTCGTACCGTCCAGGGCTACATGAGGAAGTTCGGACAGGTAACGCTATAATGATTTCTTATTTAAATAAACTTTTGCAAGCACTTTTATATCGGCAACAAAATCAACAGTTGCTCATATGGGTTTATTCATACAAATATAGTACAAAACTTTCTATATTGTTCTCTTTATTACATTTATTATTATTTAGTTTGTAGAGCAAACGAGAGAAAATATTTAGACAAGGTATCTGACGTGTACAAAACAATATATTCTTTTTCTATATCACTTGACTTAAAATTACTACAATATATTGTTTTCATGTCATATTCGAGCTCGTTATTTTAGAACAAAGCTAACCGGATTTTACAAAAAAAAAGGCGACTAACTACAAGAACAATCGCTTATTCATGGTTATTAAATATATGTAAATCAGTAGGCGGATTGCATGTAAGAATGTTTTATTAAGATTATACTAATTTGCATAGAAACGTGAGATCATTTGATTCACAAGTCGACATGTAAACAAAACAGTTGATAATTTCTGCGTATTCAAAGGTTACAGATAAATTAAACATATCTATCTAGGTCATATATTGTTAGGGTCACAATAATAATAACAAAATAAAAACCAATAAAAGCGAACTAAGTATAAAAACATTTATGAAAATATCAATAAGATGTAGGTATGTATTATTGACAAAAAATCTTCTAAATTATAGCATTTTCTATTTTGTGTCACTTTTTATCTAATCACAGCAGAGTGACGATATTACAATCAAATCACAAGTAGATTTTAAACTAAATAACGGAAAATTCCTATGATAGCCTGAAAATCTTACTCAATGAAATTCGTTATAGTCTAGTAAAATTGAAAAACCCATAACATTTAAATGTAACGAAGCAATCTTTGTATTATGCTTGGCATAATTCATTCCAAACAATTTGCATAATCGTTCAACATTGACATTGTCGAATACCTGGAGTGTGATGTCATGAAACTCGTTTCATCCTCGCGTTTTTTTGGCCGTGAAATGTCACTTAGATAAAATTTAAACATATTTTTTTTATGTAACATAAATAAAAACATAAGGGCATCTAACAGGATGTATTTTATAGCTTCAATTATTGCGGCGTTCGATAATCAGAAAATATATGTATATTTAAATACTTACCATTTTCAAGTGGAAGTTGTCTAAAGTTAATTATGTCGCACGTATCATAGTTTTCATCAAATTCTAAATATTCTAAAAATATTATAACCACAATTACAACCTATCTAATTGGTTTTCTTTTCAGGACTGCAACAAGGATGGTAAAATCGACTGCCTCGATTTTATGTCAATTCATAAGCTGGGAGGGTACGGCTGCTCCGGGGATCTGCCGTTCCAATACGTTAACGTTTTCCAACAATGTATCAACTATGTCTCCTCATACCAGGGCTAATATAATATATGCTCATTGCTCATTTTCATTGTGATGTAATTTCCATAAGTAAAAATTAGTTTTAACTGAAAATGTGGTTTATTTAATGAAAAAGAAAAAGACGTAATATTTGAATATCAATACATTTTTAGGTGTAAGTTAGTTAGTAAAAGAAGAAATGTGAAAGAAATTACAAGGTTATAGTCATTTTAACAGCAATTTAAATATATATTTTATATAGTATTTAAAATAAACATATTTATAATAAATTTCTACTTGTATTTTTAATCCTATATAGAATATTTGAGGCCTGTTATGGCCCAGGGGCAAAAACATGCGATAATAAATGGTACAGATACGGTAATAAATGGTACGATAATAAATGGTGGCTGTAGATAGGATCTCTCGACTCGAAGAATCTATATAGATATAGAATATTTGAGGCCTGTTATGGCCTAGGGGCAAAAACATGCGATAATAAATGGTACAGATACGGTAATAAATGGTACGATAATAAATGGTGGCTGTAGATAGGATCTCTCGACTCGAAGAAATGATATATTTAATATTTTCTCTGGTTAGCTGGTAACTAGGTAAAGTGCGGCGTTGAGCTCCACCACTCAACACGCAATATCTCAAATACGGCGGAAAGTAGGTAACGGAAAGGAGAGTCTTAACATTAGGTTCCCAAGTTGCCTCTACCTACCCTGCCATGTGTGCGATACAGAGTGAAGCTATGACAATAATTAATAATCTCTTATATTTATCTCTTCTCTTTATATATATAAGTACGTTTAGATTTTAAAATGCAGCATCTGAACTCATAAAGATATTCCTTGGTTCACTCACATCTAACTTACCAAAAACTTATCAGTACTACTAATTTAGAAAATATGAAAATTTGGACGTAACGGAATTCGAACCTGCGCCTTTTTAGAAACCACCCAAGCGCTCTGTCTAGGCTTTACGTTCTCTGTTAGAATTTACTTATGTTGGAAAAATTTTACAAATTTCATCTACTCAAAGATACTTATACTGCTTTATAAATAAATTAATTAAGACTTTAACAACACTAAAAATATTTAATAAATAGCATTCTCTCTTATTATCCTAAGTTGTAAAAACCTTTCTACAGAGATGCCATCAACATAAATAAATTGTAACAAGCGTAAAAAATTTGACACAGCTTGATATGAACGTATGGCTTAGTTGGTAGGCTTATTATGACTTAGTGCTCTTTGCCCCCGCTAGGGATATACCGTGAAGCTAAGTTAAGTTCAATTAAGGCTTAGTTGGTTAGATGGCTTGGACGGTCTCTAAAGAGTTGTGGGTTCAAATCCCACTATTTTTATTTAATATACATTTAAATAAAAATAAATAAACGGCAAGTACCTCAGAAAACAAAAGAAGTTAAGAATAACTAAACAAAATATAATCTGGAATACCTCGCCATGACCAATCATTTCTTAAATACAACACTGATTTAATCTATATTATACTAAAACAGTAATAAATTATGTTTGTACATTGAAAATATTTATAAAAAAATACTGTAAATGCTTAAAATACCTAATAGAATCCGAATCTACAATTTCAGAACTTTTGTCAATCTGTTTGTCTGTTTGCACGGGCACATCTTCGAAATTACTGGATTGATTTAATATTTTTTTGTCGTATAGCTATCAGGTCTGGATAGGAAATAGGCTATATTTAACCATTCTACTACCTTCACACCTGATGCAGAACAGCAGGGGTCCAAATAAACTATAAGAAATAATTAAATGAGGCCATAATAAAAATTGTAGAAGGTACCGAGCATTGTACATTGACATATAAAATTCGAAGATCTGGAACATCTCATGAACAATCATAAAGGTCCTGCTAAAGTATAAGAAAAATTAAATGCTGCCTTAGCGTTATTGACCGCCTAAAAGTTATTGAGCGTAATGAGCATTTTACATTGACTTATTGAAGTCGAAGATGTGGAACTTCCCATGAACAATCATAACGGTCTAGTTAAAGTATAAGGAATAAGAAAACCGACCTAACAAATATTTATTCTTGCAATAAAAAAATATACAAACAAAGCTATATATATATATATATATATATATATATATATATATATATATATATATATATATATATATATATATATATATATATATATATATATATATATATATATATATATATATATATATATATATTATATATATATATATTATAACAATAAACAATGAAATAGCGGCTTAGCTAAAGTTTTTCGTTGTGATGGGTAAATTTTAATAAAATTGCTGTAGTGAAATAGTAGAAAAAGACATTTTTGCCAAATAAATAATTTGAATTAGAATTTATCCAAATAAATTAAATTTGTTTAAATACAAATGTGTAACAACTGTGAAAATCAAAGTTATTTTTGAGTAAACAAAGATCTTTGTATTAAATGTGTTTATTAAAAAAACATGAAAGATTAATCTTGTTTTTAAAAACAACACGAAAAACGTAAGCGAAGTATGCGGAAGCGTCGCCATATTGTGGTCATTTTCATGTGTCATGTTCATAATTAATGTATTTTTGGAATCGGAAAAGCATCCTCAAAATCTACTGATTGCATATAAAGTATTAGTTGAAAGTGAATGTTCTTTTTTGCGCCGGCTGCTTCACGTTCGTTGAGCACCAACTTCTTTTTCCTTTTTAAAAACTATTGATGGTGTGTATAGAGCATCATCATATAGTTTCAAGCTACTTCCTGGGTATTTGAAAACGATAGCTACTGGGTTGACTACCCAGAGTCTTGAGGCATCTTACGTCACTGACAGACCAGTAGTCTATGGCAATTATTCGTTAAAATATTGGTGTTTTGTGCCATCTCAAATCCTTAAAGATTGTGGGAAAAGTACATTTTTTTTTTATCAGAAGATTTTAACGTAATACGTACGAGAATATCAGTCTAACAAATCAAAGAGCAATTAATAGACCCCAATTTAAAGTCAGAGTAAAGCAAAGAAATATTATTGATTTACAGTAAGCAACCCAAAGCTGAAAGGTATCGACTTAAGGACTGGTTGATTTACAGATGGACAACTTTATGCTGCTTTATAACCTAACACTATTTAAAAAAACTAAACTTTTCCAAACCTTTGCAGTCAAATAAAGACTTTTGGTATCTATTGAATAGATAGATACGTCTTTATATTTTATATAAGTCCATTAAAAAAATAAACGGATACTGTAGGAATATATGACCTTAATCAAAAATCAGATTTGTGTGAAATTTTACATTGAAAGTTATGTCATCTTAGTAAAACTCTACTACAAAAAATACGATAATTGCAATAATAAATAACATACCAATAATAAATAATATATTTATTCTATATACATTTAAATAAATGAAAACTCCATTGTCTTCGTCATTATGCAAATGAAAATTAATGTGCTGAAGATACTTAAAAGCCAGGTGGTTTTCATGAAATAAATCGACTTTTATTTGGGCGAAGCCGCGAGCAGCAGCTAGTAATAAATATTTTTCTTTTTAAATCAGTAATACAATAACAGTATATTTACATTTATTTTGATTTTTAGTCAGTCCGATTTGATTGTTAGGTGTATATTATCAGGAATTTGATATTGAAAAGGAAAATCTTGAATTTTCCTTATTTTTGTCTCCAAGTTATACAAATTTTGTACAATTTGGGCATATTTTTGTGTCGATAATAAATAAAATACTATAAACTAAATTGTATTTTATTATTTTTCTTATAATTCTTGTTTTAAATTCTTTATATATTTATAGATTTATAGAGCACCATAAATAGACAGCTGTTTGCTTATCTGGAGGATCACCAATTGATCAATGACCGTCAGTCAATATGGCTTCCGCCAGGGATACTCCACCAGTGATCTCTCCGGTCTGGTTTACCAACCCATTACTGAGCTGCAGCTTTTGAAAACAAGGGAGATAAACTAGCAGTTAGTTTGGACGACAACATTGTGAGTCGACACGGGGTTCTCCTTGTACTTGCTTGTTGTTACATCTTATGGGCACGGAATTCTAAAACTGTGCCATGTTATAGCAGCTTCCTTTTACGCGGCACTCATATCTGGGATGGCCTACCTATAGCAATGTTTCCAGAGCTATACAACATCAAAGCGTCAAAACGATACCTTCAAAAAACGTATCTATCTCCAACTTAAAGAACGGCAACGCATCTGTAGCGCCTCTGATAATTATTTCACTTGACCTGAACGCTTCTTCGTTTTTTCCATAAAAAAATAACTAATAACTGTTATTTACGAGACATTTTATGATTTCTTATAGTTTAGCTGGACTGTTATAGTTGTTCATCAAAAGTACCAAAAATTTTATTTTTTATAAGTATCATTTATTTTTTATAAGTATCAGTAGTTTATAAGTATCATCACTCTTTACAATATTATCTTATTCGACTACATCCTGTTAGTATTTTGTAATTTCTGGATATCTCCCTGTCCTAAATACAAAGATTCAGCTGTAATAGTGGAATGAAAACACTGATTCAGAAATTTCTTGCTTACTTAATTTGAAAACGTATAAAAAATTCAATGCAGCAGGATTATTTTTTTAATAGCAATTAAAAGAATATTACTTGAACTTGAGCTTGTTCTTTACTTCAAAAATATATATTAGCAATAATTAACAATATAGAGGCCTGTCGTGGCGCAGCGGCACAACCGGGTGAATGTAACCGACAGGTTCTGGGTTCATTTAATATTTCCAATTGAAATATTTAATGTTTCATTTCTTCGCTCTGGTACAAGTGAAAATGCGGCGTTGTCTTAACACTAGGTTCTCAAGTTACCTCTGCCTACCCTGCCATGCGCGGGATACAAAGTGAAGCTGAGAGAGAGAGATTAACAATATATGTGACGTGAAACAATAACCTTGAGAACCATATAATAAAAAAGTAACACAAAGAATCTGAGATATTTATGATTTTTTTTTAATACGTTTATGTTACAAAATTCAAACAATGTTCTTATTTTTTACATACAGGGGGCAAAGCCAGCTATTTGTAATAGATAGGAACACCTCAATGAATAAGATCACCTAACTCACATCCGCCATAAAAAAACTATGTAAGGGCCAACGCGGCAATTTTTTATATTGTTTCCTCAAGTAATATTTCAGATTAGACACTTACTATATTGCACAAGTCAGAGTAAGCTGAGGGAACTTGGGAACCTAGTATTAAAACACTCCACTTTCTGCCAAATTAGAGGCATTGCGTGTTGAGTGCTGAAACGCCGTCGCCATCGTCTGTTAACAACAGAGTGAAAAAGTTAAAACATTAAATATTTAAATTGAAAATATTAAATATTTTCAAACATTTCCTCGAATGGTGATCGAACCCACAACCAAATTTACAGTCATACGCTTGTGCCGCTGCGCCACGACAAGCCTCGATGATCTTATATAGCTAAATGATAAAAAATATTCTGACAAAATGTTCTCGCTTACTTGAAAAATGGTGTACTTCCTTAGATACTATATATTCATGATAGCGCCTGTAACCCCTCAGTTCAATACAACACAAGTCATAATCAATGTTCTTGTTTGTTGCTATTTGACCTTATCAATTGATTTACGCATTTAATACATCCAATGTCTTATTATTATTTATGCTAATAATATTTTTATAAGCTCTTGAATAGCTGAAATTTATTGTTCACTTATTCTATGTAAATCTAATTAACAACTACGTTAAAGATTTTTGACAGGAAAGTTTTGTAAATGTCACGGGTAGAAAAAGAAATGTATGTACAGGATACAATTAACTACCTCGACTTACACAATGCGTAAGATGATTAAAAAAGAAACAATAAAAACAATATATATAACAGCGACGATAAAACGCCACTCTATATAAAATAAAAATTAAATGACCTCTAATTCGAGTAACCTTTTAAGCGTTCGAGCTTTTAGAGAAGCGGATGTTACATTTATTAATGCACCGAATCAATGTACAATCGGACAAATCGACCGTCACTAATTTCTTAGAATAAGGTACTAAGGTCACACGGAGATATGATTTATATATTAGAATATTTTATTCTAAACCCTTACCAATGTTTACACAAACCGTAATCTCTACTATAGCAAGTAATTTACCAAATAAATACAAGGCCAATACTTAGTCGTATACTTCATATATCATCAAACCATTGAGAAGATATTTGAATAATTAATTAATATTTAAATATGACTCAATGTGAATGACTCAGATTTATTATGTTAAATCAAAATATTTTCTGGCCTGCTTAGAACAAAATAAGAATTACAATTTACCGCGCCTATGCAGTTATTATTGTAAAATAAAAGTAATAGTTTAATCTCTGTTTTTATGTACTCGGCATAATGCAAAGATTGTCTTTAATCATTAAAATATTCAATCACGGTTGTAATTTATCCTAGATTTTAAAAAATCGCAGATTTTCTTGTTATATATATAGTAACTAATTAAATTTAAAGAATCAACATAACATACTCGTTTACATTTCGAAATCAAAGATACACTTGTATCTAATTATCAAAACAGAACAAACGTAACCTATTACATACACTAACGTATAGTATAATAAATAATGACAAGATTTTTACGAAAGTCATCATAGTTAAGTACCAATAGTTACAATAATAATATCGTCACAAAGTAATTTATAAAGCAGTGTAAGAACTAATCAGCTCATCGGTAATTCACAGTCGAGTACGAGTTTGCTATGGGTTTTTGTAGCTTTATAACATCCGTTTAGGAGCCCACACGTATTTTATTATAAATAAGTTTTTGTCTATATATTATGTCATCTCTCGTCAAATTTATTTGTAAGCAATATTGTAAGCTAAATAGTGTGTGAAGAAAGTCATTTATACGTTATTTATATAGAGAAATGATTTTGAAAACTTTTTGTGGTGTTTTTATTTGTGGTTTAATATTAGAAAATGTAGCAGGTATGTTTATTATATTTTAAATTTTGTGACTTATATAAGTACTTAGATTATATCTTCTATACTAGTGATGATATAGTTTCAATATTTTCGGATTTTTTTCATTAAGGTTTACTCCTATCGTGCATAAAAAGCGAGGAAGATATATAATGATAATATAATATATTTTTGTGATGTAGTAATATAAATTTAATTTCTTTATTGCACTTAAAAAAACTTACACATTAATTTGTATTAGTAATTTGTATTTGTACTATTATTTGTACTATTGAATGGGAAAAATAAATGCTTAATTAACTTATATGGGTGCATCTCTTATGGGTAATCTAAATTCTTTTCTTTTCATTTATTTATGCTAACGAAAGCATTTGACGAGTACACTCACAATGACATTTTTCAATGAAATCTTTAAGTTTAAATTATTTATGAAACGAAAATTTACTATTTTAAAATAAAATACTTTATACATTCAGGTATTCATGTTTCCAACTTGAATGATTCCTGCTTACGCTGCCTATGTCATGTTGCCGGATGTGATTTGTCACACGGTTGTTCCGGTGGATACTGTGGACCCTTTTATATTTCTAGATTATACTGGATCGATGCTGGGAAACCGACGTTACCTGAAGATAACCCCGAGAGAAGAGAAGGTACGAATTTTACAACAATAGGAATATTTTGCAGCATTAAATAAAGATTATGACATTATACAAAACAGTTTATTGTTATTAATTAACTTATATTTGAAGCCTGTAGTGGCACAAGTCTGAGACGGTAACCGGACATGTTGTAGGTTCGACCCGCTAGAGGAATTGAAATATTTAAAGCGCGGCATTGAGTTGGCAACGGAATGAAGTGACGTAACACTAGGTCTTCTCTGTCTACCCTGTTATACCGGACAATGCATGAAAATGTTTACTTTTACGCTTTTTTATTATTTTATATTTTAAATTTTTGTTAAGGTATGTTTTGAGTGTAATCGAAATAATAGAACATTAAACAATAGGTTTTATGTTAAATATTAGTAGTAGCGAAATATTTTATCACTTTTACATGTTCCTAACTAAGCAGCTAATTAATATATATTTTGATTCAATAATAGAACTAATAATTTTGGAAGGATTTTTTAAACAATACATACCGATCCTTGTTTCTCTTAATAAAACGTACAAAACACCTTCACCTTGTAATGTTTCAGCTTATGAAGACTGTGCTAGAGAATATTATTGCGCAAGAAAAATTGTCGAAAACTACATGGCGAAATTTGGAAAGGTAACAAAACTTAGTTAGAACGATAATGAATGTTCAGATTAAAATAAGAAAAATAATGGTTATTAAATATTATATACCAAATGAATATTAAAAATTATATATCAATCGATGATTCAAATCTGCCTGTTCGTGTAAACTGCTAGATATAAGCCTATATTTTTTCAATTTTTATACTCACTTACTCACTCAGCTTCACGCTGTATCCCACACGTGGCAGGGTAGGCAGAGGGAACTTGGGAACCTAGTGTTAAGACACTCCGTTCCACTTCCGTTCCCCACTTTCCGCCGAATTTGAGGCATTGCGGTTAGAGTGGCGGAATTGGACGCCGCGTTTTGCCTTTTTCCAGAGCGAAGAAATGAAAACATTAAATATTTAAATTAAAAATATTAAATATTTAATCTCCTCGAATGAAGATTGAACCCACAACCTGTCGGTTACCAGTTAGTTGTGTTTAGTACCACACGCTTGTGCCACTGCGCCACGACAGGCCTCAATTTTTATAAATAAAAGTAAGAAAAATAAGCCTGGTCCTATTTACTACTTGTTTATTTTCAAACTGTTACTGTTATACTGTTTTCAAACTGTAACTGTTACTGTTACAGATATATTTTAAGAATTTGTTTTGTTAACGATTTCCAGGATTGCAACGAGGACGGTGTCACTGACTGCTACGATTACATGATGATCAATCATCACGGTGCGTCTTGCTCTGAGCCACTCCATTTCACTCCTATAGGAAGACGCAGGCTTCAGCTCTACAAAGATTGCCGGTTAGATCAAACATAGGTTGATTGTAAATTATATTCAATATACATAATAAATTAATATCTTTTTAATATTGTATTTTGATCGTCTTTCTTTTATTTTACGTAGATTATATGTATCTTCAATTTAGATATCATTAGGTATCATCTCTATTTTACTACCTGACTGTAATAAATAACTTTAATGCCTGAAATAAACAGGCATTTAAGATAAATTTACTTACGTGATATCTACATGTTGTTATTTATTAATAATAAACATGTCAACCTATTTGAGGTCTGCCGTATGACTGTAAACGCAACACGTTGTGAGTGCGATCCCCACTCGTGGAAATGAAATATTTTCAAATTAAATATTTAATGCTTTTATTTCTTTGCTCTGGTAACAAGGTAATCACACAATCTGCTGAAAGTGGGAAACTGAATGGAGTGTCAACTCTAGATTTCCAAATTTCCTCTTGCCATGTTCAAGATACAGCGTGAAAGTGAAAGTAAAATATTAATAACCTATTTTGATAATACATCATTTATAGTTTTAAATATTATTGATTTTTATACTACTATTGTTTTTTCCTAATGTTAATAGAAGTCTTAACTTGTATAAAATGTTATTAGATATCATCGTAAATGAGAAATGGTAAGCTCCAAACCACACAAGCTGTACGTAATCAAAAGAGAAAAAAAAAAACATTAGCTTTTTCGTCATATATATATAAATATATATATATGTGTATATATATATATATATATATATATATATATATATATATATATATATATATATATATATATATATATATATATATACATGTTTCTTTGCGTTATCGCTAGAAATAAAATGGAAATAGATATAAAAAATGTTTAATTCGTTTTATTCCTTATAAATTCCTAATACATGATTTGTAAAGATTTAATATTCTTATAACAAAGTTTACAATAAAAATCGTACGTACTAACTTATTAATATTGTAACAGTCGTAACTTAATAAACTAAAGGCCTAATTAAATTTATTTTAGATTTTGTAAATTATGTTTAGTGTAATTGTAAATTATATTCATATCAAATTTTAAAAAATCTTCAATATATTTGTAAAAACATTGTAAAATCTTATCAAATAATTCGTATACAGCTCGTATCCATTATCTACGTATATATTGTTTATATGTATGTTCATTTTTCTTTACATCCTGAATCTTTACTAATAAAATAATTTAAAATATTTAATATAATTTTTCCAAAGTATCAATCAGTTCGAGATAACTAAACACGTAGTTTTTATTATTTTATCATCATTTTTCTTTTCTTTGTACAAAAAATATTACAGTAATCGTCATAAAATCAACAAAAATATAATATTTAAAAGTAATGCCTCATTTTTTATATAAAATATATTTTTTAACTTATATTATCTTTACAAAAAAAATATTCACCAAGATCATAATGAAATATAACAATTTGTTCAATTTTATAACTTTTGTACAGCTTTAAAGCTCAGATGTACATACAATCTACATATTATAAAAAATCGAAAACATCACACCATAAAACGGATACATTTAATTAAAACTATTTACCAAATAATTTGTGTTTTTATAATTAAACCTATAATATAAAATATTTTAAGCGAATGTGACCAGCGGCGCGGGGGCGAGCCATTGTTCGCTATCAGTTTCCTCTTCAGATTCATCCGGAAAATGCATCTGTTTGTAATAAAGCTTATTTTTATATTATGACAATTTATCATACATAATATGAGACCATACGGTCTAACCTGGCGCAGGGGTACAAACGTGTGACTGTAACCGACAGGTTATGGGTTCGATCTCCACTCAAGGAAATGAAGCATTTAATATTTTCAAATGAAATATTTAAAAAAATCATTTCTTTGCTTTTGACACCACTCCACCAGAGGTGTAGCCAGAGAGAAAATGAGAATCACTTTACTTCTCAGTTATTCCCCTTTGGCTGTTACTGGAAACTACTTCGATCATTTTAGAGTGGTTCTAAAAAACTTCACGTTACATCAGAAAATGTAATGAATTGTTTAATATGATAAGTAAGTACAAGGAGAGAAATAGATGTAAGTAAAAAATTAACATACCCATGGGGCTACTAGGCGCTTGCCATCCGATTTCATCAAAGCAGCTTCATTCGCTTGCCAAGCCTGCCAATAAAAACAAAGTCAAACTATAACAAAGAACTAATAGTACTAGAATAATCCAATCTTTTTATATATTTTTTTAGCTTCACGCTGTATCCCGCACGAGGCAGGGTAGGCAGAGGGAACGCAGGAACCTAGTGTTAAGGCACTTCCACTTCCGTTCCCCACTTTCCGCCGAATTTGAGACATTGCATGTTGAGTGGCGGAACTCAACGCCGCGCTTTGTCTTATTACCAAAGCGAAGAAATGAAACATTAAATATTTAAATTGAAAATTTTAAATATTTCATTTTCTCGACTGGGGATTGAACCCAGAACCTGTCTATTACAGTCACAAACTTGTGCCGCTACGCCACGACAGGCCTATAAATATTATTATAGCTTAAAATGCTTTAATCATACCTGATAAGCGTCGTTAAAAGAGTGTGCGAGGGACAAAGCAAGGGCACGTGCTTGTTTTCGTCGTGAACAAACGAATACGTGCACAACATGTGTCTCATCGCCACCCATGTTCTTTCCTTCGACTACCGCAAAGACCCGCGCGTTTGTCGCATCCGCTGAACAGTATGAAATCCTAGAAGGTTTGAAATAATTTCTAAAAATGCTGAGAGTAATATGAAATTGATAAACATATGTAATTATCTGTACTAAGTAACTTTTATATCGTTTAATGAATAGTGCATATGGTATAATAATGAAATAGTCATAATATGTATCTTCATTTATTCTACTTGGCCTGATCTTCAATATCACGTGTAGTAATGCTTTCATGTCCTGCATCAGATATTCGGCAATCGCTTCCTTGGACCTCCGTGGGGTCTAACTTCAAAGATAGATATTGCAAGGTTTTTTTTCTGATATAAACCATAGGTTAAGGAGAAACGTGGCCTTATCATCTTAAGCAACGTTCTTGGAGCTCTTAAAGCCACATTAAGAACCTAAGCTACCGCAAATAAATGCCCCAAGTATACGGTTAGACCACTTTGCGAAGCACATCCCTCTTAGCCACTTCATTTCCGTGACGTAAAGCTCCCGAATTTGCCGAGTTATATGAACATTACCGACTTAACAGCAGATTATCGGACCTATATTAATAGAGTAGAATACAATATGTTTTGCGGGAAAATATCGCAAATTTATTCTTTAAATAATATTCACTTAAAATTAAAAACTCATAAATCAAGACTTATACACTTAGAATAGATCTTTTAAAAGATCGTAAATAAATATTATCATTTATGTTAATTATGACAGTAATCGTTTATGTCCATTAAAATAACTTGTTCATACGTAAGTTATATCGACACAGGACGATATTAATAAATCAAATTTACCACTATTGCGTCTTATTAAATTAAAATACAGCACGTTTAATAAAATCCTTTTCTTTATCCTGGATATTAAGGAATACTTCCTGGTGATTACTTGTGTTTTGTCTCATACTAGAGTCATTTCTTTACAATAGCAGGTTTAAACGTGTATATAATACTGGGAATTGTCGAATGGTTCGGTTTTACCAACGAATTGACCTATAATTTGGTGTAGGCTGAGAGTAATTTGATCGCGATTTACCGCGTACTTCCTCGGTCTTACTTCTAAGTAATTATTATTTAAAATGAGTCCTTAATCTTTAATTATTTTAAATAAATTCGATTGCATTTACAATAATATTTTTTATAATATAAACGATCACGTCGTGTCGAGTTAATTTATTGACATATATTCTTTTATCACAACATTAAATGTCCTAGAGCGATGAGACCTGCAGGTCAGAGACAGATAAATAAGTCAATGATTTTTCTGTGATTACATAAAAAATATATACTTCTGGTTTCTCTTTATATAAACAGATTTGTTTATAACGTACAATAATATTTTTGTTATTGTATTTTTTGGATAATTACAAAAGAACATTTAGGTCCATATATATAAACTAATATAAAGAAGCGTAGTGACAGGCCAAATCCAACGTCGAATTTTATCTTATCAGCAATACTGCGAGTGGGTATTAAACTCACACTGATCGTATATACAACCAGATGATGCACCATTATGGTCACTATTATATACAATGATACAACAACAGAATAGAGAAATGCGATAAACATATTGACAGTTCCATTCAATTTTCACTTAATACTTACTCGTAAATGGAAACGCTGAGAACGTTTTCATGAGATTCCGCGTCGGTAACTAATATTCCCCTGGCACTGATATCCAAGTTCACCCTCTGCAGCTTTTTATTTAAAGCTGAAATAAGCATGATAAAGTTTTATAGCACAAGAAATAAAAAAAAAGTGTTGGATGTCATTATACTAAAATATCTAAAGATGAGGCCTGTCGTGCCGTGTTTAAGCACTAGGTTTCCAAGTGCCCGAGATACAGGGTGAAGCTGAGAGTATCTAAAAATGTTTAATAATAAAATATCTTAATTATATTTAGTAAATATATATAAAAAAACCAATACAATAAAAAGTCATTTTAATTTGAAAGGCTAAAATATAAAAAGATCTCACTATTAAACAAAATATTTTTATTGCGCCTGTCGTGGCGCAGCGGCACAAGAGTGTGACTGTAACCGACAGGTTCTGGGTTCGATCCCCAGTCGAGGAAAAGAAATATTTAATAAGGGAAAGCGGGGAACGGAGTGTGATAACACTAGGTTTCACTTCCGTTCCCTCTGCCTACCCTGCCTTGTGCGGGATACAGCGTGAAGCTGAAAAGAAAGAAAAAAAAAATATTGCAATGTACTAGAGCTAATGTGAATTTAAATATAACTTTTATATGATTTTATAAAATTCGGCTTCTAGCTTCTCACACATAAAGCGCCGTTAAAACAGTAAGTGCAGTGTTAAAAAAGTAATTGCAATTCACAAATAAATATTAGAATAAAACAATGGTTATGAATGTAAAAGTATATAGATTTATAAGCTGATTCTACAGATATTTACATAATTTTTTTCAGCTTTACGCCGCATCTCGCACATAGCGTGGTTGGTAGAAGCTACTTAGGAACCAAGAGTTAAGACACTCCGTTCCTTTCCCCACTTTCAATTTGAAGCATTGCGTGTTGAGTGGCGGAACTTAACGATGTTCTCAGCCATACCAGTGCGAAGGAATGTTAACATTTAATATTTAATTTGAAAATATTATATATGTGACTTCTTCAAATGGGGTCGAACCCACAACCTGTGACGTTTACAGACACCCATATAACTAAAAGAATTTAATAATTTAACTTACATATATTAAGTAATCATTTAATCGTACTCACTCTTAGCCGTATGTAAAGCAGATCGTACAGCAAGTGCAGTAGCGGGCGCTGAAGCCGCTCGTTCCACCGGCGCGACCCCCGCGTATCGTACTTCACAACTCGCTTTGTTCTCGCGAGCTTCGCGCCACCAACCCTCACCTTCACATTCTGCTAGAGCCCATTCTTCGCAAAGTTCTAAAGGATAAAAATATTAAAAAATGCATAGATAACAAACTTATCTATTATTCTACGCGTAAGCTTGTGTAAATATTTATACTATTATATTTTGTTCCTTTGAAATTTATTCTTTTTAATTATTTTTTTTATAGCTTAACGCTAAATTCCGCACATGGCGGAGCAGATAGAGGGAATCTTGAAACCTAGTTTTAAGATACTCCGTTCCGTTCTCCGTTCTCCCCAGAATTTTAGGCGATCCGTGTTGAGTGGCGAAACTCATCGCCGCTCTTTGCCTTGTTACCAGAGCGAAGAAATATAAATATCAAATATGTTATTTGAAATTATTAAATATTTTACTTTCTCGAGTGGGGATCAAACTCACAGGCCTTATTATTTATTCTGAAAATATTTTTTTTTTCGCTTTACGTTGTATCCCGCACGAGGCAAGGTAGGCAGAGGGAACCTAGTGTAAAGACACTCCGTTCCACTTACCGCCGAACACTTTCCGCCGAATTTGAGGCATTGCGTGTTGAGTGGCGGAACTCAACGCATCGTTTTACCTTATTACCAGAGCGAAGAAATGAAACATTAAATATTTAAATTGAAAATATTAAACATTTCATTTCCTCGACTGGGGATCGAACCCAGAACCTGTCGGTTACAGTCACACTCTCGTGCCGCTGCGCCAAGACACGCCTTTGAATTTTTTTTTTTATTTGTCCATGTAACGTTCAAAGTTGATTTATTTTTTTATTTTATTTCCTTTTACAAAAGAAACGAAGAAAGAAGTAAACATTTTAAAAGATATTACTAACATCATACCTAATAATTGCCATTTAAAGAATATGTAGAAAAATATAACTCAGTATCTTATAGCATTATAGAAAGCACAAATCGCTCTAGTGAACGACCGGAGGGCGATAAGTTAATCGCAACAACCACGATTTCCTTTATGACCGCGTAATAATATCATTATTAACAATATGCTGTTATTATAATCGAACATGATTCTGCAATTGCAACTGATCGGTCCAGAGTGCATATTGAATGTTATATTAGTATTGATTTTACTTAAGTTCACTTTATTAAGTTTGCATTTAATATTTTAAATATTGCATCATGTCACGTTATAAATAAAAAAATATATTTTTTTAATATGGTATATCATTTACGTATATACTTTTTCTACAGAAACTGCTCATCATCCTGTAAACTTTTGTTAAGACGTCTATTCTATATTTCTTATGATTTAGTTGCTATCTTGAGATGTATGTAATAAGAATATTTACTGATATATATACAAACATTTATAAAAAAATATATTATAAAAATATCGACATTATAATAACTAATATAATTGCCTATACCTAAGTATATATAAACGTCCAAGCGCCAGTAAAATTAGAAAATAATTTGCTACATTACCCAACAAGAATTTATTGCGCTAAAATTCATTATAATTGAAGGCTTGGGGTAAACTTTATAAAGTGTTTTGCAACAGGGTGTAATACTGAGAGCAAATTGCGAGCTTACAGTCATTACATACTGTAAAACAAGATTTGTTTATATCAGCGGTATAATTAACCCAGTTAATCAAATTTAAGGAAATATATGAGTTAAAAGGCCTGTTGTGGTGCAGCGCCGGCAAAATACTACTCTAGATACGAATCTAGGTTCGATCTTTACTTGAGGAAATTTAATATTTACTATTTCAATTTTGTTCACTTTGGCAATAAGTCAAAGCAAAGCGTTCATTTCTTCACTCGACACGCAATGCCTCAAATTCGGAGGAAAGTGGGGAACGGTACGGAGTACATTCTGCCTATCCTACTATGTGCAAATATTATTATATTAGTATTATTTTCAGGGGTTAATGCCTCAAAAGGATAAACGACCGACCCTTTATGAGATCACTTCGTTGATCGTCTCTCTTTGTGTATAAGATAAAAAACGATCAAGTGCCACGTTAATAACAAATATATTAATATACTTAAAAATATATTCGCAAATCTGTACCGCATTATTGCCTCTGTATTAAATAAAGTATTTATCGACTATCTAGGCCAGACGGGTGGGTGATAACGGAAATAGGCCATAGGTCAGTATATTAGGCGCAATTACTATACTAAAAGAACGTAACACAATTATCAATAGCTAATTTCATAATAAGAGTAGAAGTTAATAATTTTTTATTTGAGTTAAAATAAAAATAAAATATATGCAGGCAGAGGAAACATAGTGTTGAGTCACTCCGTTCCCATGAAGATACTTCCTTAATTTGTGATATTGTGCACTGAGTGGTTAAACTCAACGTTACGATTTGTTTTGATACCAGAACGAAGAAAAAGTGGAGATCGAACCCACATCCTGTCCCGTTCACCGCCCCTGCACCACGTCAGACCTCGTTAGTAATATATATTAAATTGCTATTAAAACGCAAATTATATATATCGTAGAAAAATGTGTTCACTGTATTTTAGGATTTTCCCAATTTTTACGTTTCACAATAGTTGTAATTAGGAAAGCTTTACTTCATATATAAGTATGATTTGTTGGTACTAAGTAGTAAATATTCAATGAATCATGAAAAACTTTTATTGTTATAATTATTATTTTTCTAACAGCTATATATATGTGTTTGGATTTGATAAATGTGTTTGTAAAACTTACTTACTACTAAAAATACAAGCCCCCACCTGCGGCTTTGCTCTTGTAATCAATAATCTAATCGACCTCTTTGTTTAATCAAAAGGTATATTTTAAAAATTAGTTAATGGAACAACCACCAGGTGGCACTGAAAAAGTTACACATCATGAAGCCGGAAAATCGAGATATAGTCCTCTAGAATAAAATATTATATTTACATTTAAAAACCATATTAATACGCTTTACTATAAGTTTAGCTTTATAGACTTAAAAGTATGTAGCCCTGGAAAGAAATATAAATTCTGTAAAGGTCTGTTACCGGGGTAACTCTGATCGCAGGTACTGCGGGACTTAACTACTTCATGAAATGTTACATATAGCCTACCTTTATAAATTAAATTTGAAATATTGAAAATAATATTTTAAATTCAAATTAATAGTTACGGAGATAGAGCATTAAAACAAATAAACTTTTTCCTTTTTCCTTTTACTTTCCTTCAACATTTAGTTTTATTTAAATCGGTTGTAAAATAAATATTCAGTTACGACAATTTAAGATTTTAGTTTTAATTATTGCTATACTTATTTTATTCATTTAGCTAAAATTT
Source organism: Eueides isabella (assembly GCA_019049475.1). Taxonomy (NCBI): domain Eukaryota; kingdom Metazoa; phylum Arthropoda; class Insecta; order Lepidoptera; family Nymphalidae; genus Eueides; species Eueides isabella. The sequence goes on along the minus strand of CM032399.1, from coordinate 3,446,801 downwards.
TTGATTCATAGTGTATACATATTGTCTTAAAAGTGATAACTTTATTAGAACATGAAAGTAATTGAGATAAGTAAAAAAATATTATAATTCAATCGGGCGAAACCGCGGGTAGGTCGCTAGTAATATGTAAATACAAATATATTGTATAAGAATATTTCTAGGTTTATGCAAAAGAAATAAATTAAAAAAATATATAGTGATTAAGCAAAATATTTTCAAGAAAAACTAATTGATAAAAAGTTAATTTAGATACATATTATTTTTATTATTGCGCCCGCATCGATAATGCCATCACAACGAGATGTGCCACTTGTTTAAACTACGCACAATTTCTAATTTCCTTCTTCCTTTATAACAAGCATTGTTTATTTGCTTTTGTCAACAACATTATACATAAGGTACTTACTGGAAAGCAAATAAGCTGAGAACGACGTAGTATAATTGAGTAAAATGCTGTGGGGTCCTGAGATATATAGTATATTAATTTACTAGTAAAGTTATTCAAAAAAATAAACGTAAATAAATAAGAAGTTAATTTGAGTATATAAGAGTGTGATTGGTTTTATCTATATAATGTAGGCAAAACTCGATTTATTAATAATTAAAATAAATATAATAATATTAATAAATTTTTACTGACAAGCTGTTAACAGTTGTAATTGCTACGTTCATAAACCCTAGATAAAAGTCTGTTGACGCTAGAAAGTACGTACCGCTGGGCTAAACGGATACCTTTTTGCTTCTTAGAAAGCTGGTTACAAATATGTCATAGCCTATATTATTTTTCTTTTTATGGATAACATAGAAGTAACAGTGTATTTAGTTGAAATGACATTTTTATCACTAAGCTTTAAATGTAGAGCTTTGTTAGATTCAAAGCTTTATTTTTATATTAAGGTTTTTTGGCGTAGTTTCAAACTGCGCTACTTAAATTTGATTATACTTTTAATGATTAAGTTTCTTGTTATTTTTTGTTATATAATTGAGTAAATGGTTCCTTCAAAATTATATTTCACCGCTTTTTTAGATAGCAGCTAAATAGTAAAAGTTTTGTTTTTCTCTTTAATAATAGTCATTTTTTCTCTTTAATAATTCAGATTATTACTTCTGAGCAAGGATATTTTATAGTTACGCATTTTTTACTTTTAAACAAATATTAATGAAATCATCTAATTGATTTTGTCTAAAGTACATTTATTTTAGCTGTTGTAACAACATTTTATGTTTATATTTTCCATTCATGTTTACAAATCATACGATTGTTACGCAATTCACAATTCTTATCAAATTAGGACTCTCTAGCCTTGGAAAGGATGTACTTATGTACACTGTCATTCGAAATTAGAATACTAGGAATTCTATATATGTGTTTCTAGATATAGTATTTTTTATTAATAAATGGACTATATATCGACTATATATTTATTTCCGAACAAGGGCAGATATTTTATGACAAGTACGTATCATAATCTGTGCTGTGCCAAAATATTTAATTTTTAATTTATAGATTAAAAAAAAAGATTAAATATTAATCATACACTTATGAATTGATTGATATTGATCAAGAATTATGTAAAGATATTATAATATTTATTGACATAGGCCGTCGTAAGAGCGACAGGTTGTTGTGTTAATTTCCACACGGCAGAGTTGACATTACTTCCTATGAAAACCTCACATTCTTTTATTACTTAGCTTCACGCTGTATCCCGCACATGGCAGGGTAGACAGAGAAAACTTGGAAACCTAGTGTTAAGACACTCCGTCCCACTTCCGTTCCCCATTTTCCGCCGAATAAGAGGCATTGTGTGTCGACTGGCGGAACTCAAAGTGGCGTTTTGCCTTGTACCAGAGCGAAGAAATGAAAACATTAAATATTTAAATTGAAAATATTAAATATTTCATTTCCTCGAGTGGGGATCGAACCCACAACCTTTCGGTTACAGTCACACGCTTGTACCGCTGCGTCACGATAGGCCTCATTAATCAAAAGACATTCAAAAGACATTCTTTTATTAAGAAATAATTATTAGTAGGTATAGATAGGTATCTAAAAATATACAAAAAATATACGAAAAAACATTCTTTTATTAAGAAATAATTATTAGTAGGTATAGATAGGTATCTTTAGATATATAAAATAACGTACACTACAATATACGAAAAAGATATATAGAATCTTTAAAAGGCTGTAAGGTACACAAATTCCTCATATTTCTGTAGGTATACATAAAAATACAAAGCTTTATTAAAGCGATGATATCGTATATAGTCATACAAAATTCCCGTTCCTCGTCCGGACTGACGTGTCGTGGAAAATTAACGTGGTCGCAAAAAAAGAGAAGTGGACTCTGTAATTTACCGTTACATGCATACATCTTATAAAATTTTACATATCTTATGTTGGATATGGAAATATAACAGAAAAAACTTCATTCTTTTTTTCATCCGTTTTCTGTCCGAATTCGAGACGTTGCGTGTTAAGGAGCGGGGCTAAACGCCGCGCTTCGTCTTTTATTTGCAAGGAAATAAAATTTATTTATTCCCTGTCCTATTAGAATTTGACTGAAAATATTAACTACATACTATAAAATTAGAAGATTAAATGTTAATCCTTTTATAATTTAAGAATAATTGTATAATTAATAAAAAAGTTAGTTAATAAATTTTTCCTCAATATAAAAGATACATGCTTAAAGTTTTTTTGGTAGTATTACAATACAATCATATAGCTACTGAAGAAATTGTGATAAGTAAAATACGTTCATAACAACATACATAAGATGAAGAATACACAAGTATTTATAAATTATTATTACATTTACTTTAGCGGCTGTTCTTTTAGGTCTGTTCCCTCACGATATGTGTGTGCGCCACGGCGCGGGGGCTCATGCCTGCGACCGTAAACACGCCATGGCTATGGGTTAGATCTCCACTCGAGAAAATTAAAAATATTTTTTTTCTCTTCCCTTTGGCAACAAGGCGTCGAGCCACTTAACACGCAATGCTACAAATTCGGCTGAAAGTGGGGGACTCCACATTCTCGACCTACCAAGTGCGGAATACAGCATGAAGCAAAAAAAGTTTTTTACAACACATTCAATGAAATTTGTTTGAATTATTGTATATAAAACAAATGGCGGAAATGAAAGCCACGTTTTGTTTAAATATGCCCCTTTGGCTCTTGCATGGATTAAGTATAACATGGATATATCTAAGCTACGTATGTCATTTACTTCCGTACATGGCGACATGAGCTAACTTGATACTAAACAAAAAACTTGTTCAGACTTAGGTGTGTCCTGGAGACAGCGAAGTGGTGCCAAGCAATTGGCAAATAAGAAATAACTCATGGTTTTAGTGAAAATTATTTTAAGGATATACCCATAATGGGATACCTGAAAGTCTATTTATTTTATTATTTTACAGTTTACGTATATACTGAAACTGTAAAACATTTTTTTCAACGCTATATTTTTTATGATTTTTTTACAGTATGTATCTTTATTTATTTAATTCCAGCCGATGACAACTTTAAAATTTCTTTCACCCGTGCTGTTCACAGATACCATAAGAAGGCGAACTAAATTCTGCCCGTAGTCTATTGTTCTTTTTTTTTAGTTTCTAACAGTATCGTGCACATGACATGTATAAGAAACAAAAAGGGGAAAACGGAAACCTAGTGTTATGACACTCCATTCGTATTAAGAGCTCCGTTCCGCTGTGATTCGCCTTATTTCCCCTCATAAAAACATTAAATAGCTTATTTCTTCGAGCGGGAATCGATCCCACAATCTGTCGTGTTCACAGTCACAAAATTATTTCTCTGCGACACGACAGGCCTCCACTTCCTAAATCTATACTTAAAATAGATCTGTAACTCATCACTGTCTATACATGGGAGATATAATGTAAAAAAATTATAGGGGACGTTTATTAATATTAAAGGACTCTTAACAGTTATTTTTAGATACATTTAGAATGTCTGTTTGTCCGTCTGTCTTTTTATCTGTTTGTTTTTACCATTATGTTTTGGCAACGTTCCCTTAACATTTACTGTTTGTTTTATTTAAATCGGTTATTAAAGAAAAAATACTTTAATTTAAAATATTTACTTTGACAAAAGTTCCACTTCTTAGCTTCACGCTGCATCCCACACATGGCAGGGCAAGCAGAGGAATCTTGGGAACCTCGTGCTAATACACTCCGTTCTACTTCAGTTCCCTTAAAATCTTTCCGCTGAATTTTACGACATTTCGTGTTGAGTGGCGGGATTTAATGCCGCGCTTTGCCTTGTTACCAGTTCGAATAAATAAAAACATTAAAAATATAATTTGAAAATATTAAATATTTCATTTCCTCGAGTGGGAATCGAACCCCGAACTGCCGTTTGTAATCATACGCCGTGTGTGACAAAAATATATATTTAGAACAAAATAAATAAATATATAGCCTGTTTGTAAATAACAATTAAATATAATGATAACATTAAATAAATGAAAGTATTTAAAATTGCTATTAGACATTTGTTATTTATTTTGCTTGAGAATGAGAGAACTTATAATAGTATGTCTTCAACAAATTTGTTACTGTCGATCTCCCAAATAATCAAATTACACATTTTTTTAATTTCTTAAATAAGTAGGTAGATGACAAATACTGTTCTATTTTGCTTTGGAATCATATTTCACTAACGCTGGCTTTTAAAGAAAACTGACTCTAACCCAACAACTTTTTTCTAATCCTAAGAAGTTCAAGAAAGCGCGTGCAAGTTTTCATTCGTAATTCTCGCAATCAAATTAATAAAAACCGCATATTTTCTTTAATATAATAAAGATCACGAGGTTTTTTAAGATTACATAAATAATAAATTTAACAACGTTCTAAATTAACAAATTAATTTAAAGAACTTATGATAAAAAAATAAAGTTTATTTCAAAAAGCAATAAATAGAATACTCACTTTTGTGCTTTGAATGATTTTTCCACATTTTTCTCAGCAACGTTGTCATTCTACTTTAATTTTTTAACTTATATTAAATTTAAAAAAAATGTGAGACGCAACTTTTCCCGCGCGCGCTCTTCAGATAACTGCAAACGAGCTGCGAACAACCCTTTGATATGGGCTCATGATACAGAATCGCTGTACATATATATGTAAGTATACAGTATATTAATTACAAGAGCATTTATTTCAAATTTTTAGGCTATAATTTTCTTGTCAATTCATAGTTTTTTTTATTTCACTTAAAACGGTTAATTGTTATTAGAAATAGTAGTAGGTGTTTAAAATTTAAAATCTGCCTTAGTATTAAAATATTTACTACGGACTGTGTAAATAATTTAAAATGTTTTCACATATGAAATATTTTACAATGCCTATGGTACAATAATGTATATAAAATATATTTTATTAATTTTGTCGGATAAAAAAATAGCAATTTCTAGTACAGTCGTAAAACAAAGTGGTAAGGCGCTAACAAGTTTTATGTATATTATTTTCTAGCGACCACCTCACGGGTTTGCCCGCTTAGATAACATTATTTTATAAAAAACAATATTTATTGTCTTCTAATAACATTATTAATTTTAAAATAATGTTAACATTGAAAATTTTAACTTCAATTTCAACTATATGAATAACAGTTCCGTAGCATTTTTGTCGAACTAATTGACTTTTAAATATTTAATTGACTTTAAACCAATTCAAATAAAACTAACTCTCAACGTTAAGGAAAAGTTGATATATTAGTGATAACTGCACTGAATTCTAGTTAAAAGGTCAGTTTCTGAAATTAGACTGTACAAGCGTACAGACAAACAGATAAACATTTTAAAAATCACTCTTTTGGGCCCTATTACAATAAATTTATAAGATTTATTTCTAATATATCTTCCGTGTAGAGACAGATTTATTATATTGTATTTTACATAGTCTTGTTTTTATCATTATCTAATGATCACACCAGGCAGGCTTTAGCGACTATTTGTTTAATTAATTATTAAAATTTACATTAACACATACAGAATGCAAATGTACCAACTTACATAATAAACACAAAAATGTTATTGTAACACTCTCTCAGCTTCACTCTCATATCCCGCAAATGGCAAGGTAGGCAAAGTGTACTTGGGAACCTAGTGTTAATGCTCCGTTCCATTCCCTACTTACCCTCGAACTTTAGGCATTACGTGTTAAGTGGCGGAACACAACGCCGCGCTTTGCCTTGCAACCAGAGCAAAGAAATGAAGACATTAAATATTTAAATAGAAAATATTAAATATTTCATTTCATTTGTAACTCCTTTCCTCTTAATAGCATTATGGGAACAAAATTACTAAAAAGTGCCAAATTATTGTGTTATTAGGTTACGTTGAACCCTGTTCGTGCATGAAAAGTAATTATTTGTTGGCAAAAAACGTCTGTCGAGGTAAAACTTGCTTTGCGCGCAAACTATATGATCGATCACCACCAACTGTTGCATCATTTAAAGTAAGAACGTAATGGAGATTTTGTAACAAACTATATCTGTAATTATTTATTTAACAAGGATTGCTTCTAACGATAGACTAATACATAAACAGTATTGATGAATGTCATATTAAAGCACTTAAGAGACGAATTACAGACTATACAAGAAAAGAAAAAAAATACTTTACATATACCTATATAATACATTAATATACTTGAGGCCTGTCACGGCGCAGCGGCACAAACGCGTGACTGTAACCGACAGGTTCTGGGTTCGATCCCCAGTCGAGGAAATGAAATATTTAATATTTTCAACTTAGATTTTTAAGGTTTCAGTTCTTCGCTCTGGGAATAAGGCAAAGCGCGGCGTTGAGTTCCACCACTCAACACGCAATGCCTCAAATTCGGCGCAAAGTGAGGAATGGAAGTGGAACGGAGTGTATTAATACTAGGTTCCCGGGTTCCCTCTGTCTACCCTTACTCGGTGCGGGATACAGCGTGAAGCTAATATATTTATCACATATCACAAATAACAGAGAAAGAATTTATTGATTTGTTCTCCCGAGTATTTCACTTTCCAATTATTACAGGGAAATTATTTTAAATATAAATATCATTCGTTCATTTAAACACTACAATTACCCCATGATGACTCCCAATTGAATATACAAGCTATTCACTTGAATATGTATCATATTATTCAGAATTCCCTAGTGGCCGCCATCAACTTCGTTTGCGTGGACTTTGTGACTAACCATTCAACGTACATTTACCCCTTATGATTGAAACTTGCAGCAAGTAGACGTTACGAAATAAAAACTTTTTCAATATATTTTTACAATTTTTACCATGTTTTTCCACACTTAGCAAAGAAAATACTAAATTTAAAAGCGTAGCTTGATAAGAACGTATGACTTGGACAGTTTCCGAGAAGCGCGGGTTAAAATCCTGCTACGTTCAAAATTTTATACGTTTTTAAATTTAGTATTTAAAAACGTTCGTTTTTCGTTCCTTTAATGTAGATCGAATTCGTTACCAGTCAAATACTATTCCGCTGTACCTCAATGGTCTCAATTATTTATAATTATTTTTATTGATCAATTAACAAATACGATAAACAATCGTTATGCAGGGGCACCGCTGAGTGACTGTGAACGCGCAAGTTGTGAGTTCGATGCCCACTTATTTCTTCACACCAATAATAAAGCAAAGCGCGGCATTGAATTCCGAAAATCAGCACGCAATGGCCCAGATTCGACGTAAAGCGTGGAACGGAGGTAACTTAAAGGGGGCGTAGGGTCTTAACTTCAGGTTCCTAGGGAACCTACCTATTCTACCTATCGCCTTACTAAAGGTTACTTAATACGGCGTGAATAAAAATTTTGGAAATTTAAGCGGTATTGTGGAATAGAGTTTAGCTAATGTTGTGATGATTATGAATTTGGCAGTAGCCATTAAGGGCACGAACGCTTTATCAAATAAATGTAGTTACACAGAACTTCGACCTCCATTTATCACTTGAATTTGACACAAGTGAAAATTGAACTTACAACCTGCATCTACAATCGCACGTAAGCGTTGCACCTTGTCTGGCCTCAAAACTTTTTTCCATTATTATACGAATTCTGTAAGACTACATCAGACGACTTAATGGTACATTATTATAGGCGTACAAAATAAAGTTTTAAGAAAATATAGCAATACCGTATTTAGAAAAAAATAAATGATCAATATTTAGTACAAATCAGACCATGCTTTATGGCATAACAAAAGATGGAAATGATCTGCTCTATCACCTTTTTGGCTATAGATCTTATCCATCATCCTACAATAAAATAATAAAAGGACTGACTCTATAGATCAAAAAAGCTACAAATATTAAATCTAAATGTAGCATAATTCATTAAAATTTAAAAAATAAATGATGACCACATTAGTTGATTATGTTTCAAAGTAACATAATGAGTTATGAACGAATCATTGACATTAGTAAATTGTTTCGAAGAATCTCCTTATGCAGCTTTAAGCCGTCGCTGTTGACGCAGTAGCAAATCTGGTGAGTAAGTGGGTTCTATGCCCACTCGGGAATAATTTAAACATAACCCATTTCTTTCTTTTATATTTCCCGTTCCCCAATTTAGTTGATTTGCACCACTAAATGTTTACAGAAAGTGGGAAAGAACGAGTATATCCTCCTCTTTGTACTAGGCAACGCACCTGTAGCTCCCCTGGTGTTACACGGGGCCGTGGGCGACGGTGATCACTTACCATCAGGTGACCCGTACGCTCGTTTGCCTTGCCTTTTCCAAAAAAAAAAAAAAAATAGGATATGCATTAAAAGCGTCAAGTTGCTAAACTACTCTAATATCTAGCTGTTATGGTTACTATTCTTATTTATTCTGCAAGGAATACTTCTAATCATATTTTTATTCCTGTTAAGTTAAAAAGATGTCTTTTATTATTAAGGATATCCACCACACTGTAAATAAGAAAATATTACATTAAATCATAACCATGTTATGTTTTTTTTTTTTGTATTATATGTAACTTTAAATTCATTACAGCATATTGAAAGATTGAGAGAGAGAGTTAGAAATGTGTAATATGGCCAAAATTAAATCCATATGCATCCATAGTTTATGCAAAAATATAGAAAAGGCATAACAATATATTATATTTACAAATTTAATAAAAATTTATACATATTATGTTATAATAATATTCATATGAAAGTAATAAAGATTTATTTTTTTCAATTTGGGTTTTTTTTTTATGTTTAGTAATTCTTGCACTGAACAGTTTTGTTTTATACAATTAAAGGTTGTATTTATATCATAAGTTTTAAGTTTATTAGAATATATCTATTTTTTATTTAATTTGTTATTTTTCTTTTTGGCATAGTCCATGAACAACAATTTAACGTACATATAATGTTAGCCTACAATTGAGACATACTATGTATCAATGTAATTATAAATGTTTATTTACTGATTTTACTGAATTTTAGTGTGTAATGTTGGCTTCCTAATAAAATAAAAAAAAGACAATTTCTTACTAAATAAAGAATGCTTAAAGAAAATAAAACAAACATATGATCTCATTGTGTAATAAAAATAACATAAATATTATATATAGATATTGGCATTGTATAACTTTTTATGTTATAACAATAATTGGTACCTAATTTTCATATTATGACTTAAGTGCAATTTTTTATCTATCACACCGAACCACCATTGGGGGTGTGACACAGCTCATATAAAAATGTAAAGCTTAATTCTTCTACAATTGATACTTATATTACGGCTTGTATTTGATAATAATAATAATAAATATATTATTTTATTCTTCTTAAATTCTACTCTAGCAAACTTTAAAAACTTTATAAAGAAAATCCAATTCATTTACTTATTTTTCACTCTGACTCAACAGCCTCATTCCATTGTTAATGCAAAACTAAGAATAATACATTTGATTTGTCAATTAATATGATATAGAATTCTTAATTATTAATAAATGCACATTTCTACAGACAATACAGTGATACATTTAAATTTTGTTTAAAATAAGCAACAAGCAATGTTCATCAACGAGAACAATTTCTATGTCCTATAATTAAAATATAGCATTTAGTAGATAAATAACAATATAAGGTTCCAATTATAAAAACAATATTTGCTGCCTATTTCTGTACTCTTTGAACACTTACACTACTTATTACTATGAGTGAAGATACATGGATTACCTAATTCACATATATTGGTGTTTTTTATTGATTAATAGTGGCATTATAGTTATTATAGTTATATTTTGTACTAATTTAAATATATTTAAACATTTTCTCTGAAGATTTCTGTAACACTATTATTAATAACATAATTTTGGTTCCGAATGGTTGATTAACATATCATTGGCTTAAGAGTGAAAATCTGCTAAGTCAGTTTATTTTTTTCATTGTATACTTGTATTAATTATTTCATTTGAAAGTGTAGTAAAAATATATTGTTAATTTAATTCATATAATGGAAAATATTTTGAAATTATTAATTTTATATTACTAATTGTTCTTCAAAAAATAATTAAACATGTTTATTTCACTGAGAATATGCTTCTTAGGCTCTTAGCAGGTTTATACTCTCAAGAAAATGACACAGCATTTACAATAAATAAAAAATTATAATTAAATTAATCAATACATGACAGAAAATATTAAAAAAAATGAAGTGATGGAAATGTTTTGAAAGTATAAATAACAATTTTTGAATCAAATAAAAAATAATTTCCTCTTTTTCAACTACTTAGACACCTTCTATTTTTGTTAAGTCACATACTATTAATTATTTTTAATGAAATGAACCACAGTTTCGATTTCATAATGAAATATGAAAGCTGTAGTGGCACCTATTCCTTTCTTTGACTTACATAAACAAGTAGAAACATGTTTGATTTAGAATTAATTTCAGTCTTTTGCTTGAGTAACTTATAAGTACTGAATATTACTTCCAGTCTACTATCTTTCTATTTGTTATAAAAGTGTGACTATTGCATTGAATATAAGATAATTTATAATAATTGAATTAGCAATGGAAGCACTAAAATTCAAGGTTTGTCATTTAATTAATTGATTTAAATGTTATATAAAAAGGATTTACAAAGAGAAATTTAATTTTGAAACTAGAAGCGCCTAATTTAATTATTATGAACAAGACGTTTTGTAACATAACATTCATCCGTTCAACCACAATATTGCTTATTGAATTTAATCTATATAGGTATAAGTTTCTATCTCAATTTAATTTACTCTTAGAATAATTTGATCAATTTACACTAAAAATAAATTAATTCTATGTTATTCCATATATATTTAAATAGAAAACAATATGTTATATTAGATACTATGCCTAAAACCTAATATAATCACTTTGTTTCTTTTTTTAATGTCACAGTCTTTTCTGCGGGTTTAACAGGTGGTTTAATTGTGGATCATTTCTTTTTTCTGTCTTGAGTACACTTAGGGCAGTACCACTTTCCTTTTGGTTTAATTTTAAGATCTACACAAGCAAAATGGAACCATTCAATAGGGCAGTCTGGATTATCACAGCCTATCATCTCACCATAAGACACTTGATGACATAGGCAATATGTTGGTTCGTTAGGGTCGACGGGCATGTCGAGCACGTCACTCGGATGGGCCATGCCCGCGACAGAGTCCAGATCCGCATTTTCCTCCTGTTCCTTAACCGCAGTGGCTGTGGTTGTAGCACCTTTTCGTTGCGCCTTCTTTTTGGCCGCAGGACGACCACTCGCGACAGCGTCTTCTTCACTCGACGCGCCCGTACGCTTTTTCTTACCTGTTGCCGCCGCAGCTTTTTCGCTGCCCTTATGCTTTTTTCTTCCTTTTTTAACCGTAGTAGGATTAGATTCCTGGTCCGCTGTAGGTTGTTGGGCAGCCCGAGAATTCATAACTTTCTCTTGAATTTCAGATTCAAATCGTGCGAGGTCAGAATCAAGGCGACGTATGTGTTTATCTACTAGTTCATATGTTTGTATGGCGAGTTGTACTTTATCATCTCCATATTCTTTAGCTTTATTAAATAATCCTTGAATAGTATTTACCTTTTCTTTTTTTGTTTCTTCATCCATTTTGGGAATATTGGGCAGCAATTCATCGGCCATAAGATCAATTGTCCTCATTAGACCGTGCGCCCTATCATCGAGGTCTCGCATTAATTTAAAATTTCTTTGTAATTCTATAGGTAAATGCTGCAAGCTGTCCAGATAATGCTCTAAATATAAAGCTGAAGTCATTTTGTAATATTTTGTAACGACTCCACACTATTAAAATATAATACAATCGCGCCAAAATAAAAGAAGATACTAATTAAATTTACACTAACTTAATTTTCATTAACCAGACAGTATGATACTTTTTTAGAAACTGCGAAATTATTGAATAACCGAAGAAATAAAATGAAAAAATATGCTTTGTATTAATTTAAGATTACATTACAACAAGCAATTTCTACTGTCTGCCAATCAAACGAACTAAATTTAACGACGTACGTTCCTATGTCAAGTTCTAAACAATACCCAGTTCGCAATATATTATAATTTTTTGATATTATATTGCAACTTACCAAAAGTTACACCAAAACCCTATATATTATTTATTTTATATTTAAGTTTATAATTATTGAATAAAATCACAATACAAATTAAAGCAAGCAATAAAGACAGCAATAATTTTAAGTTAATTTAAAATTACCTCTTACGTTGCGTAAAACGGAATTTCAGCTGCACGTTTAAGCCTGTGGTTTAACTTTCAATTTCGCGTCATGTAGGAATAGCTTACAGATAACAAATATATTCATGAATTTAAAAATATATATGAAATAAACGGTATACGTTATTACTTACGAATATAATGAGTAACTAATATTTTTAATAATATATATAATTTTTCAAAATTCAAAGTACAAAAAAGAATATTTTTATTATAAAAAAAATGTTATTTTATCATTGCATTTTTGCTAATACCATTACATTTTTGCTAATTCCTATTAGGCGCGATCACCAGAATTAACAAGCATAAATCAGACAAAATGTAATTTTTCAGCACTTAAATGTATAGAAAATAATGACCAAACTGATATATATACCTTTCTGTCAAAAACATAAATAATATGATATTATTCTCGACTTCCTCTATGTTTTTACTGGACATATTCTGGCTCCAAATTTAACTAGACATTATACAAGGACTACAAGGTGTGATGGTTAAGTAATGAGACTGAACTACCTGCCGCGATAAGACACGCTTGCGACCTTAAAAACCTTTCCCCGGCATCCTTCTGCTCTCCATTGACACATTTACCAGCTCTAGCTTTATTAGATATTAGATATTTTCAGAGGAACCGATATGATTCCTCCGTATAGCATCCGGATGATCCTGGTCCGTACGCAATGTAGAACTCAACGAAGAGCTCGAATTAGAGCCACTAAAGGAATTCTGCAAAGGCTTAGCCAAACGCTTCTATGAGTGTCCAGATGCTGACTCCAATTCCCTCATCGTTCAAGCGTGTAAATACTTTTCTCACCCTCACCCGCTTCTTCGACGCCCTAGTAGCGTGCTCTAGACCCAACGACCCAATCTCAGTTGCATACCTCAGTCCCGAGACATATTCATCGGCGCCGTAAGAGGAGATAGAACTGGCCCTATCTCACGGCACGTCCACGCCTATGCGCGTCAGTGCTATACGGTCATAGACCATCCTGATTAGCGCACGCAGGGCATTTCTCTGCAATCACTGCACCTTTCACGACCGCCCATAAAATCTCGTAATTGCGTCTTTAGGGGCTAGTCACACTCGCCCCTCCACGCCCCTGGTGACGCTGACTAGAAGATCATTTTAGGTTAACAGCAGTCATGTCAGTTCAAAAAATAATAATTATTAGATATAACGTTTCATCAATTGTTCAAATGCTGTGCCGTGTTGAGTAGACCATCTCGTCCATTCTCGTCATAAAAATGGGGAAACTAAATCTAGAGCAACACGTCGCGATGAAATTTTACGCCAGATTTGGAAGTTCATGATAATAGTGTACTTTTAATTTGAGATATTTGGTTGAAAGGTAAAGTCAAAGTACTAAGCTATACAAAATGTGAATCACTCATAATACTTCCCTTCACTTTCTTTGGTGCGAAATTAACATTTAATTAATGGTCTGGTCTGTTATTCAAAAAAATCGTGAGAGAAAGTGTTGCAATTATATCTCATGGGAATAATTAGTAATTATATAAATTAAACAAAATCATATATAATAATGCAACATTATGTCTGTTACCATTTAACATTTAGGAAGTATTAAATAACAAAACAGTTTTTTTTTTATATTTTATTGTATTAGCAAATAAACAAGTTATAAAATATTTTCTTAATCGAAATGACACTAGTCCGGGATACGAAGCACTTTAGCTCACTTTACACAAATTGTGATATGGGTTATAGTTATTTGTAATAATAAACATGTTACAAGATCATATTTAGAATAATATAATAAATATATACCGTTACAATGACTGATATTATATGTATATTTATATTGAACAACATTTATATAGATGTTACTTGGTAACCCACAAAACAATAAATGCAATACTTTTTACTTGGACTAATCAATTTCAGCGAATATAACAACTTGCTTTACATTTAACATTAAAATTATAAACTTTATAGGTAAAAAATGCAAATAAATAATTAGCGTTTGCCGAATCAACGACAAAATAAAAGGGCGTTCGTTTACATAATCTACAAAATATAAAACATGCTTTATTAATTTCTTACATCTATAATTTACATTTCTTAATGCTAATCGTGATCATATACGTAAATTATTACTACTATACTACAACATCGTCCGTGGATGTACAGACTACGTAGATGATTAGATTAAATAATTTTGAGGGTTACATGAATATGTATAATTATAGATTTTGAATATCCAATCGCTTATACACTAATGGAACACAGTATATAAAAATATAAACGCAGAAATATATATATAGTAATATATATACGATGGCCAGGTTACATCTATATTATAAGATTTCAAGTTCAATATATAAAAAGCAGTTTATCTCCGCTCAATATGTAAGTAAATTATAAGGTACTTAAATGAAGTGTCAACTTAAGCCTAGCTACATACAAATCTATATATTTAAAAATTTGGTACACATTCGTTGCTCATTTTTCCATTATAGTAAACATTAGTTGCGGGGGCTTAGTGAGCAACTGAACATTGTGGAATGCATATAAAAAATAAAAAAATGTCCCTAAATAAAAAAAAAGGTATTTAAAAAAACGTATAAAAATCTCATTTGCTATGCACTAGACATCTAATACAAAATTGAAAATATTGCAAAGGCTACGTTGAATATAATTTATTTAATGGAAGCTACGGATTTAAATGATAACTTTAATTATTGGCACTACTTATGCAGGTCACAATATGTCATATTATTCATTAGTTTTATTTTAATGTTAATCAATACTTGATAGGGTACAAAGTAAGAAGTAAATTTACTATTGAAATTAAAACCATTGTTAATTCAGTCGAAGTATCATCACTAAGTTATGCTACTTTCCAAATTGTCTTTTTTATCTGAATATTAAATTTACTTCTTAAGTTCACGTACACATTCTCGGTATAGTATAAGTTGTATAGACATCTAAATTACAAATATTCATCATCTAATAAACATGTCAATAGAAAACGTTCTCCACTAAAATTGCAAGACAATACTCAATCGGCAGAATAAAAGTCATATAAATAAATCCATGTTTCATTCCAAAAAATGGACTAGCTAAGTCACGATAAACAACATATATTTTAAAGCGTTTTCACGATGTAAATTAAAATATATTTAAATCTCAAACACATTGTCACAACCACTAAAGATTTTTACGAGAAACAGATCAATTTTCAACAAGCGAAAGCACCATGTACGGATATTGTGCTGAGGTGTGGGGCTTCGATAAGAAAACGGGGTCGATATCCTTAAAGTAAATAGACTTACAAACAACAACGCAAGCGCCACATAAAATACGAAACTGCCAACTCTTACAACTCTACGATTAGGGGAGCTACTCTAGTCTCTCGTAACTAGTTTAATTCAATATTTCATATATTTGGTTTACATTAAAACTGTTCAATCCTAAAGCTATCATAAATAGCGAATGCCTAGCGAAATCTCTTCACACCAAACTGAATACGCAAATATTATTAAATTACAAAAACACATCATCTAAGCAAAGTACAATTCAGTCGCAGATTCATACAGAAATAAACAACTCTCTCAACATACTCGTGTTAAGAGATGTTACGACAGCTATACTAACGTTTCATACTTATCGAGGACGTGCGCTTGGTTGTTATCATCGCCGTGGGAGCGGGATCGAGGTCGAGGGGCCGTATCAACGCTTTTAGCCCTAGTTTTCTTATCGTGGCCACAAGTGCACGCTACTGAGGACTGTCGTTTCAAGGTCTGTGCTCTAGCGCCCGCCCATTGCGGGTCCAGGGATTCACTGCGGCCGTACATCTGTCGTTTAGTCCTTCCCATAGTAGCGTGAGTGAAGGCCGTGCTCTGCCCGCTGTCGGACGAGGGCCGCATCGACTCACTACGCATGCACATGTTACCTCCGGCACGTCGGAACGAGTCCAGCACGCGCTCTTCAATTTCCTCTATGTCCTTCTTCTTCACGAGCCATATTTCCTCTGATCCTCGTGTAAAGTAGCTGGAGCCTTTGCTGACGGAGTACTTCTCTTTATTTTTAACCTTACATTTAAAACTATTTTGAGTATTTACATCGTCGGCTTTGGGACGGGCGGTGTCGGGGGACGCCACGTTGCGGAACGCTGTTCCGTGTGACGGGAACTGATCTGGCAGTTTAGTTCCGAGGCTGGGGGAGCGTATGGTCACATCGATGGGAGACGGCATCGGCTTGAATTCAGGCTTTATTATCTTTTGAGGTTCCGGCTTTTGTATTTTCTCATCCTCGTTACGTTGCCACTTCATAGCAGTTGAACTCACCAAACCTTTAGTTACGAGACGTTCTTGTGTGTCTGTGTTTTGCACAGGAGGCTCAGGGGCTTTGTCTGTGTTGCCTATATCGAAGAAAACATGATCTTTAAAAGGCGTGGCTGGCGGTGGCAAGTCTTCTTTACTATCGGAGCCAATCCGTTCAGTGCGAGAACGACCACGAACCGAGCCCGGCCGGGACAGTCTGCCTGCATTGACATTTGCATCTTCTGCGGCTTTTTCAAACTTCCTTATCTTATCTCCCACGCCATTAGATTCCCCAACCTTGGCAGTCTTATCTCCATTTTCTGTTTCCTCAGTTTTACTGCCAGCATTGGTATCATTATTATCTGCAATACTATCTGAAATATCATTAGTTGGAGTTAACGAAAGCTTTTCCAATTTAATAGGTGCTTCTTTAGCTAATATGGCTTCTTTTTTTTTACTTGCAAGGATATTTTCGTCAGTTTTCGAATCCACTCTATTAAATTTAAATATATTAACGGGTGGAGATGTTACACCTTTGTTAAAAGGCGGTGAAACGATATCGCTCTTACTTTGCGTAGGAGAATCTCTACTCGACGGCGGCGAAAATACTTTCTTCAATGGCGGAGATACGACTTTACCAACAGGCGGCGACGTAACCTCATTTTTCTGCACTTGTTTTATATCATTTCTAAACGGTGGAATGTGGCTTAATTTACCCACAACCACTTCCTTCTTAGGCGGAGACGCCACTACCACATCCGGTGGGGACGGCGTCTTGACCGACGCACTAGAAACCGAACCATCTTTCGAGTTCTCTTTGATCAAACTACTTTTCCTCGGGGGTGCGACGAGCGCGGACGCTTTGGGCGGACTAGCTTTAATAGCTTTCGCTTTCTGCGCTTCAATATCCTTACTTAAAAATGAAGAATTTCTCACGTAACACTCATCTTGCGTCATATCATTCTTAGTGGCCGGTGTGTGCTTGATCTCTATGTGATTACCGTCCGGGGGGTGTTTGGTCTCGGGGGGCGGGGGGTGTTGGGGGTGCTGGGGGTCGCGCGGCGGGCGCGGGGAGGCGTTGCGTCACGCGCGGGAGTCGGTGGGCCACTCCTCGTCGTAGTCGGAGTCGGAGTCGTTGCCGGAGCTGGTGTCGCTCTGCTCGACGGCGACGCGGCGCGCCAGGATGGACGCCACGTCGAGGAACGCGGGCACGCCTCGGAGGGTGTCGTACTTGCCGGTGGATTCTTCGCTTCGCTTCTCTACTTTGCGGAGTTTTATGCCTGGAAAATTATATTTCAAATATTTTCTTTAGAAATAAATATGACTACAGTCTTCGCTATGTAATAATTGTTTTAAAAGCTTTAGACACGTTTCCTACGCATTGGTGAATAGTTTTTAGTAATTTTACTTTTTTCATGTAATTGTGAGAATTTAATATTCTTTTTTTGAGACTTGTCGTGGCGCAGACGCACAGCGTGTGACTGTAACCGACAGGTTGAGGGTTCGATCCCCACTCGAGAAAATGAAATATTTAATATTTTCAATTTATATATTAAATGTTTTCATTTCTTAGCTCTGGTTACAGGGCAAAAGCGCGGTGTTGAGTTCCGCCACTCAACACGCAATGCCTCAAATTCGACGGAAAGTGGGAAACGGAAGTAGAACGGAGTGCCTTACTAGGTTCCCAAGTTCTCTCTGCCTACCCTGCTATGTGTGTGATAAAGCGTGAAACAGAGGAGTAGAGTAATATTCTTTTATTTACATTTTTTTGTTTTAACAGATTAGTTTATCATTTTATTTTAAAGATCCAAATTCAAATCTTTTATTTAATATAAGAATTTCTAATATCATAACTTACAAGCTTAATTTTTTTGTAACAAACAATTTATCACTGGTTCACTAAAGTTACTGAAGAACAGAAAACTCAGCAGAATATTTTCAAGTTAATTAATATATTAAAAAAATATATATAAATAAATAAAAATAATTCATAATAATTTAAAAAAAGCAGCGTTATACTTAATAGAATATCAAAGAGAACTATGTCGAAAGTTTGTAACGTTTACTCCAACATTTTTAGCATTTTTATTATTTTTTTAATTATATTTTACATCCAATTAACGATAAACAATTACCTTCACGTATAGCCTTCAACAGATCGGATCTTGGATCAGGCGCTGGATCAGCCGCTGGACGAGGGGGCTTCAGAGCAGAGGCCCCTCTTAGTAAGGAGGCCGGTGACGGAGGCCTAGGACGCTCTTCTTCGGGTGGCGGAGGCGCGGGGGGCGCTGGGGGCGGCGTCGGAGCACGAGGGGGTAGATCCTCGTTTGACATCATACCTGGTAATATTTATTATATTGTAAGTATTCATTCATTTAGTCATATGTGGCTATAAGCCTATCCTATATCACATATATAACAAGATAGATGAGAATATAGTGATATGCTATTGCTTACCTCACACATCTTCAATTTTGGAGATTATTATGTGTTGTTCTACGGTTGTTGATATTAAAGGCAGGAAATGAAAACCATTTAAACCCTTAACTGGATATCAAACCCACAATCCTTAACCACATTTACAGTTGCATGTATTGCAGCTGCGCAACGACAACCTCAACTTTTACTTTATTCATACAAACTAACCTAAACTTACTCTATCAAAATAATTCAACATGGCTGGATGTCTGCATGTCATTTATAGTGTTTTTAAGGAAAAGTCATTTTAGTTTTTGCTTTTTTTAAATACACGTACCACGTCTTTCAAGTCAATCGGTCCACCACTGTACTGTACTCATTATATCTGATATAGAAGCCTGTTGTGGGACAAGGGTCACAAGCGTAAGTCCACTCGAGTGAATGAAATATTTAACATTTTAATTTTTCTCGCTCTGGTATCAATGTTAAGGTTGGTCATAAAGTCTACTTAACACGTAAGGCCTGAAAATCATCAGAAAATGAGAACAGAGTGACGTAACACTGGGTTATCAAATTCCCTCTGCCTACCTCCGTATGTGCGGGATACAACAAGAAGCTAAAACATATTATACCTATATTACTTTAATGTTAAAATGATATTTTTCTAATTAATGCATTTTTCTAATCAATTAGTAATTTGAAATTTCCCACTTAGAAAGTATTAATTATAATCTCATTTTTATAGCAAGACAAAGCACAGTGTTAAGTACCATCACTCAACAAGCAACCTGTCTGAATTTAAGGAAAGTAGGTGAAAGTTTGCAAAACAAAAATTTGTGAAGCAAAACTCTAATAAAATTGTAAATTTTAGTCTTCTCTATTGTTGAACATTGTATTATGGCCACTTATTTCAGTAGATACTTCCGGAATTCACGGTTGCATATAACGTCATTTTACATATTTTATCTACTATATATGAAATACATATTTTAAAATTTGCAATAAATATTTATCTTTAAAACTACACTTTCTTAAGTGCGTTTCTAAGTATAAATTATAAATTACCAATAACAGCGTGCATCTGGTCGAGATGTGCGTCGAGTGCAGTGCGATGCGGGGGCGAAGCGCCATTGAGGATCGGCGGTGGAGACACGCTTTCAGGCGGTGGCGGCGGCGGTGGGAGGGCAGATCTGAAATAATGAATATATTTTGATATATACTTAATATTTTAAATAAAATTTTAACAAATTATTAAACTCAAATTTACTTTGAAGCCCGTCGTGGTGCGGGGCCCAAACGTCTAACTGTAACTATCGGTTCGATCTCAATTCATAAAATAGAAATATTTAATATTTTTAAATGGATTAGTCAATATTTTCATTTCTTTCGCTTTGATAACAAGGCCAGGCGCGGCGTTGGTTTGGGTTGTGGGTTCAATGCCAATTTGGGGTACTTAATAATTTTCATTTCTCCATTCAAAAAAGGCACCTCATAAGCTATTCTAATTTAACACGCATGATACAAAATTCGGACAAAAAATCCTAAACGTTTTGAGAAGTTTCTAAATTCCTTCGGCCTACCTTTTTTAATTTGAGATACAGCGTGAAGCTACAAAAGTAACACTCTAACCTAGTAGGCGTGTGATGGGGCGGCGTGTCAGGCTGCAGCGGCGCTGGGGGCGCGGGCGGAGGGATGGAGGGGCGGGCTCGACGAGGTGTCCCCGCGATACTTCCCCCGTAGATGGGCTCCACTGGACCGTATGGGCTTTCTTCTCCCATTACTATAATAGAATTGATGTTAGGTTATTAACAATTTCAGAAATATAGGCAAATGTACTTTAATATATAAAATAAATTTGAATAGACATATTTTTACAAACTACCTACATACATTTAGTGATTTAGTGAAAACACCTCATTCTTTATGTACCGCTGACATATCTCCAATTGTCTTATAAGCCAAAACAAGTATAATAAATTGTAAGACGAGAGGTACATTTATTATACTACAACCTTGTATCAAGAGCATTAAAACATTTCAATAAAAAATAAAATAAACACCAACTTAAAAAAGCGAATAATACAAGAATTTAATTAATACATTACCATGCCCATTGCCAGTAAGTCTAGTAGTTCTGTTCTGCTGGTTTTCTATTTCTATAGAGTTGGGTCTGGCGGGTTGGGAAGATGGCGGCCTGTTTTGAGAAGCTCTGTAGCCACCGTCGGTCACCGTCGTTGCTGTAATCATACATTAATTATCAAAGCCTATCGTGGCGAAGGGGCACAATAGTGTGACTGTAAGCCGAGGTTGTAGGTTCGATCCCCACTCGAGGAAGTAAAATATTTAATATTTTAAAGTAGTAAAGTAGTGCCGAGTATCTCAAATTCTGCGGAAAGTGGGGAAAGGAATAAAGTGTCTTAATAGTAGGTTCCTAAGGTCCCCCTTCCTACCCTAAAAAAAAACTAATAAAAAATATGCGATACTTAATATTTTAAGATTTTATTGTAATGTTAGTTTGATAGAAGAACATTTAAAGGAATGTATGTGCAAACAAAAACAGGCAGAAACGTATTTTTTTTCATACATTAGCATTGAGTACAATGCAAGCGTGAATATAAATTAATATTATCATATAGCAATCTGCATTGTGTATAAATGTAGTTATTGTGACATCAAGAAAATATATTTATCAGATGTAACAAACATGTCTTTGACATAAATCTCCACCATGACTTTAGACTATTCTTATTGCCGCTAAAGTTACTAAACTGTTGGGTACTTGTAAATTATATTACAATTGTATGTGTTATCCACTGATATTTACTTTTGGTGATGATAAATTATTATTAATACTTTTTACTTTTTCTTTTTTTAAAGTATTATTCCAAACTTAGGACAGATAATACTACAAGCCGATCTTGGATGGTTTCCAGTGCAGGTTCAAATTCTGCTACATTCGAAATTTTTATACGCTTTTAAATCTAAATTTAGTATTATTATCATTTCTTACCATTATCAAAGAATTTGTATTACATACTCTACTACTCATAACTTTTTAGTATTTTATTTATTGTTAGTGATTTGGAGTTCCACTCTTCAACACTATATCTAAAAATTGAGTAAAGTAGGAGCAGAAATGACATAACATTAGCACCATCCTTCTATATACATTAAATAGGTAAAACTAAATAAAAAATAAAATAAAATATATACTAACTCTGGTACATTGGATCAGGACGGTACTGTTCAATATTGTACCGTCGCAGCTGATTGGGCGCCATTATATGTTCACCGCGGGTAACCACTTCTGCTTTCTGCCTGTCCCGGGTGGAATGTGGCACTCTGACTCGCCTTGTACCGCGACCATCTGCACCACCACTGCGGGGTTGGCGGACCTGCAGAAAGACAATTAAACAGTTATGGGTAAAATTCAATAATTCTTGGGTTAATAAAATATGTATTGATTAATTTGCGTGGTGTTTAGAGAAGAATTGTATAGAGTTATGACTATGACACAAAAAGCAAAACATCTTTTAAATAGCCACAAAACATATCCCAGTGACAATGATCAAAAGTTATATGTACACACTGTGGTCACGTTTGAGATACAGTTGTTTTAAAGTCTTTAAGGTTGATTTAACCTTTATGTTGGTATGCGCGCGCATTGCTGAGCATAAAGAGATCAATTCATCAACAATTTCTTAGTTGTTATTTAATAAATTCTAGCACAAAATCTACTTAGTTATTGTAAATAACTACAGATAATCTTGTTTCAAATTTGCCAGTTAAGCACTTATCACTTAGCCAATGAAAAATAAAATGATAATAAAAATACAATTATATAATAGATGTAAACAAATATACAGAAAAAAGACACTCGCCTTCTTCCCCCTATCATGCTGAATCCTCTCAGTATCCT
This sequence comes from Eueides isabella, assembly GCA_019049475.1. Classification (NCBI taxonomy): domain Eukaryota; kingdom Metazoa; phylum Arthropoda; class Insecta; order Lepidoptera; family Nymphalidae; genus Eueides; species Eueides isabella. The sequence goes on along the minus strand of CM032399.1, from coordinate 3,423,426 downwards.
GCAGCATCTCCCGACGCCACAGCTCGAAGAAGTAATCCGGATCGGTATAGAACTTTCTCGCATCCCTTCCATCATCTCTAAATTCATTTAGTTTCTCCAATGGCGGCGGTCGGTCACATCGGGCGTACGTCGCGAGCATGGCAGAGGGCATCGTCGTACGCGAGAACAACTGTTGCTGGAACGTTCTGGACGAACGGAAAGCTTTCCGCATTTGTATGTCTTGGAGAGACACTGGAATGGATGGAGGGAAAATTAAATATATAATATAATCAATATGTTCCTTTCAGTTTAATAAAAACCGTCCTTAGAAAAAATGAGAACGGTTGGGAGCATATAATAACATAAAACACAAAAAAAAAAAAATTGCATAAGTTATACATATAAAAAAGTAATATTTTGATCAAAACGACACGTAAATTACTTGAAGAGTAAATGCGTCTGATATCCTTTTACACATAAACTAAAAAGTATTACAGAAGGGACAATAACAAACATTCTTACCTTCCTCAACTCCAGAATCCAGCTGAGTAACTTTAATAGCAAGCCTGTCTATCCTGGCCTGCAGTACATTAGTTCGTTCCGCTAAGCCCGTCGCTTCCCGCGTCAGCTCACCAAACATGTCCTCCGCATGTTTGGATAACGATGACAATTGCCTGTAATGTACAGAAAAAATATTATTTTTTTTATATCTCGTTCGTTCGTTAGTACAATTTTGTTTGTGTTTTATTTAATTTGTCTATATTACACAGTTTGGAAATTTAAAAAGACCATAATATACAATTTCTATCAAATTTCAATACATTTTTGAAAGTTCAGCCAGAATGACGTGGGTATCAAAACTTGTCTTTGTCCTTTTTCGACTTTATTTCTAAACGTCCATATTTATTTTTGTGATATAAAGGAAGATTTTTTTCTTTTCTGTCTATAAAAGAATTTAAAAAATCGCTTCAGTTATTAGACGCATCTAAAGAACTAAAGAAATGTATAGTAACATTATACTCTAAATTAGACTACATCTAAGTAAGTTACTAAAGGAAATAAAAGAAAAAATCATAATATCATCTTGTTAAGAGATAATCAGTGCCGTCTGTATGCGGCACAACTGCGCAATATGCTGTGACCTGGCGGGAATGCAAGCTGTATAGTACAATATTGACGTTTCTTTATCTAACAGTTAATTGCAATAAAACCATGATAAAAGTTTAAAAAACATAAAATTCAACACTCTTTGTATCACTTAAATATCAAATGACCGATAAAATTAGTCGGCATTAGCTAATTTTTTACAAGGTACTAAAGAAAATGACAAACCCACTTTAAATTTTAATAAATATATTCCAAATGAAAAGATCCAAGAAATTATTTTACGATTATTAAATTATATAGAAATATTATATCACCCACTCTATACCACAAGATTATTTGATTTAAATTGAAAATAAAATGGAATTAGAGAAAATCAAATGAGATTTTATATAATATCAGTATATTTTTTCATTTTCAATATAAAATTTATTTTCAATAATATGCAAATAATTGAACACAATTGAAATGGAGTTCACGTTTCTGTTATTAAACATCCCTTCACTTTGCATTCTTGCTCATTGCGTTTCAAGTTTCTCTTTTTAATACAAAATCATAATATTTATAATACTTTGCTTTATTTTTTTATTATAATAAATTTTTTGGTCGATATCTGGAGGCATCATGTGTTGAGTGACGGAACTGTACGCCACGTTTTACCAGAGCGATGACAAGAAAATATTAAATATTAGATTTCCACCAGTATGAATTGAACCGAAAACCTATCGCACGTTTTCACAACTAATGGACTCCTGGCGTATAGTGAACATTAAATATACTATAACAAATATATATTATAACAAATAATTCGGTGGCGCACGGGCACAAGCGTGTGGCTGTAAAGGAGACAGGTTGTAGGTTCGATCCCCACTCGAGGAAATGAAATATATAATATCTATTTACATTTCTTCGCTCTGGAAACAAGGCAAAGCGCGACGCAATGCCTTAATGTCGGCAGAAAGTGGAGAACGCAACGTAGTATCATAACACTAGGTTCCCAAGTTCCTTCTGCCCACCCTGCCATGTGCGGGATACAGCATCAAGCTAAGTTAAAAAAAGTAAATAGAAGTCTATATTACAGAGATAATTTGGAGCTAATCGCGCATCAACATGGAGGATGACGGGTCGCAATGTTTGATTAAGAGGTCCATTACCTGACAGTGTTAGCGAGTGTTCCGTTAGTAACGGCCTCGAGTTCAGAGGGCACGGTGAGGCGTTCGGGCACGGTGCCGCGCGACACGTGCACCGGCTCCACGCAACGCTTGGGCAGCGGCATGGCTGCACCTTGCTGCCGGCTACCTTCTGCACATCACTGTTGATACAATATTTATATTAAATCAATAAAAGGGAAAGAACAAATGAGCTTTGCACGAGCACGATGATTTTTTATTCAAAATTGCGATCTACAAACCAGGTTTTACCAGGAGAGCGTTAGGAACGTAGTGATAAATATCGTTAAATGGAATGGTCCCTTCTATATATAATGCTCGAAATATGAAAAAAAAAAAACAATATATAACCGACCCAGTTTCTTTATGAACGTACATTTACGCTAATTAAACTAAATATTTTGTGAATTTGTGTGACATTATGATAAGACAACAAAAAATAACATTTAATCAATGTTTCCTTTCCACTTCGATTCGACATACGGACCATTATCTATATTTACTATAGATATATAGATTATAATGAGTAATAAGATTTGTACATTAGTCGACCACTGAACTGAGCCTTCGACAGAACGCATTACGCCATAATGCTACGAACAGTTATATCATATAGGCAAAAACAGTGTACCTACAAATGTGTCTTGTATGTCTAAGTTCCGACATTCCACTTTAGAGACCATGAGAGGATAGGGGTTTGTTTTAGGGAATAGTCGCAATCAATATCTTAATAAAGATCGACGTGACAGTTCAATACGAACAGCTCATAAGCTCATGTTTATTTCAGTTCTTTTTAGCTTTAAGCTTTCCAACACAGGGAAAGCAGTAAGAACTAGGAAACCTAGTGTAAAGACACTCCCTTCTGTTTCCCACATTCCGCCAAATTTTAAGCATTGCGTGTTTAGTAGTGAAATTCACTGAACACCGCGCTTTGCCTTGTTTCCAGAGCGAAGGAATCAAAACATTAAATATTTAAATTAAAAAAAATCCCTACTCCTCCCTTACTTCCCAGTTACACCCCGACTAGCTAATTCTAGATTAACGTAAGAATAGCGTTGTATTAATGACGACATTAATAAACTCGCAGTAAGTTCGGAGTAGCAATACAATCCTTACACCGAGATTAAGATGTATGTAATGGCAACCCACGGATTTTAAAAGTAAAAAGAATGAACTAAATGTAATTATGGATATTTTAGACAGTGACAGCTAGATGCATGTCAACATATTTGACAATTGTTGTGGATTTAGGCTGTCAAGAATTAAGAAAACTCGGTGTTCGTGGTAATTTCAAAAAGTTTCTGAAAGTTGTGAGTTTTGTTTTGTGATATTTGGTAAATTTTTAATAAGAAATAATTTAACAATGTTTAAGAGCCAAAAAGAAAAACGCAATCGTTCCATTAACTGGGATGAAGAAGAAAAGGTAAATTAAAAACTTGTGATACTAATTTCATCTTTGATTTATTTATTGGTAGAGATTATTTTTGATATTGGTTTACTGTTACAGGAATTACTTCGATCGGTGCTGAAGGAGTATGCTCCAATTATAGAAAATAAATGCTTGGATAATAATACTAACAAATCAAAAATTAAAGCTTGGGAAGAAGTTCACAAACAGTAAGTACAATTATGATTTTTGATATATGGAATACCTATTAATACATTTACTAAATTACCTAATCATATGGCTAGGTTAATCATCTTTTCATACTAATCATCTTTACATAAACAGATTTAATGAATTAAATCAACGATCACGCTCACTAAATCAATTAAAGATTCAGTGGAAGACGATGAAAATAAATGCCCGAAAAATATTTAGTTCTTTTAAAAAAGATATCAGTAAAACTGGTGGTGGTGGGAAACCTACATCACCCAGTCAGGAAGAAATTAAAATAATTGATTTACTGAATCCTGCAGAGTTGTTACAGGATGAAAATATATATGATTCAGATGGAACTGTATGTATATTTCCTGACCAATTTGGTTGTATATGTTACCATAATGTATTTATAGAGTAGTATTAATAGAGAGTAATGTATTAATAGAGTATAGCAGTGTAGCTAACCAGTTAAATACCTACTTTTATACTTCTAAACTGCAAATATAAGCAAATTGATAATATATTTTGTCTTGCAGATTGTCACCCCGCTAACGAGTAAAGGAGAAATGGAAACTGACACGGAATCATTTACCTACACATTACAGGTTAGTTGATAGTCATTTGTAATAAAATTAATATTCTGTTTAGTATGAGTAATACTATAAAACATTTTTACTTTTTATTTTCTGCTTTGTTTTAGAAAAGTGATATACTTGTTCCACTTGATTTATTTGGTAATGAAAAGACAAAGTTGGAAGGTCAGGGAACAGATGTAAGTTATTATAATCATCTTCTTATCATCGCTATTATTACCTTTCTTAAAAAGTGTTACTAAAGAAAAGGTGTTTGAATGAATAACACATTTTTTCATGGTGTATGTATATGTGAATATTGGACCTGGGTAGATCTTAAACTGCGACCAGAACGACCAGAAGCCAGCCATGATCTCTCACTAAGTGGTAAACCTCTTTGTTCAACAGTGGAATCAGGATGATATAATTAATGCCAATAATAATGCTTTACTAAATCACTTGTAATGTACACAAGTGATTTAGTAAAGCATTAAATATGATGCATAACATGAACATTTTACATAGATTTCCCAAGAAAACATGACTGACACTGAAACACCAGTAAAAAGAAATACAGAAGCATTGGCAGCAAAAAATGTATGCAAAAATTGTACCTTATTTTATTTTTTACTGTGAAACTATGCAGATTTAAAAATAATTCTGATATTATTTCTATTTTACAGATATTTAAACCAAAAAAGGTGTATAAAAATTGTTCTAAGGCAAATAAGGTAATTTACTTGATATTCACCATAAATACTTATACTTATACTAAAGGATCATCACTGATGATTTTCATCCACCTAAGACTTATATACATTTTCATAATCAAATAAATTATATTGTCAATTTATTTTTTCTAGAGCAATGACTATGTAACCAGCATGTTGGAATATTCAAAAAAGTTAAAAGATAGTGAACACCAGAGACGGTTGGACATAATGGAAGCTGAGCACAAAATTCATATGGATATTCAAAATGAAAAATTTAAATGTGTATTGTTAGAGAAAGAAATTTTAGAAATAAGAAAAGTTAGAGAAGCTCGTATTTAAAGTTATAAGGCTATAATTAATTAAAATAAATTTTTATACTTATTTATGTTTTATTTATAAAATAAGATATACTATTAAATTGCTAAAAATTTTCACTTATAAATGCTGTTCTTGCTGCATTTCCTCTTGTTGAAATGTTTTCTGCTTGTGTAACTGGAACATTACTAGATTGAGCTTCTGGGACCATATCTTCTTTTTGCAAGGCAATATTGTGCAATATTGCCAAAGCAATAATATATATCTTGGTATTTTCCAATTTAGTTGTAAAACCTCTTAGGAGACACCGAAATCGTTGCTTCCATACACCAAAACATCGTTCCACTGTGTTACGAGTTTGGATATGGGCTCTGTTATACCTTTCTTCCTTAACTGATGTGGTATGCAACAATGGAGTAAAAAGATAGGGAGTACAGGCATAACCAGAGTCTCCTAATAGTCGTCCCTTAAATTCCCCTCTCTCAAACCTTTGTTTCAATCGAGACTCATTGAATATCCTAGAATCGTGTGTGCTGCCTCGCCAGTGTGCCACTATATCCATGATTTGTAGATTTGCATTTGAGACAACCTACAAAAAGAGATAATTGATTACATTGACATAAGTTTTTAATAGCATATGAATATATGTAAATACAATAATTATTGTTCAATTTTTAATGTGAAATAAAACTGAAAACTTACTTGAACATTTAATGAACTGTATCCTTTTCTATTAATATAATACTGTCCAACATCTCCGGCTACTTTTGGAACACGAATGTGGGTACAGTCAATTGTTCCTATGACTTGTCTAAAGCCACAAATTGCATAAAAACTAGCAATTACTCTGTTTTGTTCTTGGTTACTTATTGGCATTTTTATCCATTGACCCCTGTGTTTGACTATTGCTAATGCAACTTGTTTACACACAAGAGATACCGTAGGCTGACTGAATCCACTCAGATCTCCTGCATCATCTTGAATCTGTAAAATTCAGTAGAGAAATTTAAAACTTTCTAGATTATACACTATTCAACAATATAGGTACCTAACTAAATATTTATTTAATAGTAGTAATCAGCCAAAACACAATGTTTTCAGATTGTAGGTAGCTATACCTACCTATATAGAACTTGCTTGTACTTATACTTATATCTACATAGGTAGGTAAATAATATAGGTACAATGACTTAATTTACAGTAGATACTATAAATTACTGTAGATTATGCTAAGTAGGTAACTAAATAGTTTATTTACCTCTCCACGAGCCCAGGTCCTTATCGCAGTTAGAACTTTCAAATGAGGAGGTATAAAGCCACCTCTTGCGTCGCCGGCCAAGTCATTTTGCACCATTTGGATAATAAAATAAACAGTTGACCGTGTAAAACGGTATTTGCTTTTAAACTCATCATCTCGCAGGTCTTCAAATGGATTACTGCGTACTTTGTACAATTTTACACGTCTCAATAATAGAGACCTCTCTTCGATTTCTTCTATCATTTCCAAATCATTAACGAAATAGTCTATATCCATTATAATGCACGAAACTTATGAACCTATTTATTAAATCACTAAACAATATATTACCACACGAACAAACATCAAACTATATAATTTTAAGGTTATGTTTTGTAACAAACACTGCTATGCCACAGTATACTGATTAGTGTCTATGCATACTCAGACGTTAAACCATGTAGCTCCTAGGAATAAGTTAAAATCCGAGAGTAGATTCGGATTAGATAATTACATCCTTACTCCGGGTTTATTAATGTGTTAGTTACCTAATCTAAGCGTAAGTCTTGGAGTAAATTTAATCTGACACTAGTCAAAGTTTATAAATAACACTGTAGATATTTAAATTAAATATATTATATATTTCATTTCCTCGAACCCACAACCAGTCGCACTTTCAGTCACACGCTTGGCCCCTGTGCTATGACAGGTGCTATACAGGCCTGTGCTACGCAATACTGCTGACTGCTATGTCACTGGCGTAGTAGGTGGATATAATTTGAAAAATGCTTTAGCATAAATGACATATTTTTAGCGCTTCCTACAGATTTCAAGAATTATCACATAATTATCTTTATCACTCGAAACGATACATGAACCTCCATCATCATCAAACGCAAAAAACACTTTGAAGATTAGAGTCTGTCCTATTATATTGAAATAACAATAAAATTATTCACACAAGACAAATATAAAAAGAAGAACGCGCCATAACATTTTTACCGGTAAATCGCAGGCATTATCCGTAAAATATCTCCCTTAATGTGTCTGGGACCGTATAATTATAGTTTCCGTCCTGCCGGAACCAACGTTCACTGAGGTAGTGAATTAGCATAAGATACTCGTAAACACTAATCCGTTAATTGCTCCTGCTACTTTGTAAAGATATGTATGCAACATGCCTCGTCGTTGGTTAATTGAAATAATTGTAAGGTACGTTTCACAATTTTCTACACTGAATTACCTGACGCAAGTATTAATATTGCAAAAACATGTAAGGATATATATAATTCGTTGTTTTTATTGTAATATAGGTCACAGAAGTTATAATTTAACAATCAAAGCTGGAATTTAGTAAATATCTATACTTGTAATTAATCTATAACTGACCATTGTCTGTACATGGAAGATATATTAAAAAGAATCTTATAAGGGACGTTTTTGTTAATGTGAATTGCCCAAAACAGCGAATAAACAAAAAGTTTATTCGCTGTAATAAGAAGTGATATTGTAATAATATAATAAGAACCAGAAAGTGATTGAGATTAGTAAATAAAATAAATATTACTAAAGCGGGTAAAATCGCAGGCGACTCGCTAGTTATAAACAAATTTGATAAAAACCGATGATATAAGGAAAATATAAAAATAAAACTGTCGCGATAGATTAAAAGTCAACAATTTCCTTTGCTAAGTAAATTTAATAATTCACGCTTGACGATTTCCCGGCTCGGCCACTTTCCGTCATAGTTCCTAGCAATTTAGTAATTTACCCGCTCCAAACCACTATGTTCAGTGCGCGTGAAATGTGCATGCCACGTGGAAGTAAAAAATAACATGCAAATTAGTGAAGTCTTCCTATTTCTGTCACAGATATGTATTACTGAATATTAATTTTACTAGTGTAGTTTAAATTTTATGTTATTTTGCAATTTGTTTAAAAGGAAGCAAGCAGCATAGAGTACATAATGTAGTAAATTCATATTTTTAGCTTTACGCTGTATCTCACATAGGCCTTTCCAATTAACCGTTGGAAAGTGGAAAAGTGGAAAAAATATATTTTCTATTGAATTCGTAGGTACGTGTTGCATTAAAAATGTAGGTAACAAATGCAGAGGATCGTTTGTGAAAGACTGTCGTGTGCTCCACTTCAGGTCCAGTAACCTAGTTTAAACTTTTCAAAAACATTAAGAATTTTTGCTAAACTATTTAAACATATTTTCTATAAATATATATTCTATTTTAATAAATAAAAACGAGACTGTAACATTCTTTAAAAGAAACCCAAAACATGATAAAATAGAAAGCTTAATAAAGTATTATAGCATCACAACATTATATAAATTAGTACAAAATGCGCATTAATTTACGCTTGATAAATTAACACTGAATAAATAAGAAAGTAATATCATATATAATGAGTGGACAGTTTTGGAAAATAAAATGATATAACATCGTTTTCTAATGATGCTTCGTAATTTTCCCTTATTTAAGTAACGATTAATACGCAGCGGTTTATAAAAAAATAAGGAATACCTATTTAAAGATAGAGGCCTGTTATGGCACAGAGACACAAACATGTTTTGCGTTCGATCTGGAGTATTTAATATTTTAATTATGTCGCTCTGGTAACAAGGCAAAGCGCGGCGTCGAGTTTCGCTTTCATTTAACCCGCAAAACCTCCGTATTCCATTCAGAAAGTGGAGAACGGTGGTGGAGACTTTTAACATTGGATAAAAACAATATGTTTAGGAATTTTAACTATCTTCCAATTGAATGTTAATGCATAAAGTAAATAGTAATAAATAAACGTCCATTTTTAATTCCAGTTGACTCAGTCTGGGCTACATCATTTTAAAATTTCACGACTTCAATGAATATGTTGGATCTGTTGTGAATCTCAACGGACTTTAATTTATAATGCATTCAAAGGTAGCCGAAATTAAGATCTTGAACATATTGACTTCTGTGGTGATGATAAATATTTCACTTGCTCTTTGAATTATATATTTAGATATTAGAATAAATATATTTTTCAATTTTGCAAAGGAGGCATCAAAATATATTTTCAGTTGTCTGTCTCTCGTGTTTAAAACGTATTTTATGAAAGGTAATTCCATTTTCACATTCACTATTTTTTATTTAGTTGAAATAATTAAAAAAAAATACTATAAATCCTGATTTTTCCTATATATTTGGGAAAAAATATATAATATTCATTGAATACACGATATTTAATTAATTTCAAATACATCTACATAATGTGTTTATTACACCAAACATAAGCTGTCATTATTGACTAATTAAGGATAAGTTGTAATATACTACTACTAAGGTAGTTTATAATGTATTTTCATTGAATAAAGTAAATGAGATTATTACATAAACCAAAACATAATGTTAAACATGGACAAGAGAAGAAATAGGTAAAATAAATAATATAAATTGAATAAAAAAATATAGCTTGAGGCCTGTCGTGGTGCAGCGGCACAAGCGAGTGACTGTCACCGACAAGTTGTGGGTTCGATCCTCGCTTGAGGAAATGAAATATTTAATATTTACAATTTAAATATTTAACGTTTTCATTTTTTCGCTCTGGTATAAGGCAAAACGCGGCGTTGAGTTCTGCTTCTCAACACGCAATACCTCAATTCGGCGGAAAGTGGGAAACGGAAGTGGAACGGAGTGTTTGAACACCAGGTTCCCAAGTTCCGTGGCAGGGTAAGCAGAGGCTTACCCTGCCATGTGCGGGATACAGCGACTAGCTGAGCGAGTAAAAAAATATATTTTTCTGTACATTAATATCATAGATGATTAATTTTTACAAAATAAATTCTTTATATAAAGTGAAAAGCTCAAGTATAATAATAATACTGCTAGACCGTCTCACAAGAGAAAACCTGTTTCACAGCAGTATGATTAGATTATAGCCGATCTACCTGAGCGTAATGGCTAGTCTCCAAAGTAAGGCTTAATCAATCAAATTGAATATGTAATTTCGTTTCTGCTCATATATAATAGACGAAATCTAGAAGTATACGTAATTTGGATATTTTTTCTTTTTATTTTCTTAATATTTTAACATAGAGTAATATTAAAACGTTCAACGCTGGCATCGTGCTATTGATATGCAATAATGGTAGCGAGTCAAACTCGGGGGAATCAATACAGTAAAGTAATTTTCATAGTAAGACAAATATTTTCTAAAAAATTTACTTATAAATATTAATAATCTTTTCTCTGCATGTTTTCCGCAAAATTATGAATAGATGTTAGAAAATTGTACTGCCCTATATAAATCTAAGTGTAAAACATAACATCGCCAGTAATGTGTATGTTATGAAATAGTACTTACATTATTTATAATTAGAACTTACGTAAATAGTATAAAACAAAGTTATAAAAACTCGTTTGATGAAACAGTATTTACAAAGTTATTTTTATGCAACACGAAGCGGTCTCATCCTGTGCTCGATAAGATTATCCTGTATATAACAGCAATGTACACGTATGTTGAAAACTGAAGAATAATATTTTTTGTAGTGTAATTAGTATAAATTTTAGTCTGTATTTTTCCAAATATATTAATTTTATAAAAATGTTTGCTTTCATATAAAAACAAATATATTTATAGTTTGAAAACGTTAATAATGTTTCATTTGCCATACATAAAATATCCCAATGCTCGTAGTAGAATAATCATATAAAGGTTTATGCGATATGTCAAGGTTCCTAAAACGATCGCTTTCAAAAGTAACTTACTTACAGCCATGACACTTTATATTTGTTTGTATGTAAATCAACGATGCAACTTTGTTTATCTGACATTATACTAACATAATGTTATATGAGTAGAGTGTAAATGACGGCATTAATTATTTAATATGATTTAAATAATTTAATAACACTTTTGTTATAAAATAATTAACGTCAATTATAAAATAATTGCTCTTTAAACATCAATAAATTAAGCACATGCCCCAACTGGTTCATGCGATTGTAGGAAAAAAATACAAATTTTTACAATTGCGTAAAAAGCATGTAGGCACTAGTAAGACGAATAATAAATAACCTTGTAATTTAATATTGCACAAAAGATTCAATTAGATCACGTTCCTTCTTGTGAAATAAGAAATATAGTAGTAATGTGGTTGATTGCTTTTTTGCTTAAAAATAATAAATTATGATGACAGAACACTTTGCTAATGTATGTAAAAACACACATACACAGGTTGATAAACACATTATCCACCATTTTGTGCAATCGGGAAGAAATATACATTAAGTTAGCTACAGACAAAATGTAAAAACAATTTAAACGTAACATTCATTTAATTATAGTTAATATAAATAGATATTTACATATGTAAAAGCAAAATTAACAAATAAAAAGAAAGTGTTTTCACCCACATCCACAAATCATTACGAAATTTTACATATTTAATATCGTACCAAAATATCGTAGGCTTAACGCTATTTACATATTAATTTATGACCTATTTAGATTGATTATTAACTTATGACCTATTGAATTTCTTTTTTATATTGTAAAATCGACTAATACACATATATGATTCCGTGACCAAGTCTAGGTTTCTTAAAAGCAGCGATTACGTCAGATTTTACAAGCTCATACAGATAAGATTAATGTTGTGTCAAATGGTTTAACTTCACGACCTACAAACGCTTTACTTGTTAACAGACTGTACTTAAAGTCTTCCTTACTACACAAAAAATTACACAACAATATTTAAATAAATCAATAATTACCTAGGTTATTCATATCCTTGACTTTTTTTCGTTTCCGCTTATAAAACACTATACGTAGTTTTATTTTTATATTTATATCTTATATTTAAAATAATTTGCAATCAATACACACAATTATTTTGACCGTAAAATAACGCTTTAACTATGAATATATTAACAGGTTAGTTGTATATATATTAAGTAAGAGTGTAGATGATAAAGATTTATCATCTACACTCTTAGTCCCGTATTTCAGGAAAAAGGGGTAGGAGGATAACATAATGAAAACGTAAAAATAAGACACTTCTTTCCTCGTTTCCCGATCGTGTTGGATGTTGGACACACTGGGAGTTGAAAACCGGAACTCAACGCCGTTATAATGTAGATAAAAACAAGATTAAAAAATATTCAAACAGAAATATCTACTTCTACATAATTAATAACACATAAAATTTAATTAGGGCATTATCAGAATTACTTACATTTCACAGCCAATAGCAACGCGTGTGGGAGGAATAAATTTGACACATCCGTTGTGTTAACTCTTCATTCAATGTTCAATACTAAACACGTTATATTTAACTTGAACAATTGTTAACATATAGCTTCACCGATTTACTTAAAAGTAGTAGTTCACTTTATTATTCAAGAAAAATAACAGCTATATTAGCATTTCTGTAACTGTTGACCTAGAGTACTAAAAGTAGTACTTTTACAATAAAACAAACAATAACATTATGTAGAGGTCTGAGGCCTGACGTGGCGCAGCGGCACAGAGCTGTGACTGTAATCGACAGGTTGTGGGTTCGATTCCCACTCGAAGAAGTGAAATATTTAATGTTTTCAATTTAAATATTTATGTTTTAATTTCTTCGCTCTGGTAAAGTGGCAAAAACAAGGTGTTGAGTTCCGCCACTCAACTCGCAATGCCTCAAACTCGGCTGAAAGTGGGGAACGGAAGTGGAACGGAGTGTCTTAACACTAGGTCCCCAGTTCCTTCTGCTTACTCTGCCATGTGTGGGATACAGCGTGAAGCTGAGTAATGACATTGTATAAGTTAATTCACAATTAATATAATATGCCAATATTCATAGATATACAACACTCGTGATATAATACCATATCCAAGTTACATTAGGTACTAGAAAAAGCTGCCAGTATGTTAGGACTATATATGTAGGGACAATGTACATATTCTATGGTGGCATACTTTTTATATTTAAAATAAACGGGTTAAAACCCGATTACTGAAATGCCCTTTTTTCGTTTCATTTTTCACCATTCTCACGGGATATTTGTTTGGTGTAGTTAATGAGTTTATTTTTTTAATATATATTCAATGTAAAATAATTTAAATATTATTACTTTTTTAAGCATAGCAGTAGTATTATATTTAATAAGAAAAAAAAAACATTAAAGCTAAAAGCCCTTTCATTATGTGGGTCATTTTAACGCCTCTCGCTATCTCTTACGCGCTATCTACTGCAATCGTTGCAACTGTAATAACTTTCATTGCTTTCTTTCATTTCTATAGCTGAATGACCATTCTCACACTTTTTTATAATTTCCTATTATCTCCGAACAAATATAATCTTTCACTTCACACACAAATCTTCACTGGCTTTTAAATTTTTAATTGCTCGCTTATATAAATAAGCGTATTAAAGACAATAATACCTCGTAGTTTTGCCTAAAATGAAAAATGTTACACATACTGATAAAAAAAAAAAAAAACTCTGAGCGTTAGACTTGAGGATTACGGGCTACATTGATAAGTCTCGAAGAATCCAATTAACCCTATTCATTAGAACTATGTAGCAAGTGGAAGATCCTGAATATTTAACACGAATCCGAATGCTACAGTTTTCTTTGTGTTTCCGTATATAAAATTTATTTCTGTTCCGCTCACAATATACAAGTAGCTAATAAAAATTGTATTTCCAATAGTGATTCACTTTCAATGTGGCCCCTACTAACAATTTATGGTAATTAATTTTACTTACGAATTGTCAAACAACACGCAATGTATGAATAGGTAGGTGAGCGGCAATAGATCCATGTCTCGTACTTTTAATTGGCGAACCAATTTTATTCGACATGTTTTCTCTCGCATGCACGATATCACTTAACGCGTCAATATAGAGCAAACGATTCAATCAAATATTAAATTTTATTAATAACATATTTATTTGTGTACATATATAATATGTTATATTTTAAACATACTTTTATTTATTAATTAACTAAAGAGTATTTATGGCACTGATTATTAACAATTAATTGATAGATACAATGAATTTTTGTTAGCATGTGACTGTAAACGACATGTTGTGGGTTCGATCCCCACTCGAAGGATTGAAATATTTAATATTTTCAAATAAAATATTTTATATTTTCATTTCTTCTCACAAGGCAAAGCGCGGCGTTGAGTTTCGCCACTCAACACGCAAAGCGATGCGAATGTGACGGAAAGTGGGAAACAAAAGTGGAATGGAGTATCTTAACATTAGGTTCCCCAGTTCATTTGCCTACAGATAAAGTATGAAGCAAACAAGAAAAAACAATATTTATATTATATTTTGTAAATATAAATTAATAAAAATAATAAATGATTCAATATATTTATAATTCTTCTCTTATTTAAGCAAAAAAACTCAAATAAATTTTTGATTCAGATAAAAGTTTCAAATGATTATAATATTAATTAAAATTTTAAAATTTTTTCAGATCTCTATTTTAGAATATTTTGAAATAAGCCACCAGACTTTAGAATTTATACAAATTTTAATTTAAAAATACCAATTTACTTTACGGATTAAAAAAAACGCTTCTTTTAAATTCACCATTGTCAGTTCATTTTATTAAACTGGAGGGATGTAAATGAATAATGTAAATCTCTAAAGAAAGAAAAACAAAACTTTCATACAAAAGGGGGAATGAGGCTGATTTCTTTGACCTGGGACAATACTCAGTATCCTGTACTGTGTGGGAGGGACATTTGCATGATTCATAATAAGGTAATCTTTTAATTTTCCTTTAAATAAATAGACATATGAATTAAACTAAAGAAACACAAAATATGCCTCAATTTAACACTTCACATAGAAGTGTAGATGTAGGAAAACTAGTCTTCAAGCAGATATTGTGTGCCAAATGGAATAACTCATATGCTTAGTGAAAATAAATTAGATATAAACAATTACCAAAATAGGATCAACACACAACAGTTACTATTATATATATCCTTCCTTTACTATGGTCTTAAGGATATGGATTAAAATAGTCAGTTAAAAAAGGAGCACTATATGCATTTAAATAGAGGTAAAATTTCATTAAAATAATTGTACTTAACACATTTTGTTGGATTATTATGTACAAGCAAACACAAAACAAACAAAAAAAAACACATTAATGATTAATCATCAAGAATAACATGACTTATTAGGAACAGTTTTATGTATCTTACCTTAACAATTCCAAACAATATTACTCAATAAATTATTTCTAATTGGAGAGTATGTATTTAATACAATCATTTTAAAAGGAATATTAATAATAAGTTACTACATTTTCTTCATATTCAGCTCAGCTTCATGCTTTATCCTGTACATGGTAGGGTAGGCAGAAGGAACTTAGGAACCTAATATTATGACACTCTTAGTTAAGTGAATACTTAACTTCTTAGCAATTAGAAATTATGTAGCCAGTCAAATAGAAACCCATGACAAGTTAATAGTGAATAAAAATTGAATACTTTTCTATTTTGTGACAAATTGTTAAACAATCAATAACATTCCTTTTTAAAAAAGTACTTGTATTTTAATAAAAATCTAATTCAGAACATTTTTCTTATATTCTTACATAAATACACCCATATTTCATAAAATATCTTATTAATGATTATGTTTGCATAAACCACAAAACAAAATCATTAAGCTCATTACAAATAGGATGACGATATTATGAACTCTTGAAATCACAACGCCCATTTCTTTGGTGCATTGCATATACTCATTGTAGAGCAACTCTGTTAATACTGAATGACTAAATATAATTTACAACTGAGCTTATCTTCATAAGATTAGTAACGATAATTAAAAAGTAATATATCTCCGGAATATAAGCGAAATATTGATATAAGACGTACTCACCCAATCCACCCAAGGAAGTCAACAATTACTTGATACTTCAAACACACGTTTTTAATGAATTACACAATAGTCACATATAAATGAACACTATATACTGATTTTTAGCACGAATTCTACAAATAAATAAAAGTTAATATAAAGATATTCGACTACGGCTGCCGCTTTAACCGTGCCACAAAACGAAAATGGCAGCGTTGATGTTTCTCACTAAAAAAAATGCTTAATTTAATCTGACAACACTATCTTTGCCCTCTCCACTGCATGTAGCTTGTCAAACCATATGTACAATACAAGTTTATAATTCAATCAGACAAATAATATTTTAACATATATATGGAAAGGAAGAGCAATAATAATTTATTTATTTTTTATTTTGTTCAAAGTAAGTATAAAAGAATTACATAATATAAAATATACATTTTACTTTTTAGTACCATTTAGTTTAATTCATTGTTTTACTATTATTTACTATTCTATTACTTTTTATTAGTATACAATAAAGGAAAAAATTCAACATATCCTAATATTTTTATTATTGGTCTTTGATGCCTTTTTATAATAATATTTCCTTTGCCAAATATTTAATTTTGCTCTTCTTTAAATAATATATGTTTTTCAAAAAGATATTGAAAAATACTTTCGATTATTTGACACAAAATATGAATTAAGGTATTTAACGTTTATTCATGTTTTGTGTCAAATATGGAAATTTTATCAATATAACATACCCTATCAACATTGGCAATACTGATACTGAATAGACTTGGCCATGACTTTTGTCTTTTGACGTGAATTTATTTACACTTACAGATTACTGTTATCGACGTCAGTTGGCTGGCAGTTGTCTTAACGTCGAAGCGCGGTAATAAGAGTCAGTTTAAAAATTATATATAAAATATATTGTCAAAACTGTATTTATATATTTTTTTATAATGAATTCCGTCGTTACAGTAGTTGCTCCAGTAAATATAGCAGTGATTAAATATTGGGGCAAACGTGATGAAGAATTAATATTACCGTTAAATGATTCCGTTAGCGCTACATTGGATACGAGCGTTATGTGCGCGAAAACTTCTGTATGTGCACACGCAGACATCCCAGCAAATGATATATGGTTGAATGGAGTTCAAACTTCATTTAACAATCAACGTTTACAAAATTGCTTAAGTGCAATCAAAGCTGTAGCAAAAGAACAAAATAGTGTTGATGAAACATTTTTGAAACTGAATGTTCGTATTTGCTCACAGAATAATTTTCCTACTGCTGCTGGGTTAGCTTCTTCAGCAGCAGGTTATGCTTGTTTAGTAGCAGCCCTGGCTAAGCTATATAAAATTAACAAAGATATTAGTGCAATTGCTAGGCTAGGATCTGGAAGTGCCTGTAGAAGCGTGTACGGTGGTTTTGTAAGGTGGCAAGCTGGAAGTAACAGTGACGGAAGCGATTCTATAGCAACCCAAATAACAGATTCCTTGCATTGGCCAGAAATGAGGATCTTAATCCTTGTGGTTAAGGATTCAATGAAGCACACAAGCTCTTCCAAGGGAATGAAATTGTCAGTAGAAACTTCAGAATTGTTAAAGTATAGAGTAGATCATTGTGTCCCTAAGAGGGTTGAAAAAATAACTGAAGCTATTATAAAAAAAGACTTTGAGAAATTTGCAGAAATAACTATGAAAGACAGTAATCAATTTCATGCAGTTTGTTTAGACACATATCCTCCATGTGTTTATATGACTGATGTTTCTCATCGAATAGTGGATGTTATCCATAAGTATAATGAATTGTCTGGCAAGACTAAAGTGGCTTACACTTTTGATGCAGGTCCTAACGCTTGTTTGTATTTATTAGATAAAGATGTACCAGAAGTGATATCACTTATAAAACAAATTTTTCCTTCTACTAATGACCAATTTGTAAAAGGCTTAGATTTAGCCGATAGCAAAAGCAATAGTATTCAAAAAGAATTTCCTATACAACCATATGAAAAAGATCTTATAAAATATTTAATATACACTAAGGTTGGTGATGGTCCAAAAGTTATGGAAGATGGTCCTCATCTTATGGACAGTGCAGGAAATATTTTATAATTGTAGTCTCATTTCTTAATATTCACATAATATTATAAAAACATTCAGTTTCCATCTACATACAGAAAGAAAACATTTTATTTAAATTTAACATTTTGAGATTAAGAACCTACTAAGAACGAGGTGAAAGTTCTTAATCTTGAAAGAGCATTATTTAAAAGTATTTATATCATATTAAACACGAACATCTATATGTACACTGTTGATAGTTTGATTATCTTGATTATTTATAACAGGTATTGATGGATGCCGATAATTAGGAATCCACTATATTTTTAAAAGTATCAGTATTACTTAAGAAAACTTTCTCATGGGACTTTAATTATTTATTTAAGGTTTTTATTCTTTAATTTAGCTGAGTTATTATATAAGAAATATTATATACTTTTTTAAAGAGTAAATATTAATAGAATGATGTAATTGTAAAAGGTATATGGAGTTTTAATACTTAGATAGGAATATGGGACAAACTTGGTTTATGAATAGTTTTATTTATTATATTAAGAGTAAGTAATGCATGCACTTTACAATATTTATATATATTATTAAATCAAAGTCACTTATAAATTTTATAATAAAGATATTATTAACAGTTTCTAATTGTATCTGTTTTATTATCTTGTTTTGTTCATACTCCTTATATATCAAATTTGTTTACTAAAGTATAGTAATAAACAAGAGTAATCATACTGTTGATGTCATTGTGGTCCAATATGTGGTTCCATATCATATGAAACCACTTATTGATAACATCTATGTAATTGATTATATCATTAATTCATTGAATAGCATAAGTAAGAAGAGTTATAAATCTTTTTTATTATTACAACATATTTTGCCGTCACCTAAATAATGAAGTGTAAACCAATTCAAATTAATGATTTAGATATGATTTTATTCATGGGAAATTGGATAATGGAATGTCAAGCGGCAAGATTAGCTCTGCCTACTCTGTTATATACCTAATGACATGATTTGCTTTAAAGCTTAGGGAATATACTTAACAATTTAGATTGTTATTGTTACTCAATGTGTTTAAAACAATTATTTTTTATGTTCATTTGTGAAATAGAATTTTTTATTGCATTTTTCCTTAATAAAGTTTTTATATGTACAAAGGTGGTGTAGGTACTAAAAAGTGTAATTAAATATACCATTTTATTATAAGATTTGTAAATGTTCAATCTACAGTAGATAACAAATACTATTATTAAAAAAACAATGTCATACATAATCATAACAATGTCATAAATATTAATTGTTAGCTTGCAAAACTTATAATAATTATCTATTACTATTATATACTATATATTCCACTTATATTTCTTGTCGTTTATCACTTACAGTTGTAAATTTATTGTAAAGAAAAATAGGTAAGCTGTGGCATCAATTCCAATTTGAGGATATCAAATATTTTCATTTCTTTGCCCATATATATAGAAGTTTCATGTATAAAGTTTTGTTACTTGACACACAATGCTTATATAAATCAAGAGTAAGTGGTTTTTAACACATACATGCCAAAGTTCCCTTTTGGCGACCCTGCTATTCAGAGGTTACAGAATGAAGTTAAAAAAAAGGAAGTAGGCAATACTTAACAAATAGTTTATTTACATAAAAAACGAATATACAAAAAGATTGCAGATACATAACTGCATTTTAAGTAGTAGCTTATCTACTTGGAGATCATAATAAAAACACTTAAGTAGTCAAGTCAATTCCATTTATTTTTATACTTTGCTTTGATAAAAATGTTAGGACAAAAATAAATGAAACTTTTTTATTTTATGTCCTATCGTGCAGAGACTGAAACCTGCCAGACTCTGATGATGTTGTCAGTGTAGCCAGCAAAGAGGGTCTGGCCATCAGTAGACCATGCCAAGGAGAGACATTGAGGAGGGTCGGTCTTGATGTCTTTGATGACATCAGGTTTTAATTCTTCTACCATTTCCTTGCTTTCAAGATCCTGTTAAACATTTTGTTATGAGAATCAAATTATCAATTTCAAAAACAAAAATAAATTTTTTTTAGCACAATGGTTGTATTCGATTCCCACTCCTAAAATTATTCGAGTTCTCTTGTCACAAGAATGAAAAATAGAAAAGAATACATGAAAGAAAACATGTTGTCGAGTTCTACCACTCACATGATATGACATAAAGCTACAGATAATAATATTTATTAGCTTACCCAGATCCTGATCAGGGGTCCATATGCAGCACACAGCCAATATCTGTTGGGTGAGAAGCAAAGAGCTGTGATGATGTCATTGTGGTCCAAGGTGTGAAGGTGCTTTCCATCATTTAAGTCCCAAAGCATAGCCTTCATGTCCTTGCCACCAGATGCACATAGGGAACCATCAGGTGAAACAGTCACAGTGTTAAGATATCCAGAGTGGCCCAAGTGGTTGATCTTCAACTTGCAGTTTGTAAGGTGCCAGACCTATATAAAAAAAAAAAAAAAAAATATTATAAAATCACGAAACGAGAACAGCAAAAATGTTATCAATTAAGATGTTTAATTTATTGTCTTTACCTTAACAGTGCGGTCCCAACCAGCGGAAACAATAATTGGGTTAGCATGGTTTGGTGAGAAACGCACACATGATACCCAATCTGAGTGACCATCATCTTGGATTGTGTATTTACATTCAGCCAAAGTGTTCCACAACTTGATAGTCTTGTCTCGGGAGCCAGACACAATCTGACGGTTGTCAACTGAGAAAGCTACCGAGAGTACGTCCTGTTTTCAATTAAAAAAGATTTATTAGATAAAAGTCAACCATGTTTTGTCTAAGTGCAAAATTCTAAATGTAAATGGTAACTAACTACATACACGTAATGATTTCATAATATTACAATGTTGTAAGATCCTACATCTAAGTTATGTGCTTTACCTTCATCCATAACGGTTTTAACAAATTTACTTACGGAAACCGAAGACCCATGATGATTGTCTCATGTCTTCTGCCTCGCAAAGGCACATACACACTAAGATAACACATTATCTTCTGCCTCGCAAAGGCGCTTAAAACTATCTTCTGCCGCGCATCGGCACTAACCCTAACAAATTAGGAGTTCTATCACACCTTAGTATGGTCTTCAAAACGCCTGGTGGTTTTTCCAGCGGCAAGATCCCAAAGACGAAGCGTTTTGTCCCAGGATCCGGAAAGAGCGTAGTTTCCATCGCTGGACAGTACCACATCCGAGATAAAGTGAGAATGACCGTATAAACGCTTCTGTGGTATACCGTAGTTGGTTTCATCACGGGTCAACTTCCAAACAATAAGTGTTTTATCTGAAATATAACGTTTATTTAGTGTTTGGTACGCAGCGACCCGTATATACGATGTTCTATAGTAATTATCAGCCCCATATCCGCTTGCCGCTCAGGAATCGCGTGGCAAAAATTGGTTTCATCATAAAATATAAAATACAAGAGTAAGTAAATAAAGTTTACTTTTATAATTAACATTTTTTCCAGTTGTAAATTAAGTAACATGCGCGATTAAGTACGATTACAAAATGTGGTGTTAAGGTTATTTTGGCACATTAGGACATTTTTCTTGAACTTACCCCGAGAAGATGACAAAATAGTATCCGGATATTTCGGATTAGTAGCAATTTGGGTAACCCATCCGCTATGCCCGTAAAGGTTACCCCTAAGTTGTAAAGTTTCAGACATTTTTATGTCAAGCCTAAACCCACTTTGCGTCGCACCAAGCTGGCGATAAAAGAGAGAAAAGTTCGACGCTTCACGAAATATCTGACCAATGAACGAATGAATGGAGTTATATGGTGGGCATAGACAAATTTATTTCAAATTGAACGAACGATTCCTAATAATAATTTTATAAATGTTTTAGTTTGGAAATATTAAATATTTTACGGGATGGGGATCGATTATTAATTTCACTTTATATTTGAATATTTAATGTTATTTTGTTTCAGCTTCTCGCTATATCCCGCACATGGCAGGGCAGGTAGAGAGATCTTGGGAATCTTGTTGTTGACACTCCGTTCCGTTCCTCACTTTCTGTCGAATTTCAGGCATGTGGCGAAACTCGAAAACGAAAACCAAAGCATGAAAACCTTACACATTAGAAAAGAAAACATTAAATATTTAATTTGGAAATATTAAATATTTTACGGGATGGGGATCGAACCCACAACTCTTGCGTCACGACAGACCTAAACAGGTACAGGCAGACAAATTATATTTTGGCTAAAGTAAAAACAGAAAATTTTGAAATGAAATACTGTACGTTATTTGTTTTTGTTAATACATTATAGTGGAAATAAAATAAATAATAGAGAAAATGTTATATTTGTAATTTTCATATTTTAAAGACATTTTCTTTTATTTTAATTGATTTTATTAAATTATGTGTTTTTTAAATTATATAGCTAGATATTACATTTAATTTTTTTACAACAAAGAAGTTAATTTTACAAAATAAAGTTAAATACATAGCTGAAAGAAAACATAAAATAATGTAATGCAATATAGTATCAAAATAAACATAGCAATAAAGAAAAACCGTTGCAACTTCTATATTTTGAAAAATGTCTTATTGTATCATATAAGTGTTGCAATGTTTTAGAACGTAAATTGCCATTTAAAAGCTAAAGTAATTTATATATGAAAGTTATACAGTTTTGAATCATTTTTAATAAATAATGTAACAAATATAATTACTGTTAACTACATTATTTGATAAACATTTTACTTTTTAAAGCATATATACCATTAATATGTTGATTTTGAGTACATCACATTTTTAAAATAGTGAATGCATCAATATTTGGCATCATACTGTAGTGCTTATATTTTCCGCTTGGGGGATACTTCATATTGTCGCTCTTTTGAACCAAATTGACGTCACGCAATTGGTACCTACGCCATTTTGTAAGTGTCTGCCATAGTCAGTATTTCTAGGCACAGTGTAAAATACAAAATTCGCATGGTTTTGTGTACATTAAATAGATAAAAATATCTTAAAACTAAGTTAACGTCTAGTGCGTTAATTCACCGACACAAATTATGGAGGACAAGGCGTCATTAAAAGAACTGGATCAATGGATAGAACAGCTAAATGAATGCAAGCAATTGACAGAAAACCAAGTGAAAACGTTATGCGATAAGGTAATATTGCTTTATATAAACTAATACTCTTTTATATTTCATCTTATATTGATTCTGTTTTGAGCCTTAAACTTTATGTAGAGGTTGATGTCCACTTATACTTATGTCGAATGATTCATGTACATACATAGGTGAGAACGAGATCGCGTATGTACTGTGGAAATTAAGTAAAGCTTCGGCTTAATAATCATTCTTTTTAAGGATGATACAAATAGATAGCTTTGATACTTCCGATAGTGTTTGTTTGTGTCGACACACCCTGCTAGTTCGGTTTTTATTCTGTCAGTAATATAGCCTAATTGAATAGGATATTTATAGATTAGGCACGGAAATGATTTTAATGTTAATAATTATAACTTCTATGTGATTAAACTGACAATATTAATAAGAATTCATAATAATAAACATTTCACAAATGTGGTAAGGCAGAGCTATGAATTAATGATATTATAATGAGTCATTAATTTCTGTATCACAACTATTTGACAATATAAACTATTAAATTTTCAACAAATTTAATATTTTAATAAAACATCTTAACTTACATAGCAGTTATTATTATATTGCCTTATTATTGGTTGTTCATTACCGCTTATATAGAATAATCTAAACTATACATGTATTTTCATAATGATTATTATCCAAATTTAAATTATAAATTGTTAGCAAAATATTTTCTAGTTTAAAGTAGAAGTAAACTTTTAAATAGTCATAATTTTGTGAATTTATATAATATAAACAAGTGTTAATAAAAACTATTTATTATATATTCACTATTATTATCTACAAGGTAATAGCAGCCTAGTTTTTGATACATTCTAATAGGAACAATAGTATAATATGATTGATTGATCTTGTGCATATTATTCTAAATATTATTTATGATTGTCTTGCTATACTGTTTTTTAACTTGCATTCCCGGTATCTTCTGATATTATTATTGAATTTACAATATGGTAGTTTTATTGATTCAATATTATCACCCCCAAACAGGCTTATTTTTCTTAAGTTTAAACAATATATAATAAGGCATTTAATACCTACATGGGAAAATGTATTCTTTTCATTTTACTATCATTCTGACACTAGGTTCTCCCTGGCATATTATGCCTGCTATATTTAATAAACACAAATTTCACAGGTGTGACTAATGTTGTAATAATTTACTTAGTTCACAACATTTAGTAAAAAATTTATATCTGTAAGCAAAGTATATTTACAATGTTTTAATATAATATTAAATATCACTTCATACAATGAACAATAAATGTAATCATACTAAGTTCAATAAAACATTTGTAGATAAACAATAACAAACAACATGTCTGCACATCATAGAGAATTTTTTTTTTAAATAATAAATTATAATTTAACATTGAATAAAAGATAATATACTCTCTAAATTCTCTCTTCTGATTCACCTTCATATTTTCTTTTTAATTAACAATATGTTTTGCATTACAATTGCTTTGCATTACAATTGCTTTGCCTCATTCCTAGACTTTCCTACTTTTTAGTACTTGTATGAGTATTAATGTTTCATGTCTTTGCTCTGGTAACAAGGCAAAGTGCTGTGTTGAATTCTGCCACTCAACAAACAATGTCATAAACTTAACAGAAAGTATAAGCGGAACAGAGTATCGTAACACCAAGTTCCTTCTGTTTAACCTGCCATGTGTGGTATACACTGAGAAGTTGAATAAGTTAGTATGAGTGTTGTACTCATATGGCTATTTAGTCCCAAACATTTCATTACATACATAAGCCACTGCTTTTATTCTAATAAGCATAGCTTTAATATAAAATATATAATGTATGTACTCTTAATAACAACAACAATACAAGTTTAATTGTCACTTTGATGCACCAGAAGTTGCTATTTCTATTTTTATTAACATCTAGTAATAATTATAGAAGTATGTATGAAATAAAAATAGGCTACTTTATACAGGCCATAGGGTTTCATATTATCATCCTCATTAAAACAAGATGCTTCGTAAAAATAAAATTATTATTAATGTACAATAATTTAATGTGGAGTAAAATTTCACTTACATTTTATGTATTATAATGACATGCGAAAATTTTGAAGGTCATATGCTGCAGTAAAGCAAGTAGTATTTTTTTGAAAGTAGAAATATTTTATATATTTCTTCAGAATTTAATATTTATTTGGCTTCATACTCTTGGCCCTTACCTTACTGAATGTATACAATTTGGTAATGTTTCGTAAACTCTACTCACGACGACACGCTTATTAAAGTTACTTTTTTAAATAAAATTTTCATCATCGTGATTTTAGCTGGATTATTAACAAATGAAATTTTGATCACAAAAGTTGTAACAATTTTTTTTTCAATCATTTCTTTGAAAGAAATAGTTTTTCTACAATACAAACTACCGTAAAATGTTCACGAATTCAATTAAAGAGATCATTTTGCGCTTAGTTTGGTCGTCGATATCTGCAATCAAAAGCGTAGCCGCGCTGTAAATACATCCTTTGAACTCACTGAAATACTCCCCAACGCCCACCCTACTCAAGCGGCCACCCTTTTAAGTGCACTCTGCAGGTTAAGGATTAGCCTGAAAATACATATCCAGGTCATTTTTCATAGTTTTGATAGCTTATTCGACGTAAGAATAGTAATACCTACGTTTTAAAGTATGTTAGGATATGTAGTTTTGAATTAAACGATATCTTTATTCACTATTTGTCTTTTACTTCGTATTGTAAAAATCTAATGAATTATTTTTTTGGTAATCTAATTTGAGGAACAACGACGAGAGTTTGCATCAATAGTTACATCTCATTTCGTTTTAGAACAAATCTTTTATTCACATCAATCGTTATTTTCGATGATTTGTCTAAAATATTACAAATTATAGATTTATAGCATATTTATAAACGCCTTGTGAATCAAGCTGTATATAGAGTAATTTTGTGCAGTAACTTATCAAGAAGGAAGTTGTTAATGTTGTAAGAGATAAATGTGAAGCTATAAATGATACGACTGAAATACACTTTTTTAAATATGCGTATTTGTATAAAAATACTAAAGCATAACATGTATATGAACATTCACAGGATTATTAAACTTAAATAAGATTTGAATTAAAGAAGAAAGTTATGACCTCAATTTGTTTTTAGACAATGGATAAACTTATTTTATTCATAGAAAGATATAAAAGACACTTTCGACATAATATTACAGAATGATCATGAAGTTATTTCCTGTCACTGTGCCCTTAGTGAAAATTTCGTGGGTGTGTCTTATAGAACACATCAACCTGCCGTGACTCGTAGCCGATCTAACGTTTGTACTATAATATATGTTTCTGGAGGACAGGGACTTGACTTTAATCTATTATCTATTAAGTAAAAAAGTATAAATTGTTAGATGGAAGATTGATTGAATGATTTATGTATATATTTGTGTTTTTCATAGAGATAGCTGGATATAAAACCTGTTGAGAGGGCATCTTGATTGTGTTACGTTTGCTTCTTAGTACAATGTTTCTCTTTTGTAGCAAACACTAAAGTTGTAATCTGCTTCATTTCTAAGAAGAAAAGAATATTTTAAAAAATATGCTGCATTTTTAAATAAAAGATTTACAAAGTCACTGGAAGCTTTTAAGAAAATCTTACGAACCTACTTTGAACCGTCACGTAACAAGTTCTTGTACCCAATCTCTAGAAGGAAAACAACAGCTTGTGTAAAAGCAGGAATATTATAACACAATTCTATTTTCACGCCATTTTAGTAAAACATAGCGTGTCTCGGTTTGACGGTAATTATGTAATGTGTAAAATGAAGTAACAGTTTACTTAGACATTATTAGATATGTTATTCTGTAAATGCACGATCTTTTATTGCATTTCTATGTGTGATATTAGCGAGACTGGTAGTTCCATGTTGAATGCGAGAGTCGTGCCCGTTTGCGATGAAATAATAAACAATTTCCTATTCCTAACATCTGGCTGCCGGATTCAATACATTTTCTCGTAACTGGGGTTACGTTTAGTGCGTTTTATTTTCAAACGCTTTCGTTTATGGAGATGTGTCTCTTATTTTTATGGAAAAGTATTATAGGTCATACTATCTTATGATCATATTTTATGGAAGCCATTGTTAACAAATCTTTAAAATAACAAAATTGAGCATATAGCTAAATTATTATTGGAAATAAGAAAAATAGGTGATATATTAAACAATACGGTAAATGGATTTTTACATAAATATATCGTGTTCCACAGTACCACTACAAATATATATTTATATCTAGTAGTCGAATATTTATATTTTTGTATCAGTTAAATGTTTAACCAATGTATGAAATATGTAAATATTGGAATTTGAAGGTCACTAAGTTTCTGCAAGGTGAGAGCATCGGTGTTACAGCAATAATAGCGAAACTGTTACGATTTTGTTTTGAACTTCAATATTGGTTTTTGACAAGAATCTTACGAACACTGCAATACACGTACTCGTTTTGATGAATTCATGAAGTAATCTCATTATTACTACGTCTCGACCTTGAATATCTATTGAAAGCAACATCTTGGTTATTCAGTTTCGACTAAATTTACATTATATTGAATTAATGAGTATATATGGTCATGTAAAATCTAATAACGAATTTCATGTATTTATTAAAAATTGGCTTGCCTTACATAATACTAAGAACTGGATTTAAATATAATAATCTTAATTTCAGGCAAAAGAGATTCTAAGCAAAGAGTCCAATGTGCAAGAAGTGAAATGTCCAGTGACCGTGTGCGGCGATGTGCACGGTCAGTTCCACGACCTGATGGAGCTGTTCCGCATCGGCGGCCGCTCGCCCGACACCAACTACCTGTTCATGGGCGACTATGTGGACCGCGGCTACTACAGTGTGGAGACCGTCACATTGCTTGTTGCACTCAAGGTACTTTGCGTGTTGGATTTGTTTGAATTGTATATTGAATGTCATTAATACTTTAGTGGGAAAATCATAAAGGGAACGGAGTGTAAGTCTAGGTTCCCAAGTTCCCTCTTCTTATCCTGGCATGTGCGGCGTACAGCTTTAAGTTTAAAAAACTTGGTAAAATTGTGTCTTTGGTTTTGCTGAGTATTTAGTCTTACTGTATAATTAAGTTGTAATATTGGGTGAAAATTGTAGTTGGTAAAGATTCATTATGCCACATCATGACAAATCTTCGTATTTTATATATAATAATTTAATTGTGATATCGAATCGCACTTTCCGTCCGGCCTTTTCTATATTCATGTTTTACTTATTTAATATCTTGATAATTCAAAACCTACACCTATGTATAATGAAGCAATGACTAATATAATGCTTTCTTTAGAATCCATAACTGAGTCCTTTGGGATCTCTATTGTATAATACTTGAGATTGTTTATCACGTTCAATGACATGTCGTTGTGTAACTGACGTGCGAGGGAGTGACAAGGCTTATTCTATTACATACATAATGTTAGGCTGCAAGTATCAAGTAATCAAATGCCTTTCCAAATTCAGTTAAAATACAAAAAAATTAGTAAAGTATAAAAAACGATATACTAAAAAGTGATTTATTTAAACTGCTTCATCATCTACAAACAAATCTTTTCCTAGAAATCGATCTGATTGAAAACATCTTGTTTACTTCTTATTCCAGTCGATAAAGTGCAGATTGTTGAAAGTACGTATCGTTTTTTTCTATTCCGTATTATTAGTTTTTCTTTTTAAACGTTTTAAGATGTCTAGGATAATTATATAATTGAAACATTGATAATTCTATTTATATGGATATCTATGAATAGCAAATATTAATATAGCGTTGTGAGACGTATCTTAACGTAAAAGACAAACAAGGTTCGGTGTCACG
Organism: Eueides isabella; assembly: GCA_019049475.1. Taxonomy (NCBI): domain Eukaryota; kingdom Metazoa; phylum Arthropoda; class Insecta; order Lepidoptera; family Nymphalidae; genus Eueides; species Eueides isabella. The sequence continues at coordinate 3,393,732 of CM032399.1, read as the reverse complement.
TAGACCATTCCAAGCGGTACAGATTCTGTTGCACTAAGCTACACTCAATTATACTACGGTTGACGAATTGTGGCAGCGCTGATATTATTTGATAGTGTTTTGAACTTTTGGCACATTTATATTCGGGAACAAAATAATTAAATGTAAGAAATATCCTAAAAACAAAACTGCACAGCTAAGTTCTTGGCGGCCACAACTCACCGTCTGTACTGCACTCAACAAAACATCCTGGGAAGCTAATAGCATAACACTCATTGTTCCTAACATTGCTACGTGAGAGCAATCTCCCGTATCGGACGGTATCTTAGATAAACTCGGGTCACTGTTTGTATTACGTTTATCAAATAGATTATCTTTTACTTTACTTTCACTGATGAGATATTTTATCGTGGCCGTTTTAGAAATAATTTGTTGGCGTCATTGTGGCATGGATATGATTTGTCTCATTAAAGGTAATGGTACTGAGTTTAAATCTCGCTTAAACATTATTTATATTCAAATACTGCCTTTTTTTCGGTTTGCAATTCAATGGGCTGATATTTGTATTTTTGATAAGATTTTTTATTTAAAGAATATTGATCTGAGGAGATATATATCTTATATCCTCCAAAAATTCTAATAGGTTTTCCCGTACGTTGTTGATAATTTACTCTGATATATCTATAACATGTTTTCCCGTACGTTGTTGATAATTTACTCTGATACATGTAACATCATTCTCAGTATATCTCAGTATTGTCAATGAAAAAAAAAATATTCTTTTGTTCTCTAAGTATAATTTGCGTACAAATAGATAAATACAATATAATCTAAATATGCAACATTAAACTACTTATTGGGTCGCCGAATTTAATACCTTGCACGATATTGTTATCACGTTTCTTTTTAAATAATGTTTAAATTATTACTACATAAAACCAGTTCTCATAAAACCAACGTCTTTGTTAACTCTTTATTAATTTTCGTATTATATAAAGTAATGCTAATGAGTTGTGTGTGTGTGTGTTTGTATATATACATACACCTCACAAAATGTACCAGAAATAAATTGATAGAACAGTATTAGTGAACTACATTGTTTACAAATCTTCACAGATGGGTGATCTGTCAAAATCAATCAAATGAAATCCATGCTAAGCGTTGAGATTTTTTTTTTTTTATGGAAAAGACGGCAAACGAGCGTACGGGTCACCTGATGGTAAGTGATCACCGTCGCTCACGGCTCCGACTAACTCCAGAGGAGCTACAGGAGCGTTGCCGTCCTTTAAAGTGGATGGGCACCGGGGCCCGACATTACCTAATTCGAAACGCAGTGGCCAAAGCCACTACTTAACGCCGGTCTTAAATGCCGGGGGTGGTAATAATCCGGTTGAGTCTGCCCATGTGTGTTGCCATTACTGGCAACGTGACTCTACCACACGCACTTTAGTCCCCTCTTACGACACCATCAGTACAAGGGTGATCCTATTCTTAGCCGGAATCACACGGCAAAAAAGAATATCTAAATTGTTACTCAAAATATATTTTAGTATTGACATGTGTATGTTAGTGCGTATTCTTGTATAACGTGTGCAGAGAAAATATAGATTCTCTACTTTCCATCCATATCTGGACGATCTTGACGTTTTGTTTATCACGTTTGAATTAAACACCAATCTCAGTTAATGAATGTAACAACAACAAACGATAATATTTTAACTGTAAACACTTTCCCAAGTGGAAATTGACGCTACAACCATTGCTATGGTGAATTACTTTACAACTCCGCCATCCTCTAATATATGTATTCCTTGACATATAATACTAAAAGGCATCTAAAACGGAAATTGACGTAGTAATCGTTCTAAAGTTCAGATTTATTATGGCTTCATAGAAATGTTCTGGAGCATTTCAACTCCTTCATTTATATAATGTGAAAATTTTTCAACATCCCTCCTTAGTTTCGTCATTTGTGTTGTTTATAAAGCCGTTGTTAACTAAAAAATATACAACAACTATAAATATTATTATTATTATTATCGTCGAGGCCTGTCGTGGCGCAGAGGCATAGGCGTGCAACGTCAACGTAACAGGTTGTGGGTTCGATCTCCACTAGAGGAAAATAAATATTGAATATTTTCATTTCTTCGTTCTAGTAACAAGCCAAAGCTTTGGGTTCACAAATTTGGTGGAAAGAGGGGAACGGTAGTGTCCCTTTAACTGCCCTGCCACGTGCAGTATGCGGCGTAAAGCTAAGAGAAAATCATTTAAATTAAACAAATACAATAAGGATTTTCTTTTTTAAAACACAACTATGAATGTGTACATTTGTTTTTCTTTTATTAGCTGTATAATATATCCTGAATATTGCTAAGATGGACAAGAGTGTCTGTTGATGGGCAGGACTCAGTTGCATTTGATCAGATACCAGAGGAATGGAAGTTGAACGGAGTGTCTGAACACTAAGTTCCCAAGTTCCCTCTGCCATGTGCGGGATACTAAATAATAGTTATTAAGCTAAAAAATATGTAATATTTGCGGTTACAGGCAGACGTGCCACTGTAACTTCACGGCCGCCGTACAAATTTATTATTTTATTTAAATTACATAATAAATTGCGTTATTTCAATCATTGGTGGATCATTAAGTTTCCGTAAGATGTATTTTTGAATGAGTTTACACTACGAAGGTCGTAGCAGTGTGCGTGTTAATAGTAACGCTAATTCCTCGCGTTGGTATGTGAATCACTTTTCAGACTTGTTTATTACGCGAAACGATTAACTAAGTAATACAAAAAAAGCATCTGTACTGCTAAATTTAGCGATTTAGCTTGTTCAGTTTGTATTGATTTTGTTGATTTATATGTTAGAAATAAATTTTATTGTTTTAATGTTAACCTTTGGGTCAAATAATTATTGAATCATATTTATGTAACGAGTCTCACAGAATATATTGCAGTAAAAATATATTTCCCTTAAAATCACAATAGATTAATAAAGAAAAAAACATGGCTTTATTACCTAAAGAACCATATAATTACTCTTTGATGTGGTTTTTAAATAGTACTTAGTAGCTATCATATTATGTATCAGTGTTTAAATAGCAGAATAGACCTTAAGTGTGCCATTTCAATATTTTAAGGTTAGCACTTATTGTTTGGGTGCTTTAAAATATATCTTATTGTTATACAATTTTATAGTAAATTCAAATAAAATATTACAGGATTTTGCAAGGTCTCTTTCATAAGAAATTGGCATTTGGTATAGAAGGAACAAAAAGTCGAATATTTTTTAATATAATATATTGATTAATCAAAATATGAACCATTGTTATCTACGCACTTTTGTAATTACATAGGTAGTTCATTGATCCCTTTAAAAAAATAGTCAGATTTTCATTATTATGCCGTTTAAGTATGTAACGTTACATTCGATGTGCGTTTGTCGGTTTGCCTCACTAGATCTCTGAGGTACCCACCTTTTAAGCTCTTTGATCTTTTCAATTTGCTTCGAGCTGATTAATACATTTTTATCACTAACAGCGCAGCATTCAGCTCACACCGACGTGGTTTGTGATGGATCCGCTTCCACATTAGCTTTCAATTCTTTATTATCAACTTGGTTCTTCGGCCGTCCACGCGGCTTGGACTTCTTCTACAGCTCGAAATTTCCAGAACCAAAAGCTCACTGTTTATATTTGAGACATGAACTTTTGAGCTTTGTAAAGCATGAAATGAACTTTTTGCAAAAGTTTTACAAACACAAATAACTAACTAAAAAATATAATTATTCATTCCAGGTTAGGTACCGCGAGAGAATAACAATCCTCCGCGGCAACCACGAGTCACGTCAAATCACCCAAGTGTACGGTTTCTACGACGAGTGTCTCCGTAAATACGGCAATGCGTCCGTGTGGAAACACTTTACGGATCTCTTCGACTTCCTGCCCCTCACTGCTCTAGTAGACGGACAGATATTCTGCCTTCACGGTGGGCTCAGTCCGTCTATAGATACTTTGGATCACATCCGTGCACTGGATCGCGTGCAAGAAGTACCCCATGAGGGGCCCATGTGCGATCTGCTATGGAGTGACCCTGATGACAGGTGAGATTGCTTTTCGTATTGTGTTGTAGAAAATGGGGACCGGAAGTGAGTTAATAAGATTGAAGCGTCTTAACACTAGGTTTGGTACGTTTAATGGAACTATATAAAAAGGGAAAAGAATTCACTTCGATTTGTACATTTATCACCTCATGTAAATTGATAATAATAGTAGTAATAGGTTGGTAATAAAATTTAAATAAACATTTTTATTATGGTTCTTATAGGCTGGCGTAATTCGAAATTTCTTTATAATTGCATAAAAGTAAAATATAAATACACCGATAATATAATAGGTAATGTATCCAAATTAACGTAAAAATATTTACAATTATTTTGATACTTGAATTTTTTTATTCTGTTAGTGGCGTGTTCACGTTCAAAATGATTCAACCCACATCCTTTATTATAACTATTTGTTACAAAGAACGACTTAAGCAGATTTAATAAAAGCATTTATGCTATTCAAGTAATCACAACAGCAATATCTAGGTCAATCGTTAAAATCAATATATAGAAATATAACCAACATAACTGGTATTAAACAGACACTGGCCAGTCAGTTTGATAACTTTATCAATACGATAGTGAATCATATTCAGTGTACGACAAGGGCATCTCTCAGATGTCCCCGGATCTTATAATTTTGTCAAAACATCGATTTTCTTCTGTCGTTTACTTACTTGTAAAGATTTTCCACAGAATTTTATAAGTACGACATTTTAATGGGTGGGTGTAAATATTTTCTTCCAAAGAAATCCACACACATGATTGATTGTTGACACTTTGCACAGTTGTTTTCAGTTAGCCATTTGTCTATTTTGCTTTTTGCATGAATCAAGTCATATGTTTTTTTTTAAATATTGCCGTCTTACAGTGTAAAACGTTGAACTAGCCTTATTACTGACAAAATTTGCAGCAGAGAGAGAGTTTAAAAACTAACTTTTTAGGTTACTTTATTAAAATACTTTTTTTACAATTCTATTGAATTACTTAAAATTTTAGTTAGGATTCTGTTGGTGGCGTGTAACACGTTTTGTATGTGCACAAGGTTTTCTTATAACTAGCTTCATTATTATTATAATAATAGTAGAAAAAATATTCAGTTCGACTTGTTTTTCTTCTATATTTATTTTGTAAATAGAAGTTTATTATGTTTCACTGTGCATAGTAATTTAAATTTCACAAGACAGTGGCAATTAATATTTACATTTATTGATTTGCATTTTATTTAATTAGGTTAAATTGATTACTAATAAATATTATCAATTATTAATTAATTATTAAAGAAAACTGTCATGGCGCAAGTGAGATATAATATATGAGATAGTTGTATGTTTAATACCCTAGAACAGACCAGATTACAAAATACTTAGATAAAATATTCTATATTTTTGTTAGCACATTCTTTTGCACTACTGCGTGGTACAGCGGTATGTAAGTATTATAGTGGGGGGTTCGACTCTTTCGGTGATTAAAATGTCTCGAATTTGGCTGAAAAGTTGTTTGGTTTTCCGCACGTATACAACAATAATGTTCTTTTTAGATGAAATTAATATTGAATTTATTGAACTAAAGTTTTATATAAAGAAGTATTTATCACAACGCTTATTATTCTGCGTATTACAAAAAATACTGGTAACATGCTTCCCTAAAATATATTAGTTTTAACGTACAAGGAATATTTTTTATCTCTTTTCGCTTGTAAATATTAATATGTGCATTTTTTCTTCTCTTTACATAAGACGACCTTATATGCCGGTTGAGGTCGCACACGTTTCCTCACCAACTATCACATCATTATTTATTCACTTTGTGACTCATTGTATTTGTATACAAAAAATAGCAATTACTAATTAAACGCGCTTCAAACGCAGACACTTTGAATATTTAACGATAAATAATGGAGAGAGTAACGTTTTATTTATTATCATACATAACTTTTTATTTATTGTAGAATGTGCACGTTATTGTAATAAAAAATTACATGTCACTAGTTTTAAAATGATAATTAAATATGTGATCGTTAATAATTTTTTACTACGTAATATACATTTTTGTGGAAGATATTGAGAATTCAATAACAGAAGAAATGATTATGTAACTGAATAAAGAGTTATGTAATTTAATATATTGACTGTAATTTTACCTTTTTCTGCGTGACATTTTAAAATATATCTATTTTCTGAATAATAGAAGTATACATATACTACAAAGGTATATGTATACTTCTATTATTTAGAAAATGGATACATATTTACCATTTTTGCTTACATTTTTTTTACCTTTATTGGTATAAGGTTTTCGAGCTACTAGAATTTTATCACAGAGCTGACTATAGTGCTCTTTTTTTATTATATGTATTAATTATTAGTCAAGAACGATAAATTACAGAATGATAATTATTTTGTAAAAATCATTTATTATATATTTTTTTTTTTCATTTATTTTTCGATTTCCATAATCGAGTAATAAAAATTCAAAGTGCTAATGATAATGTTTAAATAATTACCTGTCTTATCGTACCTGTTTAGTTAGGAAAAATATTGTGTATTGAAATAGGAAAAGTCATCATGAATGTTAAATATATTATTTAACATTCATGATGACTGAACATTCATGATGAATGAGACTTGAGCTCTGCCATACATCATGTATTTCCAGTTCCAAGGTTTCCTTACTCTGGCACCAAGCGCGGAGTTGGTTGATTTGGTAAATCTGTGGGTAAGGGAGTGTCTTAACACTAAGTTCCCAAGTTCCCTCTGCCTACCATGCCATGTGCGGGATACAGCGTGAAGCTGATTATATATGTGTTTTTACCATAACAGAGGCGGATGGGGTATATCGCCCCGCGGCGCCGGCTACACGTTCGGGCAGGACATCTCGGAGACGTTCAACCACAGCAACGGGCTGACGCTGGTGTCGCGCGCGCACCAGCTCGTCATGGAGGGCTACAACTGGTGCCACGATCGCAACGTCGTCACCATATTCTCGGCACCGAATTATTGTTACAGGTATAGTGCAGTACGTAAGAGTAATTGTGGCCGCGTTTAAGTTAACTAATAATTAACTTAAAAGTGGTCACTACTCGTTAACCGTACTCTATAATACAATAGAATAGAATGAGACTGGCTGTAGACACACCATTGTGGATTCGATTCCAGCGTAGAAGAAAGATTATTGTTAAAATTGTTGTTATCTTTCCTCAGGCAAACTAAGTGCGTTGTTGAGTTCTGCCACTTAATACGTAATATCTCGAAGACTAGATACAAAGTGGGAAATGGTATTATTTTTATCACTCAGTGTCTCTGTTTAAACACATACATGCTTAAGAAAATTGCAACAAAGATGCTTCTCTGTTTTCTTTTTTTTTATAATACAATAGATTATATTTAACTGCATACTAATAAGCAATGCAAATAGCATGACGTAATAATATAGACGCAAGAAAAGAAATAAAAGGAAGATGAATTAAAAAGGGGAAAATGATCAAATGTTACGGTTGATACGAACGATACGAACAAATAGATAACAATCATAGTTATATATAAGATATACATAGTAAGTGTGTTTTTTGAAGAAACTCGCATTTTCCTGTTATAGTTGTAATGTGGAAAATTATATGTTTATTTTGTGGTTTTAAAGCAATATTGAATTATTTCTTTTAACGTAAGACTTGTAGTTTATGATTACACTTTATGTATAGACATTTAAAATATATATGTTACTAAAAATTGATAGCTGTGAAAGAATTGAGGATAACTATGGAAATTAAGTATTATTAATGCAGTTGGGAATGTTGTCTCTGCTTGCTATACGCGGGAGAAACCTTGAAGTAGAAAAAAAAACAACAAAATGGCTTTTAAAGTATATTTTTATTTTACAAATAATTATCTTATTCGACCCTGACGATAATTAAAATAATCATAAAAAAAATTAATAACTATGATTTTTGTAAATAATAATAACTATGCATAATATTTACAGTCATTTAGATTTATTTATACAATTGTCATTAGAATATTTCTTTAAATATCATATTATTAACATTATTTATAAATACATAATATTGTTATATTGAATATATTTTTTATTGCAGGTGTGGTAATCAAGCCGCCATTATGGAATTGGATGATATGCTTAAGTACTCATTGTAAGTTACGTTTGTATTAAAATTACTATTAGAATATTGTTTAAATTAACAGTTACTATAATAATATATGAAAATGGCTAAGTACGTAGCTCTTATATTTAAAGGTGAAATTAATATTTTATTATATATGATAGTTATGAAATGTTGATTCGTAACTATTGTTACTGTCGTTTATTTTTTATTAGTTTTTGTGAGTATTATTGAATGGTGTTAGAACTTTTTTATTTTTACTGTATATTTATTAACTAAATAATTATTGGGGGGAATAAAATATTATTTTCTTTTCCTCGCTCTGGTAATCCGCAATAATAGTTGGCAAAACATGAAGAATAGAATCTGCTTTGTGTGACATATATTATGAAGCTAATAAAAATGATAGTTATATCTTATTTATTCTGGAATGATTATAAGCGCAAAGTGATGACAATTCAATTTGCATAAGCAAATCGAATGAGACATACATATTGTCCTTGTTCAGTGGATATTGAAGTTTATGACCATGTCATTATAGTGGATTTTGAATTGTAATAATTTAAACGTATATTAAAACAATATAATGTGTTGTACAGCCTTCAGTTCGACCCGGCCCCGCGACGCGGCGAGCCGCACGTGACGCGGCGGACGCCGGATTACTTCATGTAGGCTGCACGTAAGTGTTTATTTGTTTTATTATTATAATTTTTATTATAATTTAAATCAGATTATTTAGCTTGACTGTAAATGTGAGTGAATTATTTTCATTGTCCTGCCTTGAAGACATTTGACGCGATATTTGACGACGGTGTGTAGGGAATAGAGTGACTTTAACCGTAAAAGCCGTAACAGACGACCGAATCGAACCTCTACTTGGTTCGTCATCAAACCATGTTTGATCGTATGGAGCATGGTTCGCCTAGAAAACATGGTTCGATGGCGAACCAAGATCGAGGTTCGGTTCTGTGTTATGGCTATAAGTTTTGCTGCTGAACTGGCTATATGCCGTATAAATAGTAAATCTCTATTATATTTATTTTATAATTAAACAAAAATAGCAGTTTTGGAAACTAGCGTTTTATTATTATTTTTTTGCGAATACAAATCAGTGTGTTTAATTTTAACAGTTGATCCGCTTGCAGTGAAGGCGCACCAGGCGCAGGAGCGGCGGGCGCCGCGTCGGCGCGCGTGCCCCCGCGCCCGCTCCGCGCGCCCCCGCCCCCGCCACCACCGCCACAGCCTGCTGCGCGTGGCGCACTGGCTCGCCGCCATATGACACGCGCTATTTATACCCATCCTCTATCAGACCGGTACCAACGTTACAATCTAATAGCGTATCTAGTTCCTGGCGTAGACATTTTTTTTAAAATAATATAGCTCTTTGTCTATCTAATTATTTGAAATTTATAAGTCTATATTGTCCAATAAGACACATGTATAGCTTTATTACATCCTATAAATAAAGCAACTATGTTTATAAAGTTTTTCACGCCTGATGGATATGACAGATATATAAACGAATGTCGGTGTACCAACCTACCGTGCCCGACCACTCGATAGAAGATGGGTACAAATATAAACATACAAACTACTCCTTGTAACTGCCGCCCTTGTCACTTGTCATACTATATATTTCCGAAAATGCACACTTTTGTTACTAGTTTATGCCAATTTAAAAGCAATAATAATAATATGTATTATATTTATATTATGATTTGTATGCATCATTGTGCGCATGACAGTGCATATGTGTGTGTACGTGTGTGCACAGTGGCAAGAATTAAATAAAGATGTAAATTAAAACATGTTCTTATGACATACACACCTATTTTTATTTTGTTTTTTTTTTAAATACGAAAAAAGGGGGTTAACTAAATATTGTACATATCACTGTGCACACACACATTTTTTCCTGTCATGTTAATAATTTTATATTGATAGTGCATTTTTTTTGTCGACATTTTATTGGTTGTACTTTGAAATTTCTAACATGAATTATAATTTGATAAAGTGGAACTGTAGTATTAATGTACGTATATATTGATAATATTGAAAAATTTATGAAATTCGCCTTTATAACTCTGTTTGGTTAAACGATAGACAATACTGCAAACAGTTATGGTGTCTTTTTTTGAAGAATATATTGCTTAATCGTATGTTTTTATTGGTCACAAAACATGATAAGAATATCGTAAATTTTTCGTAATTATCAATACTAAAACTGCACACGAATTGGAACGTCGGTACCCAAAATGTAAAAGAAAATGGCGTTACAGCGCTTAGTACTCTTGTTGTATAATAATCTAGTGATTGTAATTGTGAAGGGGCGATGAGTGGACGGGGGAGGCTGTGGCGGTGTAAATGTATGTAAAATTTAATCGTTAGGCAATTTGTTTGCAACAATCGGCGGCGGCCGCTCACGGACCCGCGCCTCCCGCCTCCCCGCTCCCCCCTCCCGCCCCACGCTGGGGCCGGGGGAGGCGGGGGGGGGGGGGGGCGGGAGACGCACGTGCTGGTATGTTCATTGCGGCGCGACGTCCCCTGTGTAACTTGCGATGTATGAAACACACATAGACCTCATTAAACTGCGTACATTTGCTATCCGGTAGTTTTATTTCACGTCGTCTCGTGGACATACCATCGTGCCGGACCCCGCTGACTGACTCGCCGACACTTGCGATCTATTATTATAAACCTGTCACTTGAAACTGTGCGAAGCCCGATTTTATACTTTTAAAATTTAGCTTTTAAATATACATGGATTGGTTTTTTGTTCCATTTTACTCACCCGGACGCGCTTACGAGCGACGCACAACACTGAGGGCGCACCCGTTGCGTATCTCGCAGAACAAACAATAGCAAAGCATTTAGTTTTATGACAGAATGGTGGAAATTCACATAAATATTAATTAATATATTCACCCGACGGACGTTGCGTAAAGTATTAGATGTGTGCGTTAACAGTGCTCGTACCATTCTGCCATAAAATGTTTGGGACGTGCATTTTTGGTTGATATGTCTAGTTTCTCCTGTCCTTGTGCCACAGTACCTGTTTGACAGAATGTCTCACAAGCTCTGGAGCCTATATATAGATATATGCCCTTGTAAATACAAAAAGATCAAGGCATTGCTTGAAGTTGTTGACGTAAGCGCATGCGTTATATGATGTATCCCTTCGAGAAAAATATAGATAATAAAATATGTTTTTTTTATCGGTTTCTGTTAAATGTACATTGGAATTTTTATTTTTAGCTGGTGGACGATGATAAGGGGTCAGCTTTTATGAAATGTTAAAATCAATTAACAAATGTATTGTATCGTTTCGCTAGCGTCGTTTATGATCGTCCACCTTGTAATATAAAAAAACGTTCTAAAAATATATATAGTTGCGAATGAACACGTGACTTGTTTTCTTTATTTAACTATTCACTAAGTGGCAATTCCATCATAATATAATTTATAATTCGCTTACAAAGCAAGATAACATTTCCAAACCTGCACTTCAGTTGAGCGCGTGTGTACTCGATACAAAGACTTACCCACCAATGACATCGGAAGCCACACGTTTCGTTTAAGTATTAAGTCTGTAAGTTAGGTAAACAAATAAAATATTGAAAAACTCAAAAAAATATACGCAATCGAGCTTCGTTTGTACGAAATTGAGTAAATATGGCGTATTTGATATTGGTTTTGTTGCGTCGTGGTGATATTTCGCACGTTCGAAGCTCGTGTCTATTGATAAGGCTTTCCTGGCAACCCGCGTAGGTGTCGACGTTCGAACGCTGCAAGTGTAACAACTTTTGTACGTGAATGTCGTAGTGTTGCGTTATTGCGTCGTTATTATTATATACACATTATATTATATGGTTAAATCCAAAGTTGAGTCGGTTGGTCGATGAATGCAATAAAGTGAACAGAACGGTTTATTCTTTCAACTCTGTACTATGCCCGATGATTAAAATTAGATAATAAATAAAATTAATTATAATAATGTTTTATTGTACTCTCCTTTACCGATTTTTGAGTTTGTATATTTAATTTGTATACTTTTGTACCTAGCTTTGATTTATTTAATTTATACACGTGACAAAATATATATATATACATATGATGTAGTGAGAATTGGGATAAAAAGTGAAATAATAGACGTAATGATAGATGTAAATTTAATTTCCAAAATAAATATTTCTCTTAATATTACCATAACATTACAAGGCATTGTGCTTACTTTAATTTTTTTTACACAATATTCTATTCCATAATCCATAGATATTCTCAAAGTTAGTCAAGTAAACGATTTGTCTTTTTTAAATAATAGCTCCAGCACACCGAAATTTAAACACAAAAATCAATATACTTAAAATAAAAACAAAGTTTATGAATTAACTTTGTACGTTTAATCTGCCCTAGCGGTATGAGACTTTTGGTAAAATGTTTGTTTTTAATAACATTTATGAGGAGTTTCATAAATTATTAAAATAAATAAATTGAAATTATGATATTTATTAAGCAACAAAAAAGACCTTAAGGTGACGGAATGTAGAATATGAATAGATAATGTAACAAGAAAGTAAATAATTCACCGTCGAAATCAGTTTTCAATATACGAAAAACAAAATCTGATAACTTATTATCTTTACGCATTTGTGAATTTCAAGTCTCCTGCTTCGAAATTAATATCAATTTGATCACTTGAAAAGTATAAATATTTACCAGATTCAAAATATCATTATTTGTACCTTAAACTGTATTTTTTTAAAATTCTTTCCTTTTCGTCAATTAACATAAACTTAACACTTAATTCCAATTTCACAATTTAATTGCATTATCCAAATAAGAAATACTAAATATGTGGCTATAAGAAATTACTAATACAACAATTTAAGCAACAAAAATAGGGCTAAATAAAGTAGCCTATTTCAAAGAAATGTTTTAAAAACAATTAAAAGTATACATATAGGTACATCAAATTATAGGAAGCTACATGATATATTTTAAACTGTACTTCAAAAAAATATCATTTACTGTCTCATAAAACACGAAATGTTCATTTTTAATTATTAATTTTTTATCGATGCCGTTAACCATAACAATAAAAAAATATTTTAAAAAATGAAGTAATATAATCTTTGCCTCTATTTTGATCTTAAATGTCAAAAAAAGGGGAAATACTGATAGTATAATTGTATCCTTCCTAAATCTTAACGAACAACAATACATTAAAATTCACATTCATATTAATTTAAACACTTACGTAAAAAATACCTACAACCTGTATATACTTACTTGATACAGCTAATACAAAATATCTTTGTGTCAAATCTGTTGAAGATGTAACGTTGCATGTGTTTATATTTTTCTATTAAAATAATTTAATATAATTATGTGATTCATAACATAGCCCAATAAGTAAACAAGGTTATAAATCCGTAAACATAAAAAAAAAAATATTTAAAATAGACAATTTTCCACAAAAAAAAAACAACAAACAATGAAATGGCAACACTAACAACGCTACATATCAAAAGAAAATTGATTGCCCTAACTAAAAAATATTTATAACAACTTTATCTATTATATCTAAATATCTTTAAGATATCTTCATTCCAGTATCGAGATGTAACAGTTGTTTCATCAGTTCGTAAGTGGAGAATGAAGTAGCCACCATTGGTATGGCTCGTATGTAGTTGACGGTCATGCCGCGGTACAATCCTTTCACAATACCATTATCTCGGTATATAAGTGTTAAAGTTTTTACCATGCCCGTACTGAAAATGTTCCTTTTTGTTAGTAAATTCAATTAAATAACATTGGAAATTATGAATTATTTAAACAACTATGAGAGATGAAAGCTGTAATTACACAATTAGCTTTTTAGAATAAATCTGGAAAATATATTTTAAATTAAAGTCTTGCGTTAACAAATGACTAAGCATAATGAATGTGGGTACAAATTCCACACTATAACTGTTTATATTCAGGATTCGCCAATTTGGTTAAGATTAAGTAGTAAGAAATAAGTGAAAATAAATATATGAGTAGAACAGCTATAGGTTCGATATGAAATAAATAAAAAAGAAATACAAGTAGTGATTAAAAAAAGAAGATACATATGTTTTTTTATTGCACTGACAATTTTATAATGCTATTCTTAACGATAAAGAATAAAAATGTTGTAATGATTAATGACATTATGGAAAAAAACAAGTTTTATTTTAGTTTAGTCAGAAAAAAATATATATGAGATTATATGATCACTTAAATTTTAAGCATAAGAAAATAAAACAATAAGCATGTTTATATAAAGTAGTTAAATTAATGAATAAGCTTGTAAAATATAAATCTTAAAGTATAAATATATGAAAAACATTATTATGAAAAATGACATAATTAAAAAAATCTACTTCACTAAGATGTACAGGTAATACCAACCTTCTGTTAGTGTTGCCAACACCAGTGCAAGAAATATGCAATAAAAAATAAAATATTATTTATCATCTAAATCAGTAACTAAAGAGGACAAGAAAGTGAGCAAAATAATTGGTTAAAATATAATATAATATAATCAAGAAGGTGAAACTACCAATTAGTTTATAGGTGCACTGTTACAACAATTATATATATTATGGTATTTTTTACTGAAAATATTATATTTATTGTGCTTCATGTTGTGCAATAATATTTTTTCTGGTTATTTTAGAGAAATTTAATTTTGCCTTATCAATCAATATTTTCATATATTTTTTTTGTTTCCAACTAAAATAACGTAAAAGACAGATTTCACTTTACCACTTTTATAGTATATTACAACAATACACTTCTAAACACATGCAAGATGCATTATCTTTTATTTAATATTGTAATTGCGTAAAATACATTCATGCTTCGGTTCAAAATTTGTATATATTATAAGTTTAAATTTGTATACATATAGGTAGGTATCTTCCATAGCTTTTATTATAACTTCATATTCACTTCTACTATAGTAACTTTAATTACTAGGTTGTCTAGTTCTAACCGATTCCAATTCCAAAATAGATTAAAATTATAAAAAATAAATAAGCACTTTATATAATTTGAAATGTTTACTATCGTTACTTTAACGTACATACTTCGTTAAAAAAACCTCATTTGCACTTTATAAAAGTTGTTTTGTATCTATCCATTTTTTACTGAAAGTAATTACGACTATATCTGCATGCATTATTTTCTTTATCATTATACAACTATAAAAATGAATAATTACAAAAGTACGAACATATTTCTATGAAATATAAATATTACAATTTTTAACATAAAAAAAATGAGGAGGCCTGTCGTGGAGCAGCGGCACAAGCATGTGACTGTAACCGACAGGTTCTGGGTTCGATCCCCAGTCGAGGAGACGAAATATTTAATATTTTCAATTTAAATATTTAATGTTTCATTTCTTCGCTCTGGTATTAAGGCAAAGCGTGGCGTTGAGTTCCGCTAATCAACACGCAATGCCTCAAATTCGGCAGAAAGTGGGGAATCGGGTTTCCTCTGCCTACCCTGCCTCGTGCGGAATACAGCGTGAAGCTGAAAAAAAATATCTTTGTATTATAAATAAGACTTACCCGAATTTCGCCGTTTCGGGATTCATACAAGCGAGTTGCATTCGCCGCCGCGTCACGTCCAGGGGATACGAGACTGACTGAGCGACTGCGCCCGCGAGACCCCCACACACTAACTTACCTGGCACGGTTAGAACTAGACCACCTGGTGAACAAATTTAATAGACGTGTAAGAGTCGTGTATATGAAGTTATCATAAAAACTTATACCTACAAGGCAAAACACAGCGTTGAGTTACGCTACTCAACACGCGCTGCCTTAAATTCGGGGAAACGTAAATAACTAAAGTGTCTTATTGAGAACAGAGTGTCTTAACGACTTGGGGGTGATAAGAAAGAAAGAGTATAAGCTGCAAAAACACCAAACGAAAGTACTGATAAAGATTAAGCGTGAAAACTCTGAGAAAGAAAGAGATGAAAGGTTAACGAACAACTTTCGGGAAAACACAAAGCTTTTCTGGCGAGAAGTGAGTGGTTCCCGGAGTTGCTCGCTAACCTGTAGAATGAAAGGGGTGCTTTCGAAAGATGGTGAACTTTTAACTGAACAACCACAGGTTTTGCAGCGATGGGCGGAATTTTACAAATAAAAGAAATTGAGAGTGGCATACGAAGTTTGAAATGTGGTAAGGCAGCGGGAGCAGGTGGAGTTACTGCCGAGATGATCAAATATGGTGGGCCACGCGTTTTGTTCTGGTTTTTGTGCAATTTATGCTGGAAAATCGGGGGAGGTCCCAGACGATTGGCGAGGTGCAGTCATCGTGCCTTTGTATAAAGGCAAAGGTTCACAGATAGATTGCGCAAGCTATACGGCTATCAGTTTGATTAGCTTAGGTAGTAAAGTGTATGCTAAAATATTAGCGAGAAGAATGCAAGATAGATCTGAAAGGCTGTTGTGGGAGGCCCAGGGAGGCTTTAGACCTGGAAGAGGGTGTATGGATCAGATCTTTTCCCTCCGCATGATTACGGAATAATTTTTGGCAGTAAACCAAAAAGTTTTCTGTGCTTTTGTGGACTTGGAAAAGGCGTTTGACAGGGTTGTAAGAAACAGATTATGGGAGATACTGCCCCGGTACAATGTGAGCGGACCCTTGGGGCCGGCTGTAAAGTCTCTTTACAGAGATCACTCAGCCTGCGTGCAAGTAGGAGCTAGCATGTCGCCTTGGTTTGACATCCAATCGGGTGTTAAACAAGGTTGCGCCATGTCAGCTTGGTTGTTCAATTTGTATTTGGACAGCTGTCTTCATGGAGTGAGACAAAGTGACATGGGAGTGAAAGTAGGTACCTCGAATATAAATTGCCTGCTGTACGCAGATGATGCAGTGCTTATTGCATCATCAGAAAGCGAGTTGCAGGCATTGGTTACCACTCTGAAAGAAGGATGCGCGAATAATGGTCAGAGCCTGAATGCGAATAAGACGAAGGAAGGTATTTGAACGAAATGAAGAAAGAACAGTTTGCAAGATCAGTGTAAATGATAAGATATTAGAACAAGTGAATAAGGTAGTATGTCTGGGAAGTATGTTTAGCAGAGACGGAAGATACGAAATGGATGTGGAAAGGCGTATTACTTTTTTTTTTTTATGGAAGAGTCGGCAAACGAGCGTACGTGTCACCTGATGGTAAGTGATCACCGTCACAGACGGTACCGAGTAACTCCAGAGGAGCTACAGGAGCGTTGCCGTCTTTTAAGGTGGAAGGGCACCGGGGCCCGGCATTACCTAATGCGAAACGCAGTGGCCAAAGCCACTACTTAACGCCGGTCTTAAATGCCGGAGGTGGTAATAATCCGGTCGAGTCTGCCCATGCGTGTTGCCATTACTGGCAACGTGACTCTACCACACGCACTTTAGTCGCCTCTTACGACACCATCAGTACCAGGGTGATGCTATTCTAAGCCGGAATCACACGGCAAAAGTAAAAGAAAGTAAAAAATTACTGCCGGTAACAGAGTTAACGGTGCCTTAGCTGCATTGTTGAGACGGCGAAACGTCAGCATAGCTGCGCGTTTGGCCGTACACAAGGCAGTGTTGGTATCGACACTGTTATACGGCAGCGAAACGTGGGTATTACAGAAGGAGAATGTAAGAAAGATGATTGCTGTAGAGATGCGATCTCTTCGTCGGATATGCGAAGTCAGTTTATCTGATCCAATAAAGAAATACACAGAATGGCAGGTACTAGCGTGGATGTCACAGTGAGAATGAAGAAGAACGTGCTCAGGTGGTTTGGGCACGTCGAGCGAATCAGTGAAGAAAGAATGGTAAAAAAGATTTATGAAGGAAAAGTGAGTGGAAAGAAAGGGAGGGGGAGACCAGGGTTGACCTTCGAAAATACAGTATCGACAATACTGGAGGAAGGTCACGTAAAAAGCATGAGGACCCCCCGGAGGGATGTATGAAGAGGTCAATGACAGTGGACGAGGCGAAAGAGGTGTGTCGAGACCGTAGCGTTTGGCGCTCCGTTCTCTCTGCCTACCCCGCTAGGGATATAGCGTGAAGCTAAGTTAAGTTAAGTTGAGTGTCTTAACACTAGGTTCACCAAGTTCAATTGTATTTATAAAGCTTTTATCTACGGCTTCGCGTCCGTGGGATATAACTAAGAGTTGCGTATGAGACATTACACATTATAAGTGAGGTAACTAGGAGCACAGGCACAGTAGGCTCCAACGAAACGATTTAAACGCAAAGTAAACAGCTTAGAACACCATAAACGTTTTTCCATTCGAAGCAGTAGTTTCGGAGATAAGCGCGTTTAAGGAAATTCTTATGTAGTTTTATCGATGTAGATAGACGCTGAGAGATGCACAAAAAGGTGGTATTGAAGGTGTTGAGTAGATGGTTAAATATAATATGTACTTGAATAAAAGCATCACATATCTAATAGGTTATAGGTTGAAATTCAGAATCTAATTTGGTAACTATTATATTTTAAATGTAACACTTTTAACCGGATTTATCGCGTATATTGGTTGTTAAACATGTTTTTTTGGAAACCCGACGTTTAGAACACTTTACAGTAGTCCGTGGTCACGGGTAGACTGACTATGATATATTTACTTTGTACCGTAGCATTTGGCGCTCCGTTCTCTCTATCTACACCTTTAGGGATATAGCATGAAATAAGTTACTATTAAATCTTTAACTATGCCAGAAGCATAATATTTTTTGAAAAATACTCGTGGAAATTTTTCCTTCCAAATATCATAAAATTATCGTAAGAAGTATACAGAAGGCACGTTTCGCTATTACATAAAATACATACATTTTATGGCACTATGATATTGCCTTAAGTCATTATGTACTAAAGAACTTCCGATTTAACTTAATATAATTTATAAAATAATTATGAAACATTATTTTATGGCTAAAGTGTACACTCACCGGTATTCCTGTCACATTTGCGGCACAATGTGCTCGGTAGATATTTCATACAAAAGAATTTCAGAGATTCGAAGCAATAAAAACTGAACCCTGCGTATGGAACCATCCCCACCATAGTCGGTACGAAGCCACGGTATAATGCGCGTATACCGCCCTCCTAAGAGAAATATAAAATTCTGAGTAGCTTTAATTTTTTATATCTAGGCCGTCGACAGTTGTGGGTTCGTGGTCATTTGTGGGATTATTTTTAAGCAAGTGTTAATTGAATAGTCAATTATAGTAACAAGTTTTTAGATTTTCAGATTGTATATTTTGAGATTTTCTGTTCCTCAGACCTAAGTTGTTTTTCAGCTCCACGCTATATCTAGCACAGGGCAGGATAGACAACTTCATGCTTTCATTAACATAAATCTGTACCTCACTTTCCGACGAATTTGAGGAATTGCTTGTAGAGCAGTGGAATTTAACGCTGCCCTTTGTCTTATTACCAGAAAGAGAGCAAACGAAAATATAAAATAATTCATTTATTTCTGTGGGGATTGAACCCACAACCCGTCACGTTTACAGATGCAGGCTTGTGTTCCTCCACTACGACAGGCTTCCTCCGTCCGCGTATATATAACTATATGACTCTTTCATAATTAACTACAATCTAGCTGAGCATATTTTTTTTCCCAAAAGTCTAATGTTTGAATAAATTCTCCACATACCGGTAAATTTTCAAGAAATCGCATCTAGCGTGGTAGAGCGAAGTTATGAAAACAATTCATTTTACTGAGTGGGAATCGTAATAAATTGAATCGCAAATATTTCTTTACGAAAATATCTGTAATTAATAAAAATAACAAAAACTTACAGTCTTAAATATAGTGGTGGCAGCATGTACAATGCCCGTGTACCGATGTTCACCGGTCACTTGGAAGGCAAGTCTAGCTCTAATCGTGTCTAGTGGATAGGTCAGGGTGACCGCAGTGACTCCCGCCCCGGCGCCGGCGACGAACTTATCGCCATGTTGAATTAATGGTATACTGAGACCACCTAGGTACTGAAACAAAAAGAAAACCTTGTATGAAATTTGGCAGTTGTAGTGTATAAAGAGAATAAGGGCAGGATAATATTATAATATATTGGTAAGGCATCGCGTTTTGTACGCGTCAATTCGTACTGTTGTTTCTTCAATTGATTTGTTATAAAGCATAACTAAATACTCACTCACTCAGCTTCACGCTGTATCCCGCACATGGCAGGGTAGGCCCCTCTGCCTACCCTGCCATGTGCGGGATACTTGGGAACTTAGTGTTAAGACACTCTGTTCCACTTTCCGCCGAATTTAAGGCGTTGCGTGTTGAGTGAACGTGACTCAACGCCGCGTTTTGCCTTGTACCAGAGCGAAGAAATGAAAACATCAAAATATTTTAAATTGAAAATATAATTTCCTCAAGTGGAGATCGAACCCACAACCTGTCGGTTACAGTCACACGCTTGTTCTGCTGCGCCACGACAGGCATGACTAAATAAATATATTGAATTCTGTTTTGTTACTTGATTGACGTCAGATAATAAACTCTTATACGAATTTCAACTTGTTGTTTCAATTTATTTATATAGTAAAATAAAAAGTAATAACATAATGTTCATCTATAATTTTCCAACTCTTATATTGCAGGTAAAAAAGCTGCAATATAATAAATCGGTTAGATTTAGACAAAGAGATTGAGAATACTTGACTTACATACTTAAATAAACGAAAGGGAACTTCTACAGAAAATGTTATTTTGCAATTGGCGTTCATCTATTTATAATATATATTTTTTTAAAACAAACATCTTTTAAATTACATCAAACACTCATTAAAACATTTAAGCTTAAAGTAATTGTCTTATCAATTTACAACGACGACGAATTATATTCCTTTCTATAGTGACAAGTCACTAAAAAAATACGATATCATGTTAAGCGTATTAAGTACATGTTAAGCGTATTAAGTACACACTTACAATTGATGATCATTGTGTGACACAAATTAAAGTACACAATAGCTAGCTAATTATTATATACCTCACGGAGCAAAACTGTTACACGTTAAAAATAAAAATGTAATGACATTAAAGTGTGTATTCATATTATAACCAGACTACTATGTATCGTCAAATATATTTTTAAACCCCCATGGAAAAGTAGAGACGGGAAGGGTGATATAAGTTTGTGCTATCTGTGTGTCTGTCTGTAGCACTAGGTCGTGAAAGAATCAATCTTTTTTAATCCGATGGTTCTTAGCTATGTCTTATGAAAATCGAATCAATATTTTAATAGCTACAACCATTTAGCCAAGATGAGATAGTACTTTTTTGTCGAGTTTTTATTTTAGTTTTTAACATAAAAATCAATTATATTTCAAATCGGTCACGATTGTGTATTAAAACACGATCATCCCAATTTATTTTTTATTATGAATTTGATTAAAATCTCTACAGGTATTAATAATAATGTAAACTATTAAATACACTAACTAAAGTAATAACTAAATAGTATCATTCTCTCAATTTTTTTTAATGGTAAATCCCATATTCTTATAGGGTTGTTGGTTGATAAAAGAATAGATAATTACAAAAAAGAATCTAAAATTCTAAAAAACTATTAATAACCTATATAAGCGATTTACTAAACTAAAATTATGTGTGATACATCAGTTTCAAATTTCAAACATATACATATATTCTTTGAATTCTTCGAATTGGCGATCGAAAGTAATTGTCTTGAACTGTAAATGGGTTAACAACCTCATATACTTTCGATTGAGAATTGAGAATTTAAGCAGAATTAATGAATCATCGGGAATTTGAGGCCTGTGGTGTGGGGCGCAAGCGTGTGACTGTGAAAGCTATAGGCTGTGAATTCAATTCCCACTTGAGGAAATGAAATACAGCGTGAAGCTGGACAAAAAATAATCAAAAAATCTCAGTTAAACAAGCTTTATAATTGGTAAGAATAATTAACTATATACAATACGTACAGTTATACACAAAATTTTAATAGACTTTCACACAAACATTAAAATTAAGTGAAAATTTAACACACGATATCCAGATTAATTATGCAGTAGCATAAAAAAAACATTTTATAGAAAAATATTTAAATTGATCCGATTTTTTCTCAAATAAGTAAGTTCATGTTCATGTTCAGTTAAGAAACGTAAGAAGTTTATGGTAAATGCATTATAATTACATACATAAATAAATATAATTATTTCGTTTTTACGTTATACGGCAGTAACTTAGCCATTGATTTACGACTGGATAGATAAAAAAAGTAATAACTGAAAAGACCTGTTTTACACGTCTTTTCAATTATTTTTTGTCATATTTACCGTTTAAGTGCGCTATACATTCATACATTATAACGCATATGTATGTAAATCTCTTGAAAAATTATGTAAAAAAAAATAATAAAAGATTTTTACAAACAGGGAAAAATGACTATATGTTAACACAATGTTGTATATTTTGATATACGAAGGATACAGCGGGAAGCCAAAAAAATATATACACATGCACCACGCAGGCTTAAATTTCGCCAACATACAATAAGAAAATTCAGCCGAAAGTGGAGAACGCAGTGCTTAACACGAATTTGCTAAGCTAGAAAAGTATAAAGCTGCTGCTGTTTGTAAATTCATAATATATCAGATTATTTTTGGTTGTCATTGAAAACCGCCATAATGATACTACGTTGTTATTATAACAAAGTAAGATTTTTCCTCTCAATAGGTACCAAATCTATATTGATTTTGCATCCGAGGTTAAGTTCACGGCCGCGGCTCCATCAGATAAAAAATACGTAAACATTTAAATGAACCAGCGTATTGCTTTACAAAATAGACACACATACATAGTTCAATATTACAGATATAATATATAAATCAGTTTTCGGTTTTTCTTCTTATTTATGTTTAGTTGACTGTGTACATTTATTTATACAAATAGCTGAATAATATTTTTAATTAAGTAATGCTTTTTAAAAATATTACTAACGTAAATAATATATTTTTAGACATCGTTGCCAAACACGGACATTTTGTATATTTTGCTAAACATATACAGTATATGAACGCAATTTTAAGAATGAAGTATACGCCCATGTACTTACAAGTAATTTTAAGAGCTATTATCATTGTAGATATAAAATTAGTATAGGATTAACACTTCTTTGAGACTTGTCTTAAAAAAATATCGACAAGGACCAGTTTCATGTTAAATAAACAATATTAATAAAACTATATTTATTTAGAACTTAATTTTAAAAACCGTTCATATATTACAAAATGTTTCTTTAATGTTATTGATATTTATGGGTAGCTCTTCAAACTAAGGAAGAAATAAATCTGACTCCGGCCCAATTTGCAGAATGATTTTAGCGTATTCTGAACAGTCAAAATATTTAATATTTTTCTATACCTAAATATTGTTCAATATATTGAATGTTTCTGTTGAACTTGTCCACATGTACAGTTGGTGACATCTCAATACGTAATGTTATATGTAGAGATTGTACTTTTCAATATATTTTATCTTTTTTTCAATTTATTGCCGATACTATAATCTGTTTTCGGTCGATTTACCGAGTGCTATCATTTTTGATAAAGATAGCCATCTGTTAGCTTTGAGTGACCGTCATTTTTTATGTCAGCTACACATATTTTAAGTAGAGTCCAAGCACATTGCGGTAATGTATTTAAGTTAAACAAATGTCGTTTCAATAGTCATATATGTAAAAGGGAAACAAATTTACGAATTGTCTTGAAATATCATTAGCGGCTAGGAAAAATATATATATTGTTTTAAATTCGACATATAACATAACATAGTAATCATTAAGTATGGTAGAATAATTAAGATTTTTGCTGATCAGCAGTTTGACAAGTTTTTTTTGCACTTTGAAAGTGATCATAAATTATTATATCGAAATATTTATTCATTTTAAATATTCATGTCAAATGCACGAGGATTAATAATGCATTGCCGTTATTATATTTTTAAATATTGTGTTATACCTAGTGCGAAATAAAAAATAAATAAAAAATTAAATCCGATAGCATAAAAAAATAACAAGCATTTTGAGAAAATTTTAACTCTTATTGTAATCGGGTTTTATAAACTTTTTTAAAATTTATTTTAATAGGCCTGTTGTAGCGCAGTTGTGGTGTCGATCGACCCAACTCAAAAAAATTAAATATTTAATATTTTCAAATGAATATATTACGTTACCTCCGCTCTGGCAACAAGTTAAAACGCGGCGTTGAGCCCCGCCACTCAATTCGCAATAACTTAAATTCAGCGGAAAGGGGGATCGGAATGCGTTCCATTAGGGTCCCAACAGCGTGAAGTTAAATAAAAAAATATTTAGGAAGAATTTTAATTATTAAAAACGTGACGCTAATAGAAAAACTAAACACTTAAAACTTAATCATTCTAGCTAAGTTTAACATTATAATTGCACGTACAAACAATAAAATACTAATATTATGTTCAGTATTGAATAGTGATTGGTTTGTTGATTATTATTTTTTTGTACATATTTTATGACATTTTTATTTATATAAGCGTATAATTATATAAGACCATTTTGTTATTGTTTTCATTATCTGTATCCTATATTTATTTAATTATTAGTTTTATTTTTTTTTAGCTTCACACTGTATCCCGCACGAGGCAGGGTAGGCAGAGGAAACCCGGGAACCTAGTCTTAAAACACTCCGTTCCACTTCCGTTCCCCACTTTCCGCCGAATTTGAGGCATTGCGTGTTAAGTGACGGAACTCAACGCCGCGCTTTGCTCTATTACCAGAGCGAAGAAATGAAACATTAAATATTTAAATTGAAAATATTAAATATTTCATTTCCTCGACTGGGGATCGAACCCAGAACCTGTCGGTTACAGTCACACACAAGCGCCACGACAGGCCTCAAGTTTTATTTTTCAACCATTTTTATTGATTTCTAAATAAAAGAGAATTAACGGTTGAAAGATAAATCAGTTTCTTATGCTGGTAAGCTTTAAGCGGTCACTCATTCAGCCTTTTTTTACTATATCATAAGGCCAAGGCCCGTTAAAGTAAATCTGTTTAAAATACAGTTTGTTAAGATTAATTAACATTCAACTAAGCAATATAATAATTATGTTTATTCTGCGAGTACGTTTAGGCTTACGTAGGAAATAATTAAATATTTTAGTTACGTGAAGGTACTATAAAGTATATTTAGTTTTCTTATATGGTAATGAATACGATTTCGGATTTACACGGCACGCACAATCATAGCGGTTGCGACGCCATAGACCGCACCTTCAAAAACTGTGTTAGTATGCCACAAGCAGAATTAAACCTTTTTACTGCGTTCATAACATTCCATTCTACCTCTTAATTACTAATTGAGGAAGGTGGTATGTTATAGAATTTTTGAATGTACTGAGTTCAAAAAATTATAAATAAAAAATATATATTATATAAAAGCGCATTTGGAAATCATTAATGAAACGTACAATAAATCTTTTTAATTAAAATATATATAATAAATCTTAAAATTATATACTAACTTTTATAATATAAGCTATTTATCAATATTTTACAGTTTAAGCCGTTTAGTTTAGTTTATAGTAGGCGTAGTTCAAGGTAGTTTTTATCTAACTACTTGAGTTTACTTAATCTTTTTTTAAATGCATGTCTTCTTGTATGTCTATAATTATTTTTAGCGTCTAGCTAGACGCGCCACGGCCGACGTGAAAGAATACGATATTAAAATTTCAATGTATATGTCAATGAAAATTTTTGCAAACATTTTTCGATTCCTATATTGTAGCAGCATTAACTTTTGTACTTTGTTATTATAAGGAAGCCATTTTGTAAATAAAACTTTTAATAAATATTCTTTGACAGATGTATATATGGATTTTCATTTTATTATAATAAAAATTATTGACTTTAATTTATTAATCAGTGTTAATACATTTATGTACGTATAATCCGCATCCTTAAGCAAGTGTACGCCGTAACGGCATCGTTACGTTTCGTTTCATTCGCCGTTATGTCTTCATTTACTGTTATGTACATATATCAAATTCTTGACTTGAACAAAATATAGTGTAAAGGAACACAGAACGTGGGGAACAGAATGTCTCAACACTAGTTTTCTAATTTCCCCGTAGGTAGCCTGTCATGTGCGGGATACAGGGTGAAGCTGAGTGAGTTAATATAATTTGAAAACTAATAATCATTTCATTTCCTCGAGTGGGGATCAAACTCACAATCTGTCATGTTAACAGTCACATGCTTGTGGCCCATTAACAGGCATTAGTTAATATTTAAAGTATATTATATGTAGGCCTGTCGTGGCGCAGCGGCATTACGGTGTGACTGTGATCGACAGGTTGTGGGTTCAAATCTTACTCGAAGTAGTGAAACATTTAATGTTTTCTATTTAAATATTTAATGTTTCCATTTCATCGCTCTGGTAAAAAGGCAAAACGCGGCGTTGAGTTCCGCCAATCAACACGGAATGCCTCAAATTCGGCGGAAAGTGGGGAACGGAAGTAGAACAGAGTGTCTTAACACTAGGTTCCCAAGTTCTCTCTGCCTACCCTGCCATGTGCGGGATACAGCGTGAAGCTGAGTGAGTTATATGTAGCTGTGAAGTCTCATCTATACTTCTCAACTATAAACATATGTAAATCTGTAGTAACTTTTTAATATACATTTAGTTCTTATGATACTGATAAAAGTAATTTTAATTCACCTTTGTCAATACTATTTAGCAAAGCAATATAAATTGATGTGGTTTTCCCTGTTTGTGAGATAGACTAATCATGATTAAGCATTTGCAATGTAGAGTTTACTTATTTCATTAGAGACCATGATTTTCAGAAATTTCTAAAGTTCTTCAATTCATCTCTTACTTTGACGACATAATGCTGGCATGTATTTTTAATTATTATACTCAAATTGGAAATGTTAAAATGTACAATTAAACATTTGAGTTGAATAATATAAAGTATTTAGAAAATAATCTTCAAATTATACAGTAATGACATTAAAATTTATAACTTTATATGCATATAGAAAGTCATATATTCAAATTTTAGAAAGATAATAGAAAATAAACAAAATACTGTTTGTTTGTTTTTTGTAAACATGATGGATATTTTACCGGTCTATAATAAGTAAGTAAATGTTTTGTAACCTTTGAAAGCGCAAGTTACCTAAGATAATTTCGACATTGCAATTAGCAGTATGCTCTGTATGTATAGTTTGTTAACGAACAGTAGATATGGGTTGTTGTAAAATAACAAATTCTTCATCACAAAATAAAAATGTTAAATAAATAAGCACAGATGCAGTACAATAACAATGTTTTTGGAGAATTTTTGTCTCTCTGGTATAAAGACAAAGTGTAGTGATGACTTTTTCAACTCTACACACATTATCCTAGTTTTATATAGAATTTTGGGATAAGATTAGCTAGATAGTAGTTTCTCACTATTTGATATATTTGTGGGCATACTTTTAAGTTTTTTTTTTTTTGTTTCTAACTGAACTGTTGAAACTTTAAATACTAGAAGTATTTAAAGTTTCAACTGTTCAGTAATTTCTAAGAAAACAAACAGAAATACTCACTCTTTTATAAATTTCAAAACTTGTAAACTGTGTAGCTGCATATGGAAAAATTCTGACCATCTGAGCACCATTGCCCTTATATAAAGCAATAAGGGATTCCTGCTTTACTATTGCCATCAATCCACCAAACACTCCATGGTGCTTATAGTGAGCTGATTGTGCCTGGAGAAGGATCTTTATACGGTCAAGGGGTGCTACAGTTGTCTTAGCACACATTCCTGCAACACCTGATAGAATAATATTTTTATTAGAAGAAAATCTTTACAAAAAAATATTTTTATTTAATAAATGATTAAAAAAAGTTATCAGTAACTACTAATATAAATAATTTATGGCTTACTTACTAATTTAAATACAAAATATTTTTTTAATAACTTACCACCAGCTAATAAATTTTTGAGTATAAAATCAAGGTCGTTTTTTGGTTCCATTTTAAGAGCCATCTTAAAATAAAGTTAAGTAAGTACATATAATTTTCCTTTTTGTCTACTTAATACTACCTTTCGTATTTCACTTCTTATTTGACACTAATTATTAATGACGACCAAGGGACATTTCTTCACGAATTAGCACACAACATAATAAACACACTTTCACTTTAGACAAACAAAACTTTCTTCCCGCATTCATCACTTGTTCAATGCTATATTTAATAAAATAAGTACAAATACAACAGGGCCTAAAATCTAATTTTGAATTTCTGAATCAGATTATTATTAATATATATTAATTCTCTACATTATTCAATAAAAACTGCTTCAAGTTCACACTTCCGACCTAGTCGAAAGGTTGCCTCGTCTCATTCATAATAACGTCATACTGACAGCAGCACCGACAAAATTTCTATTATAGTAGATACGTGTTACTATGGTTAAAATAAACCAACAATTTTCTTGATACTGGCAGCACTGGTCTTTATTTTATTAGAGGTTTTTTTTTATTTTAAATACTGTATTAACCTATGTTGGCTTAAACTAATACAACTAATATTATAAAAAATAAATTGAAATTAACAACAATATTTCTGTATGTATTGGAAATCAAAATTTAGTTGTAAGCGAAAATGGAAAACGCCATCTAGTTTATATATACAGCACTAGGAATGTCGATCGCTATTGGAAAAGGCAATTTTATATTTTCTTTAATTTCCTATTGAAATAACAATTTACGAAACACTAAAACACCAATTACCTACAAAAATTATTAGTGATTTTCGATATTCAAATATAATATTACAGATATTTATAAGTTTTATATCATTATTAAATAAAATAATTTACTCACGAAAAAGAACCAAATATAATTTTTAGTTTTCAAGATACGCGCCATGAACTATGTACATAGCAGGATTAGCAGGAACTGCTACGTGCGCCATTGATCCTCGAAAATTTGAAGGTCACCTTGAAAGAGCGGGAAAGCTCAAACGGGAGTGGACGCTTTATGAAATCATTTGAAATTTTGGGTGCATGCCCGTCCGCACGTTGCACATCACACGCTGGTATAAAAGTAAACAACGCACCGTTATAAAGGATTTCAATATGTTGCGTGATATTACACGTTCGAAATAAGTCTGCGTAATTGTATTCACAAGTCCAGTTGGTTGCTTACAAATAATACGTGGTGATAGTTAATTTTTTATCAGTATAAATTAATTATTGATTAGAATTTAATTATAATTTATTTATCATTAACTATTATAAGTGAAAATGGAAGTTCCGGCTAAGGGAAATATTTTGGGGCGTAAGTATTTTTATTATTTTGTGCGAAAGATGTTTTGTAATATGATAAAATACAAATAAATGTTAAAAAACAGCAATTACATTTTTTTAAATAATTGGGTTTATCTAAATTTTAAAATGACTTAGATGAACACATGAATGACAGCTTAAATAATTTTACTAATAAATGAATATTCATCGAAAAAGGGTTCACGATAAATAATCTCGCTTGTGTTGTTAATTTTAATTCAAGTACATTGATAAATCGTTACAATATTTCTAACAAGGACAAAACTGTAGATATTATAAAATTGTTGAATCGATGAATAAAAAAAACTTTAAAATTTAAAAACATATTTCTTTTACAAGTCGTGTTTCTCATATATTTTTAAACTTGCTGTACCTACGATTTTCTAATTATTTCACATAATTGCATAATATAACTTTTCGAATTTTATTCTTTTTTTTTATCGTACATATAAAAACTAAGATAGAGTTCGTTCTCACCATTTCTCTTCAGAAACTTAATACATAATTGTTGTTACGTTAACTTTCTACGAAAAATCTATCTAAAAAGCTATCATATAATTATTTACGGATATTTACAATAATATACGTTAAAACATAGGTTCTAATGATGATATTTTCGTGGAATATCAAAGAAGGAAAAGTTAAGTTAAATATGTATTATTGTTGTATCCGTTACTATAAATAGATGACATATACAAATATGACAACATATTTATTTTTTCAGACTCAGACTCAGTTTCACGTTGTATCCCGCACACGACAGGGTAGGCAGAGGAAATTTGGGAACCTAGTGTTAAGACACTCCATTCCACTTCCGTTCCTCATTTTCCGAATTTGAGGCATTGCGTGTTGAGTGGCGAAACTCAACGAAGCACTTTGCCTTGTTACCAGAGCGAAGAAATGAAAACATTATAGTATATTTAATTTGAAAATATTCAATATTTCCTCGAGTGGGGATCAAACCCACAACCTATCGTTCACAGTCACACGTGTGTGCCGCTGCGCCACGACAGGCCTCATATTTAGGTATTTATTTTCTAGGTACACTTAATGCGGTTAGATATTACTCATCGTTATTTCTATTTTTAAACCTAGTCATAAAGGAATTTTAATTACTAATTCTGGGAAGTAGTTTAAAATTATTATGAAATAAACATTTCCGTATAAAACAAACAATATTTTCCTGTTCAATTTATATAATCATCCTTTAATATTTCAGACAGGTATTATTTAGAATATTATATAGTATTTTGCTATATGTGTTATAAATTACGATAAGAGAGTTAATTGTTGATCGAGAAATCCATGTGTGCACTGTTAATGTTATTTAAAAAGATATACGTGAAAATGTACTTATACTTTTGAGGTTCAAGCGTGTGACTGTAAGCGACAGGTTGTGGGATCGATTCCCGATGAAATGAATTATTTAATATTTTCTAAATGTTTAATGTTTTCATTTGTTCACTGTTGCAACAAGCTGGGGAATGTGGGGAATGGTATAGTGTCTTAACACTAGGTTTCTAAGTATCCTCTGCCTACCCTGTCACGCGCAGTATACAGCGCTACGCTGAAACGTACATTTTTAGCTTATTGCTGTAAGCATGATTGCTTATTGCGGGGTAGTCGCTAAAGAAGGCGAAGGCAGGAGGATCATGTAGTATTTCTGCTCAATTTTTATTTGCGTTATGAATGATGGAACTTCAACTTTAATGCCCCGCTTTTGTTTTGATAGAGTAAGAGAAATTGAACCCTTAGCTGTCATTTTAGTCAATCGTCTCGAAGATGTTCCGCTGCGCCACGAGCTAATAGATAGTGTTGTGTGTAGTGTATACATTTATTACTGATTTCATACAATTAATTTAAATATCGATGCTTTCGTGGTATAAAGTGTCAATTCACGACACAAGTATATATAAACTTTGATCAAAGTTGTGGTTTGCTTTTTTTCTTCACCGAAGCGACAATTTATTTTATCGTTCGCGTAGTATTTACTCTATTAGTTACCAAAGTCTACAACTCCTACTAAGAACACATTTTAAAACCGGTTACTTAACATAAGCAATAAAATGCACGGAAAAGGTAAATTCCTTTTTCTTGTTTGACACCCCCAGTCCATTATTTACAAAAGGTTGTCCGTAGAGGTTGATTGAAGCAATGAGACTTATTACTTATACTTTATATGTATTTATGTATGTAAATTTCATACTGTGTGTAAATAATAAAGGCTCTTTTTTCTATTCTATGTATCGACTTTGTTATAGAAATAGTACCTGCACGCTACATTCTCGCGGTCCTCGGTTCGATAGGAATGGCGATAGTGTATGGGCTAAAAGTGAATCTCTCCGTCGCTATGGTGGGCATGCTCAATCACACAGCTTTAGAATTAAGTCATGAGGCAAGAAAAGTTGAAAATTCTAGTGTCGTTACTGAAGTAGAGTGTGAACCTGCGGGAAGCTCTACCATTGCTAAGGTAAGTTTAATAATTTTATGTTTATTATTTATTTATAAGTATCACGATGTAGCCCACACACGGCAAGGTGGACAGAGTGTGAATTCCGATCCCTTTTTTCCATATATTTAAGGCATTGCCTGTTGAGTGGCGGAACTCAACGCCGCACTTTGCTATCTTGCCAGAGCAAAGAAATGAGAATATGTCAATTGAAAATGTTGACTATTTCAGTTGTTCGAGTGGGAATCTCATACACAATCTGTCTTATACAGTCACATGATTGTTGTGCCACGACAGATTTCAATGTTTATTATTAACATATTATTAAAATTTAACAAAAAAAGTATAAAGGCTGTATAAAATAGTGTTCACTATTTATTTTGACCGTAAATTTTGTTGTTATATTTAAAATAAAAATAAAAATATTACTTTGTATGAGATGTGAATCTAGATCAATCAGGCACGATCCAACTATTCTAGAATTAACTTCTATTACTAAAATAATAATTCATTTTAATGTCATAATAACCTAACATGCTTATAAATATATTGGAATCAATTAATAAATATGTTTAAAACATTGGTGTTTTTCGTTTTTCACGGCTTGTAATATGGCTATACGGCTTGTTAATGAATCGATGAAGCGAATGACCTTTCTTATCTTGGAAACCACATGATCAAAGTTAGCCCATATGGCGTAGAGTGCATACAAAAATTTTATAAAAGAAATATACCAATAATTTAATACAATTTTTTAAATGCACTATTCTTTTTTTTTAAAATATTTGAGAAACATAATTAAAAATAAAAAAAGATTTTTTTTCCCTTATTTAAAATTAGAATTTCATTACTTTCTACCCTAATTATTGCGTTTTGTGAATATCGCTGTATTTCGGACACATACAATTAATTTGAAATGTTCATCAAGTGAATAATCGTACGTATTTCCCTTTACTCGATAATACAAGGAAAGTACAAGCTATAATAAAAGATTTGAAATAACTTGCTTCGTCTGGAAACGTACGCGCGTATGTCTAATTATAGAATTATTACGATCATAAAGATCAGTGATTTATATTTGCATTCAAATAAAAAAATCGGGGTTACTGAAGAGTAATAAAGTACATCGTTTTTTATAAGGAAAATATGAGTACGATTTTTAAGATTCAACTTATAGAAAAGCCCCGGGCAAGTATGAGTTGGACTCGCTTACTACTTCAGTACCAAATTTAAGATAGAAAATAGATCAACAGGAAGAACAATTCATGAAAATGGACAAAATTAGGCTTGCGTATGCACTTATTTTGTAATATTTTCTTACGTAAACGTATAAATTTAAGTTATTTTAAATGTGCTTAGTGGCAATATATAACTTAATAAAAATAATGGTACAATCGATGTATAGATTTCTTTTGGTTGCGTTGACTTTGTAGCTTAATTTTTCTTGTTCTGGCGGAAGACCGTAACCTGCATATTTGATATTAATTTCAGTTTATTCCTTTACGCGATCTCAAGATACAACCCGGGTTTTGACAAACAACATACAACTAATAAGTTTTCCGTATTTCCCTTTTGAAGACTGAATATCGAATGTTTCTAAATATCGAATGGTTTCTCTAGCCAGAGATATAAAAATATAATAATTCATCTTCTTAATGGCCATCGACCCATTGGGTTTTAAATTGTGCCTGTTTTCATATAATATTTATTTTCATTACTCTCAAGAAACAGTAAAACCTTCAAATTCGAGAGTATTCAAAGCTTTTAATTTTTTCACTCACAAGCGAATCTAATTTAGGTCTCTTTAAATTATCTGTCATAAGTTTTGGATTGCTTCCAATAAATTTATGCATAATAAAAAAAATATGTGGACTTACTTATAGGCATACAACAAGTGTACTTATACTATTAAATATTGTAAAAGCTTTATTTTATCGAGTTTTACGTTCGTAACTTCTGTTGTTAGTATCTCGAGAACACGGCCATAGTGGTTCTTGTTAATCCGATACCTTCCCAGAGAAATTATTATTAAACTATTTACATAATTAAATTATTTAGAAGCCTGTCGTGGGGTGGGGCTATGATTGTAAAAACGATAGGTTGTGGATTTGAAATATTAAATAATACATATTTTCAATTTAAATATTTAATGTTGTCTTCGCTTTGGTGTCAAGGCAAAGCGCGGCGTTGAGTTCCGCTCAACACGTAATGTCTCAAATTCGGCGGAAAGCAGAGAACGGAGTGTCTTAACATTATGTTCCTAAATTCCATCTGTCTACCCTGTCTGTGAGTGATAATTAAATCGCTTACAATGTCAATCATCCTAAAATTAGTATCCAGAGATATTATTCCCGTTGGATTTATATAAAATCAGTACGTATAAATGTAGTGAAGGAAAAGTAATCAGAATCAGAATATTCAATCTTGTCTCTCGCTTATTTTTAGGCTACATAAAAATTAAGGCCAATAAGTTTCGATTAAACTTAACAAAAGTGCTTTTAAAATTCTTTTTAATCGATTTTAATGAGAATAAATGATAAAATCAAAATATTATTGTGTAATTTCTGTTCGCCACTAGTTGCTGGAGCTTGTATGATTCTTGCGATAACGGCTTGGCTATTTATAGAATTAGTTCGGTTTCATTCAAGATATTTACGATACTGTTTGGTACGATTGCGATGGTTACAGCTATTTTGGCAATTTCATTTAAATTATCTAATTAAATATTTAATACTTAAAACTCAGCTTCATAATAATTCAATATTTAATACTCAGCTTCACGCTGTATCCCGCACACGGCAGAGTAGACGGAGGAAATATGGGAACCTAGTGTTAGGACACTCCGTCCTACTTCCGTTCCCCACTTTCCGCCGAATTTGAGGCATTGCGTGTTGAGCGGCGGAATTCAAAGCCGCGTTTTGCCTTGTACCAGAGCGAAGAAATGAAAACATTAAATATTTAATTTGAAACTATTAAATATTTCATTTCCTCGAGTGGGGATCGAACCCACAACCTGTTACAGTTACACGCATGTGCCGCTGCGCCACGACATACCTCAACATTTAATGTTTTTAGTATTTTGAAACTTTATCTAAAAATCGTACGTACGTACTCGTAAGTACAGTTATTTTATGCATAGAGAGTAAGATTATTTGTGGTCTTTTTAAATATGTTAATTTAAATACCTTGTGAGCACAGTACAGGGGCACAAGCGTGAGATTGTAAACGGTAGAGGTTGTAGGTTCGACCCCATTCGAGGAAATAAAATATTTAAAATTCCTCTAAAATAGCGTGAAGTTACATAAATACCTACTCATTATCAACATCAATTTATTTGTTTCAGGAAGCAGATGGACCTTTTCTTTGGTCATCAGAAATACAGGGCATAATATTGAGTTGCTACTTCTGGGGATATTTCGTGTCTCAAATTCCCGGTAAGTCTTTCATGTTGTCGCTTGTGGAAACCTAGTGTTATGTTATTCCGTTTCGTCGCATCGTCGCATTTAGGGAAGTGCATTGCATTGCAATGGCGGAACTCAACGCCGTGCTTTGCCTTAGTACTAGATCGATGAAATAAAAAAAAATAATATTTCATTTCAAATTCTCATTTCTTCGCTACTTTCTTAAGTACGGATCAAACTCACATACACACAACGGAACTTCTTATAATAAAAAGGTTAAAATTTCGTTTAAAATATTTTTTATTCCCCAGGTGGTCGTATAGCAGAACTGTTTTCTGCCAAATGGGTAATGTTCTTCAGCGTGTCTATCAATGTGGTATGCACTTTGCTCACGCCGGTAATGGCCGAAGCTCACTACGTCGCAGTAGTTGTTATGAGAGTCGGGGAAGGGATTGGTGGGGTAAGTAGTTTTGTTTAATTTACTTCCCAATCTATATAAGTCCATCGTTTTTTTTTAATTAAGACTCAACTTCACGCTGTATCCCGCACATGGCAGGGTAGGCAGAGGGAACTTGGGAACCTAGTATTAAGACACAGAAGAACGGATTCCACTTCCGCTTCCCACTTTCCGCCGAATTTGAGCCATTGCGTATTGAGTTCCGAAACTCAACGCCGCGTTATGCCTTGTACCAGAGCAAAGAAATGAAAACATCAAATATTTAAATTGAAAATATTAAATATTTTATTTCTTAGAGTGGGGATCGAACCCACAACCTGTCGGTTACAGTAACACGCTTGTGTCGCTGCGTCACGACAGGCTTTTAATATTTATTTCCTAGATATTTTATACTCATGTTGTAAAGAGAGGCCTGTCGTGGCGCAGCGGCTAAGGCGTGTGACTGTAAACGACAGGTCGTGGGTTCGATCCTCACTCGAGGAAATGAAATATTTAATATTTTCAAATTAAATATTTAAAGTTTTCACTTATTCGCTCTGGTTTTAAGGCAAAGTTTGACGTTTTCCCAAATTCCCTCTGCCTACCCTACTGTGTGCGGGATACAGCATGAAGTTGAGTATATTGAAAAATTTTTGGATGCTTGCGAAAGTTTATAATTAATTAAAGTAAATATTACCTATTGTACACTTAGTGGCGGAGCTCAACGCCGCAAATACTTTGTTTCTTGTCAATAAACGGGGAAGCAATTAAACAATAAGCGTCTTTCAAAGTTTAAATTACAAGTGCATTTATTGAAACACATTTTTTTAACATTTGAATATATTGTACTCGTGGATGAAGGACAATGAGTGTCCCGATTTGATAATAAAACCTATTATTATGTACCATCTATTAAAGTAGTGAGATCTTCCTGAGCTTATTAAATTATTTATTCGTTCTTACGGAATTCATTGTTTGCTTTTGACATGCTGTATTTTTCTTCGAAACTGTGGCGGAGCTTAACGCTGTGTATTATCTTACCAGAGTGTATGTGTATTATCTTAAACAATTGGAGAGGACATGATGTTAAAATAAAATAAATAATAAGAGTTAATTCGCAACTTATGCCCACGGCGTTTACAGTTAGACTATATAACTGGCTGTGCTACGACAACATCTAACAATATAAATTTTTACATACTATTGATTCGTTTTCGTATATGACTGAATAATGCCCTCGATAATAAATTTTCTCATCTATCTTTCACATAAAAATACATCAAATGTAGTTAAAATTTTTTAATATGTATAGAATTCACATGCGAGGCATTCTAGACCGATCTCGAAGTGGAGGATAAACTTTTTAATTAATTTATATGTTACTTAATTTTAGCTTTACGCTTTGTCCCATACCTGACAGAGTGACATATGGAACTTGGGAACCTAGTGCTAAGACACTCCGTTCCGTTCCCCACTTTCCACCAAATTAAAGGCATTGCGTGTTGAGTGGCGGAACTCAACGCCGCTTTTCGCCTTGAAGAAATGAATATATTGAATATTGAATTTGAAAATATAAAATATTTCACTTTATACCGCCACGACAGGCAGAGTCAGATTTATATATAAGTTTAATACAACAGGGCGTAACGTTCCCCGCCATGCACGTGCTGCTGTCGAAGTGGGCGCCGGCGGGCGAGCGCGGCGCGCTGGCGGCGCTCGTGTACGCGGGCACGTCGCTCGGCACCGTCGTGTCCATGCTGATGGCCGGCGTTCTGACGGCTAACGTTGGTAAATATTTGTTTATTTTTACTATGTTTTAAAGTGTTATTCAACACTTAGGACAAAAAATAATAAACTTAAATTTAAAAAGCGTATAAAAATTTTGAACGAAGCAGGATATTTGTATACCTTGTGCCATCTACGAGTATGTATCGTACTCGTACATCATTTGTAAAGGAAGTTTGTGTATGGGTTAGTGGAACCAATGACCCATTTTGTTCTATTAGATTGGAATTGTTTATTGTAATAATTTTTTTTTAACTTCAAGCTGTATCCCGCACATACCAGGATAAGGGGAGGAAACTTGTGAACCGAATGTTAAGACTCCACGTTCCCTTTAAGACAATTCTATTCTTCACTTTCCGGAAGACACTTCTATTCCACGTTTCTTGAGACATTTGTATACTGAGTGGCGAAACTATGCCTATTAGCAGGCCGAGGACATTAAATATTTAATTTTCATTTCCTTGAATGGAATTGAACTCAAAACCTATCACGTTTCAAATATTTCAAATATTTTAAACGCGATTCAAATATTTTTATACAAATGTTCTTATAGGTAAAAATGAACTTGCAATCTTCGTATATATCGCTAAATTCATATAAACTGCGTCATAATAACTATATTAACACGTAATTAAATGGACTCTACGATATTAACTTAATTACAAAAGCCTTTTAATTTAAAAGCTTCAATTCTATTAACGTTCTCTTGTGACTTAAATGCTTTCAGTAAATTAGACGAAATATGTTAATTAAAAACTTAAAGAACTATTTGAGGCCTGTCGTGGCCCAGGGGCCATGTGACTGTAAACGCGTTGCGGTTGCAGGTTCGATCCCCACTCGACTCGATAAAATGTTTAATTAGCTTCACGCTGTATCTCTAGCCAGAGAGAATGGAGCGCCAAACGCTACGGTCTCTGCATACTTCTTTCGCCTCGTCCATTGTTCTCAACCTATTCATACATAGCCTTTGGAAGCCTACCCTCTTGTGAAGCTAAAAGAAAAAGTATATATTACAATATTACTAAAATTACCAGGTTGGGAAAGCGTGTTCTACGTGATGGGTGGTCTGTCCTGTATATGGTGTGTTCTATGGGTGTGGTGGGTACAAGACTCGCCCCAAACACAGCCTCTTATCAGTAAGGAGGAGAGGGAAATGATTGTGACGTCACTTGGAGGGAATGATCGAAGAAATAGGGTAAGATCGATTTTTTTCTTACTTAACTTCACGCTGTATCTCGCACATGGTAGGTTAGTCAGAGGGAACTTGGGAATCTAGTGTTACCGTTCTACTTCCGTTCTCCATTTTCCGCCGAGTTTAGCGTGTTGAGTGGCGGAAATAAACGCTGCAGTTTTGGCTTATTACCATAGCGAAGATTTTTTTTTTTTTATATTATTTTATCTTGCAATCGGCTTAGCAGCAGCCTTTAACAGATTTTTTGGTGGAAGTTCAATGGCAGGAAAGACTGTTCGTCCAGTGACGAAGCTGTCTCTTATTATATTGAGTTAGGTTAGTTACCTATCGACTAGGTAATGTCCCAGATATGTTGTCTTTTCGGCCTTCTAACATTTATTGGTTTACATAAAGCTGTGGCTAAGGTGTTAGTATGAGCCTCTATTCGGTCTTTATAGGTTTTTGTTCTATGCTTGACTTCCTCCTTAACAGTCTTCACTTCTGTGTATTTATGTAGTTCACTGTTTCTGATGAAAAGTGGTGCATCGGTTATCATTTTGAGCGCTTTGTTCTGTAAACGTTGTAAGATCTCCACATTAGAATCCTTAGCTGATCCCCATAGCTCTATGCCATATGTCCATATTGGCTTAATTATGCCTTTGTAGATTAGTATCTTATTTTCCAGAGATAAGTGACCTTCTTCCTATCAACCAGTTCAGGTTACGGAGACGTATATTTAACTCTTCGCGTTTTTTATTGATATGAGTTTTCCAAGTCTGCCTTCGATCAAGATGCATGCCTAAATATTTAACTGAACCTTGTTGAGGTAGAACGTCATTGCCAAGTTTAATAGGGGGACAGTTACCCTGTCTCAATGTAAACGTAACATGGACTGATTTATTTGAGCTGGCTTTGATACGCCACTTTTCCATCCATTTGTGGACTTTGTTCAGATGATTTTGCAGCAGTAGGGAGGCTTCACTGGCTTTTCCGTGATTGCAGAGCGCAGCCGTGTCGTCAGCAAATGTTGCGGATAAGATGTTATCTGTTGTAGGTATGTCTGCGGTGTAGAGAAGATATAGAGTAGGGCCCAATATGGAACCCTGCGGTACCCCGGCTTTTATATCGTGAAAGGCAGAATAGGTCTCATTTATTCTGACTCTGAATATTCTATCCTCCAAGTAAGATTTTAGGAGCAGATAGAAATTATGTGGAAGTTCTTTCTTCATTTTGAAAAGCAGGCCCAAATGCCAAACCTTATCAAATGCTTGTTGTACGTCAAGAAAAACAGCAGAGCAGTATTGCTTTTTCTCAAGCGCTTCCCTTATTTTATCAGCAACTCGATGAACTTGTTCTATGGTCGAATAGCCAATTCTGAAGCCAAACTGATGCTGAGGGATGATGTTGTTTTCGTTTAGAACTCGTGTTAATCTGCGCAAGATAATCTTCTCAAACAATTTCGATAAAGTTGGTAGTAGACTGATTGGTCTATAAGAAGACACAAGATGGGGGGATTTTCCAGGCTTGCCAACCATTATTATTTCTGATATTTTCCATACCATTGGGACATATCCGATCCTAATTATGGAGTTAAATAAGTGTGTTATGCCGACTATAGCTGTTTTAGGCAGCTGACGTAAGACTTCAGCTGTTATCAAGCAGAAGCCAGGAGCCTTATTCAATTCCAGACTTTGAATTTCTTTCTGGACTTCTGGAGGCGAGCAGCTCGGTATTGGAAAACATAGTTGCAAATCGGTTTCTAGGTAGTCTTGTATTTCTTTTTCAGTTTCCAAATCTTTGCCATTTGGTGTATAGCGAAGAAATTAAATATTAAATATTTAAATTGAAAATATCAAATATTTAATTTCCTCGTGTTGAGATCAAACCTAGAATCTGTCATTTGCAGTCACACGCTTGTGTGGCTGCGTAACATGAAGAGTCCAACCAAACATCATATATTCTTATTCTTTTTAATAATTCATTTTTCTCATATTTATATATACAAGAAATGAAGCTCCATTCAATATATGTAATGGCAATTCAGTATATGTATGTTAAATATACATAACATTGACAGAGGATTTTAATCTTTAATCGAACTTATTACGATCTTATTATCTTATAGCTTTATAAAAAGCTTAACATTTCTTCCAGAAACTTTTGTACCTTGGAAAGCTTAAGTAAAACTTTAAGGTTTCCCCCGGAGTGCAGAGTAAAGATATCCGTTACTCACTTTCCGCCAAATTTTGGAGACATTGTCTGTTGAGGGGTGTAACTCAACGCCGCACTTTGATCTAGAAAGCTTGCGCTTATTTTGTTTCTAGAAGCTTCCAGTGCCTTGGAAAGCGGTGTTCACGTCTGGCCCCTTCCTCGCCATCCTGGTGGCGCACGCGTGCTCCAACTGGGGCTGGTACATGTTGCTCATTGAATTGCCGTTTTATATGAAACAAGTTCTTAAGTTTAATATGACTGAGGTAAGACATTTTATACTTATACATTATCTTTCATATATACTCACTAAGCTATATCAGGTAGAGGAACCTTGGGAACCTAGTGTTAAGACATTCAGTTTCACTTCCGTTCTCGACTTTCCGTCGAATTTGAGCCATTGCATGTTAGTGGCGGAACTCAACGCCGCGTCTTGCCTTGTATCAGAGCGGAGAAATA
Organism: Eueides isabella; assembly: GCA_019049475.1. Classification (NCBI taxonomy): domain Eukaryota; kingdom Metazoa; phylum Arthropoda; class Insecta; order Lepidoptera; family Nymphalidae; genus Eueides; species Eueides isabella. Next base: position 3,352,232 of record CM032399.1, on the reverse strand, counting down.
AAAAGATTAAATATTTGAATTGAAAGTAATAAATATTTCATTTCCTCGAGTGGAGTCGAACTCACAATCTGTCGATTATAGTCACACGCTTGTGCCGCTGCGCCTCGATAAGCAGCAGCCTTATATATAGTATCTTTTCTATAAAGTAGATAGTTTAAAGGTGCTACTTTTTTTTTTTCTTAGGACGATAACATGGTCGTCGTATAAACTTATTGTTTTGATTTACTTTCTACGTATTTTTTATTGTGGAAGAAACATTTATGTACAATTAATACATGATATTGCAAAAAAAAGGATAATTAATTAATTAATGCACATCTTAAACATTAACTCACTTAGCTTCACGCTGTATCCCGCACGCGCAGGGTAGGCAGAGGGAACCCGGGAACCTAGTGTTAAGACACTCCGTTCCACTTCCGTTCCCCACTTTCCGCTGAATTTGAGGCATTGCGTGTTGAGTGGCGGAATTCAACACCGCGCTTTGCCTTATTATATCAAATTATGTAATTGATCTATTCCAGAACGCCGTTACAACAGCTTTACCATTCTTGTCGCTGTGGATCTTTAGTATCGGACTCAGTAGGTTCTTGGACTGGATGCGAGGGAAACAGTATATCACTACTACCACTGCGAGAAAAATTGGAACTTTGTTTGGTAAGTATTTGTATGATATATTATATTTCGTATATCATATAAAAAAATAATTGCGTTTATTATATGAAGAATGATACATATACTTATAAAATGTAAAAATGTAACGCCTTTCTATTTATATCTTAAATGCCTATGATGCTTGTGTATTCATTACAAAAAAAATCTATATTATTAATATTAAAATAAGATATTAATTAAAAATATATATATTGATGTCTCAAAACGTAACGAAATTGAACGCTTCTTGGGCAACTTGGTGTTTTTAACTTAACACTAGGCTGCTCTACACTTGACAAGTAAAGGATGATGTTTGTCAGCGTCCGTCGTCCCCGCGGCGTGTCTGCTGTGGTTGTGTTACGCGGGCTGCGCGCGCGCGCTGTCCGCGGCGCTCACCGCCGTGGGGGTCACGGCCATCGGGGGGATGTTTTGCGGGTTTCTCTCCAATCATATTGATATTGCACCGAACTTTGCAGGTAAGTGTCCTGCACTCGTATTACACTCGATGACAAGGATGAGTGACATGATGTACACATTTTAAATGAAACACTTTTAAACGGATTAAACGCGTATATTGAATACCATTCAATATGCGTATATTGAATAACATTTTTGGGAAACCCGACGTTTCGAACACTTTACAGTAGTCCGTGGTCACGGGTAGACTGAGTATCAACTCACAGAGAAATGCCACCTAAAAAAAAAAAAAATTACAACTTTACAGACTACCACCAATAAGCGGTACGGCAATTTAGCTATCATTGATCAGATCAAATAACATATATTTATATATGAATGTTAAAATATTAATTTAAACTAAATACTTATTAAAACGGTTTACAGGAACTCTAATGGCATTAACGAACACCGTGGCGACCATACCGGGCATCGTTGTGCCCATATTTGTTGGATTCTTGACACACGATAACGTAAGTTGAATTATAAAGTTATTGCTGGACGTTTTGGAAAATATAAAATATTTTCCATATTTCTTAAAAAAATATATATTTTATTAATTTTAATTTAAATATTTAATGTTACATTTCTTCGCTCTGGTACAAGGCAAAACGCGGCGTTGAGTTCCGCCACTCAACACGCAGTGCCTCATATTCGGCGGAAAGTGGGGAACAGAAGTGGAACGGAGTGTCTTAACACTAAGTTCCCAAGTTTCCTCTGCCTGCCCTGCCGTGTGCGGGATACAGCGTGAAGCTGAGTATTACATTCAAATGTATACGATTATAATATGTAAAAACACAGCGACATATTAAGAAGTAATTCAAATTCAACTGTTTTTATTCAAAATAAAAAGTTACAAGCTTAATTTTTTGAAATGAGTTATTTCCATTTTCTTGTTTTAGTGATACAGAAGGTATGGAAATCTTATAATATATATATTTGGAATAAATCATTCAAAATTCTTAATACCATTCAATATAAACTGGATAAACTAAATCTTAATTTCACATCCGCATGGCAGGGTAGGCAAAGGGAACTTGGGAACCTAGTGTTAAGAAACTCAGTTCCTTTCCCCACTTTCTGATGAATTTGTAGCATTGCGTGTGTCAACGCCGCACTTTGCCTTATTACTAGATATATATTTTTAATGTATATTAAATATTCCATTTCTTCGAATGAGAATCGAACTTACAACCCATTGTTACAGTCATATGCTATCATCATATTCAATTTAAATTAATTTAATCAATTTCTGTTTTTTTCAGAAAACGATATCAGCATGGCGTATCATATTTTTCGTAACAATCGCATTGTATGTGATAGAAATAGTAGTTTATACGATATTTGGTTCTGGAGAACAACAACCTTGGAACGACGTGAAAGAAGACCAACCGGAAGAAAGTCCATTGAAGAATGAAAATAAAACATCTGTTTAACTATTTTACTACATAGGAACCTTTAAATGTAACGGCGTTGAGTTCCGCTCGCAAAACGCAATTCTTCATGTTCAGCGGAAAGTGGGGATGTCTTGCCCTTTTGTTGTTCAGCTTCACGCTGTATCCTGCGCGTCGCAGGGTAAGCAAAGGTTACTTCCGTTCCCCATTTTAAAGTATTACGTGTTACGTGGCAGAACCCACCACTTTAAGAACTGCCATCCGCCATGACTCGGCTGTTGGCCGCTTTCTTACTTTTCATAAAGTTTTGCGTGTTGTGCACTTGATAAGGAAATAATCGTAAGTAACAATTTTTGTGCATTTACTTACTACATATTTTTTTTATTCTAATGTTAAAATCTCCCAAATTGATAGTTCTTTTCATTTCTATTTTACGAGAATTATTTTTATACGTTTCTTTAAAGGTATTAGAACATGTCGGAAGTAGCATTTGTGATTTTGTAAGATTTATTAATAGTGTTACTTAATGTTGAAAGAGAAATCTGAAATCTAAATTTGTTTGAAAATCTTAAAAAAAGACCGTTATATTCTACATACTGTGAGAAGTTATATAAAAAAAAACATTTAAACAAGAGATATCTAAGTGTAGTGGTAATAAGCCAAAGTGCGGCGTTGAGTTCCGCCACTCAACACGCAATTCCTCAAATTCGGCAGAAGGTGGGGAACGGAAGTGGAACGGAGTGTGTTAAGTCTAGGTTCCCGGGTTCCCTCTGCCTACCCTGCCTCATGCGGGATACAGCGTAAAGCTAAAAAAATATATATCTAAGTGTCATTGGAGCGTTGAGTTCTGCCACTTCAAAAACACGCAATGCCTCAAATTTGGCAGAGAGCAGGGAATAAAACGGAGTGTCTTAACACTAGGTTCCCAAGTTCCCTCTGCCTACCCTGCCATGTGCAAAAAATAAAATAAAAAAGATATCTTTTTGACATTCAAAATAGGAAAAGCTGCTTATATGTCTGTGCCATATACATAATATATTTAAGCATTTTTGTACTTACAATTTTAGTCATAGATATAAAAATTACATTATCAAGGAGGTATTAATATTATATAATATTTTTAATAAACATTTAGTACTGACTAGTTAGTGTGTGTAATAAATAAGTTTTTTTTTTTATAAATTTATAATGACATCTAAAAATGTTTTTACATTAATTATATTATATAACAGGTACTTAAATATTACCTGATATTTTTGTATAAAGAAGACTTGAATTTTAATTTTATTGAAATATATATGTATTTAATAAAATATTTAATTTATTTACATATAAGTCGATGTGAGCCATATGTAATACTGAAATGTTTTTAAATTTTAAGTACTTATTAGGATTAAGCATAATTTATAGTTTATGCGATATTTGCTTTGATATTTAATTAAACACCAGCGAAACATTGGCGGCTTCGCCAGCTTGAACTACACAATTGTTAAATAGGTATTAATCTGTATTCATTTAGTTTTGTTACAACATTATCATATGACGTTGAAAACTTAAATTTTCTATAAATTCAATTAACAGTGATTTGAAGTACTTTTTTTTAACAAAGTATAGTTTTAAGTCTTTAGTAAAATATTTGCTTATCAAAGACAATTCTGAATAAATAAATGTATAATAACAAAACTTAATTTGTATTTCTCATTTGTTGTTTTATAAAAACAACGTAACATGATATTACAGATATAGACATGGAATATTTGAATAAAGGAAGTACATTCTTTTTCGCCCCCATTTAAAACCCCGGGAATATATATATTTTTTTATTATAACTACTTTTTCAAATTAATTTTACTAATTAAAATAATAATAACCCTTTTTGGCTACTGCTTAGTGGCATATACATAATTTACTGTTTTTTTATTTGGCTTCACGCTATATCACGTTTATAGGAATAAGACTATCTGCTCAATTTGAGGAAATACGTCTTAAATGTCAGGAAATCAGGCCCCATTTACCCTTGATATACGTGAACAGAGAAAAGAGATGAAAATTAAATATTTCATTTCCTCGAGTGGGGATCGAACCCACAACCTATCGCTAATACAGTCATAAGCATAAGCTTCTGGGGCAATTAAAATAGTAAAAATAATAATAAAATACTGGGCGAAATAATAATAATAAAATAATGGGGGAAATAATAATAATAAAATAATGGGGGAAATAATAATAATAAAATAATGGGGGAAATAATAATAATACAATAATGTGGGACTAAAAATAGTAATAGTAAAAATAATCGGAATTGATACATTGCGTGTATCGCCCTCCAGTCGTGATTTCTGCGTTCTTAATTATATCTTAGACTACAAAATCTTCTTTAATGAAACAATAATAAAAACAACAACAACAAAATGTATTTAATGATTTAATAAATCTATTTAATTCTAACAAGTCTAGCTATATAGGCGGGGCCGTAGTTCGCGGACACATCGGGTATAACCAGCTGTCCGTACTTAGGCTTACTCTGTTTCGTACCGAGACATAGTGTACTGCTTAAAGCGTGGAATGGCGCTGTCATGTCTCTGCAAATAGGAAAAATATTGAGAAGATTGAAAATAAATGATTTTCTTTACAATTTAGTACTCAGTATTTATGTTGTTAATATTGTTTCTTAAAGAATGGAAGCGACATTTGTATAGTTTTTCCATTTCAATTCTTTAAATGGTAGATTGTAGGTGACATAAATTCTTATATAGTAAATAAAAAAAATACAATAATAATATTTAATTTTTTCCCGCTTTTATCTTTTTCCTCTGGTTAAAAGGTAAAAGCGGGGTGTTGAGTATCACCACCAAACACTGTCCCGAATTTGGCAGAAAGTGGAGAACAGAAGTATAGATTTCCAAGTGTACACTGCCTACTTTAAATGTATGGGATACAGCGTGCACAAAAAGATATTAAAAAACAAATGATAACAAACCTGACAGCAGCGACGATGCCATACTCGTGAAAGGCGGCGGTGAGCGCCGCCTGCACGGCGCCGTCGTTCTGCGCGGGGCTGAGCGCGCACGTCGCGTACACGACCGCGCCGCCCACGCGCGCCGCCCGCAGCGCGCTCCTGCACGAAGCATCATACAACTACTTAAATTTATATCTTAATAAGCCTGTCGTGGCGCAGCGACACAAACGCGTGTTTGTGAACGACAGGTTGTGGCTTCGATCGCCAATTGAGGAAATGAAATATTTAATATTTTCAAAGTGTGGCGCAGAGTTCAGCCACTCAACACGAAATGCCTCACATTTAGCGGAAAGTGGGGAACTGAAGTGGAACAGAGTATCTTAACATTAGTTTCCCAATTTGCCTCTGTCTACCCTGTCATGTGCGGGTGACAGTGTGAAGCTGAGTTGAGTTGAGTTATAATTATTTCTAATAAACAGTCCAGCGGCCAGACGTACAATATTAAAGGTATTATATGAATAATTCATATTTAAGCATAAAATGTTCATGTCAATTTAGATATTTCTTTCTTTTAGTATTGTACACGTCTTTACACTATGCATAATATTTTTTTATTCTGTAGCACGTGGTTTCTTGTTTCAATTTAAATTTATTTCTAATGAAATACTTTAAAGGTTAAATTAAAAATTTAAGACTCGATTGCAGTTGAAATTGTAGTGAACAGAACACCTTGGACATAACCGGCTATATAGAAATAGAGTGAGATAATTACAAGTTTGGGTTTACTTAAAGATAGGGAAATCTTATCAATTTTAAGCCATCATGAAAATCACCCTAGCAGAGACATTTAATAATAAATTCTATTAGATCATTCATTCTAGGCGATGATGACAATGTAATATTAATGGTACATTGTATTTTATTAATGATCGAAACTCTTTAGCCTCTAAGAGAAATCTTAGAGGCTGGTTCTACATTACGGTAAATGAGACTATAAAAAACATTATTTATGTACATGTGTCTTGGGTATACTGTCGGCTTAATCTTTACATATAGACGAGAAAAAGCAATATAAAAACACCTCGCAAATCTGAGTAGGGTTTTCTTTATGAGAATGATTGACAACAAATCTTGGAGGTAATACCCTTAGCTGTATTGTTTTATTTGTTTGAAAAGTTCCCGTAAATATTATATTTTGATAATTCCGTTTATATGTACATACATAGAAACCAATGTATTAATACATTTCTAAATAGTATTACATTGTTTAAATATCCTACATATTAAAATACAGAAAAATCTATCTATAATAAAACAAAAATATTTAAAACCAAACAGTATTGTTAGATATATATAATTAAAAAAAAGATGGCCTTACGTTAATAACTGCGATTGGAGCTCCGGTATTCTCAATCTCTCCTTGACTCTATCTGGTCGGTATATATTATTTTCATCCTCCACTACAGAATGTCTGTCTGTCGTACACGGTGCGTCTACAAGTACCTAAAAAATGCATTATATCACATATAAAAAATAATGTTTCATTTCTTCACTCTGTTAATAAGGCAAAGCGCGGCGTTGAGTTCCGCCACCCAACACGCAATGTCTCAAATTCGGCAGAAAGTGGGGAACGGAAGTGGAACGGAATATCTTAACACTAGTTTTCCGGATTCCCTCTGCCTACCCTGCCTCGTGCGGGATATAGCGTGAAGCTAAAAAAAAAAAATAGAAACAATACTGTGTATCGACCACTTGAAAATCTCATAATGAACTTATATTTACAAAATGTATATATTTTAACGTGTTAAGAAAAGAAAAAATGTAGCACTTCACTTGTGTGTTAATATTTTACTGCAGATTTAGGACTCGCCCGCACATTGAATTATCAACTGATCGATCGATCGATATAATTGGTCGGTCAATTTGTATGGCGCCGATCGCACCTTATGTATGAAACGGCACATCATCTCTTTAACTGGTTAACTTTATTATAACTTGTTTACTTAAGACATTTATGCGCTAGTTGGTTGTCCAACAAAATGTATTTATCGTCGTGCAATAATACAATACGTACTAAAGAAACACGTACACGTTTTTAGAAAATTGTAAAAATATTTTTTTATATAATTTAGAAAAATATTTAACACGCAGGACACATACACACACGCACACACACGTAAAATATTTTTTGATATAATTTAGAAAAATGTTTAACACACTGCCTGCACACACATACACTAGATAGACATCTTAAAACATATCTATCTTGTCTAAAACAAATTTTAAAAATCATTTCAATTAAGCAAAGTCTCTACATAGTTAGTTTAGCTTTTTTAAATTATAAACATGAACGTGAATACCTTATCGAAGCCGCGGTCGTCTGTGAAAAGTCGTCCGTCAACACGCGTTATCAACACACGCTCCCGCCATTTGTTGCTCGTTTCATAGTCCATTAGGTAATCATTGAATATTCTGCTTATTCTAAAAATTAAAATTTTATTTATTTACATGGATATTTCATATATTCGATTTAATCACAAAAACATAACGATTGCTGGTTCAACAACTGCTCCGGGGGAATGAATAATTTAATATTTTTATTTCCTTATATTGAGTTGTGGTACACAATACGTTTCGAAAATTGATGCTTCGTCAGGTATTTAACACGAGCTTACTCCGTTATAAATAATATGTATACGGATACGGCTTATACAGTATGTTATACTCAGTGGCGAAGCTAGGGTATTTGCAGCCTTGTGCGGCTTGCCCTTTAAAATGGTCAGAATGTCACATTTCAGTACACAGTAGAGTTTCTTGGCACCTTACTATACCACAAAGGCTCATAGAAAATTTATATTAGACTCAATTTTATTTGCCTTTACATTGTATTTTTCATTTTTATTCTCTCATTTTTCTTGCACATTTCTTGATTCTTAGTTGAAAAAAAAATAATGAATTGCTCGTCGACTTTGATGCCCCCTGTGCTTTCGATGCCTGGTGCGATCGCACTGCTCGCACCCCACCAACCCCAGCTACGTGGATTATACTGTAATTTATACGAGAAACTGAAAGAAAACGAACTAACCTATTAGACCTGGACACAGACACGTCGTTGCACACCATTACGTCTGGCAACAGGGTCTGTAACGCAACTAGGGCTTTGCCCCCCGGAGCTGAACACATGTCTAGCACTCTGTCTCCGGGGGACAGGCAGAGTGCTAGGACTGAGAGAACGCTGCTCAAGTCCATTGGATAGTAGTTAAATACACCTGAAATTTGAATATTTAATTTGTTTTCAATAAAAATACATAAATAATTTTACAAAATATGAGGTTAATTAAATCACAGTAGACAGGGAACATGGGTACCTAGTGTTAACACTCGGTCCCATTGTAACACTTTTGTTCTCCACTCTCTGGTGTATTCTTGAGGCATGTTATGGTGAGTTTCGTTATCAAAGTGAGGAAATGATAATACTGAATATTTAATTTCTTCAAGTGCGGACACATGATTGTTATAATTGAGCTCTGACTGACCAAACCGATGATAATCACCATATTTTATGTTTATTTATTTTAAATAACAAAGTAGTCTTTACAACTTAAAATTTAAATATAAGATAGTTTTAAAACATGAAAACATTATCAGATTTATGCGATTATATAATATTACACACAAATAGTAGCTTTTTTTATGAACTGTATATTATCTGGACAATATGCACAAAAAAATAATGTCATTTAAAACTTTTTTTTTTATCTTCACTCTGTATCCCGCACGAGGCAGGGTAGGCAGAGGGAACCCGGGAACCTAGTGTCGAGACACTCCGTTCCACTTCCATTCCTCACTTTCCGCCAAATTTGAGGCATTGCGTGTTAAGTGGCGGAACTCAACGCCGCGCTTTGCCTTATTACCAGAGCGAAGAAATGAAACATTAAATATTTTTTTTTTTTTTTTTTTTTATGCTGAAATCATGCAATCAGTCGTGGACTATGAGCAGATTTGTGGAGAGCGGATTGGCATGTAGAGCTCGTCCCCTGCAGGACGTAACTCTTTAGGTAGTTTGTAGCCTACTGCATAAGACTATCTAGTTCCATAATTTTACGCCGCTTTAGTCGGCCCATGCAATCAAACGTTACAAGTTTTGCTGCTAACTGATTTGGATGCTGTTTCAGCCTCGTTTTATATTTTGAGCTATGGGATCTAATTTCTTGCTTCACTGTGTTGGCCTTAAGGGACCCATGCAATTCGTCGATCCTTATAAACCATGGGGCCTTCGCTAGGTGCTTCAAAATGCCATTTTGAGCTCTTTGTATCATCATAACGTTTGAGTCACAGGCTGACCCCCACAGTTGGATTCCGTAGGTCCACACTGGCTTAAGTACAGTTTTGTAAACCAAAAGTTTATTGTCCAAAGACAGTCTTGAGTTTCGACCAAGCAGCCAGTGTAGCTCTCTAGATTTCAGATTTAGCTCATCTCTTTTAGTGGTTATGTGTTTCTTCCAGGTCAGTCTGCGATCCAGGTGCATACCCAAGTACTTGACTGAGTCCTGGTGAGGGAGCTGACTATCTCCTAGAGTGACTGGCGGGCAGTCCTCTTTTCTCAACGTGAATGTAACCTGGGTAGATTTAGTTGAGCTGGTTTTAATCCTCCATTTCTTTAGCCATTTATTGATATTATTCAGGCCATGTTGCAGGGATTTCGAAGCTTCTATAGGACATTTGTTGACAGTCAGGATTACCGTATCATCTGCATAAGTGGCTGTGGTTATACCTGTGGTCTGAGGTAAATCCGACGTAAATATTGAATAAAGTATGGGCCCAAGGACTGAGCCCTGTGGTACTCCAGCTTCAATGGGATAGAATTTTGATGTAGTGTCATCTATCTTTACCTGAAATATTCTTTCAGACAGGTATGAGTTCAGAACACTATAGAAGGTGTGAGGCAGTAATGATTTAATCTTGCACATAAGACCCTTGTGCCATACCCTGTCAAATGCCTGTTGCACATCAAGGAAGGCTGAGGAACATTATTGTTTAAGTTCCAGTGCTGTCCTTATGACATTGCACACTCTGTGGATTTGCTCTATGGTTGCATGTTCTTGTCGGAATCCAAACTGATGGTCAGGGATTATTTCTTTTTCGGAAAGAGCATTGAGCAATCGTTGTTGTAGAACTTTCTCAAACAATTTGGAGATGACAGGCAACAGGCTTATCGGTCTGTATGAAGATACTTCTTGTGGTGGCTTGCCTGACTTACGTATCATTATAATTTGGGAAACTTTCCATAGTGCTGGAAAGTAACCAACTCTCATGATTGCATTAAAGAGGATGGTCATATGTAATATTCCTTTTCGCGGAAGCTCCGTAAGAATTTTCCTATCAATGAGATCAAAGCCAGGAGCCTTTTTACTGTCCATACCCTTTATATGTTTACTGATCTCTCGAGGTGTAGCCGGTTTTAGGGGTAGATCCAGTTGAAAGTCTTGCTTTAGGATGTCATCTATTTCAGACTCATCAATAGAAGCATCAGTTTCATTATCAACAAATACCGTCGCCAGATGATTTGCTTTTTGAAAAGCTCGGCCTTTTCTGATCTTGATTTTGCCCACTTGTTGTTCCCTGTCCGGAGTGGGGGATTAGAGCTTTGTGGCTGGATTAAACTTTTACCGGCACCCCCCAGTGAGTAATCAGTTACTTTCGTAGCCGTGAGTGACTCTAGGTAGCTTTCAAATGTAGCATTTTGAGTTGCCTTCAAAGCGTCTTTCAACTCTCGTATGGCTGTGTTTAGAGCTCTTTTGTCATCTGGATGCCGGGTGTTGTGCCAAACTCGTCGTAGTCTTCTTTTGTTCTGTATTTTTTGTCTAATTTCCCAGGGAACAATGTTATGTCTTGGTGTCTGGTAGGAGTTTTCTAATGTGGACTGCCAGCATGCCATCTGAAATGTTTGTGTCAGTTCTTGGGTAGCATGGTCTATATCAATTGGTGATTTCAGTGGTATATGTAGATTTTATGTCTTATCCACTACTTCCCGGAATGATTCCCAGTCTGTGTGCTTGCTGTATAGTCTGGGCTTATTATCCATGTTAAGAATGGTGGTGCTGACAGTAAGTATGACTGGAACATGGTTTGTGGAGCTATCTAGACAGGATTCTATCGACATAAATAGTCGAGACAGTCCCTTCATAATAAAAAAGTCCAGGACATCTGGCAATCGTTTGGGGTCGGAAGGCCAATGTGTGACTTAAGAGTAGCAATAGTTGTCACAGACATTAAATATTTAAATTGAAAATATTAAATATTTCATTTCCTCGACTGGGGATCGAACTCAGAACCTGTAGGTTAGAGTCACACGCTTGTGCCGCTACGCCACGACAGATGGCATGAGCAAATTTCCACTTGTGGCCTCTAATGTTTATATTTTTAAAGCAACTCGGTCAGGTTTGAGCTCCTCTATTTTTACACAGTCACAGATTAACTAGAATGAGGAGAAAGAGATGTCTTGGCAATTAAATTGAGATCACTAATAGTGATAAGGTCGCCTTTGCATACTATCTCTATGTGTAAAATGTTAATGTATCGTTTTTATTGGTTTTTTTTTTTTTATTATTATTATTTCTTTATTGTCATGTAACGGCTGCATTATTATTATGATTATTATTTTTTGTATGCAATAAAGAGTTTTATCTATCTATCTATCTATCTAAATTGATGGAAAAAAAGGTAAAATTTTACCTGTTTTACATCTTTTTGGTTCAGGGAACTTATGGTAATCGCTATTCATTTCAAACGCCATCACTTTTAAATGCTCTGGGTATTTAAACTGTGTTTCAGGTTCTATTATAAGTGGGAAATCCAATTCTTCTGCAAAGCAAAAACATGTAACTTTTTTAAAAGTAATTTAAATATTTAATATCTTTATATAGTTTTTTAATATATTTCCATTTTTATTTATATCTACATAATATTTGCGTTGTATGGTAGCTTTTCATTGTTTACTAATAAATATTTTATCTGTAATCTATTATAAATGTAGTAATGGAGTACAGATTAATGATTTTAGTATTATTCTTTGTAAATAAATTAGAACTTAATGAATTACTCAGCTTCACACTGTTTGTCACACAAGTCAGGGTAGACAGAGGGAATCTGGGAACCTAGGGTTAAGACAGTCTATTTCTATCCCCACATTGAATGAATTGTAATATATATAAATTAAAATAGCTTCATAAGTTTATGCTAATGAAATAAATGCTTCAGGGGATTTACCTCAACTGTTATGACACTTCATATTTAGCATTCGGTATTAATTTGAGACAGTACAAGACAAGTTTAGGGATTCAATATCACACTTTATCTAATCAAGGCTAGCATAAAAAGGTAATTTGTTTTCTCAAGTGAGGATCAAACTCACAACCATCACATTTACAGTCAGTCAATGTCCCACACAATGAATAATGTAATACTTACTATTGGTATGAAATGAGTAATGCATAGATTCTGGCACCCATTCTTCAAGTCCCTTTAATTTAGTTGCTGGGACATATTGATATAAGGCTTCAGATGATAAGCCCATTGAAGGTTGAATGATCCTTGATTCATCAATTTGGGCATTTTCAATAGCCTGGTCAAGGGTTTGAGCTGCTGGATTGCTAGAAAAAATGTTTCTCTATTAAAAATCAACAATAAATTACTCACCTTATTTCATATTTTTATAACCACTCCTTTGTTACTAATTTTAAAAATGTATAAAAATTTTAACATAGTGGTTAGGGTAGTTTAAAATTAATGCCTTGTTCATTAATGCCTTGTTCTTGTTCAAATTGACCTAGTATCACACATTTTGCAATTTTAGACCTAGAAATGATTAATAACAAAAATTGTAACACCTAAAACATGTGACATATTTTTATATGTTGAAATAAGAAAACCTTAAATATGCTCATAATATAGTTATACCATCATATACCCCGGTTGTATACACCCTGAGTATAAAATTACCCAATTTTGACTTAAAAATAAAATACTTTTTTAACTAATATTATAATATAACCCGCAAAATCATCTTTATCTGGTCACAAGACATAACTAATATAAAACTTTTATAACTTACATTTCAGTTTCTTTTGTCCCAGAATCTTTTTCTTCATCAGAACTTCTTTTTAACATTTTATTATTGTTTAATTCTAATTTCTCGGGAGCGTATTCAGCTCCAGGGTAAATATTTGTTATTTCTTCACTCTGCAATTTTGTTATATAATTTTCTAATGTATTCCTATTTATTGTTTCTGGTTGCTGAATTTCTAAAGGTGGTGAGTATTTATCATGAAAATCCTTTTGTATTTCCATCAAATTCTTAAGACAGTGAGCTCCTATGGACAATTTAAATAAGTATTATAACTATAAAAATAAATTAAGATATTTAAAAAGAATAATAAATAAAGAGAAAATATACCTCTGTTTGATAAATACTGCATAGTTTCCTCTGAATCACCGTAGTTGTTTACAACCGCAACATATTTTGATTTTCTCAGCAAGGCTTCTCTCATAGGTTCCCATTGATTTCCAAAAACCGATCCATAGAAGTCGTCAAAATGATTTAAAGCTTTATATTTAGGCCCTGTCTTCTTTCTCAATTTAGCCTTAAATATTAAATAATATGTTATATGATATTAGCAGTAAAAACTACTTGATGTGTAATATGCATCATATTTACCCAGTGAGTTTTCGATTTTAATCTTATTTGTACAACAAAATGTGTTGCAAAGGGTCCATTTTTGATAATATTTATGACATTAAACATTATTATTTAATTAAATTGTGCTAAATTTCTTTTTTTTACAGGCAAAATCTTATAAATAGGTTATAATTACGATTTTGTTATGACTTGAGCTTATGACATCCACAATGTCGTTCAAAAATATATTAATAAAATTATAAAAATAATTTTTTTTAGGCTAAAACCAACAGAAAATTATTATTATATTATTGAAAATATTATTATTATTATTATTTAAGCAAACAATTTATTTAGCTTGCCATAATTTCAATTCTTGGACGAGTATTAGCTGTCAGTGTCAACTTTATAGACAGAGAGAGAAAGCCATATCCTCTTATTTATTTATGCTCACGCCCGCGAATACCAAATTGAGGAGTATTGATTTGTTTACAAGGAGCGAATTGGGAGACTTTTCACGTATACAATGGTATAGGTAGGTCGCTCAACCTTGTCAAAACGGCCAAGATAATATCCTGACTTAATTACTTCTTTACGTGTTTAAGGTGTTTATCAGTAAATCGTGCCAGTTGAGCTTCGCCCCGAGCAAAGTTTGAGGGCTTTAAAAGCTTAATTGCCCGCGTAGCAAGCCGCTTTATCGATTGCACATCCCTCGTATCCCTTTACGTGAAATCTATGAGCCAGTAATTCGATAGGGATCTAAAAATGCGCGGCGAAGTCACTATGCGTGCTTGTTTCTTTAACGAAATGGTTGAACGGTGAGTTTTGTGTGTTAATTAAAGCTATTACTTTATTTAAACTATATTTTAGAATAGTTTTCAATTGTTATTAATTTTAAGGGATGATAAATTTCAACAATGGAGCAACCAGTGATTGTGCATTGAAGTGTAACTGAAATAGCAACAGT
This sequence comes from Eueides isabella, assembly GCA_019049475.1. Taxonomy (NCBI): domain Eukaryota; kingdom Metazoa; phylum Arthropoda; class Insecta; order Lepidoptera; family Nymphalidae; genus Eueides; species Eueides isabella. Next base: position 3,337,128 of record CM032399.1, on the reverse strand, counting down.
CATGTATGGGATGTTGAATATTGGATGGAATGAAGGTAACAAGGTGGAATGGACAACGGTAGGCTGGAAGCAGTCCCTAATGGGACTATGCACTTGGACACTGTAAGATCACTACATCAAACAGTAGTCTCGCTGAGGACCGCTCTCGAAATATCCAAGAATGAACTTAAGGAATTGAAAGAAAAATACCAGGAGCATTCGCGTTGTATAGAATATGCGGATATTATAGAAAAATTGACGTTAGAAAATCATATACTACGTCGTAAAATAATAGACTCTGACGTTGTAGTGTGTGATAATAACAATCGGAATATTAATTTAGACTATTCATATAGTCCAAAAGTTAGTAATATAGTAGAAAGTTTTGCCAGTGAAGTTCTGATACAGACAGCTACTACTGACAATCCAGTGGAGAGCTTAGAGTCTGATCTTTTAGAACATAAAACCAGATCTACGGATAAATTGGAGGAAATACTTGAAGAGTCGAAGTCGGAATCAATTATATCAGACAGCTTGCCCAACGCTACGAGCAGCCCAATATTAAACGACCTCGAAAACCAAAGTATCCCTAGAGAGGAAAAGGAAGATAACGTTCCAAGTTTTAAAACAAAATTGGAATTGTTATCGAAATTTGACGTGAGAATTAAAGTAAAAACTTTAAAAGAAGGCAGTGTTGTATCAAGTACTACGTCTGATACTGACTCTATTACCGACGAAAAAAAGGTAAAAACAGAAAAATCTAGTGATTCGAAAAAATCAAACATTAATTTCGAAGAGCACAAAGAACATTTTGATAATTTCGAAACTCCAAAAGGTGATAAGATTAATTTAACATCAGTGTCTTCTGAGAACATAAAAATGGCAGTGCCAAATGAAGCGGAAGTCAAATCTAAAACTGATAAGTTCGATGTACAGGTGCGTATAACGTCTGAAGACAGCTTAGTGCTTCAAGAGGCGCACGAGAGGACGAGGCGGAAAGACACTATGAATCTGGACGTGGACAACTTAAGTTTAAAGTAAGTGTAAAAGTAGTTTATGAAATTAATAAATATATTGTCTACTGGCAACAAATTTAATTATTTCATTAAATTAACTATATTTCAAGCAATAACTAACATGTACTTGTTATAATTAAATTGATAATTCTGTATGTGGGATATATTTAAAAAAAAAAAAGATTATAAATATTAATCATTATTGTTCCATATATCAATATCGTAGAACTCAAAACTATGGTTCCTAAAATTTTTATTTTTTTGTTTGTGTACTTGTTCGTGCTAATATCAAAAATGGCTTAACCATTTATATTATATTCTAGCAGGCTTTGTCGTATTTGGATTTTCTCAATCACTTCTTGAATAAAACAAATCGGTCAATTGGCTCTAACTTTAATTTCTAATGTATAGAGATTGTATTAATGATCATGTTATTATAAGGCGGAAAGTGGGGAACGGAAGTAGAACGGAGTGTCTTAACAGTATGTTCCCGGGTTCCCTCTGCCTACCCTGCCTCGTGCGGGATCCAGTGTGAAGCTAAGATAATGTTATTCTAATACGAAAGTAATTCAAATTAGGCAAGCGAGTCGCTGGTGTATATTAAAAAAATTAACGCGTCAAATTCATCTCTTGAGCACCGTCCAAGTGCTTAATTGGCTAAAGGTAAAAACCTTTTTATATCTAATGCGCGTTTTTTTTTTCAATTCAATACAATTTTAGCATAAATATATTGTTAGGTATGTAGTTGCTTATTATCTTCTGGTGACTATGTATTATATTTTCAACTTGTATTGAATTACTTTGAAAATATAAGCAATAATATTTTTCTTAACATTTTCTTCTTTGGTTTCACATTGTGTACACGCAGGTTAGGCGAAGAGAACCGAAAGGAGAAAAGTGTCAAAAGTCTCTTTTCCCGTGCAAATAGACATTTATATAAAAATATGTGTTTTTTAACGTTTTCAAAAACATACGTAACTATAAATTTAAAAGGGGGTTTTTGCTATCAATGTTGTGTTGATATTCTTTACTTACAAATAATTATTTTAATTGTATATTATAACTAGCGCTTGAATTACACTATTTTATATATAATCTCAATTACTTTTTTGTTCTAATATTATTGTCATTTTTAAGTGAATTTTATAAAGACTACAATTTCAGCTAAATGAATAAAAAATTCGTAGCAATTTTGTTTCGAAATAAATATTTAAATTGACGTATATTTTTTATGTATGTACTAATCGATTTATATTAAACACACTAAATGTTGAAGAAAGGTTTCTAATATATAAAAATAAAAACTACATTAAAATCTGGTGAGCCGTTTCTGAGATCAGCCTGTGTTAACGCACAGACAAACAGTTAAAAATAATCACTTTTAGGCCCTAGGTACTATATGAATAAACAACCCTAATATCTTTTTTGAATATACCTTCAGCGTACAGACAGCGATCAGTTACAGATTTATTATAAGTAAACATTGATTCTTATGGCCTAAAAAAAATCGCTACAATTTTTTTTTCGTACATTTATGTTTTATTATGTGTGTCAATTATCTGGCGTTCGATATAGACCTAATAGGGAGCGTTTTTACACACCACTGAACGGGATAACTAGCATAGGAATATTTTATAAGATATATTTTCTAACAAGATATATATAATTTTCCTGTTGAAGCTGTTTATTCAAATTGTGCATAAGTGTAAAAAAAAATGTTTCTAAATCCTTAATAATTTGTACAGCAAATAATCGTTTTATAAATATCTATCTATGTTTGTTTTTAACTAAAATTCGTATTTAGGTCGATGTCTGAAGGTGACAATTCAGTGTTCTCCGAAGGAACTACACCATTAGAGCAAAACACTGCACCCGACGACAAACAAGACCAGGAAAACGCCAGCGGCAATGAGTCCGAGGAAGTCGACGATATAGAACTTATATTCACTACGGATGAGTCGAAGGATATGAGCAATTTGCAGGTAATAACTACTTTATAGATTTATTTTTCATGCATTTTCTTTTTTTTTATATGGTCCAGATTTCATATATTAGGAATATTATGTATGGTATTTTTACTATGTTTTAAAGTGTTATTCAACACTTAGGACAGAAAATACTAAACTTAAATTTAAAAAGCGTATAAAAATAAATTTAAGTTTAATATTATATATGGTGTTTCATTGTTTACGCGACGTTTATGTCTATTCTACTTAGATTATTTCCAGAAGACCATCTTAGCGAATGTAACAGCATGACTATAAACGCTCAGTGGTGTGGATTCATTTTCCAATTGGGGGAAATATTATGTTCAATTTTTTCACCCTCTACGTTGACAAAGTAAAACAAGGAAAGTGGAAAACAAAATGTACTAACTTTTTAACCCAAGGTCCCTTTTGTGTTTACTGCGGGAAAAGCGTGAAGCAACGAAACTATATCTATGAAAGTACCTCTTCATATTTATATGTATTGTTTTCAAATTGGAATATATTGAAAGACTAATAAAACACGTTTTTCTTAATAACGACGTCTTTGCATTTAAAAGCTTTAGAAAACAGTTTTGTTTGATTAAGTTTCTATTATCACTCGAAATCACGATAAAGGGTTGATAGAATTATAGAGAGCAATTTACAAACACAGTATAATAGATTTTGTTCAAGTCTGGTTGCGTGCGAACGTCACATCAGTATCGTATTCGAGTAGCCATGTATCGCTCCAATTTGTTCGAACAGTAAATTTTCAGCCTGGAATGTTTCAACAATTGTAGATTTTCTGCGGAATAGATCATACGAAATGGCAGCGTTGTAGATAAAAATTATGGAATATATTCCTTGATATATAAAGAAAATGTTTTAAAACTCTTAAATATCGTAAGTTTTCAATATTGAAAATAACTAGTTAACAGCCACGGGTAAAATATTTATATGTAGCATGCAATAATATAATTACAGGAGGATCTCGTGTCAATACGAGAAACCGATCATTGGACACCACCTTCTGGATCAACCACTCATTCTACCCCCGTTTTAATCAAATTCCACACATTAGACCCTGATTTCCAACCGGGTAGCAAAACAAATAGCGGGAGAAAGGAGAACCAAGAAAATAATCCATGCATAAATGAACCATCATTGAGAATGAAAAGAGTGTCTCTACCAAACGATAAAGAAATAAAACATGTTGGATTTAACGAAAAAGGCACTTTAGATTTGCCCGGAAGGGGAATTCTAAAGAGTTATGATAACAAATCAGATAACATGTTGTACAGAAAAAGTCCTAACGCAAGTACTAGAAGATTGGACAGCTCTGACAGTTTGACTTGCGATTACAACCGTGGCCTGAGTTTTGACAATACTAAATCTTCGAGCTACGAACTTGGCTCTAGCTTCGATGTGCTCCACAGAGAGGAGAGTGTAGACAGTTTCCATAGAACAAGGATGGGTCACAGGTTCTCGGTATTCGCGGAGACAGATATATCGAAATGTGGCGTCTCCGAAGACGATCTGGCGAGTAATTTGAACGTCAGGAGGAACACGTGCCCAAATCCTTTTCAATACAGGTGATGTAATGTACCAAATATGTAAATAGTGGATTACCTATCAAGGTTTCGTTGAACACTGGCGAGTAATACATTTAAATTTGAATGTTTAACTTCAGTAAACATATTAAAGAAATGCTTTTTTGATCATCATGACTTTTTCTATTTAGTGTTTTTAAATGTTATATAAAACCATTAAAACATCTGTTCCATTTTACGAGCAGATTGGAATAACTTGAATATATATTGAGGCCTGTCGTGGCGCAACGGCACAAACGTGTGACTGAAAACAACAAAGTGTGGGTTCGATCCATTCACATTCACATATTTTCCATTTAAATATTAAATGATTTCATTTCGCTCTAATCAAACAAGGCAAAGCGCGGCGTTCACTTCCGCCTCTCAACATATAATGCCTCAAATTTGGTTGATAGTATTGAACTCCGTCCCACGGAGTGTCTTAACACTAAGTTTCGAAATCCACTCTGCCTACCCTGCCACGTGCGGGATACCGTGTGAAGCTAAATATACTCGAATATATAATATGTCCTCTCTTTAAGCTGTTTACTGATTTACTACTTGGAAAGGCTTATTAACGCTTCGTAGAATCTCTTTGTACAACCATATTTGATTTCTTCCAAACAATACCTCGAATTCCTTCATTAGTTTCTAACTGAAGCCTATATCAATCACGTACAAATAAATATGTACAATTGATAAATTTAATACTAACATATAAGATCTTTTTAATGTGCCCCATAAAGGAAATTAAACAAACACTTTATGGTAAAAACAAATGTCTATGTATGGTAAATCCAATAAAAACAGGCGCGGTTTTACTATGCTACAGGTATTATAATCCTATGCCGAATATAAAGTAGTAGTGGGTTCCAACCCAACTCGGGATAAGGAATTATGTTTATTTGAACGCTTTGACAAGGCTGCGGGTGACTGTTACCATTCAAGTCTGTCACATTCGGTTTAGGAAGGTTAGGAAGAAAGCGGAGAGCAAAGTGTACTGACGTTAGGATATCCACTTTGTTATTTTCTGGATAAAGTGTAAATCTATGTATAATTTTAACACATAGGCCTCCATTAACTCGCCCTGGAGTCCGGTCAGGATATAAATCAACGGGTCGCCCGCGCCCGGTCTTGTACCAGGGCTTCGCCCCACGACGTGAAAACTCCGCGCAGACTGACGTCTCTGCTTTACCACCGAGATGGACTTCTGATGGATATTTGGCTTATAAGGTAAATAGGGGAAATATAAAGTATATTTTTATACTTATTTTCGTTTAGTAACGCCATTAAACTATTTATTTATTTATTTAATACTTTATTACACCAACTATAGTATACAACTTATAGTTAAAAAGAGAAAAAAAAAACTATTTATTGAATTATTGACAAACATCTTCAAGATATTATTTAAATTTTCTTCTATTTTGTATAATTATGTAAAATTATTACATGTTTAGTTATTTGTTCCAAAAATTTTAAATTCACTACATATTCTAGTTTACCTAAGAATAAGATTCATTAACCACATGTCAACTGCACAAATAAATAATTACAAATATACTTTTTAGAAAATTAAATTTATAAAATTATTTTCAAGAAAAAAATCATAGACAGATTATGAAATCTTTAAATTATTTCATAGTTAAATTGAAATAAGTCATCTAAACTATATATGTAAGTAACTGGTCTAAATTGTTGTTGAGGCCTGTCGTGGCGCAGCGGCACAAGAGTGTGACTGTAACTGCCAGGAAATGAAATATTTAATATTTTCAATTTAAATATTTAATGTTTCATTTCTTCGCTCTGGCAATAAGGCAAAGCGCGGCGTTGAGTTCCGCCACTCAACACACAATGCCTCATATTCGGCCGAAAGTGAGGGACGGAAGTTGAACGGAGTGTCTTAATACTAGGTTCCCGGGTTCCCCCTGCCTACCCTGCCCCGTGCGGAGTACAGCGTGAAGCTAAAAAAAATATATATTGAAAATATTGTATATTTTCAAAGATAAACGCTCCCCCACCGACAATAATACCGACGCTGCCACAACGCGGGACGACGGCGCGTCGCCTGACGATACCGGACGCGCGCCCCGCGCCGCGCCGGTCTGATGAGGCGCGTCGAGTGCTCCTTAGCGATATTGGTATGCGTGGGATTTATTTATAATTATTATCCTGTATATGTAATGAGTCTCATTATGAAATAGCGTCTGACAGTACCTGACGAATTTTCCGCGCCATGACGTTCTGATGAAGCAAGACCGGGGTTATCATACAGAACAGATTGAAGGTACGGTCTAGTGAAATGTTTTTATTAATAATTTCTTTTCCTCTCTTGGGTAACAAACTAAGGTGAGGCGTTGTCTTTCTCTACTCAACGTGATTCGATATTCCGGCGGGATTTGGGGAAAGCAATGTAGTTATTATTTAATTTTAAATATGTTTTATGTACTTAGTGAATTATTTTATACTAGCTGGTGCCCGCGAACTTCGTCTTGCCAAGAGATGTTTATGCGCCAACAGAAGATAAAAACTATTATAATAGAGTAATTTCAGTATGTTTTTAAAAGTGAAGCCGTGCTCTTGGTGTTGCATGCCAGTTAGGTAGGCAGACGGACTCCAGAGCTTTAAAATAATCACTTCTCATAGATGTTGATCAATACCTTTTTACTCTCACTATACTAAACGACAAAATACATCGCATATTGACGGAGTTTCATAGAAACTTACTTCCCTTTTTCACCCCTGTTAAGACAGAATTTACAAAAATCCCAATTGCGTTATTCCTAATTTCTAACCAAATAGCCAAATATTAATTTTAATCGATTTAGCTTCAAAACTAACGGAATTTCATATAAACTTACCCCCACCCCTTTTACCCCCTTAAAGAGCGAATTTCCAAAAAAAAGATAGCCTATATGTTAGCGAGGACTAATACCTATATAACAAAATAAGTTACATCAAAATCCGTCGAGTAGTTTTTGCGTGAAAAGCGGACACCAAACAGACAGACAGACAAAAAAAAAATTAAATCATATTTTTGGCTTCTGTTGGTTGTATTAAGATCTTCCCCATCTTAGTTTTTCTTTAATATCTATAATGTACAGACATGAGGTTGTTATAATTTTATTATATGTATAGATAAATAATCCTACAGTAATTATCTTTGTGTAACTCCAACGATAAAAAAAGTTTTTTTTAAAATCGGTTTTCCCATCTTTGAGCAATCTGAGAAACATACGTATAAGAACCTCCTATTTTGCAGTCAGTTAATAAAATGAGATGATAGTCAGATGTAGATCTCCCAATTGCGTTACTTTGCGAAAAAACCGCTCCTGTGCCTTCCAAATTTGAGGGTTGCCCTCGATTTCTCCAGGATTCCATCATCAGATTCTGGTCTTGTTACCATGGGACCAATTGTGAAATATACCCTCTCGACCAAAAAAGAATTTTGAAAATCGGTCCACCAATCTTCGAGTAATCGGGGAACATACATAAAAGAACCTCCTTTTTTATGTCGGTTAAAATCCCTATAAATTTTAACTTATTATGTTATTCTGATATCAAAGCTATATTACTGCAAAGTTTCTTGAAAATCCGTTCAGTAGTTTTTGCGTGAAAGAGTAACAAACATACACACATATGTACAAACTTTCACATTTATAATATTAGTAAGATTGTTTCGAAAACCACTTAATAAAACGAACTCAATAATTTATAATAATAATAATTTAAATTCCGTATTTATTTTTTAGATTAGATATTTAGAGTATAGCCTTTTTTAGTTAATTTAATGATTGTAAATTTTAGGGTTCACATCTATGGTGCCAGAACTATCTAGGTCTGCGGAACCTCTTTGGACCCAACGTCGACAGCCATCCACTTCGCAGGACCCTTCACAATCGCCATCGCGGTAAAATACTTACTTGACATTAAGAAAATATGAACTATTGAACATGTTAAATATTTCTTTGACTGTTATTTCACACTTAATAAACAAAAATACGTAGAACGTATAAAAATTAAAACGTAGCTGGATTAGAGACCCGCGTCTCTTGGAATCTATGTATATTGGACGAATCCCGCTATGTTCAAATTTTTATACGTTTTCTAAATCGTCATTTTCCTTTCGTTATTCTGAATGAACTCCTTAGAAATAATAATAAATTGTTTAATGTTGTTTTTGCTTCCAGCTACCGTTACCGCTCGCCGTGTCTCAGCGTCGACAGGAGCAACGATTGGACCACACAAACTAACATACACGCAATTAAAGGTAAATGTTAAACTATATTGATATGATTAATAATTATAGGCCTGTCGTGGCGCAGCGGCGCAAACGTGTGACTGTAAACGACAGGTCGTGGGTTCGATCCCCATTCGAGGTTATGAAATTTTTATTATTTTCAAATTAAATATTTAAAGTTTTCTTTTCTTCCGCCATTCAAATCACACAAAGCCTCAAATTCGGCGGAAAGTGGGGAAATGGAACGGAGTGTCTTAAAACTAGGTTCCCAAGTTCCCTTTGGCTACCCTGCCGTGTGCGGGATACAACGTGAAGGTGACAGATGGTGGATTCGATCCTTAATAAGAAGTAAAATTAAAAAAATAAGTGTTTAATATAAACATTTTTTTTTCAGGTGCGCCCTGGCGTGGGTCGTTACCGGACGTACGTAACGACGATACAGATGAACTATTGCGGGACACTGAAGTGTATTTACGTCGATCCATAGACAATCTACGGTCCACTTCGTTGGATAGTTCGTATTATTTATTACTACAGCTATATACATGCAAATGTGCCAGGTTGTAGGTTTGATGTCCAGTCGAGAAAATAAAATATTTATATTTTGGTTTTTTCGCTCTGCGAATAAGATAAGGCGTTGCATTGTGTTCCGCCACTAAACACTTAATTAATTAAATTTTAGGGAAAAGTGGGGAACGGAATGGAGTGTTTGTACACTAGGTTCCTAAGTTCCTTGCCATGTGTGTAATAAAGTGGGAAGCTAAAAAAATATATCGATGTATACATAAGTCATTCGAATATTATCTCGCTGATTAACACCCTAAAGTACTGGGCGTAGCACATGTGAAATTTTATTTGAACCCTCTTCAGAGAAGATTCTAAACATTCTGAAATAATTAAAAAAAATAATTTATTTATTAACAGTTAAAAAATAATAAAATATAGATTTGAAATTTTTAAAATTGCAAGTATTTTTTTTAATATTAATTACCTGGTTACGTTATAGAGCCTCCGGAACGGACTAGAATAAAAAAATATACAAAAAGTAAACAATTTGGGCAACATATCGTTTGTACATCACGCGCAATTCTTTAAAATGCTATTGAAATATTTTATTAGAAACTTAACTATTGGAACATCAAGCTATTTAGTCTTACCTCCATATGTTATATATTTTTTTATTTAGGGCTAAAGTGTAATTTATTGTATAATTTATCATCTAGAACTATTGAAATCACACAACCAATTTAATAAGGTGGTAGCACTTTAACCCTCCCTCCCCCTTTGATGAAACGTGGTGAGTGTAAACGTAATAATTACTTACTGATATATGTATATACACCACCATACACATACAAAATGATTTATTTACTTTTTGGAGGTGATAACCAGGCGTCACAAGTTTGTCCTTGTTTCTCGTCCCAATCGTGTGTCTGTCACTGTGTTTGCTATAGCACTGAATATGTTGCCGGACAAACAAAATATTGTAAAATATATATTGAGAAGCAACCGTAAGAATACATGTAACCTTAAAAACATCTCGCAGAGAATCTCGAGCTTTAAGATTATAAATAGATAAGTGATTAATAAGTATATATAAATGTATCTGTCCCAGCGGAGTGGCCCGCCGCGCACACGGGCCAGCCGTACATCCCGGCGGAGGCGCGCCAGCTGCGGCTCGGACACGCCGTCAAGGTCATCACGCCACAAGGCAGATTGGCCATTGGACGTGTCAGGTACGGCGGGGTGGAGTACAGTACGGTTGACGAGTAGTGGCGCTGAAGTTGACTGTAGGTTTTAGGATTTTTTTCTTTTTTTTGATAGGCTTTTTTCACGAAATGTTCAAAAAAATTCAAACTAGGGAGGCCACGATTCCTGAGCAATTTTCGAGAGTGTGGTCTGCAGTGGTCGTTTTCGTTCGTTTTTCGAATGAGTAGTATGCTGTTGGCCCTATTGACTTCTTCAACGTCACCGGGCTTTGGGAGGCCTAGCCTTAAGAGCTTCTGACCTTAGCTATGTCACCATCGAAGGCATCAACATATGAGATCACGGTGTGGCAAGGGCGTCCCCTGTGAGACTCGGGCCGCGACTTGCGTACACCGTTTGTAGTGGGGGACTGTGGTGGTCACTTGAAATGGAAATAATTGTTATCCTATAAAAGTGACTTTTGAATACTTAGTGAATATACGTTATAAAAATCTTCAAAAAAAAGTATTATACCATCTTTCCAGCTTAAAATAAGATCATTCATTTTAGTAAAACAATTGTAGAATTTTAGGCCTACTAGCTTTTACCGTAAGGCATAGACATGTTTGTGTAATTGTTTTCTTTAATATTTTTTTTGTTATTTTCTTTCCCAGATACGTCGGCCTGGCCGGCGGTACAGCGGCCAACTCCACAACAGTAGTGGGCGCGGAGTTCCCCCTCGCGCAGCACCCGGGGCTTCCCCGCAACGACGGCACCTACAACACCAGGAGGTACTTCCTCACGCCACCACACTACACCGCTCTGTTCGTACCTTTCTCCAAGGTTGTGATGGCGTGGGCTAATTAGAGTGTGAACTTATGAACTCGACTTGATGAACCAAAATTTTTCTTTTTGAGCTTTCAATTAATAGCATTGAGTAATTCAATTAATTGAAGAATTCTTTAAAAAATTGGATTTAGATTGGAATTTATCTAATCATTCCAATTTCAATGCTCAGTCAATTGAACTCAAATGACTAATTTATGGTTATTTAAGCCTTAGTTTTTCAACGTGATCTAAGGAAAAAATTACGCTGCGGAAGCTTACTTCTTGAATGTTGAATGATTTTTATAATACATATATCTCGAAGAATTTGCTAATTTGAAATTAAATTTGGTGTTTTCATGGTGTTCCCTTTATATTGATGTACTGGCCTAATTAATGTACTGTGACTTGTATGTTTGACATATGTCTGGAATTGACGTTTTAAGTTGTTCATAATATATTATGCAATCTGTGAACATTTTATTCAATATTCAAAATGGCGCTAAATGTCAATGTTGAAATTTATTTTTGATAGTAACCGTTCGTAGTGTTCGCATCGTAATATTTGTACTACTGTTTTTATATATAAAATATACATACATACATACATACATTCTTTTTAACTATGTAGTCAACTTTCTGATAAATATTATAACTATAAATAAAAAATGCTTTTTGCGGAAATGGACTTTAAATAAACATTTTGAATATTAGTAGATGAAATTTGAACTTTATTTGTAGAGTACTAAAGTTGAAAATGACTTGAGTGTTCAATGTAACATAGGCTAATTATATGCATAGTATGTGTGTAATATACGCCGTTTACTCCTAAACTAAGAAATTGTTAGTTTAAATTAAAAAAAAAAAGTAAAATTAACATCTTTTTTCTCTTTCCTTCATATTCGCTTAAATATAAAGATTATAAGAGATAGGAAACCAGCTATTGTCGATTTATAATATCCAAATAATATGTATCTACTCGTTAGTACGTAATTTATATTTGTAAACACTTTTCTAAATTATGGTGCTGTTTTTTTACAGTTCATATTTTGGAGGTTTTTTTGAACATTTTTCTTGTCTATCGCAAATTTTTTTACAGTTATCTTGGCATCAAGAAAAAAATGACTTTCTACGTAACAGTTATTGGTTGTTCGTGAAATTTCATATCATTTAGTTAGCTGAGTAGTGCAAAGTGTATTTTCGGATGTTCTATTTATTATAATGCGTTAATCGTTAAGATAATCGATTAATATGTATGTATGCTATCGATTTTATATGGCGTTACAGTTAAAATTTAGCTCTTATAATCAACGTAAATGTTCAAAGTGTTGTTTTTTAAACAATTTATGGTGAAATGTTAAATTATAAATACTTGAGATCTAATGTTTGGGGAGTCGGTATATCGATTTGGAATCGTAAATTTCCAACAAATTGATTTTAATACGATTGATTATTAAACAATTCTTATATTAAGTAAAATTGAAGGAACAAGATGAGACGAAGGAATTGTAATGAACGCATGGAATAGAAAATCGGAATTGTATGTAAATTAATAAATGTAATTATTTATGCGTAATTTTCATAATAGAAGGTTTAGTGTTTATCTGTGGAGAGCAAAGGTAAAAAAGAATACAGGATAAGTAAATTTAAAAATAATATGTACTTTACAAGTTTGTGTCATACATTTGAACATTTTTTGAAATTATTAAGCTTTTTTAATGTAACAAGTTAAACATAAGAAAACTGAAGCTGATTTGACTCAAAAAGGTTTAACAAAATATGGCTATACTAATATCGTCATGACTAATGACTGTAGAACGATAATGCTCTTTCTATTTATTTATAAAAGCATATATTATTTATCATGTGTTTTCCGTAGCTCGTTCGTCTTTACCTTTGCGCCCCATTGTCTTAATGTATAGTGTATACTTGATGTATAGATAACTTAAAATTTACTTCTATATCCTAGATGTTAGTGTGAAAATATGATAAAATTAACAAAAATATAAAAAATGACGTTTGCAACTGTCAAATAATAAAAAAAACGTATTGAAATTGGTAACAATTTTCACTTAATATTCTTTTAATAAAATCTTTCATTAATTGTAACAAATTTAACCGGATTAATTGAAAATTATTGAAGATAATTTTTTTTTTTTGGGAAACCTGACGCTTTGAATACTTTCACGGGACTCAGTCTACCCGTGCCCACGGACTACTGTAAAGCTTAAATTTGTTTAATTTTTTTTTATTAATGCAATTTTTGCTTCAAAAGCTATTTCTGAACAGTTGGGAACTGATGAAAATTAAAAGTGTCTTATTAGTCTTATATTATTGACTTCTATAGTGTGTACTGAAAGGGATAGTTATATGCGAGTACTTATTATTGAAAACTAGAGAACGCCCGCGACTTCGTCGCTAGATCACGCATTCAGTTTTTACAAGCGATAAATTTTTAGGACTCAATCACGCGAGAACTCCTGGATAAAAAGTAGCTTCAAGCCTTCAGCTACCTACATACCAAATTACATCGTCATCGGTTCAGTAGTATTTGCGTGAAAGAGTAACAAACATTCTTACATACATACAAATTTTCGCATTTGTAATATATGTAAGTACGATGGATAACAGGACTCTCTCAAAGCTGTCTTAATTTAATCTCCCACGACTGTCTTTTTAAATATTAAGGAATGACATCATCAACTTAGCGTGTAAACCTGCTAACGCCAAATAAGTAAATTTTCAGGATAGACAGAACACTTAAAAGAAAACCTAAGAGGTATATTATATAATATTTATTATTATGTAAAACATAATAATAAATATTAATGATATGATTTGTATTCTCTGCTATATGAAATAAACAAAGGTCCGAATTGTATTGGCTTTCCACTTTCGATTTTTAATCAGCAGGCCTGTCGTGGCGCAGCGGCACAAGAGTGTGACTGTAACCGACAGGTTCTGGGTTCGATCCCCAGTCGAGGAAATGAAATATTTAATATTTTCAATTTAAAATATTTAATGTTTCATTTCTTTGCTCTGGTAATAAGGCAGAGCGCGGCGTTGAGTTCCGCCCCTCAACACGCAATGCCTCAAATTCGGCGGAAAGTGGGGAAAGGAAGTGGAACGGAGTGTCATAACACTAAGTTCCACTTTCGTTTCCTCTGCCTACCCTGCCTAGTGCGGGATACAGCGTGAAGTAGTAATAGTAGTAATATTATATATACATTTTTGTAATTAAAAATCAGTTAATTACAAAAATGTATATATAATATTACTATAAACGTGATAATCATAAATGTACACAACCAATAAAATCAAAAACAGACCTAATCGAATGATTTATATTTCATGAAATGTGATTTTCATTTCATGAAATATGATTTACATTTAATGAAATATGATAAAACAATAAAAATACCTTTTTTGTATCAAGTTAAATATTTAAAACAATTCTTTTAAATTATAAATTTAGTATAATTTATCTAGAAAGTACTTGCATGTAACTAGGAGCTTATCGATAAGACCTAGGGCGTAAGATTGGGAATGGCTAAGGAAACCTTTTTTTTTCTGTATAAAATACTGTGATCTTAATTTACCGCTGAGTGAGATAATTTAGCACAATATTATGTTATATTTGTATATTTTATTTATTCTATTAAGTTATTATTATGCTGTAAGTTCTTTAATTAAAGTACGTAGAATGTGAAATTATGAACAGTATATTTAAAGAATCTGAAATATTTATGGTAAATCCGTAAAAGTAAAAAATATCGTTTTTTAATCGTTTGTAAGTTCAGTGTTATTATAAAAAAATATGTCAGATATATATTAATCTTTGGCTTACGTCTAGAAATTAAAAAAGTTAACTTTATAAAAGTAAAAACAGTAAACTAATATTAAATTACCGAATCACAGTTTATCTAATTGAATGTTATTTATAAAACAAATGTGTAGTACAAATAATGAAAAGGAAAAATGTAAATTAATAAATGTTTTGGATATTGCCTAACAAAAACACAGTGTTCAGATTATAGTGCCAAACATTGGCTTGTGCGTGTGAAGATATTCTTTCATCTTGTTAAAGTCATGTACAAATGGAGTTTTACATATAAAAAGAACTTCTTTTTATAATATTAATAAAGATATATTTGATAACTATTAAATTCGATTAAATGAGTAAAAATACTTAAATGAATGCCCTCGTTTTCTATACTATTTGGCATTATGAAATACTCTTTTTTTTTTTTTGGTGAATACATAAAATTTTAAAAGTTATTACTAATCTATAAATAATAAATGTCAAATAAAATATAGATATAATAATAACTGATATATTTTCTGACTATATTGTTCTCTTAATTACTGCCATATACTACTTTTATAAGCAACTAAAGTAGTCCAGCTAAATTAGTTGAAAAGCTAAAATTATACATTTTTTTAACGTTCATTCTTTAACATATAATTAAACTCGTAACCAATATTTAATGTATAATATTCATATAATTATAATAAGTAACTGGCGGAATAAGTACTTTGCGGAACTGTCTGACTTTTTATTAGATAATGTACGTAGCCTCATAGGCCTCATAGACCTCATACATGCATATTCATTACTCTGTTATAAAATAAAGAAATCTATTTTAAATATAATTGTATTTTAAGTATATATGTTAAATGTATGATAATAAACGAGCAAAATGAAAATGGACTTTATATTGCCTCGATTTATTTATATTAAAACTTTTATTTGAACTTGCGAACCTAGTGTTAAAGCACTCCGTTCCGTTAAAGTTTCCTTAAAGTCGCGCTTTACGTTATTCCTAGAGAGAAGAAATTGATATATTCAATATTTTATTTCCTCGAGTGCGCATCAAAAACTGTTGCGTGTACAGCTTACCGCACGCTTGTACCCCTTTGCCATGGTAAGCTCTCTTTTATTTTTTTATTCTATAAAAATCTTAGATTTGTTTTTATAATAAATATTTGCAGTCTAAGATGTTATAAAAGAATAATATAATTCTGTATTTAAGGTTTCATAGGTGTATTATAGGAGTAGGAAAAAAACGAAAATGTATAAAAACAAAATGTTTAATAACAATAACAAGTAACAACGATTTGTGCGTTATTCTAATTTGTTCTAAAAATCACCAGGTAGTTCCAATGTACGTATTTATATAGATATAGTAAAGACACAGAACACTAAGAAGTACTTAACTATGAAATACAAGTTTATAAAAGAATAAGAATATTAAATGGAAAAATGAAAAGAAAAGAACAATAAGTAAAAAAGAAAGAAATAAAATATAGGAAAAATATTAGAGATCATACAATAATAAAATATAAGAAAATACTATATAGTAATGAATCTTATAATAGTAAAAGTGATGAAATAATGGTTGATATAATAAATATTTCATCATCATATTTTCATATTTATATAAAATATATATGTAAATACATATTAAAAGACAGAAGATACAAAACATTAAGAAATATATAAAAAGGATAAAAGAAAAGAAAAAAAGATAAGGTAAATATAACATAAGATAACAATGTCATACACTAATGTATTATAAAATATTAAAAAAATATAGACATTAGATACTTAATATATAAAAAGAATTATAGTAGATCAAGTACCTAAAGTAGTAATATATAAAAAGAACAAATATAGTAGGTGTAGTAAACAAAAGAGCAGAAAAGAAAGCGCAATAGTAGCATAGATGATAAGAAAATAGTGTAGGCGTAGCGGAAAAAGAAAAAAATCAAGATTAAATGAAAAAAAATCAAGTGGCAGTTAGTTTTAGGTGTAAATATGTAAAAATTTTATTTTGTTTTTAATTTGCACACTTTTGAAGTTACGTCATAATGTTTTTCAATTTCATTATCATGTTTAGACTACTGCATAAAAATTAAGTAGAAGAAGGATCATATAAAATTATGAAGTCTTTATTACTACAAAGAGAAAGGTAAATATTTTTATAGGTCACCAGTTTAAGTACTCAGTATAAGTCCTCAGTATAAGCTAAGAACAATTAAGTGGCGAATATAAGGAACAGAAGAAGTTAAAGTGAGAAAGAGCCAAGAAATAGATAGAAATAGAATAGGAAAAGAATGCTTAATACATGTAGAAGTATAGAATAAAAAAGAAGAAATTAACATAAATAAATGTTGAGTAAAAGCACAAGTCTTAGGATATAAAAGTACATTTAAAAAGAGCAAATAGTACATATAATAGGAAAATGTTCAAGAATTTTCGCCATGGATGGAGAAAATAAATATAAACAGTGAAAATATAGTACAAAATTAAATATAAATCAAGAAATTGAAACACGAACAAACAAGAAAGGAGATAACAGATAGTAAATATATAATGATAAAGATTTGTGAGATTTAAAGTTGATTTGGAAATACAAATGGTAGTTATTTCAAACAATGCAAAGTAAAAGATTTTTTAAAAAGAACAATAAAATCATTATAGTTTTATAAAGAAAATACACATGCAAAACAAAAGAAAGAAGCATTCATGAATATTTAAGATGATCTAAGATAAGTAGATATAGATATATTACGGAATAAATGTGAAAAATAATAATATATTATTAAAGTTATAGTAAAAAAGATAGTAGTTTAAGAAATAATTTGCTATGGAAATGGAAAATAAGATATCAAAAGATAACAAGGTCATAGTGAAATCGAGATTAGAAAAGGAAAATAAAATTTAAAAAGATAATAGGTAACAAAAGTGAAGAAGTAAAGGAATGAATTTATAAGATAGATATAGATATTATCAAATTAATTCAGATATAAAATGAGAATGAGACAATGAGAAATGAGAATGAAAGCGTTATACATTAAGAAAAAGATTGAGATATAGATAGAGTATATGAGTAGAGAAAATAAAGTCAAGATAAAAGGATAACAGTAAGAAAAAACAGAAAAGAAGAAGAGAAAAAAAAGGTAAGTTGAAATAAAAATAAGCTTATCGAAAAATGAAAATAATAACATGTGTACGTGCAAGAAGAAAATCATATAATAATAATTAGAAAAAAAAACAGTAATTGAAAACAAAGTACGAAAAATAAATAAAATAATGAAATAATAAAAATATGATTAAATAAAATTGAAAGAAATTGATGAATTAATAAGAAAATGATAACATGTTTATAAACTAAAATGCTTAAGTATAAAAATAGGAATGTGAAAAAAGAAAATAAAAATTGAAAGACGTGTAGTAGAAAGTAACAAGTAGAGTATAGTGAGATACAAATAGGTTTTTAAAGTAAACAAGTAGAATATAGTGAGATAGGTTAGAATCTAGGATCTTCGATCAATCAAGATCTAATCACTACTAATAGTAAATCGAAATAAATAAGAATACGATAGTAAAATGTGAACAGAAAAGAAAAGAAATGAAATGAAGAAAGTTCTGACGGTGTATTTTTATAAAGTAGAAAGTGAGCATTTTTTTAAAGAAAAATGAGGAAAGGTAAATATAATAAATGAAATAAGATAATGAGTGAAATAAGAATGAATAGGTTTTCAAGTAAGCAAATGAAAGAGTGCAGTTATGAAAGAATAATAAGTAAAGTGTATGAGTAAAGAATAATAAGTGTATGTTAATTAATAGAAGGATTAAAATAGTAAAAGTAAAGGGAGAAGTTGTGATTGAAGTAGTGGCGGTTTTGTTTCAACTGTAGGCTGGTCAATTTGCTCAGCCTTTATCTTTCAATTGACAATTTATTAGTATTCCGCTTCTTTTACCAGGATTTTACAGACTGTTGAATTTAAAAATGACCATCAAAAAGAAAAAGTCATTAACAAAACACAATCATCTATAAGAATTTAATTTTTACATTGTAGCAAATAATGT
This sequence comes from Eueides isabella, assembly GCA_019049475.1. Taxonomy (NCBI): domain Eukaryota; kingdom Metazoa; phylum Arthropoda; class Insecta; order Lepidoptera; family Nymphalidae; genus Eueides; species Eueides isabella. The sequence goes on along the minus strand of CM032399.1, from coordinate 3,317,950 downwards.
TTGAATTGGTTTGCAAATTTGGCTCCTCAAAGTAAGGCCTCCATAGCTAAAGTCAATTTCGCTGGTTGGTAAATCCAATTATGTAATAATTATTATAGAATAGTAAAGTCATCATGTAAATATTAAAGTAAAATAGTAAGTAAGAAAAGGAAATTTACAGATAAAAGTTATAGTGAAATATGAAATAACGTAATATCAAGAAGTAATATAAAGCTTAAGGTTATAATAAGAGTAGGCATTATGAATGGTAAAGATAGATAGAATGTAAAGATATATAGAATGTGAAATAAAACTTTATACTTTTATTCTATGCTAGTGAAAAATGAAAATAATTTAGTAAATGAAGTGAAAATTGTAGCAGCAATGTAAAAGTACTTTATAAATTATACATAGTAACAGTTAAAATAGATATAAAGCTAAAGAAAATACATATGAAGAGAAGGATAGATAGGTAGGTAAGTTTATGAAAGAAAAGAAAATAAGCAAAAGCATAAAGTAAAGTAAAGCAAAAGAAGAGCGTGTCAATAAAACAGTGTAGGGATAACGAATAAATGGTGTATATAATAAACTATATAATGTAGAGAAAAGAAGAATGCATGCAGTATGTGAAAGCAAAAAAATAAAATATAAAGAAGTGAATATATTGGATTAAGAAAGTAACAATTTGAACTACCCTGGTGCTATCACAGTGTACTTTGTCAACTTAACACTAATCAAGGAACTATAAGTAAAACGTGCTTAGCGGAATTAACCGTTTGAAACAAATGTGCGGTAATTCTGCTTATTTAAAACTCATAATAAATGAGTAAGTATATCAGAATAATACTGTCTTTGGTAAATCATTTTGATTTTGATCCTACGTTATTGACAAGAATCAGGCATTTTTCACGTGGTGTGATATAAAAAAATAATAAATTTGGTGCCCATAAAAAAGAATAAGAAACACCAAATGCATGATCTTTAAACGTGTTATAAGCGAGATTCTTCAAAAATGGTTTTATTTCCTAAATCCAGAGCTATCCGGATTATTGACGGGATAGTCAGCGTACCATCCGAACGCCCCATTATCTCCTGTGTGAGCTCCGAAATCGACATATTCTCCAAAGTCTGGTGGCCTCTCGGCTAGTTGTGATATTGCTCCAATGTTAGACGAGCTAGGGGCGCCGTCCTGTATAGGACTTACTTGCACGCGGTTTGGGGCTTCAGGTAGAGGAGGAGGGGCAAGTGCTACTGCTGAAACAATAAAAAATAAAAATTGAAATTACAAAAAAATTAAATCGAAATTACAAACAACATCAACGATCCAAATATTTGTTTAATTAAATGCAAAAATTGTTTAACGGAATTGCAAACAAAACTTATCGCAGCGGAAATCCAGCATTACAAATACAAAATTGCTGTCTTACTTCATTTAGATAATCAACAAACATGCAACTTAATTCTAAATACCTCAAGTTAAATTACTCGCGGAAGGCTATGGCAAAGGTAGCGTAATTGCGTCGGCGATAAATCGAAAGTGGTTTACCACTATTGCGGCAAACGAGACGTTTGCATAACCAATTTAAATTCTAGGGAGGAAATTTGTTGCATAATTTTCTTAACTTTGCACGTATTGTATCTGCTTAAAGGGGTAGTAGGCCACTTTGTTCACTTTTCAATCATTTGAACACATTGAGTGTCACATAATAGAACGACAAAAAAGCTACCTAATATTAATTTTCATGGAATAAATCTTTATTCTCTTTGGTTCTAAATTATAAACAAATATATAATAACGTAACTTTTCCACAACAATTCTTTGAACGTGAAATAACCGTGCTAGAAAGTGATCCTTTGTATAGGTGAAAGTGACGGCCGGGACAAAGATGATTGATAGCCGCACAAGCTATCCCGCTTTCTTTGACATTTGTTAAGCCGATATTCTACGGTACTTACTGCTTGTAATCATTAGATTAAGTCACGATTGACCTTCAATAACATTTACCCTCTCGTGATTTCACTTTCAGTTTTGAAATTATAGAAGCTTTTTTGGTACAGACAATTTGTTTGCTGTGTGTTTAAATTTTATTATTTATTACTTTACGTTAATTCGATATGAAATGTATAACGGCTTTATATTAGATAAGTTTATTTTTAAAATATTTGAGATTAAAAACAAACTGAGTTACTAACATCATGTCTACGAAGAAGTATCAGTATGTCTACAAAGAAAATGTCTATTATTATTATTTTTTTGTTTTTTACTTACTTCCCTTATGATAGTTCTGTAACGGAATCGGTTGATAATTATCTTCATATAATGCTTCTGGTAGTTGCGGTGGAGGTGGAGCCAGGGTTTGTCTTGGAACTCTTCGAGCTCTTAACGCCGTGAGATCCACAAAGGCTATCTGATCCGCCGGAACAGCTATGTAGGAGGGCATCGCATATACCAAAGTAAAGCATGCTCCTAGGATTATTAGACGCTGTGAACAAAAAAAAAACTAATTAAAATACTTAACAAAATATAATCTAAAGTAAGTAACATAAAATGTAAATAAAATGTATTTATTTCTTTGCTATCTCTAGAACAACTATTATAAGGCTATTATTATATGAATATTGCAACGAAACTCACATACCTACATTAAACCACTTTAATCTTCTGAGCTATAAAACGTGTCTTATCATGTCATAAACGTTCTCGTACAAGCAGAGAGCCGAGAGTGATCGAAGTATGTCAGTACACCGTACAACTAACGAGATGTAGTAAGGCCGGTCACGGGCCGCTGCGCTTGCGCAACCCAAGTAATTGGAGCTGGCTCACACGGACCAGACACTATTGTTGTGTACATTCTGTCTCATGAATACATAAATTTCAAAGCATTCAATTTCATATTTGTTTTTATAATTTAGAAAATTCGTGAACCGTTACCGTCGTTGTTATTGCAGATGTGGTAACGTCGTAAAGTTTCACTTTCCGGTTACGTTGTGCGTATATAACTGAATATTAAATTCCGCTAATATCGATCTATAATTAAACTAATGAATAATCTAGACTCAAACTCATCTTCACGCTGTATCCCGCACATGGCAGGGTAGGCAGAGGGAACATGGGAACCTAGTGTTAAGACACTCTGTTCCACTTCTGTTCCCCACTTTCAGCCGAATTTGAAGCAATGCGTGTTGAGTGGCGGAACGCCGCGTTTTTCCTTGTACCAGAGCGAAGTAATGAAAAAATTAAAAATTTGAATTGAAAATATTAAATATTTCGTTTCCTCGAATGGGGATCGAACCTGTCGGTTACAATCACACGTTTGTGCCGCTGCGCCCCGACAGGCTAGACTATAATGTATAAGATCTAAAAATATAAGATTGGTACTTTGAGCCAGATATTTTCAACAATTTACATTAAATTTATAGCTAGTACTGTAGTGGGTAGCATCACGAACACATAGTAAAATTTTATGTTAATCGTTTGAAATTTACATATCTGTTACACATCACCGATAGCACAAATATCCGACACATGTTGATACCTTCTGATATAAACTCTCGGCCCTTTCACATCAGCGGCCTATTACTTAACGTTATACAAGACAATTAACTGAGCGAGATTGAAAATAAATAGAGGTTTTTTATAAGGCCTGACCATGTCGAATCATGATTAATGGCTTTTATTTCATAAACAAAGAGTTAATCTGCGTACTGTTATCAAATAAACAAAATGTAACATTTTAGGTTTGCAACGTTTAATAAGGTTATTAGATACTTTGCCACAATTTCTTGTAGAAAGGGAAACCATTCAGTAAAAATTTATAAATTATAATGTATAAACATTTTTATAAATAAATATTGCATAATAACAAAAAAACATCCACAGTTTGTAATGTACGTAATTATACCATTATCCAATTACAGTTAATTTATTTTACGTAACTTAAAAAGCAATTGAAGCCGTTAGCTGTAGCTGAGATCGTTTACGATAGACGTACTTGTTTTTTTAGAAAGTAAAAAGCGCCGGATGGTAAAATTTGGCAATGCGATACAGTTTAAATGCAAAGCGGATATGGAGCGTTGCAACTTTAGTGGAAAAAAACGCTCAATCAAAGTAATATATTGGCCATGACGGATATCTTTTATAATATCTCAATTATTAATAAATATTTATGAATAATAATTATTTATATATTTTTGTTACGTAATTTAAAATTAGCGACTTAACATTATATGTCCTCAATACTGCCCTTCAATACACAAGCCACGATAGCGTCTAAATTAATATTTTTTTTGAATATCATAAGATGATAAATTTATATAACAAAATATTATTATAATAAATATATTAACAAAATATTTGCATATATCTTTTATGAATTGTAGGATAACTAAGTGCATACTAAAATTTTGCATATAATTTAGTAAATCTGGTCCTGTTAACCTTCAAAGGTTCCGTGTGAGTGAAAGGCGCCAATGCCAGTGGGCAGTGACCAATTGTCTTTTAACTACAACGAGAGTAACGTTTCCGTTGTCAGCAATCAAGGCCACGAAATCACTTTTACTTGCTCGATTTATGCCACGTGCTTTGCTTTTCTTTAAGGCTTACAAAGGGATTTATTTTAAAATTTTGTCTGCCTGTAATTTTCATTATCTTAGCATAGAAAAGTAGAGTGACATATATACATAGTAGATATTTAAAACTTCCCGCTGTATCACATATTGCAACGTAGGGCCTTGGCTTAAGACAATTGTCGGGACGTTTAGTATCGGAATTCTGCTAATCGAACTCACTATGGTCGAGCTTACAGTCAGATGCTTTACCGTTGCGCCACAACGGCTTCCCTTATTTTTAGTAGATTCTCTCTACGTACCACGCAACGAAATGAAGTAAGGGATAAGATAAAATAAAATAATTTAGGTTGTTAGTACCTATTATTATATACTTCCATATATTTTATGCTTTCACCCATTATTTTCTATATTATACGTTATCTATAAAGAAAATCGCACCTCGGAAACGATTTACAATATTTTCCATTTTTCAATACAACACTTTGTCTTGTCGTAAAAGATCGAGATGCCTTTAAATATAAAAATAATATTTATAACACAATATATACAATAGGAAACTACTTTTAATAAAATTAATACATAGATAATTAATTATTTATATCTTATAGCAACGTAGATAATAAACTACAATTTATTTTTTTAATAAATTACTAAATAAATTCCCTTGAATTGGGCCAAATGAATAAATTGTTAACAAAAATGTTACAGTCGTAAATATAGCCTCGACTCAATTAGATAGGAATTATTGAGTTTATTTATGCTTTACAGCGCCGGCCAAGGCTGTGAAATACAAGGGCTTGTCCGTAATTGTTGTGGCAATTGTTAATCAATTTATGTTCGTTTATGATTTTCAATACAGACAATTTTAATTTCTCTTTTTAGATATATATATTTTTAACGTAATAACAGATTAAACTCAAATTACGCATTTCCCCAAAGTGTAATTAAAATTTTGAATCATCTGAAGAACGGTTAATAAGCTGTGGGAAAAAAATTTTGTTGTACTTAATTGTAAAAAATGCAAGCATTCTTACAAACATTTTTTTTATAACTGCACGGTTTGACCGAATTACATTGTTTAAATTATTGTGAAAAATTATACAGTGGCCTTCCGAACTAATCCATTTACGCTCTATATAATCATGTAAATTGATAAAATTAGCAAATATACCTATTGACAGGCGCCATTCTACCGAGAAATTATTCATAATATTCACAATATCATAAACAATTCAAATGCGATATAATTTGAATATTTAAAAGCAAATAAATATAGTCTAATTATAATTGAACTAAACTGAATCATATTATTATTAATTCTTAGTTTATTATAAAAAAAATAGAGACCTATTCAATAAATTGTCTTCATATAATAAAGAATCACTTACAAATAACTATCCATTAATAAAATTAAATAATCCAATTAATAAATAACACTGACCATTGTGCCCCGGGAACGTCACTACGAGTAGACAGGCACGCTCGCCACAACTGAACTGTGCGCTTGCGTCGCTACAATTTTTATAGCTGCCTCTCAAAGTTTCACTTTCTACTCAGTACTTGCCCGGTCAAACGTGTTACAGTTTTTTAAGCCTTTAAAGGCACAAAGACACCCTCAGGCGATTGTTGAAAGATAGGGCAAAGGCTAACTGTATGTCAAATGTAAACTAGTCCTATCACGATATTGTTATGTAGAGCTTTATGTCTATCTATTTAGCTTAACGCAAAGCTTATGAAATATATTATATTAAATAGGTTGATTATAAAGTTTGTTCAATTTCTAAACGGAGTTCTATGTAAGGTAAAGATAAATTAAGTGTATTTACTTAGGTAGGTCTGAATGGGATTGCGATGCACAAAATAAGTCTTTTAAATTATTTTTAAATTAGGTGAAAGGTAAAATTAAGTTTTGTCAAAAATTTTACGATTTTTGATTACGTATTTCACGTAAGAATTCATTATTTTATAGCTTATATTATTTTTATTACTCTTAGGAACTTTCATTCTGTTTCGTACCATATGTCGTTTCCGATAATATTCCCGGGAGTACGTTTCAAGCTATTGATCACAGTAATAATAACTGCATTAAATATATAAAAAACGAAAATTATATGACAACAAAAACTTTCGTTATATGCTAATCAATACCGTCCAATGGTTAAAAAAGATATTAACATATAGCCATTTTAAAAGTGTGAAAAATTCATAATTTCAGCTTACATAAATAAAACCTGCGTGTGAAATTTGTAAATCGTTATAATTTTTTTATCATATCCTAAGTTACTGGTTTGACCTCAGACAAAAAAAATATTGCACGAAAGTGTAATTGCAGCTTTCGAAATTACGAAAATAACATTTGCAACGGCATACAAGTTTGATCTTAATAAATTTATTGATTACAATACAAAATAAAAATAGATAACTCAAATTATGTGGAGCATTTTTTTAATGAGGTGATCAAATTGAGGCCTGTCGTGGCGTAGCGGTACCAACGTGTGACTGTAATCGATAGGTTGTGGGTTCAATCCCCATTTGAAGAAATTAAATATTTAATATTTTCTATTAAAATTTTGAATGTTTTCATTTCTTCGCTCTGGTAACATGGTCAAACGCGGCATTGAGTGCCGCTTCTCAACATTATCAATGAGAGATCAAGGAGTAAGAGAGTGAATCATGTATTAGTTTTATGATTATTATTGATTCCCCATACAAATCTTGGTGTTTTTTTTATATAGTTATAGACTATTAAGTAATATAATACTGAAAATATCACTATAAACGCAGAACCGTCTTTGACTATGGCAGAGCTGCTAAACCTATACGAATTTTAAACTTACTTAAAAAAATTCACCAAATTGCAAATGGTAATGGTTTACAGGTCAAACAGAGGCGCCGCGGCACTGGGAGCGGGTTCCATTCCCATATATCTTTATGATAACTGTAAATATCATACATACAAATAATATAACACAATGAGATATCACTTCTCGCCTTACACACCTGTATAAGGATTGACATTAGAAATTTTTATAATTAATTATTTAATTCATAATTTATTTCGCACAATAATTATCATTATTAAAGACATTGCTTAATTTGAATTACTTATTAATTTTAATATTGTACCTCACTCACTCAGCTTCACGATGTATCCCGCACACGGCTGCGTAGGCAGAGGAATTTGGGAAGACAGTGTTAAGACACTCCGTTCCACTTCCGTTCCCCACTTTCCGCTGAATTTGTACCTAATATTGTACCTACTTTTGAAATTTGCTCTAAAAAGCTTATAACTTTTTTTTATGGAAAAGACAAGGCAAACGAGCGGTCGGGTTACCTGAAAGTGAGTTGATCACTCACGGCTTGGTGTTTAACGTCGCCCACGGCCCCGTGAAATACCAGGGTAGCTACAGGAGCGTTGCCGGCCTTTGAGGTAGAGGTAGACACGCTTTTTGGAGGTATCCATGGCGACATGGGCGATATCGACCTGGAAATAGACCGTTCCAGAGATGTGTGGCGTATAGAAGGAAATTCCTACGAAACTCCACAGTAGTGTAGTGCCACGTGTCCAGATGATGTGAATGGTACATTAGCTTGTGACGTACCGTGCGGTAAGAAAATTCGGCGGCCGGTACCAAGTCAAACACTCCGAGTGATATATGCGGTAGAGAACGCACAGTGAAGATACGTCTCTACGCAAAGCCAAAGTGTCAAGCCCCTTACAGTTCAATGAACTATTAAATTGTTGTTAAAAAATATGCAACTCTACCTTTGTGCCACATATCAAGCTTTAGTTGAACTGTTATTAATTCGAATAAGTAATTTTAATATTTAACTGAATTCTGTTCCAATATGAATATAAAACAGAGTACCTACCTCTATCAACTGGTACAGTATCCACTTGCATAATAATTATAATTATTTAAATTTAAAAATAGCTGGTAACCTTCACTGTTTAAATATTCATTGAATGATTTTATTAATCATTTTATAAATTCCAAAAATATTAAATTTTGTTATTTAAGTTTATTTCATATGTTTGAATAAATTTATTTAAAGTTAGTAAAAACAATAATGAATTCAATTGAAATGTCTATCTGTTTGATTATTATGATAATAAGGTAAACGCTGCTGTCCTTGTCTTTTATTAAGTTGCTAAGCGAATTTCAACAAGCTATCTATTAAATATTTAAGTCACTTTCCTGTGAAAGTAAGTAAAGTAAGAAACTAACGCCTACTAAGAACTTTATAGGTTAACAGAATAGCGTGTTGTTTTAATATTCATGGATGCAGTGAGAATTCATTTCTAAGTATAAACGGACGAAGCTTTTGATGCATGATTTTACTTATATTACTCTTTCTGTCTACCCTATTATACTTTGAAAGTTAAAAGCAACTATAAAGCGATAGCATTTTTATAACAACTGCGCCTGTCGTGGCGCAGCGGCACAAGCTTATGACTATAAACGACAGGTTGTGGGTTCGATCCCCACTCGAGGAAATGAAATATTTAATATTTTCAAATAAAATATTCAATGTTTTCATTTCTTCGTTCTAGTAATAGGCAAAACGCGGCGTTGAGTTCCACCGCTCAACACGCAATGCCTCAAATTCGGCGGGAAGTGGGTAACGGAAGTGTTACTTAACACTGGGTTCCCAAGTTCCCTTTGCCTACCCTGCCGAGTGCGGGATACAGCGTGAAGCTGAGTAAGTGAGTGAGTAAAATAGATACTTAAATTGTCAACTCTAATAAATAATCGTCAACTTATTGTCCTCGAAACATTTTTCTAGTGGTAGCTAAGTACTATAAAAAAACTACTACACAGTTGACTCGGTGATTAAATATATTATCAGGTTAGTAACAACATAAAAGGCACAACCTTGACTGAGTAAGAAATGTTGCAATACATATAACTTGTATATTACTTCTTATTAACTTCCGTGAGCTACGCCCACATGGAGACTTGTGGACATATGACATTTCAATAGTTAAAAGCTTAAATTACTGCGATATTTTCAAATATCAAGGACTTACTTGAGATATAGACAGTTGTCACTACTTAGGAAATAAATACTAAACGTTATTGTGTACAAGTTTAAAGAAATTTTAGGCCTTGACCTTATAGGTTCAGTGTTTATGAATTTTGGTTAGTGATTTGCGTTAAAATAAATTATAACTAAATATATTTTCTACGTATTACAGGATATATAAAAGAAAATTAAAGATGATTCTTTGTATAGTTTATATGGCAATATTAAATTAGCTCAGTCAAACCAGTAGTTGTATATGATCCTATACAGCTGACAGAAAATATTTACAATACTGTACTTCCACGCATTTTTTTTTTTTTTTCCAGTATAATTTTAAATATATGTGGCCGGTCGTGGTGCAGGAACACAATCGTGAGATGGTAAACGCGACAGGCTGTGGGTTCAATTCCCATTTAAGAAATTGATTTTTTTAATATTTAATTTCCTCTGTTAGCAAGGCAAAGTACGACGTTGACTTCCATTACTTTACACGAAATGCCTCAAATTCGGTGGAAAATGGGAAACGGCACTTCACCCTATATTTTCAAGTTCCCTTTGCTTACTGTTATATGCAGGATACAGTAATGTGATGCTAATTTTAAATATAAAAATGGTAAAATTGAACACCTAACTATGCCAAATAATCTGAAATATTTTAAATAGACTTGATTAGGAACAGTATTGTTTTGTCAATAAGCTTATATCTAGACAAAAACTGATTTTGTTTCTAAATAAAAAAAATCTGAAAACCAATTGTTGTTCTTATTTTTATATAGTAAAAAAGGTAAGCCATTAAAAAAAATGTGGCTGTGGTTAACTTTGTTATACGAGAATCATTATTATAGTTTGTATGGTATATATGGTAAAAGGAAAAACTTTTATTTTATTTTTATTCATACTATATAAAAATTCTCTTAAAGGGCCTGCCAGTCTAATTTTAAATATATTTTTAGCATCACATTGTATCGCGCTTGCACTTTACAAAGCCAGAGGGACCTTGTGTCCCACAATCCAGGGCTTATAATATATTAACTTTTCGGACTGTTCCATTAGCAATTACGTATGGTGACCCTTGAAAATAATTATTATGAGAACCACAAGAACTCGGTAGTAGTATAAACAAGTAATACCATATATCCTCAGCATTGCGTTTACCGTTACTCGATAGCTATATCAGCTTTCAAAAACGAAATAATATACTGTGTTTAGGGAAACAAACAGAGCGTTTCTACTTATTTTATATTAATAATAATCATAAAATTGGCGCATAGTATATTAGGTACAGCCATTTAAATAATGTTTATAATTAAATATCGCTCATAGTATAATATATGTGTCTGCAACCAACAGGTTGTGGGTTCGAATCCCACTAGAAGAAGTGAAATATTTAATGCCTCAAACTCGGCGGAAAGTGGGGAACGGCAGTGGAACGGAGTGTCTTAACACTAGGTTCCCAAGTTCCCTCTGCCTGCCTACCCTGCCATACCCTGTCAAGTACGGGTTTTTAGTTTAAGTTTTAAGTTACTTGTTTTTTTTGTGTGTATTATTAAAACAAAATGAAAATATGATTGATTTACTAATAATAGTATAAGAGGTGATAGATTCGAATTGCATTAAGAAAAGTGAAGCCAATTTGAATATTTACACAATCGATCGAAGTAGATTTATGTAATTGTTTTTTTTTTCAACCTCAAGTTATATCAGTAGATTGAACCTAGCATAAGGACTATTCTCGGCCAATTTTCAGGCATTGCGTGTTGAATGATGAATCTCAACGCCACGCTTTGCCTTGTTACCAGAGCGAAGAAATAAAATAAACAAAATTTTATTGTTGTCCATCGTAGGAATTTTGTAAAAACAAATTAATACTTAATTTTTATCTTTTGTAATAATTAATATCTTTAATTAGCTAATATACTTATTTATGAAAATTAATATTAAACTCCAAAGGTGCCTCAACTCATGAATTGGAGGCAGCTGGTGCAGTCATTTGTGTCTGTCAATGAGAGCGATGGAGCCAGGTGGCGACCAGCTGGCTTGATGCAATACCTTATTATATCGCAAAGGACAAAAGCTTTGTATAAGGGAAATGGTAGTGATGATATGTACTACTTATATATACGTAAACAGCCCCATGAGTATAAATATCAAATAAATCTTTATGCTTTAGGTATATTATTATATTATGTATTTCATATTTATATTCTCGACGACAAAATGCCTATACGGTACTTGGGAACGCTAATTAAAAAACACAGAAACAAATATCATATAAGCACTTTTGTGTCAAATTACGAAATAGTAAAATTTTCATTGCATATTAATCAATATATATCATATTAATCATCAATATTCCTTCTATTCATGTTTTAGATAAATGCCACTCTATACTATGAAACAATGTTACGTTTTTACGATTAAGTACAGTAACTATACATTATTCAAAAAGCCGTGAGATAAAGGTTAACAAATCGAACTATAAAAAAGACTATTTTACAGGTCATGATTCAAAAATATCGAATATTGCTTTTAATCATTTATATTATTCTTTACAAATTATTTATCCATGAAAAATACCCAAAAAGCACTCAAAATTTCACACGCATTATACTACTAAGAAATTGTAGATACTGTGAACATTTAGCATTAAAATATGACTTTTGGTAATCGGCCGGGTTATATTTTTATAATATATCAACTTTTCGATACGAGAGACCTGTTTCCAGACACTTCCATTTACTTGTTGTAATTCCGTATAAGTTTCCTGTTTTTTAAACTTAAAGGTTCAGTTTGGTTAATTGTTTAGTTTTTTTTAATTCGTGTTTAAATATTATTAATTAATTTAATTAGTATATATACACTTAAGAACTAAAGTATAGTACTTATGAAAAAAGCAACGACGTAAAATGCTAAACTTTTCTTGGCCAAATTTAAAAACATGTATATTTTGAATACAAGGTGGCTTTTGGTAATAAGTTAGGTAGAGATTGATGATGAATTTATCTTAAACTATCTTTTCAGGTTTCCCCTGGCTACCTACCTATGCAGGATATAGTGAGAAGCTTAAAAAAAGATCAGTATTAAGACAACATATTAAGCTTAAATGTTTTAGACTTTTTATTTTACTGTGTTGTAACTATATCTCTTCACTTACCACCGGGCCGGTGGTAGCTATGGTCATTCGGAGATTCACAAGTGCTTACAATAGTCAATTTTAAAATTGAATAATTTTAAATTTGAAACATTTCCATAATAGTCATAAGAATATTTTTAGTTACGTACTAGTAGGTAGACATATTAAAAAAAAACTGAGTGCAGAAAGAATTTTTCGGACAATCAGTGGAACTCCTGAGTAAAAAAACCATAATAAGCGCTCGCAATGACAGCCGTCGGTGGGTGTAGAGCTTTTGAGGAAGAAAGCTCATAATAAATAACCTCTCAAGTAAAACCTCTTTTTTACACACGTGGAAAAAATAAAAATTTGAGAAACTTTGTTTTATACTTAATTTTTTTTGTGAAGTACAAATTAAATAATAGAGTATCAGTAACTACTCTTGAGGAATGGTGTGGCGCAATGCACAAACATGTGACTGTAAACGGAACAGATTGTGGGTACGAGCCCCACTCGAGGAATTGAATTATTTAATATTTTAAAATAATTAATATTGAATGTTTTTATTTCTTTGCTCTGGTAACACGTCAAAGCGCGGCGCTGAATTCCGCCACTCAACAATTTTGTCAGAAACTGTACAACGGAACAGAGTGTTTTAATACTAGATTCATATGTTTCCTCTTCCTCTTATGCGGAATACAGCGTAAAGGTAAAAAAATATACTTGTTAGAAGTTCGTAATTAAATTAAAGTGGATAGATTATTTAGTTTAGTCACAACAATTGTAATTGGGACACTGGCTGTGATATCAAAGAATTATTTTTTAAAATTTAATTTTATGTACACATGCAAATATGTGACAAATGACTTTCCATTATACATAGTCACTATAATATGAGCATTGAAATAAACCAAATATATCATCAACCAAAGCTTCAATCAAACAAACTTTAAGCTGTATCCCAGACAGAAGGAACCTGGGAACCTGGTATTAAGATACTCTTAACAACTCCGTTCCCCACATTCGGCTAAATTCTAGAGATATCATGTGTTGAGCGGATGGATGCTCTTTCTTTGCCTCGTTGTCAAAGCGAAGAAATAAAAATATATATAAATAAATAAAAAAAAAAATATAAGCGTGTGACTGTAACCGACAGGTTGTGGGTTCGATCCCCACTCGAGGAAATTAAATATTTAATATTTTCAATTTAAATATTTAATGTTTTCATTTCTTTACTTTGGTATAAGACAAGGGACGCGGCATTGAGTACCGCCACTCAACACGCAATGTCTCAAATTCGGCGGAAAGTGGGAAACGGAAATGGAACGGAGTGTCTTAACACTAGGTTCCCAAGTTCCCTCTGACTACTCTGCCATGTGTGAGATACAACGTGAAGCTGAGTGAGTAAATATTTTATTTTTTCTAGTTGGAAACGAACCCACTTTCTGTTGCATTTACAGTCACACGCTAAAGCGCCTGCGCCATGACAGCCTTAAATATTTTACATGCACATTTCTAATCTAAGTCATAGTGCGTGGCGTCAGCTTTTTAATTTATAATGATTATCTTTGAATTATAACCTGAACTAATTTATATTTATTATTTATGTTAATTTGATTAGAGAAATCGGAACAAGCGTGGCAATTGAATGTCGTGACTAACGATTATACTTCGTTCAATTTATAATACTTGTATTAGTTAACTAAAGTAATTCTTTGGTTAGTATGGCTTTTAGTTAGGGAGATTTGTCGGTATGTTCCGTAAAGTAGAATACTGGAGAGGAAATCATTTTTATTTTTTTAAATTAACGTTGATTTTTGTTGACTAGACGGAGCTAATGTCGGACAGTGGGTTAGATATGACAAATTTAGATTTTTATATATTATACTCTTTATTGATAGTAAAAATAATTAAACAAAAAAAAAAACTATTTAAATAATATTAAACACAAAATGTATTATTATATGTAGTATTGTTATTATAATGTATTATATTATATATATATGATCAAAATGTAAAAAGATTATTCTTTTTACATTTTGATCATGAGAAAAGTGTAAACCTAATTAGAGTTTCATTAGAGCGGTAATATTTTTTTCGTTCATACGTACTCTTCGATTACGTAAAATACATTAAATTCTATTACAATGTGTGGGTTTTTAAAAATGTGTAGACCCGTAGGCGGTGTGTAGTGTTGACACAAAACTTTAGATTTCATTTATATTAACATTTAAAAGCTCCCACACAATGCCTTGTCATAGATTTTCCAGCGGAGGCGTTAAACCTATTCTCTGAATGACTATTTAATAGCATAATCATGATAGAAATCGTGATAAACATTTTATCATTATAGAAGATATACAATCGAGCTTGGTAAGATGGATTTTAATGTTCGTTGTTTGTTGGTTCAATTGTAAGAGCAAGGAGCACAAGTGTGCGGCTGCAAAGGCGAGAGGTTGTCGGTCTATTCCCATTTATATATATATATATATATATATATATATATATATATATATATATATATATATATATAATAAGTGCTGCGTTGCCCTGTGCAACTCGTACACGTCATAATACACGAGTTCTTCAGAAAGTGGCAGAAAGTAAGGACACGATGTTTTTAATACTGTATTTACTAGATTTCCTCTGCCTTTTTGCCTATGAAGGATAGAGCCAGAAACTAAAAAAAGATTTTTATATTGAACTTATTTTGTTTAATTGTTTTTTTTTAATTTTGTGTTCTAACAATATCTTTTGACTTATCATAGAGCCGGTGATAGCTTTATCTTACAAGAGTTTATTTAAGTAATAATAACTTTTAATTTGAATTATTTACATAATATTTAATCTAGCTTATATTTATTATTAAGACATTATTATTATTAGGGAGACTGAGAGGTTTTGAAATATTGAAATATTGCATGTCAATTGCCAACCTCCGCAGCCAGGCCCTTTAATTCTGAAACTATTGAATTATTTATTAATCTCAGTACTAGATACATCAGTACTAGAATAGATTATTTAAATGAATTCATCTGACGTTTGAAGCAATTACCTGATAATTCTGGAAGTTTGTAACAGAGACACAAGAGGGGATTCGAAACGTGAGAGGTAGTGGGTTCGATCTCTACTCGAGGAATCTTTAATTCCTTCCGGAAAAATAACCTAATAGCTAAAATTCATATAACGAGAGTTAGAGTTATCCAGTTAATTTAGCATGTACATCCATTTTGTACTTACCTGCTCCTACTTCTCTGTTCTCAGCTCTCAAAACTCTATTACATGGTATTTTCATATCGCACTGACTAATAAATCATTCTTTTCAGAGCTTTTATATCAAATATATATCATCCACAATTCCAAATAATAATAAAAGTTTGACGATTGCTAAAATATTTTCATTCATTTAACTGAAATTGGAGATTTCAATGTATAGATATTGTATTAAAAGACAAAGAAAGAGAAAGAGATTTGTGAATAAAATAGTGTTATTCAAGTGGGCACAGCCACGAGTTTGTATTGTTATAGATATAGGTTTTTCAAAAATCATCCTCAATTTTTCTTTAAAATTTTTACATTTTTGTACAAAAAAAAACGATATATAGAATAAAATCACCTTGATGTTACATTGACCTTAATTACGTTTAAAGCTGTGAACACAATTGAAAAAAATTACAAAATCCTATATCTGGCGCCATTGAATGCTCATAAGCGTTGTCGTGTTCGAGACCATATGTGGTAGCGGTTATCTTATATTTTATCACCTTATGTATGGCCTTCACTTGTTAACATTTAAAGGCGTAAAGAGTATACTTCGTCTGTAATAAAACTCCATAAGATTTAAGAACTCTAAATGGTATTGTCATGTAAATACTACTTGATTGTTTTCATAAATTTATTATTTTAAGTTAAAAGTATATGATAACTGTTTTAAACTATATATAAACAATTTTAACCGGATTAATTGCGTTATTTAATTTTAAACATTTTTGGTAATCCGACGTTACGAACACTTTACAATATTACGTAGCCTGCCCGTGGTTAAGACTTTTTCATTTAAAATATGTAATAATCGTGAAAATCAATGATTTTATTACATGTGTTAACTATAACAATATAAATGAGCGGTAAAGCGCGGCGTCGAGTTCCAACACGCAATGCCTCAAATTTAGCGAGGAAATGTTATATTTATTATTCTCAAATAACAACAAAGAAGGCAAAGCGCGGCGTTGAGTTCCGCGTCGTTAATCACTCAACTCACAAAGCCTCAAATTACGAAAAGTGGAGGACGGAACGGAAGTGTCTTAACACTAGGTTCCCAAATTCCCTCCGCCTACCCTGCTATGTGCGGGACACAAGGAGAAGCTAAAAAAAATATATCAATATATACAATTCATATACAAATATATCAATATATACATTTAAAAATATGTTAATCTTGACAAATAAAAAGCCGCAGGTAAAATCTAGTAATATAAAAAAATATATTATAAAATGTTGCTGCCATTGTACAACTTTTATGAATGTGTAAATATGAATATTTATTATTTCAAGAAGTTTAAGTAATACTGGCACAAGTAAGTATAAACAGCATGGGCACAAGTTTGATGGAGGACAATAAATAAATTTATTTATTATTTTTTACAAAAATTAAAGTTATTATTATAAAAACATTTTCTATAAGTAATTATCCCAAGGTTTTATTCATTATTTTGTTATGAGGTAACGATTACTTCTGTTACTCAAAAGTAAACAATTAAGAAAACTGCGAAGCGAGGTGAATTAAAACAATGTATTTTTGTAACACCATTGGCCAAGATATCTGAGAAACGAAGATTGAATTGAAATTGGTCAAGGAAAAGTTTTTATTTCAACTATATAATACCTACACACTTTGTTGTATATCACCATACTACTTACGTGAAGATACTACGTATTGTGTGCATTTTATTGATAAGGCAGAAAAAATTATGACCAATCTCTTCAGTCATTCGTTTAGTTCTATGATTTTTATGTAACTAAGTCAAAGATCGAAATTTCTCAGTGGGGACTAAATCCTGGACTACCGCTTAAGTACACGTCGGAATATTACTATATATGTACATATGTACATCCATTCATATTGAATATGATTTGTAACTTATATTAATGTAAATGTAATAAAAAAACAGACAAACAGTAATTTAATATAAATAAATACATATTATTAAAATGCAATCAATAATACAAGTGTTTATAAGTACATTTATTACAAAGTGTCGGAAATGGCTGTCGTTAATACATCGTGTTGGTAAAGCAATATAACTCGGTAATATGTAGTGACAGCACTTGCTAGTGTATTAGGGTTATCAATGAAAATAATATTTTTCATGAAGTTCATTCCCAAATGTTCAAGAGTACAGCGATGTATGAGTATGTAGAGAGTGCCTACCTCTCCAGATATTCCGTTTTCCAACCAAATTTATGTGGCGGAACTATAATACCTTATCGGCCATAGTGAGGTTATCAAAATTACTTTGTATTTTTTGTACTATTTACTTTATTGTATTTTACTTTTTGTTATTAGTCCACTAAATTTTAAAAAATAATAATAATTCAGATAAAAAACCAACCTAAATAATAGCTTGGTCCCTTTATTATGCCAACGAATTACGACGAATCAAATCCAGCCGACCATATTATATGTATAACTATAGCAAATTCAACTAATATCAAATTTTAAGATGATGAAGAAATTGTAATATTACGTTTCCTACGTTTTATCTCATTTCGCGATGTTGATATTAGTATGCCACGAGGATAGCCGTGTCGTAATGATCTACTATGTCGTTGCTTCAGTGTAATAGCTAGGTAACGAGTATACTGCTATTTAGAACACCTCACATATCTACATAAATTTAGTTGCAACTGCACCTTTATGAATTTACTCAATTCTTAAGAAAGCTAATTACCCTAAATAGTTGGTTCTTAAATGCTTCAATTCAAGGTTTTGTTAGTGATGTGAATTAGAACTACAGGAGTTAAAAGTATAGTAACTAAAACTGACGATTTTTTTTCTATACATCTATTAAACATAATATTTCATGTACACATGTATATGTAGCTATACAAATTGAAATCATTTAGACCATAGTAATAAATGGTTTTTATTACAAATTCATTAGATTGAAGAAATAACACGTATGCTGTACCTTTTTGTCAAAAGTCTATATATAATTTCTTTATAATTGTCCTGTATAATATTTGTGGGGGACGTGTTATAATATTTAGCATACTCGCGCACGACATTCAAAGTGGTAAGTATTATCAGTGACGTCTAGGTGTTTCAGCGTTTGTGAGTCACCGCATTGTTGACATTTAGAAACGGTTCTCGTATGTACGTAACATTGCTTAAATTTCTTTTGTTCTCATTGCATTGGTGAAAAATGTTAATATTATATATTTTTGTTATATTATTTTAAATTATACTGCCGCAAATAATATTCTTTGTTTATTCTAAATAAAAAGATTTTAACCATCAACACAAAAATAAATAAATAAATGTTATAAGTTGGATATATGTCTTTGCTCTGGCATCGTATTCCCGAATGAACTTATTTAAATGTGATATTTGGAGCAGAGGATAACACACAACACAACACACAACAAAATCGGACAAATTAAAACAGAAATGTATAAATATAAGTAAGTAGGAGGTGAATTCAATGGTAACTAAACTAAAAGACACAAGTCTTGCGATGTTGATTTAGATAGCGATGATGCAATACGCTAACGAATACATGTAGAGTAATTAAATGTACATTAATTTTGCATTTAAATATGTTTATACAGCGCTGAATATTTTTAAATTAATTAGGCATATAAATATGCGATCCTGCTCCCAGAGAATAAAAAGGTAAGGTATCATATTTAAGTTATATGTTATTTATTTATATTTACAACATATCTCAACAGCCATCGTACGAATTATTTATATATTAAATATTTGAATTTAATTGATTAAAAATTTGATTTATGGTTTGATGCCTGTCATATGCGACTTTAAACGTGACCGGTTGTGGGTTTGATCCCGCGAAGAAATTAAATATTTAATATTTTCATCTACTCTAGTAACAAGACATAGAACGACGATAACGTTATGTTCGCTCCAAGCACTCTGCGTCAAATTTGAAGGTTAGTGGGGAACGGGACTTGGTTGTGGTATCGTAAAGGTGAAAATGGTTTTTTTAGATTTCTCCTTACATGAGCACATTTTTTAAAGTTAAGTTTTTTTAAATGTTTCTGAATTGTTAATAACATATTTTAATATATTCCTTTCTAAGACGGAAGTCTATCATGCAAGTATCTGATATCTCCTAACGTTATGTTCTGGTGTAAAAACCATTAATTCTTAATTATTTACCGTAAATATTAAATAACACATAATTTATAAACTTATATAAAGTAGATATGTTATATAAACTTAAACCAGTTATATTACATTGAGATCTGTTTATTTTGCTAATATGAATTTCATTAATTGATATGTTTTGATTATAAATTACATTTGTTGTCTTACTATTAAAGGTGAACCTGTCGAGGTGACGGAATCAACGGTGTTTTTAGGTATAACTATAGATTCCAAGTTTCAGTGGAATTCCCATCTTGCAACACACGCAGATAAACTCAGCAAAGAAGCGTTCGCAGTTAAGAAAGTAAGGCAAATTACGGACGTTAATACTGCCCGACTAGTTTATTTTAGTCATTTTCATAGTATTCTTTCTTATGGGATGCTACTATGGGGCGGCGCCGTTGATATAAATTCAATATTTATACTGCAAAAAAGAGCCGTAAGATCTATTTATAATCTTAAAGCTCGAGATTCTCTGCGAGATGTTTTTAAGGATACAGGTATTCTTACGGTTGCTTCTCATTATATTTTTTACAATATTTTGTTTGTCCGGCAACATATTCAGTGCAAATACAGTGTCAGACACACGATTGGGACGACGAACAAGGACAAACTTGTGACGCCTAGTTATCGCCTCCAAAAAGTAAATAAATCATTTATGGGTCTGAGTATACGTGTCTACAATACTATTCCGCAGTGTATTTTGAATTTGCCACTAGAGAAGTTTAAAGTAAATGTTAAAGTAATGTTAATTAAGAAAGCTTACTACACTGTCGAAGAATATTTGAATGATAAAAATGTATTTAATTAAGGTCATTTGAATTTCATGCAGGATAGTCACTATTGTATTAAACAATGAAATTGTAACTTTGTTTAATATTGAAAAGACCAACTCTTGAGTTTCTTACCGGCTCTTCTCAGCAGAACTGCATTCCGAACCGGTGGTAATTTTATGTTTGTGACGATTCAAAAGTGCTTGCTAAAGCCTATTTGAATAAAGAATATTTTTAATTTGAATTTGAAAATAGAAACTGTTAACTTTACATCTTATTATATATAAGTAAAAAGTATTATTTTTTAACTAAGGTTTATACTAAGCGAGTTGGTTTTTATAATTTAATGCTACATACACCTCAGCACCTTATCACATTTAAAAGTGGGTCCCACTCAACGCAAATTGATTACTTGTTGACCAGACGGCGTCATATAGGCAGGGTTACTAACTGTCATTCCAGGTGAAAGCTGGACGGCCCAACATCATCTTTTTGTCATGGACTTTAACGTCACTCCAAAGAAGAAAGTAGCCGAGAAACGTAGGCCTCGGATCAAGTGGTGGTTGCTGAATGGACCGATGCAGACCGTCTTCCTGGCAGAGGTAAAAAGTCGAAATCTTACGACTAACACCGAGACTGCTCAGGATGCTTGAATTCGAGCTCAGTTGGCAATCATTGCGGCAGGCAGACGAGTTCTTGGCGTTTCTAAGGGAGGACGTGTCATCGACAGGGAGATATGGTGGTGTAATGACATGGTGCAGGAGGTGATTCGTGAACAGAAGGCTGCCTTTAAGAAGTAAACGAAATCCAACTCTCCTGAAGACAGACTGGAGTACATAGTAGCAAAACGTGTCAGCAAAAAAGCTGTACCCAGAGCCCGCAGTTAGAGTTTATCACCATTATATGATAAACTTGAAACTGCGGAGGGGCAGAAGCTCATATACAAACTGGCCCGTGGCCGGGATAAAGCGACGCAAAATATCAAAATCAAAATGTCTTTGCGTCAAAGATTCCCAGGGCACGTTGCTCTGTAATCACGCTTCTGTGAAGGAGAGATGGAGAAGCTATTTCCAGGAGCTGCTGAACACTCAGCATCTGTGCAGTCTTCATCACGACCCACCGCCTAACCTCGGACTTGTTGCCCCAATGACCTTTGACGAAACTCGGAATTGCCTTCGACGCATGAAGAACGGAAAAGCGGTGGGGCCTGACGAAATTCCGATCGAAGCGTGGAAATCGTTGGGCTCTCTCGATGTGCTCATACTTACTGACCTTTTTAACCATATCTTGAACACTGGAAAGATGCCACACCAGTGGCGGCTTAGTTTTATTACCCCTATTTACAAGGGAAGGGGCAGTGTCCAAGATTGAGGTAGTTATAGGGGCATTAAGCTTATGAGTCACACCATGAAGCTCTTCGAGCGCATTATCGATATCAGGCTCCGCCGAGAGTGTACTGTCTCTGAGTCTCAATATGGATTTCAGCCTGGATCGGGTACTATGGACGCCATTTTTGCTCTCAGAACTTTGATGGAGGCATACAGGGAAAAGAGGAGAGCTCTGCATGTGGCATTTTTAGATCTGCAGAAGGCCTTTGACTGTGTTCCTCGTCAGTGTATCTGGTGGGCATTGCGTTTGAAAGGGATCCCTGAGGCCTATATTGAGATTATCAAAGATATGTATCACAATTCCGCTTCCATGGTTAGGACTGCTGTTGGCGACACCATACCTTTCCAGATTAAAATGTTAATTATTTGTATTCTATAATAAACCACTCATATTGTTATTTCTAGGGTGAGTGCCTGGTGATCTGTGATACAGGTGTATATGTATGGAAACCAGTCTCTCACATTAACTTTTATTGTTCACCACTGGTTTAGTTTGTAATTTTTTTAAGACCAAGCATTGTGAGTTGAAAATAAAGATGATTATTATTATTTATTATTATTATAGATTACAGTAGGGGTTCACCAGGGCTCAGCTCTTAGCCCATTCTTATTCAACGTAGTGCTAGATACTGTCTCGGCTCACATCCAAGACCAGCCTCCGTGGCTAATGATGTATGTCGATGACATAGCATTCATTGAAGAGAACCGGCTGATGCTAGAGCGTAAAGTGAACCTCTGGAATGGTACGCTTGAGAACGGCGGTCTTAAACTAAATGTGTCGAAGACATGGCTTGCGGGAGACCGGACTCGAGCACTATCCATATAGGTACTGAACCAGCCGTTAAGTCGGAAAAGTAAAGGTCCGTTACGCACGAGTCTGGAGGCATCGATCACGACGTTCATGGTCGGATAAGCGTTGCCTGGGCCAAATATCGGGAGGTCACTGGTGTGGTCTGCGATCGCAAAATACCAACCAAACTCAAGGGGCTGACATATAAAAGCATCGTTCGACCGGTTCTTTTATACGGCAGCGAATGCTGGCCAGTACTATCTCGGCACACTCAGGAGCTTCATGTCACGGAAATGAAGATGCTGAGGTGGATGTGCGGCGTAAAGTGGTCTGACCGCATACGTAACACATTCATTCAAGGTAGTCTTGGGGTCCGTGACATAGCGGATAAGCTCCAAGAGCGTCGCCTGAGGTGATATGGTCACGTTGCGCGCCGGCCTAGGAACTATGTCGGACGCAAGTGCCTTGATATGTCTGTCCCTGGAGTGCGACCTCCCGGACGCCCAAGGAAGCGCTGGTTGGATGTCGTGATGCAGGACATGAGAGCCAATGGTCTAACCACTGAGGACGTAAAAGATCGTGCAAAGTGGAGTAGACTCAGTAGGAAGGCAGACCCTGGCACAGCAAGCCGGGATTAATGCCAGGAAGAAGAAGAAGAAGAAGATACAATATTAAGCTATACATAATTTATTGCACAATTATTGTAGGTAGGCATTTGAACGGTTTATATGTGCTTACTCTAGATGTAGTTACTCTTACTACTAAATTAGTAGTAAGAGAAACTACGCTCAATATAAAAATTATTAATTAAGCATATAATTATCATATAAAAGTTATAAATTAAGCACATTAGTAGTACTAATGTGCTTAATTTATAACTTTTATAACTACTCACCAAACTCAATGTAAGGATGTAACGTCATCTCTTTTTTTTAATTTTATAATATTTTATTCTTAACCAAATTATCTATACGTTGAGACCTCTCTCGAAGTTCGTCGGCAGCTTCCGTGTTGCATTATAGCTACTATACCTCAGTTTTTTGAAAATAGCGATATTTTTATACTAACCATGAAAAATTTTTGTACTTACTTTCCCACAAATTGCTGATCTTTCCGAGTGTAAAATATTAAAATACTTAGTGTTCACCATTGCCCCCTTGCATATATAGTTTCCTATTGTAGTTATATAACATTCCAATAACTCTCTATATTCCGACCTTATAGGGAACCTAGCGGTAACAGAATTGTGCAATCTTAAATTAAAATTCACTAAGCGTGCACGTTGTATACCGCAAACATTGAAAACCATTCTTATTTAAAAGTAGGTTAATAGATTTTGTATTATGTACGAGACTGCTAATATGATTATATTATGATTAAAATATTATCGTTTTATTTAGTTAGAATGCGTCTGACTAAATATATTTGAAGGGCATATAATAGTACAGTACTTATTACGCACTTGGCGTACCCTATGGCAGGGTAGGCAGAGGGAACTGGGGAATCTAGTGTTAAAACACTCCTTTCCACTTATGTTATCCACATTCCGCTGAAATTAAGGCATTACGTGTTGAGTGGTGGAATTCAACTCCGTGTTTTTTCCTTGCACCAGTGCGAAGAAATGGAAAAATTAAATATTACAATTGAAAATTTTAAATATTTCATTTCCTCGAGTGGGGATTGCACCCAAAACCTGTCGGTTACAGTCAAAAGCTTGTGCCACTGCGCCACGATAGGCCTGTGATGGACTCCAGTCATGATTTTTTCTTTTTAAGGTAGCAATATATTTTTTTATGACATGGCAACATTCCCTTACTACGCTAGGCAATAATAACTAAAAAGGGAATATTAAAATAGGTACATCTTATATTCGTCCAGCGGTGTCCGTTGTTTCTTAAAAAACATCTAGTATCTTGATACAAAACTATACACATTGATTACTATTTATAAATCAACAAAAATTTTAAATTTCTCCTCTATCATTATTATGTAGATATAATTATTATAATAAGAGGCCTGTCATGGCGCATCAAAACAAGCATGCGACTGTAAACGTGATTGGGAATCGATCCCCATTTGAGGAAATTATTTATTTCATAATTTCAATTTAAATATTTAATAATCACATTTCTTTGCTCTGGTAACAATAGTAAAGCGGCGTTGAGTTACGCCAGTCGACATGTAATGTCTCAAATTTGGCGGAAAATGGAGAACGGACCGCAGTGTCTTAACACTAGGTCCCCAAGTTAAGTTCCCTATGCCTAGCCTACCATGTACGGTACATGGTGAAGCTAAGAGATATAATTATAATCTATATGAAATACTACAGGCTGCTATAAATGAAACCACATAGGTCTTGGATTTCGTGGCAATAATAACCATAATAGTAATAAATATTTACTTTCGCAAGTTTCGATATATTTCTTGCCCCGACCAAGGCGTGCTATCCAGTTAGGTTTTGTGAAAGTATGTCTAGCATTATTCATTTAGGGCTGTTAGGCCCTTACTTTGAATGTTGGTTTATTCCAGCTTACGTACCAAATATTTATTCAAGAGTGTTTTTTTTTAATAAATAATAAAGTATAAAAGAAACAATCAGGAGCAAAATTATAGAAATGGAATATCCCCAATGAACTGTTCTCAATGTAGTCCCTAACTAATGTGTTTAGAAAGCTCAAAGTACTGTTATAATGATAAGATCATAAAGTCAAGTCAATGCTATAGAGACAATGGAACAAAAAAGAATCTCTATTGACAACCCTATATTCACCAAGTATCCGATTATATATATAGTATTACTGTTTATTAATATTATTTCGCGGGTTCGCTGCGGAAAGTCTTTACAAAGGGAAAGTACATTTATAAGTTAGGCAGCATTTGAAATTAAATTTGTTTATTTTGTAATTATGTAACGTTCGTAACGGTCTCTGCGTTTTAATAACTATCTGTGAAAGGAAATCAATCGATATCCGGTAATTTGTATCGTTGGTTCTTTAAATCATAGCAGACAACTTACGCGTTTGTTGCGTGTTCATCGTCATTTTATTGTAATTCTCACATGTTTAGGAAGGCTGACATGTGATAACTAGCTTCACGCTGTATCGTGCACATGGCAGAGTAGGCTGGGGGTATTTGGGAACCTAATATTCCGTTCTACTTCCGTTTCTCACTTTCCGCCGACTTAGAGGCGTTGCATGTTGAGTGGCGGAACTCAACGTCGCGCTTTACCTTGTTACCAGAGCGAAGAAATTAAAATATTAAATATTTAATATCAAAAAATTAAATATTTCATTTCCCCGAGTGGGGATCGAACCCAGAACCTCCGTTGATGACAGACCTCAGATGATAACTTTTTATGCGTTTTTTATTTTCCGTTGAAAATAGATTAGATGTTGCTTATGTATACGCTACACTTTAATTAATTATATTTTTAAACATCGGTGTTTTCTTATACAGGCGCGTCCTGTTCGTTTGTTGCAAGCAAGTCAAATTGTCTTCAATTTGACGTAAGTAGTCATTGTGACGTGAATCGTGATGTATCAAAGAAAATGAAAGCCTTATGTAACTTTGAATCGACTCTTTACTAGAGGGTTTCGCGATGAAATTTATATGTAAATTGAACACATCGTTTAGAATACAATAACTTTCTACTTACAATAAGATATTCATCAACACATTTCCATATACAAAGCTGTACTTATTACGTACAATTTTGCTAGAATTATTTTGAAATACCTTTACAACATTATGTCCCGTAATATTGTAGCTAATATCTCTAATTTTAGTCATTTGGCTGTCATCGAATATAACAAATCATTGCATTCGTTATTCAGTTCGGCGGCACTTTAAGGTACTCGTACTTAAATATATTATATGTAGGTATGTTCAACTTTACTATGACTTCTCAACTGTACTGACTTAGCTTCACTCTGTATCCTGCACATGGCGGAGGCAGAGGGAATTTGGGAACCTAGTGTTACGACACTCCGTTCTGTTCCTCAGTTTCTACCGAATTCGAGGCATTTTGTGTTGAGTGGAGAAACTAACCACCTTCCTACTCGCGAGGTTTCCTACATACAAATTACAAAAAATGTTCCAGAAAAGAAAGCTGCAATTGATTGTAGCTACCGTTGACGGTAAAATTTAAAATACCTACTGAATAAGCTTGTTAAAATTATTGATTTGTTATTTTTGAACAATATATCAGTTATCTCGTCCAATTTCAGACCTCTGGAGTTACGTAAATTATTATGTCTTAAAACATTAAAAAAAAGAGAAAAGAAGCAAAGGAAGGATAGTTTCACAGTCGATTAACAGCTTAAACCGCGGTTAACTACTTTTTACCCATTTTGCATAACACTTTCGTTTACTGAGACGCCATGACAAAAGTACATTATAAATACTGATTATGTCACAAACTTTTATACTTTACAATATTTTTTTTTAAATGTTACTAAAAATAGTTTTGAATATGCGTTGAAATAATCAAAAAAACCTTAATAAAATGCTTTAGATATTTATTTTTCTGTTTGCTACAAATAATTAGTAGATGAAAAAAAAAATATCTTCTAACAAAACTATAAAAAACAATGGTGGGAATAAATAATTACGTAAAGTGCCTGTTTTTTTCTACTGTATATAAGTATGTATTATGAAATTTGTTTAATCTTTTTTATTACACTGCAATGTCTGATTCGATGAAAAAAATGTTTTCATAACTTCGCTCCAATAAAAAGACAATGCGGCGTTGACTTCCGCTAATCAATACACTATGTCTTTAATGTTTCAGGTTCCTTCTATTTAACGGGAACATGAACAGGAAGCATAAAACACTTTCTTTACATAAAAACGCTTACCGCTTACAATTTGTACATCCAAATATAATTTCAGAGCGTCACCGCGTTGGCCCGAGACGGTTTTCGAAGCGGATGGATAGCAATTTGCGGTGAGAGTGTTTTCCGCTTTGCTTGTTTCAACAATCGTGTGCACTTTAGAACTAAACTAGCGGTACTATTATGTGTAATGTATGCTGTTTAGTAAGGTTATGGTCACGATAACGATTACTTTCGGTTCTTTCTTTATTTATTACGGCTTGGTAATGTCAGGATTGGATGTGTGTGGGCTGTTTTCATGTTATTCACCTGTTTTAAATACTGTTATTTGTATTAGTGAGCATTCATTATGATACTTTAATTACGTCGAACAAGAGTGTGTGTTAATATGTACACGACAGGTTGTGGGTTCGATCCCCCCTCGAGAAATAGAAATATTATTATTTTTTTTATTTCAAATCAAATCAAATATTCAATTCAATTCATTTCTTCGCTCTGGTAACAAAGCAAAACGTGGCGTTGAGTGGCGAAACCACTCAATACCCAAGGCCTCAAATTTTGCGGAAAGTGGGGCACGGCAGTGGAACAGAGTATCTTAACAATAGGTTTCCAAGTTCCCTCTGCCTACCCTGCCTCGTGCGGGATACAGCGTGAAGCTAAGTATTTGAAAGATTTTATCGCACAGTTTTTCAATATTATATAAAGGTCTTCCAAGGTTTTATACCTTCCAAATTCGATATTTAAAATTTTATTTTGTAGTATATTTGTTGTGTGTTAAGTACTGATTTACTTTAAGTAGT
The DNA here is from genome assembly GCA_019049475.1 of Eueides isabella. Taxonomy (NCBI): domain Eukaryota; kingdom Metazoa; phylum Arthropoda; class Insecta; order Lepidoptera; family Nymphalidae; genus Eueides; species Eueides isabella. The sequence goes on along the minus strand of CM032399.1, from coordinate 3,289,289 downwards.
TAATATACAAATATTACTATGAGTATCATATATCGTTTTAAATAAGGGGTTTTTAAAAGGTACGTCAGTGTCCCTGTAGTCTATAAAGGTTTTAATTAACTTGGTATGTAGTAATTATAATTACAATTATTCTATAAACAGTAATTTTTATATATTATTTATAGCAGATTTTGGTAAATAAGCTTAAGAGCGGTTGGAAGACAATTTATTGCTTGAGCAAAACAATCAAAGGCCATTGATACACGGTGAAGTTAATGGTTAATCTTAACATTCAAGATTGTGATACTATTACATCAAGAAACTAAAAGTTTTCCTTTTGGTTTTAATTGTAAGATGAACATCTATGTTATATATTTAAAACTGTTTCAATATAACACTGTTGACTGTATTGGCCGAGGTTGACTAAAAAAGAAGAGAGGTGAAGAGTTTTACGAACCAACCAAAAATTATATACGTTTAAAAAAAAAAATGAGAGTGAAAATTTTTCTTAAAAATCAATAGAGGCATGCCAAAAATGATGATTATTCTGTTATCTTTAAAGAAAACACCGTCAATATATTGTTGCTCTAGCAAAAAACAATGATATTAGTTATCATGTTTTGTTTATGAGGCCTGTCGTGGCGCAGCGGCACAAGCGTGTGACTGTAACACGAAAGTAATTGATTAGTACACCAATAAAATTATCACTTTCAGAAAATATCTATACATTGATAACTAAAAATTCAGCTAAATTAGTGAATATTTTGTACCAATTTTGTAGTACAAGCGCACAGACAGACAGATAAATAAACAAAACATTTCTTTCTTTCTTTCTTAGCTTCACGCTGTGTCCCGTACGAGGCAGGGTAGGCAGAGGGAACCCGGGAACCTAGTGTTAAGACATTCCGTTCCACTTCCCTTCCCCACTTCGCCGAATTTGAGGCATTGCGTGTTGAGTGGCGGAACTCAACGCCGCGCTTTGCCTTATTACCAGAGCGAAGAAATGAAACGTTAAATATTTAAATTTAAAATATTAAATATTTCATTTCCTCGACTAGGGATCGAACCCAGAACCTGTTGGTTACAGTCACACGCTTGTGCCGCTGCGCCACGACAGGCCTCAATAATATAACACAAATTGAAATAAATAATACCTAGTGTTAATACACTCCGTTCCGTCTCTACTTATCCGCGAATAGTCAAGGCAATGCGTGTTAATTGGCAGGACATAACGCTGAGCTTACCATCGTTGATAGAACAAAGAAATAAATTTTATCATCTTGGGAACTTAGTGTTAAGTAAGACACTCCGTTCCACTTCCATTCCCCACTTACCGCCAAATTTGAGGCACTACCTGTTGAGTTGCGGAACTCTACGCCGCGATTTGCCTTGTCACCAGAGCGAAGAAATGAAAACATTAAATATTTAAATTGAAAACATTAAATATTTCACTTCTTCGAACCCACAACCTGTCGGCTACAGTCACACCATTGTTCCGCTGCGCCACGACAGCCCTCAAGAAATAAAAACATTAAATATTTTATACTGTGGGAGTCAAACCCAAATTCGACGCATTTACAGTCACAAGTATATTTACAGTCACGAAGGTCTCAAACTGGGAAAATATTAGTAGTATTTTTTTTTCTAATCATTAATTTTCATATAAGATATAAGTATGAAGTAGATAATATAGTTATGTACGTTATCCATATATTTAGCGTATAGAAAAAAAAAAAAACTAAATTTATTTTCTTTGTTTATTAAGAACAATATTACAAAAAAATCTACAACAGATAAAAAAAAACAATAACTAATTATAACAGTTAAAACGAATGTTGTACCAATAGATATGGCACCTCTCACTAATGCACCGAAGAATCTATAAAAAAATCAAGAAATGAATTATTTATTTAAAAATGACAAAAAAACATCACAAAATATTAAGCTGTATGATATTATTTTTTAAGTGTCAAATCTACATTTAGAAAAGAATAATACTCACTTAGGAAACATATATATTTTTTAAAAAAATATTCCCGCTACGTTACATTTTTCATACGTTTTTAAAATAAGTATTTACCTTTTTAAACTTCAAAGACACAAAAAATAAGGAATTCACAACCTATGTAAAACTTAAATAAGCTAAGTTTCCATTTACAAAATTATGCAGCACCATAAATACAATTAGATATTAATTTATTACAAAATAACATTAATTTATGTATTCTTTATTAATATTAGATATTAATATTTTAAACGTATATTAAATGACATTAAATTCTTGGACAATAAATTAGAAGTTTTAGAACTTTTACTTTTATTTTACATAGCTTTTATTATAATTATTTGAAATTATGAAAAAAAATATCGTTAGTAATCAGTTAAAAGTTTGATTCCCACTTAGGGACATTAATTATTTTCATTTCTTTACTTTGGTAAAAAGACAGAGGCGGCGGCGTTCACTCCCGCCATTTCAACATATCATTAGGAGGTACTTAGAAACTCAGTATCTTAACACCAACTGGAGAAGTTAGTATGAAGCAAAAAAAATGGAGATTCACTAAAAAGGGTGCCCATTTTGTTAATACCATTGATTTTCATATTCTCAATACACTACAAAGCTAACCAATATTGGCAACTTTCTTTTCACATTTCACAATATAATATTTAAGTACGTAATTGTACACAAAGTAGCAAAAAAATACTCTTAAAACACATTTTCTTCTACATTTTTTTACACTGGCAACTACAAAGCTGGAAGGAAGGTTACATAATATATATGTATTAATTAATCACAGATAAAAAATATTTCCTATCACGTTATTTCTAAATATTTATTATTAATATATATTTTCTTTATTTGCACACAATAGTGTTAAAGAGTTCGAAGAATATACTAAAGTGGGGTTAAATCACTATACACTTACTTCTACGTATACGCATGTATATAGAAATTACAAGACAAAAAAAAACTAAATGAAATTAAAAAAAAAAACAAAATCCACGAACTAGTAAGAAGACATAGCGCGGCGTTGAGTTCCGCTACTCAACCGAAAATGTTTAGAAAAATGCGTGGGGAACAATGTGGGTTAACAGTAGGTTCCCATAGCGTATTTTGCTAAAAACAAAACTATATACACATACGAGAAAAACAAAAAAAAAAAAAACAGAAAATACATTTTCTATAAAAACAACATTTACATGTAATTCAATTACAACAGGAACTAATACAATATCAATATTGATTAGTAAAAAAGATATAACGCTTAACAACTAATTAAGTAATAAATTGAGACTCAAAAATAAGATATAAACAGAAATACAACGGACACGCCTAATAAATAATTGACAATTATCAAAAACATTCAGCTTATTTAATATTAAAAGCTCCCAATTTTTCATTATTTTCAAATAAGCGTAAAACATGTGCTGGCCTTTCTTTGAGGTTTATTTGAACCTGTGGAATTATGAAAATAAAGTTTTATATATAAAATATGATCATGTTTTCCTAATATACCCAGCTTCACGCTGTATCACGCACATAGCGTGTTAGGCAGAGGGAACTTGGGATCTATTGAGTGTCGGAAATCAACACAGCGGTTTTCCTTATTAATAGTGCGAAGAAATGAAAACATTAAATATTTAAATTGAAAATATTAAATGTTTCATTTTCTCGAGTGGGGATCGAACCCACGACCTGTGGAGTTCCAGTCACAAGCTAGTGCCCCTACGCCACGACAACGTAACTGTAATCACGATGGTCGTCTCTGGAGGGCAATGAATTGTTTTTATTTCCTCGTTAGGATAAGACAAAAACTTATAGAGGACGTTTATCAATGTAATAAGGTACAAAAAAATGTTTTTTTTTTTAATTTTGTCCGTTTGTCTATGCGATTGAACGCGTTAATCTAAGAAAGGCCCAATTAGAATTCATTTATTTCAATTGGTTAAAAAATAAAAAAAAAAGTTACTCCAATATTTAAAATATAAAGTTCGTCAAAATTGCCTCAAAATATTATCGAACTTTATATAAAAATGTATAGATGACGTCTCAAAAGTGTATAGATTACGTCTCAAAAGTGATAATAACATTAGAAAAGTACAAACAAGAACAAGAAAGCAGTTGAAATTAGTAAATAAAATAATATAATTCAAGCGGGCGAAGCCGCGGGCGCTCACTATCAATAAATAAACAAAAGTACTTACCTCACTGTCGTCCCAACGCTTCCAAATTACTATGATGTGAATCGATTCTGTTCATATTCGCTTTTTCTTTCGAATTATTCGCTTTCAACAAATCGTGCTCCAAGTTCTGTTTTTCCGATGAAATAAAATCGTGGGAGCCATTTATTTTGGGACTCTCGGCTTTATTCATTCCAGAATATGATAAATCAAAGTTAGAGACTGACTTCACTTTGTCAGTTGATTCAAGACCGGACGCGAGCGATCGAGATGTTATATTATCTGTAAAAAATATATATATATTTTTTTAATAACTTAAATTATGTACTCTGTGGTCAAATTATGTTTGTTATGTGTGTTTAGGAAGGTCTATTATAAAGGTTAATAATTTTCTTAAGGAAATATATAGGGGTGACTTTAATCTTCACTCGAGGAAATAATATATTTAATATTTTCATCTCTTAGCTATAGTAATAAGGTAAAGCGCGGCGTTGAATTCCGCCATTCAACATGCAATGCCTCGAATTCAGGGGAAAGTAGGCAACGGAACACTAGGTTGCCCAGTTCCCTCTGCCTACCCTGCCATGTGTGGGATACAGCGTGAAGCTGAGAAGAGAAAGAGAGAGAGAGAGGCAAATAAAATAAATGTTTCTTATACATATATATATATATATATATATATATATATATATATATATATATATATATATATATATATATATATATATATATATATATATATATATATATATATATATATAAACGTGGCGGAAAACCTTTCACTAATCAAAATGTAATATCTCAAACCAAGTACTCTAATAGAAAACGTAGTGTCTTGACACTTGGCTTCCAGATTCTCTCCGCCTACCCTACCCAGTGTGGGTTGTAGCTTGAAACATAAATATAACCTTTTAAAGGATCAGGAATAGCCGTGATTTGTCCGTCATCTTTATGGTCTTTTGGCATCGAAGCAGCGCGTGCGCTCGGACCAAACATACCAAGTACTCTGGAAAAAACAATCATTACTTCATTATTATATCTAATAATGATAACATTGAATATTTAACTTGAAAAAAAAAAAAAATATTTCGTATCCTTGAGTGGTGATCATGCTTGCGCCCCTGGCCTATTATATACATACTTTTTTTATTTTACTTTGTTATGTTGGTTAATGATTAAATTTATGTGTTTTTGCTGTGTACTGATGTATTTTTATATATTTACAACGGCTTCTTGTAACGCAGCTGCACAAGCGTATGACTCTAAACATGACAAGTTGTGAGTACTAAACTCGAGGAAAAGAAATATTTAATAAGTAAATTTTTTCGTTCTGTTACTAAAAAAAACCGCGGCGTTGAGTTCCGTCATTCATCCTACAGTGCCTTAAATTCGGTGGAAAGTCCATAAAAGTAAAGAAAGGCCAAAAAGCGCAAAAATGAAAATTTTAAAAAATCCTCAGTGGAGATGCAACCATAATCTGTCCCGTTTGCATCCGAATAAAAATAAAACAAAAAAAAAAAAAAAAAAACAAAAAGCCAATGAATACAAAAGTACCTAGAATTACTTAAATCTCCAAAAGGCGTGTGCGGCGCGTGCGGGCGCGCGGCCTCGCTGGCCTCCGCCCAGCCCTCCGCTATCAACGCCTCCCCTATATCTACGGACCCGCCTGAAACATAAATACTTGTTTTATTTAATTTTTTTTTACAACGCAAAAGAAACAGTAAATTAAAAAATGCAATTTCTCTTTGTACCGTGGCAGGGTAAACAGAGGGAACTTGGGAACCTAGTGTTAAGACACTCCGTCTCCCACTTTCCGCCGCATTTTAGGCATTGCATGTTGAGCGGCGAAACTCAACGCCGCGTTTTTGCCTTGTGCCAGAGCGAAGAAATGATAACATTAAATATTTAAATTGAAAATATCAAATATTTCATTAACTCGAGTGGGGATCGAACCCACAACCTGTCGGTTACAGTCACACGCTTGTGCCGCTGCGCCACGACAGACCGCTGCGTAATGCTCAGTCCCTTGAGTTTCATTATGAAGAATTTTCTTTGTATATATTTCCGGAATTAACATAGTTTTCTTACGCACCTTCCGTAGCGTCGAACAACTTGATACCGGGCACTTCCTTCTCCCTATCACCGACTAACGAACTCCTTTTGTACGTGCACGTTCTTGACAATAGGGGTTTCCACCGCGCCACCTGTTTCGAACAGTTTCTTTAATATATTTATTAATAAATATATATATATATATATATATATATATATATATATATATATATATATATATATATATATATATATATATATTATTGTTTTAAAGGATTTCACGGAGCTCAACGCTAAAGTGGCATCTGACTCTGCGGCATTTAGATCTTTTCTTACTTGTTGATCGACTGTTGACATCCTCCCAAAGAAAAATAATAATAGAAAAAAAAATATGACGACTTAAAGAAATTGAAAAGAAAATATAACCTCAATTTATTTATTATAAAAGTTATCGTAAATATTTATACAAAAAAAATCTAAAAACTTGTTTGTTTATAAACAGCTATTCTTGCCATAGACCAGAACGCAAATCTTCGAGGGATCTTAGCACTACGTACTCTTGGCCGTGCAACAAAATAAAATATTTTGTTCACGTTGGTTTTTGGTAAAAGTACAAGAACTGAGAATGAAAACAAAACAGCTGATTAGATGTTTAGACTGTCCTTTCTATCCACTAAGCTCTGTAATGTCCGTAATTTTCGTCACCAGAAAATGGTTAAAATAACGTTTTTTTATTTAGGTTTTATTACGGAGTTTTACCTTCTATGGCTATGGGACTACTAAAAGTGTGCGACTGTATCGCGGCGGTTGTGAGTATGAGAGTAATTTAGTTTTTAGGCGTTCAGTTCCGAAACATCGCTAAAACATATAAGACGATCTAATAAGAGCATAATAAAGATCCACCACAAACCTGCGTAAGTTCTTCAAATCGTTCTATCGCCTGCGGATGCCACTTCCTCGCGCCCGACGGCAGCTTCACCTCCTCCTTGTCGGACGGCTTCACTCCCGCCAGGAAACACTCCATAGCCTGCGACATGATTATATTATATTACACATGAAAACAAAACATACGCACAAACATACACACACACACACACATACACACACAGACGCACATACGCACACACACAAACACACACACATTACTGGCCTCTCATTTTTTTTGTTATAGATATGTCTTTTATATCTTTTCAATTTATTTACTTATTTTTTAATTGATTTATGTTGAAATGTATCCAACGGAGCGAGCCATTTCCAACACAAGTATCTTTTACATTGTTTTTTATGCGACGCAGCGTCCTTTTTTAAATGAGAATTAGTTGAATAAACAAAAGGACACTTAATTCTCAGCATTAACTTTTATCTGCTTACAAAAAAAAAACTCAAAAATAACATATACAAATAAATGTACCTGAAACCGGAGCCGAAGCAAATCAGCGCGTAACTCGCACAGGTCGTGTGTCGCTACATATTCACTGTCACCATAGTCCAAGTAAAACACATCGGCTACCTAAAAATATATTACAATTCTAATTATATTAATAATAGAAAATGGCGAAAATAATAAAGAGTAATTTCACTTTAAACATGACATCACTTGGAAAAAAAAAATCAGGATCTCCACTTGAGGAAATGAAATGTTTCACATATTCTATTTAAAAATTTATTTCTGCTTTCATTTCTTCGCTCTGGGAACAAGGCAAAGCGCGGCGGTGAGCTTCACCACTCAATACGCAATGCCTCAATTTGACGAAAAGTGGGTGAATGGAAGTGGAGCGGAGTAACTTAACACTGGGTTCCCAAGTTCCCTCTGGCTACCGTACCACGTATTCTGAAGGATACAGTGTGAAACTGAAAACAAAAATATAAATTAAAAATATAAACAACAACCTGTTGCGTGGCATCAAACTCGTTAGGCCTCAAGTCGTCCACGCGCGCTCTGTACCAGCGGCCGTCGTGCCGGAACACGGCCGCCACCACTTGACCTATCGATACTTTCTCCAACTAAATCAAACATATCAACAATTATTATTTATTTTTACTATTCCTCTCTCAGCTTCACGCTGTATCCCGCACGAGGCAGGGTAGGCAGATGGAACTTGGGAACCTAGTGTTAAGACACTCCGTTCCACTTTCGTTCCCAACTTTCCGCCGAATTTGAGGCATTGCGTGTTGAGTGGCGGAACTCAACGCCGCGCAATTTTTACTATTTTTAATGTGTTATTCCAGATTTAGGAAAGAAAAATATTATTATTAAAAACGTATAAAAAAAACTGAACGCATTCTCTCTTGCCAAACAATAATTCTAATAAATTGTCTTTGGCTAGTGAATATTAAATATACAGAGATGTTAACAACATAAATAAGTTGTAACAATAGTACAATTATAAGCATTTCGCAGTGGACGTGTGGCTTATTTGGTCAGAGTCCTTTTCCAAAAGGCTCGGGTTCGAATCTCGCTATGTCCAAATTTTTACACGTTTTTAAAAATAGTAAATGTTATTAACTTTAATTGCTATTGTATTTCGCATATAACAGTGTACACAGAGGGACCCTGATCATAACACACTCCCCTTTTGTACTTCCTCATGCACTACTCTAAATTTTATCGTAACATTGCGCGTTTAATGGTGGAAAACTACTTTGTTAATTACTAGATATAATTATAAGTATTTTCCACAAAAGAGATTTAAACCCACAACAATAATTACTTTAGTATGTCAAAAGTTCACAACGACCGTGAACGTAAGGTAAATTAGAAAAAAACACAGAAAAAGTCGATATATTTATTTTTCTGCAGCTTCACGTTGCATCCCGCATATAGCAGGGTAGGCGGAGGACTAAATTGGGGAACGAAAAAATTGGGGAAAACGAAAAAACGAAAACGAACTGGGGAACCTAATGTTAAGACAGTCCGTTCCATTGCCCACTGGTATATACTAATATTATATTGGTTATAAAAGGAAACATCATTTTTTCTCTGTTTCAATTTACCAAACGTTGTCGGACCTACTTGATGCAATACAATCGCATCTCCATACATTGTATATGCAAGACATAACACGGCGTTGAGTTCCGCCACTCAATACACAATGTCTCTAAAGTGAGCTATACTATAATTTACTGTCTATAGCTGATTACTTTACTAAATGTGTATAAATACGAATTGAAATTTAAAAAAATATATATATTATAACACAAAAAATAATCTTACGGCATGATTGGCTTTATTCTCCTTGTTTCCGTAATATTCTGTCATATGGGCGACCAGCTCATCTAACTGTACCACTTGAGGGCCCACAAACTGTACCCAAAATCTTGAGGGAGACGACACCGCTGAGACGTAAACTTCTATAGCCGATGTTGTAGCCTCTGTATATGAAAAAAATAAATAATATTCTATTAAAACATATTTTACAGTACGATCGACAAGTTGTGGCCACTTTAAGTATACTAGGGATATCTTCTTGTAATTTTAGAGTGGCCAATATGCCAATATCAATGATACGTATTTTCTATAGAACTTAGTAGAGATACTAAATGCTGATTTAATTAATGCACTATGAAAAATGACAGTTCATGTAAAAAATAATGCTGCTTTTCTTTTGTGAACAATGAATTTGCAACATTTTACTAATGTAACTTTCTATAGTCATGGATGTAAGTAATACTTCTATGATTTTTCTACTAAAACCAAAAAGTGGCAGTTCATATTTAGCAAATATTAATTATTTTTAAGAAAACGAAAAATAATAAACTACATTTCTAAATAAATAAAATTGTGCCAAATTTAAAATAAAAATAAATCCCAACTCAAAAAATCACTACCCTATCTACCCTAGCAAATAAACCGATTTATTTAAAAAACCACACTGAAATAGGCAAAACGCGGCGTTGAGTTCCGCCACTCAACACGCAATGCCTCAAATTCGGCGGAAAGTGGGGAATGGAAATGGAACGGAGTGTCTTAACGCTAGGTTCTCGGATTCCCTCTGCCTACCCTGCCTCGTGCCGGATACAGCGTGAAGCTAAGAAAGAAAGAAATCAGTTCATTAATTCACGAGCTATGGTGCCTTAAACAGATATGGAAACAAACTTATACAACACCCCTTTTTATGCGTCGCCTATTTCATTGAATTTCATATGTACATTTTTTAAAGTTTAGTTTATTTCTTATTATTAAGCTGATGGTGTAAAATATATTTAACGAGATCACAAAAACAGTACAAGCCAAGGAGAAGTGCAATCATGCAAAATAAAAAAAAAAAATGTGCCTAAAATCTATAAAATATGCTATTGCATTAAGGATATTAACTACGTGCTTCTAAATATTCAAAAACTCCCAATAAAGACCCCCAAAACCAAAAACACAAAGACACAAACACACACAAAAAGTTCAACAAAAATAAAAAAAAAGATTTCCTTATTAAATCAATAAAAATATTTCCCATAATATAACATATGGCATATTCCAAAACCTTTAAGACAAAATAAACCAAACATCACCTCGCAATAAAAACAGATCAACGCCATTTTGTTCCACAATAAGGGCTTAGCAATAAAAAATCTTACTTATATTTTCTTTCGTTTCTTGTCCCTGAATTGTAGCAAACGTCTCTGCAGGAATTACTACCAGAATCCACTCAGTATAACTGATTCAAGTAAATATTATAACTGATTCAAGTAAATAGTATTATCATACTCCAAGTTCATAGTATGTAATTGATTTGTCAATTACTAGCCCTTTAATTTAGTATATGATATCAAAAATATTAATCTAAATAAGATCCTATTTTTCTCTATGTTAAATTATGAAATCGTTAAAAGAGTGTTACAACAAAGAAAATTTCACAATTACAGACGTAGCTAGAGGAACTTATAGATGATTTGGACAGAGCGCTTGAACAATTTTAAAACAAAACGTTTCTTAAAACGTATTTAAGTATCAAACATTTTATTTATTATTTAATTTTACGTTACCTAAAAAGAAACCAACATATTTTTTCCTTCAACCTACATACTTAAATAAAAAAAAAAACACAAAATAAATTTAAAAATAGAACATGAACACGTCATAACGTCGACCAATCACAAGCAAGCATGCAACATCTTACCACGCGTGTACACAAGCTTGGTTTCACCTGACGTGTCGGGCGCGGGGGCGGGGGTGGAGGGCGGCGTGGACACGCGAGGCGGCTTGGACTGCTCCACCTCGCGTCTACAACGCTCGTGTTCTACCTGGAAGGATCAGCATATTATTTAATTATTATTGATGTAGATTAAAGCAAAAAAAATATAATTCTGATTGCGTTCACATTTAACTACAGGTAGCCACCATAATCATATTTATGATAGTTTTGTTACGAAGAAAACACTGTATATTTCATTCCTTCGAACTGGAATTTAACCTACAACCGTTTATAGACGCTATGTGCGGCTATTTTATCATATAAATTGTATTTTTACTATTTTTAACGTGTTATTGTACAATTAGGAAAGAAAATATAAAATAAGATGTAAGAAGCGTATATGATTTTCGACGTTGCTTGATGAGAACGTATGGTTTAGTTGGTCAGAGCGCTTGAACGCTTTTTAAGAGGCGCGAGTTCAAATCCTGTTCCGTTCAAAATTTTTATACGCTTTTAAATGATAAATTAATATTTTATTAGCATGTAAATGATAAATTAATATTTTTAACTACCTCGCCCTGGTAACGAGCTAAAAGTGCGCCTTGAATTCCGTCACTCAACATTTAATCCGTCCCAAATCCGACGAAAAATAGAGAACAGAAGCGTTCTAACATTATTTTCCCAAGTTTAAGATACAGCGTGAAACTAAAAAAACAAAAACAAATAATGAATCTCACTCACACATTCATCAATCAACTTCTTGGCCATACTAATCTGTTCCTCAGTACCGCGGAAGCTGACCTGCCTCGACGTGGTCGCATCACCACGGTTCCCTTCTATTTTCACCCGAGCACCGCTTCTGTGGCTTATGTCGTTTATTGTATCGCCGCATGAACCTGTAATAAATAAAAAATATGAATTCGTTGATGGAAATGGACGAAATTATTAAGGCAATCAAAGATTTAAGAAATAGATAACTTTTTTTCTTCCCTGTATTCATTCTATATATCCTGCCAAGTACATGATATAGCGTAAAGCTACAAAAAATAATGATCGCAGTAGCGCAGTTGGTCAATAAAAAAAGCAATGGTCATGGGTTTCGTTCCTACTCAAAGAAATATTTGTATATTAAATAGAATAAAACAACTATTAGTCCTACATGATCCAACTAAACTGTAAGAAAGAAGAAAAGATACCCTTTAGAAAGACCAGGGCCAGGAACTGTAATTGTGAATTACATTGCTTTCATTTATCGATTCTATTACGACATGCGGTAAAGTGCGGCGTTGAGTTACGCCCCTCGACATACCTAAAATTTTATTAATTCAACAACTAATATACAAATTCATTCATAAAAATATTACTTTTTAAATTTCGCGCCATTTTGACGGAACTACAGTGTCATCATAGTAGAGCCTTCCTATTTACCCTACAATGCGGGAAAAAGAGTGTAGCTGAAAAAAAGGACACTCACCAATAATCCTACCAACTGCCCATCCCGGCACAGACATATTCGACTCAACTATGAGTGGTTGTTGCTTAATAAAATCATGGACTAATGTTTCGGCAATTTGTGTCGCATTCGATCGCCCTCGTATAATACAAACGTCGTAGTCCTTCTCACTGAACTTCTTAAAGTGAATCATTGCGCCTGACTTTTCTTCTACTAGCTTTATGTTAGATCCATTACGACCTATACGGAATGATAGCAAAACATACAGGAAATTAGGTTAGTGTGCGATCGAAACAGGTTGTCATGCAAGGTTTTCATTAAGATCGTGTGGTTTTACTAGGTACTCATTAGCAGAGCAATACTTGACAAATACTAAATTTCCGGGTATTTCAAGCGGAACTCATTAATAGCCAGAACTGGCCGAAACTTAAAAATTCGTAAAAAAAATAAGAGAAGTAAAAAATAAGTGAAGTGAAGCTGATAATCAACAGGTTATCTTGGGTTTAAAGATTTTTCATGATATAATAAATTAAACAAGTGTTTCGTTTCACACCTTTCGTTTAATAACTACAATACGTTTGATTTTAGGCAGGTACAGAAGAAATATTATATAGGTAGAATAATTGTAAAGTTATCTTCAATGAGTGAAACAAAGCGACAGGTGAGTGAATGTGGGTGACTACAATGTAAATTGCCTGCTGTACACAGATGATGCAGCGGTCATTACATAATCGAAAAGTGAGTTACAGGCATTGGTTATCTCTTAAAGAGGGAAGAGAAAATAATAGTATGACTCCAAATGCGAATAAGATAAAGGTTCTGATTTTTGAAAGAAATGAAGGAAGGACAGAATGTACGATCAACGTAAATAATAAGATATTAGAATAAGTGAATAAAGTGGTATATCTGGCAAGTATGGTTAGTACAGACGGAAGAAGCAAAATGGATGTAGAAAGGCATATTGCTGCCAATTGAGTTAATGGTGCCTTAGTTGCTTTGATGAGATGGCGAACCATCAGCACATCTACACTTTTTGCCGTCGCTGTATACGGCAGCAAGACGTGTGTATTACAGAAGAAGAATGTAAGAAATATGAATACTTTGATGGTGGGCAGGTAAGAAGAGATTGATGACAATGGACGAGGCGAAAGAGATGTGCCAAGACTGTAGTGTTTGGCTCTCTGTTCTTTCTGGCTACTTCGCTAGGGATACAGCATGAAGCTAAGTAAATATAGTTATAAAATTTCTTGCTCAATATTTATGAGATCATATAACAATAGGGACTATGGTATATTACCCTTTTCCTCTTTACTCAATTCCTATCAAGAAGATACGGAGTCGATCAAACAAACAGTGAATGGGGATTATGAAAATATTTTGTTTATGGTAATTTCAAAATTTTATAAAAACATAAAACCTCTAACTGGATTGTGAAAAAATATATTATATCAAAGGCAATATTATTTAATATTCATAATGAAGGTTAATATAAAGGCATTTGCATACAATAGTACATTATGAGATATAAATATCTATCTAATACAGGAAGCTGTAAATAGGCATTTGATTCCTGAATGAAAATTGTAATATTATTTTTTTTTACTTTTTTTTTAAATTTAAGGCAATTTAATGCATTGCAATAAATTGCAGAACTTACCTTCTTCAATTTTTTAAGGTAATGTTTTTTTTATTAAAAGTGGAAGAAGAAATAAGGGTAGAAAGTGGGGAGCAGAAGTGGAACGGAATGCCTTATCACTAGGTTTCCGAGCTCCCTCTGCCTACCCTGCCTTGGGCGGAATACAGCATGAATATATATTATGGTAATGTAATTTTCAATATGACTACAATCTAATGTAGTGTCCTTTAAGCCCCACTTTAATATTTGATATAGTAAAGTACTACTATGAGGTAGTATTATAACATTTGAAAAATATTTATTTTATACAAAATATACAACCTTTTATTAAAATCTAAATATATGAAGTAAGCCTTACTTATACAATGTGTCAATATGTAATTTCAAACTTGTCAAGTAATGTAACCTTGAGTTAAATAATTTAATATGAATTTATCTACTACTAACCTATATCATGATAGCATGATGTCATTACATTTAAGGATAAATTAGGTTAAATAACATTTATTTGTACAGAGATTTCTGAATTGATTGAATTCTTATTTATTTAAAAATAATATTATTGTTTCATAAGTTACAAAATGTGATAGAAACAGCTTATAAAAGAATATAAAATAAAATCTTCTAAAAATAATCATTTATACCAATTTTGTTCCCAATTAATGAATTTAAGTTATTTTCATTTTGTCACTACACATTCTAATCACATCCAGCAACAGTATGAGATATAAATTTGGCACAAAAAAATTTAAGGCAAGGTCCTATTATTCTATATTTCAAACATTACCAGAAGATAAAAAAACTTACCTATTAAAGCAGCAACTATACTTTTTGGTACTTGAACCTCTATTACATTTACTTTTGTAGATCTCACTGGTTTGTCTTCTTGTTCATCTTTCTTAAAAACATAGTATACAACGAATGCAGATACTGAGACAAGAGAAAAGCCCAAGGCCACTGGTACTAGAAGTTTGGAGTTGAAAGGCATTTTCTGAAATAAATATTGCATTTATTTATTTGTACTTTATTGCACACAATATAAAAAACATACATTTATAAAGTATAATGGTTAAGAGTGATTGTTCAAAAAGAAGGATATAAATATTTTACAAAAATTAAAATATTGTAATAAGTGGTCCTAACTCCAACCAGACTTATTAACAATATTTTCTAATTGATTTTAGCTCTTCACAAACTATAATAGTTCATATTATAAAACCTATAAAAAATTTTTAAATAACTCATAATATTAACTCGTACCTAACAATAGCTTTTGGGGTTTAAAAGAAATGTATTAAAATTAAGTACACACAAGCAAACAGTAATATTTTAATGTATAAAAAAAGCTTACCGATTTAAGGAAATTTAATTAAATTTTTATATCGACTGAAGCTATCATTAAATAATTATTATACGATAATGATATAATATTCTATTCACAGACATGACATAATGAAAGTTGCTTCACATGTAACTTGACACCTTGATAGACGTTAAATCAAATAAAGATAACTTACCTTGAATTTTTAAGATCTTTAGGGTTGTTAAAAAGTTGTAGAGTTAAAAAATTACAAGGCTTTTTATTCAAAATAATGTTTAGGCGCTCAAATTCTCCCAATATTATGCATTGGAAAAGGAAAAACATTAACTAATGTCAAATGTCATTGTCAAAGTAACATGAGAATATCCAAAGCTGTCAAATTGACGGCAATTAAGTATTGCTAGCTTATATGCGATAAAACATGACTCTCAAATGAGAGCCAAGTTCAATATTAAGTAATATATTCCACAAAAATTTACTTATTGTCATTTTCAGCCAGACTTGGAGCCGAGTCGAAACAATTGATCCACCCAATTTAGTTAGAAACGAGCGTTCAGGTCTTCTAGAGGGCTTAAGACTGGCCGTCATCTATCCCTGATATTTATCCAGTAGACTGAATGTATGATGCAATTGATAGCTGGCATCAACGTTTAGAGAACTGTATTGCATCCTCTATAAACAATCGAGACTATTTCGAATGAGCTCTATGTATTTGTAGTTATTTTATATTAATGTATTAAATTAGCTCATTGTAATAGTAATAAACTAACTCATTGTAAAATGTGTACATTAAAAAATATTGTTTAAGACAATTATTGTCATAAATATTTTTACAAAGGCATATTGTTCTATATATTATTTATTACATGTTTTTGTTTTTATTTTATATAATTTACTGAGCTTATTATACATATCACTGGTATTCATTTCACATTTGCAATTGTTGTTGTTAAAACCACAATTTACATTGATATTTTGATTCGATAGAATTTTCATTATTGCGATAAAATGTAAGCCGACAAGATTTTCAAATAACCAATTATGTACTGTAAAATATATTTATTTTTTAAAGCTACATACGTAAGAGACTTTGATTGTTTTTATTTTATTTTCATTTCCCCATTATAGTCAAACTAACGGTATACGTTGTGTTCCAGCACTTTACATAACATATTGAAACTAGGCAGAAAGTTTTACTTCATATCAAACTTGAATTGGAAAGGCAAAAGGGTACTCTATCCGCAAAAAAAGCAACCACTACTTGAATGCATGTATCTGAAGGACTAGGTCACAAGCTTCTATTAGGCTGGGAGGTTTATAAAAGTGTAATTGGACAGCTTCACGCTGTATCCCGCACATGACAGTGTAGGCAGAGGGAACTTAAGAACCTCCGTTTTCCGCTGACTTGAGGCATTGCGTGTTGAGGAGCGGAAGCCTTGTCTTGTTACAAGAGCGAAGAAATGAAAAAAATGTATATACACGACAGGTTGTGGGTGCACAGTACAGTTGTGGGCGCTTATGCCGCTGCGCCACGATAGGCCTCAAAAATTGGACAGACAGGGGAGAAAAAACGTTTTAAGTCTAACACTAGATTTAAGTTATAAGTTCTTATTTCGCGGTCAATTTCATAATTGTTGGTTTAGGAGAAGTACTTTATAGGCACGTATTACGCAACAATTTTCAGATAATGATGACAAATGAAGCAAAAACTATACACAGATGTGTATTATCATTTTTATACTCCTTATTACACTTTTAACACACATTAATACAACATTTTCAGTCGCATTGTTAGCAAGGGTGGACCTAGGAGTATCTCTAATAGAGATTTCTTCCAGTCAAGGTATAAGAAAAAAGCTAACACCTTAACACTTGAATACTATATATCAGGAACTAATTTCTAGTCTATTTTTAGAGCTTAGCCTGCTATTACCGATAATAATGGCTTGAGATTTATTTGGGTTAACCAAAAGGTCAGGAGACCGCAACAAAATCAGAGTTTAAGTATAGCTTAGCATAGAGATGCCATGAGATATTTATAATAATAGAAAAAAGCAAAGGTGAAATTAAACCGGATTGGAAAGGGCACAAGAGATTACTGGATATTAAAAAGGCTTTAATTGGTCGTGGGCAATAGATTCTAGATAGGATTAGGAGTATGGAAATTGGACAAGAATCACTGGAAATAGTGGGACTAAACTAAAGATCTTGAGGAGTAGAATGAATATAACGAAGCTTGGCATCCCTACGCATTCTGTTGCAGATATTACGCAACTTTTTAAATTTTCCAGGGAGGAATATCTTTTAACATTATTTTGTCTTGTCTGGTTTTAGCATGGCTCTTCTTATCATATTATATCATTCAATTTAGTCAGTTCACTATTTTATTGGTTTTAAAAACCGGTATTCAGTTGATATCTTTTACATCTTCTCCCAAAACTTCCAGGTTGATATGCTTAAAATTGCGCAAAAAGTGATTTTTGCCTCTAACCTTAGGAGTATTCAATTTATAAGCAACATAGACAAGATCAAGTTAAGAAAAAAGAGCATTTAATTGTCCATGAGAAGACACAGATCAGGGTTAGAGGCAATTATCAAATCTATGACAGACGGCCTGCAGTTTTGAAAAAATGTATCGGCGAAGTCGTAGAGAGAATATACAAGTTTAAAGAGGAAATTATATTTTTTAAATCTTGTACTCTTGAGAGCATATGTTTAAATCACCCATATAGACTTACAAGCTTAATTAATTTGAGATCGATATCTCCATGTGATCTCGTAATAATTGGTCTTGACAGACACCGATGACCGACAAAATGATCATATATAGGTAACATTTTTCTTTTGATGTGTGGAAAAATTACATTTGTTAAATGATTTGAATTATAATTATCGAAATATCATTATTTATATCTTACAAGAAATAGTATAGAAGTTAATTGATAATTACAATTTTTTCGTCATTTCATAACTCTTCTGATGGAGAGATAGATACGTCACAAGCTGAAGATCCCTCGTGGCTCTTCAGCTTGTGACGTATCTATCTCTCTATTGCTTACTCCACATTCAGTTCATTTTTGTGCGCTCGGCTCTGAAAAAATGTTTAGTACGTGCAGCCGGCCTTCATTGATTCTTAAGACTTTCTCCAGTCAAACAATATAAAGCTTTGGCTAAATTTAAAGCATTAAATTTATTTTAGATTTAATATCACTACATGTTTTTCGTATTAGTTTCCACTACGGTTGTCATCATATTTATGGGTGAAATAATATTCACACTATTAAAACTGAGCACATCATAAATATAATATTCCCTGTAATGAAAAGCAACATAAAGATTTCCTGTTGTTTGATCCAAAAACCATAGTTTGTACAGCCAACATCTTTTTATAGTCATGCCCGGATTTTGCACATTATTTTCCATTCTCTGTAGTAGAAACTAGTATAAACGGAAATATAAACAGCATACTCCGCAATGGATACAGTCAGTTACATCATTCATACAATCATTTGATAAATGAACTGTTAAAGACAAATAGATAAATCAAGTCTTAGAATTAGAGTTTCCTAAGGATGACAACCTCCACAGGCATACTTATATTTTGTGACATCAGTAACTGATAAAAAAAAATTACGTAAATGTCAAATGCCAAAAATAATATCAAATTTATATATTTAGTGAATATTAGCGAATACATTTGATTTTATATGTATTTTGTATAAATGCGTAAACCATATTTAAATTTTGTTAGATAAAAAAAATAAATATGTTCAAATTAAGGCCGAATATGGAAGGTAAGAAAGAAAGTTAGAAGAGACGTTTCATTATGGCATATATGTATATAATATTAACCGTAAAATAAGTATTATATAATTTAATGAAATTGTCTTACTACTTTAATAATAAGTCCAAAAGAACTTATTTTTTTTTATTTGTAACGATTTTTTTTCAGATTTTTTTTTATTTTAAGTAAACTTATTAGGGAACTATTTTGTTACCTGATGACTTGGGACGTAACTTTGGGTAAGGTTTGTTACTGATTTTTTTTTTCATTATTCCACATGACCTTTGTAATTTTTTATTTCTACCAATTTCGTGTCACATCAAAGTGACATCCTCTATATTCGAGTAGAGTGACCATATTAAGAGAAAGATGAAAAGATTTAATATTGTTTAATTATTGTCAAGAGCTAAAGCCGACAGAAACAAGTCAGTATAACTAAATCCTCCGCAGCGTGCGGAGCTCAACACCGTGCTTTAACTAAACAGACTAAGGAAATTATTAAAATATTCATATGAAACACATAAATCAAAACCATACACTATAACGTTATGGATGTTTTTATTAAAGCTCTTATAATATATAATTTATTAGAAAAATATCTAAATAATGATTGGCACTCCGTAACCATTATCAAACTATAAATAAAATAAATTTACAACTCGGGGAAATGAAATATTCAATATTTTATTTGCCTCGTTCAAGTAACCGTAACTTTCACTAATCAACACGCATGCCTTAAGAATTCGGAGGAAATTGAGGAAAGAAGTGTCTCAATGGGAACATGAGCAGGGAACCTAAAAATCTAATGTTAAACTAGTTCTTTTTAGTGATTGCATGTGCAGAATAGATCGTGAAACTAAAAAATATATAGATTTCCATGATATGTTTAAAGTTATTTAACTACTTTATATGGAGTTACATTGAGTCAGTTTCATTTTGTGATGTATAAGAAAAAAAGAACCACTATATTCATTCACTCCCGAAATAGTCTCTCTCTAAAGAATTAATTGTACACACTATAAGCGAGCGTGCGACCCAATACGGCGTAATAGTCGGATTTGTCATATTTTTTTTTATTATCGTTAACATCACGAAAGCCTTCGGAAAGTCATCTGACTGCCAGTTGTTTAGTGAACTTTGACAATCATGCAGCGGCCTTACCGACGACGGTACCTCCGACCCAACAACATGCACGAAGCTTTTTATGGCGGTATAATTGCATAGGAAATACAAAATTCATAAATTATAGTATAAATTTATTGTGTCAATTTGTAGATAATTTTGGATTAAAATGTTACCTATATCGGTTTTAATTTCGCCACTTTACCTTAATATGAGCGTCAATCGATATCGCATTTCATTCATAAAAATGTAGAAAATTGTATACGTAATTTAATATCATTAAATTCCTTTCGTCCCCACAATTCGCGGTGGGAGAAGATACGTAAAACGAATAATTTCATATTGATTGTTATAACAAATTTAAAAATTTAACAGATTTTGAATATGTGGTGACAAAGAAAATACCACCTCGTATATGTTTTGGAACGGGCTTGGATCGAGAGGTATTGCCTGTGAAAGGACCTTGCCTGAGTCCATTTATGAGAAGAAATGCACCTGAAATAAAACCAAATTTGGGACCCGGCAGTTACGATAATAACCGTGATGCTTTTTACGATCTCACTCATCGGGTAAATCAACTAAATAATGTTAAAAATTTGCTTTCATAAGTATTTAAAAAAAATCAAATTGACTTAAATAATCAGAAATTAATAATAGCCATAATTAATATTTATTTTCCGATTGTTAGAACTTAATTGAAAAACTCAACGTGTACCTCAATTAAGCATGAAATATAAGTATTAATATCATACTATCATACATTGCACAGAGTAAAAAAGTTATGTTATATAATAATAATATATATAAGTTATGTATATGTTTAGTATGTGGTAATTTTACAAGAAAATTATATATAATTTTTTTTTTACAATATATATTGTATATCTAACTCTATATTCAGATATATAGCAAGTGCTGCTATGGGCCTAAAACTCCAAGGTGGTTACTGAAACATGAATACCAACCACCGCCGAAAGAAATTTCTCCTATAGAACCAGTATCTCAGAATTGTGCTCCTTTTAATTCGACTTCTAAAAGAAAACAATTTTTTAGGATAAACGACTATCCTGCGTAAGATATGAAAATTATTTTTGTACATTTAACTGAGGATATATCTATATTTGAAATTTAGAATTAATAATTATTATTTGATTTTAAAGGGCATGTGATTACTTTCCGGAATATAAAAAGAAACAAATGCGGTTCTCTTATAGCTTCTCTGGTAAGAAGGTTTTGAGATGCGCTGTTCAGGTAAACTATTTTTTATAATATTTTTCTTGTAAATACTATATTTACATATATTCTTCTCCTTCTCCTTCTGTCCTTTGAGTAGCAATGTACGAAAAAAAAAGTAAAATTCAAGGAAAAAATATTTGCGAGTATTTAATATATATCAATTATAGTATAATTTATGTGAAGGCAATTTATGTCTCCAGATAAAGTGCGTTCCATACAATTTGGATGCATGTGGTGTCTGCGGCTGTTCATGTTCAGCGCAGGGCGACTATTGGCAATTTGAAAATCGAATATTTCTATGTAGAAAGCATTATTCGAGGCTGTTTAAACATTGTTTGTCCAAATTTCAAGGTGCGAAATTGGCGGAATTTAAAGTAAGTTTAATTTTTCACATTTATATAAGTCTTTATCCTTAGGAATAAAAAGGTACAATATACAAGATATTACATATAAGAGATATCTAACGTTCGTGATTTAATTTTTTATATTTATTGCAGTCAGTAAGAGATTGTTTCTTTGCTCATTCACACAACAGTTGTAAAGCTGCTGTAAAAATAATGAAAAGCGAAGAAATAGAAAAGAAACTTCGGAAGGAAGCTTATTTGGATTTATATTTCCCACAAAGGAGATTGTGCAATAACTAAATTGCTAGTAATAAACTTAATTGATCCTTATTAAGGTAATATCAGAATAGCATGTTTGTAAGTAATAAGTAAGAGATGTATTTAAATAACAGTTGAAATGTTAATTTATTTATTAGGAATGTCTAGGTAAAATAGTATTTTTAATACATAAGTTACATTTTCAGCAATTAAGCAAGAAATCAGCGAATGTTTTATTAATACCTCTAATTTCAATTATTACTCTGAAGTATATTTGACTATAATTATTAATTTTATCCTTTTAATTTGTTTTAATTTTTTAATTATATGTATGCAATATTGTAATCATGAATTGTAAATATAGTTTAACAATAGAAAACATATTTTGTTTTCCATAGATAATGAATATATCAAATGTCTGTATATTATCATTGTAATTTACATCTGGCAGCATTTTTATCATCAATCATCTGACTACGACAACAAGTGCCCTCTGTGCTTATTTATTATTTATTTTGTTCCTGAATCAATAATTACGTTAAAGAAAATAAAGTGAAATCATGAAGTTAGAGTCAAACAATAAAATGATTAATGGTGACAATGGCGCAGAAACACCAGATGACGTTATAGACCCGAGACAAAACGCAGAAGATATTATCGATGAGATACTCGCAGAGTTCACAGAATCCCGAACGCCCGAAAGTCTGAGAAATGGAAATGGCATCCCAGAGAATTTATTTAATATTATACAGCCGCCGCGTACACGAACTCCGGCAAATTCTTTTTCGGAAACCGCTACAATTGATGACATCGACCCAGCATCAGATCTCGGCACTTCCATACGAAACAAATGCTTAGAACTTGAAGAAATTCTTCAAAGTCTTAAATCGCGGCTTAATCACGTCGTATTGGATGAGAACATTGTGCTCAGTCCAGATGCAAACTCAATGGAAGCTCAACTTGAACATGATTTGGATACAGATTGCCAGGAGGAACTATCACTGCAAGAATTTCTTGAGCTTTTACACTCACAAAATAAAATAGCGCCTAGTGGTGTACAATGATTCCTTCGACTATGATTAATTGTAAGATTTAAGAAAGAATTTATTGTGTGCAAATTTGAGATTAGACCATATTATGAAATTATTGAATATTAAACATTTAGACATTGATGGTTGTTTCTATTTTAAATGACCAAAGGGTACATCTTAAATAAAGGATTTCTCATTAAAAAATATAAAAACTTTATTGAATATGAACAAAAATAATTAAAATATGTGAAAACAAGCTTAGCTGGTTTAAAAGTAAACAACAATGTTTATATCAATCAAGGTATAACATGTATAAAAATAACTTAATACTAGTCTTAGAAGCAAAAATTTTTGTATTATGATAGATACAAAAAAGAAATTATACTCATGTATCTTGTAAATTAGAACTAAGAAATGTGAATGATGCATTCAATTTCAACACGAAATTAAAATTGGAGGTGCCTTTGTGAAGTACTCTATAAATACTGTGTTTTACATATTATCAAATAAATCATCAACTTCTGAACTAATACTGACTTCAGTCATATTAGGCACTGTATCATTTTCATAAAGTTGGCTTTCTTCAGTAATCTCTGTAATTATATCACTCAGTGAATTTTCATTTGCCAATATATAACTTAATTTGTTTTCGTTAATTACATTTATTATGTTATGTCTTTGACGGTTTGTAACAATTATTTTGAATTTTTTAAGCCAATTGTTATAATGAGAAGGCTCTGATTTAACACATTCAGTACGAAAATAAGACATTGCATTTAATGCTTTTGCATAATTGTCATCAATGCTGCAAAAAAATATACTTTCTATTGCATCTGCCAATTGAGGAAAAATCTCATTGAGTGTTACCTTTTGCTTTAAATATTCAAAATCTTCTATCGGGTTTATTGTCCCAACTCTTTGTATATCAGGTTTCTTAAAGATATTGAGACTTATTTTAGGTACATCCTTGATAGGTACATCACTTGATGTTGATGCCACTTGCATATCATCATCAATGTCCATAGGTTGGTCTGTTCTTTTACTAACTCTTTTGTGGACTTCCACTTTATTTAAAGGAAATATTTTTTTTAGTCTTTCTAATGGTTCCTTAGCTCTTTTTTCTATCTCTGGTATTACATTTAATAATCTCATTATCTCGTCTCTGGGTTGAGGTAACGGTTTGTCTAAATTTAATGCTCGAAAGGCAATGCAATCTAGAACATACTGTGCTGAAGGACTACACATTTTAAGTATTGGGAAAGCATCAGCATCTTCAAAATGTTTGTCATCATTAGCTCTCGACAATTCCATAGCTCTTATTAAATCTTTAAAAGCATTGACTTGATCATTGGTACACTCATATTTTTTTGTATTAGTTACTGGGAAAGACATGTTTTTTATTTCATTTTTAAAACAAATTGCAGCCATCGATAGACATACAAAATTGTCTGTGTCTACAACAGGCATGAGAACAAACATTTTGGGAGCGTTACCATTGTTGTAAACACGTCTCACTATTCCAACCAAATCTAATTCCATTAGGCATTCCACTAAGCATCTTATTGCATACTCTGCTTTGTTATCACCTTTTCGTCCAAAAACATAAGAGAGTCCACCTCCATTTAGGTTCTGATATGTAATATTGCTCGATTTTGTGAAACCATACAAAATTAGCGATTTTTGCCCAGGATCATATAACATGCTTTTATCAAATTCAGAAAATGGGATGACTTGTCCACCATATACATAGCCTTTAATGACCTTTTCTTGTTTATCATCCTCATTAATTTTTATTATAGTTTCATTTTCTGTGTTAATAAATAATTTTCTTTTCTCTATGCTTTCCGTAGTACTTATAGATTGTGTGACAGGATCTCGAACAGCTTTAACCCACCTCTTGATAATTGGCTCATCTTTAATTCTTATATAAGAGGAAATTGGTATTTTAATATTGGGCCCAATACTTAAATCAACATTCCAGGGCACTGTGTTTACAATTTTTTTTCTATGGAAAAGTAAATGAAATCCTAGAGTATGTTCCAAAGTAGCCGCAGCACCATTTGTAAATTCAACAAACTGCCTTATTAGTTCTATATCATCATTGCAATTGGTTTCATCATATATATCTGAGCCTAACACACTTATTTCAATACCCTCTTCTTGAAATCCTTGGACAGCCTAAAAATCAATAGTTTTTAAAAATTATTGCAAAATAGGTTGTTTAATTTACAATTTGTACATAGAATAAAATACATCATTTTTTAATTTATTAAAAAGCATAATTAATATAATATATGTAATACCTGCTTTATATCATTCTCCTCTAAATCTGAAGGTGCACCAAAATTGGATATGATAATAATCTGTTTATTAGTTATGTTGGAAGTAGTACCATATTTAAAATGTTCAGCAGCCACTAGCAATGCATCAAACCAGTTACCACTAACTTTTGATGGCTAGAAAATAACATTATTAAAATGAATGTAACATTACTGATACATTATTTTTATAAAATCAAAAAAATATAGCCTTGTTACTAACCTGTGAAGAAATTAAAACATTAAATATTTAAATTGAAAATATAAAATACAGTATAAACTCTTTATAAAGAAACTCAATGGACTGTGCATTTTTTGTCATTACGGAGAGTTATCATTATATGGGGTGAATAATCAATGTAGGTTTTATTGTAAACCAACCAAGTTGTGCTCACTTCTACTTTATAGGCAGTTTTATCATAATAAAGAGTCTACACTGTCTTTTATTTCTTCGAGTGGAGATCGAACCCACAACCTGTCGCTTGACACATGTTTGTATCCCTGAGCCACGATAGGCTACAGTATTTGTTAAAAATAATTAAAAATTAAACATACATTTTCTGGCAAGTCTCGAATCATTTGCCAATTCGGCGGTTGTAGATCCGCGAGCATTTCAATATAATTACATGTTCCTGGAGACTGAGCAGCCAAAACGTTTTCAGTTTTTCTTGAGCCAAGTAATATTATTCCAAGTAGGTTTTTTGCTTGACTTATAATTTTATGTTCAATAAATCGTACCGCGCAACTTCTAGCAGATTCAAAAAAGCTTGCTTTTTTATTTTCCTCCAGTTCGCTGGCATTTTTACCGACATCTAAAATAATTAAGGTACCTTTATCAATTCTAGGCGCCATCCCTTAATTATTATATATCAAATAATTGATTGTTGAATTTGTTGAAGAACAGTATATTTCGTGTTGAAACCACGATTTAAACAAGTTAAGACAAGTTTGAAGTTTAAATTGACAATTTCAATGTAATGTTTACAACATCACATCATATTTTGGCCGTGGTCTGAATAGTGCTCACATTGCCTCGACGCTTACACTGTAACGTGCGGTCCGATATTAGTAAGCGCGCCAATGTCTGTTAACAGTACTAATAATTCGGACCACTTATGAGCGTGCTTACGACTTTGACAAGTTAATATTATGTTTAACTTGTCAAATTCGTAAGAACCTAACAGAGTATTTCTTGATATAAATATGAGTGGAATATGTGGTATAGCCGATGAAGATTATAAATGCTTGTAAAATTGGTGTATTCAAGCATTTTACGCAATTCAAGCATTTTACGCAATTGAGGAAAGTATATTAACCGTCAAAATAACGTTAATGCTCACGGTGCTCACGCTCCAACCCGTCAGCACTGTAAGCACTAGCCAGTGACGTCATACTATTCACAATATTAACTGAGAGCGTGAAAAGCATAATAAGGACCGAGCGTTGGCGCGCTATGAGCGATGTGAGCAAAATAGGGACCACGGCCTTTATTTATGGAGGGAAGAGATAAGGAGAACCATCTTATATGAGAGAAATATTGAAAAAGTGTCCTTCTATAGGAGCAAATAATGGTTTGAATACTCGCCAAAATAGCGCTAGTGTCTTATCAGAGTGACTAACAGAATCAAATGTGTTCATGTGTTAAGTTTATGGAGGTAAGAGATAAGAAGACCGATATTATATGAGAGAAAAGTTGAAAAAATGTCCTCTTGTATTTAGAAATTATGGGAAAGCTTTGTTCTGTGAAAAATTGTCCAAGTGGATGAAAATAAAGGATTTGATGTCTCACTACTCAATTGAATTTTTTACAACCAAAAGTACGTATAATTAACTAACTTGATATAATAATTATACAATACCGAAATTAACAGATATACAGCTATTTGTTGAATAAATAATAATTGAGTCATTGCTAAAAAAATGATTTCAAAAATTAAGAAGCAAAATAAATGCATTTTTTGTAATGTTTTCGTCATGGTTAGTGAAAAAACGTAAGTCTTTCTTTCCTTTTTTAATTTAGTATCCTTCTCGTCTTTAATACTTTGTGGCGCTGTTTTGAAAATTGTCTCTATTGCTACTGTGGCGCCATCAATTTGCTTTATTACGGTGACCACTTTTTTAATGTACTGAGATGGGTCTCCCTTGCCTCTACCCTCCTTAATTTGATTATATAAATACAGAGTAACAGACAAAGAATAAATTACAGAATATAATATAAAATTAAGTAATGTTAAATACTTATTGTAACTACATAAGTTGAAAAAATTGTACTTAAATTTTCAATTCATTCTTAGCCATTTTATTTATTTTGTTGATTTTCAAATATTGTGACATTACAAAATTGTAGTGTACTACCTGGTGGCGAGTTACATCTATGAATCTGTCATATTCTTCTCATAAAAAAATTACATGGTCATACTGCTTTTCATGACAATCGGTTAAACGGGGCAGTTATTACTCTGCAGCGCCACTTATTGGCGAGCTACATCTATTAACATGTCATGTTCGTTTCCTCTATATAGAAATACATGGCCATACTGATGTTCATGACAACCTGTTAAATGGGGTAGAAGTTGCTACACTGCAGCGCCACCTGGTGGCAAGTGGCATCAATTAACATATTATAAAAACCTTTTCCTTAAAAAATACTACTATATATCAATTTTTATAGTAATCGATCCAGTAGTTTTTGAGCTCGTAGATGTCATACAGACAAACATTCATTTTTATATATAAGATTATATAATAGATAGATTATATAAATTTAAAACAGTCTAAATAGAAATATATGTCAAAAATAATAACTAGTTTTACGTCTGCTATAAACGTAAAACCAGTTACTAACCAGTAGTTATTACTGTGGTAATAAGTGATTTGATATTCATTATATATTATAAAATACAAATATAATAATGGTAATACAAAATAAATAGTATGTAATTATAATAGAAAATCAATTATTATATAATTAAATAAATAAAAATATAACAATAGTAATAGTTTTAATCCATCGTAATGACTTTCAACTACATAATAACATTCTTTTTCAGATTCAAGTTGTATACCGCCACAAGGAAGGGTAAGCAAAAGGAACTTGAGAAAACCTAGTGCTAGGACATTCCTTACTATATTTTGCTTTTCGCCGAATTCGAGACATTCGAGCTGAGTGGCAGAACTCAACGCCGTTTGGCTTGTTACAAAAGCGAAGCTATTTATATATACAGATATAAATATCAAGAGAAATAAATCTTGTTCAGAAGAAAAATTGTCATCATATTAGTTTTTAAGCGATATAAAATTATATCACTATTAAGAAACATTATGAATCTTTTCACTTACCTACTTTACCAATAGGTCATAAAAGTAAATTCTTCTTGAAGCTTGTAAAAAATTTAGTGATTTTTAAAAATATTAAACAATTCATGGAAATCCCTTTGTTAAATGTAATGAAAATATTAATTTATAATTTAGTTTAAGAAAGACTGGATTCAAATTCGTTGATGCGAAATAGATAATAAAAGCATAACCAAAATAAATTGATATAAAAGATACTGAAATTTTTTTGTTTTAAAACATGTTTAGGAATTTTCAATCATATGCAATATGGACTATTAATAATAACGAACGGATAAAAAAGATAATTTAAGTAATAACGAACTGAAAGAAAAAGAAAATTAACTTTATACCAGCTACCTAAGTTTCTTTGCGTTGATACTTATGAATATTATCAAATAACTGATAAAAAAACACTACAAAAATTGTAGCAGTTCAAATAACGATATTTCAACGTATACTATCATGATTATATCATTGATTTTTGAATAAAAATTACTAAAACAAATTTTACTGGTGAAAATATTTGAGTATTATATTATAAAAGCTTTTCGTGTTTATTGTTTATTCACTCCTTGACTTCTATTTATTGTATGTTTTTTTTATAAGTAGATATACTTAGCTGTTGGCCCAATATTTGCTACAAAACTTATATAATTAAAATATTCACATAAATTTTATCGCGGAAAATAGTTGAAAACATTTTTTTATTAATTAAGATTATTTTTTAAATATTAATATAAATTTATTATGTTTACCAATTAAACTGAAAAAGTAGTAGTATATTAATTTCTTAGATATATTTTTCTTTATTTCCGTATAGTTTTTGGTTTCTACACGAGTCTAGGGATTATGACAGTGACTTATGTTTGTTGATCAATAATGCCGTAACTCGTGAGTGTTCATATATTGAAGAATTGACAATAATATGTGAAATACATATTTTTTTATTTATTAAAAATGTTAATTAAACAGAAAAAGTAAATTTGTATAAAGTATATTAATATAATAAGGCAGAATGAAGTTTTCTTTTCAGCATAGGGCTTTTTATTGTTATCTTGGTATGAGTGTTTGGATATTTTTTATGATAACAGGTTAGCACTAAATATATTTAATATTTTTTTATTTCTCATTGAATATACTTTTTTATTACCTATTATTGTATCTTAATGGCCGTCGAGAGTACATTGTTGATATTAAATAAGTGACGCTGCTTAATCTTGTCTTGGGATATTTTCTTCTGAGTTTTTTTTTAATTAAACAAAGCCAAGCCTAAGTTCAGACACTTATCATTAAACCAATTCTGTTTTAGTTGTTTACAAGTATATGTCAGTTCCAGAAGAAACAGTAGCTTTAAAAGTTTCCCAAAAAGAATATGTATCAAAGAGTGACTCTAAATATAGGAAGTTATTTCTACGAGTATGTAACCCACCTGACAGCATTGTTAGAGGCTCAGAAGGTAAAATTTAAATGAATAATTTTGCATTGGAAATGTGTTAAATGTGCTTAGTATTTTTTAATTAAGTGGAGTATTTCTGTATATGTTGTAAACAGAATTTTAACTATTGTAAACATTTATTTCGATAAACTCAGAAACTGTACTAACTAATAATTAAGATGGTTTGGTTGCTTTGGATATAGTTAAAAATAAGTGAAAATGAAATAAGTAAAGTTTTATTTAAAAAATATAAAAGATAAGTGTAGTGAAAATGCTTTACCTATTGTACTTTATTTTACAGCTGTAGTAGACACAGATTTGTGGTTATTGCAAGGAGTTTTAGTTGTAACTAGACATGGTGACCGTGGCCCACTCACACATTTGAAGGGAGGTGACAGACTGCCGTGTGATACTGTACCTGTGTCGCCTTTACTTAAAAGGTAAAAAAACACTTCTTTTATGAATACAGGTGGTATTTTGATTCGAAAATACTACTGTAGATAGATCTTAGTTAAGTTCAGTTTGCTCAGTGGCCTGGAGCGTGAAAGTAAGTTCCTAGAAAACTACACAGTGTTAAAGTGCCATGTGGTATCAATGATATTTATAATTCTGATGTACTATTGGGTTAGAAAATTCTGCAGTAGGTATCAGTTTAAACCTTTCCCTATCATATACGCAAGATAAATTGCATAATGCAGAAGCATTCCTGTGCAAACTATTTATGTAATCAAATGATACAAGTTGATATTGTGGTCATCTAGGACAAAGATGAGACAAGTCTCTGCACTCTATCTCTCACTGACACTCATATCATCTCAGCAATTCATAGTTAGATTGCAGATTTGATTATAGAATTTTATCTTACCTCTAATAATTTTCTTGCCAAGTAAACCATGAACAACTTTCAGGAAGCCTTAATTCAGGGTGACCTTGTGTAGTCTACTTTACTATATATGCATTTTGATTGCTATATTGATATTTGAGGCCTGTCGTGGTGCAGCGGCACAAATGTGTGACTGTAAACGATAGGTTTGTGGGTTCAATCCCCACTCGACGAAATGTTTAATATTTAATATTTTAATATTTTCAATTTAAATATTTAATGTTTTCATTTCTTCGCTCTGGCAAAAAGGTAAAACGCGGCGTTGAGTTCCGCCACCCAAAATGCAATGACTCAAATTCGGTGAAAAGTGGGGGGCGGAAGTGGAACGGAGTGTCTTAACACTAGATTCCCTCTGCTTACCCTGCCGTGTGCGGGATACAGCGTGAAGCTGAGAGAGTGAGTCACTACTATATTTTAGATCTATGCAACATGTTATGTCCTACCTGATATAGATATTTTAGATATGTACATACAGTAATGGTGTAATTGTCACTTTCATAAATGAAAATGGACAATTAATCTAAGTATACCTTACTGGAAACAATTGTTAATATTAAAATAGACTCTGTGGAGGCGCAGGGTCACAAGCGTGGGCCTGTTGCGGAACACGATAGGAAATGAGATATTTTCATTTCTTTAATTTGCTTACAAGACAAAGCGCGTCGTTGATTTTCACTCAAAACGCAATGCCTTAAATTCCGCTTAAAGTGGGGAATGGAATGGTGTGTCTTCACAGAATGGACATTAGGTTTCCAAGTTTTTTCTGTCAACACTGCCACGTGCGTGATATAGCCTGCAGTTAAAAAAAAGAATTAAATTGTACAACTTAAATATGGTTATTACTGCAGGCTTTGAACCTGCGCTTCTTAAAAATTGCCCAAACATTCTAACTACTAATCCTTACGTTTACATAAAGCTACGTCGAAATTCTTATGCGCTTGTCACAACTTATTTAGTATTTATAAGCATCTATGCAAGAAGATTTTAACAAATTTCTGTAATACAAAGATAATTATTTAGAATCATCCTAAATGTGATATAATAGATTAAAAACGTTAAAATTACAAATCTGTTCATTACAGTTATGAGGAATTTGTGTTAAACGCAAGTGTATCGGGCCGGGCGTGGTGGGTGGCGGCTCCGGGGCCCTTCCACAATTTTCCTTCATTGCCGCGAGCGTCCGCGACACACTGTGCTCTAGGGCAGCTGACTCCAAGTGGCGTTTTGCAGATGATAACTGTTGGTGAGATTACAAATTTCCTTACACTTTATTATTTATTATTATTTAATGAAAAAAAATAACTCATTTGACGCCTTATAGCTGGTATTATTTATCTTAACATCCATTTACTAATATTTTTACTATGTTTTAAAGTGTTATTCCACTTAGGACAGAAAATGCTAAACTTACATTTTTAAAAAAGCGTATAAAAACCGTTCCACGGCTCTGACCAACTAAGCCATTCGTTCTCACCAAGCTCCGTCGAAATTCTTATACGCTTGTTAGAACTTATTTAACTTATTTAATATATTTTTTAAAAATTTAAGTTTAGTATCCATTTACTAGCCTATCATATAGTAATGAATCAATGAATCATTGTAAGAAAATCTTACTTGCATCCTTGCTTTGTAATCTGCATCCATCCATTGATCCTATTTATATATCTATCCATTTAAGTATTTTTTTTAGCTTCACGCTGTATCCCGCACGAGGCAGGGCAGAGGGAACCCGGAAACATAGTGCTAAGACACTCCGTTCCACTTCCGTTCCCCACTTTCCGCCGAATTTGAGGCATTGCGTGTTGAGTGGCGGAACTCAACGCCGCGCTTTGCCTTATTACCAGAGCGAAGAAATGAAACATTAAATATTTAAATTGAAAATGTTAATTTCCTCGACTGGGGATCGAACCCAGAACCTGTCGGTTACAGTCACACGCTTTTGCCGCTGCGCCACGACAGGCCTCAAGTAGTATAAATTATTATTAAAAAAATGATGCAATACTATTTTGATTCGTTTATTGCTGTCCAGTATATTATAAACACACTTCTATTGATTTTACTTGTATTTATCAATTTATCTATTTTGTATCTATATTTGCAATATATATATATATAAAAAAAAACAAAGTTACAACATTTATGGCGAATCTAATTATATAATTAAATATGTATGCTGTAAATTATAAGGTTATCTCAGATGGAAGTTATGCTATAAGTATATTGCAACATTTTCAGGTAACATATTAAGGGAAGCATATGGTGAGAAGTTGGGCTTGGAAAATATGGATTTGACGGGAAAACATGATACAGGTGCGTATAGTTAAAATTACTTAAAATTTATCTAAAATGAGTGAAATTATAAGGCCGAATTCACATTATATCTCAGTTCTAGGTTCGTTTTCGGTCTTATTTCAGTCTATTAAATATTTTATATATGAGAAACAATGAGGATATTAGTTTTGTTGTTTGGGTAAAGTAGTTGTAGTATTTTTCATACAAGAATATGAGATTGATTCGAGGATTAATAGTAACACCGGCACTATAGTGTGAATCCTCCCTTAGTCTTGAATCCAAGGTTGTATAATTTTGTAACGTCAGCAATGCGCCTAATATCAATAATTTGGAGTAAATATTTTTTTTGGAAAATGCATTTATTTGTAATTAATTATATAAGGGGATAATTTTGATTTTGTAAAATTAATTTATGTCGTGACCTGTAGTGGCGCAGGGGCACAACCCTGTGACTGTAAACGCGACAGCTCGTAGGTTCGATTCTTACTTGTGGAAATGGAATATTTAACAATTTCTAATTAAATATTTAATGTTTCTATTTCTTCGCTCTCGTAACAAGGCAAGGCGCGGTGCTAAGTTCGCCTCGGAATTTGGCCAAAATTGGGGAACGAGGTTCCCAAGGTTTCTCTGTCTACCCTGCTATGTGCGGGATGTAGCGTGAAGCTTAAAAGGAAAAATATATATAATCATTACAGATTTGAATTCTTGCAATATAACATACAGTTTGTGGGTTCGATCCCCACTCAAGGAAATGAAATATTTTAATAGACTCAAATTACCCATTTAATGTTTTCATTTCTTCGCTTTTGTAATGAGGCAAAGCGCGGCGTTGATTTCCATCATTGAACACGCAATGCCTCTAATTCGAAAGAAAGTGGGGAACGGAAGTGGAACGGAGTATCTGCCCACCCTGCCACGTGAAGGATACAGTTTCACGCTGTATCCTTCACTGAGCGATATGAATGAATTCCCGTAGGCGGTGTAGTGTACAGCACCCGCTACCGGCGCACGTTCCAGTCGGCGCAGGCGCTGTCGTACGGCAGCTCGCGCTCGGCGGCGCTGGCCCGCGAGGCGCACAGCGTGTCCTTCTGCTTCAGGCACTGCGCCTGTGCGGCACACCATACTTTGGCCAAGTGAGTTTATTACAAACAATACAAAAGTCAATTAACAAATTAATTTTGTATAAAAATGTCAATATCTTGCGTAGAAATATAATTGGAACGAAGTTCCTTATCGCGCGTTGTGAAAGGGGGCTAGACGGAATAAATTGTCACGCAAAGTGACACTGCGACGTCCGCATGTTTCTCTGTCTCTCTCTCTCTAAATCTCTCTCTTTCTCTTTTATAGAAAGCAAGCCAGATATTTTAATTTCTATTTCGCATTGAACTGAAGTAGGACTACTTCAATTATCACAAGCTAATTATTACTAAAATATAGCCTACTGATTAAGTTTATATTACATACATTATATTTGTTAATAATAAAAAAAATATTGTTATAACTTAAAAAAAATGCAATTCCTTCACTAATTAATCTAAAAGAACTTCGTTCCATCCGTGTGTCCCTTGACACCTCTCATTATATTGTTGGCTTTCCCTAATACATTAAAATTATTAATTAAATTGATCTCTATAATTATAGCTAACAGTAAATAATTGCAAAAAGTAAAATATTTTATTAATATGCGTCTCATCAATAACATAAATATTTATTTCTAGAAAAATAAGTTCCCAAGCGAAAAACCGTCTCGAATCTCATCCAGCTATAAAGGAACTGATAAATAAACTGTCCAAAGCGTTATTTGAATCACAAGAATATACAGATGCAGATGTTGTTAGGGACGCCTTACTAGCTTACATGTGCCATGACGCACCATTACCGTGTACTGAAAAAACTAAAAAGATTAGATCTAAATTAGTTATAAATAAAGAAAGAAGATTTATAAAAGAGAAAACACCTAACAGACACTTGTTAGATGTTGACATAGATACACTTAATATGGAACTCGACTATATTAACAATCAATTGGATTTTAATAACGAAATTGGTAGAAAGGCACGCGATATTATAGGCAAATATGAAAAGAAGCCGCCGTTAGATTTTGACGCTCAAATGGAAAGAGAAAAATTGCTATACTATCAACAAAGATATATGGATAACGCGTATGAAGATGTTGTCATAGTGAAAAAAAATTTGGACGCCGATTTCAACTTTCCAAATGATAGATTGGACGATTTTGATGAAGATTACAAGGAGCCAACGCCAGAAAGTGATGATTTTTGCATACAAAAAGAACACGTTTTGTCTGTTTTTGCGTACCTCGAATGGAGTTATAAGCAAGAGGTTAAAAATATTTACAATAGACGCAGAAGTCTGTTGATAGCGTACGGCCTAATTCACAATATAGTTCAAAATATGATAAGAATGATATCAGAAAATAAGCCTAAGTTTGTTGTTTTTTCCGGCCACGATAAGACTTTGCAGGCACTAATATTGGCGCTCGGGCTAAATAGCTACCAACATTATAACATACAGTATGGCTCTAGAATGATCTTCGAAGTGTATAGAAAACGAGATTTGAGAGATGAATTTAAGTTTACAAAAAGAAAAGCGATCGCTCAAGATTTTTTTTTCCGCGTAGTTTACAATGGGGAGGATGTGACGGACAGACTGACATTTTGTAAGAATACCGGTAATTTAGTTATTATGAACGTCGTTGATCCTATAGACGACGTTAAAGCGTATAATACGTACTTGTGCCCCATTGAGAATATAGTCAGGTTTATTCACGATGATTATTTCGCCGGTTTCAATGTTAGTAATTTCAAAGATGCCTGCGCTACTTATGGTAATGATAAACATTTTTAAAATTTTTTTCTTCCCAATTTTCCCTAAAAGTTGTAATTTTGGATCAAACGCAAAGCAAACAAAACTTTTTTTTTTTAAATCTCCGACCAAAAAACATCACTACCCTCGTTTTGGTGAAGTTTTTGTAATGCTAAGCCGATTTTCATAAAACTAAGCTCACTCAAACCAGTTAATTAATTCAGGAGCTGATGCGCCATAGACAAACTGACAAGTCAAACTTTTAATATAAGCGTCTTTTTGTTTTTTGCGTGAGTTGAAAAAAAAATATAATTGTCGCTGTTTTTTAATATGTGTACTAAAAATAATATCTAAATGAATACATAGACAAACATTAGGTTACAGATTTTATATATAATCATATCTTAAAGATTAATTAACAACACACTATAATATGTAGTATATACTTAGCCCAAATCATATTCATTTATAGTTCTACTTTTTTAGTTTGAGTATTTCTAAGAAGCCCATTTATAAATCATATCATGAAATCAATCAATATTTATTAAAAAAAATATATTTAATCCTGAATTATTTTTCTAAGATATTTGTTAAGTACTTTGCTTTAAGTAAGATCTCATTTGGACTGTAAATATTAAATTTAATTTATTTTTATAAATAAATCATGTTGGCAGCTAAAAGTTACATTATATATGTTTTCTTTAGTTTATTTAATTTAGAATAACAAAGTATCAATTTAAAAAAAAAATCTTAAGCGCACAAAATGCATAATTACTAACTTGTAATTTTTGTATCTATTCATTAATTATAATATTCCATACAATCAATCATTTTAAAAAAAATATTATAATGGTACTGGTAATAGAAAAAAGAAATAAACATTAAACAAAATTAATATAAAATTGAAAGTCAAGTATGAAATTCCTACTTTTCTATTTAAGAAAATAACAATATTTTTTTTTTTTTTAAAAAGATTGTTAACAAATATTATAAACTATTATATAATATTTAAATACTATAATTGTATTACTGACATTTGTTTTTTGTTAATATTAGAATTACAATGTTAACAAGATGGCGTTTGACAGTTTTGTAACTAGTGAAATATAATTAATATAATATAATGTCATACTTTTCAAAGATTAGAGAAGTAGAACGTACTTTAATAGACAATTGGCATATCTAATATAAATATTTTTTTCAGTAATAACTAATTGTAAAGAAATATATATATGATTATATTAAAATTACTAAATTAAGTTTAAGATTACTTTATTATCTGTAAAACATATCAAATAATGTACTTAATGGCGTTTTTACTAAAAAAAAATATCTCAAAATTTAGACTGATTAATTATTAACTCGTTACATTTACTAAATTGTAACTATGCATTTATTGTTTATTTTATTTATTTTAATATAATACGTATTTAACTTAACTTAACTTTTATAGAGGCTTATCCATATCATTTATTAATATTTTCTAGCGTCATGTTTCAGCTAGAAGAAATATTTAAGTATAGAACGAATGACCAGTTTTGGCCCTGAAATTAAGTTTTCAGTATTTTGTCGCATTGTTTACTTGGATACAGTAATACAAGAAAAGAAATAAATTAAAATTCAATCACAGCACTTGTCAACAATTAACTTCAGGAAGGCCAAGGCTTGTCAACCGTACTGTATGTCAATATTGTTCAACATGGCGTAGTGGGAAAGCATTTAACTTTAAGCGCGATGTTGTGGGTTCAAAGCCCACATAGAAGGAAAATAATACTAATAAATTTCAAAATCTTACTAATAAATTTTTAAATCTCAGACCAAAAAACATCACTACCCTCGTTTTGGTGAAGGTTTTGTAATGCTAAGCCGATTTTCATAAAACTAAGCTCACTCAAACCAGTTAATTAATTCAGGAGCTGATGCGCCATAGACAAACTGACAAGTCAAACTTTTAATATAAGCGTCTTTTTGTTTTTTACATCGGGGAGTTGAAAAAAAATATAATTGTCGCTGTTTTTTTAATACGTGTACTAAAAAAAATATATCTAAATGAATACATAGACAAACATTAGGTTACAGATTTTTATATATAATTATATCTTAAAGATTAATTAACAACACACTATAATATGTAGTATATACTTAGCCCAAATCATATTCATTTATAGTTCTACTTTTTTAGTTTGAGTATTTCTAAAAAGCAAATTTATAAATCATATCA
The DNA here is from genome assembly GCA_019049475.1 of Eueides isabella. Taxonomy (NCBI): domain Eukaryota; kingdom Metazoa; phylum Arthropoda; class Insecta; order Lepidoptera; family Nymphalidae; genus Eueides; species Eueides isabella. The sequence goes on along the minus strand of CM032399.1, from coordinate 3,250,451 downwards.
TGAAATCAATCAATATTTATTAAAAAAAATATATTTAATCCTGAATTATTTTTCTAAGATATTTGTTAAGTACTTTGCTTTAAGTAAGATCTCATTTGGACTGTAAATATTTAATTTAATTTATTTTTATAAATAAATCATGTTGGCAGCTAAAAGTTACATTATTTATGTTTTCTTTAGTTTATTTAATTTAGAATAACAAAGTATCAATTTAAAAAAAAAATCTTAAGCGCACAAAATGCATAATTACTAACTTGTAATTTTTGTATCTATTCATTAATTATAATATTCCATACAATCAATCATTTTAAAAAAAATATTATAATGGTACTGGTAATAGAAAAAAGAAATAAACATTAAACAAAATTAATATAAAATTGAAAGTCAAGTATGAAATTCCTACTTTTCTATTTAAGAAAATAACAATATTTTTTTTTTTTTTAAAAAGATTGTTAACAAATATTATAAACTATTATATAATATTTAAATACTATAATTGTATTACTGTCATTTGTTTTTTGTTTATATTAGAATAACAATGCTAACAAGATGGCGTTTGACAGTTTTGTAACTAGTGAAATATAATTAATATAATATAATATCATACTTTTCAAAGATTAGAGAAATAGAACGTACTTTAATAGACAATTGGCATATCTAATATAAATATATTTTTTCAGTAATAACTAATTGTAAAGAAATATATATGATTATATTAAAATTACTAAATTAAGTTTAAGATTACTTTATTATCTGTAAAACATATCAAATAATGTACTTAATGGCGTTTTTACTAAAAAAAAATATCTCAAAATTTAGACTGATTAATTATTAACTCGTTACATTTACTAAATTGTAACTATGCATTTATTGTTAATTTATTTATTTTAAAATAATACGTATTTAACTTAACTTAACTTTTATAGAGGCTTATCCATATCATTTATTAATATTTTCTAGCGTCATGTTTCAGCTAGAAGAAATATTTAAGTATAGAACGAATGACCAGTTTTGGCCCTGAAATTAAGTTTTCAGTATTTTGTCGCATTGTTTACTTGGATACAGTAATACAAGAAAAGAAATAAATTAAAATTCAATCATAGCACTTGTCAACAATTAACTCCAGGAAGGCCAAGGCTTGTCAACCGTACTGTATGTCAATATTGTTCAATATGGCAAAGTGGGAATGCATTTAACTTTAAGCGCGATGTTGTGGGTTCAAAGCCTACATAAAAGGAAAATTATACTAATAAATTTCAAAATCTTTGATCGTACTGATATAAAGTGTAGCTGAAATATTAAACAATAATAATTTAATAAGTAAGGTTTCCTTGAAAGGAATTTGATCCAGGACAGTATTGGTATGGCGTTTGTAAGTGAAATTAATATTTACATGTATTTTTTATAACTTCTAAATCTCAAGTTAATTTGTTTTGTAGATGTTAGAATTGTAACAAAATTCTAAGTATTGTAAATACAAGTACTTTTTAATTTGACTGCGAAAATAGATCTTTATAGTAAAGTAACAGTAGATTAATCTGCCACAGATAAACATATATATGTTATATTAACATTACACAAATAAATTTTATACTTTAATTACACTTTTAAAATATTATTAGTTTTTTATTATCTATTATTTTATATGATTTTTATTTACTACAAATATTTTATAAATAGAAATCAATAAGATCATTTTAAACATATATATATTTTTATATATATATATATATATATATATATATATATATATATATATATATATATATATATATATATATATATATATATATATATATATATATATATATATATATATATATATATATATATATATATATATATATATATATATATATATATATATATATATATATATATATATATATTTATTATCACACTGTATTTCACATTTGCAAGACAGACTGGGAACTTGGGGAACCTAGTGTTGAAATACGCTGTTCCCTTTAAAATACTTAGTTCTTATGTTATGAACAATAATATATTATAATTGAGGCCTGTCGTGGCGCAGCGGCTCAAGCGTGTGACTGTAACCGACAGGTTCGGGGTTCGATCCCCACTAGAGGAAATGAAATATTTAATATTTTCAATTTAAAATATTTGTTTCATTTCTTCGCTCTGGTAATAAGGCAAAGCGCGGCGTTGAGTTCCGCCACTCAACACGCAATGCCTCAAATTCGGCGGAAGGTGGGGAACCGAAGTGGAACGGAGTGTAAACACTAGGTTCCCGGGTTCCCTCTGCTTACCCTGCCTCGTGCGGGATACAGCGTGAAGCTAAGAATATATTATAATTATGTTTATAAATGTTATTAAAAATTTGTGAATATCAGTATGGTCAGAGTAATTTTGCTTGTGCATTTAGCAACTATTAAGGTATAACTATTTTAAAATAAATTTAATTAATTTTGATCTCGCATTGTGAAAAAATATAGGGTATACAAAATGTTGTTTAAGTAAAGCCCTTGACGTTCCTATGTTGATTTGGTTAGTATTTATTTTAATTGATGTATCTATTTTTAATAGACAACTAGAGTATTGTCCAAATATTTTTAGTTGTATTTATTAAAAAAATATTATAAACTTTAATCTGAAGTTAATCTTAGCAATCTGCTACATATATCACATTTTAATATGTACTTTCTGATCTGAAAAATACATACATTAAATATCGAATTATTTTCTTATATTTTGTTTAATCAGTTTAACGCTGGGCGTGTCTCGTACATGGTAGGGTAAGCGGAGGGAACTTAGGAACCTCGTTTTAAGACACTCCGGTCCCAATAAATCACTTCCCCAAACTTGACACAGTGCACGTTTAGTGGCGAAACTAAACGTTGAGCTTTAACTTATTGTCAGAGAAAAGGAATGAAAATGTTAAATATTTAATTTTCTTGAGCGGGAACCGAATCCACAACCTGCCACTTTACAGTCGCATTCTATATGTTGTGATAAAATAATAATACACATTAATTAAAATGATCAATGTTGCAATATCTTAAAATTAATTTATTAGTAATATCCAATTTATATGTTATAATTTATATACCTTTCTTAAAAAACAACTTCTTTTCTAAATGTGTGAGTCTTTTTTAAAAATATGTATTAAATATAATACAGTCTTTATATATCTTTATAATACAAATTAAATTGATGTCAGTCTGTAACATTTGCATAAGTATTAAGTAGTTATATTATTGACAAAGATACTTGCGCACATTTACTATATTGATTTTAGATCATCTTTTTTGTAATGAAAATTTGTGTATAGAAGTGTATCATATCAAGCATCAATAATAAAATGTTGATTATTAATTGGTATCTTTTATTTAAATTTTTCCGACGAAAATTCCCTACGACTATTAAGATCTTTTATTACATATTTTTTATAGTTTCACGGTGTATACCGCACATGGTAAAGTAGACAGAGGGAACTTGGGAACCTAGAGATAAGATACTGTGTTCCGTTTTCCACTTTCCGCCGAATCTGAGGCATTGCGTGCTGAGCGGCGAAACTCAACGCCGCGATTTACTTTCTTATTGGAGGCAAGAAATGTAAATAATAAATATTTCATTTCCTCGAGTAGGGATGGAACAAACAGCCGGTCGCGACACAACCTTATATTATATTTAATGATTAAATGAAATGAGCGTGTACTTTTATATTTTTTATATATCTTAATATAAGGAAATACTACTGTAAGCAAAGCAACGTGCTGACCGGCTGCTGGTGCCGTTATCCTTTATGAGCTGTGGTATCAACTTCAATTCAATTGTTTTAACTTCAACTGTAAATGTTATTAACTTCAATTGATACAAAAACAACTGATCACTGCACGAAAATATAGCGCTCGGCTTCACGTTAAAATCAACATAGGGACATTTTAATTACAAGTCTTAACCAACTAGCTGTAATTTCCATATATTGCATCGTTCATATATTACGTGTTTCCCTTGAAGCACATGGTCTGGCTAATTAGCAGTTTTTCTCATATAACACATCAAAATATGCGTTAATTTGTGGATAGCCTCAAAAGATTAGAAAGACTAATACTTTTTTTTTCAGGGTATTCAAGTTCTGTCGGAAACATAGGAAATAAGTATAATTAGCAAATTAAAGATTTGTGAGTGATTTATAGAACGTAACGCTGTTTTTACTTTAATCTGATCACAAATTCTTCCTGCGTTTTTGATGTAAACGTATTTTTATCACGAAAAAAATCCTTTAACCTGCTAATTATATTTATTTCCTATGTTTCCGGCAGAACTTGAATACGCTGCTGCTTTAAGATATCTTAAAAATAGGATATAAAAAACATTTGGATGTGAAAAAACCGACTAAATTAACATATACTTACTCTGCTTTCAGTTCATTATAATTAACGTTAATTTAACGTAATATTGACCTATCTTACGTCATTGTGACATGAAACAATTATTAAAAATAATATATTGTTATTGATAACTTCTGATCTTTGGATTTAGGGTCATGATTACCGACTAATAACTTGTTTGAATTGAAAAATACTTTTAAACTTGATCCCTATACTTTTATATCGAGGAAGGCTCTCATTAATCGTTTCGATGTAACTTGCTGTAACGGTGATCATATTTACTCAGTGGCGGTTAAAGCGTGTCCTATATAAATTTCCAGTTTGTCTTTCAATAATGTGATTAGGCTACTTGGTAAAATTCCTATGTAGAATGTATGAACGCACCTGTTATAATACTCCTAAGTATCGATTGTTCTCATTTTTACCATAATAACTTACATGTAAAATAAAATGTTATATATATTAAAAACTTTAAAGTACCTATATTTCGAAGCCCTTTTTTAAATTCTAGATATAACTGGGCATTGGTAAATGCGCTGTCGTGTTTAAAAGAGTAAACACTTAAATTTTATTTAAGAACTAAGTAAAAAACTGTATCAGAAATGAGTATGAATTTCAGTTCTACATTTATTATTTGTTATTCTTTTGAATTTACCATTGAGCACGTAGTAGCCTTGGCAGTGACCAACTTCGAGCATTCGTCTCGCATTGCCAATGCGTCATGCTTTTACTGCGAATTGATATACGAAAGTATGCGGTTCGCATAATTATATAACGTGTTTGTGAAAAATAAATATGTATAATTTCCATTAATTTGATAATATTATATTGAAAACTGTCTTTAAATGATTTTATTTCTTTTTAAGGCTTAAAATACGTATTAGAATTATTATTAGTTCATTTTCGATATGATTTCTTTTAATAAGGGTGCAGGGCCACAAACGGCGCCTGTAAACGAGGAAACTCAAAGAAATGAAATATTTAGTCTTATTTTCTCGCTCTGGTAATGAGGCAAAGCTCGGCGTTGAGTTCCGCCACTCAACACACTCAACAATGGCTCCAGAATTTGGCGGAATGTGGATAAAGATAATGTTATGTGCTGGATATAGCAATAAAGTAGATAAACAAAAATAACGACAATTACAAATTAAATATATGTATATTTATATTCAACTATTGTATAATGCGATTAGAGTAAAGAGAAACTACTATTTTAGTTACAATTTCGGATACTTGATAATCAAAATATTACTATGAAAACTTATTATTTTTATTGTCAAATATTTTTTTTCTTTAATGGATAAATATTAAAAATATAATAAGTAAAAATATGTGTATACAGGCTCAATACATGCTAGATTAAAAAAGTGCGACGACCTGTTGTTCTTTTTTTATTATTTATGATGTGTCATTAGATAAGATTCCATGTCACAACATTCACTGATGGATTGGTTTGTTTACGCGAACTACGACAGTGAGGCAGTGGATAATCTTTTCTAATAACACAACACTAAAAATAAATTGGAAAAATCTTAATTTATCCTTAATATTTTAGTAAAAGATTAATTTAATAATAAATTTAAATTAGATATTGATTTATAAGCTTGTTTACAAAAGGCACAATGAGCTGCGCGAGCGCATCTTAATGTTGAGTGTCGGAATGTAAACAGATATCACGCCACCTGTTACGTACCTACTGTCCTTCTTGTTTATGCAATACTTTAGTAATTATTTAAGAATTTCAATTCATACAAATTAAAATTCATCATTGTTATTTTGAATTTGATAGCAAATTAATTAAATCGTTAGATAATTATATTTTTTTATATAAATTACGTTGAAGTTATTGTATATGCGGATACTGTGCATATAAAATATAATAAAATCTAACATTTTATATTTAGTGTTGACAGTATTACTGTTTTCTGCTATGTCTGCTGTTCTTTTAGTTATAATTATTACATGACTTACGTTATTATTAAATAACAACCTACAATAATAATTAGAAACGTGTTTTCAAAGTGGAGGTGTGTCTGCTCGTTACGACTTGACTCATACAAAGCAAAGTAAAAGTAAACATGTTCAAGGTTTGTTTATAATGTATTGGTATTTTAAATGTTATATTCACTCAACTAAGGAAAACGTGATTATTTAACGTTAATATTATTTATTTGTGTTTAACGCATGGCGGTTTGAGACGAGAAGAGGATCCGAATTAAAAAATAAATACAAAATAAGCTTTTAGTAGGCAATATAAAGTGAAATAGTAAAACAGCATGGTTTGACAAGTTTTCTTTACGTTTGTATAAAATTATTCAGTATTTTTTGTAGGATATGTAGACATATCAAATGAAGAATCTTGTGATAATCTTTTCATTCTCCAGTTATCGCGCATTTCGCAGAAACACTGCATAAATTAATTAAAGATTCTTAGATGTTTATTTAAAATCTGCTCTACTGAGCGAGTTAGACACATTTGGCTAAAAGTGGTGAATGGCGTGTTTAGTGTTTTGACCCGATGTTCCCTCTGCCAATTGAAACTGTCATAATCATAAGGGATACAGACTAAGCTTAAATAACCTACTACTTACTTATCTGTATCATCTGTGTACTTTACAATATTTAAATATAAAAAAAATATACATATGATATATTATCTAAGATATTAGTTATAAATAATCAAATATTAAAGTATAATAATATGTAACAAAAGATAATAGATACTAATAAGTGTAATAATATTATTTTAATTTTAATTGTAAATATGTTTCTAACAATACGTGGCACTCGTTTAAAATTCATGATATCTAAATAAAGCGAACAATTGACATTACTGTATAGTGAATATCAATTTCGAACAAATTATTATTCGACTGCTGCTTGGTAGCAAATCGTCTGCCACAATTTATTAGCTTTAGTGCATGTACCTACACTTTTATTTAAAATTATTTAAAAAGGAATTAAAAATGTAAAAAATATACTGAGGAAATATTTTTTACTTTATAAAATATCCATTTATAAATATGATTATCAGTATCAGCTTGAAATGGAACTAATTGTTAAAAAAGCGAATACCGCAAGTTTAAATTGTTATACATAATGAGTTAATTTTATTGTTGAAAATTTAAATTGTAACGATTCTATTGAATGCGGTGTTTAACTTTAAGTGGTAATTCATTAATTGATAGTTTATAAGATAGATTTACTTGTTTAAATGTATAATAGCGTACTTGCCTACCGCTGGGCTAAATGAATAAGAATAAAAAAAGACCATAAATAAATATTATCGACTATGAGCATAATAATTAACTAAAAGTGTTAAATTATATGATAGAACTATACATAGTACTTATTATACAGTTTTTAAATTTTGAGAAGTAAACGCAGATAAATTTTATTCGACCAGAGTGGCAATTATCAATCACCAATATATATATTTTTACTCTGTATTACGCATATAACAAGATAATGTTAAGGCACTCCGTTCCACTTAGGCTGGACCTTTAATAGGTACTTTATGGCAAATTAATATTCCGCTTATTTAAATATATTTAATTGCATATTTCTACATGGGTACATCTGAACTTTTTACTTTATACGTTACTACTTTGTAAATAATATATTAAAACAATTTAATTACTAACTAACGTTCTTGCAGATATCGCAAAATATACAATATATATACGTATAATGCAAGTAATCATTATCTTAATTACATACTTTACTATTGTTAACGTTTTATTTTCAAAACTAAAGTCAAGGTCGCAAATGAATTGCCAAGTAGAAATATCGAATTAATGACTCGAGACTTGAGCGGTGCTCGTGAATCTGTTAACGGCTTGAACATTTGAAATATTCATACCGAATCTTGTATTCAAATGTCTTGTCGTCTCTGACATTTGTCGAGATGTTTGGATCTTATGTTTGTATTTACGTGTAAATAGGAATAATTAATAATTAATTATTTCTTAAGCTAGCTAATTATATACTGCGAAGAGCTAGCAGAACCTGATATTTTATTATTTAGTTTGATAAGAATAAAGGAATGTATTTTACTATTGTTTAATAAATTACAATTTTTAGTAAAAAAAATATAATTAACTGAATGAATCTTTAAAAAATACAAACTTGTTGAAAATTCTAGGTGTTTTTGTTTCTAATATACATTATCAACATTCTTTTATGGAGGTTTGCACTTAATAAAATTATATAACAACTTTAAGACTAGTAGTTTTATTATTGTAATAAATAATACAATAATATTATGTTATTTAAATTATTTAGTTTGTACATTCCTAATTTGCTATCAGTACTTTTTAATTATAGATAATATATCCACCTCTAAACACGTTTGTATGTACGTGAACAACATTTTTAATTAGTAGCGAGCTGGAAGAGAGCGTTCTTAGTAAAATTTTAATATTACGTCGACGAAATATTCGCAGACCTTTTTTTATAAAAAAAAAGAAACTTATAAGAACCTAATATTTTATGAGAGCTTAAAAATATATTAAACGATATTGCTAGAACCTTTATACATAATTTAATGTTTGTTAAAACTTTGTGGATCGTTAATATGATATATTTGAGTCTCATGTATAGGTGTGTGAATAATATATCATTTATTGAGCTTTTGGTAAGCGGTATCCAGCCAATAGGCCTGATTGAGGCCTGTCGTGGCTCAGCGGCACAAACGTGTGACAGTAAACGACAGGTTGTGGGTTCGATCCCCACTCGAGGAAATGAAATATTTAATATTTTCAATTTAAATATTTTATGTTTTCATTTCTTCGCTCTGGTACAAAGCAAGACGCGGCGTTGAGTTGCGCCACTCAACACGCAATGTCTCAAATTCGGCGGAAAGTGGGGAAGAAAAATGGAAGCCTGCCTATCCTGCCATGTGCGGGATACAGCGTGAAGCTGAGTGAGTCAGTGTGTATCCAGCAAATAGCAGGCCAAGAAATTCAGCTCCCTAAAGAATTCGAGACCATGTGCGTTGAGTGGTGTAACTTAACACCACGCTATGTTATACCTAAGTAGTAAAATGTATCTGATATCCCTTAAAGTAAACTAATTAGTACCAGTAGTATTAAAAATTGTAAAAAGACAGAGTATGTACAACAGAGTATTTTTACATTTTAAAATACGCCATACGCCAAAACAGCCACCATAAAAACTTCTAAAAATAAAAATATTATAATGTTTACTTATGAAATCCTTCAATATTGAACTTAAAAAGAACAAGCTGCGAATAGAAAATACATAATAAATAATACAATTATATATTAATTAAAAAAATACACATGCTTAGATATATACATACACTTTTTTTCAGTTTCACGTTGCATCCCGCTTTAACATTAGGTTTCCAAGTTTCCCCTTACCCTGGGGTTCCCCTTTACCCTGGTGGTAGGCAGAGAAAACTTGGAAATCTAATGTTAAACCTAACAACCGTTCTGCCCCTCATTTCTACTGCATTTACGTGTTTAGGGGTGATCAAATGAAAACACTAAATTTTATATTATTTTTTTTTTATCTCGAGCGGGGATCGAACCCACAGTCTATCACGTTTACAGTCACACGCTTGTGCCCCAGCGCCATGACAGGCCGATACATATACCTACATATGTTCAACAAATTTCTTATATACGAAATAAAAACATAGGAAGTGAGTAGCAAGACCTTGACTCTGATGATATCATCGCCGTCCCCCGAAGCTACGCGTAGGCGTATCTTCATAGCGTATCAGGAATGAAATGTAAGGGTCGATGTTAATAGGCTTTTTTTCTGTATTAAATAGAAATATTATCAAGCAATTTTAATATGAATTATTACTGCGCTAGCAATTTTAGGAACTATAGAAAGGAGTTATTCAGGTTGTGTTTGCTGATACGATATTATAGTGGACTTCAATGCTAATGAGTACATAAAAAAGGAATATTACAAGATTATATGGAAAAAGATATTATTTTGGTTTATATAATAAGTAATATATCCAAACGAAATATAGAGAATATAGTGTATTTAATAGTATTTTTAAACGCACTCTATATGTGCAGGGATGCTAAGCGCCGTTACTTTCACAAAACCATCCAGAATCTCAGCCAGGCACAGGTTTGGAGATTCCTGGAGTCATTTGGTGTAAGCAAATCTACTGAAACTCATCAAGTCTCAGTGGATCTTAATACTCTAAATTCGTTCTTTACAACTCCACCTTTGCATATAAATCCCCTAGTTAAATCTAAAACACTTGCTTTAATATCCCATATTGACCTACCAGACTCTGTCCCTTTTTCTTTTAAAGCTGTTTCAGAGGATGATGTCAAGAAGTGTGTGAACTCCATTTCCACCAAATCCTTTGGAATTGATAACCTCAGCCTAGACATGATTCTTCCTGTGTTGGATAGCATTGCTCCAGTAGTCACACACATTACTAATTTTTCGCTGTCAAGTAATGTCTTTCCTACACAATGGAAGAATGCTTATGTCATTCCTTTACCCAAAACCTCAAATCCCTCCAACGTCCAAGATGACCGTCCGATATCTATCCTCCCTGTCCTGTCCAAAGTCCTCGAATCTTTAGTGAATAACCAGCTGTACTCTTTTCTCTCAACCAATAATCTATTATGTCCTATCCAGTCCGGTTTCCGTCCCTTCCACAGCACAGTTGGAGCACTGTTGAATATTACGGAGGACATTCGTTGCGCTATGGACCAAACCAAGCTCACTGTTATGGTACTGCTGGATTTCAGCAGTGCTTTTAACTCTGTTGACTTCGACATACTTCTTGGCACTCTTCGTGCAGTTAATATTTCCTCTGCAGCTATAAGCTGGTTTCGTTCTTATCTCTACGACCGCCGGCAGTGTGTAAAAGCAAACGATACCACATCGATTTGGCTTGAACTCACTGCTGGCGTTCCTCAGGGCGGCGTTCTTTCTCCTCTTCTTTTTTCAATCTTTATTAACAATATTTCAAAAACCATTACTTCTCCTTTCCATTTGTATGCAGATGATTTGCAGCTTTACCGTCACAGTAGCTTAAATAATTTACCAGAAGTAATTGAAAGCTTAAATAGCGATCTTGATGCTATAAAATCTTGGGCTCTCTCTTTTGGGCTATTAATTAATCCCAAAAAGTCACAGTCTATCATTATAGGCAGCAACAAACTTTTATATAAAATCAACTGGGATTCATTACCTTCGATACGCTACTCGGGAACGCCAATTCCCTATTGCAGTGAAGTCAGGAATCTGGGTCTTATAATTGATTGTAACATGTCATGGGCTCCACATATCAATGCAATAAGCACACGCATGCATTTCTCTTTCCATTCCCTTAGGCGTCTCCAACACTTCCTCCCTCACAAAACTAAAATTATGCTTGCGCAATGTCTTCTCCTTCCAATTCTCGACTACGCTGACGTTTGCTATTTGGATGCGACCGAGGAGCTACTTAATAAATTAGAGCGACTTCAAAATCTCGCCATACGCTTTATTTACGGCCTGCGTAAGTATGATCATGTTTCTCAGTTTCGTGCTCAGCTCAATTGGCTCCCGATTCGACTTCGGCGTGATATGCATATCCTTATACTACTGTACAAGATCCTTAATTATCAGAATTTTTCCTTCTACCTAAGTTCCCGTTTCAACATCCTTCCCCGTCCCTCCCGCTCAAGGAGGTCGTGTGTCGTACCGACTCTCGACATACCCATGAGCAATACCAAATTCTGGCAGAAGTCCTTTACTGTGTACGCAGCATCACTTTGGAACAAACTCCCTATCCAAATTCAGAGAAGTCCTTCCCTAATATCATTTAAATCCAAATTAAAGAAACATTTATTTGATACTTTGAACAATTAATTAAAATTCAGTGTTTTTTTTTTCTTATTCTTTTTACCTTTTAACCTACTCTTCTTTTTTTTATTTTTGAGCAAAACAGCCACTTTTTACTTCTGTGTATATTTATGTATATATATATGTATGTATGTTTATATGTGTATGTCAATGTATGTGTATATATATATATATATATATATATATATATATATATATATATATATATATATATATATATATATATATATATATATATATATATATATATATATATATATTTATATAAGTATATATTTTGTTTATATATATCTACTTACATATTATTATAATTATATGTGAATGTATGTTTTTAATATGATATATATAATATGTGTATTTATAATTTTACAAATTGTATTACTGCACTTTAATCTTTCCCCGCTATTTAACAGTCACCCACTCCCATTGGTAGGCTGGAAGAGATTTCTTTTAGAAATAAGTCCACCGTTGTGAACTAACTTTAATTCTTATTTATTTTATTATGTCTTTTTAAGTGCAATAAAGTATATAATATATGTGGGAATAAATGATGATGAGTGTGAAATTCACAAATACCAGATTAGGCAGAGTATTGTGTGATAGTTGCTTTTGGTAATTACGCCGCGCCTTATAGTGTCAAAGATGGTAAACAAAATTAATTAATTTATACGTTTTCTAAATAAGTATGGTTTTCCTAAGAGTGGAATCACACTATAAAATTGATAAAAATATCCTCCTCCAGGGCAGTTGGCTCACAAAGTATTATATTTAACGTTTAAGAGTGAACTGCGTACTTATATTTTGCCAATAAATCGCCAGGCGAAAACGATCGATTGAGCAGATATATTTAAAATGAACTCACTTAGTTCTAGAAAGCGGAAGTAAGTTATTATTTGTACTTACTTACTTACTTATCTTCACGCTATATCCCTAGCGGGGTAGTCAGACAGAACGGAGCGCCAAACGCTACGGTCTCGGCATACCTCTTTCGCCTCGTCCACGGTCATCAGCCTCTTCATACATGCCTTCTGGGGGGTCCTCATGCTTTTTACGTGACCTTCCTCCAGTATCATCGATACTGTGTTTTCGAAGGTCAACCGAGGTCTCCCCCTTCCCTCTCTTACCAGTCACTTCTCCTTCATAAATCTTTCTTACCATTCTTTCTTCACTCGCTCGACGTGCCCAAACCACCGGAGCACGTTCTTCTTCATTCTCACTGTGACATCCACGCTAGTACCTACCATTCTGTGTATCTCTTCATTGGGTATGCGATCAGCTAAACTGACTCCGCATATCTGACAAAGAGATCGCATCTCAACAGTATTCATCTTTCTTACATTCTTCTTCTGTAATACCCACGTTTCGCTGCCGTATAACAGTGTCGGTACGAACACTGCATTGTGTACGGCCAAACGCGCAGCTATGCTGACGTTTCGCCGTCTCAACAATGTAGCTAAGGCCCCGTTAACTCTGTTACCGGCAGCAATACGCCTTTCCACATCCACTTCGTATCTTCCGTTTCTGCTAAACATACTTCCCAGATATACTACCTCATTCACTTGTTCTAATATCGTATCATTTACACTGACTTGCATTCTGTCCTTTCTTCATTTCTTTCAACTATCAGAACCTTTGTCTAATTCGCATTAAGGCTCAGACCATTATAAGCACATCCTTCTTTCAGAGTGGTAATCAACGCCTAACTCGCTTTCTGATGATGCAATAAGCACTGCGTCATCTGCGTAATTTATATTCAAGGTACCTACTGTCCAAATACAAATTGAACAACCAAGCTGACATGGCGCAATCTTGTTTAACACCCGATTGGATATCAAACCAAGGCGACATGCCAGCTCCTACTTGCACACTGGCTGAGTGATCTCTGTATAGAGACTTTCCAGCCTGTAGCAAGGATCCGCCCACATTGTACCGGAGCAGTATCTCCCATCATCTCTTTCTTACGCCTAACCCTGTCAAACGCCTTTTTCAAGTCCACAAAAGCACAGAAACCTTTCTAATTTACTAGAAAAAATTCTCTGTGATCGGATCTTTCTTGCATTCTTTTCGCTATTATTTTAGCATAAACTTTACTACCTAAGCTAATCAAATTGATATCCCCACTTATTATACTGATTTCACCATCAGCTACATCAAGACTCAGCATTTCGCTGTTACTTGAGGCAGAGGCGTCATCACATTCATACATCTCCTTGTAAAATCCGCCCATCGCTGCAAAACCTGTGGTTGTTCTGTTAAAAGATTACCGTCCTTCGAAAGCACCCCTTTCATACTACAGGTTAGCGAGCAACTCCGGGAACCACTTTTCACGGCTTCATGTTTTCCGGAAGTTGTTCGTTAACTTTTCATCTCTTTCTTTCTCAGAGTTTTCACGCTGGCCCGAGGCTTTATAGTCCTGCCATGCTTTCTTCTTTCTTTCTACTGCATCTTTCACTTCATCATCCCACCATTCGTCTCGCTTTTTGTTAAGGCCTCTTTTCTCTTTACCACATACCTCTGCCGCTTCTTCCGTCATACTATTTCTTAGGTTCTGCCAGCTTACTTCAATATTTCCATTTCCAGATTCGCAGCTGTCTAACTTCTTAGAAACTCTTCCTTGATATTCCTCTCTGATCGGTGGATCTTGAAGCTTCCAGCTTCAGCCAAGTTTGGACAACCAGTGCGGCTGCGCCAACCAGCGAACAGACCCCTTATTCTAGCAACATCGTGTTGCCACAAACAAATTTCTTTCCTTGCAAATTTCAAATATAAGCTTTCCAGCCTCATTCATTCTCTTATCACCCTAGCACTCCTTCGTAACCGCTATGCGCAGCTCCGACCTATCCGTTCAAATCACCACATATTATAATTTTTTTATTCTCTCTAACACTTCCTAGAACGTCCCTGACACTCTCCCAAAACTCCTCGAGTTCGCATAATGGAGCTGAGGATACCGGCGCATACGCCGCTAACAAGAAAACTTTTGTTATCCCCAGCATGAAGCGCACCCAAAGCAGCCTCGGTTTGATCGCCTTGTACTCTATTATTGCACTAACATATCGAGAGGACAATAACACGCCTACACCCCGACACCCTGGTACTCCTCTGGTACGCCGGCCCAGAGAGCGATCCGGTTGCCGGGTAAATCGGTCGTGTCATAACCTTTTCGCTTGGTCTCAGTCACACAAATAACATCCAGATCTCTGTCATCCATCGTATCTAATAATCCATTCATCTTTTCTTCCACGTAGCTATTTGTAGCTCCGTCCTCCACTTCCCGCCGATCCGGACATGGCGTGCTGGGTGGCGGTCCCCAACGTCGCATTTGTCTCCACTTATCACACCAGCGGGGACGCACTGGTGCGCGTCACCTTAGAGGGACGCCTTATCAGTGCGCGCTCGTGTGGTGCACATTGTGGCTGATGGAACGTTGCAACCCTCTAGAGGACTGGAAGAGGTCGCTGCGAGCAAGCCTTCCATCGTCGACCCCCATTATTATTTGTACAAGAAACAAAACTGTTAATGAAAATGTACATAGATTAACATACTTTTTTTGTAAAGGAATCCTTTCCGCCTAAGCATTACCCACTCATTTCTCATTAACAGTGGAAATATGGCTTAAGCATAACCTATTTGTTATACTTTCGTAGTGGAAATCAGGATTAACGTTGTGATCGATAAGGAAAATTTATAAAGCAATCAAAACATTCTATCTAGCCTACTGTGTTGATACTGTTCTGAATTCTATGAATAATGAATTTTGAATATTTTTATTATCATTTTGTTTTTACTTAGAACAAATAAGGAAATATAATATTATTATATCTATATATACACATTTACAGAAATTTATAGTACTTTATCGTCTACATTGAACACAGGCACGTGTCGCAGGCGACTGGCCGGCGCCAAATATTGTTCTAATTCAATACTTGGGTAGTTTCTGACCACGCTACGTTTTATTTATGAATTAATAATAATTTAGTTATATATTTAAGAATTATATGAATAACTTAACTACAGTCTAGACTATATAAATAATTATTCAGCTTAGTGTTATATAAAATAGATTATAACAAAATCAAATAAATAGATAATTGTGAGATAAAAAAAAATATATGTTATCTATGTATACTTACTATGTTATCATAAATGTTTTAATACAAAACGAATTATAGAGTCAAAAAATTTGTCTTAGTAATATACTGATGCTGTCGTGACACCGGTGTACAAGGGGGTTGTGGGTTACCACTGGGGAGAATTAAATATTTATTACTTCCTCGCTCTGGTAACAAGTGCTTCGTTATCGCCGCCACTGAATACGCACTGCCTTAGGAATTAGGAATTAATTAATGAATTACTGCCTTAATTAGGCGGAGAGTGGAGTACGGAAGTACTTTATAGGAGCAGGAGTGTCGTAACACTAGGTTCTTCTGCCTATCTTGCTATTTATGTAATATAAAGCGTGAAGTTAAAAAAATATAGTCACAATTAAAGTTAAAGCTGCTATGGGCTAGATATCTACTTGAATAAAAAGATATATATCTTGTATCTAAGATTCTTCATCTGCCGGGAGAGACCTGTCGTGGAGTAAGTGACTATAAACGCCAGGATTCGGAATTCTATCCCTCCTGGAAGAAATGAAATATTTAAAATATTTTTGTCGCTCTGGTAATAAGACTAACCTAAGCACGTCGTTGAGTTCCGACACTCAACACGCAATACTTCAAATTCGGTGGAAATCGAGAAAGAAACAGAGTGTCTTAACACTCGGTTTCTAAGCTCTTCCTGCCTACTCTGCCTGGTTTTTCAGTAATCATTATGTCTAGATTATTATTATAAAAATTAAAAAAAGAACTACTCTACACAGCTACTGAATGACGCAATTATACTTAAGCAACTTGAATTTTCGCGCTCTAGAACTTCAGGCACGCCTAGAGCGCTCACCATTCAATGTCTCAAAAAAATAGGCAAAAAATGGGGAAACCGAGTGTCATATCTTCCTTAAATTTATACTACTTTAAGGGAAAATAGAGAGCATAGCCAATAAAACGTATCGTAATATCAGCATTACAAAATAAACATTGAATTCTCTCTAAAAATTACAATCAGCTAATTAAATATCGAACAAAAACATCACACATTAACATTTTAAAAACATAGTATTTTCATATTATTTATGACTTAAACAAAAAATATCAAGGCTATCCATTTCATACACATTATAATTCGCATGTAAATATTAAATTAGAATACTAGTTTTATGGCGGTAAAACTAATAAATATATAACAATTTTGGTGACCACATTCCCGTTGCTGCGCATTTGGTGAATCAAAATCAAAAAAAATCAAAATCAAATTATTCTTTATTCAATTAGGCCATTTAAGCACTTTTGAATCGTCAAGTTATATATAAGTGTCTGTGGTGTCAGTCCTTACAGGAAAATACCACCGGCTCGGAAGGCGGGTCTGCTGAGTAGAGCCGGCAAGAAACTCAGCAGTTGCTCTTTTCAAAATATCAATTAAAGTAAATATATAACATAGCTTCCTGAGTGAGTACCAACAACATTTAATCCCACGCACTCTTATCATTGTAGTATTCTTGAATAGAATAATATGCTTTGCCTAACAATATATTTTTAACATTCACTTTAAATTATTGAAGTGGCAAATTTAAAATTACTTGTGGAATCATCTCCACTACGGGTAAATTTGCACTGTACTCTGAAGTCAAAGCGAGATACTAAACTAGTTATAACTGGTACTTGTGTAAACACGTGATTTTCGGTTCCTCGTATGATATAACATTTAAATATTTGTGTACAATATAATGTATACCATATTTGTTTAATACCGCGATAACTGTGGACTTTACCTTAACTTAAAATAACATATGTATTTACAACTAAGAGAAGGTCGTGCCGCTGAAGCACATAGTCTGTAATATAACACATCGTTAATGATAACACCATCGTAGTTTCCACTCGTAATAAGACAAACTATTTTCTGTATCGATCGATTTCTTACAGTACAGAGAAAAAATATAATATTAATTTGATATATAATTCACTAAAACACACGTAAGCGGCATTCTTAGATCAATTTAATTGCTTGTTTTTGTTATGTACTCGTATAGCTTAAAAATGTGTAAAATACTCTAAAACAATCAAAGACGAATAAATATTATAACCCACGGTTAAATATTTCAATGTATTTAAATTAAATGGTATTAAAAGTTTTAAAAATAATAAAGTGACATAACTTTTAAGTACTATTGTTATCTACAATCTACATCATATAGTATTAGGTAAATTTTGTCATACCCGAAGACCTTGGAAATGGATTTTTTTTTATTTAATCTTGTTTACTCCTAGTTTAACTGCGTCGTAGTAAGTGAAAAAAAAACAACACTTTGCTTACCTACTGTAGGTACTGAAATAAGCATTTGATTGATAAGTGCTTAGCGATTTCATTGTATAGTAGTTGATGTTCGTTAGTATAAAATTGTACTCAAATATTGAATTATATATCAGTCTTCATTTTAATATATATTTAGAGCCTTGCACAATTAACAACATATATGTAAAAATGTTTACCTTCTTAAATTTTCAATCAGATCTGAGGCTTAGCTCGAATACCTTTTTAAATTTGCACTCACCATTCAACTACGCTCCAAGCGCTGTCTTATTAAGTACTTTTTGGATTCAAATTCAAATTATTTTTCCTTCGACTATCGTAAGCACCTTTGAATCGTTGACATACATGAAGCTACCACCGGCTGAAATAAATATTTAAATACCTGATTACCATATTATATAAATGTTTAACAAAATATTACTAGCATATTATTTATAAAAGCCTATCATGGTCCAGGGCCACAAGCGTGTGGCTGTGACCGTGATAGATGTTGGGTTCGATCCACACTCACTCACTCATTTTTACTTAGTGTAGGAGATTATTGAGGCAAAAATAGACAAGATAAGAACGCAAAGAAAATTTATTATTATAATCTTGATTTTTTACTATCTATTTCATTTGAGTGGTCAATTTGGTGTGGCAAAACTCAATATCGATAGTAATGTATAAAATTTCGTTGTAGTCATATTTAAAACTATTTTTGAATAAATCGCTTATACTTGTTACTTAAACACTCACCATAGCCTACTGTAGTTATCAGCCGTGTCTAAAACACGTGAGCAAGATAAAAATATATTGTGGCGCTGACATATATTACACGAAAGACCCGCCATTAGCTAACTTCTAGACTAATGTAATATATTTAACAGAAGCATCTAGATTCTGTTTAAAATTAATTTATGTAGATTTGACCTTGTTTTTGATTAGAAATGCTAATTCTGAAATAGAACGGTTTCAAGTTTTATTTCCCTAAAGAATTGTAAATATTTACTTTTATATCCTGTCTTCGTTTATTGGGTACTCAATACACTATTAAATTTACTTTTTTTTTAAACATTTTACGCATTTCAATTCATATAAAAGATTTTAAATAATTTCTATTAATTTCATATTGTTTATTTCTAATATTAAACATTATTTGTAAATTCTCTCTCTCTCTCTCAGCTTCACGCTATATCCCGCACATGGCAGGGTTGGCAGAGGGAACTTGGGAACCTTGTTCCACTTCCGTTCGCCACTTTCCGCGCAATTGGAGACATTGAGTGTTGAATAGCGGAATTCAACGCCGCGATTTTCCTTGTTACCAAAGCAGTGAAATGAAAATATCAAATATTAATTTGAAATTAATAAATATTTCATATGAAGGGATCCAACCCACAACCTATCGTTTAGTCACACGCTTGTGCTGTTGCACACGCTTGTGCTTTTTTATATGTATGTTTTATATAGGTTTCATTTTGTTTATTTCTAATATTAAATACTATTTGTAAACTAAGCTGAAATAATTCTACAGAGAATTAATAGAATTAATCTGTCAAAAATGTAAACTAGTGATTAAAATGCATTATATTCTTGTTTTAAGTTGAGACCGTCAAGCCATAGTGGAATAGACTCAATTTTGGGTTTGATTATTACTTGGGGAAATGAACTATTTTCACTTTCTCGCTGAGGTAAAGACAAAGAGCAACTTGGAGATCAACCACTCCCATTAGTAAGTAGTGTCTCAAAAATAGGGTGATGCGTAGATAATGGAAGGTCTTGTTAACCCTTCTTACAACCCTACTATGTGGGGGATTATAACAGGAAGTTATATAATTGAAAACTGTAGGAACTTTATATTCACAAGCAAAAAACATGTTAAATCTAAGAAAAATCTAACAAAAATGTTCTCGAAAGATTTTATAATATTTTGTTTTGCCAGCACTATACTTTGTTGTTTCCATCGTATGACTAATGTGATTCACGTTGTCGTAGGCTTTATTCAATGCGTGAATTTATATATCAAAACACTTTATAAAATGTTTACATTTTGCCATGTGCTTTTGTAATACAAAGATTTGTCTTTATGAAATCATATTCTCATGTATTATTATTATTGTAAAATACATACTTTATTACTACTCACCCACTCAGCTTCACGCACATGGCAGGGTACGCAGAATGAACTTGGGAACCTAGTGTAAAGACACTCCAATCCACATCTGTTCCCCACTTACCGCAAATTTGAGGCATTGCGTGTTGAGTGACGGAACTGAACGCCACGTTTTGCCTTGTACCAGAGCGAAGAAATGAAAACATCAAATATTTAAGTTGAAAATATTAAATATTTCATTTCCTCGAGTGGGAACCCACAATCTGTCGGTTAAAGTCACACGCTTGTGCCGCTGCGCCACGGCAGGCTCGGCAGTTCTCCTCTTCCATTATTACAATATATACATATAATAAATCTGTCACTGATCACTGTCTGTACTTTGAAGATATATTAAATAACCTTATTATGGACGTTTACTAATGTGAAGTGGTGATTTTTAATATTTTTATATGTTTTTCTGTATATCTATTCGTTTATGTTTTTAAATAATCATGTGAATTTCAGAAACCTATTATAATAGTGGGAATATAATAATGAATACTGACTGCATTTAAATTTAAGCAAGCTTCGCTCTACATTTAGTGTTTGTTTTAACTCAATCGGTTGGTAAATAAAAAGTTATGTCAATTTAAAATATTTAGTCAATCAATAAATCAATTTTCAATGTATATATATTGTCCTAAAAGTGATAATGTTATCAAAATATGAATGTACGCCATATTAGTGAATAGAATAGAGTAAGCGGGCAAATCTGCGAGCGGGTCGTATAGTAAAAATGTTATACATTTTGTGATATAAAATAGTAACTACATATATACTTAAGCGGTAATAACATGTAAGCTTTATAGAAATCTTTAGTAGGACAGTATTGTTTTATAAATTTAAAATTTATCTTTATCCCCAAATAAACAAAGATTATTGAATTGAATATTTGGTATTTTTGTATTCACTCAACTATCGTATATAGCGTGATTAGTAGTAGGTATACTTATAATCATTCTTACAAACAATATTCCAAAGCAGGGTATTCAAGCGGAACCTGGGACGCATTTCATATTAAGAAATTAGTATTTTAAATTCTATTTTAAAGTCAAAAATATTTACGTTATATGTTTCATAATTTTAACTTGAAAAAATTATGAAAATCCGAAGTCTCATATAAAAGAGATGACAGACAGACGGATATGTCCGCAGTTGACCGCACACTCCAAAAGAAACTGGGTCGTTGTTTTAAATAACGCTAATATCGCAAAATGCGTTAATATCGCCTCATTTCTTTGACTTATCGCTTTTTATGATTTTGATAATATACAAGCTTCATTATTTTAGATGTTGTGCTTTTAAAATATCTATATACCTAATGATTAAAATTATCTACATGATTATAGAACTATTATTAAATTAATGAAGCCCGTTATGTCACAAGGGCACAACTGTGCGGCTGTAAAAGTGGAAGGTTATGAGTTCGATTCCCACTCGATGAAATTCAATATTTCATATTTTTATTTCTTCGTTCTACTAATAAGACGAAGCGCGGCGTTGAATTACGACACTTAACATGCAATGCCTCATTTGGTGGAGAGTGGAGAACGGAACGGAGTGTCTTAACACTAGATTCTCTAGAGACGCTGAAAAAAACAACGTTTAATTTTAACACCCACCAAAAATACAAATAAATAATAAACTTTTTGTAATCTGTAATGAATAAGAATCAAAAAATGTGAACACCTTATCGAATCTTCTGCATTTTTTCAGTCGTAGATGTGCGTTAATGTTCTAGTAGGTAATTTAATAACAATATTCAGAAAAAAGTTTCACAGAATTTAATGAAATGACCAACACTTAGTTTAACTTTTTATTATTTTCTGTGCAATATTTGAATTCGCTACTATCATATTATAATATCATGTATGGCAACATATATCGCTGTACATATGTGTGTTTATTTAAAAAAAAAAACAAACACACATATGTACAGCGATGTGAATGAGTGTGTATGAATTTAATGTTTTTTCTTTGAAATATTTTATTGACATTATCAATATACTAGAATTTTATCTAACGATAAATGTTGGACATTATTGCAATTTTAGTTCAAGGGAAAAATAAAATTTGAATTGGAAACTATAAACATTCATTTCTACGCACTGCAAGGTTGTTTTGAAATAACAAAGAAAATTGAAGTTTATATTTTAAGTATGCAGAGCGTTTGTTGTTACGATGTTTTTAATTAGGTGACGAGAGGTGGGATGGAGACCTGTTGACAATAAAAATATAAAAAATGCTGTTTTTACCAATGTTTAGTTTTTAACTAATATTTATTATAAATACATGTAAAAAACAAATTTTATTCATTATAACGAGGTAACTTTATTTTTTTTTTTTTTTCTTTTTATATATTAATTCTTAAGTATTTACTTAACAATTAATTATACTACATATTATGAATTATATATACAATGTTTCACTATTAAAGTATGATGCTATTGCAATATAGCACAATATACAAAAAATAAATAATGTAAGTAAACAATTTACATTATAAATATAAGTTGATTACAGTTAGAAGTTCATATAAGAATCTTGTTTAAATACTATTAAATGGAACATTTGTAATAATAATTAGTAATTTTATTAAGAACCACTCGAATGAGTGAATTATTTATGTCTCAAAAATTTCAAAATTCAATACTTTCATCAGTTTTTGTATGAATTATTTAGATATAAACGACAATATCTGAGGCCAAAACTAAAATATTCTTTGTAGACAAATCACTATGGTAAAATTAAGTTTAATTTCTTCGATTTTCCCTTGCAATAAATGTATTTTTTATTTATTTGTTTAGATTACTAAAAATGTGACAAGAATTCAAGTGTAATAAATATTTACAAAGGTCTTGTAAATATTTATTACAGAAAATACATTATTCGTTGTATCACAAGGCACCAAAATGTATAATATCATGTGTCTGAAAACGTGATTTTTTTTCTTTTCAATTTCACTCTGCGCGGGGGCACATGGAAGAGTAGGCAACGGGGAACTTGGGAACCTAGCGTTAAGAACGTTCCGTTTCGCCATTTTATCAATGAGTTCAAAATAAAAAAAAAAACACCTTGCGCTCTATAAATCATTTAAAATCAGGGTATGGAACTTTACATTCCAAGCTCTGTAGTGCCAATCGGTGGTAAGTCACAGCCTTGGTTTGATACGTCTTGCAAACTTGCTGCTTCTGGCAAGCGCGAGGCATATCGAACCTGGGCCAAGGCACTTGTCACTAAGGATCCAAAGGTGAAAACCT
This sequence comes from Eueides isabella, assembly GCA_019049475.1. Lineage (NCBI taxonomy): Eukaryota > Metazoa > Arthropoda > Insecta > Lepidoptera > Nymphalidae > Eueides > Eueides isabella. Next base: position 3,226,440 of record CM032399.1, on the reverse strand, counting down.
TAAAAAGAAAGTACAACCGTGCCTCTAGGTACTTTAAGTGGCAAATTGCCAGAGCAAGGTCCGAGCACATCGCTAAAATCGGCGAGAAGCTTGAGAGTTACCCGTCGGGAACTCGCCAGTTTTGGGCCCTCTCAAAGGCTGCACTAAACAACTTTAACCAGCCTTCGCTTCCGCCGCTGCGCACGGAGAATGACATCTTGGTCCATACGGCGAAAGAGAAAGCAAATCTTCTGGGCGCTCACTTTGCCTCAAACTCGACTATGGATGACCAAGGAGCACCGCCGCCAACCATTCCGCGGTGTCAGAGCTCAATGCCTGACGTTAAAATCAGACAGAAAGCTGTTAGGCGAGCTCTCTCTTCCTTGGACATTCACAAGTCGAGTGGGCCAGATGGCATCTCTCCTCTTGTGCTCCGTTCATGTGCTCCTGAGCTGACTCCGGTGCTAACGCGTCTCTTTCGGCACTCTTACTCAGTCGGCGTAGTCCCAGATTCGTGGAAGAGCGCTCTTATCCACCCGATCCCGAAAAAAGGCGATGGCTCCAATCCAACTAACTACAGGCCTATTGCTATCACCTCCCTGCTCTCCAAAGTTATGGAGAGCGTAATCAATAGCCAGCTCTTGGTTTATCTAGAGGATCACCGATTGATTAACGACCGCCAATATGGCTTTCGTCAGGGTCGCTCAACCGGTGATCTTCTGGTTTACCTAACCCACCGCTGGGCTGCAGCTATTGATAGTAAGGGAGAGGGCCTGGCAGTTAGTCTGGACATGGCGAAGGCCTTCGATCGTGTGTGGCATGGGGCGCTCCTTGCGAAACTTCCATCTTACGGGCTTCCCGAGAATTTATGCAAGTGGATCGCTAGCTTTCTCACTGGGCGTAGCATCAAGGTCGCTGTCGACGGTTTATGCTCTAAATATATGCCCGTGAACGCTGGCGTCCCCCAAGGCTGCGTGCTGTCCTCTACGCTATTTCTTCTGCATATCAATGATATGTTGGAGGACTCTAACATACATTGTTATGCGGATGATAGCACTGTGGACGCTGTATACTCCGGCCATGCAAGTCTTTCTCGGGAAAACGTCGATCAGTGCCGAAATCAACTTGTGTCTTCCGTTGAGGCATCCCTCAACAAAGTCTCCGTATGGGGTGAAAAGAACCTAGTTCAATTCAACCCCCGGAAGACACAAGTCTGCGCGTTAACCACTAAAAAAACCCCATTTGTCGTATCACCAGTTTTCGAGAACACTCCCCTTAAAGCCGCGCCCTGTATCAGTATATTGGGCCTCAGCTTTTCGAACGACTGCCAGTATCGCGATCATCTGGAAAGCAAGGCCAAGTTGGCCTCGAAGAAACTGGGGGTCATCAGCAGAGCGAGACAGTATTTCACGCCAAAACACCGTCTGGCCCTGTATAGGGCCCAGGTTCGGCCTCATATGGAATACTGTTCTCACCTCTGGGCTGGTGCACCCCAGTATCAGCTTGAACCATTTGATCGCGTACAACGTAGAGCCGTTCGAATCGTTGGGGACCCAATGATCTGTAAGGGGCTTGACACTTTGGCTTTCCGTAGAGACGTATCTTCACTGTGCGTTCTCTACCGCATTTATCACGGGGAGTGTTCTGGAGAACTGTTTGACTTGGTACCTGCCGCCGAGTTTTCTAACCGCACAGTCCGCCACAAGTTACTATACCATCCACAACATCTGGATACGTGGCAATCTACTACTGTGCGGTTTCGTAGGAATTTCCTTCCACGCACCATACATCTCTGGAACGGCCTACCCGCGGCAGTATTTCCAGGTCGATACGACATGGGTACCTTCAAAAAGCGCGTCTACGTACACCTCAAAGGCCGGCAACGCACCTGTAGCTCCCCTGGTGTTACACGGGGCCGTGGGCGACGGTGATCACTTACCATCAGGTGACCCGTACGCTCGTTTGCCTTGCCTTTTCCATAAAAAAAAAAAAATCATTTAAAATTTCACCCACCCTCTAGCATACACAAATATTTCTACATACATACATATATGTATATAGACATATAAATGTAAATTATGAAGGTTACAAGAATCGTGCTCTACTTTTATTGATTCATTGGTAATTTATAACCAAACAGTCACGAAAACAATAAAGTAAGTAACGCCTATATCATATGATAACGATGTGATAAGGCCTGAAATAATGAAACTATGTTGGCCATAAAAACTGTACTAATAAATATATGCATGCGACATTTAGTGCAATAAATTCAAATCAATATAAATTCTGAGGTTACCTAATTTGATATTGCATACTTATATTGTTGGAGATACTTTGTTCAAGATTATTGACATAAATATAAGTATGTAAAATAATGAACCTCGACCTGTAGTTGCGTAGGTACATAAACGTGTGATTGTAAAAGAGGCAGATTGTGGGTTCGATTTCTACTCGAGGAAATGAAATATTTAATATTTTTTTAAATTAATTATTTAATTTGAATTTTTTTTTCTCTGGTACCAAAGGAAAGCATGGCGTTTAGATTCGCCACTTAATAGGCAATGCAGAAAGTACTGAATAATGTAATGTTTTTTTAGAGTTGTAACTTACGAGTATTTTACTTTTTATAGATTTGTGACTTTACACAATCACATACTTATTTTTAATAAGAATTACTTCTTATTTTTCACTTGTTTGTTGTTGTCTATATTAATTATCATTTTAAATGGTTATCTATACATAAAAAAGCTAAGCTTTCAGCTAGTTCAGTAAAACATTTATTTATGTAGCTGTTTTGTTGCACAAAGAATCTATTCTTTATATTAATATAATATATTTATTTAGTAACCTTACTTACTTACTTACTTAGCTTGACGCTGTATCCCGCACGAGGCAGGGTAGGCAGAGGGAACCCGGGAACCTAGCGTTAAGACACTCCGTTCCACCTCCGTTCCCCACTTTCCGCCGTATTTGAGGCATTGTGTGTTGAATGGCGGAACTCAACGCCGCGCTTTGCCTTATTACCAGAGCGAAGAAATGAAACATTAAATATTTAAATTAAATATTGAAAATATTAAATATTTCATTTCCTCGACTGGGGATCGAACCCAGAACCTGTCGGTTGCAGTCACACGCTTGTGCCGCTGCGCCACGACAGGCCTCAATATAATATTTAGTAACCGATTCGAAAAATGAAACAAACACTAGGTATGTAAATTGTCAAAGATTTTCAAATACAATTGATTATAACAATATATGTTCACAATATTATATATGATTTAGTTAATATAGCAAAAATGTTAATCATAAAACTACTACGTTTTATATATTTTTATACATTTTTTCCATAATGTATATTAAAACGTAAATGTGCCACTTTTTATTATAAAGTCGATTCTTGCTTTACTATTTAAATGGTAATCTCTGTAGTGCTCAGATAAAACAAAGTGTGTTTCAGTCGTTCACATCATAAATTAAACGTTCGAAACGTTTGAGGCATATCAATTTTGTTATTACTGTGTTTATTTATAAATTACTATTATCTTTGTAGATTCACAGTGTATATCGTATATTGTAAGGAAGCTTAGTGTTAGGACAGGTTATTCCTCATTTTTCGTCCAGTTTACACGAGACATATTGCATGTTGAGGGGCGGAGCTTAACGCTGCGTTTTGTCTTGACAAAGCTGTGCCCTCTAGTAATAAGCAATAATTACCAGAGCGTAGAACTGAAAATAACTCATTTGCAGTTTCGGAAAGAAAAGAATCAAACTCGCAACTCTCGCGTTGTGTCGCTGCGTCATGATGGTCTTATTAAGTTATTATTACAAAAAATATTTATTACTTTTTGTTGTAAAATGGTGTGATTTATAATGGAAGTATCTAAAATATTGCATAGTAGACAATAAGACATCAACCACTTGTTTCTCAATAAAACGCGAGTTAGGCCGCGTAATTCTTTAAGCACGTGCTTGAAGTCAGCTAAAGATTGCTAGAAATATAACGACATTCTCTAAAGTACCAAAAAATATTACACTTTAGTTGTTTTAGCCTGGTTTGGATTTAGTATTATCACAAATTTAATACAATCGTTATTTCCATAACGACTGAAATATGTGGTTTCAACATATTGAGTGTACGTGGTAAGTGGTGGAATTCAACGCCTCACCTATATATGCCTTGTTACATGAAATGAAAATATCAATTATTACATTTGTAATTTTTTTATATTTCAGTTCCTCCAGTCGGGATCGAACCCACAGCCTGTCGCTTTTATAGTCACACGCTATCGTCGCTGTGACACGACCGGTTTAGCTACCGGCAACTTTTTTTTTATAATTTTCATTTCATATACTTATCAGTAGACAGGTGGTCTGTTCATCAGATAAACTTTCACACCAATTTTTAGAAGAAACAGTATAACGTAGTAGGTGCTTGGTTGTAAACGTGCCGGTTGGGGGTTCGATTCTCATCTCAGGAAAGTGTTTATTTTCATTTTCTCATGGTCATTGTCTGGTGATTAGATAAAGCGCTTTACTATTCAAATGCAAGTCAAAACGGAGTGTTTTGACACTGAGACACACTTAGTTTTATGTTTCTACTTTGCTATATTCAACGAGAGGTAAACAAACAAACTCAATTGTTATTCCCACATTAGTTTCAGTAACAAGTTAATTGAATGCCATAAAAAATTCGTAAATCTATTTTAGTCTATGGAAAATATAGAAATGATTAAGTAGACATTAAGTTATTTTTAAATTTTCATGCTTCACCTTATTCTACGGACGATGCTCTACTTTTGATTGTTCGTGTACCTTCAGAATTTTTCTTTACAGGTTGCGAAGTTATTACAGTTGCGCTTGCGGCGATGTGAAAAAGCTGAGCGTGTTTTCATAATCTTCTCTTTCTTATAACAACTAGGGTCTAAATATGTATGTTGAATAATAAAAATGCTACTTTTTAAAATTACTGTTATTTTTTTAAATGTGTGAAATAAATATTTATTACGCAATTTAATTTGTTTAAAGGGCAGCTGCAGAAGCGTGTAACTGTAAACTACAGTTGGTGATCTCACTTAAACAAATGAATTATGTTATATATTTCAAACGAAATATTAAATATTTTCCTTCCAAAAATATCACTTGCTGAAAAATATAATTATTTTTGTATGTATATATACATCATATTTAACTTAACTTACTTAACTAGTAAAATGCTCATGTTTCGCCCGCTTGAATTGCACAATTATTTATTTACTAACCTGAATTTACTATTTTTTTGTTTTAATAACATTATTACTACAAAGTCTATATACTGTACATTGAAAACAAAAGTTTCTTTAATCGACTAATAGGTGTTTTTCTTACAATATTGTAGAACGAAATACTTAAAGTCGACATCATTTTTTTTATAAACCGGTTGAATAAAACAAACATAAAATATTAAGAGTATTATAAATTTTCAGTTAATTTTGTCAAAGTGTAAAGATCATGTAGAGATCTTTTACAAATGTATTATATGCATATATTGTTTTCTTTTTTTCTTTACAGTGCTCTGGCAAAGAGAAGTTAGTCTTAAAATACTCCTTTCTTTGCTCTTTACCCATTTATTCACCTTGGTTCTTTGAGGTCTGTCGTGACCCAGTGGCACAAGCGTGTGATTGTAACCGACAAGTTCTGGGTTCGATCTCTACTTGAGGAAATGAAATATTTAACATTTTCAATTGAAATATTTAATGTTTTCATTTCTTCGCTCTGGTACAAGGCAAAACGTGGCGTTGAGTTCCGCCAATCAACACGCAATAAATTCACGCCTTAAATTCGTCGGAAAGTGGGAAACGGAAGTGGAACGGAGTGTCCTAACAGTAGGTTCCCAATTTCCCTCTGCCTATCCTGACATGTACGGGATACAGCGTGAAGCTGAGTAGAGTTATTACCACGAACACTCCACAATGAAGATTGAAAAATGAAATAAATATTTTAACTTCTAACTTCTATGATCATGTTTAAATAGACATATTTCCTGCGTCATAAGATCACTAGAATATATAGAGAATATAAAAAGTAAATGTTTGTGTAAAAGACAGCTGCGTTTTATTTATGTAGTATACGCTATTAGTGAAATAGCAAAAATTGGTATATTTCAATCGTTCTCACGCTCCTAACGAGTTTCCGGATTCGTTCGTAAACAATTCGATTCAAATGATGAAACATCTTTGTAAGTTGCACGACTCCTTAAAAATTTGAAATTTTCCACGGTACATGTACTTTTTTATAAACCTTATCTTGTTTTTTTAAATTAGTAAATTATTGAAAAGGTTTAAGCGCTGTATGAGGAAAATCGACCTTTGAAATTTTAGATTATTATTTATTTGATAAGTTTTTTTTTAATTTGTTTATTTTTTTTTATGGAAAAGACAAGGCAAACGAGCGTACGGATCACCTGATGGTGAGTGATCACTGTCGCCCATGGCCACAGGTTTATTAGTATACACTTTACAAGGAAGGCAGAGGAAACTTGGGAATTTAGTAATAAGTTGAGGTATTGCGTGTTGAGTTGCTTTTTCTTGTTACAATATTAAATATTTTATTTTTTTGTTAAAATATGAAATATTTTATTTCCTTATGTGGGAATCGAACCTACTATCGCTGTCTCTGCTCAATAGGCTTCAAAACTGTAAAATTTGATTAAAAAGACATTAAAATTACATACAATAATAAAAATATGTTTATTGTTTTTAATCAAAACATATGTACACAGTTATCTACAATGTTGCTAATATGTTACAAGTACAATAACATACTATTTGTGGTTTAAAGTGCATACAAAATTTCATTTTACTTCTCAAATTAGAGATGGTTGGTCATCTTTATCTACTATTTATACATCAATTGTCTGGACAAGCGCCAGCGTGTCCAGCCAAGTTAAAAAGCTGGAAACGCGCAATGTATTTTACACGAACCATTTTAAGCTACTTTTGAACTTTTTTTAACTCGTAAATCAATTAGTCTACATTAATAAAATTTAACATATTTAATAAAGCCCTCAGTTTGTAATATGTATTAAATTTAAACATTAAAACTTAAGCAGTCATTTATACATTAACGTTTAAAGACCGGCATATTTGTGACTGACTGACCTATCAAAAAAAAATTCTCTTTTAGGTGACCTGAAAGAAAGACCTTTGGTACCAAGTCTTATTGTATATTAGGCTTTTTTACCACAACGAGGAACCAAACACCCATACAAATCTTTTTTTTTTTTGTGTAAAGTCGAGAACGACTCATTCTTTAACATTTAACTTGGCTGTCATTTGTATTTATGTTTTTGATAGGATTTAAATTAGTTGATGATAATTAATATTGCTTTTTATTACAGGTAATAATTGTCATTGTCCTGTTTTTTATTAACTTTTTCACTGATGAGGTGAAAAGACAAATATATGAGTCCGTTATTTTTGCTTATAATAAGAAAGTAATTGTATCATTGATTGGAACCCAACCTTGACCAAGGCAAATCTAATTTTAATTTCAAATTAAAGAAATCAATCTAGTTTTATAATAATTACGTATTAATACTAGTAACAAGATATATTTCGAATATCAGTAGCGGCGTTTAGTACCGCCACTCATCACGACAATACATTCAGAATTCAACAGAAAGTAGGAAACGAAAGTTTCTTAGTTAAAACGGAGTGCCTTAACACTAGGATTTCAAGTGTTCTTAGTCTGCCCTGATGTGTCAGAGATACAGCGTGACGTTGAAGAAAATTAAAGATATCTCACCATGTACCATAGCAAAATTTGAAAAAAAATCGTAAGAATCATTATCTATAACACTTAATAAAAAACGCAAATTTAAATAAAATTAAAAATACGAGACAAAAACGAACGGTTATTTGAAATTTAATAATAAACAAGTTAAAGCTAGACTGGAAATGATAATAATAATAATAATATCTAATTGAGATAAATTTTTGTCGCCATAACAACTAAAGTGTTTTTGAACGTAAAAAAATACTACGCACATGGTATCCGCTTGTATGTATCGTGAATGTTTATTAGATAAGGTTTATATGTGTGTGTGTGTGTGTTGAACACAGACTAAAATAACTAACAAATATAAAAAACGAACTATCAAATAATAAAAGAAATAAGCAATAATTTTAGTTTTATTTAAAATTATACGCATGTCTGTCCATTTCGTCTGTCCATTTAAAATGAGAGTCATTAAAGCTTGGAGTTGATATGTTAAGCTTTTTTTTTTCTCTCTTGCATAAACGCGTAAATATATATGTTTATAACATGTACTACAATTATAAATAATGTTTTTAAGTGCCACATGGATATTCCATGTATTCTTCATCATCACTAACAGTCTGTCCTTGTGCTCTGTTGACGTAGGCCTTCATAAAATGTACTAACGTTGATCTTATGCTTTTCACGTCTATTTCGTTGCGAATTAATTTAGATATCACCCTATTTAGCTATAGAATGTCCTACATTACTTTTGTTGAGGTGTGTCGAGGTGCCGTAGCCCGTATACTTTAACGGTTCTTAACATCTAAATGTGACTAACTTTTGCCAAGTCAGTTTCATATATGTATCCATATAAAACAAAAAAATAAAGATGTATTATAATAAATTTTCTCTAATTCAATAACAATGCTGTTACGTTGTATATTGTGTTGTTTTGTGCTGCTAAGTTTATCTTGTTTCAATACAAAAAAGACGAAAGTCGAGACGAGATATTTTTTTATTTTATTCTCACAATAGAACTCTAATACTTCTAAGAACCGGTAATATATTTTTCTAAGGTTATGGATTTTAAAAGCCAATAATAAAGATTTTTTAAATTGTTTTGGTATGTATATGTATTAGATTAGAGATTAAAAGAAAATACAAAATAAGAAAACCGGAACCCTCTACCGGGAACCTCTACTTTTGATGACCGGGGAATCGCACCAACAGATTCGGCCTCATATGGAGTACTTTCTCACTTTTGATTTAGTGCACTCTAGTTTCAGTTTCCCCCATTTCATTGCTCACAATATTGAGCTACTTGAATGGTCGGGTCCGATAATCCGGTAAGGCTTTTACACTTTGGATTTTTATTATTTACTATATTCTGGGGCGAGAAGTCAAGGTGTTGCCCTGCTGCCCAATTTTCTAATCGCATAATACGACATAATCTGGAATACCATCCCCACCAGAAATATATTTGACATTATTGTGCGGTTCTACAAGAAGTTTATTGCACTTGGTACACAATTGTGGAATGGTCTATACAGCGTTTTCGATACGATATGGGTACTTTCACCTTAAAGGCCGTTGGCATCGTTAGTTCCTCGGGTGTTATATGGGGTTGTGAGTGACAGTCTCTTATTACTTGACCTCAGTTGACCTGAACGCTCGTTTGCATTGTCTTCCCCATAAAAAAAGTTTTTGTTGCAAACCGAGATATGAAAAAAATACTTTGCTCAATCAAGAACTCTTCTAATATAATGAGCGAGAGTAGACGGAGAATTAGCTTTACAATATACTCTACACTGTCTCTCAGAGTTTCCATGGCTCTACCTAAAAACGTAAACAATAGTAAACGTCTATATTATTAATATATGAATGTTTTGACACACGTATACATGTTTAACGCGTTCGATATCTGTGTGCGTTCGAGGCCGTATTTATTTTAGACGGCGGCGTGCCTCGGCTCAGTTCTCAGTCCTTTGCTGACTTGTGTAAGTGTTTGTGATTGATAATATTAATAATAATAATCATTGAAAATGTCTGCTTCACCAATTGCAAGACAGGCCACGCATAGCCAATCTATACCATCGAGGAGGGTCTTGATCACCGACCCGGCACAAATGCCCGATGTTTACTCCAGCACACCTGGAGGAACTATCTATTCTACCACCCCTGGAGGTAACTACCTTTAAATTTGTATTAACATTATAGTAGTTTAAGTTCATTTTAATGTTATCTAAATAAGCCTTAACTCGCGTTATTTATTATTGTTATTGTACACGTGGTTTTATATGTTGTGTACATACACTGCTCAAGTAGTCTGAAATAGCATAGAAAAGGTTATTTTTTTTTTGAAATATCTCTTATATAATATAACAACAATAATTCAAATATTGCTAATCACTTCGAGGCCACCGTTATCACTTCCAATGTCAATAAACATTACGTAACGCCGCGTGACAGACGTAATGAAACAAAACTAGGTTAGCTAGTGTGAGGTGAACAACCTTATGTTAAAACGATCTTATTATCCCAATAAGAGCTATTTAAACTCGCTACAAGTACTGGGAAAATATATTTAGACGTGACAACGACCGCGTGTTGATTGCGAGGCCTTGATATCTTACTGCGCAGTACACTTTTTCTTAATATTATATTGGATTGTTTTATTAGTTTTCACGCATCTCTAGCGTATCGTGAATAGAGAAATTAATTACAATTTCCAATTTTCTTTCATTTTAGAAATAATTTGCAGTACATAATGCTACGTCTGGGAAATAAAAAACATTTACATGTAAATTGTAGAGATCACAAACATCATAAAGTTTTTGCTTTTAGGTGTTTAAAATATCTCGATGATTATTTACAGTTATATTAGCGACAATTTGTCACTTTGTGTTCATACAATGATTTTCGATAGAGACACGTGTTTGATTTAAAGTAGATATTTTAATGCTCAAAAATGTCCAACTTTAAAAAAAATACAAGTGAGTTTCATACCTATTTGACAAATTGAATTATTTTATTTCTTTGCTCTGGAAACGAAACTAAAATCAATGTAGAGTGTACAATGTTTCGAAAAATGGGTGTAACTTGAGGAACGTTCTGCTTAATCTGCTTTCTTATAAATTATTTTTTGATAACTATAATCAGTGAATTAAATATCGTATATAATGAGAAAACACATTTCGAACAATTTACACTAGTCCGTGGTTAAAGTTGATAGAGAAAACTTTCAGTAAAAACTAGAAAGCTCATTTTTAGATTGAATCATTGTACAATTTCGTTTAAAAAGGTTGTTTCAATATATAACATAAAACTTTTTATCTCGAATGTGGGAGATGTTAATGTCGTCAAATTTGAACAATGATTACTTTATGAACAGTTCAAGGTTCACTATGAGTCATTAATCCAAATAAAGAGCTATAGCAAGACATAGATACATATTTTTTAAAGTTTTTTTTTAGACTGTTTTTTTTTATTATCTTTCTTTCTTAATTGTGGTGTAATAACAATTTAAGATATTAAAAAAATTGTAAGTACGAAATCAAATTTCATTACACCTGGTCGAAGCTGTAGCTCTGGGACAAAGCAAAATACGGCGTTGAGTTCCGCCACTCAACACGCAATGCCGAAAATTCGGCGGAAAGTGGGTAACGGAAGTGGAACGAAGTGTTTTAACTCTAGGTTCCCAAGTTCTCTCTGCCTACCCAGCCACGTATGCGATACAGTGTGAAGCTGAGAGAGAGAGAAACTGTAGAGGGTCGCTGGTTGCTAATATATTTAAACATATTCAAATGAACCAATTGTATTACGCGTAGGGTTGTGGCCTCAGAGACACGAGGGCGGACCAACTGATGCCTTTACATAAAATGAATTAGCAATAACAAATATTCCGCTTGTAATTTTCTAAAATGGTTATTTATTATTATTTCTTAAATATGATTTATCTCTACGCTGCCTAGTATTAACAAAACTCCGTTCTTATTACAAGAGGCCTATTTCCCATATTTTGCCCAATTTCGGTGGCATTAGTAGTTGAATTGCTGAAATTAAGGAGGAAAAGATATAGGCGAGGTAATACTGAGGTGACATCGAACCCACGACCTGTCGAGTTTATAGTAACACGCTGATACTTCTTCACCGCGACTGGAATTAATAAAAATGGCTCAATTTTTTAAAATAATAATTATATAAAGGATACTAGTTAATTGTTAGTTAAATTTATGTATTACATTATTTATTTTATGCAAGACTATTTATAATATATTATATTTATTAATACAATTTACAACAACATTTCATATAATCTTTTAATAACAATAACAAATTTACAATATTAACTTGATGTCTGATTTAGATAACATTATTAAAACGATCAGTATGCAATTATTAGATTGTGAATCATTGATATCATATCATTTCGGCCGTATTTTACGAGTACTTGGTGCATAAAGAACTCTTTTATATTTTTCCATTTTTAGATTTTTTTAATTTATATGATATTTACACTTTATACAATTGAACCGTCAATATAAACAGATTATAAATTATATCTAATTTATTAATTTCTTAAGTCAAATTATTTGTATTTTTTTTTTAATTAAATTATATAAATTTCTGTTTCCAGGTACCCGTATTGTCTACGACAGGTCATTTATGATGTCTCTACGGCAATCACCAATATCACAGACACCACCAAAATGTTCTCTACCCGCGGCTCTACTAAAGAACCCAGGCCTTGCGAGGGAATCGCCGCCTTCCACCCAAAAGCCGCGTTCTAACTCTATCTCCTTTGACGAATCTCAGGAGACGTTCAGTATGGATCTCTAATTAGATTAAGAATTATTTGTGGTTTTTAAGTCGTATCTTTTTTGTTAAGACAAAAAAATGACAATTTTCATATTTTCATCTTATATTTCAGTCATTTTTCAATTAATTTATGACTTAAAAGTTGCAAATAATGGCTTGGCCTTAAATAAACATTTTTCTAGTCATATAGCTCTTGTTATGACAAGTTATTTAACATAGCCTTATGAAATTCCAACGAAATTTGATTGATACATGTTTATTTTCAAGGCGTAAGCTATAATATATAAATAGTCGATAGCTTATACGCGTGACTGATACGTCTAATTTTGCGTTGCAAACGCGTTCCTTTGCCAAAAGAAACCAAAAAAATATTATAAAAAAATAAATAAATATATAGTAAATCCAAAAAAAGGTCACAATTTTTAATGGAATGGATGTAATATTTATTATGAATTGAATATTTTTTTGCAAACTGTGTACGAATTTTGATTGTTGATTATATAGAAAAAAACTTGGCAAAGGACTATGTAAATATTAATTTATAACTAAAGACGCGTGTGACGCACATTTTAGTATTTTATCTGTATTTTTAAGCAAGTGCCATTATAGAATAGAAGCTAATTTTAAGTATAATTTTCTTCTCGTAATGGTATTGCTAAAGTAATCTGTAAATATGAGATGTTATACACATTTAAAATTAGTTATAGGCTATTTTTCATTTGTTATTTCTATTTTTATATAAATACTGTGGTAGATATTAAAAGCATGATATTATAAGATCTCTTTATATTTTATAATTTTTATCGGCTTTTATAAATTTTGACATCATTATTCCGGACGTATGCCATAGATTTCGCAACTTAGCATATACTATACTGTTCATGGTGCTCATAGGTTCAATTCCTGCTTTAGGGAACATTTATATTTATAATATATTTGTTGTTTAGATAGGTAATCGAAATAAAGAAAAAAGTAATAAATTATCGTAAATAGTACGTTGTGTATATTCCAAGAGGAAAATGTTACTGCCTATCGTTATGAAAACAAAGGGTAATCCAACCTTTATATAGTTATATTAATAAATAAAGGGTGCATTCATTACCACCCTTACGCGTTCTTTAATTGTCACAATTATTATTATTATTAGAGGCCTATCTTGGCGCGCAGGGCTACAAGCTTGCGACTGTTACTGCGACAGCTTGTTGGCTTTATCCTCGCACAAGGAAATTATATATTTTCATTTCTTTGCTCTAAAAACAAGGCAAAGGCTAGCGTTGAGCTGTGTGGGAAGTGTCTTAAGACTAGGTTCCCGAGTTACCTCTGCCTACTTTGATACGTGCGGGATACAGCGTGAAGCTATTAATACATATGATCGATGCATAAAGGCAACATTTATTTCACCAAAAGTTATAGTTATAGCACCAAAATCCATCAAAAGGAAAATATAAGGAAAGAACCAGGTTCAATATACACCGTCCTAATTAAAAAATCAAAATGAATCATGCTGCCAGATAAAGATAAATGTGTAGAAATTTATATATTAGTGATAGACAGACTGGCTTGTTTATTCTTGTAGTTCGTAATTTTGTTGACATATTGGTAAGGGTTAACTAAGTCCAAACGTTGTTCCAAAGCATTTATCTCTTTTCGTATCAATATGGCTCTCTTTTAATAACAGAGCGGTGTTTTAGTAGTTTAAGCTTTTTCTACTTGCTTTGGTTAAATAAATATATTTTACTATGTTTATAATATGCCAGTGAAATGAAATAAATGTTATATTATAATTTTTGTTTTCTTTGAACGTAGATCTAAGATATCCATGTTTTTGTATAGTTTTCGAGGGAATAATAATATACATTCACAGATTGGCCATAGAACCCACAGACATTGTTGCTACAGTCAACTGCTGTGCCGCTCATATTAAAGTTTAATTATTTAAAATATAATAAACTAAAAAGGACAAATTTAATAAAAAAAATACATATTGATCAACGCACATAGGTATGTGTATCTAGAGATATTTTGTGGGGATTTTCTCTTTGAACAGAAATGTTTGAGTAAAGATATTTTTAATTCTTCAGCGCACTTTTTTTTTGGTTGATGAAATTTCTGAGGTGGGCACCAGAGTATTCTGGGGTGGGCAATTGCCTCCCCCTCCACTGTTCCTACGCTCATGTGTATAACGATAGCAAAAACAACATGCTACTTTATTTAAGAATTTAACTAGAAAATGTATTTAAAATGCATATGACGGTCTCAAGTTAATATAAAATTACGTAAAATCCAGTCCTGTCTTAATCCTCTAAACGTGAAAGTTTGTTAGTATGGATGTTTGTTCCACTTTCACACAAAAGCTACTATGAACTTATTATTATGTCAAAAGTTAACAACAAAAAAAATAACAGACAAACTTACGTCTATGTCGCTGGTATAAAAACAAAATATAAAACAAAAGCAAGAATGTGTTAAAATTTATTAAAAAATGTAAAGTAACGTTGAAACTCACATGTCGATAGCAAAAACAAAACGCAACTCTATCTAAAACTAGAACTAGAAAACTTATTTGAAATGCATATGAATACTCGTCCCGGGGGAGTGAGGGTCCTCCACACCACACCTCGTCAAT
The DNA here is from genome assembly GCA_019049475.1 of Eueides isabella. Lineage (NCBI taxonomy): Eukaryota > Metazoa > Arthropoda > Insecta > Lepidoptera > Nymphalidae > Eueides > Eueides isabella. The sequence continues at coordinate 3,211,277 of CM032399.1, read as the reverse complement.
TGGACCAACAATATAGCTACAAATGCAGCTTTTATATGGACAGCACTTTACAAGCTTTCGTTTTATATGTGTATATTTTTATGACGAAAAAAAAAAAAAACGTTTTGGTTTCTTGAAAAATCCTCTTATAGTATCTATTTTTATTAATTTAAATAAATTTTTTTATCTCTTTCGTTGCCCTAAATTTTTTTATCTCTCATTAAAAGTTCCATGAAATGGTTAAGTGGTATAAGTGAATAAGCGGTTTCTGAGCCTGTACGAAAAGGCAGACAGACAAAAAATTAAAATCGTTTATGTTTCAGTTTTGAGTACATTATATAATTAAATATGTTATTTTAAAATCATTGAAAGAAAGTTCAATTATAATATTAATACATATAATAAAACAGAAAAAGAATCTGTTTGTTTATTTAATATTTTTCAATAAATAAAATAAGGTAGTAAAGAAACATACAGTAAAAGAGAAAAGAGTTGAAAAAAAAATGTCTGTATATTTGTACGTTTGTCTATTTGCACATACTAATCTTTGGAACTCATGGATGGATTTGAATTAAACCTTTTATGTTGCATAACTAATAAACATGGGCAACTTCTGGGGTACAATTTGTTATGGAAACTGGTACATCTGATGTGGAACCAAGCCAAAACTAGCTAAACCATAAGAAATCTATAATAGACTCCTTAACAAGCCGTTGTTCGGTATGATGTGCAGTTTCAGTTGAGATATAAAAGAAATGAAGATCTGCAACATCTGATGTAGGTCCGTAAGGGACCGGTTAATCTATATGATATATAATTATGCTTCAGCAAAAGGTAATAAGGATGATGAGCGTTTAATACTAAACCTACGTGAATGTATACCTACTTATCATAACTCTGTAACTGATCACTGTGTGTACATAAGTAAAAGATATATTAAAAAAACCTTATATAACGGCATCAGATGGTGTTACGCTTATTAAAATAACAAACACTGCCCAAAATAGTGCTCTACTCTACTCAGCTTCACGCTGTATCCCGCACATGGCAGGGTAGGCAGAGGGAACTTGGGTGGGTACTTGATATATTGAAAATATTAAATATTTAATTTCCTCGAATGGGGATCGAACCCAGAACCTGTCGGTTACAGTCACACGCTTGTACCGCTGCGCCACGACAGACCTCACAAAAAAAAATATAGTGAATTTTAAAATTTTTGCCTGCTTATCTGTGTGCTTATTCAAAACGCAGCGGCATAAGTGTGACTGTAATAGACACGTTGTGGGTTTGATCCCCACTAGAGGAAAATGAAATATTTAATATTTTCAATTTAAATATTTAATGTTTTCATTTCTTCGCTCTGGTACAAGGCAAAACGCGGCGTGAGTTTCATCACTCCACACAATGTCTCAAATTCGGTGGAAAGTGGGGAACGAAGTGGAACGCAGTGTCTTAACACTAGGTTCCCAAGTTTCCACTGCCTACCGTGCCATGTTCCAGATACAGCGTGAAGCTGAGTGAGTGAGTGACTAAAAGTAATCATTATACTAAAAGGCGTGCGAAGACGTGGGCGAACCGGTAGTATTAATATAAAATTTAAATTTTCAATTAAAAATAAATATCGTACGATTTCCATCTATTACAAATTAAAGTGTTAAAAAACTATATTATCATTAAATTTATTCTGATAGATCTACAAAGTCTATTTTCAGTTGAGGTTCATTATAAATTACAATGCGAGTGTATCAACATTGTACGCACTATGATGGTCTTTCATAGTGCGTACAATGTTGATACATACATTCGTTCAGAGTTCACTTCCACGCGATTTTAATGTCTGTTTTGCGACTATCTCAGTTAGATTAAGACCTCGATAAATCAATAATATAATTTCAACTCTATCTTTTGAATCCAGTGCGATTTATAATCAAATCTATGATTTAAACAAGTTCATTGGCCTTATGCGTGGTGGTATACTCTTAACTATGACAATCTTAGTACTTTATATTAAAAACCATAATACTTAACGCAAAAGGTTGAAATTAGCTTCACCAAAATGCCCTTGCACCCCTCAGTGCACCCTCGCCCTTCCTCAGTAATCTGTCTGGGTCTAATCGCTTGATATTTACTACTGTTTGGTTTACATTATAAGATTACAATTGAAATGTCATGTTAATGTAACATTTTGAAAGGGATGATGAGTGCACGTTTGTGACATTTTATACTTCAAGTATGGAAAATTGCTTTTTTGCATTAATTTTATAACTTATGAAGTAATCATAATAGCATTTTTTTAACTTATTTTTTCAGTCGCCACAGATAACGCTAGAAATACTTACCTAATAAGACTTCTGAATCGTCTCTAAGGCGCAATATTTTTTTTCTGTTCAATAAAATTGTTCATGAAAATTATTTAATATATCCTATTGTCTTATTATATTACAAACAGACATTGCATATATATTTAAAAAAAAATGAATATTTTTTTTTTATATTTTATAAAAGTAAACACTTACTCACTTGAAAGCCAAGCGTCGCTATGCACTTGACCTTAGGAAGCTTTCATCTATAGAAGCAAAATCGCTTTAACCTATTTGTAAATATTGTATTCCAAGATAATGAAAGTGTTATTTTAAGCAATTTAATACCATTTATTATAGAAACTTGCTTAAAATATCACTTATAATATAAAGTGTAAGTTAAATGTGTAAGTTAAATAAATAAACCTTTAAGCCTTACGCTATATCCCGCATGAACGGGTAAAGGAACTTGGGAACCTAGTGTTGTTCCGTTCTCCACTTACCAGCGAATTAGATGCGTTGCATGATGAGTGGCGGAACTCAGCGCCGCGCCTTATTGCCAGAGCAAAGGAATTAAAAATTTAAATATTTCATTTCCTCGAGTGGGGATTGAACTCACAACATGTTGCGTTTACAGTCACACATTTCTGCCCATGCACCACGACAAACTATATTAAACTAAATAAATTCACTTAAAAATAAATATTAAATCTAATTTCTACTAAATATCTATCGATCTAAACATCCAGACAGCACAACAGTACTTTACTCAGTCACCCTATGGTGAGAAGAATGAACAACCTATAACATAAAAGACCGCCCTATAAAGGGGAATCTCAGACGCTATAAAGATAGGATCGCGAAGTCATCACGCTTTGTGCGAATGCTCAAGTATAGGGATTAAAAATGACATGGGGTTTGCAAGAAGGCGCTCTCCAATGGACTCGAGTGGTTAGTACATTGATTCAATTTTTACTTATGCGGATTGGAAAAATCAATGCATTTAAGCAAAAAGTATTAGATTTTTTTTTTAAATGTTATGAGCAGTTTACGTATTTTTTATAGTATTGAGTAGTGTGGTCATCAGGTGTGGCTTAGGTGGATCTTCGTACAGACAGTATAAATAATACTGAAGGAAGTTCACGTAAAAAGTGTTAGGTTTATAAAGAGGCGAAAGAGATATGCAGAGACTATAGCATTTAGTGCTCCGTTCTCTCTGGTTACCTTGCTACGGACATCGTCAAAATCATAGAAAGTGTGCTGTCGGAAATGAAAGACGAAATCATATAAAATTTATAAGCATACCGTTTAGCGATCCATTAATTAAATTAATGTTTAGCGACTACTTGCACAGTGTTATTTTCTTGTGGCAATGCAATTTTCTTTTATTCGATATTTTTTTTTTGTAAATTTATTATGAATTATAAATTTTTCTTTGCTCATTATTTTTGCTAATATCATCAATAATTGACAATTTTGTATTATTTTTTGATGGGATAAATCAAAAGTGCATTAATATTAAAAAAAACATAAAATGGCAATATTAATAAATACGCTCAATAATTAATGCATTTGATAAAAACTTGCAGCTACGTGAACTATTTTTTTTTCAGCTGCACGCTGTATTTCGCACATGGCAAGGTGGGCAGCGAGGTCTTGGGCCTAGTGTTAAGACACTCCGTTTTGCTAATTACTTACTTACGTACCGTCGTTACTTTTAGGCGAATTTGACATATTGCGTATTGAGTGGCGGAATTGAAAGCCGCGCTTCATCTTGTTGATATCGTTGAAAAAAAAACATAATTTTTAATTTGCTAAATTAAACATTTCATTTCTTTGAATGGCAATCGAACCCTTGATCTAACACCCACGACAAAAATTATAGGTGAAGCACAAAACAATATTATTACATAAATTCCAAATACTAACACGTAAAATTAAAAAATAACACAATTGTTTAAATGTTCCTAAAAATGAATGTTAAACACACAAAAGGGTTGATTGATGGGTGCAAGAATCCCGTCACGTGATCAAGGCGAGGTCACCCCTAATGAGTTTATTTGAAGCCTCTCAATTACGACGCACCGAGCACGCTAGTCGTTACTACTGAGCTAATGATTTCAAAGTACTATTGCAAATATTTGTTCTAATACTAGATTAATGTATCTAGTATTGTAATTATTTTTTTTAAATCTTTGTGGAATAAGTAGAGAAACTTTTGTGACAAGTCTGTTGGAATTAATTCTACTACTTTTGGCTCAGAAAAAATCGTTCGTAATATTTTTATTCTCTAATATCGTATATCTTCACGGTGAAGTATAGACATATCTTTTGAATATAAGTTTAACACATCGTAGGAATAACTTAGCAATCAATGAAATTGAAAATTTTAGAAAATCGCTGATATAAAAAAACACTGAATTTTCTGTCAGCCATTCAATTCAAAATGATCCGATTATCATAAACAGCAGCTTCGGTTCATTCATTCAGGAGTCATAGATAAACAGATTAAAAGATCAAAATTATACTTCCTTACCTCTAGCGTCGAGAGCTAAAAACAAAAACAAACAAAGTACACCTGAACGTATACAATTTACTATACACTATAATTTCACTCACAATAACAACTACGTATAGAAAGAAATTGTGTGAAATAAAATAGGCCGTGTCAGTTTTCATTGATATAAAAACCTTCGTGAGCTGACCTGTTATGAAAAGTTAGAGCATGTGAGGGCTTTCACAGACTATTTATATTTTTTCATATAACACAATATTGTGGGATATAAATACACAATTATGATGATAGAAAATAGAAAATATGTTACAAAATATTACCTACATATATATTGTAGAAAGTTTTATTTGTATGTATATAGAAATCTTATCTATATCGATTGACATATTAGCGTGTCAACCTAAATTATTGTTTTAAAAACAGTATAATAAATAATTATTTTACCTAACTTTACTCGGAATTTACATCTTTATAATTTTACATATATACATTTATATATGTACTTCTAACGTTCTGTTTCATGATTTTCAATGATTTAGAAAATATATATATTGTAATTTCTTGGTAATTACAGTTATTTATTAGATACGTAATAATATATAGGTCTGTTTGAACGTGCAAAACTAAAGAAGTAGTAGTCGCAATTGAAGGGTTCCGTAGCAGTTTCAGATGTGTAGGTCAACAGGAAGTAAATAATTTGTTATAAAAGCCGATATACATTATTTTGGCGAATACATTATTTTTCTATAAAATTAACTACAAATGTGAGTTTGTAACATTTTTTATTTGAGTTGCTTAAAATGTATTTGAATAAATATTAATTTCCTTTTTTTCTTTATTTTTCCCTATATGTTTAATTTGCATTCTTCATTTGACCCTGTGAACGAACTCGCAGGCAACATATAAGTAGAACATATTATCTTATTACAGACTTTTCATACATTAATGCTATTAGATTTTTATGAACGGAAACCACCACACCTAAATTTACCTTTATTGTTTACTGGATTGTGTTGATGTCTATGTAGGCTGGCAGGTTTAATTTACTAATTGAGCTTTGCAGTGAAAATTACTTTATACTTTCGCATTTGATAAATATATAAAAAATAAGTAATTTCATAAATATATAAAAAGAGGCCTGTCGTGGCGCAGTGGCACAAGTGTGTGACTGTAACCGACAGGTTCTGAGTTCGATCCCCAGTCGAGAAAATGAAATATTTAATATTTTCAACTTAAATATTTAATGTTTCATTTCTTCGCTCTGGTAATAAGGCAAAGCGTGCCGTTGAGTCCCGCCACTCACCGCGCAATGCCTCAAATTCGGCGGAAAGTGAGGAACGGAAGTGGAACGGAGTGTCTTAACACTAGGTTCCCGGGTTCCCTCTGCCTACCCTGCCTCGTGCGGGATACAGCGTGAAGCTAATTAATCCTTAATACCGAAAATAATGAAAATTTTATTAAAATAAATTTAAATAAATATTTTATTCTATGGTTTAGAAAAACAAATATTATAATATTGAACACAGTAGAAACCGGAACTATACCTTAAACGTTACCTTTAATATTTGTATAAAACTAACACACGTACAATCACATATGTTTTTCTATTTTCTTTTTTTTTATTTTCACGCTGTGTCATGCACAGAACAGGGTGGGCAGAGAGAACCTGGCAACCTAATGTTAAGTTATTATGTTTTTAGTATTAAAACACTAGTATTACCCACATTTTGCCGAATTTCCCAGGCATTTCGAGGAAGTGGAGCATCGTAGTTTACCTTTTTACCAGAGTGAGGAAATATTTCATTCCCCCAAGTAGGAATCGAACACCCAAAAGTCGCAATTACAATCACAACCATGTATCACTGGGCCACAAATATTATATATATTTGGATTCAAAAACCAAAAGTTACACTTTCAGTCCTATAGCAAACATTATATTATGAAATAATAAGTGCCGCCATTAAATCCTCGAGAAACAAAGAAGCGAGGGCATAATTGGATATCGTATACAATAGCGAAACTTCCAAGACTTGTATAGATCTATTTCGAGTCATATTTACATTTTGCTTATGAAAGTCGCCACAACTAGCGCTTGACCTCACACCGCTACAGGTACCACAGTTTAAGGGTTGGAATGGAATTAAAATAGCATTTCGGTCAGGGACAGGGGTGACTTTAAAAACTGTTGCTTTACTGCGTCAATTGCATATACGTTTTCATTTTTGCAACCGACAGGGCAGGGAGAGGGAACAAGGGGGAACCTTTGAAAGGATATTGCGTGATGGGTGGCGGAACTCAACGGCACGCTTTGTTCAATCAGACGGGGGAAATACCGCGCTGAATTAGACTTACTCCAAGCGCGCTATGATGGCGCCAACCGCATATTGCTATAAACTTTTATGCTTAAATTATACACGTAAGGTTGAATTGAGTTATTTAATAGATTTATTTTCTTTAATACTTACTACTAAAGTAGATCTTCTTCTACTAAAGTTGTTTTAAATTATTTTATAAAGTTATTATTAACTTTAAGTAATTTTTATATTTCATAAATATACATATTTACTTTTTAGAATGTTTTTTTTACCATAAATAATACAAGAAATACAACGGAGTAGACATAACACATTTGACATGGTTTTATTTCGGTAAATTATTAATAATTTCCACCGGTACCATCATTTATATTACCTAGGCTTAATATATAATTTACATACATATGCAAATTCGAAAGCAAGTTATTGCCGTAATCAATATGCCCATTAATGTAGCTCGATGTTAGCCGTACCTAGAACATTACGTGTAAGCTAAGAACTTGTGTACTCTAATTACAAGTATTATTACTAAGAAAGAAATATAAAACGGGGTCGTCGTAGTGCAGTGGCACAGCGTTTCAATGTAAGAGCGCCGGTTGTTAGTTCGATTTCACTCAATAAAATAATCATATTTATTTTTTTTATTTTCCTTTTTTTAATTTTATAACAGGTAAAGCGCAATGTTGAGTTGACTTACTTAAAGTTGACTTACTTAACACTATTTACACAAAATCTCGAAAATTTGACGATAATTAGGAAAAGGGTGAATAAACATGGACGTCCGGTTAAATTTAGTTAAAGCTAACTATTGTCTATTTCTTGTAACACATTTCCTGTAATACAGCGTCAATGAAAACATTTCCACGAAGAAGTATTTTTGTTTATGTTATGTATTTATTCATTCGGTACTTTCAATAATCAGTTAATTGAATATTTCAATGTGATTAGTTTATATTATAATCGATTTTTGAAAGTACGACATTCAAAGTCGTTTGAGGGCGATGAACGCATTGTGAGTAATAGAGCACTACAATGAACTTAAATGTGGGATGTTAGAACTACTATACAGGGTTTTGTTTCAGTGTCTGGTCACTTTGGTTTAAAAGAATGAGAGTTATTTGTAAAATTGCACCCGTATTTCATCCGTTTTAGTTATACAATCTCTTTGGTATATGGTATGGTATGGTTCTTTGATTATGGCGTTCCGAGCGTGCCAGTTGAGCACATATCACTTCGCCAATGTCACGTTGAATGGAGAAGACACGAAGGAGGTTAAAATAAATTACACAATAGGAGAATGTTTATTAAAAAAGAAGATCATGTTAAAAATTGCCTTCACCTATACAATCTCTTTAGTATTTATTTTGAAACGAAAATATACGAAGGGTTAGTCTTAGCCGTGTGATTCCGGCTTAGAATAGAATCACCCTGGTACTGATGGTGTCGTAAGAGGCGACTAAAGTGCGTGTGGTAGAGTCACGTTGCCAGTAATGGCAACACGCATGGGCAGACTCGACCGGATTATTACCACCCCCGGCATTTAAGACCGGCGTTAAGAAGTGGCTTTGGCCACTGCGTTTCGCATTAGGTAATGCCGGGCCCCGGTGCCCTTCCAATTTAAAGGACGGCAACGCTCCTGTAGCTCCTCTGGAGTTACTCGGGGCCGTGGGCGACGGAGACCACTTACCACCAGGTGACCCGTACGCTCGTTTGCCGTCTTCTCCATAAAAAAAAAAGAAGGGTTGTAGGTAAATTATTTTTATAAACATATCAATCAATCACATAGTTAAAAATTTATACAGTGAATTTTTACCAAACTTGGCAAAGCTTTTTTATTTGCCTTTGTTTTATTGTTGTTCCAGATTAATTTCTATAATATGAAACAATGTTCGCGTGTATGAATGAACAAACAAATATTATACCCTATTTCGGCTAATGAGAAAAAAGAGAAAGTTGAAGTTAATTTTCTACAGTAAATATTTTATGCTTTCATTATTTTGCTCTACTTAAAAGAAAAAGCGTGGCATTGAGTTCCGCCATTTAGCACGATATGCCTCAAATTTAGCGAAAAGTGGAGAACGGAACGGAGTGTCTTAACTCTAGGTCTCCAAGTTCCCTCTGTCTACCTCGCCATGTACGGAGTACAGCGTAAAGCTGAGTTTAGCCCTCAACTCAAAAAAAATGTAGATAATGATCACGTTGATAAAGTGTTTGTAGCTCATGACGATAGACAAATCTTTTTGGGTGCAAAACCGCACTCAAATCTGTTCATTAACTCAGGATTTATGCGCATCGGGGATTAAAACAGAAATATTTATACAAATACCTTATTGAACTTTTGTGTAGTATGTCTGTCTAGAAATTAACACACAATATACAACTTTTATTAATTATGTTGTTTATATTTAATAACCTTGTATTTTATATTATATTTAACATATTTGAACAAAAGAAATGTCACAGTGGCGCAGTAGAAAAGAATCTGAATGTGGGATGTTGCACGTTCAATTATTAATGACTGCATTCTGATTTTTATTCCACTTTTGTGAGAGAGCAGTTAAAAATTTAGTTTCTTTGTTTGTTTGTTTAGGTTCACGCTGTATCCCGGACGAGGCAGGGTAGGCAGAGGTAACCCTATGAGATAACCTAGTGTTAAGACACTCCGTTCCACTTCCGTTCCCACCATTAAAAATTTAATAATAATAATAATTAAACTTTAAAATAATTATGTACCACTGCATATATGTATATAATCAATTATCACAGGCTTCACATTGATATTAATTGCGTATGAAATTACAATTTGTAGTACAACACTTTGTATGTTAACAAAGACTCAAAACAAAAGCCAGAGTGGTTTTGTTTGTTGTGATTAATACACGGTAACATAACACGGTATTGTGTCATAGAAACCATTTAGGCAACTAATATCAGATTTGTATCAATTGAAAATATATAAAGAATGAGTGTATATGTATGTATATGGGAGTGCTCAAATGTAAAATCATATGGTGAATAAGCGTGTTCATAAATTTATAATTACTTTTTTTTACCTTTTCGCTGTATTACATAGCAGGGTAGAATAGGGAACCTGAGAACCTAGTGTGAAGACGATTCTTTCCAACGCAGGAACGAACGACACGGCAAACGCGCGTACGAGTCACCTGATGGTATGTGATTACCGCCGCTCACGACACCGTGTAATACCAGAGGAGATACAGAAGCGTTGCCAGTCTTTATGGTGGATGGGCACCGGGAACCGGCATTACCCAATGCGAAACACAGCGACCACTGCGAAACACACCAAAGGCTAACTAACACACCAAAGGCTGACTAAGAATATAAACAGAATACTTCATTAGTTATGTATTTTATTATTCGTTTAAATTTTACAGTGATACTTGTAAAGATTTGATTGTTTGTAAAATATATATAACTGTTAGTTGAAATGATCTTAGTGCTTGGTTGTTTCTTTTTAGTTTTATGCATATTACTATCTTTATTATTTTTTGAGAGACTATAGTGGGATACGAATATATAATAATAATATATAATATATAATACGCCTTCCACTAGCTAGTATCCGGTCACACTACTATCCTCACTTAATAAACACATACGAAATCAATTATTAATACGATATAGGTACTACAGTGTACCTGTTACAAAGTTAGAACAACTTTAAATTGTTAAAGTGATTCTCAACTTGACATAGTTTCACGATTTCTATTTTAGTCATTTTGACAATAGACCGTCTGGATATCTCTGCTGTGCATGCTTTTAATATTAGTGTTGAAAAAGTCCATATTGGATGTACCTAAACATATAGCTTCACAGCTTCACGCTATATCCCGCACGAGGCATGGTAGGCAGAGGGAACCCGGGAACCTAGTGTTAAGACACTCCATTCCACTTCCGTTCCCCACGAAACATACAGGCGTTATATATTTATATATTTATAATCTACGTGAAAATATGTTTTTAAAAAGTTGTTGTTAACACTATAGATTGCCACTTTGTTTTATTTTTATTTCAAAATCTCTATCAGTTTGGAAGATCTGGGGTAATAAATTTGTATTGCATATGTAAACTTCTTGGGACAAAAATAATATCTACCAAATATATGTATGTACAGATATAAATATATAGACAATGGAAATACTAATAGACATATTGAATTTGAAACTAGTGACCGACCGAAAGTTCGGTTTCGGTTTCGGTTTCGGTTTCGGCCAAGAATTCTAGTTTCGGCCATTGTTTCGGTTTCGGCCAGAAATTAGCCGAAACTTTCGGCCAAACCGAAACTGGAGTATTTGTCAATTATCGTGTACATCCACCATGGCTGAGCGTCACCACTCGAGTTGTTTGCAAATATATGTATGTACAGATATAAATATATAGACAATGGAAATATTAGACATATTGAATTTGAAACTAGTGACCGACCGAAAGTTCGGTTTCGGTTTCGGTATCGGCCAAGAATTCTAGTTTCGGCCATTGTTTCGGTTTCGGCCAGAAATTAGCCGAAACTTTCAGCCAAACCGAAACTGGAGTATTTGTCAATTATCGTGTACATCCACCATGGCCGAGCGTCACCACTCGAGTAGTTTGCCTCTTTCACGTTTAAAATCTGTTTTGAATTTGCTATAAACTATAATATGATTAAAAAATGTGAGGAATTCTATTATATTTATTGATTTTTCCATGTTCGCGATTATAACTTACTGACATCGCGCATTCTTGACTAATCCTAGATTCAAAACTTCAATGAGGCTCCTATCTGTTTTCTCTTGCGAGCAGACTGAGCTCCGCTGCTTACGCTGTTCTAAATGAGAGGCAGCTTGCGGATGTTGATACCGCTCAGCTAGTGTACTTTAGTTATTTTATAGTATATTGATCTATGAAATATTACATTGGGATAATGCTGCAGATATAGGGCCTGTATTTGTGAGTAAAAAAGAGCAGTTTGCTCCATTTACAGCATGGGTGCTTGGGAATATGTTCATACGAATACATTTAAGTACAAATATAATAATGTATTACTTGTTCGCAAAAATATTTACAATTACTTAAGGAACAGTGATAGACATGGTGTTAAAATAAGAAGTAAGTAATAGTAAAAAAGCTGAACACTCCTCGTTTTCGTCTTGCAAAAGTTGGTAAATCTTTTATGGGACATCGTTCACGTATGTATAATAAAATTCCAGAAGTGGTTTTAGACTTACCACTTCAACAATTAAAAGTGAAAGTGAATAATATATTATTAGGCTAAGCCTAATTCAATTTCACTTCAATTCATGGGATTACATGGTATTGGTACTCAATCAGGAAGCTACTTTTGTTATACATTTACTTTAATTTAGTTATATTTTGAAAAGAGCAACTGTTGAGTTTTATCGGCTCTTCTCATCAATTTAAGCTATAGACAAACTACAGATGTATGTAACTTAACAATTGAATAGTGCTTATAATGGCCTAATTGAATAAAGAATAGTTTGATTTGATTTTAACTATCAATAAAATATCCAAATATATGTGCAAAAACATTAAATTAAATTTAAATTTTATTAATTTCAGCATGCAATAGAAAATTTAAATATGTTTAGGCAAGTTTTGGTTTCGGTTTCGGTTTCGGCCGAAACTAAGAGCGAGGCCGAAAGTTCGGTTTCGGTTTCAGCTTTGGCTGAAAAACCTGTTTCGGTTGGTCACTATTTGAAACTGCTTATTTTCTTAACTTGCTTATTACATTTATTAACATCCATCAGAGGGGTGCTATACATATGTGTATATGTATATAAACAATGTATATAAAAATGTACTTTACTTTATAGTTTAGCGTATACCTAACATTTAACGGCAACTCTGCATCAGAAGATATTGAAGATTTTATATTGTACCTACGTACGATATAAAATCTCTCTCTGAAGTTTTTATAGATATTGACTATTTTATATTCATTTTGAGGCCTGTCGTGGAAACGACAGGTTGTGGGTTCGATCCCCACTCGAGGAAATGAATATTTAATATTTTCAAATTAAATATTTTAATTTTTCCTGTCTTCGCCTTGCCTTGTACCAGAACAAGGCAAATCGCGGCGTTGAGTTCTGCCACCCAACACGCAATACCTCAAATTCGCCGGAAGTGGGGTACGGAACGTAGTGTCTTAATAATATGTAGCCTAGTTAGGTTAGGTTAGGTTAGGTTAGGTTTGGCCATCAGTCCCAAGGGAGTTGCTGGTCCTCCTACTGGGCGCGTCCCCAGGTGGCGGATAGGGGAAACCACTCGCTCTTGCGGGCGGGTGGACCGGGAGTTTTTCCCGGCGCGGACCAAAACCAGCAAGGCATGGGCGTGCCTTTAGTCCATCGTTATGGACACGGCCTAGGGGAGCACACCCCGACAGAAAAGCCAAAGCTGTGGATCAGCAACCAAACAACATGTCGGTAAGCCAGAATTCTTTCATACCGCAGGAGGGTACCAGCCAGTCTGGAGAATCCCTCCGTGCTACGGCACGCAAGCCCCATGAATCTGCGGGGGGCGAAGACTACCGGTGTGTTGCGGGTGAGGGGCCCGAGAAGGGCGGAGAGTGTGTGGTGGCTGCAGAAGGCGGCGTCGAGGTGGGGCCCGAGAAGGGCGGAGTTGTTGCAGTGGCCGGAGAGGACGGAGTGGTTCTAGTGGCCGAGGAGGTTGGAGCAGTGGTGGTGCCCGAGATGGGCGTAGTTGAGGCATCTGTGCCTAATTGTGGAGGAATTGCGCTCAAGAGTGCTAAGGTAGTACTCGAGCGGCTGGACCTGGCGGAATGCGCTTCGGTCATTAGCGGGAGATCTCGTTCGATGTCGACATCTTCTCGGGGTCGCTTCTGGGCGGTCTCAGAATCGGAGGCAGAGAGCTGTATCTCAATGGGATCACAGAGGTCAAACGTGGGAACTGAGGCACGGAAGTATCGGAAGAGACCCAGAAGTAGGGACATCAACTCTGGCTCTTCGGGGACTGAGGAGACGAGGGACAGGCCGAAAGTCAAAGCGATTGCGGTCAGGCGTCAAGTACTCCGACTCGATGCGGAACAAGAAGTGGCCGCTATAGCAGATACGGTGCAGAGAGCAAACTCCAGGCTCTCAGACGCCCCAGGCTTACGGCCGAAAGGTCCGTTAGTGCAAGATCTCCAGCACCAAGTGAACAGTAGCCTGGCCATAATTAATAAAGTGGCCAGCAGGTCCGGCAAACTTAAGGGCACTTTTACAAAAGCCCTTAAGGAAGCCGCTGGCGCTATAAATACGGCTGTCGAGATCTTGGCCAACAAGACTGCCAATGAGGAGGTGACTCTGTTTCGTGCGACCAACACCCGCCTAAGCGAAGAGGTCACTGAGTTGCGGAAGGAAATAGCTCTTATGAGAGCTGACCTCGAGAACTCTAGAGCCGTGAGGCGGGAACCCGAGAGGAAGGAGGACGTGGCTCGTTCAGTGATGGTGCAGGTGAGCACATTGCTGAACACGCGGCTGGCGGCGCTGGAGGATAGGCTTCTGCCGGCTAAGCCAATACGCCCTCCATTGGCGGCCGATAGGAAGCGCCAGGCAGCCGCCTCGGGGGTAGTGGCGGAGCCTACTGTGACGACCCTGGTGGCACCCGCAAACCCGGCGTCGAAGCAGAAAGGGGTGCCAACAAAGCAAAAGGCGAAGAAGAGTAAGGCGACGAAACAAGCCCCGCAACCAACGCCAGAGGAGCCACGTCCTCTGCCTCCTGCCCCGGCTCAATTGGCCGAGGGTTGGAGTGTCGTCGTGAAGAAGGGGAAGTCGAAGGCGACGGCAGCCCAGGCGAAGCAGAACACGCAGAAGGCGAAATCTGCTAAACGCCCAAAGCTGCGTCCGCCACGATCGGCGGCTGTGACACTCACTTTACAGCCAGCCGCCGCCCAGAAGGAGATATCCTACCGTGACGTCCTTACCCAAATCAAGCAAGCAGTGAAGTTGGACGATCTGGGTATACAGGACGTGCGGCTCAGGGTCGCCTCTACTGGTGCCAGGGTTCTGGAGTTACCTGGCACCAATAGCGGTGAGAAGGCGGATGCGCTCGCCCAACGGTTGCGGGTGGTGTTCGACGCGAGTGACGTGCTGGTCGCAAGACCGGTGAAGTGTGCAGAGTTGAGGGTCAGTGGCCTAGACGACTCTGCAACTTCAGAGGAGGTGGCGCATGCAGTGAGCCGAGTCGGGGGCTGCGATGTCGGATCTGTGAAGGTGGGAGAGATCCGGCAGGACCGCAATGGCTTAGGCTCAGCTTGGGTCCGCTGCCCTATTGCGGCGGCGAAAAAGGTTGGTGGGTCGCGGCTGCTTGTGGGCTTCGTGTCGGCGCGGGTGTAACTGCTGCAACAGCGAGTCCGGCGCTGTTTCCGTTGCCACGACGTTGGGCACGTGGCAGCGAAGTGCAGCAGTGCACAAGATAGGAGCCAGCAGTGCTTCAGGTGCGGCCAAGCCGGGCACAAGCAGCACCAGTGCTCGGCGGCCCCTCACTGCCCGGTCTGCGAGGCGGCAGGACAGCCCGCAGACCATAAGGTGGGAAGCGCTGCATGCGCCAGGGCCGGCACCTCGAGAAAGAGGAGGGATGGCCGGAAGGGAGGAAGGGAGCCAGCGGTGGCTAATCCAAATGCCCCAGCCAGGCAAGAGGAGGTGCAACACATGGACACCAAATAATGGCTCTCCGTGTGTTGCAGGCGAACATAAACCACTGCGCCAGGGCCCAGGACTTATTGGTCCAAAGCCTGGCGCAATGGTCTATTCAGGTGGCGGTTGTTGCGGAGCCCTACAGTGTCCCCGCACGTGATAACTGGGTCGCAGACAACACCGGGGTGGTGACTATTATCACCCAGGTAGCTGCGGGCTCCCCGCCTTTCTCACGTGTCGAGAAAGGTGCGGGATGCGTCGCGGCACTTGTCGGCGATCTAGTTGTCGTCGGTGTCTACTTTTCCCCCAATCGAACTCTTGCGGAGTTTGAAGAGTTCTTAATCCGCTTGGGGGAAATGATAGACCGACATCGTCCGGCGGAGGTGCTGGTCGCGGGGGACCTCAACGCTAAGTCGAGCGTGTGGGGCTCCGCAACGACGACTGAGCGTGGTACGACGCTCTCGGAGTGGGTAGTTGCCTCTGACTTGTCTGTCCTCAATCGGGGGACGACCAACACCTGCGTGCGAAGGCTGGGCGGGTCCGTGGTGGACGTAACGTTCGCGAGCCCGGCCCTAGCGCGCCGTGTTCTCGGTTGGCGAGTGTTGGATGATGTGGAGACTCTCTCGGACCACCTCTACATCCAATTCGAGATCTCCACTCATCCGACGGTGCCGTCAGCTGTAGGTCGCCCCTCGCGAGAGGACGGACCGCGGTGGCAACTGAGGTGCCTCGACAAGGGACTTCTGGAGGAAGCTGCGATAGTGCAAGCCTGGCTGCCCCAGAGCTTGGCGTCTGCAGAAGACGCCGCAAACTGGGCGCAGAGGGCAATGACGCGTATCTGCGACGCGTCAATGCCCCGCTCCGGGCGCCGCCCTCAACGGCGGCAAGTGTACTGGTGGTCGGGTGAGATCGCTCAATTGCGCAACATCTGCATTGAGGCGAGACGCCTTTACACGCACTATCGCAGGCGGGCACGCCGGCAGCAGGAGGAGGAGGACCGGCTGTACTGCGCCTACGTCGAGGCGAAGAAAGCGCTGCAGGAGGAGATCGGTCGTGCGAAAGGCGAGGCGCACGACGAAGCTCTCGCGGGGATAGACCGGGACCCGTTCGGAACGCCGTACCGGATGGTGCGCGGCAAGCTCCGGACTTGGGCCCCGCCTTTGACGCAGACACTTCCGCCGGATACTCTCCGAGGGGTGCTGTCGTCTCTGTTCCCGCAGCGGGCCAACTTTACACCTCCATCAATGGCCCGCCCTGCAGCGCAAGAGGAGGAGGACGAGAGCGTCGTACCGGAGGTGCTGGAGGAAGAGCTGGAGGAAGCTGTGAGGCGATCTCGGGGCAAAATCACCGCCCCAGGGCTCGACGGCATTCCCGGGCGCGTAGTTGCTTTGGCCCATTCTATTTTGGGGCCAAGCATTCGAGGGCTATTTACTGCCTGTCTGGCTCAAGCCATAATTCCACAGTGGTGGAAGACAGACAGACTAGTCCTCATAAAGAAGGAGGGGCGCCCGGCGAACTCAGCCTCGGCTTATAGGCCGATAGTGCTGTTGAGCGAGATCGCCAAGCTCTTCGAGAGGGTGGTAGCGAGGAGGCTACAGCAGCACCTCGAGAGGACAGGTCCAAACCTCTCGGACAGCCAGTATGGCTTCCGAAGTGGACGCTCCACGGTGGATGCCATACTGCAGGTGAAGTCCCATGCGCAGGACGCAGTGGCTCGGGGCGAAGGAGTCTTGGCGGTGTCTTTAGACATCGCCAACGCTTTCAACTCCATGCCCTGGCCCTGCATCAATGAGGCACTCATTTACCATCGAGTGCCTCCATACCTGCGCCGCATCATCGGGGCTTACCTCTCCGAGAGGTCTGTGACCTTTCCTGCAAGCTCCGGCTGGGGAGTTTGGGAGGTGTCGTGCGGTGTTCCACAGGGATCGGTGCTGGGTCCGATCCTCTGGAACATCGGTTTCGACTGGGTGCTTCGGGGTAGCACCCTGCCGGGGGTAAAGGTGCTCTGCTACGCTGATGACACGCTGGTCTTAGCGCAGCAGAGAACCTATCGCGAGGCAGCAGTGCTCGCGACAGCTGGCGTGGCTCACGTCGTCGGGCGGATTCGGCGGCTGGGTCTGGAGGTTGCACTAGACAAGTCTGAGGCAATCTACTTCAACGCTCCGAGGAGGGCCGCTCCACCAGAGGCCCACATCATCGTCGGTGGTGTGACGATTGACGTGAAGAGGAGCTTGAAGTACCTCGGACTTGTCTTGGACAACAGGTGGAGCTTTCGGGACCATTTTATACGACTGGTCCCGAGGCTGTTGAAGACAGCGGGGGCCTTGGCGCGCCTTTTGCCCAACGTAAGTGGGCCGAGCGCCTCGAGCCGTCGGCTGTACACCGGAGTGGTCCGATCGATGGCGCTGTACGGTGCTCCCGTATGGGCGGACGCCCAGAACCGGCAAAACGTCGCCCTGCTGCGGCGGGCGCAGAGGGTGATGGCCATCAGGGCGATACGGGGGTACAGGACCATCTCCGGTGAGGTGGCGTGTGTGCTGGCAGGAGTCCTGCCGTGGGACCTGGACGCGATTGCTCTGGCGTCGGTCTATTGCCGACGTCGAGGTCTTGCGTCCGGGGCTTCGGCAAGGTCAGCACCTCAGGAGGAGGCGCGGGATGCCGCAATGAAAGAGTGGGAGTCCCGGCTGGCAACACCAACCGCCGGCCAGAGGACGATCGAGGCGGTTCGTCCAGTTTTCCGCCAGTGGTTAGCGAGGCGTCATGGCGTCCTAACCTTCCGCACCACACAGGTACTCTCAGGGCACGGTTGCTTTGGGAGATATCTGTGTCGGGTCGCTGGGAGGGAGCCCGACACCCGCTGCCACCACTGCGACTGCCTCGAAGAGACGGCCCAGCACACGCTGGAGGTGTGCCCAGCCTGGGCGTCTCAACGTCGCGCATTGCGCGACGTCATAGGGGACGACCTTTCCCTGCCGGCCGTAGTCAAGGCCATGGCCGGCAGCGAGACGTCGTGGGACGCGGTCTCTTCCTTCTGCGAGAAAGTGGTGCTCGAGAAGGAGGCGGCGGAGCGGGCGAGGGAGGCTTCTTCCGAACTCGCCGTCCGCCGCAAAAGACCGGGTCGCCGGAGGGCGGCACACGATCGCCGCCTGCCGCCCTAATCGGCCAGAGGGCGGTCAGCTTGGGGAAGCTGATCGCCTACCAACCTGGCCCGAGTAGGCGCGCGCAGGTTGCTCCCGCGCGCAACTCAGAGCAGGCCGTCGAGGGTGGCCCACCACCCCCGACTCCGAGACGTGCCTAGCAGGCTCCCGTCGCCGAGGCTATGGACGAATCCATGGCACCCATAGCCCCGGCCTGTGACGGTCGAGGAGGAGCACCGTGAGGTTTTAGTGGGTAGTGTGGACGGCCTATATCTGCCGGTCCATTAGTCCCACATAACCCACTCGAGTCCCCACTCGGGTGGCGTACCCGTAAAAGGGTTTCCTCACGATAAAAAAAAAAAAAAAAAAAAAAAAAAAAAAAAAAAAAAAAAAAAAAAAAAAAAAAAAAAAAAAAAAAAAGGTTTGGCCATCAGTGGGAATCCCGGCTGGCAACACCAACCGCCGGCCAGAGGACGATCGAGGCAGTTCGTCCAGTTTTCCGCCAGTGGTTAGCGAGGCGTCATGGCGTCCTAACCTTCCGCACCACACAGGTACTCTCAGGGCATGGTTGCTTTGGGAGATATCTGTGTCGGGTCGCTGGGAGGGAGCCCGACACCCGCTGCCACCACTGCGACTGCCTCGAAGAGACGGCCCAGCACACGCTGGAGGTGTGCCCAGCCTGGGCGTCTCAACGTCGCGCATTGCGCGGCGTTATAGGGGACGACCTTTCCCTGCCGGCCGTAGTCAAGGCCATGGCCGCTAGCGAGACGTCGTGGGACGCGGTCTCATCCTTCTGCGAGGCAGTGGTGCTCGAGAAGGAGACGGCGGAGCGGGCGAGGGAGGCTTCTTCCGAACTCGCCGTCCGCCGCAAAAGACCGGGTCGCCGGAGGGCGGCACACGATCGCCGCCTTCCGCCCTAATCGGCCAGAGGGCGGTCAGCTTGGGGAAGTTGATCGCCTACCAACCTGGCCCGAGAAGGCGCGCGCAGGTTGCTCCCGCGCGCAACTCAAAGCAGGCCGTCGAGGGTGGCCTACCACCCCCGACTCCGAGACGTGCCTAGCAAGCTACCGTCGCCGAGGCTATGGACGAATCCATGGCACCCATAGCCCCGGCCTGTGACGGTCGAGGAGGAGCACCGTGAGGTTTTAGTGGGTAGTGTGGACGGCCTATATCTGCCGGTCCATTAGTCCCACATAACCCACTCGAGTCCCCACTCGGGTGGCGTACCCGTAAAAGGGTTTCCTCACGATAAAAAAAAAAAAAAAAAAAAAAAAAAAAAAAAAAAAAAAGGTTTGGCCATCAGTGGGAATCCCGGCTGGCAACACCAACCGCCGGCCAGAGGACGATCGAGGCAGTTCGTCCAGTTTTCCGCCAGTGGTTAGCGAGGCGTCATGGCGTCCTAACCTTCCGCACCACACAGGTACTCTCAGGGCATGGTTGCTTTGGGAGATATCTGTGTCGGGTCGCTGGGAGGGAGCCCGACACCCGCTGCCACCACTGCGACTGCCTCGAAGAGACGGCCCAGCACACGCTGGAGGTGTGCCTAGCCTGGGCGTCTCAACGTCGCGCATTGCGCGGCGTCATAGGGGACGACCTTTCCCTGCCGGCCGTAGTCAAGGCCATGGCCGGCAGCGAGACGTCGTGGGATGCGGTCTCTTCCTTCTGCGAGGCAGTGGTGCTCGAGAAGGAGACGGCGGAGCGGGCGAGGGAGGCTTCTTCCGAACTCGCCGTCCGCCGCAAAAGACCGGGTCGCCGGAGGGCGGCACACGATCGCCGCCTTCCGCCCTAATCGGCCAGAGGGCGGTCAGCTTGGGGAAGTTGATCGCCTACCAACCTGGCCCGAGAAGGCGCGCGCAGGTTGCTCCCGCGCGCAACTCAAAGCAGGCCGTCGAGGGTGGCCTACCACCCCCGACTCCGAGACGTGCCTAGCAAGCTCCCGTCGCCGAGGCTATGGACGAATCCATGGCACCCATAGCCCCGGCCTGTGACGGTCGAGGAGGAAAAAAAAAAAAAAAAAAGGTTTGGCCATCAGAGTCGTTCGTGGGTATCGCACGATTTCCTACGAGGCGGCTTGCGTCTTGGCTGGATCCCCGCCATGGGACCTAGAGGCAAAAGTGCTCGCGTCATTATATCGATGGCGAGAGGAAGAGCGGACCGGGGCTTAACCCCGGTGCAGCGGCAAATCGCGCTGCGCCGAGAAAAGCTCCACCAGTTTCTGGTGGCGGAATGGCGGCAAAGGCTTCTGTGCCCTACCGCCGGACTCAACACCGTCGGGGCGATCCGACCAGTACTTAAGGACTGGCTCGGGAGAAGGCACGGCTCCCTGTCGTTTAGGATGACGCAGGTGCTGTCGGGGCACGGCTGCTTCTGCAAGTACCTATGCCGTATAGACAGAGAGCCGGACGCTCGGTGCCACCACTGCGTCCAGTGCTGGGAGGACACGGCGCAACACACGCTCGCCGAGTGTGTAGCTTGGGAGGAGCAGCGCCGTGTTCTCACAAATAAAGTAGGGGGCGATCTATCGCTGCCTGCCGTAGTGCGGAGGATGGTTGGTAGCGCAGAGTCTTGGGATGCGGTGGCGTCCTTCTGCGAGGACGTGATGTCGCAGAAGGAAACTGCGGAAAGGGAGAGGGAGATCTCTGCTCCCTTCTCTGGCCGCAAAAGGCGCACAGGATGCAGGAGAAGGGCGGACAACGCCCTTTTCCGGCCCCCATGAATGGGTCCAGGGGCGAGGGACTTGGGGAAGTTCTCGCCCCCTACTCGATAGACCCGTGTCGCAGGCGCGCGCCCCTAGGACGATGCACGGGCTAACACACCTCATAAACCCGCGCAGGAGATGAGACTCGGATAGACCCGGCCAGCACTAGTGATGGGCTGCGGATGAATTTGGACTCCCGCGGCCCCGCGCTCACGTGCGAGGAGACCCCGGGGTGGTTTTAGCCGGTAAGAGTCCGGCACGCCCCTTCGTCTTTCCCTAGACGGAGGTAGTCCATGAGGATTTCCACCCATAAAAAAAAAAGGTTAGGTTAGGTTAGCTCTTCCTACCTTGCCGTGTGCGGGATACAACGTGAAACTGAGTATATTCATTTTGTATTTTTGTATTTTTAAACAACTCAGATTTTCAGACACATTTTAAGTTTTAAGAACTTTATTTATTTATCTTTACGCTGTATCCTGCATATAGCATTCGAAATCCAGTGTTGAGACCTCTCTGTTCCCATCAAGACACTTTGAACTTTTCATGGAATAAATAACTTTGTGCTTTTGATTTTGATTTACTCATAATTCAATCTGTTTCTAAGAGTAAATAGGCACTTACTTTTTGTGATTTCCGAAGAAACAACATTGAAATATAGAAGTAGAAAAGAGGTATACTGGTGTGGTTGTTATCAATGTTGTTCATAAGTCATAATATTATATCTTTAGTTAAGAAAAGTTAAATGGTACATTGAATTTCGTTACTCAACAAGCACGGAAAAAATCCTGTGCTTGTTATAATATGTTACCTTAGAATTAATAACGATGTTTGATTTTACGATGTTAAACTTTCTTGCCTTTAACTGGTAAATAAACTTAGTAAATAACGTAAAAGTGTTTCGAAAACACAATAGGGGAAAACTTATAACAAATGTATAACTATACTGTTACTTAGTGAGTCAAATCACATACAGTACATTTAGCATTTATGATCAATGGGAAAGTATTTATGAATTCCTACGAAAGAAAAAACAGCACTTATTATTCAATGTCTCAAAGTTCGCGCAAATAAATTTGCGGGTAACGATGATTAGTAGAAATGCTCAACTTCACGCTGTATCCCACACATGGCAGGGTAGGCAGAGGGAACTTGGGAACCTAGTGTTAGGACACTCCGTTCCACTTCCGTTCTCCACTTTCCGCCGAATTTTGAGGCATAGCGTGTTGAGTGGCGCAACTCAACGCCGCGTTTTTACCTTGTACCAGAGCGAAGAAATGAAAATTATTTCATTTCCTCGAGTGGGGACGAACCCACAACCCATCGGTTACAATCACACGTTTGTGCCGCTACGCTGCATAGAAATAAAATAATAATTTATTCTTCTCAGTAGATGATTACATTTTACACCTTTATCATTTTATAAAAAAGACATCTAAACAGTGCTCAGTTATATACAGTAGGTACAGCTGCAAAAAGTCAATTGTGCGTTTTAAAAAGGTAATATTAAACTGTTGAAGCAGATGGAAGCTCCTTTCATCTTGTGACGAGCTTTGAGTGCGAGGCGCTAAAAGTATTATTCTTTCACTTGAAAATAAGACTAAATATTTTTCCAATTTTTTTTACTTTACTTCAAATTTAAACAATCTTGAAATTTAATACATAAATAAATATTTGATTCAGAAACGTCATTAAGAGTCTTGGTGTTATTCTAAGAAATTCCTTTATTGATTTCGATTTGACGACCGTAAAACTTTTGTTGTTGAGAAAATTTTGCTTGTCGTTTCATAAGGAATAGATTACTTTTTTCAGCTTCATCAGTCCACATTTGGCCGGGCAGACAGACGAAACTTGGGAGCCTAGTGTTCAGACAGTCCGTTGCTTTTCCCATTTTCCGCCGAATTTGGGATATTGCGTGTTGAATGGCGGAACTTAACGCCGCGCTTTGTCTTGTTACCAGATTGTAGAAATAAATTCCAATAATCAACACGCTGTGCCTCAAATTATCAAAAAAAAATTCAACAGTTAAATATTATCATTTACATATTTTTGTAAAGTCACTATAAAAATAATTTAACGTCAATATTTTAATAAACTCATTAGTCGTCATATTGATTTAGCAAACCGAGTTAGCATCGACCCCTCGGAGGCCCCTAACAGAAGGGGTCTGCTTGCGTCGCCCAATACCAAGGTGTATGGAAATTATGTAGGGGTAACATAATATGACGTGATGGAAGCAACGGTGCGTGCGGACTACGGAATATAACAAACGCTGAACTGTTCATTGACATATTCCTCATAAATATTAAAATATGTACGCGTATGTACATGTTTTCAATAATCTTAATTGTTATTGAATGCTTTTGCTAAAAAAAGCAAAAAACGGGTCAGGTTTTGGGTTCGATCCCCAGACGAAATTGAAACCTTAAATTTTTATTTCTTCGCTCTGGCTTGTTACCAGAGCAAAGCGTGGGGTTTATTTTCTTATCTCTACTAACAATACTTCAAATTCGTCAGAAAGTAGAAAATGGAACATTCTCAATAAAAAAACTGTGATTTTAAATCATACAGGGATTGCAGTGTGTTAACTAATAAGTGATATAATATTATTATGTATTATTTCTTGATGGCTACATGTCTAAAAACAATAGAAACTAATAAATATTTATTTACACGTGGAAATGCATTTGCAAAATATATTTTGATAATAGTGCTTTGCAGTCAGTTTTATTGTCATTAATTACAGTAATATTGATCCAAAAATTGGCATGACGATTATTAAAATAAACAATAAGTGCTGCGGTATTCGAACGATTCTAGGGAACGTGGAATATCGCTACTTTTTTAATGAAAATTGTATTCAGGTCAGGCGTTGCGGATGTCAGCGGAATTTTGACGACGAAAATACTACGGGAAAACTATTGAAGAGATTCGATTATAGGGAGCCAGCGAGCCGGGAGGAGTTGCCGCATTATTATGTAACTAATGCTGGTCAATCATATAGAACTACACCTGTCGGATCTATCGTCACCCCCGACGCTCGGCCGGCGATAGGACGCGCTTAATTGGAATCGAGTGGATTCTCGATCGGTAATTCCGTGATTTACTGAGCGCGGGGGCTGGCGGGGGCGGGCGGGGGTAGGGGCCTGGGCGGCGGCCGCGGTCAGCTGGGCGCGCGCCGGTCGATACTCGGCGAGGGCGCAGGCGCGGCGCCATCTCGCACACGGGCACGCAAACGGGCCGCCGCCGCCGCTCGCCGCACACGCCCCCCGCGATGCATGCGGGCACCTAGCGCAGCCACGCGCGCGGGCCTCATGGGCACCGTGCTGAGCTTCAGCCCGCGCGAGCGGCGCCCGCCCGCCGCCGCGCCGCCGCCCGACCGCGCCGCGCTCGCCTACTCCTACGAGCGCCTCAACAACGCCAAGAACCGCGAGAACCGCGACGCGCCCCGCGACGAGCGCCGCGCCACGCTCGACGACGCCGCCAAGATCATCTCCGAGAAGACCGCGCTGGAGAAGAACCTCAAGAAGCACTCGCTCTTCATCAACGCGCTCTCCTGGAAGAGGTTCTCCACCGCCAACAATAACAAGAAGAAGCTGGAATGCAAGAGCAAGAGCGTGTCGACGTTCCGCGCGCCGCTCACGGACAACGCGCCGCTCGACCGCAACAAGAATGTGCGGCAGGCCCCGCCGTCGTCGCAGGCCCCGCCCGCGGACGTGGCGCGCGCCAACGCGCTCAACAACAACGTGTGCTACGAGAAGCTGCCGGCGCCGCTGGCGCTGCCGCTGCCGCTGCCGGCGCCGCGCAAGACCGTCATCCAGGCGTCCACGTCGGAGCTGCTCAAGTGCCTGGGCATGTTCCTGCACGCGCGCTGCCACCGCCTGCGCGACTTCCAGGCCGGCGACGCCGTCATGTGGCTGCGCACCGTCGACCGCTCGCTGCTCCTGCAGGGTTGGCAGGTAAGAGCCCGCGCCGTACTATTTATGTAAATATTAGTTATTTTTCTTTACCTTTAGTTTTTATTTTATTTTTTGAGTTGAATTTCCAATAAATATGTTAAGATATTAGTCATATTTTTGTTCTTGATTTTTTTGTTATTCTATCTTTTTTGTAGGATTTTTTTTAAATTTATGAACATATAAAAATATATAAAAGAATCTACAGAGTGTACTAATATGTGTGTATGTATTGTATACCTAAGTTGCATACGTAAGAGGTGAGTGTTCTGCGTCTGCATCGTGTCTATGACACACGAATTACACTTCAGAGACGCCGTATGAGTAAATACAACTATTTTTCATGGCTACGTTTTCAAAATGAATTGTAAAACTTCCTTTTTTGGTAGTTTGTATTAATAGATAGAGATTTAGTATTTATAGATAGACCTTTACATATCATTTGTCTACACTTTTTAATTTTTAGGTGTAATAACCGCAGAAGACTGTTTTCGTCCTGTACATTTACTTAACAATCATTCGTTATCTAACCAGATCAAGAAGATGATAATAATAAAAATATAAACATATGAGTTTATATTATTAAACAATTCTTCTCCACTTGAGGAAATTTAATATTTAATATTCTCCTTTCTTCGCTCTGCTAACATGGCAAAGCGCGGTGTTGAGTTCCGGCAATCAAAATGCAAAACATCAAAATTAGGTGAAGAGCACAAAATGAAACGGAGAGTCAGTACATTAGGTTCCTAAGTTTTCTTTGCCTACTCTACCAAGTGCGGGATACAGCGTGAAGATATACAATTAGTATGTACAATTATGTTAATCGAAAAATGTGAATTACGCTATATTGTAAGTCCATAGCGACAAAACATTTAAAACTTTTGTTATTAAAAAATGTTACCAAGCTTATAACGTACTCGTAAAATTTCATCCAAAGGGATTCTTAGCCGTTTCATGAACATTGTCGTAGCAATTATGCGGTAAAAGCTGCGTCCTACGCAGGGCGAAAGCTTCAGAGTAAGAAAACTTTCGATATTAACCTAGGCTTATATAAACGTTCCTGCTATAGGTACTATACTTGACACTTACAAGTATATATCTATTCAGCATATATTTATATATTATGGAAGTAATGTAATTACATTATTACCAAAGAACTAGAAATACATATCTTTATATGTCTCTTTAGTTAAGATAAAATATATTTTTTATTTCATTTTCAAAGAGAACAAAGTGACATTTTTTGGCCCACTCACAATTTTTATATACATCTAGCAATTTATGCTTGTTATGGTTTGTTTATCGCAGTGAAAGAAACGTTACTATACGTTTAACGTATTAATGTAAACTTCTCTTCTATAAAATATAATCATAAATCACAATATGCCATGTATATATAGATAGGAAAATATATATTTTTTGTAGAAATTGGAGTCATGTGTAATGTGTAAACTAACCCATATTATTAAATGAATTTAAATATTTAATGTAAGAAAAATCTTAGGGTAAGTACCTATATATAAAATTTTGTTAGCTACAAAAATAGTTGTATGAAAAGAACCACCAAATGTCTGTGGAGTACTATAGTTTCAAATAATAACAACTAATTCGCCCAGCTTAATCCAACTTGAGCATATTAATAAGTTTTACAAATATTTAAGCAATATCTAAGTTCCTAGCATATTTAAAACAT
Source organism: Eueides isabella (assembly GCA_019049475.1). Taxonomy (NCBI): domain Eukaryota; kingdom Metazoa; phylum Arthropoda; class Insecta; order Lepidoptera; family Nymphalidae; genus Eueides; species Eueides isabella. The sequence continues at coordinate 3,184,036 of CM032399.1, read as the reverse complement.
GGAATTTCAATATATCTATAATATACAAAGCGGAGCCTTTATTACACGAATACCAAACATTGACCATAGGTACAAACCCCTTGGTACAAAGGTATTATAATGCTGGCTTGTTTTTTTTTAGATTAGTGAGCCTGATGCATATGTCAGTGACTGTACTGTTTATTGTCTGTTTTTTAATTTTCGCTAAATCTTGGTCGTAGGTAGGGAAGGCAAAAGGAAGCTGGGAACTTAGTGTTAAGATATTAGCGTGTTAAGATAATCGAACTTACTACTGTCACCCTTACAGTCGCACGATTGAGCCCATGTACCACAACGTCAACTACAGGCTGTACGTATATAATATTTAATATTAGGTATATTAAATATCTACAAATTATTGAATCATCTATATTATATGATTATTCTGTACATTTTTTTTATGATTTTACCAACAGCGTATTTAACGAAATACATATTTTCAAAATTTTGTTCTAAAGCAAATTATGAAAATTATGAATTTCATGAATAGAATAGTAATAAAGTGAACTAGAAGTAATAAAAAGTAAAAAATATTTACATCAACAGAGATGCTGACGTACCAGTCATTATGCGGGGAGCTAGACCCGCAGCGAGAGCGATTTCACGCCCTCATTTGTTTGTACGCAGCGCTCTGAAAATAAATAGTGCCTCTAAATGTAGAGGGCAAAAATTATAATTAGTTATTTATTTTTAGTACGTATCTATACTTATAATAAATCTGTAACTGATCGCTGTCTGTATATGGAAGATATATTTAAAAAAAAATTAGAGGGGACATTTATTAATGTACTCGTAGTAGTGCCCAAAATTATAATTTTTAAATTATTGTTTGTTTATCTGTTTGTCTTTGTGTTTGTACGTGCTAATATCATAAAAGGTTAACTGGATTATTTTATTATGGCTTTCCCTCAACATTTAGTATTTAAATTGATTAATAAATAAAAAAGTTACATTAATTTGAAATATTTAATTCGGCAAAATTGCTACAAAAAAATCATTCATTTGGCTGTAATTTTACTTTTAAAGTATAAATAATATTTTAAATGTGATACTACTATTAGAACTAGAAACTGATTGAGATTAGTAAATAAAATAGTTTGATTCAAGCAAGCGAAGCCGCGGGTCGCTGGCTTAAAAAAATTTAGATACAATCTAATACATTTTGAAGGATACTTAAATGTAGTACATTTTGAATTGGATACTTAAATGTTACATAAAACTATACTGCGTAAATTTGTAAGAACAAATAGGATAAGAATAGAATTGGGTGATGCAAACCATCATTTCTACAAGAGGAGAAAACGAAATAAAAATAATTTCCAAAGGTTTATCTTATCTTGAGGCCTGTCGTAGCGCAGCGGCACAAGAGTGTGACTGTAACCGACAGGTTCTGGGTTCGATCCCCAGTCGAGGAAATGAAATATTTAATATCTTCAATTTAAATATTTAATGTTTCACTTCTTTGCTCTGGTAATAAGGCAAAGCGCGGCGTTGAGTTCCGCCACCCAACACGCAATGTCTTAAATTCGGCGAAAAGTGGGGAACGGAAGTGGTTCCCGGGTTCTCTCTGCCTACCCTGCCTCGTGCGGGATACAGCGTAAAGCTAAAAAAAAACAGTTTATTTTAGTGCTATAGCGAGGGCACCGGGTCCCATGTGAACTCCTTTATTGTGGGGTACAGTTGATTAGACATTACTTACATGACACTCATGCTTAGACGCAAAAAGACGTAGGAATTCAGTGTATGTTCAGTAATATACGTGACATAAATTATTTGCGGCCCAAATAACAGCAGCATATGTCGTGGCCGGATCCAACATTAATAGATACTAATTAATTTTATTATTATATTTTACGAATAATTGAGTTATTTTTTTGTCTATTGACTATGTTTCCTTAATTGCATATATAATTCTCCATTCTGCTTAATCTTAAATCCAGTTTTTTTTAAATGTACACTACTAATTTTAAATCTGTAAATGTATCTGAATAAAACAATACTATAATAAAATGCTTGGGCACGTTAATAAAATCACACTTGGTTAAATATGTATATATTTAGTACACTAGTTAGTCGTTAACAATTGTAAAAACTAATAGAAAGACTAAAAAGATTAAAATTCTTGGTTTGCAAATCCTTATTTTGTATGAAATTAAGGTTGACATACTGAGAAGTATTTAAAAATGGTAAATTGTAACACAGAATATATGAAAAAGTAACATAAAACGAAGAGGGCTTTACACTAAACGCGTCCTTTAAAGAGACTTAATCTCGTGTCCTAGTTTAAATTTAGCTTTCCCCTTTAAAGCTCCACTGGCATAGAAAGATGCCACTTTTACTTAGATTTTCTTTCCTAATTTTACATTTGTATGTACAAAATTATAAATAGACTAATGATAATAGTTAGGCTAGCTTAGTAGTTTGTATGAATTGTTTTCATTGAAAGAGAGAGATTTCACAGTTTTTTTTTATCTTTGTACATATCATTTTATGGCCACTAGGCCTGTCGTAGCAGCGGCAGAAGCGTGTCACTGTAACCGACATGTAGTGGTTTGGATCTCCACTCGAAGAAATGAAATATTTAATATTTTCAATTTAAATATTTAATGTTTTCATTTCTTCGCTCTGGTACAACGCAAAACGCGGCGTCGAATTCCGCTACTCAACACGCAATGCTTCAAATTTGGAAGAACGGAAGTGGAACGGAGTGTCTTAACACAAGGCCAAGTTCTTTCTGCCTACCCTGCCATGTGCGGGATACAGCGTGAAGCTGAGAGAGCATATCATTTTAAATCTGAACTTATTTAGTTTTCTATTTTTTTTCTTAAATAAGCCGTCTATGAAGAATATAATTTAATTTATTAGCTTTCAGCAAGTCCATCCTATTTTGATGGAAGCCTCAGCCTTTTTTATATAATATTCTTTATAACATAAAAGAAAACATATACAATTACGAACTGAAAAGCTTAGTTGACAAAGGAGTTCTTTTAGAAACAATCACAATATTTCTAAAAGAAATCTCTTCCATCTAACCGGATAATGTGGATGTCTAACATGCAGCGGAGAGACAGCACAGTGTATATGTATATAATCACGATACGAGTATATTTGTAGCCTTTCTAATTAATGTATGATTTAACTATTAACGAAAAAATCTAAAGTAAATACGTAATATTTACATATAAGTAATGGGTAAGGCATAATTTTATTGTCTACTTTATATTTTTCATTAAAAGGTAAATCAATATTTTTGCTAATTATTTATAAAGTTTATGCCTGTATCAAAAGAAATATTACTGTTTTTAGCCCTATGCTTGGAGAGAAGGCAGAAGAAACCCAGTGGTCAATACACTTATAATGGCATAGAATAACAATAAAAAATTATAGTATTAAAAATAGATCTACGAAAAATATTAAACAAAGCCGTAAATAACGATCAAAAATATATAGAAAATATTTATACTGGCAAAGTGTATGGTATAGTTGATTAATCTAACGTTCAATCGAAATGTTATTGTGCCAAAATATATAAACTATCTTCTAGGTGACTTCATTTAGATGTAGGAAATATATTATGGTAAAAGTTCCACGTGGAGATTTTAATTGGGCTTTTAAGTATAAATACGTACCGAATAGCCTTAACTGAGAACTTTGATGTCTAGAATATCTATTTTTTTAATGTGACTAATCCGAATTGTGTAGTAAATATTTAATTTAAAATAACTCAGAAAGCAGCGTTTAATCTTCGATTTTGAATTATATTATTGTTACTCTAACATCTATGTAAAGATTTTTATTTGTTTTCTTTTATCTTTTTAGGGTTACGCATCTCAAAAAGCAAAAACGGTAACTTTTATTATCATTATGTTATCTGTCTGTTAATCTACCAAAATTCGAACTCGAGATGGCTTGGAAATTTCAAGCTGAAATGAATATCAAATATTTATGTACGTCTACGGTCCATTAGCGCAACAAAAATGACGCTACTACATAAGCGTAACCAAAAGTAGCGTTAGCATTTATGAATTGTATTTTGCTGCATTTTGTATGAAATTCTTCGCGTAATTAAAATATTCAGGGTACTTCCCGTGTACTTATATTTATGAAACAAAATTATTACAAGCATATATTTGTAGTTTGATGAAGAAGAAGAAGACGTATATCGTCTTCTTCTTCTTCATCAAACTACGTCCGCACATTTAAGTTAGTCAACTGTATAATAAGAGATTATAGATTCCGTAGACGAGAATTAACAAAATTAGCGAGTAGTGAGGGCTTTCAATACAAATCAAGGAAGTAATGCAGGTAATGGATATTTATATTTATTACATTACATACAAAACCGATTACAAAGTTGTGATTGCAGTCCATTTGAATAAAAAAAATGAATGCATAAAACCTCTAACTTCTAAGACTGTCAACTTCCATAGGTTTTTTTTCCGTATCCAATTACCTACAATGTTGATATTATTATTTTAAAATTACCTACAATGTTGATATTATTATTATTATTGTATTGTTATTACCTTTGTATTTATTAGTAAAAGTATCATAGAAAAGGCAATTCTAACACTTAAAAGCTTTAATATGCTAAACATTCATACAGTAACAGTTCGTTATACATAAGTCTTGTACACCAGGTTTTAATTAAACAGTCTCGTTTTCCCCTTTTTAATACAAATATGTAGGTGAGTTCGTATATGTACGAATAATGCCTTAGGCTACGGTTGCCAATATAGCGATATGTATCTAGTATCTAGATGGTTAGGGTACAATCCCAAATGAGACCCTATTTTTGCTTAGTTTTTTTATGTGTACACGTATGATTACAATTTCCCTAAAAAAATGTTCTTTCATGTATAATTACTTATTACTTTCATATGTAATACCCACTTAAGATGCCTGAAATTTGGCCGGTAGTGGGGAATAAAATTAAGTGGCTAAACACTAAGTTTCCCTGTAATGTTCTTATCCTGCTATGCGGGAAAACAGCGTCAAGCTTGAAATAATAAATAATAATAAATAATATATTACAATCGCTTACTTATCTCTGAGAGATATCTACCAGAAACCCTAGATTTATAGGGGATACTAAGAGACACGATTCGCGTGCCGGTATCTTCTCGTAACTATAACGTTAACAATAAAGTATATTACTTATATATAAGTACATAACATTTATTAATAAAATAATAGATATATAAACAAATAATCACTATATTTATATAAACAAAGAAAACAAAAAATCATGAAGAAAAATCTAAATAAAAAGGATAGAACAAAGCGAAACGGTGAAAGTTTTTATTAAGGAGAAGAAAATTATGGAATAAATATAATATTTAATTTTAAAACTGTTAACAGTATAAAAGTAAGAAATCGATTCAATTAGCGCGTTACCTGAACTGTGAATGATTTTTCGTAGAAATGTCCTTTGATGTAGAGAATTTATGGTTTTTTATAGTGACACAGTGATGAACAGGTCTCGGAAGTGCCAATTATAAATACTCCGTTGTAAACACGAAGAAGGAATAACTTTAAAATGTTAAAGATAATTTGATATATAAGATAAATTGAAAAGGTGCAGGTTATGGCGTAAATCATAAGCAATTGTCGAGAGAGATCAGACACATGGTCGAAATTGTGTAAACTATTTATGAAATTAATAATACATATTCTGAAGTCTGTCAAAGTTTTCAAGAATTAGCATCAAAAAAGCAATAGCATCGTATTCTGATCGTGGCACATATAGCAAAAGTGGATTAGTGTAAAAAAAACATATTTTAAACTTGACATGAATATGAATCTAACATATAGCACAGAAATCACGCTTCAATATAGTATTAATTAAAAATATATATATATATATATATATATATATATATATATATATATATATATATATATATATATATATATATATATATATATATATATATATATATATATATATATATATATATATATATATATACTTTATTAGGTTCATATATATTTCATATATATTCTAAAAATACTTTAACTAAATTGGATAACTAGACGGAATGCTCACAAGAGATGCTGAAGTATGCGGATATTCTGCAGTTGCATGATGTAATAGGCAGCAGTGAATTGAAAAATAAAGAAATAAAAGACGCAGAGCTACTTACTATCTTTTAATCTAAAATTTACTTTTCAATTTCATATATCTCCTGCATTTACAGGCGTAGGCAGCAATAATCTAATAGAATATTACTTTCGTTACATTTCCCCACTTCCTATCCATTTAAAGACATTGTGTCTTAGGCGGCGTAATCTATCACGCTTGTCTAATTTACACTAGTGAAATGACCCACATTCACTGCCGTTACAGATATTCAATATGCTACAACGACATCTACCGTGTTCTTTTTTTATTTAGATTAAATATATTGCTGCGAACAGAAGTGGAACGGTTTGTCTTAACACTAGGTTCCCAGGTTTCTTCTGCCTACCCTGCCATGTGCGGGATACAGCGTGAAGCTGAGTTATATATTGCTTTGTTTATCTATATCAGGTGTCTATCACTTTCAAGACAATGAAATAGATGGTTCAATTAAATAGTAATTAACTTTTACCGTTTAGATGTCAGAAATTATTAGGATGACAATTTAATTGCTTCTGCATTTTTAAATAGTACGAATAGTTTCTGTAAACTTTGATGTAAATGTCAGAAATTAATGTTCTGTATACAGTTATACAGATTTAGTATCAAATTAGTGTTCATTTTTAGGTGTACAGATATGATGTCCAAGCTTTTCGCACATAAATTGTTGAAAGGTTTTTGTGAGCGGTGCGGTATATTGAAAATTTCATTTTGATAACTTTTTAACTACACTTGACACTTGGTAACAATGGGGCACAAATTATCGTGTCACAATGAATCATGCAATTTTAGAATTTGTCTTCATACAAAAATGCTTATATGCTATTTGGACTGCGTGTACATAGGTACGTCTATTTGTACCATATTTATGAGTCGAAAAAGTTACCTTGGCTCTCTTTTCTCCAAATAATAGTAGTGGGCGATAGATTTGCGTGCTCTACTGAATTATCCTAATTTTTTCTTTTTGTACAAGTCTTCGAATAAGAATTGATCCCATAATCATTACCTTTCGGAAGCTTTCTCGGAAGCGTTATTATGTTTATATACATTTATCATATATACAATACTGGATACATCTATATGAATTGTAAATATATAACAATGAACATTTAACGAGCTATGGGTGTATCGTAAAGTTTATCAGGTCATACAATCGTTAAGGTACCAAGTAATAAAAAAGAACAATAAAAGTATGTGAGTAGAATCAACCCTTTATATCCATGTATTCTGTGCTGTTGTGGAAATATATTTTAATATATTTTTAGTGGCTAGGTTTGATTTTTCAAATTTATTTTGTCAAATTTCAAAAAATCTACGCGCCGTTGAGTTCCACCACTCAACACACAATGCCTCAAAATCGGCGGAAAGTGGGGAACAAAAGTGGAACGGAGTCTTAACACAAGATTCCCAAGTTCCCTCTGCCTACCCTGCCATGTGCGGGATACAGCGTGAAGTAAAACTAAATTAATTGTGTATTTTTAGTTATACTCTCGCCTCAGTTTTTTAAAATTAATTTAATGTTGTTAGAAAATCTAACAGCAAATGTTTCTTTAAGTTTTACGCTTAATCCATAGCAGGGTAGCGAGAAAGGACGCAGCTCGTGTATCCGCCATCAGTACTTACTTCTTCCCCGCAGCAATACTACTTTCGACGTCCATTTTTTATCTTCCGTATGTATAAAACATTCCAAAAACACCGCTTTATACACTTGTTTTTATATCTTACAATTTACGTTGATCGTACACTCCGTCTTATCTTTTTTTTTTTCAAGTAGACAAGTTTTCATGTACACAGATATATAGAAAACTTTTTTTATGGGACATGGTACACGTATTTCCACAAGTGATTTTAGATTTGCCAGGTGTAAAGCCTCCTTGGGCCTACAGAAATATCGTTTTAAATCTCTTTCCTATTATTTGCTAATGTTCTAGCATAAGGTGGACTACTCAAGCTAATCAAATTGTTTGCCCCATAGTCATATAGTCATACAGTCTAATAAAAAATAATTAATTATAAAGATATTTTTTTTGTGGATCAACTCTACCATAATATAAAAACTAACCGTGAGTTATTTTTGCTGAACCGGTACTAATTTAATCTATGTGACGCTTGATTTGTGCTTGTGACATAAAAAGAAAGAAATTCATATTTTTCTAAATAACAATGCAATTTATTTTACCTTTCGAGGTTCTTCGTTAATTTTTAATATGTAAATAATTTAATTTTTCATTTACTTTTTGAAATTTACCAATTTAACCTTATGGTTAATATTAGCTGTAGTGTAACAATTTTCTCTCTCTCTCTCTCAGCTTCACGCTGTATCCCGCACTAGGCAGGGTAGGCAGAGGGAAAGGAAGTGAAACCTAGTGTTATGACACTCCGTTTTACTTCCGTTCCCCACTTTCCGCCGAATTTGAGGCATTGCGTGTTGAGTGGCGGAACTCAACGCCGCGCTTTGCCTTATTACCAGAGCGAAGAAATGAAACATTAAATATTCAAATTGAAAATATTAAATATTTCATTTCCTCGACTGGGGATCGAACCCAGAACCTGTCGGTTACAGTCACACTCTTGTGCCGCTGCGCCACGACAGGAACATATTATAATAATATTAAATAGTTTACATATCTTACAATTCTAGGGCTCAAGTGTTCAAATAAAAATGTTTTAGCAAAATTCAGACATATTGTGGAAAAATCATCGTACAAAACCGTACTCCGCTAATAAAAGGAGCTAAATCACTCACATAACTTATGTACCAACCGCGTATGGGCCCATATTTTACGTGCACCATAACGTTAATACTCCAAATGTTCGAAGACTTACATTGTAAGGTACTCAGAGTGATAGCACATTCTTCACCCTCGTGCGTTCATTCAATATGGATGAAACGGCGGCAGATCGATACCGCTCCGTGAATTGGAGTGGAGCGGGAGGGGCTAAAGGAAGCCATTAAAGAAATGCGCAGGATAATAATCAATATAATAATCATGAAATAAAAAAGCCTTTTATTTCCTGTAGTACGCTATTGACAGTTTTGTATATATAGTAATGGTTTAAGTGATGCTATACATTCAATATATTGTTCTTTTTTTTTTAATTATTAATACTGCTATTATAATACTGTACTCTATGTACCTATCGTACCTATCTTAAAATTATTTGTTAGTATGCTATTATCTATTCAATGTTATATTACAACTTAATTAGTTATTTATTTTTTACTCTACAGGAACCCCCTGACGGGTAAAGGCCTACTCCAAAGCACTCCACTTGTCTCTGTCTTGTGCAACGTTCATCCAAAGTGGGCCAGCTGTTTTTTTAATCTCGTCTTCCCAGCGTGATAATGGTCTGCCCCTGTTTCTTTTACCTTGTGGACCCCTCCATCTAGTTATTCTTGCAGTCCACCTCTGGTCTGCAAGTCTGGCCACATGGCCTGCCTATTTCCACTTGAGCTGTAGCGCACAATACAAAGCATTCTTTGTTTTTGTTGTGCTTCTTATGGTTGTGTGTCTTATTTTATCTATTCTTCGTATATTGAGCATGCTACGTTCCATTCCACGTTGGCAGGTGTTTATAATGTTTCATGCTTTAGCAGTAAATTTCCAAGTCTGACAGCCATATGTCAAGCACGGTATTAGGCATGAATTGAAAATTTTTGTTTTGAAAGCTGTAGGTAAGTTGCTTTTAAAGATCTCTTTCAGACTCCAGTACTTATTCCATGTATTTTGTGTTTTTCTTTTTATCTCTGTTTCATTGTTGCTCTTGTCAAAACTTATACTCTTACCTAGATATATATAGCTGTCTACATACTCCAGTGGTTTGTTATTTACTGTTATAGGGATTTTTCTACTATTCGTCATTACCATGGTCTTGGTAAAGTTCATGTTCAAACCTACCTTTGCACTAGCTACATGTAGGGACTCTAACATAAGTTGTAACTCTGAGCTTGACTCTGATAGAAGCACAAGGTCGTCAGCGAATCTCAAGTGGCTTATGTAGGCACCATCTATATGCAACCCGGTTTCGTTCCAGTTTAGCTTGCTAATAATACTTTCAAGGATAGCTATGAAGAGCTTTGGGGATAAAGGATCGCCCTGTCTGACACCTCTCTCAATGGCAAAACTCGGACCAAGAGTTTCAAGCTTGACTCTTCCTCTGTTATTACGATAAACGCTCTTGATTACCTCTATGTATTTATCCTCTACGCCTTGTTCTTTTAAGCTAACCCATATACTTGTACGGTTTACTGTGTCAAAAGCTTTTTGGTAGTCTATGAACGTAATGTATAGGGATCTCTGGTACTCTTGGTACTTCTCTAAAATTAGTTCAAGTGCATGGATATGGTCACAAGTTGAGAAACCTTTTCTGAAACCGGCCTGCTCTATTGGTTGAGTATTTCCTAAGACAGTACTAATTCTTTTATTATATAATAATCATAAGCAGGATAATAATCTATATAATAATCATGAATTTTTTTTTTAGAAGTTATTATCATTTATTGTATGGCTGTGTTTTTTTTTTCTATTGTATTCAATTGATTCGATGTAATCAAACTATAAATATACATATGGGTGTTTATTTTAAATAATTAAATGAAAACAATTCTAATTAAATAAGTATATTTTATTATTGAAATATTGTATTATGAGTGAATCACGTAGTCTAAAATTATATCGGGTATCACAATCTTTCCATACAAGATAGGTTTAAAGAAGTAATAAACATAATTTTTCATTTTTCATTAATGTTATCTGTGCGATCTGGTGGGCTTATTACAAACATAAACCTAATCTTGGTGGTGGATTGTACTATGTTAGGTCCACCACAATCTTGCAGTGAATTATTTCTTATTTGCACCAAGATGCTCATTTGTATAAAAAAAATCTATATATCACCTCTATTCAATTAAAAAATATTTTTCTTATGTTTTTGTCTTTTTTATTAATATTTAGAATCTCTATAGCAATATATTTAATATCTAACAAGTAATACATTTGGGACATAGAGTAAAAGGCCAGACATCAACGTCTTGTTTTGTGTTGCTTAGGAGAAAATCATGACTAATTTATAACCCTGAATGTGTACCGAACCACCAACCACCATGTGTTCAATCAGACTTTACGCTTCGTGCCGATGGCCCCCCAAAGTACTGGTTTTCCAATTTATTAAGATTATTATTTTGTATCATATATATGTATTTTGTATCATTAAAACATAGTAAAAATAGACTGTAAAAAATTAATTATTCACTATTAAAAAATAAATTATCACAGCTTCGTGACAGTTGCGGTAATTGTTATCAATTGGGGAGTGAAATAAACAAACGAAAGTTCGCAACAGAAGTGTACAAATTAGAATAGATCCTTTTAACACTAGGTTTACAGCTTCTCTTTCTACCCTGTCTTCATTGGCTATGGGCGGGGTACAAAGTGAAGCTAATCAATAATATGTTAAGTTGCATTTGTTGTTGCATCTGAAATATAAAGGCTAAACATTTGTAAGAAACATTTAATTACACAATAAACTTAAAAACGTATAAAAGCGCTTTTGTCCCTATTTTTAAAGTATCGTTTTACTTATCTAAGTGAATCCTCGCAAAGCTTTCTTTGTTTACATTAGGCAAGCTCGGAGTAGACAAAATCGAAATGAGGGGTTTCACATCGACCTCCGAGTTCCGACCGTCAGAGTAAACATTGCGTAATATGTTTGTGTTGGTTTTCTTTCAATCGGGTATATTTAGGAATACTTATATATTATTTTCTCTATCAAATACTAAATATTATTAAGGAACTAACATATTTTATTATATAGTATTGTAAGTTATATCGCATTTTTTTATTCTACCATTTCCAAGGGCCGTATTGAGTCACCCGCCACTCAATACGCAATGCAATGGGTACGGAATAATATATCTGGTAATTGAGTGTCTTTACACTAACGGAAAAAATCCGATATTTCGTATCAGTTAGCAATCATAGGATGTCAAGCATAGGTTTGATGGGGGTTTGACTTCTACTTGATTTTTAAATATATTTTTTCTTGCTCCGGTCTATAATTAATCTATATATGTGTTGATATTAATTTATCTAAGTTCTTCTAGCTTATCGTCAAATTGTTAAGACACTCAAAGGCATGTACACTCTGATTGTCTATCTTATTTATTGGATTTTATTGCTTTAATATAACGATGTTAACATGAAAATAAAATTCTATTAAAAATGTATTGTATTTATTTTAGAAAGCTGTAAACGCTTCGTTAAAAATAAAGTTTCGATTTGAACGGAGAAAGCAACTACAGCTCATTACGGAAACTTCAGCACCGCAATGCGTATTTTTTAATTTTATTTTGCTCCCGTGTAAGACTTTACAGTGTTGAGAACCAACTTGTAATTTTATTGCAGGTATTTTTAGTGTTGATTTTTATAAACGTCTTGATCTTACTTTTATGGTTAGAAACGTTTTAAAATTTAATTTGACATTAAAAACGTTGCAAATACAGTTTATTGTGAATCAAATTATATATATATATATATATATATATATATATATATATATATATATATATATATATATATATATATACACATATATATATATATATATATATATATATATATATATATATATATATACACATATATATATATATATATATATATATATATACACATATATATATATATATATATATATATATATATATATATATATATATATATATATATATATATATATATATATAAAATGTTCGAGGACTGTCGAGGCGTAGAGGTTTATTTTTATTAACTATTGCTAAGAACTGTCAACTTCATAAAAATAATTTTACATTTTACAAACACTATTTATTGAAAGCGATCCATTGTATTTTTTGAAGTGTGAGACCTTTGAGTGAACCTCCTCGATTCCAATTAACTAAACTATTTTAAGGCTCAATCGATACTTTAATTTGGTGATTCACGCACTTAAACCAGGTAATGTGTTAAATAATTTATACTTTATATAAAATATGTACTATTTTATATGTGTTTTATTAATAAAGTGGTTTCTTTTATCTAAATCTGCTTAATACTGCCAAATAATAGAGGTTGAGAAAACAGAAGATAAGCAGTAGATAACAAATATAAAATTGAAGCAAGTCTGTGAAGAATGTTTGTAAAATAGTGTAAATAAATTGCCATTGCCATATATCCAAACCAAAGACTCGTTATATGAAGAACATTTAAAAGAATTCGAATGTCAAAAAAGATAACGTTATACGTAACGTTATCTTTTTTTGACTTTACTGATTAAAATTTTACTTCTAAAGTAGTGAGTATTTTCTAAGCTGTAATGAAACAGTGTTTTTTGTCTCTCAGTATTTCAAAGAATATTAGTATTGGAATGGCAGCGTGAAATTTGCATCCTTGTGTAATGTAAATTTTTAAGAAGGTCAAAATTAAAAAAAAATCTAATTGTGAAGAAGAATTTATTAGTTTAGGGATGTAGTAGAACACAGTATTGTTTCTTTATTTGTTTTATAATGACAGCTGTTCTATAGTATAGTCTTGGCGCAGAGGCACCGGCTTGTGACTGCACTCTACAGGTTACGAGTTCGTTTCCAGTTGAAGAAATAAAAAAATTAACATTTTAATTTCCTCAGTCTGGTAAGAAAGCAAAACGGCGTTGAGTTCCACCCCTCAGCACGCAACTTAAAGAATTCATTGAGAAGTGTACGGAATAAGTGTAATAAAAAATAATTAAATGCCGTGAAGACAATCCACCTGAAGTAAAACATTCTTAGACCAAGTGACACGTGTCGTTATAATCCAATTACCTTGTCGATCAATATCAGCATATATATAGGTCACTTCAAGGTGAAGAGTTGAACACTCATCATTATTATATAATGTATGAAAAAAATATGTCATTTGTAAAGCCAAGTAAAATTAGCTCAATAGTATCATAAAAGAAGACCCACTTTCAGCTATAACGATGCGATAATGTTCGAACTGTTTTGAAGTATTATATAACCATTTGTTTTTTTTCTTTCAATTAAGTGGTGATCAATTGCAATTAGTAACTGTTTTAAAATAAATTAAAAGTTTTTTCATAGCGTAATAATAATGTATATTATCTCGTTTCAGGACGTGGCGTTCATCAACCCAGCGAATGTAGTTTTCGTGTACATGCTGGTGCGAGAGCTGGTCGACGGAGAGCGGATAGCGCGTCCGCAGGAGCTGCAGGCGGTGGTTCTCACCTGCCTCTACCTCTCCTATTCATACATGGGCAACGAGATATCCTACCCCCTCAAGCCTTTCTTAGTTGAAGACTCGAAAGACAAGTTCTGGGATAGATGCCTTCTCATAGTCGACAGATTGTCTTTTAACATGTTAAGAATCAATTCCGAGCCTGGTTTCTTCACTGAGGTGTTCACAGAGCTGAAGGCGTGTGGGGTGGTAGACAGCCCCCCGCCGGCGCCGCCCCACCCCGCCCCGGCGCCGCCACATGCCCTCACGGCTGCCTGACACACAGAGGTCGCTGTGCTCAGGCTGGCACTGACTGACCGCCCTAGTCGTGTTTGATGCCGGCTTTTCTCTACGGAAGTTCTTGGTCAATCTTCGATTGTAAAATGGACGACTAATCAAACTTATAGGTAATTTAGGAAGAAATTGGTTAAATAAATTAGGGTAATGTGTGATCGTTTGATAGTCTGAGCAAAAATATTATCTTTGCAACTTATTTATTCTTCTTTCTCTATAATTCTTTGAAGACGAATATAACGTAAAAATAATATTCGTGATTTATCGTGTTACACACAGCCAAAAAATATTAGAGACATATTTAAATTATTTTGCTCAGCAGAAAAAAAATATGTGATTGACCAAGGCTTTTTGTAAGACAGTAGCCAATACAAGATGGCGGGTACAGATGAGACTAAATACACAGGCGTATTCCAAAGATTTTAACATGTGATAATAACACAATTTTACACGAAAAGCAAGACATGAGTCATAATATGCTATGACTTCGAAATGTATACCAATATTGTCCCTATGCAACGTGCAGATAGAGACTGTAGACGGCTTCCTCTCGTCGTACGATTGGAAATAGCTCGTACTTTCAAAGACAAACATTTATGTGTGAAAAGGCCACGTTGAATAAATAGTTTATGATGTATTTTCTGTGTCTGTGTTAATGTAGGTAATTGTCTGATAATCTTAATTTTCAGCTGCTCACACATAGCGGCGTTCTAGTCCAATAGCGCAGCGGTTAGGTAGTAAGTTAAGAGCTCGTAATGTAGTGAATGATCGTAAAGCCATATAGTTAGATGATATTAGCGAAATGCCTGGCAGGCGGGAGGATGCAATAACGCGGTGACACCGACATATGTATGTAACCGGTAAACCCTTCTACAATATGTACGTACGAATGACCGGCTCAAAGCGGAATGTTCAAGGCAGGAAATTTATTATATAACAAATAGGTAAAATTTGCGGACGAGTAAGCGTTTTGTACAGTAATAACGAGTAAAATATAATAAGTCCTAAATATTAGACTAGCTTAGACAAATGACGGCAGGTATTAAATACGCCTGAGTGGCACTCGGTCTAAATCTATGGTTTTTATGAAATCATATTCCAATATTGAAAATAGCATGGCAAGACAAAATATTTATTTGTCAAAAATAAATTGCTTGAAATGAATTTATAAATATTTTATTATAGAACTTGACGTCTTAAGGTGGAAATAATTATATAGAGCAGAAGTGAAGAGTGAGCAAGAACAAATTAATTATAATAAGGACTATACTACTCTTGCTATATGTCATGTAACACAGGCAAGGTGTGTAAGGTTTCATTGCGGCATATGACGCAGTAACACTATTTTGTGTTATCAGATTCATTTAATACCAGCTTCTTTAATTGCATACTTAAGATGCAAGAACCCACGTCCCTTGTGTACTTATACCGTAATGTACAACAATATGTGTCAATACATTTGTTAAATTAAAAAATATAATATTTGTCGGTTTTGCTTATAAATTTCAAATTTGTACATTATGGAATTACTTATTCACTGGTTAGGCTACTATTGAATTGATTGTTTTACGAACGTTTCTTTAAGGAAAAAATATATAGAAAATTAAAATAATGAACACAAAAATCCGCTATTACTTCCTTTCTAAACTACAAGTATTTACATACGTTTATGGGTAGCATTTGAAACCAAGAACTCTTTAATAGATTTTTAGCAGCACCGAGTGTCTTAGTGTAAGGAAAATGTTTAGTCAAGTGAAAGCCGTAAGGATAGAAAGTATATTGATAAAATTGAATCTCAAAAAAAAATATTCCATACTCATTAACTTTCGGGTAAAGTAGATGTCTGTGATGTTATTTGAATTTATTAATTTTGTTGATGTTAAAAACTGTTATGTTACCTTTATTTTTTATATTTCTTATTGTTTATGGCAAAGATATGATTAAAAGGTAAATAAAATTAAGATCTTTACTTGTCGTATAAAATTGTATTTATCTAGAATTAACAACAAAATTGATGCCGTCTTCAAAAATAATGAATGTTTGAATTTTCATTTTAAATATTTAGTGTTTTCAATTTGGTGGATTGCGATTTGTAAATTGTTTATTAGGATGAATTAAAACATACCCGAGTCAGCCTAATTTTTTTGTCCACATTTTTTGTTTACACAGTACATTTTGTATTGACTAGATTCAAGCATAAAATAAGTAATTATGTGTACATTCCAATTGTAATGATTAAATATATATTAATATATAGGTAAGTCCTGAAGTTCATAAAGGTCCCAAGATCTCTTTAAGTGTAATAAATTTGGAAATGTTGGAGTGCAACATTGATGGTAATCAAATTCTGGTACCTCTTCTAATTATTATTATTCATGTAACTCACGTTTGTTAATTAACCTACTGTAAATATACCTTATTATTAAAAAAAGTTTCGTATATACAATTAGTGTGTTTTATTTACTATCCTTACAATTGTATATGGAGTACCTGCGATGTCTGAAAAGGGAATTTTGGATCAATGAATTCTTTAAATTATGTATAATTATTATTATCCATAGATAATATTTAAAATACTTATCGAAAGTGAAGAATAAAAAGTTTTTACGCGAAAATGACAAATTTACGTTTTACTAGGTAGAGTATTACAAAACTACTAAAGAAATTCAACCTATATATGTACTTTACAAACAAAATTAGATTTTCGACGCAGCCTGTTGAGAACTTATGGCTTAGTTATTTAGAGCGCTTGGACGGTTTCCAAGAGGCGCAGGTTCAAATCCCGCGAAGTTCAAATTTTTATTTATTTTTAAAATGTTTATATTTTTCTTTTCTAAGCGTGGAATAAAGTGTTTAGTATGTGTATGTGTATAAACACAATATTTTTTTAATAAGACAAGAAGAAATATGGACAAAATGATTAATATTTTTACCATGTTTAAAGTGTTAAACATGGTAAAAATATTAATCATTAGGTCCATATTTCTTCTTGTCTTATTAAAAAAATATTGTGTTTATTTATATTTATTAACAAAATTACATAAAATTGTTAATACATCTGTATGTGTTTGTGTTTAACAAATAAATTAGTAACACAATTAAAACAACAACAAAAAAAGAAACAAAAAACATTAAAAGGTTAATTTTTGGAAAAAAATAAGAACAATCACACAACATACTATAATAAATACGATTTAATTAACAAATTTTATTTAATACTAGCAGTAGATTTACAAATTTTCAAATTATGTAAGATTTTTAGTATTGGCCGCCCTAATCTCTACAATTATTGGTTGTTGTTGAAAATGCAGGAGAAAATATATTTGCCAATCAAAGTGGTGTACACGATATCGAATAATCGATAATTATTATTTATTAATAATTCTCTATTGCATTTATGAATACAAAAAAATATGAGTGGCAGAACTCCACGCCACGCTATACCATGTTACCAGAGAGATGAAAATGTCTTGCACACATGCAATATCACTGCGCTTCACACTACCAGTGGCGATTACTCGTTTTTGCGTTCTAAATGAAAAATCATACGTTTTGGTTTACTAATTTTTCTAAATTTAATTTTAAATTTAAATAGCGTATAAAAATTTTGAAAGTAACATCATTTGAAGCCGCGCCTCTTGGAAACCGTCCAACTAAATCTATAAGAAAATCAAAACAAGTTCAATATGTGTGATTTTTTTATTGAATTTTCTTTATTATTTGAAAATTTGTGCAAATAAACAACAATTGAGATCTCATCTTTTTTATAACACAATAATTTCCATTTTTGACGGTAAAAGTGCAAAAGGTGTACATTTGTCACAAAAACCACAGGCCACCATATTATTATTGACAATAACCGACAGAATTTAAATTATCTGGGAGGCCCTCCGATAATTTATTCAGGAGTGACAATGCCCTATTTTGAAAAAGTGATAATTAGCAATTAGCAAGCGTACCTATGTATTTCTCTTTTCATTCTCTAAAGCGTCTCTAATCCTTCTTTTTTTTTTTTCAGCTTCACGCTGTATCCCGCACTAGACAGGGTAGGCAGTGAAACCTAGTGTTATGACACTCCGTTCCACTTCCGTACCCCACTTTAATCCTTCCTCCCTCATAAAACCAAAATTATGCTTGTGCAATGTCTATTCCTTTTTATTCTCCACTACGCCCACGTGGGCTATCTAGATGTGACCGAGTAGCTATTTATAAAGGTCGAGCGACTTTAAAAATCTGGCTATACGCTTTGTTTATGGCTTGCGTCTAAGTATTATCATGTTACCCAATTTCGAGATCAACTTAACTATAATTCGTCTTCGCCGTGATATGCACATTCTTTCTTTTTTAAATGAATGAAATACCAGAATTTTGGTGCTGTACTGCGTGTCCGCTTTACCGTGCTTCCTATGTCCTCACGCTCAAGGCGATCAGTTGTCATTTCATCGCTTGACATTCCTATGAGCAAGACATTTTTTCCAAAAATGCTTTTCCGTGTGTATCTGCATCCCTTTGGAATCAACTGCCTAATCCTATCCAAAAAAGTCCCTTCTTAATATCTTTTAAATCTTACTTGAAAAAACATTACTCATATTTGGCGCAAGAGTCTGCAGATTAATTTCCACTGATTCCAGAATTACCTGGAATCCATACCATAGTAACTTTCAAACTCTTTAGATGACATGAGTACCATTCATCACGAATCCTTGAAACAATTGAAGATCTTAATCTACTGTAAAACGGATTTCCCTTCAATGCCATTAAGAAGGTTAGTAAGTCAGTGAAAAGCAGGAGCGTGTAAACAGGACTACTTCTCATAAAGCAAGAGCCTCGCATGTGAACGCTGATTATTCACAGGGACATTTAAATTGTAGAATAATTTAGAATTTAGGTATCCAGCAAGCTGCACCAACACAGCTCTCCTTGGAAAGCTTCTATACATCACTGAAGATGAGAAGATGATTTGACCAATTTAAATGAGCTGATTCCTTAAATTTAGTGATGGTGCCATGATCTCCCTTGGTTTGGCCAAGATTTGTGACAATACGAGGAGAATGGACCAGGGCTTTGTAAGGCTACATAAAAAGGGAATTAAATGGTTAACAATACTAACGGTTAGGAAGAGAGGTGAATCTAACTTAATCCATTTCTAAACCCATTCTAGGTGATATTTCAAACGCTGTTCAACATTCTTTGATAACGCGGATGCTAGGAAAACAAATAAACGATGTTTTTTTTATATCAAAAGTAATACTATACATGGATTGCTATGTCGGAAGTCATTAAAAACCAAAAATATTGAACAAATAATCATTCGTTTAAGTGGACGGATCGCAGAAGTCATAACAAACGGAATGAAGCAAAGCTCACCAGCACTTCTATATTTTCCTTTAAAAATTACTGCGTGCTTTGCAAAGCACATACTCTCACCTCTCTCACCCAGTATTTCTTACGAAAAGTCTGTGTTAAAAAGTAGCTTATGATGATGCTTTACAACGTTTTCTATCTTCTAGTGTTCTATTAATTATAAGAGTTCTACTTCTACAAGAGTTATTTTAAAAAATAAAAGACTGTTATTTACGTTACAATTATTCTAATAAAGTGCCGTGAGGCCATGAGGTCTCCTTTTATCATAACTATGATATAATTAACTATTATATGATGAAATTATTTGAATCGTAATTGTATCAGATAATACAGAAAAAAAACACTATATTCTTTCACTGGAGTTGGTATATATAGATCATATAATATTTTAACCATTTTATAGTTGCATAATTAGAAGAATAAAAATATCGAAACCACGAGTGCGCAAAGAGCCAAAGTTAGAGTAATTACTTAACCAATAACCAGATTTTGCCGTGGAAGCCGTACGTTAATTTATTATCATTTTTTTTCTACTTACCCTTTATGTAATCTTCATATCCAACTTCATTATTCGGGTTAATTTAAGTTTCTTGCTTATAGTGAGACAGCTTATTTCATAATTATATTATATTTTATAATATTTACTTAATATAAAAATGTTGATTTATCATAATAAAATTCATTCGTACGCTTAAACCATTTTTTATATGACACCTATCAAAGTCAGTGTCAAATATTGGCGGTATTTTAGATTTTTATTTTATTGTTTTGTATTTATGTTTTTATGTATAATTTCCTTTTATACATACGTGTAATAAATTATTTCTTATAATTTTATCACTTGAGTGTGACTTAAATTTATTATTGATCTGATTCTATATATTACAGTTTGAAGAGGTTACATTATATCCTTTATTGTTAAATACGTGCAAAATAAACTTTATTAAAACGACAAAATGAGCGATTATCCAGATCCTGATGAAGAATATGAACTTATGTACTCTGATGATTTGGATTTATTACGACAAATTGATGATGACCCAGGTATTTTAACTAATCTACGTGCTGTTCATCTTGTAACTTTAATAGGCTATGTGAATAGAATTTTTGTATTTGTTAACATATTGTCATGAATCATGAAAAATCATTTTTTTTAAATCTATACAAGATACTATATTAAAATAAGTCTCTTCCTAATTTTCAGGTCAAAATGCAGGTGGAAAGGGTAAAAAGTTATATCAAGCCAAAAGGAGTCTTGATTTTTCTAGTCCACTTGCTAAAAATGTGCCTTCTGTCAATCAAACTGAAAATCTAGAAAATACTGAAGTACAGAATAAAGATACTTCAATAAGTTTAACACCTAGTTTACAACCATTAGATGATGTTCTTACACCTAATGTATCTAATAAAAGAACAGTTGAGGACTTATTTGGAGATATTAATGACTTAGAATTTGACAATATAGAATTACCAAGTAAAAGACAGAAAACTGAAGAAGAAAATGATACAGATTTAATAAATAAAATTATTGAGGGAAGAAAATTGAAGCAGGCCTTAGCTGAACCATCTTCTAGAGCTTTTCAAGAAAAGAAATGCAGTTATAATGCTAAGGATAATATCACATATAATGCTCCTAAGTTTGTATTCTTATATTGTCTGTATATATTTTATATGAAATTAATATTCCTAAAATTGAAGGTATTGTTTATGCCTGTTAGGATTTCGTGGTGCAAGAGCACAAGAGTGTGACTGTAAACATAACAGGTTGTAGGGTAACCCATAGAAATGAAATATTTAATATGTTCATTTGTTTGCTCTGGTAACAAGGCAAAGCGCCGATCCCATTTCTGCCACTCAACATGCAATGCCTGTGTAATGAGTTTCTTGTCGCTAAATTCATAAGTTTGCTCAGTCTACCCTGCAGTGTGTGGGTACAGCATGAAATTAACAAAAAAAAAATGCTATAGAAGTTCATTTTTATCATTATAACTCAGAGGAATGTTATTTAAATTTTAACACATTGTCTAGAAAAGGCATAGCTTCACAAAACTCTAAATGGAGAACTAGAAAAAAAAGGATATCATGATACTAGGTTGTTCTCTATATATGAATAAAATATTTTATATTAATTTCAATATCATTTAAATTGCAGATGGCCATTTATAGCATTTACAAATTGGAACGGAGATAGAGTGTATGTGAGAATAGAAGAAGAATATGATTGGGAGGATTCATTAGATTTTAACACAGAAAAAGTGTCATTGGGATCTCAATATTCTTCAGTGTGGGAAGAAGCTCGAAAAATTGTATGTTTTTTTTTTTTTTTTTTTTTCTTGTGTAGGGTTTTCTATTATATCATCATAATTAGTGTTCATTTTCTTTATATATTGTAAAGTAAAATCACTTCCTACAGATCTTTCCAAACATTTAACTGTGTAGACTTAACTGTGCAAAAAATAAAACTTGGTTTTTACTAATAGACATAGCATAATGTAATATTATATGATACACAACAAAATAAATTGGATATGTTCATTTTCTTGGGCTTGTGGAGAGGTAAAGGGTGGCATTGAGTGTGTCAACACGCAAATGCTTTGACAATTCAGGGGAAGTGGAAAACTGAAGAAGATATTTCAGACAAATGGATTGTCTAAATATTAGATTCACAGTTTTCCTATGCCTACTGTGCCATGTGCCGGATACAGTGTAGACATTTGAAAAAAGTTGCTAATTAATTTTCCTATTAATCACATAAACTTAAACAATTATATTTCATTCACATTGCTTTTCTTTTTTATTATGCTTGTGAGAAATAGTACTACTTCTTTATTTATGTCTGACATCTAAATTTTAAAAGCAGAATAATGTAATAAATGTTCAGTAGTTTTTTAAATAATGTACATATATGAGTGGACTACACAACTAATTTATCTATATGTAAAATGTCTTTACTAATCTCAGAAACTACTGGTTTAAACATATTTTTTTTTCTGTTTATTTTTCAGCCTCACGCTGTATCCTGCACATAGCAGGGTAGCCAGAGGGAACATGGGAACCTAGTGCTAAGACACTCCATTCCACTTACGATTTAAATTAAAATACTCCTTTGTCTAATTCCAGTTGGAAACAAAACAGCAAGAAAAAGAATCAATAGAACCAATACAAGAGGATGTTGGGAACAATGTTGTAAGCGAACTATGGGTAGAAAAGTATCGTCCCAAATCCTATGTAGATTTATTATCTGAAGAGCCGGTGAACAGGGCATTGTTACATTGGCTACATTTGTGGGATAAGGTAATGTTACTTAGTTATTTATATTTCAGTCTGTCTGTTAAGACTAATTATGTTGAGATGATATGGAGATATTATGCTAAAATGTATATTAAATATTCTGTACTATGGTCTTGAGGCCTGTCATGGTGCACCAGCACAGCGTGTAACTGTAACCGACAGCTAGTGGGTTCGATCCCCACTCGAAGAAATGGAATATTTAATATTTTCAATTTAAATATTTAATATTTTCATTTCTTCGCTCTGGTACAAGGCAAAACGCGGCGTTGAATTCCGCCACTCAACCCGTAATGCCTCAAATTTGGCGGAAAGTGGGTAAAGGAAGTTAAACGGAGTGTCTTAACACTAGGCTTCCAAGTTCCCTCTGCCTACCCTGCCATGTGCGGGATACAGCGTGAAACTGAGTGAGCAACAAAAACAATCAAGCTTCTAAATGAAAGTAACTAAATTCAACACTATAATAAGATACATGAATTTAATTTTTGCGTCGTATCGTTATTGCTCTTTTTTATGTGTGAAATTGGCCGTGGAGTTATTAAATTTGGCACATAGTGAAAATTTACAATGCAAATAAATAAAAAATATAATTTCAGAAATGTGGGTCCACAGCTAGGAATTTTGACTAGAAGTGACATCTAGCATTGCAAATATTATTAACTATTATAAACTTGCTATTATATTATATTACTAGCTGTTACCCGCGACTTCGTCCGCGTGGACCAAGAAACATCTTCATTGAGTTCCGATCAGCAGCTCTACCAAAGTGAAAATGGTTACACAAACATCTTAACACAAAGAAACATATTAGGGTCGCACAGCTGTACAGCAACAGTTTAATATTATGACGAGTGAATTTGTTTTTCCACATTTCTTGGACATACATTTTTTAAAGTTAAAAGATACAATTAATTTAGTTAAAACCATGTTTTAAGTTTCGTCCGTTCTACTTAATGCAATATACTCTGGTATGCTATGTTACGCGATTTGTTTCTTTGGGAATAATATAGTGTTCCTAAATGTATTCTTGCTACCTTTAAAGATTGCCCTTGCGATTTATTGATTATCATCGCAAAGGCAACCTTCAAAGGGAACTAAACGTAAACGCTTAAAATTAAATAGCAAAGCTATTTGGTATTATAGGGATACGTGGAATAAACACACTATCGCCTTTGCTTTATTTATTGTGGTTATTTCATTCAATATTTTGGTATTAACTTTCCCTACAGCCACATTTTTGGTGCAAGTATGGTTCTTTCACACAGTTAATTTTCATTACCAACGTTTAGTTGCAAATTTGGAAAAAAAACAGCAACAAGCGCATCTTCCGAATCCACAACATTACAAAATCGGTTGGTGTATAGAATCATATCTTCTTCGTCAGTTTCTATTCTACCTTCACCTATCTCGAGCAGTTTCATGTTGGTGGTAACATGCAGCCTTTGAACTTTGCTCTATATATATATATATGTGAACTTCAGACATGCATGTTCATTTATATTCCGTTTAAGACAATCTTATCGTTATATTTTTTTAACTATTCGTCATAATTACTTAGTGTAAAAGACAAACTTTATCAACATTCAATGTGTAAAGTGACAGATGTATCAATTTTCATAAGAGTTCGATAGATATTCTAAAATGTGCATTGTTAAAAAATATCGAATTAAATTGTATGTTTGGTTCACTATTTTTGTCGCGGACTTTTATTTAGAACTATTTAAGATAAATATTCTTCAACAACAATCTGTAACTCCAACGATAAAAGTTTTTTTTTTAAATCAGTTTTCCCATCTTAGAGTAATCTGAGGAACATACGTATTAAGAACCTCCTCCTTTTTTGCAGTCGGTCCTGATCTCCTTACCATGGGACCAATTTTGAAATATACCCTCTCAAACAAAAAAAAGAATTTCGAAAATCGGTCCATCCATCTTCGAGTAATCGGGAAATATACATAAAAACCTCCTTTTTTATGTCGGTTAAAAATCCCTATAAATTTTAACTTATTATGTTATTCTGATATCAAAGCTATATTACTGCAAAGTTTCATGAAAATCCGTTTAGTAGTTTTTGCGTGAAAGAGTAACCAACATACACACATCCGTACCAACTTTCGCATTTATAATATTAGTAAGATATATGCATTTTATTTCATATAAAATCATTGCAAATAAAAATTTAATTTTTAAATTTTTGTCGATTGTACGGCCCGTTCACATATAATATTGAACCCTCGGTGGGAAAGTCTGGCTCACGATGAGCGTGTGACTGTACGATAGGTTGTAGGTGCGATCCCCACTCGACAAAATTAAATATTAAATATTTTTAATTTAAATATTTAATGATTCATTCATTCGCTCTGGTAACAAGGCAAAGCGCAGCGTTGCGCTCCGCCATCCAACAATTGCCTCAATGCCGAAACTGAGGATCGAAAGGGACTGTCTTAACAGTAAATTCAAAATTTCCCTCTACCTACATTGCCATGTGCGGGATACAGCATAAAGCTGAGAAATGAGAAAAGTGATATTTTTTTATAAATTAAATATATATGGTTATCATAGTTAGGGGCCGTCCATTGATCACGTGATGTTTTTTGTAACATTTTTTAACCATATTGTAATACATATTTGTATTACAATATTACTGTCAACCTTCTTCCTTATTTTAATATAATATTATCTTCTTCAATATTGTTTGAAGGTTTTGTGTTTTAAAAGACACATTTCTGAAGTAATTTACTTGCAGTGAAGTAGATTAATGTAGTAACCATTTCTTGTCTTGTCTTTCGAATCTTCCAAAATTGATATTGCTCTTTTCTTGACTCCACTCATATCACCAACATTTAAATCAATTTTATAACATGGAAATCCTGAAGAAAAAATATAAATTGAATACAAAATTATAAGCGTTACAAATCTAACTAAATAGCATAGTTCCACTTTACACTTGCCTTTTATAAGAACAGATAAAGGCAATTTTACTACTATGCTTTGAATACTGATTAGATAAATTGTATCTTATACCAAACAAAAACTGTTTAAAATTAAATTGTAGCACTCTCTTTTTAGTTTCTTTTTTAACATTAATTTTCAAGCATCTTTCATCCATTTTTGGAATTATTATTTTTTTATAATACTCAAACTATATATTAAAAACATTAAACGAAAAGTTATTCCTTAAATATTAAATATTCATATAATAAAAACATTAAATACATCTGCTTCAAAAATTTACAAAATACTACTAATTAGTAGTTTTACTTAAACCTAGCAGCACTAAAACACCTACGAGCATTATGAAAGACCGTATACCCTAAATTTTAAATAAATTTATTCTTAAAGACCCACGGCCAATCCCCCATAGGTATGTCGCCAATGCCCCTAAGGAAGTCGACCGGGCCTGCTTGTGAACGTGCTTACGGCTTTGACAAGTTAATATATTTAATTTGTCAAATTCGTACTTACGAAAATGCTATAAGGTACTTACCTTATAGAGAATTTTTTGATATAAATATGAGTTGAGTATGTGGTATAGCCGATGAAGATTATAAATTGCTTGTGAAAATGGTTGTATTCAAGCATTTTCCCCAATTGAGGAAATTGAAGATAGTGACATTGACGTGAAGGATATATTAAACGTCAAATACACGTCACAATAACATCAACGCTTACAGTGCTCACACTCCGACCCGTCAGCACAGTAAGTACTAGCCAATGACGTCACAAGTGACGTCATACTATTCAAAACGCTAACTGTGAACGATAAAAGCTCAATACGGACCGAGCGTTGGCGCGCTGTGAGCGATGTGAGCTAATTACGGACCACGGCCTTATTAATTACTTTCGTATATGTACACATGATATCTTCTCTCCCTTTCCCCCCTCCTTCAAAGTTCACGTAATTGATGGACGGCCCCTTAGGTACATAAAAAGTTCTCCTCTTACGTGGGCTCTTCAAAATTAGCTTATAAATAATATTACTGGGATCTTTGATTTGACATTTTATATACATTTTAAATTAAACTCTTCTAGTTAATTTTAATTTGAGAATTAAATGAATAATTATTTTAATGTTATTAGGATATTTATTAAATATATTTCCAGGTGGTGTTCAAAAAAGAATACAAAACAAAAGAGCCGCAGCAACGCAATACATTCATCAAGAGAACAGGTCAATTCCAACTCAGTAATAAATGGAAGGGGAAGAAGGAAAACGAATCTGAGCTAGATGAAGATGGCCGCCCTCATCATAAGGTAGGTTTTTTTTTTTATTTTTCGATTCACGCTGTATCCCAAGTATGTGTGCAAGGCAAAAGGAACCTAGCCTAACCTATTTTGAGATATTGCGTGTTTAGCGTTGGTGAGTTTTAGAGTTAGATGAAGAGGGCCGTCTTTATCATTAGATGTTTTTTTTTTCTTTTTTTTTATTACACGTTTTATTCTAAGTATGTGAGAATAGACAGGGAACCTGATGTTAAGGTACTTCCCTATGTGTTGCCATAGAGTAATTTTGAGACTTTGCTTGTATGCCATTAGTGAGAATTGAATCCATAATCACCTTACTAAGAGTCATAATCTCCTTACTTATGCCGTGTGATTCCGGCTTAGAATAGTATCACCCTGGTACTAACGGTCTCGTAAGAGGCGACTAAAGTACGTGTGGTAGAGTCAGGTTGTCAGCAATGGTAACACGCATGGGCAGACTCAACCGGATTATTACCTCACCCGGCATTTCAAACCGACGTTAAGTAGTGGCTTTGGCTACTGCGTTTCGCATTGGGTAATGCCGGGCCCCGGTGCCCATCCACCTTCAAGGCCGGCAACGCTCCTGTAGCTCCTCTGGGGTTACACGGGGCCGTGGGCGGCGGTGATCCCTTACC
The DNA here is from genome assembly GCA_019049475.1 of Eueides isabella. Lineage (NCBI taxonomy): Eukaryota > Metazoa > Arthropoda > Insecta > Lepidoptera > Nymphalidae > Eueides > Eueides isabella. The sequence continues at coordinate 3,155,843 of CM032399.1, read as the reverse complement.
ATCAGGTGACACGTACGCTCGTTTGCAGTGTCTTGTCCATAAAAAAAAGTCAGGTGCAGTGCTGGGAATCTTATATCTTCTTTGTTTTGTATTATCAGATCACTGAGTTTTGATCATAGCATTTTTTTTATTATCATTTAACTTTACAAAAAAGGCCCTGAAGTCGATTTTTTATTAGATTTAAATGGCCTATTTGTAACATGTTTTTTCATGTTTGTATTTTCTACTGACGACACGCCCGCGGATTCGCCCGCTTGAATTACTCTATTTCATTTACTAATCTTTACTACTTTCTTGCTCTATAAAAACATACTTTTAAAACAATATCTAAAATTTCAGATAAAAGAATAAAAATGTAGCAATTTTGTTGAAGAGAATATTTGAAATTGTCGTAACTTTTTTTTTCAACAGAATTATATAAAATAAACACTAAATGTTAAAGGAAGATTGTCAAAATGTAATAGGGAAAATTGTGTTTGAATCTGGTTAGTCGTTACAGAGATTAGTGCGTACAAACGCAAAGACAAACAGACAAAAACTTAGAAAATCGCTATTATCATTACACCCCATAAAAGATTTATTTTTAATATATCTTCCATGTACAGACAGTGATCAGTTACAAATGTATTATAATTATAGATATAATTTGTTTCAATTTGTTTGTAAATAATGCTTAAGATTCACTGGCGCTTTCTATCGTAATTTAATAACCCAACAGTGTTTTTTTATATATAAGATGTATGTATATTATTATCTAATCTCACTAAGTTTCACGCTATATCCTGTACACAGCAGGGTAGGCAGAGGGAACTTGGGAACCTAGTGTTAAGACACTCCGTTCAACTTCCGTTCCTCACTTTCCACCGATTTTGGGGCATTGCGTGTTGAGTGGCGGAACTCAACGCCGCGTTTTGCCTTATACCAGAGCGAAAGAATGAAAACATTAAATATTTAAATTAAAAGTATTAAATATTTAATTTCTTCGTGCGGGGATCGAACCCACAACCTGTCGGTTACAGTCACACGCTTGTGCCGCTGCGCCACGGCAGGCCTATAATCTATAACCAGTTAATTATTTTTTCTAGGTAGCGTTGTTATGTGGACCTCCGGGTGCGGGCAAAACCACACTTGCACACCTATTGGCTAGACTAGCAGGTTTGAATAGTATTATTTATTAGTACCATAGCATATTTACAGCACTGTTGCAAAATGTTCAAATGTCATGTTAAAAATAAATTACACTCACTCAGCTTCACGCTGTATCCCGCACATGGCCGGGTAGGCAGAGGGAAATTGGGAACCTTGTTTTAAGTCACTCCGTTGCACTTCCGTCCCCCACTTTCCGTCGATATTGAGGCATTGCGTGTTGAGCGGCGGGACGGACTCAACGTCGCGAGTTGCCTTGTTGCCTTGCCAGAGCGATGAAATGAAAACATTAAATATTTAATTTGAAAATATTAGATTTTTCATTTCCAAAGTTCTCTCGGCTTACCCTGCCATGCGGGATACAATGTGAAGCTAAATATATATGAATACCTAAGCTTAAGTTTAGAATATAAAATCATAAATTCCTTACTTTGTTACTAAAATGTGTAAATATATAAATAATTTCAGGTTACAGGCCGGTAGAACTGAACGCGTCAGACGAACGCAGTACTGAAGCGTTTCAAACTGCATTACAAAGTGCAACGCTAATGAGATCTGTACTGGACACTGAGAAACGACCCAATTGTCTCATTTTAGGTAATATTTTCTAACCTTACTTTTACCTGGTATTATGATGTATTAGTTAAGGTACTGTGGTTCCATTTATAAAGCATTTTAATAGTATTTGAATGTAATTGGTCTAGTACTAGTATGACCATCAGTATTCTCGAATGCGTATAATATTGTGTAATTTAAGTGTGTATGTGTATATTTATAGTGTACTTTTGTGCTCTTAAGTACTGTGCATAAGTAATGAAACGTACTGTGTACTCTGAGTTTGTGTAGGCTCGTACCACCAGTACTAGTGCACGCGTACCTAATAACTCACCAGTACTAGTGCACGCGTACCTAATAACGCACCAGTACTATAGCACATGCGTACCTAATAATACACCAGTACAAATAATGTAGCTTTGCTTGTACACCAGGATAATTGCTGTTTTAACTGCGGTCGTAATAAAGAGAATGGATTTTTTCCAGATGAAATAGACGGTGCTCCAATCCAAACAGTGGAATTATTAGTGAAATGGTGTACAGCGGCCACTCAAAAAAAGGAAGATGGCAAGAAGAAGGTTAAATCACATCCGTTGAGACGACCAGTGATAGCTATATGTAATGATTTGTACGCTACGTCTTTAAGGCCGTTGAGGTAAGAGACTATATTCTGTTATATTGAAGTTAATTTTATAATGGCAGGCAAAATGCCACTGCGCCACAACTGCGATCATAAAATGCCGCAATGTACACAAATGTGCTTACAAGTGTTCGTTTAACGAGCGATTGTAAGCACAGTAGGTTGTGGGTCGATTCTCACTTGAAGCACTTGTGCATGAAATATTTTCTTTTTTCTACCTCAGGTGTCGTAGTAACTTAATTAATATGGAGCGGAGTGTTTTAATATTACGCTCCCAATATTCCTCTGCCTACCCTGTTAAGTGCGGGATACAGCGTGAAATTTAAACAGTATATTGTAACTTTTCTTATTATCACTTATTGGAAGAAATGTAAATGTTTAAAAATTGTAGGTTTTCGATTTGGTTAAGTTGGTACGGTGTTGATTTGAGTGTTATTTTGTTTATAATGAAGGTTCACGCTGTATCCCGCACTAGGCAGGGTAGGCAGAGGGAACGAAAGTGAAACCTAATGTTATGACACTCCGTTCCACTTCCGTTCACCACTTTCTGTTTATAATGAAGAAATGTGAAATATGAATATCTTATCATCACGTTTTGAATGTTTTTTTTCAAAATTTCCTGGATATCTAATAAATATATTACTACTTAATAACAATATAATATTTATTTATGAAACATTATTTATGAAAGAGATAAAAGAAAAGAAATTTTAAGATATTTTTAATTTATTAAATCTTTTTCACTTATAAAGGATGTTAGGATTTATTTATATCTGTGTATTTCGTATAATACGTTTTATGCGAAGTGATGTATTTATTGTATGCGTGGTCCATACCGATATATCTTTACTTATAATAAATCTGTAACCGATCATTGTTCCTGAAAGATACGATAATAACAATGAGCTTCACGCTGTATAATGCACATGCCAGGGTAGGCACAGGGAATTTTGTCATATAGTGTTAAGACACTCCGCTCCGTCCGCCCCCATTGGACGATATAATTAAAAAAAATTAAGTGGGACATTTATTAATGTAATAGGGCCCATAACAGTGATTTTTACAATACTCATGTCATCACCTGTGTATTTATATGCCCTGATCTCATTAACTCAATCTCATCATGGTCAACGTTTAAAGAACAAGAAATTAGTAAGTTCGTACTGCAGGGCGGTGGCGCTGCGCGTGGCGACGGGCCCGGTGGCGACGCGGCGCCTGCTGGCGCGCCTGCGGGCCGTGGCGCGCGCCGAGCGCCTGCGCGCCGCGCCGCGCGCCCTGGCCGCGCTGGCCGCGCGCGCCGCCGGCGACGTGCGCGCCGCGCTGCACGCGCTCGCCTTCGTGCGCGCCCGCCACGTGAGTGCGGGACTGGGTACCCAACTTGAACATATAAACTGTTAATATTTGAAACTAAATATTTATTGTTTTTATTTCTTCGCTCTGTTAACAAGGCGAAGCGCGGCGTTGAGTTCTGCCACTTACCGAGCAATGCATAAAATTCGGCGAAAAATTGGGAACGAAACGGAGTATAGTAATATTTTTCATCACTTTCAGATAACCATAGAGGATATAGAAAAAGTGCCAGTCGGTACAAAGGACCACACAAAAAGCATGATGCAAGCGTTGCAAGCGGTCTTTACTATCAATGATAGTGACACTAGTGACATTGTCAGAACTATACAAGCCGCTGGGGAATATGATAGGTCAGTGTTCACTTATTATCTATACTTATAGTTCGTCTTTGAATAACCTGTCTGTACATGAAAGATATATTGAAAAAAATCTTATAAGGGATGGTTATTTATATAAGAGGGCCCAAAATAGTATTTTTTTGTTTGGTTGTCTGTGCATTTGTATGCGCTAATCAAAAACGGCTGACTAGATTTAAATGCAGTTTTCACTATTGCATTTTGGCGACTAAGTTTACTAGATAAAAATCTTACTTAGCCAGAAAATTATATATTATATAGTCCATAAGAAATTTGAAATCAAGGCAATTCTTAGTTAAGCCGATTGCGAATACGGACTTATTTACATAGAAAAATAATATATTTATACATTAATTATCACGAATTATAAATTTGAATTACATTTCAACCACAAAGCAATAATAGCCAAATTTCTATAAAATGTGAGCTATCATAGCGCAGGGCATAAAGGTGCGACTGTAAATACATGAAGTTGCAGGATCGATCCCCACTCGATCAAATGAAATATTAAATATTTTAATTTCTTCGCTCTGGCAACATTGCGTTCGCAGAACCCCAAAATTCTGCCGCAAAAAGTGTCTCAACAGGTATCTTTAGGTTCCCAGGTTCCCTTTGCCCAACCCGCCATGTGCGGGATGCAGCGTGAAGCTGAAGATTTGTGTTCTATTTTCAAATTTCAGATTAGCAGAAGGTATATTCGAGAACTATCTGTCGGCGCGTGTCGACGCCAGGTTGCTGATTGCCTGTGAAACAATGTCATGGTTGAAGTTCTACGATGTTGTCAACGCATGGATTTTGAGAAACCAGAATTATAGCGTGTATTCCATTTTGCCCTTGTGTATAGCCAGATGTCACGCGATATTGGCTTCCAGACAGGGATTGAAAGTTAAATTTCCTATGCATGCTCAGGAGGTAGGTATTTTTTTCTTTATTTTTAGTGATTTCTTTTTCTTTTTTTCTTTTTTTTATGTGATTTCTCTTTTTTTTCTTTATTTTTAGTGATTTCTCTCTATTTTCTTTTTATTTTTAGTGAGTTTTTTGTTCTTTTGTTTTCTATAGATGTTTTTTGGATTTATGCGAGATATAATTGCATATTGTAGATGAGATAGTACATGTATGTCTGCAATATAGCAATGTAGTTGCTATACGTGAGGAATAATGTAATACTATAAAAATCAAAGTTAAATATTAAATCACTTTATCAGATTTCTGTTCTCTTACTTTTAAATTATTATGGACTTTCTTAGCCTTAAATATAATTTACATATGTTATCTTTTTTTTTTTGATATTTCTAATAGAATATATGATTTCCGCAGATGTCCCGTAAAAAGGCTGAATTAGACAGCATACTGCAATCAGTGTGGCGGGGAACCGAACCCCACATATGCACGTCTCGGGCGGCGCTGCGACTCGACATATTACCGTTATTACCATATTTACTCAATCCCAAGCTTAGATCTGCTAACGTTCAGGTAATGGTTTTTTTTTTGTATTTATATTATTTCATATACGGTTTTTATATTTCTCTTACGGAGTATTTTCTGATTGTACGGAGCTTGCCGCTTGACGTTTATGTGTTTGCCAGCCCTTTTTTTTCTTGTTGAGATATAGAATGTTTTGTGAAGCCAACATAAGATATATTTTGTCTCATTGTAAAATTAACAACATTATATGTGTTGACAATATGTTAATTTTATTACTTTTATGTAATTACTTTTATGAATAAGAAGCTTTTAGAAGAAGTTCTTTTTCTGTATTCTAGAGTTTCTGATAAATAAGATACAAAAATCGTAGTAGTCCAATTATTAATTTACATTATATGTATGATATTAATTCTACTTTCTTAATAACAATAAATTCCACGATTAAATAAAAAGTCATGAAAGTAGTAACTTTCATGATTTCTATTACTATAATTACCATGATTACGCTTATTACTTCGATTACCTTGATTACCATGATTATATTAAACAACTAAATCGCCTATGCAGTTGTGCAGTGACGCAGAGAAGCGTGCAGTTACTGCATGTGCATCAACAATGTGTGATTACGGTCTTCAGTATACACAACAACGAGGCTTGGACGGGTTATATACACATGTCATAGAACCAGATGTGTATAAAATTAGTTTTTTTGGTAAGTATTTATTTATTTATTTATTAAGGAAGAGTATATTTTATTATATATGAGTATACTTTTTAGATTTATTTACTTAGCAAATAGCTTAGGCCTTGGGGTGTATTGGTGCAGAGGGACAAGTGTGCGACTGTAAACGTGACAGGTTGCATGTTCAACTTGAGTGAATGAAAAATTTAATATTTTAATTCTTTCGTTTTGGTGACAATGCAAAGAGCGATGTTGAATTCCATCAACTCAACTCAACACGTAATTTCCTTAAATTGAAGATGATAGAGAAAGAGAGAGAGAGTGAGAATATATAAAATTGACACATAAAGGTGGATGACATTAATGTAAGAAAATAATATCGTTTGGATATCACATAGATTCAGTTTAAAAGTGATTTTATAATAAAAATAATATTAAATAGAGGAAATAATAGAAATATGGATCAAATGTAGGACTGTAGTGTTATTATCTTTAAACAAAAAACAACTAGCAACTCATGCTAACTTTGCCAAGTACATTTTTCAGTTTCACGCTATATCCCGCACATGGTAGGGTAAGCAGAGAGAACTTGGGAACCTAGTGTTACAACACTCCGTTCTATTTACCATATTCCGCCGAATCAAATTACACGCTATACTTCAAGCATTGCGTGTAATTTGACTGCGTAACTCAGCGCCGCCCTTATTTTGTTACCAGAGCAAAGAGAGGAAAACATTAAATATTTAATTAGAAAATATTAAATATTTCATTTTCTTGAGTGGGAATCGAGCCTATGACCAGTCTCGTTAACAGTCACACGCTTATGCCTCAGAGCACTGATATATAGGTGCTTAATTTGATGCTTTATTTGTACTTATATTTTTTTAATTACAATTAAAGCAACATAAGTTAATAATGTTTATTACTTTCCGTTATATATTGTTTGACCGATTAAAAGAACTTGCATTTCAGATGGCGAAACATAAACGCACTTTCTTTTTTCCAACGGTGGGAAAGTAAATCTCTCTCTCTTAGCTTCACGCTGTATCCCGCACATGGCAGGGTAGGCAGAGGGAACTTGGGAACTTAGTGTTAAGACACTCCGTTCTCCACTTTCCGCCGAATTTGAAGCATTGCGTGTTGAGTGGCGAAACTCAACGCCGCGTTTTGCCTTTTCATCAAATGAAGTAAATAATTCAGATTAATTTATTCATATAAACGGGAATGATATCCCCTAATCTTGTACATTTTATGTTTTCTTTTTAAATAATTCTTTGTAAAGTACATGTTTTTATATTATCTTGAATTAATTAATAATTTTACAATCGTTTTCAAGGCTCAGAAGAACGTATCAAACCACCGCCCGCCATACGTCAAGCTATAGCTCGGGAACAGCAATTGGAAGTTATTAGGAGAAATGAGCTAATAGTAAGGAATTATTACTTTTACATTACTATTAAAATAAACATATTTTATTTTTTATATTTTTTTTGTTATATAAAAAATACTATAATGTTTTTATTATTAGCTATAAATTTGTAACTGATCACTGTCTTTACATGAAAGACATATTAAAAAATATATATATCTTATAGATTATTAATAAAATTCTATCCAGCATTGTATTTTGTCTAAATTAGCAAATTAGGGCTAATGTGTAGACGTGTAAATTGATTTTTAGAAACTAATATGTCTCCATATTGCTTTCTACATAAAATATATCTGTTTACATAAAATATATTACATACAATAATAAAAAAAATGCACCATATACAAGACTAGCGACTCGCCCGCTTGAATAACACTATGTTTTTTTACTAATTTAAACGTAATTAACTTTCCAGTTGTAATAAAATTATGAATTTTAAAACTATTTCTGTATATTGACATAAAAAAGAACTATTATAAAATTTTAACTAAAGTAATAAAAAAATATGGACAAATTTTGCCGAACTAAATATTTTAAATTGACGTAACTTTATTATTTATCAACTGATTTAAATGACTAAATATTAAAAGGTTTCCAAAATTTAAATTATAATGAAAACTTCATTAATAAACATTCCTATTACATTAATATCTATACATATTTATACTCATAATTCAGCTTCACGTTGTATCTCGTACATAGCAGGGTAGACAGAGGGAACTTGGGAACCTAGTACTAACACACTCCGTTCCACTTCCATTCTCCACTTTCCTACGAAATTAACGCATTGCATAATGAGTGGCGGTACTCAACGCCGCGCTTTTTTTTCCATGTCACGAGAGCTAGATATTTAAATCAAAGATCGAACCCACAACCTATAGTTTACAGTCACACGCTTGTGTCGATGCGTCACGATCAAAATTATTATTGCGCTTAAAGTTAAAAACAAATAAACAAATTTTTCTATTTTAAAACACCACGACAGAAAAGATAACTATATTATATTGGCCAAGCGCTTGTAGCTTGTCACTTTTACGTTAATCCGTTTTTTATGAAACAAGAAAAAACACTGTGATGAATAAGACCACAGACAGACAAAATAAATTAATAACACTCCTCTCTTTTCGTCGTAGGTTAAATTTAGATGATACGAAAACTAAAGACATATGTATCATAACAATATACCTAGTTGTTATAGCAATATTGATATGCTCTTTATGCAAAACAAGTTTTCAATTTAAATATAGTTTTGTAAGCACATAGGGATACAGCGTGATTCAATCACGCTGTATCCCGCACATGGCAGGAGAGGCAGAGAGAACTTGGGAACCTACTGACACTTCTATTTTTTAATTTCCGCCGAAATTGAGGCATAACAAGTTGGATGGAGCAAATATTTATTATTTCATTTCCGTTAGTGGACATCGAACTTACGACCTTTTACGGTGACAGTTTTATGCCCTTGCGCCACAATAGACTTAATTTAATATAATCTTTATACAATTCAAGTTTTTAATTTACATATAGTTTTGTAAGCACTTTGAATTTATTTACATGAAATATTTATATTTGTTGATATATTTTACATAGGTATTATGAAATTTGTCCATCAATTTATTATATATTAAATATATACAATACAAGTATATTGTTTTAGATGAACAGAACGAACAAAAATCAAGAGAACAAAACAAAAACAGAAGCAGCTACAACATTGAAAAATAACGAACAACGTTTACCCAACCACTTACAACGGTTACAACCAAAAGTTGTTACCAGAACTGCACCGCAAGTAAGTCATTGTTTACTTTCTCATTGTATCCCGCACGTACCTCTACTTAGGTAGAGGGAACTTGGGAACATAGTGTTAAGGTACTCTATTATGTTACTCACTTTCCACCGAATATTAGAGGTATTGCGTGTTAAATGGCGGAAATCAACGCCGCGTTTTGCGTCGTTACCAGGGCGAGGTAATGAAAATAATAAATGTTGTATTAAGGAAACACCAAAATTGCCAAAAATGTGCCAAATTGTAAATATTTCCCAGGCGTGGGGATCGAATTTACAACGATCGCGTTTATAGTTAGATTTTTCTACTGCGTCACGATAGTCATCATAGTTAGTACAGGGTGGGCCTCGGAGTTTTGCGAATTTGAAATCGCCATAGCGTTGGAACGGGGGAGGGGGTCGGATCGCGGGAGGTGGGGATCTGTAACTCGGGCCTTGGAAATTTAGTCGCAATGGAGCACTTCACGGGTGAACAGCGTGCGTTCTGTGTAAAAAATTATTACAAAAATGCTGATTCGTGCGTTATTGTTCGACGTTCATTTCGCTCCCACTATGGATTGCATGATTTAAAACAGTGTCCGAGTGAAAGTTTGATTAGGGCGTGGGTCAGAAAGTTCGAGGCTACCGGTTCGACCCTTAATCAGAAATCTAAGGGGCCCGAAAGGACGAAAAGGTCAGATAAAAACATAAACGAAGTCGGAGCTTCCGTACTACGCAATCCTGGGCAATCAACTCGCAAGCGATCAGCAGAGCTATCTGTATCAAGAACGACTTTGCGTCGTATTTTGAAGGAAGATTTAAAATTGCACCCGTATAAACTTCAACTAGTGCAAGATTTGAAGCCAAATGATCACAATTTACGACGTGATTTCGTCGAAACAATGTTTGAGCGGTTTCGGAGCTTCAACAATATTCTTTTTTCATACGAAGCCCATTTTCACTTAAATGGGCACGTAAATAAACAAAATAGTCGTTATTGGGCCTCAGAAAATCCACAATTCAAACACCAAAAGCCTTTGCATTCGCCAAAAGTGACAGTTTGGGCGGCTATTTCAGCACACGGAATCATCGGACCCTTTTTCTTTGAAGACCAGCGAGGGAATTCTGTGACAGTTAATACTGAGCGATACACAGCCATGTTGCGCGATTTCTTTTACCCACAGCTGTCAGAATTTCGAGGGTACAATAGTTCGACATGGTTTCAACAAGATGGCGCCACTTGCCATACCTCTAACGAGAGTTTGGCAGCCGCAAAGGAGATGTTTGCTGGAAAACTCATTTCGCGCCGAGGTGACATTCCATGGCCACCGAGGAGTCCGGATTTAACTCCACCCGATTTTTTCTTGTGGGGCTACATGAAAAGTAGAGTCTACAGTAATAATCCGACCACGATTGCAAAGTTGAAGGCCAATATCCGCGAAGAAATGGCCGCTATTCCGCGTGCCATGTGCGAACGAGTTTTTGTCAATTTGAGGTCGAGATTCGAAGAATGTTTGCAGCGGGATGGTGCGCATCTGGATGATGTTATTTTTAAGAAATGATTTTCCCAAATGTTAACTTTAATTTAAAAATAAATTGGTTTTAATATTACTTTTGTTTTTTTTTTCATGAATTTTTCAAATTCGCAAAACTCCAGGGCCCACCCTGTATATATGAAATATTGTAATGGTATGAATTTATATATATGGAGGTATGAACTTGCTTAAAAAAACTTTGGAAAAATTACATATTTAACATATAAAATATATAAACACTTCTATTATTTAACTAGCGACGCGCCCGCAGCTTGCCTGCTTCAATTACACAATTTTATATTTACTTCAACAACTTTCTTGTTCTGATGACATTATCACATTTAAGACAATATCTATACATAAACAACTAAAATTTCAGTTAAATTAATAAATAAATTGTAGCAAATTTGTCTACCATAGCATTTTAAATTTACATATTATTTTATTTATCGGCCAATTTAAGTAAAACAAACATTAAATGTTAATTGGAGGATGACATAATAAAATAATTACGTTAATAAAGTATTTAAATCTGGTTAGCCGTTGTTGATATTAGTGATTACAAATGCACAGATAAAGAAATAAAACATAAAAAAGAACACAATTTTGGGCCCTATTTTACATAAATAAATGTCCCCTATAAGACTTTATTTTATAAATGTTTCCGAAATGTGTTGCAGATTTATTATTCTTATATATATATATTTATATATATATATATATATATATATATATATATATATATATATATATATATATATATATATATATATATATATATATATATATATATATATATATATATATATATATATATATATATATATATATATATATATATATATATATATATATATATATATATATATATATATATATATATATATATATATATATATATATATATATATATATATATATATATATATATATATATATATATATATATATATATATATATATATATATATACTTTCAGATTTATTATATATTATAAGTATATATTAGACGATATAACTTAATCGTCAAGCTGCAACTTTAAATTTTTCAGTACTTTTAACTTGTTTAAAGTATTAGTATACATTTAGAAAAGAAAATACTTTGTTTTTCAAAAACCATATAAAAAATGAATCTAGCGCGATTTGAACCCGCGTCTAATATTAACATTCCAAGCGCTCTGACCACTCAGCAATACGTTCTTATCAAGCAACTTCTAACATTACAAATAATTATTAGAATACATTTTTATTCGCCAACGTATTTATTTATATAAAAATTAATTTATTCGTAATTTTGAAGCAGTTATTACTTACATTTTTAATTGCACGTACATATAAGATAAGGCGGTTAAATGCGATGCCAATATCCAACATTAAGTTAGATTTTGTTAGCGGCACTCAAGCTAGGCATAATTTGCAAAAGAAATACGAAAAATTCTTATAATAGAGTTACTATTAATATCGATTTCGAATCTGACTCGGAAAGTGAAATTAACTTACAATTCTGTATCCTGCACGTGGCATGGCAGGGACTGCATATTGAGTGGCGGAACTCAACGCCGCGCTTTCCCTTGTGACCATAGACCAAAGAAATGAAAATATAAATTATTGGATTTCAAAATATTAAACACTTCAGTTCTTCAAGTGAGGATTCAACCCACAACCAGTCGTTTACAGTCACAATACTTTGCCCAAAAACATTGTATTTAATATTAAAAAATACTTGCTTACTTAGCTTCACGCTATATCCCTAGCGGGATAGGCAGAGAGGACGGAGCGCCAAACGCTACGGTCTCGGCATACCTCTTTCGCCTCGTCCACTGTCATCAACCTCTTCATACATGCCCTCCGGGGGGTCCTCATGCTTTTTACGTGACTTTCCTCCAGTATCGTCGATACTGTGTTTTCGAAGGTCAACCGAGGTCTCCCCCTCCCTCTCTTACCACTCACTTTTCCTTCATAAATCTTTTTACCATTCTTTCTTCACTCATTCGCTCGACGTGCCCAAACCACCTGATCACGTTCTTCTTCATTCTCACAGTGACATCCACGCTAGTACCTGCCATTCTGTGTATTTCTTTATTGGATATGCGATCAGCTATCCTGACTCCGCATATCCAACGAAGAGATCGCATCTCTAGAGTAATCATCTTTCTTACATTCTTCTTCTGTAATACCCACGTTTCGCTGCCGTATAACAGTGTCGATACCAACTCTGCATTGTGTACGGCCAAACGCGCAGCTATGCTGACGTTTCGCCGTCTCAACAATGCAGCTAAGGCACCGTTAACTCTGTTACCGGCAGCAATACGCCTTTCCACATCCATTTCGTATCTTCCGTCTCTGCTAAACATACTTCCCAGATATACTACCTCATTCACTTGTTCTAATATCTTATCATTTACACTGACCTTGCAAACTGTTCTTTCTTCATTTCTTTCAAATACCAGAACCTTCGTCTTATTCGCATTCAGGCTTAGACCATTATTCGCGCATCCTTCTTTCAGAGTGGTAACCAATGCCTGCAACTCGCTTTCTGATGATGCAATAAGCACTGCATCATCTGCGTACAGCAGGCAATTTATATTCGAGGTACCTACTTTCACTCCCATGTCACTTTGTCTCACTCCATGAAGACAGCTGTCCAAATACAAATTGAACAACCAAGCTGACATGGCGCAACCTTGTTTAACACCCGATTGGATGTTAAACCAAGGCGACATGCCAGCTTCTATTTGCACGCAGGCTGTGTGATCTCTGTAAAGAGACTTTACAGCCTGCAGCAAGGGTCCGCTCACATTGTACCGGGGCAGTATCTCCCATAATCTCTTTCTTACAACCCTGTCAAACGCCTTTTCCAAGTCCACAAAAGCACAGAAAACTTTTTGGTTTACTGCCAAAAATTTTTCCGTAATCATGCGGAGGGAAAAGATCCATACAACCTCTTCCAGGTCTAAAGCCTCCCTGGGCCTCCCACAACAGCCTTTCAGATCTATCTTGCATTCTTCTCGCTAATATTTCAGCATACACTTTACTACCTAAGCTAATCAAACTGATAGCCCTATAGCTTGCGCAATCTATCTGTGAACCTTTGCCTTTATACAAAGGCACGATGACTGCACCTCGCCAATCGTCTGGGACCTCCCCCGATTTCCAGCATAAATTGCACAAAAACCAGAACAGGTCCAAGACGCGTGGCCCACCATATTTGATCATCTCGGCAGTAACTCCCATCTGCTCCCGCTGCCTTACCACATTTCAAACTTCGTATGGCACTTTCAACTTCTTTTATACTGATTTCGCCGTCCGCTACATCAAGACTCAGCGTTTCGCTGTTACTTGAGGCAGAGGCGTCATCACATTCATACATCTCCTTGTAAAATTCCGCCCATCGCTGCAAAACCTGTGGTTGTTCAGTTAAAAGTTCACCGTCTTTCGAAAGCACCCCTTTCATTCTACAGGTTAGCGAGCAACTCCGGGAACCACTCACTTCTCGCCAGAAAAGCTTTGTGTTTTCCCGAAAGTTATTCGTTAACCTTTCATCTCTTTCTTTCTCAGAGTTTTCACGCTTCATCTTTATCAGTACTTTCGTTTGGTGTTTTTGCAGCTTATACTCTTTCTTCCTTATCTCTCTCATGCTTTTATCCTTACCCGAGGCTTTATAATCCTGCCATGCTTTCCTCTTTTTTCCTACTGCATCTTTCACTTCATCATCCCACCATTCATCTCGCTTTTTGTTAAAGCCTCTTTTCCCTTTACCACATACCTCTGCCGCTATTTCCGTCATACAATTCCTTAGGTTCTGCTAGCATACTTCGATATTTTCACCTCCAGATTCGTAGCTGTCTAACTTTTTGGAAACTCTTTCTTGATATTCCTCTCTGACCGGTGGATCTTGAAGCTTCCAGCTTCTTATGCGATGATTCGTAGCCAAGCTTGGACAACCGGTGCGGCTGCGCCAACCTGCGAACAGACCCCTTATCCTAGCTACGACTAGATAATGGTCTGTTCCCAATTCAGCACCCCTAAACACTCGCGTGTCCATAACTTAGCTACGAATACGCTGATCCACTAGGAATAGATCAATCATACTTTTCTCTTCCGTTCGCTCCCACGTATACATGTGAATTTGTTTGTGGTCAAACATCGTGTTTGCCACAAACAAATTCTTTTCCTTGCAAATTTCCAATATAAGCTTTCCAGCCTCGTTCATTCTCTTATCACCGTACTTCCCTAGCACTCCTTCGTAACCGCTACCCGACCCATCCGTTCAAATCACCGCATATTATTACTTTTTCATTCTCTCTAACACTACCTAGAACGTCCCTCACACTCTCCCAAAACTCTTCGAGTTTGCATAATGGATCTGAGGATACCGGCGCATACGCTGCTAACAAGAAAACTCTTGTTATCCCCAGCTTGAAGCGCACCCAAAGCAGCCTCGAGTTGATCGCCTTGTACTCTATCATTGCACTAACCAACCGAGAAGACAATAACACGCCTACACCTCGACTCCCTCGCTCGCTCTCTGGTACGCCGGCCCAGAGAGCGATCCGGTTGCCAGGTAAATCGGCCGTGTCACTGCCTTTTCGCTTGGTCTCAGTCACACAAATAACATCCAGTTCTCTGTCTTCCATCACATCTAATAATTCATTCATCTTTTCTGCCATCCCTCCTCTTACATTCCACGTAGCTATTTGTAGCTCCGTCCTCCACTTCCCGCCGCTCCGGACATGGCGTGCTGGGTGGCGGTCCCCAACGCCGCATTCATCTCCACTTATCACACCAGCGGGGACGCACTGGTGCGCGTCGCCTTGGGGGGACGCCCTATCAGTGCGCGCTCGTGTGGTGCACATTGTGGTTGATGGAACGTTGCAGCCCTCTAGAGGGCTGGCAGGGGTCGCTACGGGCAAGCCTTCCATCATGAACCCCCACGATGGAAGCCTTGCCCGTAGTGACCACATTAGAAAATACTAAATAAAATAACTAACAGTTAACGAAAATCATACTTATGTTAAATTGATATTATTCAGTGTTATTATATACACATTCATTATTTTGGCACCAAAATTATAACAACAAATTTCAGTTTATTTCGATAATAAACTATAATCATAATTCAACAGTTAATGGAATCGTTCTCAAATTTTGTATATAAACTCATATGAATGTCGCTAATTGAAACTGTGTTTGCTGAACACCAGTCATTGTACGGTGTGAAAGCTCTTTCAGGCGTCTTGTCATAGAGTAAAGATCTTTTCTTAGCGCGATATGGGGATGTTAATGCCTATGTTGTCTCTGTTTTATATTTTATTATTATTTTTTTTAAGTTTTGTACTTCTTTTCTTTACAAAACACAACAATATCAAAATGTTTTGGACGCTTATAATTTTGTCAACCTAACACCTATAGTTATAATTGTCAAAAACTTATGAAGAGACTAATAAATGCATAATCTTTACATATATTTTCTTTCAACTTCACGAAGTATCCCGTACAATTTAGGGGAAACAGAGGAAACTTGGCAACTTAGTGTTATGACACTTCTAGAAGCATTGCGTGTTGAGTGACGGAACTCAACGCCGCGCTTCGCCTTGTTACAAGAAAGAAGAAAAATATTAAATATTTCAATTAAAAATATTGTATATTTAATTTCTTCGAATGGGAATCGTTTTAAGTCACACGCTTGTGCCCCTGCGCCACGACACCGTCTTTTATACCTACATTAAAAAATAAAATAAAAAGGCACGTCTACACGTTCAAAATCTATGCCGCAGAGGTCGTCAGTAATCACAGCAATCTCCCGCACAGGTTGTTACAAAAGGAAATAATTAACCCGTCTCATTCCCACTCGTCACCGCACATCGCCGCGTTCACCTCTTTCATACTTAAATGAAAGCAATGAAATGAATGACGTTCAGCGCGATGTCTATTCAAAATTGATATGTGTTTTAAGTTTCAATTTTTATGTGGAGTTTTTTTAATGAAATGTTTTGAGATTTTTATTTTATGTGATGATCTGTTGGCTATATAGAAATAATATTTGTGCAGCTTAAAGTTTGTTATTTATTTGTACTTTATTGCATACAAACTATACAAATATGCAAAATATTTTAAAAATAGATTGCTTGAAGCAATAAGACTATTGCTTCAAGCAATCTCTTACAGACAACCTTTGGTAAATAAAAGATTATATAAATCAGTACATGTATACTTTCGTAACCTTCAAGAGATTCAGAATGTCGATTGCAAAAGAATTGCCGAATTTATTGTAAACGAGTAGGAAACTTGAAATATAATTGTCTACGACTAGTTGGCGGAGTATCACAAGATGGTTATCGCGTCGGGACCTAAGTTCTAATTTAGCTTATAGATAGAGATATTTGTTTTATTTTTATAACCAGTAAACTAATGAAATTTCGTTACAATTCAAACCATATGACACTGTCTATAGTACAATTAAATGCCATGCTTACATCTATTTAAAAAAATACTCACACTGATACTCAGCTTCACTCTGTGTCCCGCACATGGTAGGGTAGGCAGAGGGAACTTGGGAACATAATTTTAAGACACTCCGTTTCACTTCCGTTCCCCACTTTCCGCAGAATTTGAAGCAAAAAAAAATACACGTTTAATTTATTTAAATACTTCTGATTATTTCAGATTAATTCATTGAATGATTGTCAACACGTTTGTTAAATATACCAAATTAAACCAAATTTTCCATATCTTATAGATAAATTAATAAAGTCTCATCGTCCACTCTCTTCGAGGTCTTATGGCTACTATAATTATATTATTAAGGAGTTGGTGATAGTGAACTTGGCGAAAGAGATATCAAGAGAGTGTAGACATCATTTCACTTCACCTTCCGTTCTTTTTTTACGCTTTTTACAACGAGGTTAACCTCTTATACATAAAGACCTGTCGTGGCAAAGCGGCACATTGTACATGTGACTGTAAATTATGGGTTCCAGCCTCACTCGAAGAAATGAAATATTTATTATTTTCAAATTAAATATTTGATGTTTTCATTTCTTCTCTCTGGTCACAAGGTAAAGCGCGGCTTTGAGTTCGGCGGAAAGTGGGGAACAGACCGGAGTGTCTTAACGCTACGTTCACAAGGTTTCTCTGTCTATGCTGCCATGTACATATGTATATACGTTCACTCACAAACTAAAGGCCATTTACAATAATTATACATACACAATATAACCTACACATATTTGATATTTGGTTTTCTAATGACCCCGGATTAAGTAGTAATGGCTAACTAATAAACATATAACCGCTAATGCAATATCGGCCGAGTTGTGAATGAATATTTGATGTAACTCACATCATTGATTGCGGATTACGAATGTCATTATGTAATGCACGCGATTAGCTCCGTATAGCTTGTCTGGCACTAATTTAGAACACCTGTGGACATTGATACTTATTAGTTAATATTGTTTGGTAAATCATTTTGTTGGGTTGTTCGTGTAATGTAGTTATAATAGTTGGTACAATTACAATTGCGTATTGATTTTGTTTTGTATGAGCTTTTTGTATGAGGTTTTTGTATGTTGTTGAGTTGAAAATCTTTTAGTTCACTTTTTTTTTAGGTGACGGTTTGGTTTGATAAACTTAAATGGCGTGATATCAACTTATGTTGATAGTTACGCCATAGTAGGGTTTTGTTATACTATTTTTAATATCGCTGTTAAATTTCAGTTTATTTGTTATGGTTGGTTAGTAAATATCGTTTTATAAAAAGTCTATAAGTCTAAAAGCGTTAAATTATGTTTAAAAAATTTATTTTATACTTTACTCGAAGAGAAAACCAATAAAACACAATTAAACTCGCATAATTACTTCTTCGGGTAAGTATTTAGAAAACATATAACAATTTTAACATAACTGGATTTGAACTCGCGTCTCTTGTAAGCTTTATAACAGTTTGTAGCCTTTTCTATACCTAATGACCTACCACTTTATAAATGTTAAAAGTAGATAATATATATGAAAACTCTCCTGATAAAGTTGTTGTTTCATTTAATTTTCACTCTCGTGGTGAAATAGTGCTATAGAATGAAAACTAACTGCCCAAAATAAAAGTACTTATTTAGAAAACGTATAAAATTTTTAAGCTGGTGTAATTTAAATAACGTTTAGAAAATATTGGAAACTTTATTGATTTATGTTAAATTTTTGTGATTTTATTGTATATGTGTTAGTGTAATTGTATGTTCCCAAACATAAATAAAAAAATAAATAAAAATTACATACGTAATTTACTTTGTAGCTATCTAGACTTACTACGTATTTATCTGTGGTTTCGTCCGCTTGAATTACACAGTTTTATTTGCTAATTTCATGTTCTAATAACGTTATTACTTTTATGACAATATACATACATTGAAAACTAAAATTCCAGCTAAATTAAAAAAACATTTTACAGCAATATTGTCGAATCCTTAATATGTATAACTATTATAACTTAACTTAATATTTTAAATTAACGTAACATTTTTGTTTATAAGCGATTTTAATAAAAAAAAAACATTAAATGTTAATGGAATTTAGGATGCCAAAATGTTGAAAACTGCATTTAAATCAAGTTAATTGTTGCTTAAAATATAACACAACAGACGAAATCATGCCAAAAATACCAATTTGGGATTTAATACATGAACGAACGTCCTCTATAAGATTATTTTTTAATATAGTGTTTAGTTACAGATTTATTATAAGTTTATTTATTATAATTAATTAGAGGCCTGTCGTGGCGCAGCGACACAAAACGTGTGACTGTAACCGATGGGTTGTGGGTTCGATCCCCACTCGAGGAAATGAAATATTTAATATTTTCAATGTATTCAGTTCCTCGCTCTGGTACAAGGCAAAACGCGGCGTTGAGTTCCGCCACTCAACACGCTATGCCTCAAAAGTGTCGTAACACTAGGTTAGGTTCCCAAGTTCCCTCTGCCTACCATGCCATGTGCGGAATACAGCGTGAAACTGAGAGAGAGTAGTGAGTATTATAATTAATGTTAATGGAATCGATTATTATCAGTAATAAATTAATCATTCAAATTATTGAATAACTTATTGTTTAATTAATTACAAACAAATCTATATAGTTCAATAATGATTTCCTATACACCATAAGTATAGAACTCTAAAGGAATTAAAAAAAAAATAAACGCTCAAGATTCCACCATTCTGGCCAGTTACGGTATTTAGTGCACTCAGCGGCCATTACGGCGGGGGTTCACGCCCAGCTAATAAATTTATCCCCCATTTGCTACTGGCACGCACGGTGCGGCCTCTACCTCTTAATGCATGCGTTTACCAGCTTTTATTGTTACTCTAATTGTTTATGTTCTTAATGACTCTGGTGTGCTTAATTGTTTTGGATATGGAATTGGAAATAACTATTTCTTATGGGGTTATGTCGTTTAGTTGTTTTAGTGTTCAGTACATGGCAGGGTAGGCTGAGGGAACTTGGGAACCTTATGGTTGAGACACTTCGTTACGTTGCCTCCTTTTCACCGGATTTGAGGCTTTACGTGTTGAGTGGCGGATCTCAATGCCGCGCTTTGCCTTATACTATAGCAAAAAAATGAAAATATTACATATTTCATTTAAAAATATTATATATTTCACGCCGTTTATTTGTTACGTATAGTTTTTTTATAATTTATTTTTATTGTATAATTGCAACTTGGAACTCGCGATACGAAATTTTATATGTCGTTTTAAATAGTATAGCACAAATTTAACATCTGTTAACTATTTATTTTTGTGATACGTAGAAATATGGTCACTTCTTCAATAAACTTATAATATTTACCAAACTTTATAGCTCTTAACTTTTTTGTGAACATTAAAAAAATCTTTTAAACTAATATTCAATAAAAGTCATATAAAATGGCTTAATGCAAGTATTTAATTCACGATGAAGAGGATTTTCGCAATATTGACGGCCGCCGCACGCCATTAGCGGGACTAGAAAAAGTTGTAGTATAAAAAAGAGTTCTGCTCAACGCACAGTGGTGATGAAATAATTAACGTTATTAAAAGTTTATGGAAATATCACAAATAAATCAGAAGTTAACTAGGTTTGTTCTTTGTCTTTGCTTGCTTCGCTTAGCCTTTTATAAAAAAAAAACATTTTCTCTATAATAGAAAGATCTAGACTAGTTGAATATATTTAACAAAGCAAAATTTTAACTTACTATCATCTCATATACGTGCCTACATTGCATTCTGCAACGCATTTCTATATTTCAACTATCTCTAAAATTATTTTATAATAACAGATTTTCATCCACTGTACGTTGCACTTAACAACCCTCCCAAGAAATTCTTACGGAGTTTTTAATAGCGTCGGCCGCAACCCTTTTATACTGATTAGTTGTTATACTGGGGTACATTGACAAATGCCCACTAACAACTCTGATAGAAATTAAAAATTGCAACACGAATTTTAACGCTCATTATGTTAAAATTTTTGTCAGCTTGTCCAGATTTTACGTTTTTTAGGCAATTGTCTTGAATAAAATATCATTTGTAATTGGGAAAGCTATTTAAAGGCAAAACAAATTTTAAATATCTCATTATCTATTTATAAAACGGTGAATTAACCAGGCTGTATTTAATTTTTTAGCTATACTTTGAAATGCTTTTGTTTGTTATTACTTTGTATTTCAAATAAAAATAATAACCTTTAACAATCCCAAGAACCATATCAAATAACATTTATATAAACAGAGCAGAAACCGTCCAAAGCGATATCGTTTACTCAAAACCTCATATCCACATTAACCTCTATAAAAGCAATAACACTAAGACGGGCCCATGATACTTGGAGTAAACGAATATGCCTCCAAATTGCCCAGCGCAGATGTGATTGCGAGGCCCCGGATACAATCATCAATCTATGCCCTCCCTTCCTCCCTATATAAATCACGCTCACAATGGCCGGAGGAAGTTCTTAAGAAGAAAAACTATAGGTCATATCCTTCCCGGGTGGCGGCCAATCGGAAACGGGTGCCCCCTCAAGGGTTATTCGGTTAGGGCGAGATTTTTCCACGTCTACCACCCGACGGCGCACCGTCCGTCATCCCCAGATTATGTGAGCTCGGAATTGATAGTATATATCGCTTTGAATTATTAATTTTCATATCGGTATGGTATTCGGTTCAGTTCATTTATCACGTGTGCCCTTTTTTTTTGTAGGAAATATGGTTATTTTGGATAAATTCTGATGTAGCTTAAAGTGATCGCGTGTTTTTTTTTGCAGAAGCAAATGTCTGTTACCAATACTTTTTTATTTTCGTCTGGAATATTTTGTTTTAATATCATTTTACACAATTTCCTTAAATTACGGGACTGGCAGGAAAAATGAAATGAGATATATATTCGATCTCTACTTTCCATCCTTTCCAAAGGGTCAATGCGTTCATATTGTATCAGGCCCCGAATCAAGTATAAAGGCATCTATTTATGTTTTTTTAGCTAGGTAACCTGGGAACATAGATAAAACATTCCGTTTCTGACTTTCCGCTGACTTCTGAAGGTATTTCGTGTTGAGTGGCGGGACTCAATGCCGCGATCTGCCTTGTCAAACGCACAACCGATCGTTATAAATGTTTTTGTTTTTTAGATTCATGCTGGGTAGCCAACGCTTGGGAACTAATCCGTTCTTTGTTTTCCACCGAATTCGAGGTTGTTGTGTTGAACGGTGGAATTCAACGCCACACTTTGCCTTTTTACAGAGCGAAGATGTAAAAACATTAAATATTTCAATTGAAAATAATGAATATTTTTTCCCGTCGAGTAGTGATCGAACACAATACCTGTCGCATTTGTGCCCCTGCGCCTAATCTGTAACAAAAAGAGAAGAATGTCCCCTACATTCCTGTGCTTTCCGCTTTATTAACTGTTTAGTGGCGAAATCGTACATACTAAATTTAATATAATCATTCACTGGATCAAAATAAATATCAAGTAGCAAGTAAATCGATATAAAATTAAAATTAAATTTATAACTGCTATTTTATGTGTGTGTGTGAAACGGTACGAACGTAAGTGTCTTAACACTAGGTTCCAAAGTTCCTTCTGTCTACCCTGCCAAGTGCTGGATACAGCGTGAAGCTGAAAAAAAAACGTGAGGCCTATCGTGGCGCAGTGGCACAAGCGTGTGACTGTAACCGACAGGTTCTGGGTTCTATCACCAGTCGAGGAAATGAAATATTTAATATTTTCAATTTAAATATTTTATTTCTTCGCTCTAGTAATAAGGCAAAGCGCGCCGTTGAGTTCCGCCACTCAACACACAATGCCTCAAATTCGGCGGAAAGAGAGGAACGGAACTGGAACGGAGTGTCTTAACACTAGGTTCCCGGGTTCCCTCTGCCTACCCTGCCTCGTGCGGGATACAGCGTGAAGCTGATAAATGATAAAATAAGTTAACTATAAGTCTCTAAAAAAATATCACTCAGTGCATTTAAACCATTTTTATTTAGGAAACCATAACTAAGATTTCCGACAAATTTCGTCTTTGTATATAAGTATCGGCAATTTTCCAATGATACTACACATTCACTGGAAAATTTCTGTGTGTGTGCTTTTCTATTTAATTTTATATATTTTTTTCATTTTTACGCTGTATCCGGCATAAAGGAGAGTAGATAGGTAATTTAGTGTGAGGAAATGTCCTGATAGACGCATCGCACAATTTTCTAAACATTGCGTGTAGTATTGGCGGCCGCTTGCTTTTTCTCTTGCCACCGGGACATATTTTTTTTGTTCTTTTAATCTGTATCACGCACATAGCAGAGAAGATAGAGGGAACTTAGGAACCTAGTGTTAAAACCCTCCGTTTCTATAAAGACACTTCCACCATTCAGGCATTGCATGGTGAGTGGCGTAACTCAGCGCTGCCCTTTGCCTTTGTACCAGAGCGAGAAAAATACATATATTAAAAATTTTATCTCCTTGAGCTGGAATTGAACAAACAACCTGTCTCACTTGCACGCACGGTTGTGCCACTGCACCGCGACTGGCCTTCATCTATTTTCTTTTCTACTTTCGAGATATTAGGTGAAGAGTGATGAAACTTAACGCTGTTGTTTAATTAACTGCATTAAACACTATAATGATTCACGACGATCTATAATTGCCTCAACTGGCAATAAGTTCTAAAATTTATAATACCATTATTCTATATTAAAAAGAGTAAAGCCGCAAATCAACCTTCAGAAAGCAAATGTGATTATCCACACACTACACGCGGTACACAAATTTCTTTTACGAACGGATTCATTTGCGGGCTCGGTAGAATTTAGACGCGTACCCCGGGAGCGGCAAATTGTGAATTAGAACATGTTTCCAATGACACCCGACGTTTTCTTTGCTAATAAATATATAATGTATGGTGCGCGACCAAATGAAACGTACAAAAATAATCTTTTCATATGTTTTTTTTAGTTTATTGTTGAAAGCCCATGTATATTCGAATATCGACGCTCCTTGACATTTAAAAATATATAAAAATATGTTTTAGCTATTATATAATATTTAATAATATTTAATTTGTAGTAAAATTAAAACTTGCCCCTCTGAAAGAAAAGAAATAAAATCTCACTCACGTGAGAAACTTTTAGACGTTTTGTAAATAAGTATTTTTTCCTTCCCAAGTGTAGATTAACACTAATATACTGTTAATACATTTATGAGCTACTCACACCTAAATAAGTATACATTGTGTTCTTGTTTTATATACAGGCACCTTCGTTAATCCATATTAGTTAGGTAAAGTTAGATATTAGAAAAAATAATATCTAACTTCACCTAACTAATATGGATTAACGAAGACATTTTTATTGTTTAAATCACTAGTATTTTAGATTTTTCATACAAAATAAAAAAAAATGTACGATAAACGGTAATTTTAGTATATTTCAAAGGTATTGAGATGTCGTAACTAATAATAAATTGTAACAATGGAAACACACAACGCAGAACGCCGCGGGCGCACCGCTCCGCTTGTTAGCTAGTTTTTACTGCAACCCCTTTGTGGTGAATTGCATCAATGTACATACATACGGTGTGCTTATTTATTCTCACAACTGCTGCTGTTGCGATGATTTTGTCTTCCAGTCCTTATGTTAAAGTGTTTATTTTTGGGAATTTTGTATAGAAACATTAGCTTTGTTGCTATATGTTGTAATACATTATGCTAAGAACAAAGAAAAGCGACTTAGATGCGAGTCGAATTCGCTCACCGAATGTTCTTTACCAATTTCAGGACTGTAGGTCAACTTATAAAAGTTGACTAAAGTTTAGTTTGCGGTCGTACACGCTGATTTTATTTGAAATTATCTACAGTCGTAAGTTTGTAATAGATTTTATCTTTAATATAAATTTGCATTTTAAGCAGGTCTATAACAATCCTTTAGATTTTGTTTACACGGCGAACAACAGCAAAAACTATTTAAAAGGAAAGGAAAGGAAATTTTGGTTTTTTCCTATCACTTAGAGATCGTACCTGGCTATAGTATTGAGCCTTTAGATAAATAACATTAAAAAAAAGGGCAAGCAGCAATAAAGTAATCAATTATGTGTATGATAAGAATTTAATTAAGTAAGAATCATGCCGGTGTTCGGTAAGAACGTTTATATCTTATTTGGACGGTCTCTAACCGCGCGGGTTCGAGTGTTTATACGTCTCATTTTTTACAGGACAATATCAGTACAGATCTTACATTGTCATACTCTATTCATATATTATTTTATTAACAAATTTCGATAAATTAATATGCTTGAAATAAAGGTATTATTCTTAGTAAAAATATCGTTGTTAATCTTTTAAAGAGATAATCTTTATATATCTTATAATGAATCTGTAACTGATCACTCTTTGTGCTTAGAAGATATATTATAAAAAAATCTTGCAGGGTACATTTTTTAATGTAATAAGAATCAGAATAGTGATTTTTTTTTGTCTGTTTATCTGTTTATATTGCCTTTGTATGTGCTAACATCAGAACCGGCTAATCAGATTTAAATGCAGTTTTCACAATTATATTTTGGCTATCTCACTTTTACATATAGTGTTTGTTTTATTTAAATCGGTTGATAAATAAAAAAGTTAAGCCGATATAAAATATTTAGTTCGAGAAAATTGCTACTATTTACCCTTTCAAACAAATTACATTTTAGTTTTCTTTTTTCTTTTTTTTCTTAAGCTTTACTCTGTATACCGCACGAGGCAGGGTAGGCAGAGGGAACCTGGGAACCTACTGTTAGGACACTCCGTTTTACTTCCGTTCCCCACTTGCCGCCGAATTTAAGGCATTGCGTGTTGAGTGGCGGAACTCAACGCCGCGCTTTGCCTTATTACCAGAGGGAAGATATGAAACATTAAATTTTTATATTGAAAATATTAAATATTTGACTTCCACAACTGGGGATCGAACCCAGAACCTGTCGGCTACAGTCACACGCTTGTGCCGCTGCACCACAACAGGCTAATTTTAGTTTTCAATGTATAGATATTGTCTTTAATTTAATCATTATATTAAAACAAGAAAGTAATTGCGATTTATATAGTGAATAAAAGCCGCGGGCGGGTCGCTAGTAGAAAATAAAACACTCCTTTATAAGAGAAATGAATTTCATTTTTAGATCATCTTATATAACAAAGTGATCCGAACCTCAGCCATACTTCCGTAATGTCATCCCGCGTTACGAACACCAATTTTCATTTGTCGGCATTACGGGGATCAGTCCTCATTCCGTCCCCTCTATTATTGTAAATAATCTTGTCTAATCCCAGCGCGATTACCGAACGTTACGAATTCAAATAGGCTCAAATAATGCGGTAGAATTTAAACGCGCGTGTAATTTTCAAATTGTGTGCCATGTGCGCCGCCTGGAGCGTGATGGCCGTGTGAGCTTGTAATGCGACTTGGTTTGTTTTATATTTTAAAATATTATATTTTAGATATTTAATTTAAACTAATGATTTTTATTAAAATGTACTTAAATAGGCATATATATATGAATTTATTTTCTGTAACACCAATAAATAATTAAAGAGATTTTGATACAAAAAATATAATTGTCGGCCTTGAGGCATGGAGGCATGTCGCGTCGCAGCGGCACAAGCGTGTGACTGTAAACAGACAGGTTGTGGGTCCGATCCCCACACGAGGAAATGAAATATTTAATGTTTACAAATTAATTATTTATAGTTTTCATTTCTTCGCTCTGGTAACAAGGCAAAGCGCGGCGTTTAGTTCTGCCGCTTAACACGCAATGCCTCAAATTCGGCGGAAATCTTAACACGAGGTTCCCAAGTTCCCTCTGCCTACCCTGCTATGTGCGAAATACAGCGTGAAGCTGAATGAGTGAGTATAATTGTCAGCAAATATATTTTTTCTGTAAAAAGCTTTAATTTCTACAAAACGTAATATATTACAATGTAGTCGTAGGCGTTATTGCGATAGGATACAATCTGATAGTAGGTTTTTTCTCACACTAACAAAAAACACGATATTGAGTTATAAGCGCGGCTGTTGTCTGTTCGATTCCCTGTAGTGGGATTAAAATATTTAATATTTTAATTTCCTCGCTCTAGTAACGAGGCATAGCGCGGCGTTGTGCTCCGTCATGTAACATGTAATTTTTCCTGAATTTGGCGGATAATGGACAACGTTAAGCTACTCCGCTCTCTTTTTTCTATCATTTCTAACTACAAAAATTAAACAATTACTTTGTACAAAGTATTTGATGCTGATTAATAGCATTTACATTAGAATTAATGACTTAGAATTTCATAAGTATTATATAAAATGACACTATGTGGCGCCATGATGGCTATACGTTCGGAAACAGTTCTCGCTAAACGAGCGTAACGCGAATATTCACGGGCGGGCTGTAGATAATAAACCCCTTTTATTGGCTTTATACGTTTGTACATTTGTCACTTTCGCCTATTAGACAGGAATGGAAGGTTGTGAGTTAGTTGTTTAAGGTGATTATTTATAAATTAGTGTTGGTCATTTCAATTTTAATTAGAATTATTATTCTTTTTAGCTGGCTCTTTCTGATCTATAAAGAAAGTGAGTGAAAATATTGTAAACAAGTAAGTAACATATGTTCTAATAGGGTAAATAGAAAGAATCTAATGTTAAAACATCTTGTTCATCCAATTTCACCAAGCTTTTGAGGCATTGTGTGCTGAATAACACCACGTTCTGTCTTTTTTATATCAACTTGCACTATTGTTGGAAAATGCTTCTCTCCATTTCTTTCACTCTTGTCTATTTCGTGCTACTGTGCATCAATCAGGCCTGTAGTCTTTCAACTCGTTTTGATATCACCGTTTTGATCTAAAACGTAGAGATATTATTGACAAGACTAAGTAAGACTGTTTAGGAATACGGTGGACGAGGAATTTTATTCAGTAAACTAACACCTAAGATGTGGCGCTTCGTTTCACGTTGGTAAACCATCCATTAAAAACTAAATCTGGTCACTATATGGTGAGTAAAATCGTCAGTAAGTAAAAGATAAGAAAGCCGAAAACAAGTAGAGCCTGGAGAGGTCTATGAGCGAGTTGTTAAATGGAGACCTTCTTAGCTTCATAAAAGATGACTGACGTACTTATGTATTCCCCCATGCATTTTGTCTTACCAGTAAATAAATATAAAAATAATCTAAATATAGCCAAAAACAACGTTCTGGCGAGGCTGCTGCTGCAACAATTTTAGTTATATATTAGCACTTTCTTTTATAGGTAAACGAATAAAAAATAGTTATATATACATTTTCCTATATAAAAAAAGTATTACTTATAAAACCATACTGTAATGAACTTAGTTAAAAATCTAAAAAAATATATAACAGCTTTATAAAAATATAATGTCACAAATGTATCTAAGAGTGGACCACAAAAGGGACGTTTTAATGTAAGGAGCCAGAGGCTATAACGGGGGAGGGTTATCTGATTTTCAAAGACGTGTTTAAAAATGTAACAGTTGCGTAGCGTTGTTATTATCAAACATGTGGCATATTGCATGCCTATCTGATTAAGACAAACAGTGGCTTTTGAATTGTGGTAACTGTAAAGGTTATAAACAAAACACCCTTTTGTCATTGAATATTATTATTACAATACAAAATTGCAGACGTGGCGCGCTTGGAGAAAATTTAATTGTAATAATAGATGTTGATTCGATTCCCACTTGTATATGTGATTTTTATATTTTAATTAGATTGATTTGGTAGACGAAGCAATCATTAAAGTTGGTTAGTAAGTGAAAAACGGATTGGCTTAACATTAGATACCCTCTGCGTACCTTGTTATGTAGTGACAAAACCAGTAGGCTGCAAAATTGTAACAAGTTTTTTGTGCCCCCCGTACATGACAAAGACTTATCTGTCTTCTAGTTGACTTCTTTGAGTGAGGATTGAACCCACAACCTGCCACAAGCTGGTGACCCTGCGCCTTAACAATAATTTTAAAATTAACACTCATTTCTAAAGAACATGCCCGGATGTGGTATTTTAAATCAAAAATTGACAAGGAAATAAAGGTCAAACTTACAATAGTATCAATTGTTTTTAATACATAACAAGTTTTTTGCCTGTGTCTGCCCTTGTGACCCTCTGATGAAGAAAATAACTAAGAAATATATAATACAATTCCATTACATGTCCAAATTGACCCCAGGTACATTGAAACGATTAAGGTTATTTAACGTAGTATCTCTAAAACAATATGATGCTTTTAAACCAAACCGTTAGTTCTTGAGATTAGCGCGCCCAACTAAACAAATAATTCAGCTGTATATCTATATTGATATAGATATAGAGTACAAATTTCAGTAACAATATAAAATGAACGATATCAACTTCTTCGCTAATATAATTGTCAAATTCAAGGCAATATTTAATTCCATCAAAGAGCATCGATCATCCGCCACCGCCTTTGGGGAGTATCGGTTATCAATTTTAACTTGACTAAGAAATCGTTTTTAACTGATGTAATTTTTCTGAAAGCGTTTGGGTCTCGGGAAAGGTAGAAAATTGGTTCGCGTTACAAGTAATATTGTTATAATTTCTTATCTATTATGACTTTATTTGTACCGTGTTATAGAAAAATGATATACATATATGTATCCCGCACATAGCAGGGTAGGCAGAGAGAACTTGGAAACTTAGTGTTAAAACACTCTGTTCCGTCCGCCACTATGATAGTGTTAATAAATAGAAACATTTTGATTCTTTAAACAATTATACAATATTTTAACGGTATTTGCACTAAAATATTGTAAAAAAAATTAAAATGTTAAATCGTTTGCTATTATTTAGTTTCGGACTGCAACGTGCCTTTAGTGTGGTAGGCAAAGGGAACCTCAGACACTGCGATGTTGGTTCGATTCCCACTCGCATATGTGATTATTATATATTAATTACTTTGATTTGGTAAACGAAGCAATCATTAAAATTGGGTAGTAAGTGAAAAACGGATTGGCTTTACATTAGAAACCCTCTGTGTACCCTGGTATGTAGAAAAAATCAGTTAGGTGCAAAATTGTGCAGTTTTTTTTTGTCTCCCGTACATGGCATAGCCTAGAAAGCAGCTTACTTCTTTGATTGAGAATCGAACGCACAACCTGACGTTTACAGTCACACGCTGTTGCTCCTGCGCCACGATTTAGCTTAGGACTGCAACGTGCTTTTAGTGTGGTAGGCGAAGGGAACCTCAGATACTGCGAGCAAGTGAAAAAAAAACAATTTCCATAAATAGTATATATAAAAGGATACGCTATTAAATTTCCTAGTCTATTTAAGTACTTATATAATATTTTCCTTTTATCGTCCGACCTCTGTACATTGTTTACGAACTAAAAGGTTATTGGCTATCGATATATTACTATTTGTTTTTATTACTTCCACCACACCAAAATAATACGAGCCCACTCAGCGGTATCAACAGGATTGAAAGGGACAAAGGAAACTTATTAGAAAAGCTAATGATACTTGTCTTGGAAACAATGTTTATTTTATATTGTTTTCTTAACGGAATATTGAAATTATAAAGTCAGATATAAGCAAGAAATAAATATATAAGACATATGTATCTCAGTTGACTTCCGCCACTCGACATACATTTTCAAGAGAAGGGTTTCTTGACGACAAGTTTTCTCTGTTCTCACTGCTATATAATATGAAAAATGAAAATATTAAACATTTTTCATTTCTTCGATTGGGAATCGAACCCACAACCTGTCGCTTACAGCCACGCGCTTGTATTGCTGCGATACGACAGGCAATATAATACTACAATAAACACAAAACTCCAAATATATTAGTTTCAAACAAAAAACCGATCAAAATTTACATATAAACCATCCGAATCTCCTTAACTCCTTCGTAGTTTGTCAATTTATCTTCCATTGTCTGTAAAAAGTTTCCAAATAACCTCTGCGCGTCTCGTAAACACAATATCGTAAGTATTGTGTATTTACTGGCATATAAGTATCGGTTGTGCCCCGGGCTCGGGCTTGGGATCTGGGAAACAATGAAAAATGACCGGCGGAAAATTGCGCGGCTTTCTAAAGGATTCGTATACGATACGATCGGGCTATAGAATGATAGTTGGGGCGGACTTGGTGATGTATAACATTTTTTTTTTCTTTTGAATATTATGTTTTGAATTGATTTTTGTATGTGATATACGTTTCAAACAAAAGCACATTTTGTATAAAACATATATCTATAGAACCCAGCTAATTAATCCATATATTTTTATTTTTGTTATATTAGTTACAACCTGAATAACTTGCAGATACTTAAGTATGAAAGTTAAAAGTTAAGAAAGAAAAATATACACACAGAAAAACATATTATACATGTACATTTACTTCAATATAATTTAATAATATTTATTATTAGCTATCACCACCAGTTTAACAAGAACGCCAAATTTCAGACCAAATTAATTTATTATTTTTTTACATTGGGAAAGTGAAATATAACTCCTGTCATCTGTCTCGTCGCGTAGTGGCACAAGCGTGTGACTGTAAACGAGACAGGTTGTCACTTATACACCAAAATAGTCGAAAAGTAGCCAATAGAAGTTTCTTAATAAGATCAGTTTTCTGTGTTTTAACACTTTCCTGCTATATGCGGGATACAACGTGAAGCTGTAAGAAACACTTTGCGAAAGTAGAAAATATTTGTTGTGTTTAAATAATAAGCCGCAAATGGGTTGCTAGTAATAAATACTTATAATAAATCTGTAACTGATCACGGTCTGTACATGGAGGATATATTGAAAAAAATCAGACAGTGGATTTTTATCTGTTTATCTGTGCGTTGATACGTGCTATTCACAGAAACGGCTAATCAGAATTTTTCATCGTCAAGCAACAAAAAAAATTGTATAAGTTATACAATAAAGCCGCGAGCGGGTCGCTAGTATTATATAAAACTTACTCTGAATATTGAAAATAATTATTTATATACATAACTAGAGATATCACCATCCTTGTAAATTAAAATTTGTAAATGAGTAAATTTCCGTTCTACAATAAGCTTTTAAGTAACGAAGCCCCGGGCCGGTCCTGCGTCAGCGCGCACTCTATTTTCCTATTTGCGCGGCAGATTGGCTGTGATTGTATTGTTTGCACCCTCCGCCTGAACTCGCGCGGAAAATGTGTTGACTGACTACTGAAATACACTTCTGAGATGCAAGATTTTGTTCTTGAATTATGTATTTAAGTTGATTTGTTTTTGTTTGTTTTCCTAGGTTATTGCTGTTGACTGGTTTTGCGGACCTTGTTTCTTTGTCGTCAATTTTACTGTTTGTTAGAGAGGAAATTATATTCTTCGATTCTTACTAGTCAATATTTCAAGTTACACATTTACAATAAATAATTATATAACTTTTGAGGCCCGTCGTGGCGCAGTGGCACAAGCGTGTGACTGTAACCGACAGGTTCTGTTCTATCCTCAGTCGAGGAAATGAAATATTTAATATTTTCAATATAAATATTTAATGTTTCATTTCTCCGCTCTCGTAATAAGGCAAAGCGCAGCGTTGAGTCCCGCCACTAAACCCGGTTGCCTCAAATTCGGCGGAAAGTGGGGAACGGAAAGTGGAACGGAGTGTCTTAACACTAGGTTCCCGAGTTCCCTCTGCCTACCCTGCCTCGTGCGGGATACAGCGTGAAGCTAAAAAAAAACTCTAAGTCTATAAAGAATGTTTGTAAATCACGCGAATTGTCTCAAATCTTACATTCTAACATTAAGAGCCGCTAGCGATGAAGCACTTCAATAATAAAAAAAACACAATGCCTCTAAAACCTATAACCCGTCTATATTGTCAATATGGCAATACACTTGTAGCCAATCACCTGCGAGGGCGTTACGTACGTCGTAACGCGTGGATAACTTTTATGAGCGGGAAATTGTGTTTATACGGCCGTGTGTCGCGATTTACCGCCGCCGCCAACCACTGTAATCGGAAATATTGTCGTACGACGAGGTTATGCTGTGGTACACGGCATGAGCGATTAACCACAATGTTTACTATATTAAAGAGTCACACTCACTTGGAAATTAATAATATTAAGTTCTCAAAAGAACGTATGGCTTAGTAGTCAGAGCGCTTGGACGAATTCTAAGGCGCAGGTTTAAATTCCGCTGTGTTCAAATATTTACACGTTTTCTAAATAAATATTAAACGATATTTTTTGTCTATGAGTGTCATCCGCACTGTGTTTATGTTGATAAGTCAATAGGTTCAAAAAATTCGTTAGTTCTGTAGAAAAAATACATTTGTTTCTTTTCTACAAAATTTCACTCGTGTTCACTAGTTGATTTTTCCGCCACGTCTCACATTGAATGGTAAACTCAAGTGTTGAAATAACGCTTAATTATTTTATAAATATATTTAAGTATCAAATTTATTTATGTAAATAATTTTTATAGGATAATTAGTCGCTGGATACAACTCTATCGACTAGGACGTAATATGAAAATTATTTTTTCCTTACAATTCTCGGCAAATTATTAGTATTAAAAAAACTACTTACTTAATAAAATATACTCTACTCTTACCACCAAAGTCCAGTATTTTTTTAGTGGATACTTTGGAACCTAATGCTAAGAAACGCCGTCCCTTTCCCCCCTTTCCGTCAAATTTGAGGCATTGCGTGTTGAGTGGTGAAACTTTTACTCTTTGCATTGTTACCAAAGCGAAAAAATTAAAACATTATATATTAAATTTGAAAATATTATTAATTATTTTATTTCCATTTTTAAACTATAAGTATTTAATTTCCTCAAGCGGAGTTCGAACACACAACCTGTCGCGATTACGATCCCACATTTGTTCCTCTGCGCCACGATAGGCTTCAAGTCCAGTATATCAGCACTCAATAATGTTTCTTTTTTCTAAATACTTTTTTACTCGCCACCTCTCGCTTCTTGTACTTCACACGAATGTGTACGAGTCGTTTCAATATTATTGTCGATCTCACTTCGATAACAAACAAGTTATTGGTTTGCTATTGCCCGACTTGGCTGTGATATTGTTTTCCAATCGATCCTATTTGTTGTGATTACGTATTGATAATTGAAATTTTTATTTTATTTATATATTAATTTTGTTTCTTTTTTATGCCTCTAATAAATTATATAGATGTATTTAAAACTTTTACTTTTCTCATGTAAAATATTTATAGATGTATTAATATAACTATAATATTTATACTACAACTTAACCTTAAAACAATAAAATTATTCCTCCCAAAAAAAAAACTTAAAAAAGAAAGCTTCCGTTCCCTACATTCCGCCGACTTTGAGGCATTGCGTGTTGAGTGGCGGAACTCAACGCCGCGCTTTGCCTTATTACCAGAGCTATTACCTTATTTTTTTCGATGAGTGAAATTCGATAACGTTCAAATTGAAATAGATTATCATAGATCAGTATATATTACATAGCGTGTTAAGTTATTATGTAGCTATCCTATAGATATTCTTAAATAATTATATATGTCGTTACAGTTTCATTGAAATATTTTTAAAAGTAATATCTCCATTTTTACGTAACGTACGTTACCCACGTTGTCTAAAATCTCACGTATACGTACATCACGTAGTAACACCTAGGTCGCTGAGTGCATTCCACTCGGAACATAGGTGTAACAACGTCGTTACCACAATCATCACTAACGATGTCTCACATACACTCAACTTTACCTACATAAACTACTCATTGCATAAGAAAAGAACAAAATGACACAAAGAAAAATAGTCTTTTGGCAATTATAAATACATGTCATATTTCTCTGTAATATTATATAAGTGCTTTTGTTTTGGTTTTTATATTGAGGTTTCATAATACACCTATAGTGTTGTAATACATAGCATTAAGGTTTTTATAGTATAGGGTGATAGAGGTTATAATTGCGTGTGGGAAATATATGGGAAACGTCTACGTGATTTCTAATTGGAGCTGCAATGTGTGGCCGCGGGCGTGGAGTAGCAATTTACAGGCAAATGTGTTTTTTAATTGTACGACGCGACGCGCTTGTACAAGTGTAATAAGCCGTTCTGTATTGAAAGGCAGTTTTTACACTACTCTCTCTCAGCTTCACGCTGTATCCCGCAGACTGCAGGGTAGGCAGAGTGAACTTGGAAACCTAGTGTTAAAACACTCCGTTTTACTTTCGTTCCCCACTTTCCGCCGAATTGAGTCATTGCGTGTTGTGTGGCGGAAGTTAACGCCGCGCTTTTTTCCTTGTACCAGAGCGAAGAAATGAAAACATTAAATATTTAAATTGAAAATATTAAATATTTAATTTCCTCGAGTGGTGATCGAACCCACAAGCTGTGGGTTACACTCGCACGCTTGTGCAGCTGCGCCACGACACTTGCTGTAATACTGTTTGCTGTTACAGGTACAGAAGGATTTCTTTGGGCGTATCGTTCCTGTGGCTCAAATACAAAAACAAGGTATTATTATTATATACTTACTTACACGATCTATCCCTAGCAGGGTAGGCAGAGAGAATTGCGTCAAAGGCTACGGTCTATTTTAATTGTAGGTAATCTTTTGATAAAAAGCAACAACATCTCAATCCTCTTCTTATAGATCGAGACACTAAAAACTAAACAAAATAAATAAACTACTAAACTTAAATTGTAAAATATAAAAAAAAACACTTGGCTTATTTCACTAGAATATTGGTACATGAATTGTTAAATTATGATAAAATTATGTATTAATTTTTGATATTAGTAAAGGCGCCATAAAGTACCTATAAGCGTCCGCTATAAGCTATTTATGGCAGGGTAGGCAGTCGAAACTTGAGAATCAAGTGTTAAGAAATTCCGATCCGCTCCCCACTTACCGCCTAATTTAAGACATTGTGTTAAACTCAACGCCGCTCTTTCCCTTGTTACCACAGAGGGAAGAAATGAAAATATTAAATATTAAATATTTAATTTTCTCGAGTAGGGATTGAATCCACAACCTGTAGTCCTTACAATCATATGCTTGTGCCCCTGTGCCTCTAAAGACTAGTACTTTACTATACTTCAAAAAAACAATTAGCAAATTTGAACAATATATCCTTTAATTTATTAGAATTTTATAAAATGTTATTATATAGAATTTTATTATATCTTAACTTTAACAAAAAAGAATGAAACGAGTAAACCCGAAAACTCTAGCTTATACCAAACAATTTCCCTTTAATCTCTTTACATGTCATCGAAATAACGACACCGTATAACATGGCCGAAGCGTTATTGCGTATAATATACCATTATCACATAACGTTACAAGTGGGCCTATTATTTTCAATTACGCCGGGAAGGGGTTGTTAATATTCATCGCCGTCACCGTCGGAATCAAACACCTGATCCCCCGTCTGCCCGATTGTCGACCATTTATTTTAGATATACCTATAATTTGGTCTGGTATACGTTTTAATAGACATTGTGTGATTAACTCTTGTGGGCAAGGTGTGATTACACTGTTTTTAATTTTGTTAAAGGTTTTTTTGACGTGATAACATAAATGCCGTCTGCAAGCTTGAAAATTGTCACGTTCCACTTAATAAAGCGAGAGAGTGGAACAAGCGATAGAGAACCGCATAACAGGGTTAAGCATTCTGCTTGTGACGCATCTTTATTTCTTCCATTCTATCATCTATCATTCTAAGAAAGAGTACCGATCGAGAGAGAGAGTGTTGAGGTGTTACTATGCGGAAAGAAGCATTCAAACAATGTTGTACGTTTGTCTTTTAAATTCCTTGCATAATTTTTTTTGTAAGTTAT
The DNA here is from genome assembly GCA_019049475.1 of Eueides isabella. Classification (NCBI taxonomy): domain Eukaryota; kingdom Metazoa; phylum Arthropoda; class Insecta; order Lepidoptera; family Nymphalidae; genus Eueides; species Eueides isabella. Next base: position 3,118,601 of record CM032399.1, on the reverse strand, counting down.
TGTAAGTGAAAAAGTTATTACATTTTGCACGGCGTTGATTGGCTAGAGAACTTATTTTCCGCTTCACGCTCTATCCTGCACATGGCAAGGTAGGCAGAGAGAACCTGGAGACTAGTGTTAACACACTCTGTTCCGTTCCCCACTTTCACTCACCGCGCCGCGCTTTGTCTTGTTACCAGAGCGAAGTAATGAAAATATCAAATATTACTCTCACTTTATTTCAATTTCTCGATCAGCTACATGACAAAGCGTGGCATTAATACACGCAATGTATCGAAAATTGCTACCTTACTCTAGCAATTTTATAAACTTACAACTAGCCAAAAAATTAAAATTTAATACATTATAAAAGAATGAATGCTTTTACATTATCAAGTAACATAAAAATATATTATTATGATACATATGTCCTCAGCTTTAATACAAATGTCTGTTCAGCTCGTTAAGTTGACTGCTTAATGGTCTCAACGCGATTTGTAATGGTAGAGACCGAAAATTCATCTTACGCCAACGCGAGCTTTACGTCAAGATGAGAAACGATAATTCACGACTTAACCGCAATGTTGTACTAGACATTTTAGATTTTACGATAAATCAATATTATTAGATAATGGAATTAAGTACGGAGGAAAGAGGAAATTAATTTGGATTTCCGGTATATACGGCAGGGTAGGCAGAGGGAACTTAGGAACCTAGTGTTGAGACACTCCGATCCAATCTCCACTCATCGCAAAAAAATGAGACATGGCATGATGACTGGCGGCTGCGCTTTGCCTTATTACCAGAGTGATGAAATGAAAACATAAAACAACATAACATAACGTAGGTACATAAAAAGGAGCGTGTACTGAAAATACTGCAGATTATACTTAAGGTACGAATGTTGTGGGTTTTATTTCCATTCGGAATTATAAATTATTTTTCTTTCCGTTAAAAAGGCAAAGCGCGGCGTTAAGTTCGGCCACGTACCACAGAGTGTCTCGAAAATTGAAAGTAAAGAACGGAGTGTCTTAAAATATGCGAGGAACAGAGTAAAGCCAAAATAATAAGAAAATATTTTATTAAACTTTTAACGTCTGTGAAATGATGTTCAAAAAAGATCTCGTAGACCTCGCTACGATATGCGTTGCTTAAAAATAATGCAAAATTATTTAATCGTTATTATTTTTTTTTGTACGTATTATTATTTTATTAACATATATTTGACAGTGACAGTATTTTGTTCAGTATTTTAAAAATTTATGTTTTTTAAATTGTGAGTAAGTAATAAGAATTTGAAATATTTTTTTGTGATATTTTTTTCTGTGCTATTTTTTAAAGAAAATATCCGTTATATTAATATTATTTTTTTGATAATTTGCTCGACTCTAGGTCGAGCGAATTAATTAGTAGTAATTGCATAAAACGCGGCGATGAATTTCAATGGCCCAAAAAAGTCAAGTAGAATTTTTTTTCACTTTCTATCTTCTTTTATAGAAGAGAAAGGCATACCTTACAAATATACCTCTCTTGCTTTATCAAAAATCAAAATTCTTCAAACACAACGCCAAAATATATTATTATCGCCTCGTAGAAAATCCAAGGAGCAAGTTGTAATGAACGCTCTAAGCCAATTGTGAGCGAGATCGACTCGGTGTTTGACTTGGCCCCATTGTACTCCTCACTCGATTTCAGCCAAATGATATTATTTCAAGCTTACATTATGTTAAATTGGTTTTCCACTTCTGATTGAGTTGGGCTGATTAATTTCCGATAATGTTAATCTTTCAATATTGTAATTGTAATTGTTCAATGCTTTAACAAATTTCTGATATTGGAACGGTTTGTTGGTTGACGAATTTTAATTAAGTGGCAGTTTAATTTGAATGTAATAAATAGCTTAAAATAACTACAGATACAGTTAGAAGTACCTGAGGTTTTTTGTGTGTTGTTTTTATTATTTTTCATAAGTTGTGTATTAAACGCTGCAGTAATGTTGATTTAAAAAATATTTTTAAATAATTAATGAGAAAAAAAACTAATTATCGATATTACCCCAAAACAAAAAGACGAATCCTATTTTCAACTAAACATAGATAAATATAGTGATGAATAATTTCTTCAAACAAACTTGTAAATCGTTTCATTGGTTCAGGAGTCACGGTGGTACAGACAGACACACATACAAACATCTTAAATTTATAACACGAGGGATGTATTTCCATTAGGTGCTAATAAACTACTGATAAAACATAGTATTTAAAACATCATACAAACAAAAAGTTAAATGAAATGCTATGAATGTAATCTAAAACCATTATATTAACAAAAAACTTACTGAATGAGCGTCATTAAAGCGATCTTCTCATCACCCCGCCTTTAATTCACCGTCGTCCGTATAAAGCCCGCCTAAATTAAAATGCTACGCTAGTTACCGGCTCTTTCACGTAAAAGCGGGGTTATTAACGCGAGTTGGTTATAAGTTATGTTACACGACCTCCGTAGTAGGGTTCTGTATGACATTATTTTTCAGTTATCACCTTGTCCGTTGTTTAATGAATATATTTGTTGTAGCTATTTGTAGCACTGGTTTTTTAGTATCTACTCGTATATATATTTAACGTTTTATTCCCCCCTTTGTAGGGTATGCAGAAAAAAGGAATGTGGTGACCTCGTATTAAGTCGCTCAGCTCCTATTATGACGCTTCCGAGTTTCCACCGAAATTTGAATAGTGGATCAAGTTGATTAGTGGAAAATACTAAATATTTCATTTCCTCGAACGAAATCACAATCCGTAGCGTGAGTGTTACAGTCACATGCATGTACTACGCGAGGCGCCTTATGTGTTTTTATTCTAATTAAGAACACATTTACTATATGGATTTTTTTTAATCATAATTTGCATGTGGAAGGAAGCAAAGAGAATCTGCTAACATAAATGTTTGTTTCTTCTTTTACATTAATTTATTGTAGGTACATATATTAAGTATTCGATTCGACATCCTTGTTAACAGTCGTATTTATTCAATATAAATTATATTGGTGTTATAAACTTGAGAATATTAAATAAATATATATTCTAATCGAGAAACTTAGCAGAAATTTAATAATTGCCTAATGTAATTTTAATCTAAAAACAAAAATATATATAAAACGGTTGTACGGTACCATAAAACCCTACAAGATTACATAATACCATAGGTTTGTTCAGTACAGTAGGTTCAGTAGGTACAGTGAGTACAGTGCGACGCGGCACGGGCGCGGGCGCGGTGGAGGCGGGCGCCATCACAATGCGAGCTATTAGCTTGCGCAAACACGCCGCCCACGAGTAATTATACAAGTTGATTATATGTGAACGCTTGGGTTTAAACTTTTTTACGTATATGATAAAATTTTATGTCTTTTTAAAATAGATTTATAGTTCAATTTATTTATTTATTATCTTAGGATGGTTTTTGTGTTTTATGTTTATTATTACAATCGTCTTTGTTAGGTAAATTATGTCGAATTCGGCCACTACACGTGTCATTGACGGATCAAAGATGATCTATGGATAAGGGACCTCTGTATCTATCTATTTTATGCCCATGTAGGTTTACATTTCCTTAAATGCCTTTCCTTTTTTTTAATTTACTTGAATGTTTAGGATTGTGTAATAATTTTATGAAAAAAATATTTTTTGAAGAAAATTAAACCCTAACGCTTTTTTTGGCTTAACTGGTGTAGAAAATAATTGGCACTAATTTTTTTACGTAATTTAGCCAAAAAATAGGCCTTTCATACAGTACGTTTAAACTATCAATCTATAAATCTTGGAAATGACATCGAAACGAAATCTTTTACAAAGTTAATATAAACAATAACTTTCAGAGGCTGCAGTTAAAAACAAATAACTGGTGGTTTTTACCAGCCAAATGCAACAGCCAATTTAAAACCTGTACCAGGATAACTCTACTATATCAATATATTTAAATATATTTCTACAAACATTTTCTTCTATGCCGTGTGATTCTAGCTTAGAATAAAATCACCATGGTACTGATGTCGTAAGAATTGACTAAAGTACGTATGGTAGAGTCACGTAGTCAGCAATGGCAACACGTATGGGAAGACTCGACCGGATTATTACCACCCCCGGCATTTAAAACCGGCTTTAAGTAGTGGCTTCGGCCACTGCGTTTCGCATTGGGTCATGTCGGCATCATGGCCCGGTGCCCATCCACCTTAAAGGCCGGCAACGCTCCTGTAGCTCCTCTGGAGTTACACGGGGCCGTGGCCGTAGTGATCACTTACCAATAGGTGACCCGCAGGCTTCTTTGCCGTGTCTTGTCCATAAATGCAGTTGCTGGTGAAAAATGATTTTTTTTACGTAAAATCATTTAAAAATCGAATTAAAGGCCATAAGATTTGTGGTTGTAAATTGAAGTACTATTATTATACTATTTTATAAATCAAATACAATTTATAAATAGACATTTTGAATTTTTAGAGATTACTTACGCACAAATATACTCGCCGACGGTCTTTGAAAATGTAGAAAAAATGACCAATAGTTAATTATTTTCACCATAGACCTTGAAAGCTTTTATTAAAAGTTAACTTTCTTAAAAGCAAACTGCTCGATATTATTTCTGAGATTAATGCGACGCTTTTATGCTATTGTATAATAGAAAATGCTTTTGTATATTAATCTATAATGATGCAACAATCAAGAACATAGACTGATTTTTTTCAAAAAGATCAAGAATTCCGAAATATTTGGTGTACAGGAAATTACATAATATATGTACATTGGAGTAAAATAGACAAGTTACTAAGGTGTCCAAGGACGTGAAAGATAAAAAAGCTGTACCAAAAGATATTTTAGATTTCCTTTACCTCTCGTCTCCTTTCTTACTTACAAGAAATAATATATATAGAAACATGCAAGTTAGGCTCATTTTTCTATTTCTATCTCACATTAAACATATGCATGTTTGTTTTATTTCTTTAGATGCGGTGGCTGATGTCATATCGTCGAGCAGTGTGTTCTACCAATATCGAGAAGGATTCAATAATGCTGTAAGACGTAACGTGCGGGTCCGCGATTTATTCTAACACTTTTATATAATGTACATATAATTTATTTGTTTGTAATGTTGTTTTTAAGTAAAAGTGTTTTAAGTACCGCTGTAGCAATGTGTGAATGAGTGTATTCTAGAATTGTAATTATTAAAAATTAAAGAAGTTAAAATATTTTTGTGTTTTCTTTCTTTTTTAAATATTTAGTCCTAAGTACATTGAAATATATATATATATATATATATATATATATATATATATATATATATATATATATATATATATATATATATATATATATATATATATATATATATATTTAAACATTGTTCTATATATATTACTGCATGTATTTTGAATTTATATCACACCTGATACCAAAGCAATGGCTAATATAGCTAATAGCAAGTCTGCAATAATTCAAAAACTTTGCGTTACACCCCTTTATAATGGTCATAGATCACTATGTGTATGTATACCATATAATTTTGATAGAAATTTTAACTTTTGCTTAGGACAAAACTTCTTCCATGTAATAAATTCTACTTAGATTATTATTCCTTTTGAATTGGTATTTGTATTTTCTTACTTTTTTACAATTATTAATTAAAAAACTTATAAATAATAAATTAAACAATAAATATGAAACTAAACTATAAATATATAAATTTGATTAAATAAGCATTTAATTTTCAACGTTAAAATTTCACCATTTAATGTTCAATTGATAAAATAATTAATTTAAGTTTACGCTGTATTGTACAACAATACAAACACTCATGTGTTACCAAAGCCACTTTAATTAACAAGACAGCTGTTCCCACAACAATATACCATTAAAATTATCATTCAACGGCCATAACTCATAAACTTTGCCAAACATCACCTGCATTTAGTTATTAAAAGCGTAAGCGCTGAAATGTTTCTACGTAAATACATCAGGTATATTACGAATGCGTCAAGAGCTCTGACGAATGGCCCAACTTGTGTATTATATATGATTGTTCTTGTTTTACGAAGATTTCTTGTTATAAATTATTATATTTATTATTTATTTGTGTTTTGTCTACCTTTTGTAATATCAATCATAACTTTATCTTTAGTTTATTTGCGAATAGAAATGTGTTTTTATTTACGATACGTTTGTTAGCAGGCTTCACGCTGTATCCCGCATATGGCAGGGTAGGCAGAGGGAACTGGCGAACCTAGTGTTAAGACACTCCGTTTCACTTCTCTTCCTTACTTTCCGCCGAATTTGATTTTTTTTTAATTGAGTAGAGTTGTGTGGTACTTACTGAATAAATATCTATTAAAACTTGACTTATACCGTCTTCACCACCGCTGACCAACCTTAGATGAATCCATAGTAATAAATTGATTATAGAGACCGGAAGAAAGAAATTATCGAATCCCGGAATATAGATAAATTATAAATTTTGTCACAATGGTAAAGACTTCTTTAAGTTTCTAATAAAATTAACATGTAATTAATGATTTTAAGAAAAATTTTTTAAAGTTGTTTAAAAAAATATAAATTAAATGATTGCGCTTGTCGTGGCGCAGGATACAACGCGACAGGTTGTAGGGTCGATGCCCACTTGAGAAAATCGAAATATTTAATATTTTCAATTTAAATATGTAATATTTTCATATATTCGCTCAGGTAACAAGCCAAAGCGCGCATTGAGTTCCTCTAATCAACACGCAATGTCTCAAATTCACAATGGGAAACGGAACGGAGAGCCTTAACACTAGGGTCCCAAGTTCCCTCTACGTACCCTGTATGTTATGAAAGAAACATTTTAATATATTTTTTAAATACTTTACTCTATTATAATAAATATCGAATCACACGCGGCTTCACCCCTTTGGATAACCAAAATTACTTATGTACTAATCTGAATTACTTTTGTATAATTTTTTTTTTTCAACTTCACGCTGGTCCCGCACGAGGCAGGCGAAACCCGGGAACCTAGTGTAAAGACATTCCGTTCCACTTCAGTTCCCCACTTTCCGATGAAATTGAGGCATTGCGTGTTGAGTGGCGGAACTCTACGCCGCGCTTTGCCTTATTACCAGAGCGAATAAATGAAACATTAAATATTTAAATAGAAAAATAAAATATTTAATTTCCATGGGATCGAACCTAGAAACTGTCGGTTAAGCTGCGCCACGACAGGCCTATAGTATATTTTCTATATATTTTCATTATCCCCTAACTCAACACGCAATGCCTCAAATTCGGCGGAAAGTGGGGAACGGAAGTGGAACGGAGTGTCTTAACACTAGGTTTCACTTCCGTTCCCTCTGCCTACCCTGCCTAGTGCGGGATACAGCGTGAAGCTGAAAAAAAAAAATCATCATCTTTTTAAAATCAATCTATACCTTAGAAGCGTATGTTACAGCCGACTCAATAAAACAAGTTATTTTGTGGTATATTTGTGGAGCAAAATGTTTTATATAGAAATGACATTTTTATTTAAGAACTGATTAAAATAAATCAAACACGTTTTTCTTCACCAGAACGCTGCTCCGTTCCTGCTTCGTTCACCAGAACGAATGGCTTAGTGGTCAGAGCGCTGGAACGGTATTCCAGAGGCGCGGGTTCAAATCCTGCTTCGTTCAAAATTTTTATACGCTTTTTAAATTTAAGTTTAGTACGTTTTTGTTGAATTTACTAACTACTGGTTCTATTTATCGAGTAAGGCAATTTTTGTAATTAATATATTAAAAAAAATTGTAATTAATTCAACATTCCCCTATTTTGGAGCGGGGTTTCAAAATCTACATGAATCCGTGCCGCGATAATAAATGGCCAGAATAGAAGACCTTTCTTGATATTCGTAGCTATAATTGTTCGTAGCGCTTCGTAGCATTGCGTAGTCTGCAGCTATCATCTGAATCTCGATCTTCATAAGTCCTCTAGCCTTAGTGTGGATACGTTAGTAGGTATATTTTTATATAATTTAATTTATTTCCCTGAGCGGTATTTTTTTTAAGTAATAAATAATTAAAAAATATACTTCTGCCCGTGCGTTGCGCCGCCACCTACATAAAGATTTTTCTAATTGAAAGTTTATTTTATTCTCTAATGCTATTTTGTTTATATTGGATATATTTTAAATCAATTATTTCTATGATATATAGTTTAATTTTTTTATTGCTAGTCATGACATTTTGTTAAATGTCAAGTAACTAATTGAATCAGCTCATTTTCAAAGCTTGAAAAGTATTAATAGATATAAAAAATACATTTAAATAAAAATTGTTTAACATCAAGAGATTTTTGTTTTTTTAATAAAATATTTGAAAGTAAATTCTATTTGTTATAATCAAAATTATCAGAATTTATAACGTGCCTCATGTCTTTTTAATTTTTAGCTATTTTCTACTGAATTATGATATTTTGTTAAAAATATATTTATTTTGCTGCTTCACGCTGAATTTCGGCCATTTTTTTATTTACTTGGGATTTTACTGGGTAGAAAAAGTGTCGTATTTTAATATTTTAATATGACTAGCAATTCATCTGGTTTTTGTTAATTCCTTCATTTTTTATTAATTGTATTTTCTACCAGTTTCTTCTATATTTAAATTATTTTCAAACAATAGACAAGGAAAGGAGAGAGGCCTGTTGTGGCGCATAGGCACAACCATGCTATAGTAAATTATTATTTTCATTTCTTTCCTTCAGTAATAAACTAAGCGCAGGGTTGAATTCCGCACACCAGAGTCGGAAACTAAAGGATCGTAATGGAACGGAGTGACTTAACACTAGGTTCCCAAGTTTCTTCTACCTACCCTACAAAGTGCAGAATACAGCGTGAATTTAAAAGGGAAAAGAGGAAAGGAAAGACAAAAATAAAATAAACATACAAAATCACATGTACATAATTTTATTTTTAATAATGAAAACAACTAATTACGTGAATTTCTATATAAGCTAGCTATATATAATGTATGTACAGGTAGGTATATGAATATGTTACCAACGCCACAATTCCCCATCTCGTGCATAGTGCAGTTACTTCAAGCTTACTCACTCCTTACGTATATACAAAATGGCGTCGGCATTACCTTAGTGTAAATTATCTTGTAAGTTAAAATTTTATTATGTAATTAACTATATTTTAAGCTTAACTTATTCTTATTTTAATTAAACATTGCATTTGAGATTTATTGTTCTATAGAAATATTTTTGTTTGGAAATAAAATAAGTAACATCTTAAATAATACATACATTTTTGAAAAAAATTTTTTTTTCAAAATTAAAATATTTTATTTGAAAGCTAAATTGATGTTTACAAAAGATTCTTCTTTTTTAGAAAAGCCTTTTATAATAATTGAATTACAATGACATATAATATAATCGTATACCAGTATTAAAGATATTTCCAAAACAATTGCATTTACTTAATGTTTTATTTGCCGCATCCCGCTAACTAGGATAGGCAGGGAACCTACCCATAACAAACTCCGTTATTTTACCTTTATCCGTGTTTTGTCTGCTGACTGGCGGTGTTCAACGCCGCGTTTTAAATTGTTACTGAGCAAGGAAATAAAAAAATAATAATCCCCAAGTAGGAATCGACCTCACAGCCGAGCCTAGCAATTATAGTCAGACACTGTTACACCACGACGGGTTATATATAAAAATACATCTATTGGAATATATTGTTTTTCAAAGAAATCTTACTTGCTTAAAAAACTTTGACCTCGGTAAAGCAAAATTAATACTGAAAAATATAAAGGTAACTGTTAGATTACTTAACCAATACGTACTTATATTTAAAATATATTTCTATAATCTATTTATTTACAAAAAGCACAATTTCAGCGTTAAATCTATAATATAAGATTATCATATAACCAATTTATTTCAAATTCTACTATTATACTATACAAAATTAACATATTTATCTTAAAAACCAAAATTATTCACAACGATTTGGTCGAATACTGATTTCGGTAAATCAAAATATTTACAAGAAAATAACTATATTTATAAAACAAATTATCGCTAATATACATAGTGTGATAATGTCAGCTCTAATTGTCTTTGATAAGGCCGGTTTTCAGGAGATAAAATGATGTTACTCGTAAATAGCAAAATATATCAAAAATTAAAATTTGAAATTGAATAGAAATACAGAGCAGAGAGTATTATTTTACTATTTACTATATAAATAAAATTATTCAATATACTAATATGTATGATTCATACAAATACAATTGTCAAATCACGTGGGTTGAAAGGTTACAGTAATGGGCAAATTAACAAAAAAGTAGGATGACATAAGAACAATAATAATGTTAATTCTGGCACACTTTCAAAAATCAAAATTAATTCTATTGTTTTTTTTTACTATAAGTTAAACACAAAATTTATATATACCCCTCATTTAGTGCACTTCTTCTTAAATTGCAGAAGACGTAGTCAGTTTTTAATTATAGCCATTCCTAACTCATTTTCTTTAAGTTATCTTGCAATTTTGATGTACCAAATGAGCGATATGAATATTTTTGTATAATAATAAATTTATTGAGACATTACTTCCAATGAACTATAAATATTTAACATTGATCGCTTACATTACGAACTACATTACCGCCTACCACGTATACATACACATATGGCACAATATGTTGGCACAGAGTGAGCATTGGCACTAGAGAATTCACAGAAAGTTCTTGATTATTTTTATATATTATATTTATAGTGTAACTTGTTTAATAAATAAAAATAATTCAAATAAATTAATAATTAATAACGGAATTTACATCATACTAAAAAATATATATATACAATGAAAGTTGTAATAATTATATCGCACTGTTATTAATAAAACTATACTTGAATACTTAATTTAAAAATGTTGTGTGACATTACGGAGCCCTAAATATTTTCTTTAATTATTCAAATATCCTACACTCTAAAGTAGCTTCACACCGTATAACTTAAGCAAAACTGGAGAACCTAGGGTCAAGACACTTCGTTCTACGTATTCTGTTTGAATTCGAGATATTTTATCTCAAGTGACGGGGAAGCATGGGCGAAGGAAGATGGGAGGCCGGATGGGCCGTGTCCACCCCATAATAATTTCGTTTTACACAAATAAATAAAAAAAACCTTTATAGAAATAGATTTGAAGTCCCAGACCTACAGACCCTCTGGAAGATATTTCTAGATGAGTGGCAAAAATCCACGCTGATGTCACATACAATACTAGTCTTTTTTATTATTATTAACCGTGCGACACATTTTATATGTAGGTGTATGAACACAAAATAGTGCTTAAATTTAATATTATAAAGTATTATATAAAATAATTCAATGAAAAAATTCTAAATATGACAAATATTTTTAATTAATAAAATGGCAATCAATATTTTATATAAACAAAAGTAGCAATAGTTGTGATTTAGTTTGCAAGAATAGTTTTCATAGTGTTTTTTACATTAAAACAAAGTAAACGTTCTAATTTTATTAATTATTATGTTTTATATAAGATAATTTCGTTACATAATAGAAAAAAGTTTCAGGATTTTCTGGCATAACTCAATTTATCACAATGAAAAAAATAAATAAATAATAATACATAAAACTAATCTAGTTCTTGTAACACATCCTGTACTTCTTTACAAATCAACCGCTACTTAATAGCGATAACAAAAACTTACTTAATCTAAATGCTTGGGTGGTTCCGGCGGGTTGGGCTCGTGCAACAGCGGCAGAGGCAAGGGCGGTAGAGGCAGGGGCAACGGAAGTAATGCCCTCGATTGGAAGTTGGCGAGGGACTGGAGTAAGGCCGCGGAGTGTTCGTGCGCTTTGCGACGGAGCTCTGCCACGCTGGATGAACGCGCTTCCTCTTTTGGACAGCATGGGCAACCCCAACCTGGAAGGAATGCTAATTTTATATCGTATATATGTTCTTAGGTGTGTTGTTAAGGACACTTTATACTCCGCCGTTAAATTATATATTGCATTTTAAATAAATATTGTGTTTCAGAACTAGTTCTTATTTTTATAGAAAACATTTAATTGTATTTAGTAAGTACATACATATAAAAAAAATATGTAATTGATCGCTATCTGTACTTGGAAATCAAGAAAATATTTTTATCAGACGCATTTTTTTCAAACAACATTTTTTTTACAAAATTTAGTCGATTCGCCAGTGCGCTTGTGCAAGCTAATCTCAAAAACGGCTTCACCAAATTCAATATTGTTTTCACCATTGTATTTAAGCAAACTTACATTAATATTCAGTGTTTGTTAGGTTCAAAGTTCTTTATTAGGTTCGAAGCGGTATTATTTATATCGATATTAACTATTTTCGTCGGCTACATTGTTGTAAAATAACAGCTGTTTCATTGAAGTGATGCAAAATTTAATTTTAAATGTATTGATATTGTCTTAAAAAAATAATATTATTACAGCATGAAAGTAATTCGTATTAGTAAATAAATGATTGCGTAAGTAAAGCTTGAATATTATTGATAATCATAAGAGATATAATTTTATTTTACATTTAAAATTATATTTGGGTTTAATTTGACATAATTTTAAGTTCAAAAAATACCTTTAAGTGGGAAGAAAGGCTGCGACAAGTGGTTGAGATGCTGCGAAAGGTGCGACAGATGCGGCGGCAGGAACAGCGGGGGCGGCACCGGCGGGTCCGAACTGGTTGCGGGCGACGAGCGGAATGCACCCGAACTGTAATTCATTGAATCATTAGTTATGTTATATTTATAACTTTACTTTATTTTTTAATAATATTGAGATGAGAGAGAGAAGAGAGAGATACTACTGTCTCCATATTTTGAATTGTATTACCATAAATTCATTCATTTCTCATTCTTCTGCTACTTGTACGCTTTGGCAGTAAAAACGTACCCATGATGAGAAAAGAAGACACCGTTCATTTTTATCTCTAGATTTTAAATACAGCCTAAGTAATTCTGATAAGGGATTAGATTATTTAATACAATTTTAATATTAGTTAGATGTGAGACTTTATTTAGATTACCTTTGTTACTAAACAGATAGCTGATAATAAATCATAGTAACGTAATAACGATGATATTGTACAATGTATACAGCCTAAATAATTCTGATAAGGGATTATAATATTTATACTTTACTTTATTTCTGAATTGAACTTTTCATAGCCTTGAAATATTTTAAGCAAATAATTAAAATCAGTTGTGATGCTATTTTTTTATTCCTTTAATAATATTTTTTTGTTTAATCAGTCTGCACCTCCCATAAGGTAGGATAGGCAGTGTGTTATTTATTATCCTTGTACCGTTCAAATTTAATAATCTTGAATATTTACGTGACGTAACTCAAAACTGCGTTATTTTTTTATATCAAAGATTTGAAAATATCTTTCCACCCAGGGGGATAGCCTCTCTCATTATAATTAAATGTTGAATGCAATTTATTTAGAGTTAAATCAAAATAAAGAATTATATGCATCATAAAATCCCCGATTGACGTTGGCCTCCAGGCGTTGGTCTCCAGGCGTTTAGCTGTCGCCGAGAGAAGATCAAAGAACCCTTCATAGCTCTAAATGATAATATAATTTATATCGCCTTTACTCAGTGATAGAGTAAATAGAAAATTAAATTTTAATAAAAGCTGATAGAAATTGGAATTTCAAATAAATTTTAATTGTAAATTACTCAATTATTGATTATTCTTTAAGCAATAGCAAATCTAGAAATAAGTAACTCTTACATTAAAGATAAATATATTTCTATCAATATTATAACGCGCTATTATCATAAGTAAAATAAACAAGCTGCGCTCGACTTGAATAAATCAAAATCACTCAGCTAAACGCTGAGAGCGTCAGCGAAATTCAAAAGAGCAGATCGCGTCAGAGGACAGATTGAGACAATGAAATGAACGGCCGAGGTGTCGCGTCGCTTTGACATTCTCTCAGTGCATACTTGATGTACCGCGACCGTGCGGCGCAAGCTGTGAGAGTTAGCGGTTAAATGGCGATTATTGTGATACTTTTTCAGTATTTTCTTAATATATATTGGAATATTATTTAAAGGCAAAAGATGAGTTTATTACATGGGTCTCTATATATATTCAAAATTAAACGATTTACTGAATATCATTCAGCTGTCCAGACTAAAAGTTAAAAATCATGTCAAAATTTATTATTATTATTATTATTTATGCTACAGATATTATATAGGTCTAGCCTAAGTGTGGTACGGAATTCTCAATAACCCGTTTGTGCACCGTTTCAAAATTTATCATTTGATAAATATATTAATATAATAAATAACACAGTATTTGCATGCGTTTTTGTATTTCTATATCTTAAAAATCCTTGTATTTCCATTATTTTAAAAACTAAGAAAATGTTCTTATTTTAATATTTGTTTTAAGATTCGATTGAATAATTACTACCACCATTATTAGAATTATATCATTTTTTATTAATATAGAACACACATTGCGTTAAATAATGCATTGTTTTAGTATCTAGAAAGAATTATGAACCTATTATATACTTTATATGGCGAGTAAAAACATATTAATAACTAAGCTCAACAAAACAATAATAATCTGGCTCATTACTTGTCATTTTACTATTCTCTAAAGCATCACCTTGCATCCCGCATACAGCAGAATTAACAAAAAAAAAACGGATGTACGTTGTTCCGCACTTTCTGTTCAATGTCCGAGATATTACCAGTAATATATGTTAATTGTATAATATATTAAATTACAAAATTAACCATAAAAGAAAATATGCTATACCCAAAACCTACATAAACGGATAAACACTTATTAAGAAAACACATAAATATTTAAAACGTAGCGGGATTTGAACTCGCGCCCTTTAGACATTATCCAAGTACGTTTTGTACGTTCAAAGTTATATTCGTTTTCTAAAAACGTAATTTTCTTTCCAAAGTGCGGATTAACACTTAAAGGTTAGTATAAATAATCAGATAGACCGCCATCGCCTGTAACTCCACACGAAATTCCCCCGAGCACTCGTTCAATGGAATCAAAGGATTTGCGTTCATTACATATGGTAATAATTGATGGTATCCACGAGCGCCACCGCACGCCGGCGAGCCGAGATGCTTTTACTGACGCGCCCGCCTGCACTCCGGCCGTGCCCTTAGCTATAACACAATCTGACTTTGCAACCAGCTTAATGCAACTTACGTAATGCGAAACGAAAGAAGCGTTGTATATTTAGCATTGTTTTAGTACTAGTGACACTATATTGTTGTTTTTCACGTCGTTTTCCTTTGTTTTTGTGTAGTGGATTATAATTTTTAATGTTTATGTGTTTGTTTTATAATGAACGTTGGTTGTTTTTGCACCAAATTTATTTCTTATAATGGCTTTTTGTAGGTATATAATCTACGGTAGGAAAATACATAGTAACTAAGCGGAATGATTTGTGATTTGAGGTATTACTTCTAATTTATAGTTTAATACAATAAAATTTTAAAAAGACATGTAAATTTTTCTCTCTCATCTAAGGTCCATATTACATAAACCTCTTTCTTATTTATTCGATAATTCTTCTTGCTTCTAGTATCTTTGATACCTACAATATTGTATTGCAAGGGTCAATCCCAAAGTTTGGCCAAGTCTAACGAAGCGTACCTCTATTAATTGGTTAGGGGAGAGTGAAGGAGGATGTCCCAAATTGTCCTCCTTGAGGAGTTGCTAATATGAATATTCAACTAGCGAATTGAATACAAGGCGTGGAACAAAGAGAATTGATGCTACCCTTAATACCGTTACTAATTTTGATTAAAGCGCCCGGCGAATTGAGTGCCACCTCTGTTTGTTGGTCTTTGATGAAATAGTAAATTGATTGTATTAAATTTTCTCATTGATGTTCTGAATTGACTGTTCTACTGAGAAATGGTAATGTGATATTTACAATGTCTCTCTTAGACACTTTATATAAACGAGTAAGATCGCGAGACGATACGATAATAGTTAAAATATTTTTAAAATATGGTAAATAGGTAAGTTTAAGGTATTTTTGGCTTCACGCTACATCACTGGTGTAGCAAGGTAGGCAGAGGAAATCTGGATGTATAGTTTTAAGACACTCTAATCAGAATCTCTTGAAGACACTTCCGTTCCCTTACCTCCATTTTAGACTTTTTAATACCATAGTTGCATAATTGAGGTATATTTTCACACTTACGTGTTTGTTGTGCGTTTGATTTTTATTTAGGAGACCTTTCATATAAAGAAAGGAAGTGGGACGGAGTATCTTAACACTAGGTTCACAAGTTACCTCTACCTACCCTGCCTGTGAAGCTGAGCGAGTTAATATGATCTCAAAATGTTTCTAACAATGGCTGTAGAAAATATTTTTCATTACTTTCTTTCAGACTCATGTGACTTGAGTGAACGTGAAGATAAAAGGAAACAAAAAAATAAATACTAAACCTAAATTTAAAAAGCGTTTAAAAATTTTGAACGAAGCAGGATTTGAACCCGCGCCTCTTAAAAACCGCGCTTTTTATACGCTTTATAAATTTAAGTTTAGTATTTTCTGTCCTAAGTGTGGAATAACACTTTTTAAATTTTCTGTTTGATATAAACACATAATACATTTAATTTTGTTATTTAAATATATTCAAAGAAACTATAGTAACAAATTTTAGCCATTCCATTAATAAACTAAAACAAGTAAGTAAATACATATGTCAGCATGGCTTACAAAGGGTATACGATACAGCATACGAACAACTTGGTAGGTAGAGGCGGGTAGTGTAGGTAATGAGAGCGTTCAATTATTCATGCAATTAACTGATTATAGCGACATGGGCCACCCCAACTATCACGCCTTTGTGAAGGTATTCTGCACGTATTATGAGCTTGTGTCTAAAGTTGGCTTTTCACAATGCTATAAGATAGAGTATTTAGTTTATAAGTGAAATTCGTTCACGCTGTTTAACGCATAAGCAGGATTATTTTTTTTTTTTGAAATATTGTGTTGCGTGGCGAACCTTAACGCCGCTTTTGGTCTCGCTACTAACGACTTCGATTCTATGCCATTGCGTCACGACATTCTTATTATTTTATTCAATTTAAATATCTCTGATTATTCTTTTTTGATATTTTAAAAGTTATAATATGAAATATACAAAAGTAAAATATGTAAATGGAATAATATTATAATTTTGTAGCAGCCTTAAATAAGTTATAGCATAATTGAAATAGTTTTATTTTGTAGTCTATATAAATATTTCACACATAAAACATTGTGCATTTTGCAAATGTTTTAAATATTCAAAGAAAGTAAAAATTTCAAGAATAACGTACCCAAAATAAAAATGGAAAGCTCAAAAGCTTATAATATGTATAGCAAAAGTCATTCACGTTCGAACCAAAGCTCATGGGGATCGTATTACATAATTTCACATACTCAAAACGTTAACGAAGGCTCGTTTAACTCTTTCCCATTACTGTAATGACATACATGCCAGTCACTATAAAATGAGTGTTTTTGAATATGAAGAATAATCATTTTGAGCTGCTCTCAGAGCGAGGGAGATCCGAAAGACAATATTATATGATCTGTGCTTAATGAAATTATATTATTATTTAACTGTCGGAATATATTATTTATCTGTTTTTTCAAAGAAAAATATTACGAAGTATTTACTCTACTCAGCTTCACGCTGTATCCCGCACACGGCAGGGTAGGCAGAGGGAACTTGGGAACCTAGCGTGAAGACACTATGTTCCACTTCCGTTCCCCACTTTCCACCGAATTCTTGAGGCATAGCGTGTTGAGTGGCATAACTTAACGCCGCGTTTTGCCTTGCACCAGAGCGAGGAAATGAAAACATTAAATATTTAAATTGAAAATATTAAATATTTCATTTCCTCGAGTGGGGATTGAACCCACAACAACCCATCGGTTACAGTCACACGTTTGTGCCGATGTGCCACGAAGTATTTCATATAATAAATACTCTAAATATGTATTAAATGATGTTTCATGATCGAAACATTGAACATTACCGCGGGTAAAGGCAAAGATAGTCGAACATAATGCACTTAACCAGTCTTGATATTATTACCACTTAGCGTAGGTAACAAACAGGAACTTTGTCACGTCGCGTCGCGCCGTTTCGCTAAATTAGTGTCAATTTATCGTGTTGCATAATTAATTTTCATTTGTGAACGCGTATACTGTTACGGCACAACTATATTTTGATCATTTATTCATAGCGCCGTGTCAGGCATTTCATGACGCTGAATTTCAGGTGCGATTGAATAAAGCGCATGGCTTCCGAGCGTCATAGTGGTATTCATTTGTAAGGCGAATTCTTAAATAGCACTTAGCTATATTATTAAGGAATTATAAGGCCTGTCATTGTTAATATGCTGATAGATCTTAAATTTGAAATAAACAAATTGAATTGATTTAATATATACTAATTACAAAAGAAATGTTTACGAGTAAAGTAACTACACGCGTACATAATTCTTCAAAGAGATAACGTTAAAACGTTCAAACACCACTTTATGTACATCTTTAAGAAGTAAATTTAATTTTAAGTGAAAGGTAGGCAGTGGGAGGAGCTCCTAATTGCCAATTTTCTTTTTACGCCATTTTTTCAGCTTTTAAAGAGAAAAATTCGTTAATGCATATTTAATCGCCGTAATCGTCTCTCCCTCACGAAATTACGAGACGCCTTGTTTTTTTACAGTATATACTTTTTTATATTTACAAAGTAATTATTGGATTTTTTGTTTAATGTAGATATTACTTTAGTAGCGCTGAATTTATTATTTTGATTAATAAAGAATGAACATTTTTAATTTGTTTTGCATAATAAGTCATGTAATTATCAATTTTGTGATGCAAAATGTTGCTGTTTAATATTAAAGACTGTGTGCCATGAACCGATTTCGTGGTCTAAGATAACCCTTATCGTACTTTAATACGTACAAATTTCACTAGAGTGAGATAGATATTTGTATTTTTCATTCGCAAAGACCCGGTAATTTACATTACTATCCAGTCAACTATCCGGTCTCAGGGGCACACAATCATTTTCTTTGTACTGTACCCACTGTAATCCACCATCCCACCTCATGTATAATGCGTGCATATAAATTTCAATTTTAAACCCGCGCAGCTCGAGTTACAGCCATTTGTGGAATTACGCGGTGGTAGGGGCTAGACCTCTACGTGACGGGTGCTGCAATACTTTTTCTTTTAATATTATGTTATATATTATTTCAAGTTGGAGAATATTTTTTAAATAAAGTAATAATTGAAATATCTTATAATTGTTGTAAAAGTTACATTGAAACTTTACATTAAAAATTTTCTATGAGAAAAAAAAATTAAGACGTCACTTGATATCTCACTTTAGAAATTAAAATAATTAGTAAAATTTAAACTGAATTTAACGTACACGATATAAACCTTAGTACCAACTTTTGCTTGCAAAAAGATATAATTTTAACTGTAACAATATGTGTTAATAATATTGAGTAAAGAAAACCTTATACTACACATAAATTTAATTCTTAATAAAAAAGAAATTCTTAATATAAACTTGAAAGATTTCCAAAAATCCACTAACTAAAAGAAACATCTTCAAGCTGTTACCAGGTAAGTGTTTTAAGTGGCAAAACTAAACGTCACGCTTAGACTTTCTACTAGAACCAGAAAAAAATGTTCCCCCGAATGGGAACTGCACCCGGAACCGTCGTAATTAAACATTGTTAACCTATAAAATGAAAAGTGTAGTAATCTAAAATATATGTATATATAACAATATTGTATGGTCGTCGTGATCGTATCGTGATATATAAACAAGATGGGTAATACAGTTTCTAGTGGTGCAGACGGTAGGCACGTAATCAGGTAATGTGTTTGCGACGTAGCACCCGAATGTTTCAGTAATATTTCACTGTCCGTGCTCACGTTTTGAGACGTACAAATTGTATTAAATATTCTTTGCACTCTTGAATTGGATTGCCTTATATAAATATACTACAGTATGTGAGAGCAAGTTGTTACAAGTTTTATAGTCACTTTTCTAAAGTATACAAAAAGTTATAAGTAAATATACATGTATATATATATATATATATATATATATATATATATATATATATATATATATATATATATATATATATATATATATATATATGTGTGTGTGTATTAAATGTTTTCCTCATTTAGTTAGCCTTTACAAAATAACTTGTTACTAAGTTCACTCCATGAACCGTTAAAATTCAATAAACTTCAAATATTTCCATTTACATAATATTAGAAAAATTTAAATCGATATCTACTCGTACCATCAATAAGACAAAGACCGGCATAGTATCCGAGGTAATCCGCGGCGAATAATAACATTTGCGATCCGCACCGCTAATGCAGCTCCCTCCCTGCGGACTTTAAACTGCTTACTGATTTAAACGACCCATTCGTTTTGTTTATAAGCCGCGGCAACGCTAAGAACAGCATTAAGGGGATGATTTTGTTGTTTTCTTTAGTGTACTGATAGTTGATGCCGTTTCTATTATATATTTATCTTTCAATATAGTAATTATTAAATTTTAATTAAGGGTGTCTTAACACTAGGTTCTCAAGTTCTCTGGCTGCCCTGCCAAGTGCGGGATACGTGTCTGAGTAATGATAGTATCTGTCTATACATACGATAGTAATTTCAACACACGTTCACCATATCTTTACTGTTACACAGAACATATAAATAACTAGAGATTAAAGAATTCAGTTACTTAACAAAGTAGTAGTAGTGAGTAATATCAATTAATAATTAATCTACAATCTCAGTCGTTACTCTGTACACGTTAGAGCCTACAAGTATCAGCCTGACAAGTACAACCACATTCGTTACATCCACAATGAATGAGATCGTAGAGCGTGCATCGCTTAATATATAAAAGATTAATATAGATTAAAGCATTCACAAGTCAACATATTGATACATTTGTTCACGTAACGCTTATAAATTGATACGACAATTACATCGCTCAGCTCATAAATTTCAATAAAAACACCGCGTGAGTTATCAAATTAGAAAAATTAAATGTGATAAATAAAGTCCAATTAAACGTTATTGCGTAAAAAAGGCATAAATTAATTCGGGGAATACTGATGCGATGAAAAAATAACCGAATGATTAAGCGCGTCGTCGTGTAGGGATGTTCATATGATCCAAAGTTACTATATTTGTGGCGTTGAGTTCCTCTACTCAACACGAAATGCCTCAAATTCGGCGGAAAGTGGAGAACGGAGTGTCTTAACACTAGGTTCCCAAGTTCCCTCTGCCTACCCTGCCATGTGCGGGATACAGCGTGAAGCTGAGAGAGAAATTATTATATTTGATAATAATTATTAATATTTTAACGTGTTATTATGTATACAGAACGGGAGTTAAAATAAATTATAACAAGTAAAGTTATTTCTAGTGTGATTAAGCATTACAGTAGTTCCGCCGCGCCATTTTTTTTATTATATTTTATGTCCTATATGGCTACCTTCAATTATGCTTAATAATTTGTATATTAAAAAAGTACCTCTTTATATGCTTGTTAGCAACAAGAATAATAATTAAAATATTTACCCATTATCTAAATATAACGAAAAACCAATTCATTTTGTTACTGTTTACCAAGTTAAATCCAATTAAACTAACTGCATAATTTGTTATAAAAAAACTGGTATCTTTTTTATAAAATTAATATGACCTATAATTAAAAACGTCGAAACACCATAATTAACTCTTGTCTAAATTATAGGTTAAATTGTATTAATTAGAGCTAAACTCGAAAAGGGTTTTGTCAAATTAAAAGCATTTAATTCGTCGGTCATATTCATCAATTAATAACTATTTTACATGTTAAAGTCATTACGACTTACGCATCGTGATATGTGGGTCATTAACATAATATCATCTTTATTTGTTAACTGTTTGAGTTATTTGTTTAATTGAATGTAATGATTCTTTTCGTTTTGGGATATTTAAAGAATTAATAGCGCTATTAATTTTAAACTTTCATAATTTTATGGAGACTTGCGTCAATTAAATATCTTCACGCCTATGACTTTTAATTATTAAAAAAAATGTGGCGATACTCAATTTCGCGCTTTGTCTTTGTTTCCCGTATACGGCAAGGTTGGGAGACACGCTAAGACACTTGCCGTAATCACTCTCCACCAAATTGAGACGTTGTTTTTTGAGTGGCGAAACTCAACGCTGCGAGTTTTGCCTCGTTATCAGAAAAGGGAAATTAAGTTCCTAAAGAATTACACTTGAACCCACAACACCGTTTTCGACCGGTCAGGTCACGCTAGTGTCCTTGTGCCACGTGATTTCTATGATTTAATTATTTTCTAAACTTAACACAATTGTATATTATTCAGTATTACCTTATAAAAGCTACAATAATAAGAAAAACAACTTTATTTTCTAAAGTAGTGTATAAATGATTGGAGCAATATAAATAAGGTGGGCGGGGCGTGTCTACCAAGGAGGCTATTATGAAAAATCGTAACGCGTTTACTGAGCGGACTCTACTGCATTATTCATGGAGGAACATTTCACGTCGGATACCTGCTATGTCTATTATTTATAAACGCTCCGTGTATTGGGGTGCCACGCCCTAAGGTTATCGAGATGTTTTACTTTGGACGAACTTAAGAAAATAGGTTTAGATATTTTTTTTACTTATATTTACATATTGGGTCATTTTTATTTAGAGGCCTGTCGTGGCGCAGGGGTGCAAGCGTGTGACTGTAAACGCGACAGGTTGTGGGTTCGATCCCCACTCGAGGTGATAATATTTTCAATTTTCTTATTTAATATTTTCAATGTTATTATTTAATATATTCAATTTTAATATTTAATATTTTCAATTTTCTTATTTAATATTTTTCAATTTTATTATTTAATATTTTCAATTTTATCACTTATTTCGATAATAAGTGAAAGTGCGGCGTTGAGTTCCGCCACTTAATATGCAATGCCTCAAATTCTTCAGAAAATGGGAAACGGAGCGGAGTGTCTTAACCCCTAGTTCGACTGTATATTATTGTTTGCTGCTGTTTTAAATAATAATAAGACCTCGTTATTTATAAAATAATATATGCAAATACACAGTTGAAAAGTTTGAAAGATTTCATTTACTAACTGGTAATATACAAGCATTAATCAGTACCAGCGACACATTAACCCAAATTATCTTCACAAAATATCAAGTTCACAAAAATAATACCTTCGAGAATTGTGAAATAAATCCATAAATTCGATTTGTATCGAATCAGCGCTACGATTGAATATCAAAGTGTGACGACGCTCCTCGGCTACACTCAAAGGCATAAGAAAGCAAGTCACGATCGGTCGCGACGGTACCTAACGCGTTTACTCTGACAAATACACTGATTGCTAACGACCCGGCCAGACGCCAAATCTTATACCGACTGTCTATTGGGCTCTATGATTGTCGCCGTTTCGTACATTTTAGTTTGACTACTTTTTTTTTTGAGGCTTGTCGTGGCGCAGCGGCACAGGTGTGTGATTGTAAACGATAGGTTGTGGATTCGATCCCAACTCGAGAAAATGAAATGTTTAATATTTTCAAATTAAATATTTAATGTTTTCGTTTCTTCGCTCTGGTAACAAAAGCGGCAAAGGGCGGCGTTTAGTTTCGCCACTTAACAAGCAATGCCTCAAAATCAGTGGAAAGTGGGGAATAGAAGTTGAACTGAGTGTCTTAACACTATGTTCCCAAGCTCCCTTTGCCTACTCTGCAATGTTAGGAAATTTTGATTGGATTCAGCGTGAAGCTAAAAAAATAACACTCACTCACTCAGCTTCACACTGTATCCTATTGTTAAAATAATCCTTTCTGTTCGCACATTTCCCGCTGAGT
This sequence comes from Eueides isabella, assembly GCA_019049475.1. Lineage (NCBI taxonomy): Eukaryota > Metazoa > Arthropoda > Insecta > Lepidoptera > Nymphalidae > Eueides > Eueides isabella. Next base: position 3,094,614 of record CM032399.1, on the reverse strand, counting down.
TTGAGGATTTGCGTGTTGAGTTGCGAAACTCAACGCCGCGCGTTGCTTTGTTGCTAGAGTTTTCTTGTTAATAAAATGAAAATATAAAATATTTAATTTCCACGAGCGAGGATTAAGCCGTCAACCATTATGTAGATATATGAATATATGTCTAGATAATGGTTGGTTATATTTATATGAATGTAGAAATTTGTATATAAAAAAATCATTTTGAAAGATTAAGTTAAATACAAATCTACTCACCAGTTCAGAAATATAAGTCAAATTAAGATATTTATATCAGTACTATATAAAAAATATCTAATTGTATTCACAAAAGCGCTGTTAGTACTTAGTATATGATGAAAAGCTATAAAATAATATAGTTACAAAAATTCCTAGCGTGGAAACATTTCCAACGTAAGCTTATGTTTCTCTAAGAGAATTCTGCTCTAAAGCGATAAGCTCGGCGCGCTCAGTCTCGCTCACCGTAAGCAGAAACTTAATTATCATATTTTATACCTCATAATACTTACGAAAAAGATATTCAATTATATAATTTTCCCTCTGAAAAGGGATTCCCTTTTCATTTCTCATTTGGATTTTTCTCTTAAGCAATTACGCCCTCGCCTCGGGGAACGCGAGATTGGTTCGCGAGCGCACCAGCACTTCCACGTCCGACGAACGGCGAACGTTCTAATTTACGTTTTAACAAGCAGCGGAATGTTATGTTAACTTATGCACGGACCACGTTGGCTCTGTTTTCGTTTAATAAAAGTGTATTTCGCGGATGATTTTATGAGTTTCGGCAAGTTATGAATTTGTTTGCGCACGGAATAGAAATGAGCTCATTTCATGCTCCCGCCGCTGCCGCCGTCCGCTCGCCGTGCGATGTGGAGATTAAGAGCTTTCTTTATTACCTATTTACATGGATAAAGCTTTACAAGTTAATATTAAAATTCATCTTTATTAATATTGTGATAATAACTTCAACCAACATTTTTTTGCAATTTATTCGTATTCATTACTACTTGTACTTATATTACGTGTTATCATAAGAAGCGTCCCCATTCTCAAGTTAATTGTCATATTTCCGTTACATTTTGCTTACCTGGTGTCTACAGATAACGATATAACAGAGACAAATGAATTGGAGCGACAACTCGATACAGCGAAGCGGTTGTGGAACTCGATTCTGAAAACTGTCAGATCGGATTCCGGTCGTAAGTTGCGTAATCGTATCGCGCGGCCGGGAACACAAATTATTCGAGCGCCGAAACTCGCTAACTTCGTCAACCCTATAAAGGAGGTAAAGAACAAAGCGGAACCACAATTGGCCGTACCCTGAACCGATCCTACCTGAGTTGATGGAAGTTTTAAAAATGGCGGCTCTTTGAGAGAAAACTCGATAAGGCCTCGCCCGTGGGACGCGTAAATGCAATTTGCAAGGAATCGCTCGTGCCTTTGACGTCCTCGCGACTCGTCGTTTGAAGATTTGCTTGTTTGCTCCCTACGCTCGTGTGTGCTTACGTAAATAGGCTAGAAAAAATATAATATTGACACGGGAGTATCGTACTACGTAAAATACATTTGCTTTAAATAGCAATCGCTCTTCCATCGATACCTATGAATACTTTAACACGTCAAAGAGAAATTTGTATATTTCGGCGTATTTTATCACTATTAACTTTTATATCTAATTTTGGTTATGTGAGACATTACTTCTATTAATATATATTAATTAAGATTATCATTAGCAATAAATAGCTTTTTTTCTAAATATACTTGCGAAAATACTCTACGTAACATAAAAATAATCACACATACATACATATTTGAAACATAAAATCATATATCATTTATATAAAATAATATAGAAGGAAAAGGTAACTAAAATGATGAGTCTCGTAAGTGGATCAGCATAATTTTTATTAGGTAAATCATTCTGGGGAGAAAGGGAATTATTTCAATGTGGCAACTTTATGAAGTGGCTGCTTACTCGCCACCCGTTTGTAGGGCAACCACGCTATGTTAATATTGTATGGATGTACAGAGTTATTTAAAGTATAAAATTGTGTGTTGCATTTCATACAAAATTCAGTTTTAAACACTAAATTTGATGTATGTAATGGAAGGTTTTTAAATCAATATGCTCTCCAATCTCTTATTAGGTTATAAATTTTGTTATTATTTAATATACCATAATTAAATATAACATTTTCAAAATATATGAATAGTACAAATCTTCTTAGGCTATAAAAGATAGAGATAAGCCCGCCATTGTCAACTTACTTTAAATTATTATGTCACCTTTTGTTTTTTTTTTTACATGCAATAAAGAATATAATAAAATATAGGGAGTATAAGCGTGCAAGTCAAGTACGTCATACTTAATAATTTCATTTCTTCGCTCTAGTTACAAGGTAATACGCGGTATTGAGCTCCGTCTCTTAGCACACAAAGTCTCAAATTCGGCAAAAAGTTAGAAATAGAACGGAGTGTCTTAACACTAGGTTCCCAAGTTCCCTTTTACAAACAAAAAAAATCCCATAAACTCTAAAACAATGGTAAAACCAACGTGACCATTGCAATGCAAATTGCTGGGAATGATAGAGAAACTCCGCACAGATAACTTAGCAGATTATAATTTGTTATTTGGATCCGACGCAATTAGCGAACTCGGTAACTTAGTATAGCTGTGACTGGCGTTTTAATTTGCTGATTTATGAGATAAGTTGGAACTTTACATTTTGTTGAACATAAATCCGGTATATTTATTAATCATGTTAATTTTAATAATGTTCAAATATTATTTTTGTATATTAACTAGCTAGGCTATTTTCGTTGACACACAGCTTACAAGTGACAGTTTGAAGTTTCAATTTAGTTTTCAGCCTGTTTCGCCCAAAAATCTTGCCAACTTAATAGTCAATGAGTGCTAAAATTATTTAATTCTGGTATAGTCACGCTAAATTTCAATAAACAATAATAATAATAAATTATTATTATAATAGAAAAATATAAAAATAAAATACCTTTTTGCTAATATTTATAATATTATTAATAATTCTAAAATACAAGAATAAAATATTCGTTTTCTTTACGATCAAGGTTGATATCAGAAGTTAATATGAGAACCTTATGGGCATTTACCATTTATTTTTTACATATCAAAGCATTATTTCTAATTTTGGATAAACTATTTTTTCTCAAAACTCCTATGAAAGTTGCCAAGGTCATCGACATAATGGCCAGGTTCCATAAACAATAATAAAGTATCTATTCCAGTTAATGAGTATAAATAAATTATCCGATAAAGGCTTCATCGGCTACCAACAAATAATATTATTACACGTGTTAACATCACTAATAGTCACGTCCCGTTAACGAGACCGCTTCTATTGAATAAATATAGTTTATGTGATACTTAGAAACAATATAGATATAGTTTTGTATTATACTGAGCTACATAACTCGTACTCTACACATGGCAGTTTAGGCAGAGGGATCTAGTGTTATGAAACTTCGCTCCGTTCCCCGGCGGAACTCAACGCCGCGCTTGGCCTTGCAGCCAGAGTGAAGAAATGAAAGCATTAACTATTTACTGACTCACTCAGTTTCACGCTGTATCCCAAACAGGGTAGGCGGAAGGACCTTGGGAGCCTAGTGTTAAGACACTTCGTTATTCCTCCCTTCCCCACTTTCCACCGAAATTGAGGCATAACATGTTGAGTGGCGGAACTCAACATCGTGCTTTGTCTTGTTAACAGAGCGAAGATATTAAAACATGAAATATTTAAATTGAAAATATAAAATATTTTATTTTGTAGATTGGGGATCGAACGCACGATATCTCGCATTTGCAGTCACACACTGGTGCTTTTTTATATAATGGTTGTGATTTTTTATTATGCTAAAAAATACGTTATTATTAAAGATTAGTAGGTATAGTCGCAAGCGTGTGACTATAAGCATGACAGATTGTGAGTTAGATTCTTACTGACCAACCGGAAACGAAAAATGACAAAAATGGCGGAAATCAATCCGCCTCTCAATACGCCTCAATTCAGCGCAAAGAGGAAACGGAACTTAAAGAGAACGAAGTGTCTTAGCACTAGAATCCCATATTTGCCTCTGTTTACCATAGAGTTACGACACTCTGTTCGGTTCTTCATATTCCGTTGAATCTGAGTCTTTGAGGCGTTGTGTGGTGACACTCAATGTCAAGCTTTGCCTTGTTACCAAAGCAAAGAAATAAAATTGTTAAATATTTCATTTCCTCGATTGAGAATCGAACCCACAACCAACGCACGCAACGCACGCTCGGCGATTATAAAATTACCCCAAAACGACAGATTCCTTACCAACGACATATAAAGACACAACATGGGAAACGTTATCTCGATATTAGACAAAGTAAATAAGTTTTCACTCGCTACTATAGTGAATAGTCACGTCACGTTAACGAGCCTCAGTTCATCAAATCGGATAGTTCGGTTAGAGTATCTCAACGAGGGTAGAACAGAAAAACTATTTTCAAAAACAGTAGATGAAATTTTTCATAGCAGAAATTTTTGAAATTAATGAACTTAATAACATTGAATTGTGTTCCAGAGGCCATCGTAGCGCAGTAGTACAGTATAAGACAGTTAATTTGAAAGTTGTGAGTTCGATTCCCGGTTATATAATTTTACTTCATTTATTTCTTTGTATTAACAAAACGCGTCGTATACCTTGTCACCCAACGCAAAGTATTGTAATTTGGACATGGATGGAATATCTTAGAAAAAGATTTTATTATCCTACTGTTTTGATAAAAAAGTGAAAAACTGAAAAGACAATACTTGTATTGTCTTTATTTTATATATATCGTGTATTTTCTTATCTCAAGATCTTATCAATAAGAAGTAAACAAATAATACTTTTTTTTTCTTCTTTATGTACAACGTATTTTTTGTCTAACTAATAATGTGTTATCTATGTCTCTATCGTAGACTATCTCTTAACAAGACACTATATTTTAGCTAGCGAAACCTAATATACGTAATCAGTCAAAATTATTATAGTTATATTATTGAAATTTAATCTCAAAATATAAATTGTATACAATCAAGTTTGAAAACTAACCCTTTTAAATTTGTAACCCGCATTGAGCGTAATGGTGGCCATGCCATTGATAACAGAAAAGTTGAAAAGTTAATGTGATTTTAGTGTTGATAAGTATCTATATAAACTTTATGACACTCATGACGTCATCATTAGAACTTGTTGAGTACATGTAATGTGATATATTCACCGTAAAACCAATTGCAGGATTATACGTGAATGGCAAGTACTTACTACTTATAAAAGTCGACCAAGTTAAATTTGAGGTCATTATGACCCAAGAACTTTTTTTTAGACAAGAGATTTTTTTTAATATTTTAATTTTAACTTAATTAAGTGGGTATAAGGGCTCATTTTGTATGAACTAAAATTAATGGAGCAATCTATGTCTATGTACAGACAGTGATCTGTTATATTTTTTTATATATATAGATATTATAATAAATGCTTATAAAATGGTGCAATACCATAACATAATAACAATAATTTCGAAAATCTTACTTTACTCAAAAAGCATCAAGATCTTGAGCGATTAAAGGCAAAATTAACCCTATCATATTATTTTGCGGCCCGCATTGGGTCATTGTGTGGGCTTCTAGCACTCAATCCCGGACTACTGATTTATTCTTCTCTCTAAATAACGTTGTGTTGAATGCAGGCGTTAATCCCGGAAGGGTTGCGGGTCGAAAGGGTATGGCGGAAAGAAACATGAATTGTTGTGAATTTTATTACTTTGTTATTGCTTTGTATATAAAATATTTTCGTTCTAAATATACTTGTTTAAAATAGTCACGATTAATAAGCAAAGAATGTTCCTTAGTTGGTTATTAAATTGATCTGATTGATTTATGTCTTAATTTTGGTAAAATGATTTTGTTAGTTTCACTATTAAATTACCATTTTTTACGTATTTTAATGTAGTGTATGCATACAAGAGGCGCCAAGTGATAATAAACAATCTTATACCCCAGAGTATTTACAAAAAAAAAAAAACAAAAATCTATTAATCATTAATAATTTATTTTTCTACTTCCCATAAATGTATCTTTAAATGTCATTGATTGCTAAAATGACCTTCACTGATGTTAATATAGTTTTGATTTCATTATTTCCACCGATATACCGCTTACGCTTGATATCAGCGTGTCAAAATAAGAAATGCAGGGCGGCACGTGTGGCGCGTGCACTCAATATGGAGAGCCCGCGGCGCTCAGCGGGGAACTAACTATTGTTCCATTGACTGGCTTCTGTTAGGAATATTATAACAATATTGTATGTTTGTCCTGTCTGTTTTACGATTGTTACATTTGAATATCGATTTAAGCGTTTAGTGTTGAAGGTTATATGTTAACTGTAAGATTTTTATTATTATTTAGCTAACATTCTGTTGTAATGTAGTTCCTTGTAACATAAAGTAAAAAATTTAAAGAAATAAATCCAAAATAGACCTGTAGTCGTTGTGGGTTCTATTTCCACACGAGGAAATTTAATATTTTATGATTAAATTTATTAAAAAAATAATTCTTTTTTTTTCATTTTTTCGCTCTGGTAACAAGGTAAAGTGTGGCGTTTAGTTCCACCACTCAACGCGCAATGCCTCAAGTTAAGCTAAACGTTGGAAACGGAACGGAGTGTCTCAACAATAGGTTCCCAAGTTCCCTTTGCATACCCTACCATGTGCCATAGTGATAGAAAAAGAAATCCGAAATAAAACTCCTAACTCCAGTAATTCCTTCTTCTAGCATACTTCAAATTCAACAATGACGTCAGCCTTCAGGAAATCCAAGATCCAATTACGGTACATTTAGCACCAATACTCGTACTCGACTTGCCGCGTGTCATTTGCTTTTTGTTTATACACCAACTTCGACTCAATTTAGCGTTAAGTGATCGCTATTGCCTTTAGGGCGTCACCCCAGCTTAATGACTTGCTTTCCGCTTTTTTAACGCAACGGGACGCTACGATTATTTACGGGCAGAGTGAATGTGGACTATTGTCCGAGCACTTGATTGAAATCTGTTACGCTGATTTTGATAGAGTCCTCTATTGATTAGTTTGAAGTGAGATTTTATGTGCTTTTTATTGTCTGTTAGGGGATTTTATGTTACCAGCTCGTTTATCGGTAATGTTGTTTAAGTAATGTTTCCGATGTGGTGTATTTCTTTTTTTCTAGTTAGGTTAAAATGTAAGAGATACGTAGCCATCATATTTTTGTTTGCCTACTTATAAAATGAACGAGTGTTGTTTAAATCGTGTACTAATTAATATACTTTTGATGTGTCTTATGAAAATTCGGACTAAAACGCTAAGTTAACTGCCATTGTTTTAATGCAGCTTTACGATGTTTCCCACACATGGCAAGGTAGGCAAAGGGAACTCGGGAACCCTATGTTAAGAAACTCCGGTCCGCTCTCAACTTTCCGTTGAATTAGGGGCACTGTGAATTGAGTGGTGGAATTCAACGTCGCGTTTTGCATGCCACACCGAAGAGATGAAAATAGTGTATATTTGATTTCGTCTTATAGGAATCGACCCCACAACTAATCGCTTGCTGGCCACTGCGCTCCATAAGGCCTGCCTATTTATGCCTTAACGTAAAATGAATATAAGTACATGAATTTTGAATATAAAACGTTGAACCTTAAAGCTCAAAGCTCTTTAGACGGAAATTGGGGAACGAACCGGAGTGCCTTAACACTAGGTTCCCAGGATCCCTCTGCCGATCTTCCCACAGAGTAAAGCGGAAAAGAAAACTTAGAAGCTATCCCATATGATCTCCATCATTCAACAACGTCAACGTTCATACAACATACCAACATAGTACACACACAGTTGTGTCGGACTGTCGGGATGCATGATCCAATTGTCGTTGCTAAATTGATACTCTATTTGGCCCAATTAAACATTAATTAATGCCACTAATGAACACCGAGCCGCTCCACTGTAGTGCGCACTATGACATGACCGCTAATCAAGTTGCTTTTATGTACTTGCTATGAAGATATTGAGTTTTGTTTTGTATATGTATGAAAAAATGAGATTACTGTTTTTTTTTTAGTCAGTTTAGTATTTATAATATGTATTTACATATAGTTTTAACTTAACATAGAAAATTGTATTGAATTGCCATAAAAACAGTATATTTTTTTGACTTCACACGGTATCGCACACATGGCACCCTGCCATGCCATGCAGGCAGAGGTATCTTGAAAATCTAGTGTTAAAAGACTCCGTTCTGTTACCCACTTTCCGTTAAATTAAGGCAATAAGGGCGTTGCGTGTTGAGTGGCGGAACTCAACGCTGTGCTTTACCTTTTTAGCAGAGCGAAGAAATAAAAATATTAAACATTTAAATTAAAAATATGAAATATATAATTTCTTTGTCTAGAGATCGAATGCACGACCTATCTATCGCCTTTCAAGTCACGCGCTTTTGCTGCACCACACCCTGCACCATTAAAGGCCACTTTTTACACAAAAGTGCTTAAATAAATCAAACTTTATATCTTTATATAAAATACCATCGAGAATAGATTTGAGACATTCTTTTACGATTCAATTTAATATTCACTTGAAGGACTTAGACGTTCCATCACAGATCAGTTATGTTATTTTTTTACCTTTACGCTGTACTCCGCGTACATTAAGTTAAAGTAGGATGGGTAAGAGGGAACACATTTATTTATTTAATACTTTAAACCAACGATATTATAAAACTTATAATTAAAAATAACAAAAAGAAGAAAATAACTACAATTTTGGTGTAAAGGCGGTAGTGTTAAATAGGTACTTAGTATTCAAACACTCCATTCTCTACTTTTGTCCAATTTTGGCGGAACATAACACCACGCTTTGTCTTAATACCAGTGTTAAGAAATGATAATTATTCAATCAGTGACAATCAAACCTGTAACCATTACATGAACAGTCATATTCGGTGCTATATGCCACAGTAGCAATAAAAAATTGTACAATTTTAGAACTAAAGTCTAGAAAATATCTTCTGAAAATATTTGCAATAAAACACGCGAATAAAATGCGTCTCAACAACACATGTAGTTTCATTAACGACATTACATTGAATTGACTTAACTAGTCAAGCAATTAGTTGAGAATCAACGCGCGTCGTCTATTGCTATTACGTTATGACGTGCGGACAGGATGTTTGCTGTGCTGTGGATTGTATTAACTATGTATGGCAACATTGAATTATATGGAAAATTGTGAAAAATTAAATTATTGGCGCAATGGCTGTAAGCGCCACGAGTTGAGGATTCGATCCTTACTCGAGAAACTGTAATATATGATTTTTTCATTTTTTTTTTTGAGGAAAAGTGCGGCCAGGTTCCTAAATTCTCTTTGTATAATCTGCCAAGTGCGGGATATAGCGTGAAGCTATTTATTTTATATACCTATAGCTGTTTTATCAATGTCTATATCAAGTACACGAAGTATTTCCTAATTTCGTTTTTGACATAGGATATCATATTTAAATATACAGGGCAGAGCACTTAGTCTCCTCATTCCGTTATTTTTGGCGATTGTTCATGTTGAGTCAGAACCATCTGTCCAACTAGACCGGCGTACCGATTCTCTCAAAAAAGGATTTTGATTGTTATAATTATAAAAATATAAATTAATAACTTATATATTACAAGCTAAATAAGCTAAGCATGTAATTAACCTTTAATTTTGCCTATTAAAACGTCATAACCTATCTACTAAAGCATAGCAGAGAACACTCCATACTACAAACAAAATAATAATGATCTTAAACAGTTTATTGTAAACTAATCTTATTATCCTCTCGCCTGACACATGTTACGTACAGCTCGATATGAGATTAGTCCCACGTACCAAAATTACAGTATTACAGCTCGTTCGTCGACAAACGCGCGCTAACGAATTTAACTCACCGAAAATCCACTAATATGTATGTACTCCCCTTTACATTGACCGTTTATACGCTTAAATTAATTATTTGGTAGTATTTATTTTTAGAGGCAAGTTGTGTGCGCAAAGGTAAAAGCGTGTGACTGAAATGACAGATTGTGGATTCGATTCCCACTCGAGGTACTGAAATATTTAATATATCGTGATAAACCGCAGCGTTGGTCATCACTTAAATAAAAAAAATGAAAGTGGAGTGTTTTAACAATAAACTCTCCCTTTTCCCTCCTCTCCCTACCCATGTGCGATACATTGTGAAGCTGAAAAATATTCTAGCAAGTGTATTTGGTCATTAAAATATAATTAATATTAGCAGCACTCGAATATCAATTTGTTATGAGGCATTTCTATATGAGTCTATGAGAAATAACTAAATTTGGACAAAGTCGGTTTTGATGGATTGAAATTTGATTTTCTGCGATAATAATAATCATTTTATATATAGTCACAAGTTGTGAGGGACGTTTGCATATTTATAATTATTGCCTTTTGGGGCGAATAGAAACAAACACATATTTAATTACCGCATTATTCGTTTGCTATCCAAGTATTATAGTACAATTTTTTATAACTACATACAAAAAGAAAATTGTAGCACTTTACCAAGAAATAAAAAAATAAATAAACAGATTAGTACAATTATAATTAGGTGTAATAACACATACAAAAATACAAATTCAAATGTCAGTGCATTTTCATGTAAGTAAATAATAAAGGTTATAGAGTAGGTGTGGCTGTAGGAGCAAATCTAAAGATGAACTTTTCACTAACCGAAAAAAAATATATATTAATTAGGATATTATATTACCTAGAGAGTATATAGAATTTAAAAATATCGATACTTGTACTGTAATATTGATACTTTCCCTCTTTTACTCTTGAGGCCTGTCGTGGCGCAGCGACACAAGAGTGTGACTGTAATCTACAGGTTCTGGGTTCGATCGAAAATATTAAATATTTCATTTCCTCGACTGGGGAGGAAATGAAATATTTAATATTTTCAATTTAAATATTTAATGTTTCATTTCTTCGCTCTGGTAATAAGGCAAAGCGCGGCGTTGAGTTCCGCCACTCAACACGCAAAACCTCAAATTCGGCGGAAAGTGGGGAACGGAAGTGGAACGGAGTGTCTTAACACTAGGTTCCTGGGTTGCCTCTGCCTACCCTGCCTCGTGCGGGATACAGCGTGAACCTGAAGAAAAAATATATCATAATAAAAAGTTTTACTCTAAAGAACTTATGTTTAATTAATAAGTAATTTATCTAGGTTACTCTTGCTAGCATGTATGACGTAATTACGTCAGTGAATTAGGACGTACAACGAAGGGTCGAATGCAGTGCCCTTAGCGCGACTCGCGAGCGGGTTTATTGGCGCGCGGGTGAAACGAGCTGATGTAAATCTATTTGTCATATTAATGTGGGCAATTAGACCGGCATGCGGGTTACAGGGCTGCCTGAGATACTGTTTTAGTGCCAAAATTGTACTATATCGAAATATGTTATTTAATTAAGGTTATGTTTGAGAAAAATACAGAATATATGTGATATCTGCACTAAGATACATAAGTAAAGAAAACATGCCTTTATAATTTTAATGGCAAAAAATACAATCGAAGCAAGATTTAAACAAATATTTATTTTAATTTAAATATTATATGTTATTATCCGATAAGTTATAAAAGAATGTAGTGAACAATATTTCATTTGGAAGTACTAAAAATACAAAAGAATAAAAAGATATTAAAAAACATAGTTCACAAACATGGAAAAAACAAGATGATTTTAAAAATAATTTTAAAAATAGTTTTATATAATAGTGGGGAAAGGAAATGGAACGGAGTGTCATAACACTAGGTCCCACTTCCGTTCCCTCTGCCTACCCTGCCTAGTGCGGGATACAGCGTGAAGCTGAAGAAAACAGAAAAAAAAATAGTTTTATTTAATTAATTACAAAAAATCAGTAGTATTATTAAAAGGCGGTAACCCTACAGTGGAAGGGTTGCCGTGAAACGGTCGCGGGTTCGTTACACCGAACAATTGTTCAAATGAAATGTTTAATTGACTCGTTTAATTAGATCTCACGATCATAATACGCTTTTTTGACTAATCAAATGAGTCACAATGAATTTTGTTCAACTGGATCATAGTTTACTAAAGGCTGAGGCTATTTTATGGGCCTGACGTCGCGCAGCGGCACAATCATGTGACTTTAACTCGACAGGTTGTGGGTTCCCCACTCGAGAAAATGAAACATTTGGTATTTTCAATTTTAATATTGAATGTTTTTTTTTTTTGCTCTGGTAACAAGGAAAAACGCGGCGTTAAGTTCCGCCACTGAACAGGCGATGTCGAATTCGGCGGAAAGAAGGGATGGGAGCGACGTTTCTTAACATTAGGTTCCAAAGTCCGCTCTGCCTACCCTGCCATGAACGGTATACAGCCTGAAGTTGAGAGAGAGAGAGAGAGAGAGAGATTTATGGTAGGTAGTTTCACTTCGGGAAAAAGAAAAAAGATTGTCGCTATTTTTTAGAAAAAAAATATTACTGATAATTAGGTTTAATTGAATATATTCAGTTTATTTTTATTGCAGTAAATCTACGAAGCAATTGGCGCTTTCAAAGGCATAAAAAAGCTCTACACACAGACACGTACTACTATAATAACTTTATATATTGCATAAACAGTAAATACACATATGATTATTGCTTTTAAATGAATATAAGCAAAAACATTTTGTTAAACGAAATTATCAAATAAATTACTCAAGAAGAGGTTTTAAATTAAATAATGCATAAATTGCTTCGTACTCTTATAAATTATGATAATTCAACGGGTGTGAATAGAATTACGTTCAGACTTAATTGTAGTCGTGTGTGCCTCTTGAAAGGGTATAATGATATACAAGTGGTTAGACTATATTGTTGTAATATAGCTAATTTAAGTTTAAATCCACTCAAAATAATAAACATAGAGGTCTGTTGGAGCGCAGGGCCACAAGCGTGTGACTGTAAACTCAACAGGTTGTGTGTTCAATCCCTACTCGAGGAAATAAAATATTTAATATTTTCAGATTAAATATTAAATATTTTCATTTCTTTGCTCTAGTGACATGGCACAGCATGGCGTTGTTGAGTTTCGCCAACATTCAATACCTCAAAGTCAGATAAAAGAATGGATCGGAATAGAGTGTTTTAGCATTAGGTTCCCAGGTTCCTTCTGCCTACCCTGCCATGTGCAGGATACAGCGTGAAGCTGAGAAAGAAAACAATTATAAGCGAAACTCTAACAAACAGTTTTTTATACATGTAATCCCTACTAACAGACACGGCTCCTATATGTTTTATTCTTGTATACAATTCACACACGGGGGTGTGATAGCAGGCGTCATAAGCCTGACCGCTCAACGCATTAGCGTACTTCCGACGGAAACCACCTTAGCGAAGTTAGAAACATTTTATTATTGAATAGGTACATACATATATGTAATCGTTTGAGAGTATATAGCTTGATAAGAAATTGTAATTCTGATTAATAATACATCGTAAAAAAATGCAATAAATAATAAACATACATTCAATAAATTAGAAAAGGATTTGGATTTTCAGGGAATCTATCTGCACAATAGACAAGAATCTCAAAGCTTTTTTGACATTAGACATCTGCTTAAGGAGATGGTAATATTAATAGAATATATGCATATGAAATGACACGCCTGAAATCTATAAATAAAAAAATTAAAATTAAATATTACTGTTATTAATAATTTTAAAAATTATTTTATTTGAGGCCTGTCGTGGCGCAGCGGCACAAGAGTGTGACTGTAACCGACAGGTTCTGGGTTCGATCCCCAGTCGAGGAAATAAAATATTTAATATTATCAAATTAAATATTGAATGTTTCATTTCTTCGCTCTGGTAATAAGGCAAAGCGCGGCGTTGAGTTCCGCCACTCAACACGCAATGCCTCAAATTCGGCGAAAAGTGGGGAACGGAAGTCGAACGGAGTGTCATAACACTAGGTTTCACTTTCGCTCCCTCTGCCTACCCTGCCTATTGCGGGATACAGTGTGAAGCTGGAAAAAAAAAATTATATACATATTTAACGGCATGATATCGCGATAACAGAGACGAAATGATTGACACTTACGTATATTAGAGAAAACACGAACAATAAATTTAGCAGAATGTTATAAATTTTGTTAAAATAACAAAGTATGTATATGCATTATACCAATATGGATCATAATGACTGTTACATAGTCATATACATAGTAATTGTGGCCTGGCATTTAATCTGACAATTAAAGACTAACTAATTTATCAAGCACATCACGAGTTCAACTCTTAAAGTTATTAAGTGGAACGAACTTAACCCTTGATTATTGGTAAGTAAGCCCTCTCGATTCAATTAAAGTGAATCTTTGAGAAGTTAAACAAAGTTCTCAGTCATGCCGATGTTGCGGACCAAAATTTAATTAATACCGACACTGGAAGTTGTTAATCGTGTAACTATATTAGTATTACATTTCTATGCTTAGTTATAATTTACTTAATATTTATCTTTTTTTTTAATTAAATTGTTATAATTAAATGCTCCACTTCCACTGATAAGCAATTAGCACGCATGGCTGTTCAATTTATCACTGTATCCCGCAATGAACAGAGAAAACCTAGGAAACTAGTGTTTAGAAAATATTTCTCATTAAAACACATCGACCACTGGCTTTCCACCGAATTCTTGTAGCTTGAACCAAAACTGAGTACAGCTTTATTAAATTTACATTTTATATGGACTAGATAATAGGTATATTTCAATCCATTATGTGACTTTAACAGTTCTTAGTTGGCACTCCTAATAGCTATAAATAAAAATAATATATGCACTAAGTATGTTTTACATAATTCCAAATAATGTATTTTCTTCGTAATATTTAATTGTTGTGTAACTTTACGTTTATTGATAAAGTTTACGTTATCTATTTAGACTGTTGGCCAATGTGTTAAATATTTCGCTGCCAAATTACAAATAAATTTCCAACGATAGCCATATATACTATTCTTGGATTTTTCTGAATTCCGAAAGTTATCTTAAAACAAATATCCAGGCCAATACCTATACATAAAAATAAATAAGAAAGATTAATTAAAAAAATATTAATTAAGTATATAAGAGAATATATTACTTGGAAACATAATTATCAAATAGGAAGTGGAGTGGTGATCGTAAAAATAAATTGGTCGAATCAACAATCAGCGACCGCTGACACCTCAATTCAATGGAATCTTTAACGTCCTCGCAAAAGCTGACCTACTTAGCGTTATTACATTGCTATTTCAATCAAAATTCATTATTAGAACTAGCTTTGATTAGTAAGGTTCAATTTTGTTAGGTATCGATATTGTTATTTTATTATTTGAAATTTTATATTTGATATACTCATTGGGAATATTAAGTAAATAAAATTTACAAATAAAAGAAAATCACCCACCCAACAAAGTTACTACCTCATCTTTTCAAAGTGGTTTCAAGAATTACCGCGATGGAAGTTCATTTTTGGAATAACGAATGAATCATGTAGACTCACAGACTGATATGTCAAAGTTATAACAACTTATAAAAACATTTTGTTGGAAAAATTGCATAATTAACAAATTATTTATACTATATCAGATGAGACAAGGATTTAATACCACATATACAAATATTCACTCACTCAGCTTCACGCTGTATCACGCACATGGCAGAGAAACCAGAGGGAACTTGGAAACCTAGTGTTAAGACACTCCGTTCCACTTCCGTTCCCCATTTTCCACTGAATTTGAGGCATTGCGTGTTAAGTGGAGGAACTTAACGCCGCGTTTTGCCTTGTACCAGAGCGAAGAAATGAAAACATTAAATATTTAAATTGAAAATATTAAATATTTCAATTCCTCTTGTGGGGATCAAACTCACAACCTGTCGGTTACAGTCACACGCTTTTGCCGCTGGGCCACGCCAGGCCTCAATATATAAACATATATGTATGAACATATACATATATGTTTATATAAATAATAATTGTATCACATTGAATACAAAATATACATATTACGTGCAAAATTTTTGTAAAAGCAGTTAAAGAGAGTTAAAGAGGTGAGTAAATCAGAGTTACATCACGAAGAGTAAGGCCAGATTAAATTCAGCCATAAATTACAAGCTAAAAATTCCTTCATTGCCTCCATCACAAACCCGCTCATTTATAAGCGTTAGCGCAACATAATTACCGTTCATTAGACTAACGCTCGCTAGCCTTAATAAAGTAATTGCTATAAAACTGATCCTACTTTAGAACGCTTTACAGGATTTTCTACCGTATTTTCAAAGAGGAATTAACTGTATTTCTGTGTTTATCTTTGGTGGATGTACGTCTCTTGGTTGGTCATGTCATAACTCGACCACCGGCAATGACGACACACGCTATGGAATTGAATATGATTCATTTTGGTAGCAATAATTAAATTGGTAACATTAAACGTTGTATGTAAGACACTGATCAATTTGGAGACGCAAAAACTTAAATGCTGATAATTTCCAAGGTAGTAAAATTCAATGTAATGGAGAGTATTCATTCAAAGTATTTTTTAATAAAATCATTTATACTGTAAATAATAAAGGAAATATATTAAAACTTACTGGTCAAAAGGCGAGAATAGATGTGTGGGCCGTGGTTCAGGAGCTTCTCGAGACCCGGCGCTGCCCACAGACGGCGCTGGTGATGGCTCCGATCTATAGAATAGCAGAAGATAAATTAAAGTACTTTAGCTTTCTTGTTAAAGTAGTATGTATATAAGACTTGTCTAAGAATTTGTGAATTTAACATAGATCTTTAGACAAAAGGTTTCCTTCCACAAGGAAGACCTTCTCATGGTCCTGGATCATAACTATACATACTAAGATGTTAAATTTTCGCAATTATTACACACGTATATTTGTAACGTATTGTTGTAATGTACAACCCCATATACAAATTATTTTAACCTGATTTATCTCGTAATCAGGTTAAAATGAATATTTTTTATAACTGTAATTTTAGGGTTCCATAACTCAAAAGAAAATTAAAAACAAAACGTGTGATTTGAACACAGAGTCAATGTCCAGGTATATTTACACAATTCATTTTATATACATGTTAACTGCTTACAATACTTAATAGGTAAGTCAACTAAATTTTTAATTTTGACCAATTGCGTTGCTATATAATATTTTCCATACATCTTTAACAAATCATATGACTAAATAATATAAGTTTTTACCTATCAAGCCTAGGCGATCTAGTAGGCGATCGATGCGGAGAACGTCTGGGTGATCCCGGTGTAACGGGAGGAGACGGCCGCGGTGACACCCCAGCTGACATCGGGGACGCGTCTCCAGAACCTCGGGACATGCCGCACTCTGATGAACCCTGTGAGTCATTATTTGATCATATACTAGACTGAAAGCGGACCAGATTATGTTTTCGTTAAAAAAAATGTTGACGAATATTAACTAGTAACGTCAATAGATATATCATTATTTTAGACAATACATGTACTTTGTAATTCAAAAAGTATAAACAGTTAAAAAAAATATTAAACTACAATTGATTTTAATATTCCTTTAATTATAAAATTGTATTCTTAATATTTTAATAAAACAAAATATACATAAAGTACATTTTTTTTTTAATTCAATTTTGTATCACTGCGCTTTGCGTTATTACTAGACTATTAAATATTTAACTTCCTTGAATGAGAATTGAACACAAAATCCCTCAATTACAGTCACACGCTTGAGCCACTGCGCCATTACAGACACCATTATTTTTTAAAATATATATTTAAGTATATTTTTTATCATATATCGTCAATAAATTTTGTAAATAGGTACCTTGTCATCAGCTGGATCCCTCTTAGCCATCACTTCAGCGCCCTCCCTCTTACGTTGTTCCTCTTTCAACCTCTCCGCTTTTCGCCACTTTGCTCTTCGGTTTTGAAACCATACCTATTAACAAATTTGGTTGGTTTTAAACTTAATATAATATTTATCTATGTTTATATAATTAATCAATATATTTAAATATGTTATGCTACTGAAATATCAAGGAATATGTATTAAACAAAGAATTGTTATAATGAAATAATCATAAAAAATAAAGAATATATAGCGAATGGATATATTTATTGTGTACTGTGTAAAAAATGTTGAATTTTTTTATTATTATTTTTTTTCATCTTCACGCTGTATCTCGCACAAAAAAGGACGGCAAAGGAAACTTGGAAATTTATGAGACACTCCGTTTCGTTTCCTACTTTCCGCGTGTCCTACTACATTGCGTTTTGAAATAAAAATATAATATATTTAATTTCTTCAAGTGGGGATCGAACCCACAATCCGTATCGTTTACAATCACATGCTTTTGCACATGCGCCCATTAAGATTTCAGTTTTTTATTCATGTAATATGTACATATACAATATACTCTATAAGTCTATGTCATAGGCATATTCATATTTTAGAACACACTTTCTATTCAAAATCATATCGATTACCGGAAAAAGAAATAAAAATATTCTCACTATAAATATCCTTCAACTACAAACAAAATGTTATCAAGGCCATTATATCTCACAATATTATAATGAAACTAACGAGACAAACATTTATGGACATCATAAAATTCGTACAACGTCCAAAAAATCTATAAACCATAATCCTCTCTAGCCGAGCTGTCAACACGAGGCTTTAATAATACATCATTACAACCCTATTTCGCTAGTATTATAACTCAAAGATTACCCATCAGTATACCATAAGGGAGTGAGCCCCAACCAGATAGGTAGAACTCTTTTGTAAAGGCAGTACTACGCTACGCAAGCTCAAGTTAAATTAGTTGTTGTTTAATCAACGCCAGGATTATAGAACTGTGTGGTTCATTATAATGTTAGTTGCAAGAGTTCAAGTTATACCGGACGGCGTAAGCTGGTTAGCGCTGGGAGCGGCCACATTTGCCGGTGCAATTTTCGCAATTTACTTTTAATAAGCCCTCTGTTGGGTGAGTGCTATGAAATCTCATAGCGATGGTGTCAAAACTTGTGCAGACTTGGAATTAGGCATTAACTGAATTAAAGTTGCTTTCTAAATTTGTTTTCTTGAAGTTATTTCTCGCGTTTTCTGTTGATTGTAAGCTTTTTTCTTATAACAAAATAAATTATATATATTTCTTTTTCTTTGGAGTATTTTTTTTCTAGCTACTTTATTTATAAGTAGATAAAATTCAGCAACGTGTTCTAATTAAATTATTGAATAAAAACAAAGCAATATATAAAAATATTTATAGAAAAAATATTATTTTGACAAGGCACTTCCCTATTTTAATCTTTGACGAGACTGTACTCACAGTGGCCCTTAACGGCGGTAAGCTAATTTAGTTAAAATAATAATCCTCCATAATCCGATAAACCCTAATAGTTTTTATCTCTTACAAAAGTGGAATTAATAATTTCAACGCGTTCTACCCCCGCTTCTGCTCTACATTATATTATTTTTTTTAGCTGTAAGTATATATTTGCATTTTTTATATATAAAATACTTGAATAATAAAAACACATTTCGTAATTATAATTAATATTATATTTTGTTTTTTTTTTTCAGCAGAAGCAATGGCACTTTGGGAGGCAGAGAGAACTTAGAAACCTAGTCCTTAACACTAGGATACTCCCTTCTATTCTCGACTTTCCACCGAAATTGAGGTATTGCGTGTAAAGTGGCGGAACGCCGCGCCTTTCCTTGTTATTAGATCGATTTTCTAAAAATTTCATTTCCTCCAGTGGGGATCGAACCCATAACTTATTTTGTTTACAAACGCACGCATGTGCCACCACAGGCCTCTACATATTATTTGCGCTTCTTACTTGATTTTAATAGTTATTTAATTGGAGTTTTGGATTTTAGATATATATGGTCTACATGCAACATTTCTCTAACCATTTTAAATTAAACACTTTTAACCGGACTAATCGCGTATATATTTTTTTATGTTTTTTAATTTTACCAAAATTTTAACAATATTTTTTTACTTTGTGAATGAAATTTTGTATCTAAAAAGTGGTGTATAGTGGAGAGCGTAGAACTTATTACTACTAGACAAAGCTTCACGGAATTTAACTCCATGTTTAATATAAGTGGACTGTCACATATCTTGTTATAAAAAAATCCCAAGTTTAACAAAAAGATAATACAAAAATCTGCTAACAAACAAAATAAATCATACCATATTTATATAATGATAAATTTATATCAACTTAATAACTTTCTTGACCAACTACATCTAAAGACACATGTCATAACATACAATCAAGTATAACCAACCATTTTGCAAAGACACTTCATCTCTCATCGCACTCACTTATGTATACCACATACACATATAGTCTAATAAATTGTTATAGACCAACCTAAATTTGCTGTATTATAGCTAACTTAACACTTTCCGAATTTTGATCTCTATATCTATAGAACTAAGACTCAATATTAGTTTATTTTCAAATTATAAGGGTGTTTCAAGCTGTAGGGGTGCGGTAATTACCTACTGTTCGGTAAGCGACGACTGTTTGCATTTGGCTCGGTGTGGCGGAGTTAAATAATAACAAATACATTGTTTGTAAAGTGTAATGAGCCTTTAGCGGGCGGTCTGGTAATTGCTTCTTTTATGAAGGTACAATGGACTTGTGTATAATAGCAATGTATTGTGTGATTTGAGTTTATAACAATTAAGTATGTTTAAGTGATTTTTGGATGTTTTTAGAGTCAAAAGTAAAAGTTTTTTTTTTGTTTTTTTCTACTTAATATATTTTATATTATTTAAATAAACTATTAATAGGCAAAACAAAAAGGCAATCCTGTTTTCTCAAAGCGAGAAAATTAAAATATCGACCACCGCCGCGTTTACAGTTGTACACTTGTGGCCGCCCATGCGCCAGGACAGTATCTAGAAATTTTACTGGAGTAGACTATTTTAAAGT
Source organism: Eueides isabella (assembly GCA_019049475.1). NCBI lineage: Eukaryota > Metazoa > Arthropoda > Insecta > Lepidoptera > Nymphalidae > Eueides > Eueides isabella. The sequence continues at coordinate 3,073,539 of CM032399.1, read as the reverse complement.
AGACTATTTTAAATCTACGAAATATATTAAATCTACTTAAACCACACCTTTCCGTGAGTTCCCAATAAAATATTTCCGGTCCCCATTTTCCAAAGAATTCTTTAGATATTTATTAGCGGAACACAATGCCACGCTTTACTTCGTTACTTTATTACTAGGAAGTGAGTTGGAATCGAACCTGCAACTTGTAGCGTATACAGTCACACCTCTACGCCACAACAGGCTTCCATTTTATCCACACTTAGTAATAATAAATCATATCTCGCGGAATACAGTTAAAAACTAATCCCGTATTCACACAAGTCGCGAACTCAGCACTTTATAGAACGTTAAAACTTAAATGTGCAGCTTAAAAAGACTTAAAAGTTACCCTCACGCTAATTGCGTCAGCGTACCGTAATGTTTTAAAACACTTCATACGAGACTTACCGTGGAAGTTAGCGTTAAAGACCGCTGAAAATATGTTAAGAAAATCGAGCGAAATTTTGCAAGGAATGGCGTTTAGTGTGTACGATACGATTATTCGTTTTGGATTCTGTTTAGGTAATGATTGTATCTACAACAGCTTGTGGGTTCGATCCTCACTCGAAGTAAAATATTTAATATTTTCATTTCTTTGCTCTGGTAACAAGGCGAGCGCGGCGTTGAGTTCCGCCACTCAACACGGAATGTCTCAAATTCGGCGGAAAGTAGGGAACGAAGTTCCTACTGAAGACCCTGCCTGAATATTTTCTATAATGTCAGTGTAGTTTAATTTTTCGTAGCAGCTCTTGCATATTTATTACATTTTACGTGTGCGCTAAATTCACCGCACTGTGTAATTAGTTCATTTAAATGTTTATATGTTATAATTAAAAAAGTTTATATTTTCTTTATAAAAATTTAACGAAACGAAAAATAAAAAGTTACGTTAATTTTTTCCCTCATCTCTCTCTAGTCTAGATCGTCGTGATAATGAAACGTTTAATCTATATATCATAGTATTAAACTAATCCAAAAAGGATTTTTAGTAATCCTGAAAGTACTAACTACAAAAGAAATATAATATAGTATATATAATATTATTCTATTATTTTCTAGTCGTGTCGCAAGCCAAAAGCAGTCGCTCGTATTCAAAAGTGACTTTATCGCTAACTGACAGGTCATGTGTCGGGAAGTTCTCGAGTTATCGCTAATGTATTGAAATCGTGAGACTTTCAGCTGAGATATGCTTTGAGACTTTCAGCTCAGATGAATTTGATTTTGATTGACGTTACGAAGGTGGAAGACGAATATTACCTAAAGCTTAATGGAAAATATGTTCAAAATAAAAAAATGTATGTAAATGTATGACATTTCCGTGATTTATTACATAAAGTTGAAAAGTTATCAAAAATATCCATAAAAAGTAAAAAAAAATACACTCTCTCTCAGCTTCACACTGTATCCCGCACGAGGCAGGGTAAGCAGAGGGAACCCGGGAACCTAGTGTTAAGACACTCCGTTTCACTTCCATCCCACTTTCCGCCAAATTTGAGGCATTGCGTGATGAGTGGCGAAACTCAACGCCGCGCTTTGCCTTATTACTAGAGCGAAGAAATGAAACATTAAATATTAAAATTGAACATTTCAAATATTTCATTTCCTCGACTGGGGATCGAACTCAGAACCTGTCGGTTACAGTCACACGTTTGTGCCGCTGTGTCACGACAGGCTCTCTAAAAAAAATACTTTTACTCTTATTCTTTAAAACTAATAACATTCTAAGATTAAAGTTCAATACAGTTCTTTATATTTTTGTTTATTATATATTTACATTTCACTTGATACAGAAAACAGTCAAAGAAAATTGACCGGAAGACAAAAGACACATAAAAGACTTTACACAAAAGATCCACTTATAGTATTTTTTTTGAAAAAATGTTAATACTGGCGTTTTTACGGCAAAAAGCTGCTTAGCTTGTTCTCAAGATATTACATGTTGAATGATAGAACTCAAGGCCGCGCACTGTCTACCAGAACGAGGAAATAGAAATAATTCCAGTTAGCGATATAGCGTGAAGCTGAGTGAGTGAGTGAGTGAGCTGATAACACATTAAACACTTTATTTCTTCTCTCTTCTTCTCTACTTTTTATCATAAGATTGTTTATAGAGAACATAAGCTAAACGTTATAGTAAAAATGAGAAAATCAACATTATATACCTCTAAAGTATAAATACGGTAACACCACAAAATAATATAACTTAAGAGAAGTTTTTCATAACATGATCAGTAAGTTAATCCTCCGCTCGGGGATAAGGCAAATCTTCATGATCCGACTAACATCCGAAGCTTCTTAGCTTTTTACTTAGAAAACGAAAAGCTTAGACGTGGTATATTTCATAATTTAAATTTTATTTTCAATTATATGATTTTTTTTAGTCATTATGTATTTTAAATGATTTTTTATTGCTTCACGCTGTAGTTCCCAAATGCAGGAAAGGTAGAGGGAACTTGGGAACCTATAATTCATTCCCTGTTGTGAGAATCGAACTCACACTTTGAAAGGCTATTTATTACGCTCAGCTTTACGCTGAATCCCATCACATGGCAGAGGGAATCTGGGAACCTGTTAAGACACTCAGTTCCACTTCTGTTCCCCACTCTCTGCCGAATTTGGCATTGCGTATTGAGTAAAGGACCTCAACGCCTCGTTTTGCCATTTTTTTACCAGAGCGAAGAAATGAAAACAATAAATAATTAAATAGAAAACATTAAATATTTCACTTCTTCGGGAATCGAACCCTCAACCTGTCAGTTACAGTCACACCTTCGTGCCGCTGCGCTACGACAGGTCTCAATGCTACAATTATATATTTGATTATAAAAAAAAACATAAAAAAAATATTCTTTGATAATATTTTCCACATGCCACATCCAATGTTAGATATTTGTTCACTATCAAGTAATTAGATTCCGTGTAGCGAGTGGTGTAATTCGCGTAAAACGGAACGTGTATCAGTTAACATATTTACTCGTAAATTAGAGTTCTCGTACGTCTTGAGCTCCTTAAGCGATGAGTGAATTTTAATTAGATGCTCATTAATTAGAGATTACTTATGAATATGTAATGATTTTAGATATTTCATTAATTTGTTAATAGTTTATTTTAACAGCTTCACGCTGTAGGCAGTACGTGGCGGGTCGGCAGAGGGAACTTGGGAAACTAGTGTAAAGACACTCTGCTTTTTTACGACTTTCATTGTGTGATGTATGGCGGAACTTAACGCTGTGCTTTACCTTGTACCAATCGTGGAGAAACGGAAATATTAATTGTTTCTTTTCGTTAAGTGGTGATCGAACCGACAAGGCAATGCATGCTTGTGCCTCTGAGAAGTGTTTTATAATTCTGTTTACAGATACTATACTTTATCAATGAAAATTTAAAACAATTTTAAAAAAGCTTCACGTGACATTGAGTCAACTTCAAATAGATTACACGAAACTAAATAGAAACCTCAGAGCAATAAGGATTAAGGCGAGGTAATTTTCCACTAATGTGCTCTTTCAATTTCATCTTAAGTATAAGTCAATACTGTCTTCGCATCAAGCACGCTTCACGTGATATTAGTGGAAATAATACTTTTATGTATGAAAATGGAATATAATCAGAGAATTATGTTCATAAGATAATGCTTTATTATTTAAATGATATTGTACTGCAAAATTAATTTTAACTTAAACGATCCTGAAAATTAATTTGTTATAGCTTCTTTTTGACGTCCCTTTAATAGAAAGGAAGGTAGAGGGAATATAATTTTAAGAAATTCCGTTCGTTCGTGAATATTAATATATATTTTTTTATATTTCATATTAACGGCACGGCGTACAGTTCCGTCATTTAAAAAGTGATTTGGCGGAAAAGTAGGAAATGGAAATATATTAGGACGAACGGGTACGTGGGTGCCTTAACAATGACAATCAACGCAAAAACGAAAATACTGTTTTTTTTTTATTATTTTGACATTTGATATGTGGTAGTGTTAGGTGGTTATGGGGAGGGGTTGAGACGGTTTCTCGAACCTCATATGGAAACCAAAATTAACCAGAACTAAGTTTTATAGTCCATGCGACAACTAGAAGATGTAATGAAAACAAACACAGTTTCCTTTAAAATACAGAGAATGAAAAGATCGTAGTGACTTTACGTGAATAGATTGTTTTGAAGATTCGCTCAAAAAAGTCTCGAAAACTAGCCACTGCACAATGAAAGGCAAACAAAATTAAGTTTTAAACCAAAATTAATTAATTTCTTATTAGACTTTGTCATAGGTTCTACTTGTAATATGAAAATACACTGTAGTACTGCACTGTCTACGAGATTTCCTACAGATTTTTATCACGCGGCGAATTTAATCCAAAATGTAACAAAACAATAAATAAATGTTCTTATATATTAATGTAATTGACATAGAGGTTATATCTTTTTCTATATACTAAGAGACCGGAGATCTGAATATATAATATAAATTGCAACTTAACATAATCTCTCTACGTGATCGTGAAATTGGTCTTGACTGGAGGACACAGTAGTGATCATATAAAGATTTTTCCGTTTTTCTTTTTGACCCACCGCACCCCTAAGAAAATGATGCACCTTTCTTCAATAGAACGAAATAAATAACGGAGACTTTTGACACTTCCTCTTATAATATTTAAATTTAAGTATTTTTTTTAAAGTAACATAACATAAACAATAATGCAGTACAATGACATGTGTACCAACAAATTGGTAAAACGCTACAAGGGTTAAAAACCACAGCGCATCCCACGCGTATAGTATTGCGTAATGATGTGGGGTTAATTTTGTTAATCGCATTATACAATACGTTTTATTACATTTACAATTATCTATAAGTATATTTTTCTTTATTTATAATAAATATATAACCGATATCAGTCTGTACATGGAAGATATATCTATAAAAAAAAACTTATAACGTTTTAACAAACGTTATAAGTTTTTTTTATAGAGGCCTAATAGGCCCCATAATAGTGATTTTTTTTTTATTTTGTCTGTTTGTCTATGCGTTTTACGCTTTAATTTCAGAAACTGCTAACTATAACATGATATATAAAATGTATATTACTATTACATTTTGGCAAACTTTTTTTTACAAAATGTTTATTTGCTTAGTCGAAATTTTTGTTTAGATAACATTATCTATTATGAGAGAAAGCGTTAAAAATCTCCGTTATTTATTTCGTTTTATTGTAGAAAGGTGCAAAACTTCTTTTTTTTGGGATGCCATTGAGTCAAATGGAAAAACGGAAAATACGATCACTACTTTGTCCACCTATAAAACCATTTATCTGACGATCACGTAGCGATATTATATTAAGCTGCAATTTATATTATATATTCAGGTATCCGGTCTCTTAGTATATAGAAAAAGATATAACCTCTATGTCAATTAAAGTTATCACTTTCAAGTTAACTTAAAAGTGATAATTTAATTAGAGCAAGAAAGTAGTCATTAACTTAGTTCATTAGTAAATAACAAAGTGTAATTCAAGCGGGCGAAGAAGCGGCAGGTCGCTAGTAAAATAATAAATTGACAAGAACTAAATGTAATAAATTATAATATTATATATTAAAAATAAGATTCTTTAATTCTGAAGTCTTAGGAATAGCTTATCTGACAATGCCATTGGCCTATACGAAGGGATATAGAATAGAGGAGTTCTTCAGAGAGTTCTGGCACACCATTTAAGGTTAGTTTAAGGTTATATAATTTATAAATCATTCATTTTTTCCTTTTGGTAACAAGACAAATCCCTCAATTTCGGCGGAAAATGGGGAACGAATCGGAGTGTCTTACTAGATTAGGTGCTATAGACAGTGTCAAGCTCAAGAAACAAAAAAAAAAGTTAATTTCAGCACTTAACGTACATCAATCTAAACTTTTCAAATGAAAAACAAAAGCTCTTCTAAATAAATGAGCGCAAAAATAAAAAAACAAAGTGACATATTTCATTTTCACCCCCGATTTAATTTGCGAAGGGAATGATTGATAAAGAGAGACGAGTGCGAGCGCGCGACAAGTGCTAAGAACTAAGCGTGATACATACAGATCAACATTTTGTAAAAGTTATTTTATGATTTCTATTATAAGTTATCCAATTCATAATCTGGCAAGTTTATTTACAACAAGAAATTAAAAAAATGTTCGACATGCGAACATAAAACATCATTTTTTTTAAACTTCACGCTGTATCCCGCACATGGCTTTGAACGCAGACGGAACTTGGGAACCTAGTTCCATGACTCATTTTCCACCTAATTTGAGGTATTGTGTGTTGCGGAGCGGAACTCAACGCCGCGTTTATTTTATTACAAGAGGAATAAAATGTAAACATGAAATATTTAATTTGAAAATATTAAATATTTCAATTCTTTGAGTTGATATCCATATCATACGCTTGTACGATTTAAAAACATTATATATATTTGTATATAAAATATTATATTTTTTGTTTTAACCAAGCAAAATTTTATATTCCATGGGGAAAGACCTAAGACCTATCTAGATAGAAAAAATGTTTCCACTATTAGATTCGAACACACAAATATCTTAAGTAGTCGTCCGACGCCAAGAGCGCCACATCGGACTGTCCCGAATTGACTGCTTGCATAATAACTACAGTAATAGCTATCACTTTGAAAAATTATATACCAAAAAATATTTTAACATTTTCTTCAAAACTTTGTTTGCCAAATTAACATTTCTACTTTAAATATCCTAAAATATATCGTCCCGTATGATTCCACTTACATATGTATTTAAGAGGAGCTCGATATGACGCGTCGTTAGCAATTGTCGCACGGGGTAGGGTTGCACCTTTGGGACTTGTAACCGACATTATGAAATTTTATTATGATTAAACTATATTGTATTATTATGATATACCCTTTGATGTGAGCCAATTTAATTAATATATTATGTAGTTTTAGCCTTTCCTTATTATTTAAGTTCATTTACGAAAAATAAGACAGACGACGACGTAGAACTCTTATAAAAAGTTTTTTCTTTTTTTTTCAGCTTCACGCTGTATCCCGCACGAGGCAGGGTAGGCAGAGGGAACCCGGGAACCGTAGTGTTAAGACACTCCGTTCCACTTCCGTTCCCCACTTTCCGCCGAATTTGAGGCATTGCGTGTTGAGTGGCGGAACTCAACGCCGCGCTTTTGCTCTATTACCAGAGCGAAGAAATGAAACATTAAATATTTAAATTTAAAATATTAAATATTTCATTTCCTCGACTGGGGATCGAATCCAGAACCTGTCGAAAACAGTCACACTCTTGTGCCGCTGCGCCACGACAGGCCTCAATTAGTAGACTTATAAAAAGTGACGAGAACATGTAGGCTGAAATATTAATATCACATGTAGGCTGAAATATTAATATTTTGAGTGTATACAAAAATTATATTTTAAATTTAATATATGAAATAAACTATGGGACTTATAATAGCTAATACATATTTGATATTGCCGGGGAAGCAGAGTTAACCTGTTGAAATGGTCTCCATGACCCTTTTTCTGTCACAGCTAGTAAATGAAAATAATATATTCCCCCGAATTGAACCTACAACCCGCCAATTGTGACTGTTTACAACAGACACTGTGCCTCTACGACAGCTACAATAAAAAAAAAAAAACAAGTGGCAATTAATACAAAGATTTCATCAAATTTAATGAATAACAACCAAACAATGCTACGTACTCTGTTTGTCCAACACTTAAAAATTACAACTGTAGGGTCACTTAGTAATAATTAACAGTACATTATAGGCAGCCCTTGAATTCCAATAAGGTCCCACTCCGGGCCCTCGCGTGAATGTTGTCACGCTTTGTTCGTACTGTTTGTTGTTTACACGCCATTTGTCTCTTGTTTTTGTTGTAGAGTGCTCAGTCAATGTCATTGAGACAGAATTGAGTTTGTTCGCAATTTAAGATTTCTTTTTTTTTTATTTTTAATTTGTGCTAGATTTTTAGATGATTTTTTTATTAAATAATATTAGATATTAAAAAATATATATATTAAAGTAATTCAGTATATTACTTAGAATATCATAGTTGTTTCTTGTAGGTATGTTGTGGTGGTGAAACTCATTCTGATTCTATATAGCGTACATAACGTAATGTTATATTTAATATTAGTTAGTATATACATTTGTTTTATTAACAATTTTATAGATGTACAATATAATGAACTACATGTAGCATAAATCTGCACTCCGAGCTTAATAAGCGTTGACGTGATATTTAGGTATTCAAAATCGTATCGAAAAAATATTTATATTCCTAAAAAAAAACTTTGTTTGTACTCATTTTCTACTGATTAAAACCAAACCTATAATAATGTCTTTAATTTTTGCGATTGTTTACACATTTTAATTGAAACTCTTTTAACTGGAACAATCGCGTATATTGAATGGGAAACATTTTTTGGGAAACCGGGTAGACCATCCGTGACCACGGACTACTGTAAAGTGTTCGAAACGTCGGGTTTCCCAAACAATGTTTACCATTCAATATATGCGATTAATCCGGTTGAAAGTGTTTCATTCAAAGTACCTAGTCTAGAAAAAAAACTACTTGTTGTGGAAAGCAGGAATTATTTATTTTTATTTATGTAGAGCAAAGTACCGACAGTTAGAAATTGGAGTATCTTTACACTAGGTTAACCATAGAGGTTACCTCTACCCTCCCAAAAGCTAGAGTAAGCATTTTTTTTTTCATTTATATATACAAAACAAGCTAACGTACACGGCGCACGTACCATGACGATGTTACAAAATACGTATATAATCAAAACTGAAAATACTGTCGGACCGTAAATTTGATACCATTTAGGGCATTTAGCGAAACGGTATGTTACTGACGTAATCCAATATGGCGGACAGCTGTGCCTTTTTATATTTTTCGGGCGAATTATCACCGACACGGCGAGGATGCGAATCAAATTGAAAGCCGACTCAATTATATTATCTACAATGTAGGGTTGTCTGGTTAGTTATTGTTTTTTGGGTTAAATTTGTATTAATATTAATTTAAAATCTATGTATATAGGTGAAATCTATGTATATTTTTGTGTTTAATTTTGTATGTTTGGTAGAAAGTTTAGTCTTTATTGGAATGGAGTATTTTAATATTTGCTAGTAACATTCTTGTGCGTGGCAGCGTGAAGTTAAAAAAAAACACATGTAACATTCTTATTAAGGTCAGAAACTAAGATGTTAGCGATATTGAGTAAATATATTATAATGAAGTATCTAAAAATATATAAAAAATAATTTACGAATGTCTATGAGCAGATGTCAAGTCGGTTAAGTTTCAGAACTTCACGCCATGATTTGTCAATATTAGCATTTTTTTTTCAGCTTTATGATCTTGCATCAATTATACCGCACATAGCAGGGCAGGCAGAGGGAACTTGGAAAGCTAGTGTTATGACACTCCGTTCCGTTCTCCACTTTCTGCCGAATTTCTGGCATTGCGTGTTAAGTGGCGGAACTCAAGAAGAAGAAATGGAAACATTAATATTAATATTTGAGAATGATTAAATATTTTATGTACTGTACTTGAGCCCCTGCGCCATCAGGCCTCTAGACCTAATTAGCAACTTAATCTTAAAAACGTTCACTCATTCAGCTTCACGCTGTATCCCGCACATGGCAGGGTAGGAACTTGGGTACCTAGTGTTAAGATACTTCGTTCCACTTTCGTTCCCCACTTTCCGCCGAATTTGAGACATTGCGTATATATTGGCGGAACTCAACGCCGCGTTTTGCCTTGTACCAGAGCGAACAAATGAAAACATTATATTGTGCCTACTAATTGTATTATGATTATCTTATTAATGTAAGCAAAAATCACTGTCCATATTTGGATATGTTACATAGCGAATTAATAAATTATTATATATTTCTGTCGCCAGTCGCCATCCAAACCTAGCACTGTAATATCGTCGTTATAATTAAATATTGTATAATATCAATATTACAATATCCTTATTAAATTGCCTTTTATTATATGAACTTCTGAGATATATCCACGTAAAGGCAAAATATATTCAAATTTAAAATATTATCTTAAAAACATATTTAAATCAAAATCAGTAACAATAATAAACTAATCAAATTAAAAAAGTAAACAAGAAAAAAAAATCAACAGCATATTCTAAAAATCACTCAAGATATGAGTCCAGGTAACCAGCTTAGCCACTTAGCTAACGCGACATCCCTAATCCCAGGGTAGAGGGGGGAACGTAATACCATTTCGAGATGAGCGACTTAAACGCGTTATTCGACGCCAGTGTTTACTGACCTATGGCATCTAGTACGAATATGTTAGGTTGTGTATATAACATTTTAGAAATATAATTATATAAATTTTTATAGACAGACTTGACATACCTTGTACTGTATATATATTAGATATACCTTTGGCTATATTAGATATACCTAAGAGTTTGCTTGATTAAGCGTGCTAATCTCGGAAATTCATTCGAATTTAAAAAGTCTTTTGATATCAAATAGTAAATTTACCGGAAGCCTAGAGGCTCTTTAATATTTCATCATCGTAATGTTAATAATTAATTCGTGAGGCAATATCATATACATTTTTTTTTATTTTTCCAATAACAAGTTGTATAAAGCGCGGCGTTGAGTTCCGCCCTTCAATACGCAATGCCTCAAATTTAGCGGAAAGTGAGGAAAGGAACAGAGTCTTAACACTAAATTCCCAAGTTTCCTCTGCTTACCCTATCAATGTGTAGTTTACAACGTGAAGATTAAAATATCAATACTGCTTTTGATAAACATTTAAATTTAAATATTTTTTTATTGATATAATTATTTGCTTATTATGAAGATAGTGTGTTGTTTATGCACGTGATTGTTGAAGAAGTTCAATTATAGAATATATTATTCTCACTTTATTCATCATCTCACTTATTATATATAAAAAAAAAGTTTTCCACTTATCTCACTATAGTAGGTATATCTCTGACGACATGTTACACCAAACTATGATATTATAATAATGTATATCTAAAACGTAAATAAATAAAATTAATATAATGTATTTGTTGTTATTGTAGTTTCTACATTGTTGGATCGAATTAAAATTAAAAAAAAACACAAAAAGAACCCTATGACTTCCTGTTTTTTCTCCATTTTCCGTCTATTTCGAAGGAATACGACCCTATAACTTTAAAGACAGTAAATTCAGTATTAAACCAATCTACATTCCTTAATAGGTAACACAGAGGTCACATTAAGCTGGCCGCCTTCAACTGAACTGTTCCGTGGTTGGGGCAGTTTGGTCAATCGAAGTGTATTTTGACAATGCCAGTTATCTAATGGATATCGTAGTTGGATATTGGATCGGCTAGTTTCGCTGAGTGCACTTGTTTCGGAGTAAATTGACGTGTGACTGTTTTATGTGAGTTTGATATGATATTCGGTTTGTATTAATACTTTTCAATTAAATTCTCGATGTATTTCCGTTTATCTTTGTTTATACTAAAAATGTACGCTTAAAATATGTTTTAGTATATCTATAGTGATAGTTGTATTGAAAAATATTTATATCAGCTCTAGTTTTTGCTTTTATATATCTGTATTGTTTAATTTTCAATTTTTCATTTACCTACTATACTATTTTTATATAAAATTTATTTAAAATAAGCTTCGTTGAATAATTATACAATTTTCCATAACTGGAATAATGCAAAGTTTATTATAACTAAAAATTAAATTAAAAAAAAAAAACTTATAAGCATACTACGACCAAAATAACAAACATTTCAATGTTAATATTCCAAAAAAGATATTAAGGCGCATTAATCTCACGTTAAGTTAACCTCTTAGAGAGCGTAAAGCGTTGCCTAAAACCATTACCATTCAACTGATTTCCGAGTCACATTCGACGGCCATAAAACGTGTAGGTACGATAGGCGAGCCACTAAATTGTGGAGCTCGCGTGTTTCGACGTCGGAATTGCGCAATTTTTACTTCAACATAAATAAAACAGCGTGCGTCGGGCAATTTGACTAAAACCGGGCGTGACGATGCCGCCTCTAACCGGTTATATCCGGATGGAACCGGAGTGTTGCTTGCATTATATATTTCGTTCTTAAGATTGTAAATGGTCGGCACGCGCTGCGACGGGTCGCGAGTTTGTGAATAAGTGACAGTATTAAAATTACAAACTAGGTGTACTAAAATGGGAGAAAAGATAGCTGAGGCTTTTTCTGCGAAAATATGATGAGAAATAATGTATATATATATATGGGTATAATATATTATAAAGGTAGCTTGAAAAATAAAAATGTCGATTTAGTGCCGCAAACAGAGCGCCGCCGTCACAGCCAATGACACTCAAGCAATGTAATGAGGAGTGCCGTCTGAACTTAGTAAATTTTCTTACGTGTACATAAATTTGTCTTTTGGTTTGCGTAAATTTTGCATCAAGTGAAACTACACTGTGCTAGTAGATTAAAAAAACAGCATTTGTATACTTTACTCTACATAATATATACACGGAGTAATGAGCATTTAAAATTCAGTTTTCGTAAAGCTTAAATATTTAGTAGGTATAGTTTATTTGGTAAAAACACTATAGTAATTATAAAATATCTTACTTTATTAGCAATACAATTACATGTAGTATAAATATTGTAGTGTTAATCGGCAGAGATCTGCCTATAAAAAATAAATAAATAATTTAGGCAAGGCAAATGGTAGTGTTAATCGGTAAAGATATGCCTAAAAAATTTTAATAAATAATTGACCCTACATTTTTTATACTTAAAAAGGCGTAAATAAACATTTAAATAGGAGTAAATAAAAAAATGTAAAAATCTAATACTAAGAATATTTGCAAGCGTTCCTAAGATGTATAATGGAATGATTGAAATCCTACCTGCACTCTCGCCTCAGTGAGGTTGATCTTGAGCGCAAGATCCTCTCGCGTGAACACGTCCGGGTAATGCGTTTGTGCGAAGGCGGTCTCCAGCTCTTCAAGCTATGTGAGATGGAAATAAATTATAAATTGTTATTCTATTAATGTTTACGCTTAGGCAAGAGATAGTAGCAATTAAATTAGTAATTAAATTACTTAACTGAGGTTTTATATAAATCTCTGTTTAAACTAAGAAAAAAAAAAATAAATAAAATAAGTTCGTATTTCATATAGACATCATAATAACGAATAAGATTCAGAGTTTTCATCTATACATACAATAAAATTGTAGCTGGTTACAATCTTTTAATAGAAGATATAAGAGAGAATATATGTTATTAGAGGACATGTAAATGTACTGGAAATCAAATCAAAACAATGATTTAATTCTTTATATACTCGTATATTTTACCTGTCCGTTTTTACAAGCTAATCTCAGAAACAGTTTTAAAACCCTTTTAAACCTGGTATCGCTCGGACCATAAATAGAAACTTACATCAATATAATGTATTGTTATTGACAAAGTTGCTACAAAATAAAAGTTTTATTGAATTGGCTGATATTCCAATGTATTGATATACACTTTCTAATGACCATGATTAAAGACACAAAAGTAATTCAGATTATTCAACAACAAATAATTTTGTATTGCAAGCGGTCGAAGCCGCCAGCAAATCGGTAATACCTATGTTTATAAATATTATATATCTAAACTTTATACACTTTTTATAATACATAAAATATTTGCTATTTAGTAAGCTTTACCTGTTGCAATGTAAAAGTAGTGCGGTTGCGTCTTTGCTTCCGACGGACGAATGTGTCATCGTGTATCGCCGGATGATAGGAATAGCTTGTATCTGTAAACATTGTAGGATAGTCAATATTTTTTAAATTAAATTCTACATATGTTTTATCAATATTTAAGATTATATTATGAAAATGCCGTCGTAGCACAGTGGTACAGCGTGTGATTTCAAACTTGACGTTTGTGATTCTATTTTCAATGAGAGGAAACAAGAACGCAGCGTTGGGTTTCGCCACTCAACGGCTCTCCGAGTCTAAATCTTTTCTTTTTATTTTACATAATAATAGAACAATAGCTTAAATTTAAATTCGAAAATGTTGTTGTTAATGTAATTTTTTTACGTCCACAATGTAGGTATTTCGCCCATAACAAGGAACTAACTTCCAGGAAATCAAATTTTATATTTACCAGAACGAAAAAATAAAAATTCAACATTTAATCCCTCCGGAGGACTCGAATCTACAACCATCTCGATTGTTTTTATTGGTTATTTATTTTGTATTTTTTTTATTATTATTATTTCTTTCTTGTCATGTAACGGCTGCATTATTATTATGATTATTATTTTTTGTATGCAATAAAGAGTTTTATCTATCTATCTATCTATCTATCTATCTCGATTACAGCAGCACATATATGCTCCTGCGCCAAGACGGCCTTAAATAATTAGAAACGTAGGTATAATAATATTAACGTAGCAGGATTTGAATCCATATATAATAGAAAGAAATCAGTGACCCAAATAAATAAAAACAATAATCTTCAAGAACCAGCAACATTAAACACAATAATTACAAAAAATAACATCCGAGATTACAATATGAATGCGTGGTGGCCATAAAATAGCGTAAGTCCGGAAAGACCGGGCCATTACGCCGAAGTGCTAAATCGCCAGCGCCCCTCAGACATTATGTTAGAACGATATCTCGGAATGAGGACACCATTGTAGGGTGCATATAGATTAGCTTTTATTACTGTTTAACCACATGAGTGGGCTTCTGTATATTTTTATGTTGAATTTGTTAAGTGTTTATTGTAAAATAGTGTGTTGTTATAACTATAAAAGCGATATTATATTGTTTTTTTTTACCTTGTGTTAATATATTACATTCCTTTTCAAACTTCTGCTTTATTACTATAATATTATCCTAAGAAAAATAATGCATTTTGTATATATTTTTCATGTGCAAAAAGTTTTATCTTCTGTTTGTAAATTCAGTTCATTAATTGAATTCTTATATAAATTTCGTATATTAAAATGTTTCGTAACTTCTTCATTTTCTAAATAGTCCTTACATCGGCATAATTAGCGATATTAGTAATTTCAGATTCCCTTAATAATAGTAGGTAATATTTGAACTACCGGAATTCATTTTAATCATATATTAAGCTACATTTTCAGTTTGACAGTTATCGTGTGAGGAATTTTGTCAAGTAGGAAGGGGGCTCTGAAGGTGGAGACGAGCCTTAATGAATTATAAAAGATCTTTAAGCTTTACATTTGGGTCGGGAGGTCCAGGGATTGTTTTAAGATTCACACTAAAAGGTGATGGGCCCGGCACCCACAGATGAGCACAGCGGGTCTATGGAACGCTAAGCGGTTTCTCCTTATCTGGCGTAAGTGTTGCTGTTGCTTCTCTGCGTTAAGTGTTATTTGTATGCAATTACTGTACTGTATTTGTATGTTTTATCCTACACTCTTGATTACCCATGGCGTTACCAATTTAACTTAGTTATGGAAACTCTAATACAACGAAAATGGAAGAAGTTTTTTTATTTTAAAAAAATATATATAAAAACAGTTGTTTTCTTGTTTTGTAAATTTAAATACTTAATTAATATAAAATTTTAATACTTTTTTATCACGACAAAATGGTAAACAAAACAACTAACATTCCACAAATCGCTGTCACCCTAGCGCAATAGAATCAATGACAAACGTTGGGGCGGTCCCCTCGGTAGCTTTTCTATTATTCTTACTCATAATGTCATTCCACGAGGAAATTACCCTCGAAGCACGGGATTACAGCTGTCTTCGTTGTAATGACTTTATCACGTCAATTACTTGAGTACGATTTATTTCGTGTACTACGTACGATTATCAGGTCTAAAATAGTTCTTGTATTTAGGGTATCACGTTCTTAATGGCACAGTAGTTGTATTAACGTTTTCGTTGATATTTAGCTAGGAATTCGAATTCTGCTAACTTGTGCTGTACATAGCCTAACTGAAACGATTTTTTTTTATTTGATATACTAATATGTATAGGTAAACATGGAAAATAAGAATAAATATTTAAGAATAAATTATTTAAGATTGTGATTGTTATGTGTCAAGAAAAAGAACTAGAATTTTAAATAAGTACTTAATAACTATTTTAAAAAAATGTTTCCTTCTATTATCTTTATGGAAGGTATTGCAGTATAGTTATTATTGCAGTATGAGTTGAGTTATTATATCTTAAAAATATTCTTATATATATCTTATATCTTTAAAAAAAAAGAAGTTATTATATCTTAAAACTACAATCACCTACAAAATAAATTACTTTTCCTATTAATTTGTGGCGTTGAGTTCCGCCACTCAACACGCAATGCCTCAAATTTGTCGGAAAGTGGGGAACGGAAGTGGATCGGAGTGTCTTAACACTAGGTTCCCAATTTCCCTCCGACTACCCTGCCATGTGAACAACGTGAAGCTGAGAGTATAAATTTTAGAATAATAATAAAAAATATACACATTATTTTAATGTGAATATTGCTTTCAAATTACGGCCAGAATGAATCCGGACTGGTCATTTTAACCCCGGTTTAAATGAATAAACAAACGTTTTGTGAATTTTTACGCGACTTCAAAGCTTAGCCGCTTGGCTGGTAATGGAGTGAATTGATTGAAATGATTTATATATCACTTTATACGATTGATTTTTTATAATGATTCTTATATATTTATTTCTTTACATTTTTTGGCAGACATGGCAGGGTAAGCGGAGGTAATTTGAGAACCTAGTGTTATGCCAATCCGTTCCATTCCCCAGTTTTCTCCGAATTTAAGGCGTTGTGTGTACTCTACACAACGGAACTCAACGCCAGACGAAGAATCAGACTGAGGCGAAGAAAAGAAAATGCTTGCGCTCCTGCGCGACTACAGAGGCAAAATGCAAAAATATTAAATTATGATCATGTTATATTTTATAATGGCAAAGAATTTGGCTTTTTTATTAATTTCTTGAAAGCTTATTTTTGAACTTCTGAAAATTTACGTTACTTAAGTAGTAAATAGTAGGGAAATAACAGTTTTTCTTGTAGTCAACACTTCAAAGCTTTTTTCTAATTAACCAAGGCTACACGTTATTTTTTAACCACAAGTGATCAAAATTATTTATTATAAAAGATATAAGTAAGATCTTTATACGTACCTAACATATAGGTATATAAGCTTACAAATTTTAAAATCCTACTTTAAAAACAAGTATACATACAATATTTCACTACCCGATTACCGGAATATTCAGAATTAAATATTCAGAACTTTGAAGATTTTCATAGAATTAAAGTAATTTATAAAATATTTTTTTTACAATTAACAATTCTGTACTCATCCAAAGCGTAGATTATGAGATTTTAAATATTACATTAATTGAATATAAATAATAGAGTGTTCATCAGCTCAGAAAAATCCCTGAGCGGCGGAAATTAAAAAGTGTTCGACTTCCGGCGGAACGGCCGCTTTAAGTGCAGCGGGAAAGTTTGACCGTCCACGCCGCGAGCCCGTGCAGTCAAGTAATGCAGAGTTCTGTATATATATATTTAACTTTTATCTTAATTACTTTTTTACTTTTGCTATTTTGAGGTTGTGATGGTTATAAATGTTGTACATTTTTTTTAAAATAATCAAAAACAAAACAACAATAAAATTGTTTTAGTTTTTAATGTCCCTTTTATTAATCTTCTTTTTTTTTTTTCAATTTTTTACTTAAACAGAAGTTTTATACTGAATCCATTCCTAAATTATGATCTTATCTTGTAAGTTGAAATAGCTAAAAATATAACAGTTCCAATAACAAGGTGCCCATAGCACCCGTGATTGCGATAATGAGACCGCCGTCCGAGCGCTACAAAATTGCCTCTGCATATTTAATAAGTTCGTTTAAGCCGGTTTTTATACCCACTTTTAAAACTTCCTCCACAAGCAATTCCTTAATAAATATTAAAAATTAATATATTTACGCAATTTGCGAGCCCGCCCGTCCTTTTAATGGTGTAATTTGGTTAAGCTAGTAAAAAACGTGACGCGGCCGGGCTAATCCGAAGTGACATGATCCTTATTAAGTTAGTTTTGGTGTAACAGAGTTAGAGCGGCGGCGCGACTCAAAAACTATTTTATGAATAATAGATGGCGCCGGCGGCGACCAATCCCCGGGGAGCCACGCCCTACCCGCCTGCCCCCCACGCGAGCACCCCTGCCTTCTATTCATTAGCACATTACCACCCCTAGGAGTTTGGACACGTGAACCGGTTAGAAACTGATTTTTGTCGCTTTAAATTTCTTTACCTTGTTTCCGCTATCTTGAGTATTTTCTGTTTAGAGATTGTAAGGTAAAGATCATTTTTTATTAACGGCGTTGCGATTCTTAAAATAATTGTTAATATTTCTAAACGATTTTGAAATAGGATTACTTTATATTCATTACTTGCTTAATAAATCTTATACAAATAAAATAATTGTATCATTAACTTGAACATAATAAAAATATGCATTATCCATATATATTCAAATTAAATTACAGACTACCTTATAGGTACTAATTAAGCAGTATTAGAAAAGAAAACTAAAATTAAATAGTGAATTGAAACAAGAAGGAACCGAGAATAACACAGTTAGTCCGGCAACTGCGGCTTCTACAAATTCATTTAGGAAAGTTTGCAGACCTACAAGTGAGCTAATCGACGCTCTTGGACTATGCAATTACGTGTTGTTGATGTTACATGTGCATTTCAACGGTGGTCAATAGCCTTATATGTTTGTTATTCTCAGCTTCACGCTCTATCCCGCACATGGCAAGGTAGACCAAGGGAACTTGGGAACCTAGGGTTAAAAAACTCCGTTCCGTTCCCCACTTTTCACGTTTTATTAATAACAATATAATAAATATAATATAAAAATTGGGCCTGTCGTGGCGCAGCGGCACAAGCGTGTGACTGTAACCGACAGGTTACGGGTTCGATCCCCACTAGAGGAAATAAAATATTTAATATTTTCAATTTAAATATATATATTTTTTCATTTCTTCGCTCTGGTACAAGGCAAAACGCGACGTTGAGTTCCCGCCACGTAACACAAAATGCATCAAAATCGGCGGAAAGTGGCGAACGGAAGTGAAGTGAACGGAGTGTCTTTACACTAGGTTCCTAAGACCCTGTCATATACAGGATATAGTGTGAAGCTAAGCAAATTTCTTTAATCGTTAATAATTTTGTTTATCACAAAGCTCCTTAAATAAAAATAAACAATCTTAAATATAATAAATAATAAATAAACAATCGTAAATATTGTGTGCCTATTTTCAATAATAATAACTCATACTAATATAAATATGATATGAACTTACAAGGGTGTGAAGCAGTAAAGGGGTACTCCAGCGTGGGTAGCCGGTGTTGATGCGGCGGCAGGCTCGGCGGGCAGTGGTAGCAGAACAGTCCACGACCGCCCGCACCGCCGCTCGCCAGCTGTGGATATTAACACTGTTATAGTAATAAAATAATTAGATGTGCAAGTTAACGCCTTAGTGGCACAGACTACAGCATGTGATTGTAAACGCAACGGATATAGATTCGATTCCCACTCGGGGAATTAATTATTTAATCCATTTTCTCACTCTAGCAACAAGACAAAGAACGACGTTAAATTGGATGGTAATCGTAAAAACGTTATATCTACACACTTTTTCTCTGCCGGCTCTGCTGTGCAGAAAAATGAGGTCTAAAGTGGAGAAATAAATAGTATGTACAAAATAGTTAAAAATCGTGTAATTTTTTACATGAAATTATAAAAATCAAGTAAAAGATTACAAATTATTATTTTTTAAAGTAATGACAAATCTGTACATATAATAAATTTGAAGCCGATTGTCTGTAGGTACATGGAAGAAATATTTTAAAAAATCATCTTTATTAATGTAATAGGACCTAAAGTAGTGACTTTTTAAAATTTTTGTCTGTTTGTTTATTTGTGCATTTGTATAAGCTAATATCATAAACGGCTGACCAGATTTAAATATAGTTTTCTTTATTATATTTTGGCAAACTTTCCTCAACATTTAGTGCTTGTTTTATTTAAATCGGTTAAAAAAGAAATAATTTCAAAATACCTCAATTCAAATGTATTAGTTTCGACAAAATTGCTACAATTTTTTCATTGATTTAGCTGAAGTTTTAGTTTATATTGCCGATACTCTAATAAGTATCTTTCTATCCTACGAGTCATATAATTTATACACTTGTCGTAGATAAGCGTATGATTAGTTTTTCTTAAAACCATATTCTAATTATTAGAAATAATTTTAAAATAAAACTTCGGTTTACATGCACGCCATATCTGGCACAAATCAAGATAGGCAGACTGAATCTGGAAATCTAGTATTAAAGTATTCATTTCCCAATAACTTGAGGCCTGTTGTGGCACAGCGGCACAAACGTGTGACTGTAACCGACAGGTTCTGGGTTCGATCCCCGGTCGAGGAAATGAAATATTTAATATTTTCAATTTAAATATTTAATGTTTCATTTCTTCGCTCTGGTAATAAGGCAAAGCGCGGCGTTGAGTTCCGCCACTCAACACGCAATGCCTCAAATTCGGCGGAAAGTGGGGAACAAAAGTGGAACGGAGTGTCTTAACACTAGATTACCGGGTTCCCTCTGCCTATCCTGCCTCGTGGGGGATACAGCGTGAAGCTGAGTAGAGTAGAGTAGAGTATTTCCCAATAACTTAACCAACATTCACACGAGAATCCTGTAACTTATTACAAACACGTCTCCGCATTGTTTTATCACCTTCCGCTAATTACGATATTAGCATAAAATATAAATTCATACATCACATAGATCCCTTCATAATGACAAGGCGCTGTAATCAAAAACGTTGTCTATCGTCGCAATAATAGCGCAATTCAACAATTGTATCGGCTCCGTACCTCAATCACAGGTTGTTTACAGTTAATATGCAGTTTGATTGAATATTAAGTTGTATGAATTGTGCCATGGATACCGACAGCTACAATGAATAGATTGTTTTGATATTGGTGTTTTATTATAGCCTTGGATTAAATGAGAATTTTGAGGCCTGTCGTGCTGTGAACAGGTCGTGGGTACGATACACAGTCGAGGAAATGAAATATTTAATATTTTTAATTTAAATATTTAATGTTTTTATTTCTTCGCCCTGGTAACAAGGCAAAACGCGGCGTTGAGTTCCGCAACTGAACACGCCATGCCTCAATTTCCACGGAGAGTGGATGACGGAACGAAGTGTTTTTACTACACTAGGTTTCCAAGTTCCCCTCTACCTTGCCAAGTGCATGATACAGCGAGAAGCTGGGATTAATAATAATGAATAAATTTGAGGATTAATTCTTTTTTATATTTTTACTATGTTTTTTTTTAAAGTGTTATTCCACACTTAGGACAGAAAATACTAAACTTAAATTTAAAAAGCGTATAATATATGGCCAATTAAGCCATTCGTTCGATGAAGGAATGGCTTAGTTGGTCAGAGCGCTGGAACGGTATTCCAGAGGCGCAGGTTCAAATCCTGCTTCGTTCAAAACTTTTATACGCTTTTTAAATTTAAGTTTAGAATTCTTTTTTAGTTTATAGGTAATGTTTGTAGTAAAATGAGCATGTTTCATGTCTTTTTCCACGTAGCATGGTAGACTGAAGGAGCCTTGTACTAAGGCACTCAGTTTCTTTTCGTATGAATTCGGTACAAATGGCATATTAAAAAGCAAAACTTAACGCCGCGCTTTGTCTTGTTTAGTAAATAAACAGAAAAAATATAATACAATTAATTCCTCTGCTTAATTACCAATTTCACAACTATGTGGCTTGAAGACAAACACCACTATGACACTGTACATAGTCAAATGGTAAATGTATGTGTGTTACCAAAATATGAAAGCAATGAAATTTAATGTAAAAAAATATTTCCAATTAGCAATATATGCAAAAGCACAATAATTATTATGAACCAAAAATGGCAACATCGATAGGGTTGAAGGGGGGTATATTAATATACTTATATACCTATATATTTTTTAATTTTATTAATATAGTTAAAAAAAGATGCTTCCGTGGCTCATTTGGACAGAGTCTGACTGTAAACGCAACTATTATGGATATTCGATTCCCACTTCGCCACCAGTTCAATTCCGCCACTTAACACGTAATGCCTCAATTTCAGTGGAAAGTGGGGAACTGAATGGAACTGAACTTAGCACTATGCTCCCAAGTTCCCTATATCTACCCTACTTTGTGAGGGATACAGCGTGAAGCTGGTCGACGAAGCGCAGCGTTGAATTTTTTTATTCAACCTCTGCTATACGGGAAAATGTTTTATGATATAACGTGTAATTAGTTTTAACTAATAATAACAATAACATTTAGAGAATTAATTAAAATGTAACTTACTTATTAAATAAAATTAAAAACTACTAAATATAAAATATTGCTGAAAATCGTATATATACAAATCTATATATCCTGAGACATAAATTTATGCAGGCGCTGCTTGTGTAAGAGCTTCAAAATATTTATTCAGGTTTCTTTATAATTAATACTCTCTCTATCAATAATCTATAATAATCAATACCATATTTTATGATATTGAACATAAAATGAATGATACAACAAGCACGTAGCTTCGTTCTCTGCACTGCACTGAGGCAATTTGCTGATCGAAATTAATTGATTTATATGCGTCGTGTCCTTTATTGCACGTAGTGACGAACAACGTCCGCAAGCGATACATTGGAAAATAACATTTTATTTACGAAAAAACATTTAATAATTATATTTTGTCGAATATATAATGTTTAGCTCGCTTTTAGTCTCTTAATTTAGCGTAAAGTGGAGAATGGAGACTCTAGACGTTAAGTTCTTTATATCTATCTTTCTGCAAGCGAGATATTCGTAGCAATTTCCTTAGATACCTTCTTATATCAAATATACATACATAAGGCTATAGCAATAAAAACTATAATGTAAACAGTAACGCGATTCGCGTTATAATCTAATATATATGTTTAACAAGCTACAATTGCTACACACTAAAAACCTTGATTCAATTACGCGTCCAAATTTATTGCACCTATCGAATAATGCTGTTGATATCGATATTTATATTAATATTTTTGTACGATCTCAGTGACATAAGTTTATTTGCGAGAGGAAAATGACAATGAAATTCAATTGCCCACATTACTAGTGACCCACGTGCGGATCGCGACGACTCGTTTATATAAATGACATTAATGGCGCAATGAATCGGCTAAACGATGCGCGGGCGCATTCGATGCCGCTGGTGACGTCAACGGACTGTTATACTCGGATTTTTGGATTATATAATCCTTTTATTAGCATATTTTTATTGATATTACTGTACAGATTTATTTAAAAATATTATATAATATACACACATATTTATAATATCTTTTTTATATGTACTTGACAACGCCAATCTGTTTATGTAAGTCATGAATTGACCTTTTTTTTAACTTATCAGGCTTTAGCAAACCACATTTATGCTGTTAAATACAAAAACTTTTAAGACCATACAATAGATTATTATTTTTAATTACAAATCAGTCAAAATAATAAAAAAAATCAATATATTTTTGATCTTTAAAATAGAACACAGTGCAGAACAAGCGTGTATTGGCTCGTCCTGTCTACGCGCGTGGGGCCCAATCCGCTAATCCTATTTATATTACTGTGTCATTACCGCATTACACCCACAGCTACATCCGCGTCTACTGCACCAACCTTGACAGGGGAAATTGCATTTTGTTACGGTTATTATGTGATATACGCATATAATCTCGTCTTTGATGAGAAAGATATTAAATTACTTAAATTATGGAATGCTTTAGGTAAATGCTTACATGAAATGCTAAAATATCACCAACACTATACAATAATAACAATACTTATATCATCAATGAACCAACCATCAAAAGTAAACTGCAAAAATAAAATAAAAATAAGGATAATAATAATATAAATAAAAATGTACACCCAAAATGAACATTATAAATCAAATCTATTAAAAAGTGTAATGCTAAAAAATATATGTTAAGGTCTGTTCTACTACAAAACAAAGTCCTTCAACTTCCTCAAATAGGCTGATAATATTCACCATTGAATATTATATCAGTAATCTGTATTAACTAGCACTTCTACAAACATCTCACAATAATTGAATTCATTCAAAATAATTATTTAAAACCGCACAAAGGATATATTCCTATTACAGATCTCACTCCATTTAAACGATAGAAATCATATTTATTCAGCTACTTATTTCATTAAAAATAATGAACATCGCAAATATATAAAGCGGTTTGCGTTCACACGAACATACAAAACGATGATTTTTCAATGCTTCAACGAACACAAAGATTTTATTTTGGTAGTTTCTTGTGTTTGGCCTCCAGGCGAGATTATCGACACTGGTGAAACACTTGAACGGATGAGAAGGACTTTGGTTGAGGCCGACGCATTCAGCGGTATAATGGAGTTCTTGTCTGATTACAATCTGGTGAATCTGTTTTATAATCGACTCTACGATACGTTAAAATTGAAATAGTAGGTGTATGTGTATGGTCCAAGGGTACAACCATAAACGTTGGAATGTTGGTCGTGGATTCAATTTCCACTCAAATAAATGTAATGTATAATTTATATTTGCTCGCACTGGTAAATAGCGTAACTAAAAATACAGCAACAGAAATATTTAATAGGCACTAAGTATCTTAAATCTAGGTTCCCAGGTTCCAAGGTTAACAAACATGGTGCATGAATAACGTACATCAAATGATCGCATATAATCATGTTATGTAGGATTTTTTTTTTTCAAGTTTTATTGGAGAACTGATACAGCAATTATAGAAATTCTATTGAATTTAGTCTAGTATGTTAGAGCAATGTAATAAAAGATACAAGCCTTGATTTATGTTAATGTTCAAAAGTAATTTTCATATATGCTAGTGACCAGATTATTAATATTTGAGTATAATTATTTAAAATTTGAATTTATATTATTTTAAAAATTAAGTCCACTAAGAATTATATAATTAATAATCTTAATAATAATATATTGAATCATTTAATTCAACCTTGGCTTTGTTTTACGAGAAAAAGGCAATAAATAAATATTCATTCCGTCGAATTTCGAACCCATAACCATGATGTTGACGGTCAGATGCCGACTACGCTTCTAACTAATTTGGTAACAGATCAAGCGATGTTCATTTAACATTTTAAAGAAAAGTCACAAAGTGATTTTGTTTTATACTAAAAAGAGCGTACGAACACTATATTGAAATCGCTTGAAAGGAATGTTATATATCTTTTATACATGAGCGAATGTAAGAACAAATTTAACAATAATATATTTAAAATATAAAATAATCTCGACATTTTCTTCTCGTAAATATATTTATACATTAGAAATAAATTATATTTATAATTGAATATCGAGCTTATCGAAAATGATATGCTAAAATTAATTGGTATTACGTTAATAAATTTAATCATAGCTAAGTACGTGAAAGCTACGTAATTATTCGATTTGATTCGAATTAATCCAATTGACTTATCGGAGGCGAATTGAAATTAAACGATACAAATGTAATTTCGCTGTAAATTGTGTTTGTATTCGTTATTGAGATTGATCTCGATGTTTGAACTGCAAATACCGGGAAGATGTGTTTTAATTTAACCAGTCAATTTCACGGAATATTCTGAGCTAATAGTAGATACGTACGCATTTATTAAATAATTAAATTGGATTTATACTCTTTTATATGGAACTAAATTTATGATGAACTACTCAATTCCAATGCAAAACGAACGTATGACGTATAAATTCATTAAATTCAATTGAAACAAATTATTTTACGATTCAACCCGCTCAGTATCGAACAAAACAATCAATAATATTTAATCACAGTGCCTCTACAGCTCGTTCATTTAATATCGGAGTTTTATAAAGTGTAATGGAGATCAATTGAACAGTTTAAATTAACTATTAATAACGGACAATGATTCTATCGGGGCGCGACAATCGGATAGCTGGAACACTTGAGATGGGAAACAGATAAAAAATGATTAAGCGTTTCAATATTTTTACTTAATCTGTGTTAAATATTAATTATTTATTTTCAATATTTTTTTCTAAATTTTGTATCAATTTGACAGAATGTGTGAGACATTTACGTAGTAAAAAATATCCTAAGTATGATATTATAATGTTTTCTCAATGAACAATATTTTTTATTACAATTAATATATAATTCCTTTAGAGGGCCAACTCAAATGAGTAATAAAAAAAATAAAAGCATTGTAAGTGAATTAAAATTTAATAAAAAAATGAGTGTTAACCCTGAGCGTAGCTGTCAGTCACAATTTGCGTAAACGGGTCTCGGTGGCCTTTAATCGGTTTATAGGGCGATATGCCCGGTATTTCTTTTGATCTGTGTCTAGTTTTTGTATTTTAGATATATTTATGAGTTTAATAAAATAAAATGGCTAGTCATGCCAGTCGTAGTGCAGAAACATAGGCATGTGACTGTAAACGCGTCGGGTTGCAGGTTCAATTTTCACTCATTTACTCGAGTTGAAATTTCATTCTCTCAGCTTCACGCCGTATCCCACACATAACAGAGTAGGCAGAGGGAACTTGGGATCCTAGTGTTAAGACACTTCTCCCACTTCCCGCCGAATATGAAGCATTGCGTGTTGAGTGGCGGAAGTCAACGCCGCGCTTTACCTTTTTACCAGAGCAAGGAAATGAAGACATTAAATATTTAATTTTAAAATATTAAATATTTAATTTCCTTGAGTGGGGATCGACCCCACAACCTATCGCCTAAAATCACACGCTTGTGCCCTTGCGCCACGACGGGCCTCAATTCTTTAATTCTCATAAAAATATTTTAAAAAATAATACTGTAATTATTTAATCGATATAATACCTAATATTTATATTTTTATCGCTCTGGTACCGAGGTAAACATAGACGAGTTACGCAGCATACACACGCAGTACCTCAATATATCGTATAGTACAGAGTGTCATAACACTTATGCCCGAAATTCTCTCTCTCTTCTCTCTTATGGGCAAAATACAATGCGATTGAAACTAATAAAAAATAAATGTAAATTAAAAACAAAACATGATTAATTAAAATTAAAACTACTTCACTCTAAATTCTATCTACCGCAATGCTCCAAAATAATAATTACAAGTTATAAATATACAAACCATATCACAGTATATTCTTAATTTATAGATAATAGTTAATTAGGCAGCCCTTAACTCTTAACTTAGCCTCTTAACACTAGTTTCCTAAGGGGAGAGCCCTTAGGAACCTAGTGTTAAGACACTCTGTTCCGTTCTCCACTTTCTCCCGTGGCATTGTGTGTTGAGTGATGATGAAAATGTTAAATATTTAATTTGAAAATATTAAATATTTCAATTCCTTGAGTGGGGACCAACGAACCCACATATTATCGTGTTTACAGTCACACGCTTCTGCCACGGCGCCCCCACAGGTCTCAAAAATATATATATATATATATATATATATATATATATATATATATATATATATATATATATATATATATATATATATATATATATATATATATATATATATATATATATATATTTGAATTTGTCCTGTGATATTATCGTTTTATCAGAATGCTGGTTGTCCCATGTTGTGAATTTGCCACTGCTTGAAGGCTACAACTCATTTAAAACCAGCGTGAATTACAATCAAAATGACGGTATTGTAGTTTATACTAACAGCAACTTAGAATGTACTGTGGAGGAACCTCCTATATTGGAAGCTAATTGCTTGACAATCAGAATACAAACCCATACCATACTTATTGCTATATATAGGCCCCCAAGTTTCAGAACACCTGACGCGTTCATAAATTCTGTACATACATTGCTAGAAGGGCTTGCGTCTTTCAAAAATATAATAATAGTTGGCGATATAAATATCGATCTCATCAAAACGAGCCCTGCACTTACAACATATTTGGACACTATTACTTACCATGGGCTGCTGCCTGCTATTAGCTTTGCGACTAGGGGAGAATCGTGCTTGGACCATGTATTACTTAAAACGAAACTAAGTGCCTTTACATTCAACCTAGGAACTAGTATTACAGACCACGAAGCCATCTTATTTAGTTTAAAAACAAATGTCCCTGTAAATAAATCAACAAATTCAAAGATGACCTGCAAAATTGATAGAGATAAATTAAGTACTAACTGTGAGAGCTACGACTTTGCTGAAGTTTTTGAAGAACCTAATTTAAATACCGCAATGAATAAGTTTATTCGTATAATTCAGCAATTAATTGTAAAAAATTCAATAAAACGTCTAATTTCTCGAAACAAATTTATAATCAAACCGTGGATATCATCTGGTATGTTACGTTGTATACGCACAAGAGATAAAATGCACAAAAATTAAAATCTGATAAAACAAATGAGGTATTAAAAATAACTTACTTAAGATATAGAAACCACTGCAATAACTTAATAAAAAAACTTAAAAGACAATATGAGAGAGATCAACTAATAAAGTCTAAAAATAATTCAAAAAAACTGTGGTCTGCTATCAAAACTATTACTAATATTAATAACAATAATCGACCACCAGTACAACTTTTGAAACTGGCTGACTCTCCTAAAGAGGCGGTCAACAAAACTAACGCATATTTTACTAATATCGGCAAACGTTTAGCAGAAAGGATTCCATCCATTCGCTTCACAAATTCTATAAAAGCCCTCAAGCCCCCTCTGACATCTTTTGTTCTCTTCGCAACTGATAATGATGAAGTTGAGAGAACGATTCATCTCCTAAAAAGTGACTGCGCTCCAGGCTGGGATCAAATCAGTGCTGAAATTCTCAAAATGACATCCAAGGCAGTAACACCTGTGCTTACTGATTTAGTAAATCGCTGTTTCGAGGCTGGGGTTTTCCCGGATGCATTAAAAAGAGCTGTTGTGCTCCCGATACACAAGGCAGGTGATAGAACCAGTGTCAATAACTATAGACCGATTGCAATTTTAACGACTTTATCCAAGTTATTCGAGCGCTTAATTAATACCAGACTTGTTAAATACCTAGAAGATGGCAATCTACTTTCAAATTCGCAGTATGGTTTTAGATCTGGCCGCTCAACCCACAACGCTGTACTTGACCTCGTTAATTTCATAGTTCATAAATTAGATAACAAAAAGAAATGCCTTACTATATTCCTAGACCTTGCTAAAGCTTTTGACACTGTTTCTATCCCTTGTCTTGTAGAGGCACTGGAGGCTCATGGCATAAGAGGAAACACTTTGACTTTGTTAGCAGATTATCTTCATAATAGAACTCAATGCGTAAAAATTGATGATACCATTAGTGACGAATTGCCAATTTCTTTCGGGGTGCCTCAAGGCAGTATACTCGGTCCAACCCTCTTCCTCTGT
The DNA here is from genome assembly GCA_019049475.1 of Eueides isabella. Classification (NCBI taxonomy): domain Eukaryota; kingdom Metazoa; phylum Arthropoda; class Insecta; order Lepidoptera; family Nymphalidae; genus Eueides; species Eueides isabella. The sequence goes on along the minus strand of CM032399.1, from coordinate 3,043,964 downwards.
TATATAAATGAACTCTGTGCACTTAGCATTAATAACTGCCGTATCTCGGCTTACGCAGATGATACAGCTCTAACATTTTATGCTGATACATGGAACGAACTTCTTAATGAAGCTCAGGAAGGATTCAACTTGGTTTGCCACTGGCTAACATCTCATTCTCTCACTTTAAATGAAGACAAGACCTCTTTCGTCTTGTTCTCGATTCAAAATAATAAAGAAAAAGCTAATATTTGTAACTCCATATATGCACACAAATGTAATGTTCCTCCAAAACAAAACTGCTCATGTCCCAAAATTAATCGTATTAAGTCAATTAAATATCTCGGAATACAAATTGATGAAAATCTCAATTTTGGAAACCATATAAAATCTTTAACTGAAAAAATACGAAAAGTAACTTACATATTTAAAACACTACGAGAGGTAGCAGATAACAAAACCATTAAGTTAGTATACGAGGCATTGGTGCAGTCTATCCTATCCTACTGCATTACTACCTGGGGAGGAGCTTGTAAAACTATTATGTTAACTCTTGAACGAGCCCAGAGAATGATATTAAAAGTGGCTTTATCTAAGCCTCGGCTTTTCCCTACCAGTCAACTTTATAAGGAAGCTGAAGTCCTTTCTGTACGACAGCTTTATATAATGTTAACTATACTTCACAAACGTAGTGACTTAACAGAAGACAGAAGGAGGCAAATAACTCAGACTAGAAGATTCTACTCTATATATCAGCCGACAGCGGTTAACACTTCATTTGCACAGCGATTTTTTTCCATACAGAGGTGGCATTTTAACTAACAAAATAAATAAAATAGCTCCCTTTTAGATTGTTCTAAAAATGATTCCAAAAAAAAAATTCATAACTGTTTACTACAATTCAGTTACTTGGAGACAGAAAAAATCCTAGAATTAAGAATATAAATAATACACGTTACAATATATCCTAAAATAAAAGGTTTATAATATATATTTATGTTAATTGCAACGCATGTATATATGTATATGGATGTGTGTATGTGTGTGTGTGTATGTATATATATGTGTGTATGTATATATATACATATGTAAAATATGTATTTAAAAATATTTTCTATATTTATTCATCGACAAAAGAAACCATTGAGCTGTTTTACTTGGTTGCTCTTAAGAACAACAACACACGCTCACATATATGTACAGACGGGCTCACACGGGCACGCGCGCGCACATGCACACACTCGCACACTTTACAAACAAACACATGTCACAATTATATCCCTCTTTCTTAAATTTTTTTTCCACTCAATAAACACCCAAATATTGACAACTCAATGTATATTTGATATAGGGGGGGGGGCCTGGAGATCTATAGCACAGGCTTCGGCCTAGTTTAGACTCCAGATCTCCCACAAATTACAAATTTCGTATAATATTTTCTTGTCAACACCTGTAGCTTGATGTAATTTGTGGCGATAAAAAAAATAAATTATTATTATTATTATTATTATTATATATATATATATATATATATATATATATATATATATATATATATATATATATATATATATATATATAATTTATTAATATTATAAGAAAACATCAATAAGTATGTACAGGTGTACTTATTTTAGAAGAGAAGAATGGAGAAATTTTAAAGCTCGAACTATACAAATGACAGAAAAATATATTTAATGTATACAAATTAAAACAGCATACAGTATGGACCTTTGTATTGTATTTGTAGGCATATCGTACTCAAAGTAATTACAATCAATTATAATGCGGACGCAGCGTCGCGACACAATTGTCGTCTATTGAATAAAGATCGCGGTGCCGGATGACATTATTCTCTACCACGATTATAATATCGATAGTTTTCATGTATTTTTTATATTTCTTTTGCATTTTTTTTTTCAGCTTCACGCTGTATTCCAAACGTGGAGTAGAGTAGGCAGGGAACTTGGGAACCTAGTATTAAGAGTCTCCGTTTCATTCTCCACTTTCCGTGAAATTTTCAGGCATGGCGTGTTGAGTAGCGGAACTCAACACAGTGCTTGGTCATGTTACCAGAGCGAAGTAATAAAAATATTAAATATTTAATTTGAAAATATTAAATATTTTTATTCTTCGACTGGGGATCGCACTCTCGACCTGTCGGTTACGGTCACGCGTTTGTGCCCCTCCCCCACAACAGGTCTTTTTTTGCATTATATGTACTTATTGTGTAATGACATAGATAGATTGAATTTAGTGACATATCATCTTATACACAACGTTTTAATTATTATTTTTTTCATCACTGGGTTTTGTGGGAGGCCGAGTTGGAAAAGCTCTGATCTTAGCCTGGTAATTTTTAATTATATATAATGTGACTTAAATAACAAGCAATATCCACACTTTTTCTAACAACGATCCCTTTATATTAAATATATTTCAGCATTATTGTATTAATCATACATTTAATATTTTTTCCAACCATCACGTTGTATCCCACATAAAGCAGAGTAATCATATAATGAGTTCGTTCCATCTAGTCCTCTTACAGGTTATACAATGAGGCCTGTGGTGGCGGAGAGGCACAAGCTTATACTACTGTAACTGTAAACCCGACAGGGTCTTGACCCATTAGAAGAAATGACGTACTTAATATTTTTATTCCTTCGCGCTAGTAACAAGGCATAGCATGGTGTTTAATTCCATCAACCAATGCGTTTTGCCTAACATTCGATGAAAAGCGGGGAACGGTACGGAGTGTCTTATCACTAGGTTCTCAGGTTTCTTCTGCCTTCGAAAAATTTTAAATTTACTTTTGACAAAGTGGACAGTTGTAACTTCACACAAGATGGCTGTGGGTTACATTTTAAGTGATTTACAATTTCTTAACCTAGTAAGGCATAATTTATATAATATAGTTATTTAAAATAAAATGTCATTAAAACACACAAAAAAGAGAACAAAGAGTCCGAACACTATGTTTTTTCTATCTCACAAATATATAGTGGCGATTGGTAAAATAGAAAAATAATAGCATTTAATGTTTATTTTATAACTATTATCGAAACTTTACAAATAAAATTATATTGTTGAAGCCATAATTCTTGTTAGAATTTAAAATTATATAAGCAGTTTTGACTCAGCTTTAGTTCAACATCTCGATACTTTACAATTGAGTTTCTGTCAAATTTTGTTGTACGAACTTCCAACTGAATTTCATTTTACAATAATTTAGACTTTACAGATGCCAGTGAGATATCAATTTTAAGGTTGTTGGAATATTTTTGTAATATAGCAGCGTTATTCAAGCCAAGTAATATTTTTTTTATGATTAGAAAAAGAATAGTTATAATTTCTGGAATAAATGTATAGTTGCTGTAACTGGGTCTACGTTAAAACTACTAAATAACCACCATAAATCATCTCACAAATGGAAGATTATTTAGTCAAGATCATCTTTTTATTGTTACACTTTTTACTTTATAAGGGGAATTTTAGTAAATAGCCATTATTACATACTTCAGCATCCAAACATAAACGAATTAAATATATGTTTCTTATTACAGTTTTAAATTTATTTCCGCAATGCATAGTAATTATTGTTCAATCCGTCTCAAAAATATGAATACTTTAATATAGATATTAATATTACAATATAATGCTGTAAAGATGTAAATACTTATATATTTTTATACAGGCCTTTTATATTTATTATGAAGTAGAGTCACTAAACATTAGTTACTTCAAATCCACTATAACGTATAAAAAAATTAAAAACATTACAATAACGCATTCTAAAACCTTAAATTCTCAAATTCCTTGGCGTCACCGAGTTTACACAGACACAAACTAAAGAACGGACTGAAGTAAGTTCTATGTATTTTAAGCGATAAATAGGTAAATACAAGGAAAAATTATATAATTATAACCCGTGTATGCCTTGATCAGGTACTGCCAATTTATTATACTAAGTTCACCGTATTGAAAGTTAAAATATCATTTGTATCTCATAATTTTCAAATATCAATTGCCTTTTAAGATTATTGCTTTCACTAGCGGTTAGAGAACAGACTCGTTTTAGCGCACATCCTTTTAATGGAAGAATGGTTTCTTATATACGAACATAATTTATAAGTTAACTAGTTCTGTAAATATAATATCAATTAAAATAAAATTATATATTTTTTTGTTTAATTATACTAAGCCCATCGAAGCATAGATGGCTGGCTACAAGGCGTTATGAGCGACGCAAACAACTCAATTTGCACTACTTAGTTATTCACAAAAGCACATAATACCAACACACAGTAGTTTCAAAGCGTGCATATAATTCCGGAGCAGGTTTAGTGGATTGAGTTAGGGTTAAATTTCGAAGCCTTCCTACCTTACGCAAACGAAGTTGTGATAGAATACAGTGGAGCTAATGGTTGTTGTTCGCTTTAGTTGAAGATTTTTTTTCGCTTCAAGCTTTATGTCATACATGGCAGGGTAGGCGGAGGGAACTTGGGAACCTAGTGTTAAGATACTTCGTTTAGTTCCCTAGTCTTCGCTAAGTAAGAGGACATTGCGTACTAAGTGGCGGAACTCAACGCTGCGCTTTGCCTTGTTTCCACAGTGAAGAAATGAAAACATAAAATATTTAAATCGAAAATATTGTATATTTCATTTCCTCGAATAGTCATCGAACCCGAAAACGTTATATTTGAAATTTAATTAAGTATTTTATAATAAGTAGACGCGTAGAAGCAACGTAGACGAGATCTGAGGGAAAGCCGTATACAGTACTGGCTATAAAACGACTGTGATGTTGATGACGAATGCCACGTTTAATTTAGTGTAGAATCAATTTGAAAACATAATAATTTTGTTTTGCGATTTTAATGTTACATTTCAAACTTGTTCCAAGTAGAAAACACAATTTATTTAAAAAAAATCATTAAAACATTGAATTTGCCCACTTTCTTGGGCTAATTTTTATTTCTGTGGATGCTGTAGGTACTTACATAGAGCATAGCAAATTGTAAATTAGATAACTATATTTTAAGATGATAAACAGAATATATTTTTTTGTGAGAACCCGACTTAATTATTATAACTTATTACCAATTAGTAGCCTCAAAGCCCAAATATTGATCATGAAAAAGAAAATATCATTATATTGAAACTATCTTTCTTTTCATGACATCTATAGCAAAATTTATATGATAAAGACTCTCTCTTAAGAAGAAAATCAATTTGAATCGGCCACACTGATATCCCTTCCTGTTACCTAGTTACTACTAAAATATTATTTTAAAAAATTATAAAATTATTAATAAATAAATACACATGTTATTAGATAACTTATTTTTTTCCACGTTATTAATATTATAATAATAATGTCTTACAAGTTGTAACATTTCATTAACGTAACATATTCGTAGCAATCCCGTAGACCAACGTAGAATTTCGTAGAATGAACTTCCCAAGTTGATACTGAGAAAATCAGTGGCCTGTCGGGTGATTGTAAACGCGACAGGTTCTGGGTATCAAACCCACGCCTTATATTTAATATTTTAAAATTAAACATTTAATGGTTTCGTTTCTTTAGTAACAAGGCAAAGCAAGGCGTTGAGATCCGCCACTCAGCACGGGATGCCTCGAATTAAGCAGAAAGCGGTGAATTGAACGGAGTGTTTCAACACTAGGTTCCCAAGTTATCTCTGCCTACCCTGCCATAAACAAAATACAGTGTGAAGCTGAAAGAAAACGTTCACAAGATTACAAAGTACATTAAAGGTTTTTTTGAACAAAAAAAATGATAATAAAAAATATCTGTATATTTTTGCAATTCTCTATAACTAAATAACTAAGTTCTAGGTTATTTCTACCGATTCAAAGACTTTCATTCTAGTTATATTAAATAGTACGGACATTATATACACTTAATGAGGAATTCAAGTATACAATAAACGGACAAGCATATCATATAGCGCCATCGTAATTGCGTCGGGCGCCTGCGATTGCATATCAATATGTCCTGTAATTGAACTTATTGCTGGCGGCTTATTATTGGCCTTTATTATATTACCATTGGCCGAACGTGCAGTCTTTAATGTTAATTTTTTGCATATATTTACAATTCTTTTTAATAATATATTTTTATTATATAAATTATAATATAGAAAAGTCATAATAATGATAATATTATTTTATTTCCAGTTCTTTTCTCATCAAAAATACCAATTTACTATTATCAGAAGCATAATATAATAATATTGTATAGTTTTTTTTTATTTGTTACATATAAATAGGTTAAAATGTCCATTATTAATGGGAAAATCAAATATACAAAAAATTACTACGTACATTTGTAGATGCTGGAATGGAGTCATTCGAATGCCATTTTCTCACATATAACGGAAATAACGTAAAACTACGCGATATGAACCTATTATTATTAAAAATATATTAAATCAAAATGATTGTTATATTTTAATACTATAACCAAGATTTACTTAACAAAAGATATATTTTTCAGATTGATGCAGGGATGCTGTTTTTCAGGGTAAATAAAGGGAACTTGGAAACCTAGTGTTAAGTCACTCCGTTCTGTTTCTCACTTTCTTTTAACTGGCGGAACTCGACGCCGCGCTTTCCCTTGTTACCAGAACGAAGAAATGCAAATATTAAATATTTAATTTCCTCAAGTTGGAATCTAATCCACAACCTTTCTCATTTACATTTACACACTTGTGCTCTTAGACCAGGGCAGGACACATTATAAGTAAAAATATGTTTGTTTAAATATTTGTATCATAATGAATAGAGCAACTAAACTGATTGAGAACATATTTAAAATTATAGTAAGGCCATTCATGTATATTTAACTACAGCGTACATTTTTTACTTGCCAATAATTATTTTTTAACAACAACTTGCAGAACTGCAACAAAACTCTTTTTTGCGCTTCTATTTAGCTTTTTATGCAATTTCTAGACTTTTGTAGTTGTATGGCGGAAATCATTTTAGTTAATATGTAAGAAAACATTACGATACAAATTATATTACAGAATAAATTGTCACAAGTAATATTATTTAGTATTTTGAATAATCTTATAACATTATATTTAAAATGTAAAGTAAGTATATAAAATCTTCAATATGCAATAAAATTGGCCGTTAGTGTTTGTTTATTTATCTTTTACGTTTATCTCAATGAATCCAATCAATAAGCAAAATAATAGTTTATATAAATGCGAAAAAAATACTTTTCCTGTTTAAATTTTAGTAACCTTTTACAATTTTTATATTTTATTTTAAAATGCAACTACTCACTCTCGTGTGTCTACTTTGTTTTTATGAGAAACTTTAGTTTTCAGTTATAAAATAATATTTCATCGTGTCTACGGAAAACTGTTGTGATTTACAAATAATGATGACTTTTCTAGATATAATTGCATAAATTAAAGCAAAGATTAATATCTTAATATCATTTAATCTACAATAAACAAAACGTAATGTTAAACATAAAAAATCAACTTAGAAACATAAATAACTAACATCACAATTACCTTATTAGCGTCTGAAAATATTTTGCAGAGTATGGGCGGGAATAATTTCCCGCCTAGCCGCGTGTTAAAAGCGCGGTCACCGCGCTGACATTGTCACAGTGCGTTCCGTTACACGAGCGCGGCGCGCGCGACGTCTGACAACTGACTGCCGACGAGTGGCACAACACTAGCAGACACAACTGCGACTCGCGAGTAATCGCTCCGAAACCGCCCTCGCCAAACATAACCCCACCCGTTAAGAGCGTTTTAGCACGCGCCTCACTAGCCCCCCACCGCCCGGCACCCGCGCCCTGATTTAATAGCGAACGCGGGCACTGATTCACTTAACGGAACGCAACTACTCGTGCTGTCTCTCTCGTTCGCATACGAAATGCGACCCGTTCTGTAGGTCGTCTCGCTCGCACCCACATCCGCAAAGCGAAAGAGAACGAGACGGCGACGTCGCGGACACTTCTTTCCAACTCGATTTGCATGCGGGGGTCGCTCAGCAAACTTTATGTCCTCGTTTCGTAAATTATTTATACGTTTGGAAATACTTTTAACGTGTTCGGGACGCCGAAAAAGATTGAATGCGAACGAGATAAATTAAGTGACCGGCCGGTCGGATTACGGTGCGGGGCGCGACTGTAATCGAATTTGTACTTGTTCTCTGATCAGTTCTCAAACTTAATTTCGATGTTACTCGATCCGTTTCTACCATGTAAATCAAATTGACGTCAACTTTTATTTCAAGTTTGATAACGCCACTTTCATTGATAACAATATTTCGCAAACCTTTCTGTAATATTAATATGTGCGTATTTTCAAGAAAAAAAAACATAGTAAACACAAAATGTGACTAAATTCGAATAAATAACGTTTTAAAACATAAAAGAAAATTGATAAATAAGAAGAATCAATATCAATAGATTTGTATTATTTAAAATAATGTTATCAAGACTACAAAGACATGATCAAAATAAAAGATCAAAAATCTTAAACATCTTTTTCTTAAATAAACTATTATTTATTATCTTTAAGAAATTCTATTTGATCTAACACACCGTATTAGCGCCGACCTCCCAACGCTAAGCTATCCAATTATCTTCATTACGTTATGTTTGGAAACTAACTACTAATGGCACTCGTATTATTATTATTTTAACAATTCTTGTACTTTACCAAATGTAGTATATAAAATAAAAAATGAACGGAATGACTTAACACTAGGTTCCCAAGTTTCCTATACCTACTATATATATATAGTAGGTATAGGAAACAGTAGATATTAGTATATATATATATATATATATATATATATATATATATATATATATATATATATATATATATATATATATATATATATATATATATATATACCTCTTTAAAAAAAGCGCACCACGTTAGTATCTGTCTCCTAACACTCAATGTCTCTAAATATGCTTATTGGAAAGTTGGAAGTCTCTGGTGTGCTGGAAAAAGCTGTAGCTTTTAAGAAAAAGTTTACTAGTCTAATAAAGCTTTTCAGTAATTGTGGCTTCAGTTAATTGATTTTTTTTTTTGTTTTTTTTTTACTTAAAAACATTTAATATATGCCATATCTCTGACATGCCAGTGTAGACAGAGGGAATTTGGGAACTAGTGTTAAAACACTCCGTTCCCCACATATATTATAAGTTAAAATAAAAAATGAACATAGCGCGATTGCCGCTACCTACTAGCGGCAATCGCGCTACGTTCATTTTTTCTATACGGTTTTTAAAAATGTTTTTTTCTTTAGTAAGTGCAGAATAATACTAAAAATTGTAAAAATATAATAAATATCGCTTTCGGTTGCTAACAACATAAATAAGTTGTAACGAGCGTAGCTTCAACGTAGCAACGAATTTATGAGCACGTATAGCTTAGTGGTCAGAATAATTGGACAGTACCCAATCCAAAGCGCGGTATCAAATCCTGCATCGATAGAGTTTCTACTATACTTTCTAAAAAAAAATATTCAAATAAAAAAAGAAAAAACGAAGACACAAAAACATTAACAAAAACATATTAAATATAATATAAGAACAAACGGAAGAAAACATCATTAACAAATTAAAGCAAGACAATCCTAAATAAGCTTCTTATAAATCAGACGCCAATTCAAAACACCATTATATTTGGTAGATTGGCGATATCGCAAAATGAACCTTACAGCTTTGAACAGAAACTAAGTAGGATTAAGATAAAAGATTTTCAGCAGTAAACAAATCTTTGGCTGAGGTGTAAGTGACAATAAAACGAGAAGTTACCTCGGGGCCGTCTTGTGGAAGGGGGGTTAGAAAGAGAGCATTGATAGGAGGAGCCATATAGCTACGTCACTCTGGCGGGCCACGAGTCGCGCTCGACCGTTTTATTTCTTGTTTGTCCGACGCCTTCCCTATTCGCTACATAATTTATTTTTAGCATTTAAAAAATTGCCTCCGCTCGTTTGTGTTTAGGCGGCAAAATGGTGTTTGCGGACACCTAAAGTATAATATGGTAGATGATTTCATTTGAACGGTCGTCTAGTAAACGTAGACGTAATGGCGCGTAAGTCACGACACCATCGTCCGTTTCCATTTACGCTGAATTTATTCCGCGGAGTTTTATCGTCGGTTTTATCGTTTAAGCTTTCTTATGCATATTTAAAGCTTTCTTGCAAATACAATGTAGTCTCAGTAACTAAATATGAATTATTATTTCGAGGCACGTCGTGGCCCAGCGGCACAAGCGTGTGACTGTAAACGAGTGGTTGTGGGTTATACCCGCCCGAGGAAATGAAATATTGAATATTTTCAATTTAAATATTTAGAAAAGCGCTACTAAACACTCAATGCCTCAAATTCGACGGAAAGTGGGGAAAGGAAGTGGAACGAAGTGTCTTAATATTAGGTTCCCAAGTTCTCTCTATCTACTTTGGAGTGTGCCGGATACAGTGTCAAGCTGAGAGAGAGAGAAAGAAAAAGAGAGATAGGCCTGTCGTGGCGCAGGGGTACAAGCGTGCGACTGTATACGTGACAGATTGTGGGTTTGTTCTTAACTCAAGAAATGAATTATTTAACAATTTCATTTAGTTTATTCGCTCTGATAGCTAGGTAAAACGCGATATTGAGTCCTATCACTGAAAAAGTGGCTCGTGGTGCATGGAACAGATTATCCTAACATAGTTTAAAAGTTACCTCTGCCAACTCGTAAGACGTTATACGTTATACGTCATAATATATTCTGTACCGTCCAAGCTTTATTAAAAATTAACTTATAATGTAGAGAACTGAGTACATTTGGAAAAAAAACTACAATAGAGCCTTGATCTTGATTTTGATTTATGTCGAAGATTAAAAGACTACTTCTTTTAGTCTTTATTTTAAATGAAATGTAGGAAATGAGAAGAGCTAGTAATAAAATCAATCGTATTCGTAAGTTATTTATTAGTGTTAGTATAAAGTATATTATAAACATTATCAAATAACCATTTAATTTAATGTTAAGAATTCATAATTTCATAATTTCATCTTAAACATGGTTATACATTATTATTAAGACAAATTATCCCCAGATCACTTTGGCTAATTAATTTTTCATACTTGATAAATTAAACCATTCCTGAATTAAATGCTATAGATTAAACAAGTACTTATTATATATTTAGTAATAGATAGCTCCAAGGTATTTTGATTAAAAGTCTTGGAGTAAAAGTAAAACAAATTGAGTATCAAAATGCAGTATAATTTTTTTTTAAAGTTGACTAAATTATGATTAATAATAATAAATACCTATATTTAGAATATAGACAGACAGAAAAACAATTTTCTTTACAAAAATTACTAAATAAATATTACAAAGTATTATCATAACTTGAAAGTTACGAAAATACTTTCAAGTCACTAAGTGTTTTTTTTATATATTTATATAACTTATAAATATATAATAAGTACCACAAGTATTTTAAGTTGTACTTGATTATAACCACTTATAATCTTAGTCAAAAACAAATAAAAAAGACACTTACACTTAGTTCGTCTAAAAACAATATCATTAATATAACAATATTATTAAGAAAAAGGCAGACGCACATTAAATTAACAGAGCAAATCGGTCGGTAATGACCCGTACGATACAAGACATCAACAATGGGACCGCAAGGGTTTAAAAGCTTTCTCCAATAAATCAGAGCAACCCTAACGCACAATAGGCAATTACGCAACTGATGTAGTTATTACAGAACGATTAAGATTTCCACTAGTCATTTGAGTGTCATTTGTTCACTTCACTAGTGTTTATACAGATTTTTTTATGTTGCAAGGGAGATAGTGATAATGTGATGTGGCACATCACTATTTCTTATTTGATAACATTGGTCTTTTGCTTGTGAATATCCATTAAATATGCTATGTTGCTGTCTATTCAAATTGTGACGGAACTCAACGCCGAGCTTTGCCTTGTCACCAGAACGGAGGAGTGAAAATATTAAATATTTTATTGGAAAACAATAAATATTTCATCTCTTCAAGTTCAGCTTAAATTTCCCTAGTCCATCCATAAATATTAATAATAAGAAAAACATTTTTATCTTTTTTATATCAATTTGAAAGTTAATTGTGGGTTAATTTTTTTATATAAATATAATTAGTATTTCATAGCATAAAAAATATATCATATGAAACTACTGCAGAATCATAGCCCTTATGCTGATCTCCTTTACTTTAACATTCTTTTAGGCTTGTAAATAAAGATTGAGGTCACTTGTCCTAAATAGAGTCATCACTGCCGTTCACGTGGCATTAGAAACATACACAAGAAATAATGAGTTAGGTCTTTTAGAATACATCATTTATATGTAACTAAATTAAATTTAAAATTTAGACAATTAATTAAGTACAATTGACTGTCAGAATATCTATCTACTGTCAGAGTATCTAAGTATATATAAGAAAATTCACCTTAGTAATAAATATCGCAAGAATTATTTCCTTTATTACACAAATTTAATAATGTCGAAAACTAAAGAACTTTTCAACTGTTACGAAAATGTTATTTTAGAGGTATGTCGAGGCGCAGGGGCACAAGCGTGTGATTGTAATGGACAGGTTTTGGGTACAATGTCCCACTCGAATAAGTGAAATATTCAATATTTTCATTTCTTCGGTCTGGTAACAAGCCTAGGTTGAATTTCGGCGCTCAACATGTAATGCCTGAAATTCGGCGGAAACTGAAGAACAGAACGGTGACTAATGGTGGACACTAAATTTCCAAATTTCCCTATGCCTACTCTACTAACGTGCGGGATACAACGTGAAGCTGGAAAAAACGAAAGAAGATATGCCTGGAATTCTTTTAAGAACATTAAAACAAAATGTAAATTATATTCAACTAATTATTCACAATGTTCAAGTATCTTGACAGCACAATGAAGCGTCCAATACTGTACCGTATAGCTCCCAATACTGGTGCCCACGCGAGACGTTTATGCGTTACGCGCGTAAGATAAATGCGATATACCCCTTCCAAGTGAAGTTGGTATCCTACTCCTCTGGGAAAGTGGAGAAGGAGATGATAAATGATCTAAAAATATTGATAGATAATTTAATTCAATGCTTGTGAAAGGTTTTAAATATTAACATATTTTTGAGAAAGACTAAAACATAAATATATATGTATATGTTATACTCTAATATTTTATGGACATTGAGGATTTATAGCTTGATAGCCTTAGCTTAACCTAATCCGTTATTGATCTTCGTTATAACTTTTCACTCATTTCTGCCAATAGATGGATTCCTTGGTTTTTTCCTGCAAAAGTGTGACGAGGGGTCACTTACATACTTAATGTATAAAACTCTGAGGCTAAGGCTTGAGCTTAGCCTTAGATGATTTCAATGTCGATCATAATGCTCACTAGTAGAGTATCTTGCTTCCTCCAAATTTAAATTTTCTGTAATTTATAATACAAACTTCATTGAAGATTATTTACCTTCATACAATATAAATCCAAAGGTAATCAGAACAGAACATTTGGTCCTTCAAAGACTATGGGATAAACAAAAACATTATTTGATTGTGCACATTTGTGAACAACGTATCGCATAACGATTCTTAGGTGGTGGTGAGAAATATGCCTAAAGTGCTCATAGCGCGCCAACGTGCGGTCCGAATTGTGCTTTTCACGCGTATGACGTCTATGACGTCATATGTGACGTCACCATCTTCCGAAGTATTAGCATTATTAATACTGCTAACAGACGTTGGCGCGCTCACTAATATCGGACCGCACGTTAGCAGTGTAAGCGTCGTCAGCACTGTGAACACAATTCGGACCTCGGCCTTAGAGATACTAATAAGTCACAGTCTTGTCCCTAAATTACAAAAAATCATCATACTAGATAAAGTGCCAGAAGGATATGGGATCTACTATAGATAAGTAGATTTTAATACAATTAGTATTTATAGATCTAATCTGACATTATTATTTGACTTTGTTTAAAATATAAAAACTGATATATAGTTTTGCTTAAAAAAATGTGTCCATTTTCCAACAAGGGTCACGTGACAGTCGGGAACTTCGTTTAAACCATGTGTATATTGATTTTATTGTTAATTTTAATATAGGTAATAATAATAATGTTACAACCATCATGACGAACATAAGTTATCACTACGCTGTAAGTTTTTCATAGATTGTTCCCCATAGCGCCGCACCCAAAGGATACGTAAGTACAATTGCGGCCTATATTCATAATTTTATTATTGCGATTCAAAATATAAATTGGCCAAGATATATCGAAAGAATAATTCATGAGACTTCTTATCTCAGGCAATTATAAACGTATCAATTAATAAATAGTGTTCTCCTTTATAAATATACAACGTACGATATTTTTAATTAAGTTCAGTTCATTTCGCTAGTATGGCTATAGTATGGCTTCCAAGTGTGACAGATTTTTAATTTAAAGTATATTTTAGTTTTAATAATAGGTCGTTCTATGAAATTTCCTATAAATTTACACTAACAATATTTACTTAAAAATTTTAAGAAAATCTATGTAAACAAATGAAGTTTTCAGCTGCTATAACAAATGTATCACATTTCAACCTTTTACAATAAATATTTTTTTTTACTTACAAATAAAGAAATTGCTAAAGACATTTATGATATTTCTATTGAACTATTGCATTATATCAGTCAACTATTTTTTATCCTTTCAATTGTTTTATGAATGTTTAAAAGATGGAACATATCCTCAACAGGTGATAAAAGGTGATAAAAGTGATCCTGGTTTCTACAAAATATTTGCTTTAATTCCTGTTATAGCTAAAGTGTTAGAACACGGAGTATTTTCCCGTTTTATGAACTTTTTAATAGACGGAGAAGCATAAGGAGAACGTAACGAAGTATGTATATTGAAGTGGACGATCAACTACTTTAAAGAGGTTCTTTTGAAAGTATTAGAGGCACAAGAAGAGAAAAAACAAGGTGGTACTTCTTTACGATCTCCCTAAATCAGTTGATGATAAAGATAGAAACATTTTAAGAATAAAATTTTAATATTTTGGAATCGAACGCCCAGCGCTCAAATTCAAAGTGGACTTGGTCTCAAAGACGTCATGCAATAGTTAAAGAAGAATTTTCTCTAGAATCAAACAAACTTATGGCTATAATGGAGCCCCATAAAGATCTTTTCGTTGCGTGCGTTTTCTACTTTATGGAATAACTTAGGTACCTTCGTATATAAGTAATGGTAAATAATTTATGTAAACAAATATTCCGACTCTTGAGCTGCCACCTCGGTCGCTGGTCGTCTAAGCTGGGCCTCCCCCAGGCACCTGACTCTCAGCCGAGGGTCTCACCCGGCTGGCCTGACCACCCGGATGGCATATAACTCATCCTATCATATTTTTTGCCGTGTGATTCCGACTTAGAATAGGATCACCCTGGTACTGATGGTGTCTTAAGAGGCGACTAAAGTGCGTGTGGTAGAGTCACGTTGCCAGTAATGGCAGCACGCATGGGCAGACTCGACCGGATTATTACCACCTCCGGCATTTAAGACCGGCGTTAAGTAGTGGCTTTGGCCACTGCGTTTCGCATTAGGTAATGCCGGGCCCCGGTGCCTATCCACCTTAAAGGCCGGCAACGCTCCTGTAGCTCCTCTGGAGTTACACAGGACCGTGGGCGACGGTGATCACGTCTCATCAGGGGACCCGTAAACTCGATTGCCGTGTCTCGTGCGTAAAAAAAAGCATCAATCTTGTCCAATAAAAAAAAACATCAATATTATGATGTGATTAGATCTTGCTATTTTGGTTTAAAATTAAAAAACTAGCTATACGAATTATAGCTTAAGTAAACCAAGACACTTCCGCCCGTCCATATTTTTCTCAACAGGATTCCCTGTTGAGAAAAATAAGGAGGCTTGACATTATCTCTGTAGTTTCTCTATAGTCCATGAGCGGGACACAGATCCCGAACATGGCGGGGTAGGTAGAGGGAATTTGGAAAGCTAGTGTTAACTATGGTCTTTTCTCCACTTTCTGCTGAATTTGAGGCAGTGCATTTTGAGTGGCAGAACTCAACGCCGCGCTTTACTTGCCAGAGGGAATTAATGACAATATTATATATTTCATTTGAAAATAATCATTTCATTTTTAAATTCAAATGGTTAATCGAGTAATTGTTGTGTTTTTTATAACACAGTTATAAAGATTTTTTAGACATTAATGTCAATATATCATAAGATAATAATCATATGATTAATTATAGTAAATTAGTAATGTAGTAAATAACACCTACATAAATTGTACATAAAAGTCAATATATTACAAGTGTTATAAAGTGTAATTAATATAGGACCTTTATGTTTTTTTAAATTATGTAAAATATTGCTTGTTCAGCATTTTTTTCTACCAATAAGTGATGATTATTAGATTTGACACAAATTGATTTGATTGAATTGATTGCAGTAACTTTGACACCTTATTGCATGAATGAGACGGCGAAATGTCAGCACAGCGGCACAGCAGCGAAAAAAACCACATTCGCCGCTGTGTGGCTGTGTTGACGGAAGAAGAATTTAGAGAATTTATTTATTTATTTATTTATAACAATTAACAAAGTTATACAGTACTTAATAATCTATACGATAATAACCGCATTAGTGCAACACTGTGTCGCGGTTATTAACGCCCACCCCCAGGCTTTTTAATATCATTTTTTTATTGTTGCAAATATATTAATAAAACAAATTTTATTATAAAATACAAAAAATATAAACTAATAAGATAATTAAGATAAGATGTAGTGTGTGTGAGTGTGTGTGTGTGTGTGTATGTGTGTGTATCTATCTGTATGTGTAAATTTTAAGTTCATATTGTTACTAATTTTTCTGTCTCGTCATAATTTAACGTTTTAAGCCAATCGTAAACTTTAATTTTACAGTGTTGTAAGGTTAGGGAGTAGATGTTAAGCTTCTCGTTAATGTTTTTATATAGTGTAGGACTTAAATAGTACCTAATAATGTTTAGTTGAGGAGGCTAAACGACGATGTATAAATAATCGTACAGACTTTATCAAATTATCAAATCTACGTTGAAGAAAGATGAATATTGTTGAGAAGCGATCCCTTCGTAGGATATGCGGAGTCAGATTAGCTGATCGCATACAAAACGCAGATATACACAGAATGATAGTTACTAGTGTAGATGCTACAGTAGGAATGAAGAAGAACGAACTCAGGTGGTTTGTGTACGTTGAGAGAACGAATAATGAAGGAATGGCAAAAATATTTTAAGAAGAAATATTGAATGTTAAGAGACAGGGGAAGCCCTCGGTTGATCTTCGAATACATGACACTGGATCAAGGTCACATGAAAAGCATGAGGACCCCTCGAAGAGGATGTATGAAGAGGTAGATGACAGTAGATGAGACGAAATAGTTTTGCCGAGACCGTAGCATTTGGCGCTCAGTTCTCTCTGGCTACCCAGATAGCCTGATAGCAGCGTTTAGCTAAAAAAAAGTGTGTTTTACTATGTAAAAGAATCTTAGCTTTTTTATATTTTGAATTCAAGACCTTTTATTTATTATCTATGCTATCACTATTTAATTTTAATCTATAAACCATTGAGTAGACATTTAATCTTCAAAATCGGTTTTGATGATTCCTGCGCCATCTAGTCAGAAATAAATTTCACTTTTAACAGATAATATACATCGTTAATTTTATATTAGCTTTCTTGCCCCGTAATACAATTAATTATACAATTTAGAATGAAATTTATATTTATTTTTTTTAATTTCAATAATTACAACATATTAAATTAAAATTACGACGGAAACTTATAATCAAAATAAAGCTTAGATAGTCTGTGATTATTAGATGTGGAAGTTTGTGTGTACGCGTCAATCTAAGCGTTCATGCTGCCATCTGTTATACTTACGTAGTACTAATGTGTCGGTAAAGCAGTATGGTTACAAATATTAAATATTTTTAGATATACGTCTAATTTAGGACTATTTCGACCATTTATTATAATTTTATTTTTAAATGGATGATTTATGAAACATACAATATATGTAAGAAATAATACATTTAGAAGAAACATTGTTAAAAATTATAAATTTGTATTTGGCGCCAAAGAATGGCAGCCATTTTGTCTCATTGAGAACCCCGCGACAGGAAGTGAGTGATGAAGGTGCTACGCAGGCGCAAATTGACCTTTCGGTTGAAGAACCCGTCGGTCACATGTGAGTGTCGATAAATATCTTAGTTTTATCGTGATTTCGCTTTGAATAGTCTTAATTTTAATTTTAGTAAGTATTTTTTAAAGTGAATATAAATCTGTGAGACGAGCTCGTTCCAAAAGTGTGAAATATGTGTTAAATTCAAAAATAAAATGTAATGCGGCGCCGGCACGTTTGTCAATTTTGCTATTATTCTTTTATGATATATTAGTCACATGAATTAATAGAATTTCATACATTAAAGTCATTTATTAAAGATTGTACTAGTTTTAATGTCGATATAATGTATATTTTCGCTATTCAATTAATCAATGCAAAGTCATGAAGACACGACCAAGATGTCCCTTTCAAAAGGCACATGTTCGTATAACACACGGCTCGTGTCACACATCTGAATTCTACACACGTGTAATTTTAATTTGTGTGATTTTTTAATCAATTTTCATTATATTCTTCGAATTTCGCCCCTGGTTCTTCGATACACAAAGACATAGGTTTTCGCGATAAAGCACTAGGTGGGGTTAGGTCGTCTAAATTTTCGTATTGCATACCTAATATTTTCATATGTCTAGATAACCGAGACAGGCGTGACTCGCAATTGTCTGCAGGGCTTGCGCGACATTCTATATAGAAGTGCATTTTGTGATCATTTGATAGCCTCAAACGTGTGTTGTGTAGCACATTTTTTACACTCTTCATTTGCAATTTGATCAAAACTTAAATTTTCAGTTAATAATTATTATTACTTCATCTATTTGACTGTAAGTTAAACCAAGTCATGCTTATTGACAAGTATGGCTAAATAATATGAACTTAGCTTATATTATTGCTGAATTGTGTTACTTTTATGCACAGCTGGAACTTGCTCTCCTTTCATAGCTTTATATTTTAAGAAAATCATTTCTGTTACTCAGTATTCAAATATTTATCTATAGAATTAAGAAGTTAAAAATGTATATACTGTGAATTGAATTACTTTATTTACCATGTGTCATTATATTTTGAAAGATTAATATTAGATAATTTGTGTATGAAATATAATCTTTGTATATCTAACTAATTACCATTTACAATGTCCGGCAATCTACATAATTGTTTTACATATCTTGTGTAAAATGTTAAAGATTCTGTTTTACAACAGATTGTAACAGAAGTAACAAATGATCAATATATATTCTTTAATACTTAATTAAAACATGTTATTACTAAATTCATGCTATATTTTCTCATCTAATGTTATTGATCATAGTATAGGCTCTTGAAGAAGTTCACTGACATAGAGGTCATTGACCTATGTACTAAATTTTTAGTCATGTCTCAAATAATCAATGGTTTAATGCCAAGGTTATATTGGTTAGATGATTTTATTTACAGTAGTAATTTGTCACATTTTTACAATAAATTATATTTTACAAAAAAAAAGTTAATAGAAAATTCTTAATTATTATCATTTATTAGCAATTTATTTTAATCCAAAGATGAGTCAGTTGTATATTTCTACATACTATTTGACAAGTCATCTTGTTAACACAGATAAAGAAAGTAGACAAAGAAACATACAACTTATCTGTTGCAAAATTACTTAAAAAGATTTAAATGTTAAGCTGCATTTTATTAAAAACTTACTTCTTTAACATGTTTAGGTATACATTTCATTTGGTTTTAATTGACATATTCCTTTTTTCTATTAATAATCTAAAGCTGACAATAAAAACATTTCTTGATTTTAATTTTACTTGATTAAAATTATTTCACAGTTTTGTGCTAAACAATTAATCAGTTACAAAATTATTATTGATTTAGAAATAAAATGCACTTTTTTAATTTAAGTCTAACAATCCACAGATCACTCCACACCGTAACTAAACACCATAAACAATGGGCGATATTGAGGACACACATTTCGAGACCGGCGACTCCGGAGCCTCCGCCACCTTCCCTATGCAATGTTCCGCTCTCCGCAAGAACGGCTTTGTCATGCTCAAGGGACGTCCATGCAAAATTGTTGAAATGTCCACCTCTAAGACTGGCAAGCACGGACACGCCAAAGTCCACTTGGTTGGCATTGATATATTTAATGGAAAGAAGTGAGTATTACAATTTTTTTATTATTCAAACATAGGATGAGAGTTTTCCTTTAATTAATTAATTGAATAACAAAACTATGCCTCATTAAGACTAGAAAATTGATAGTAATCCAATTCCCTGAACAATAATTGAATGCGTGATCATCACATTCACACTTGGGTATTGTGCTATGATGAACTAAACAAATTAAAAGAAATAATTCTATTTAATAAAATTAATATAAATAGCTCAATAAAAGTCCCTTTTTTATTTTATACCAATAAAAATAATTTAATTGTTAGGATGAACAGTTTTTCTTATGGTCTTTGGTAAACTATTATGACTGAACAATTTCTTTTTATTGCCTCAACTAAAAATAAAATAACTATTATTACCAACAAAAAAATAAAAGTTTTTTAATATATTTAAAAATGATTATAAAATATTTTTAGTATTCGAGCCCATAGAGTCGCGTGTGTGGTCTTTATATCGCACTCGTGCTGAGGGTACTCGAAAAGTAAATACCAAGTCCGGCTATGCGTCTCATTATATCACTGTATTTTGGGATCACCGTTTAGGACTACATTTTATGTTTTACAATTTTCATTGCTAAAATGTCATTTCACAATTAAAAATTAAAATAAAATTTTAAAATTTAAAATTAGTTTACCTATTATTTTCTTTGTACAGAAATATTGATTGAAATTGTATCATATATTATTTACAGTAGCAGTTTACAGCCTTGCAAAGTAAATTATTCAAGTATACTATTGATTTTAAATTGACCTAAGAATATTTTATCGGTCCAGTTATTGTTATTGATTTTACAACAGTGAAAGAAAACTTTTTTGTTGAGATAAGGTGAAATTATAATGCAGCGTGTATATATATGGCATTGCTCGAGCCCTGTTACCTTGACCTTTGCCAATACACTGGAGTGATTATTTCACATGTAATGTTTTAAGAATATAACTTTATTTAATAATTATATTTTACATTTTTATGGTAATAATGACAATTTTGGTTAGTTTTTGACAGTCATTTTCAAAAAAATATTTACCTAGCAGATTGTTAATAAAAATATCTAAGGCTTATTAGTCACTCATTCTGTTTCTCAAAAACTATACTTATAATTAATCTGTAACTGTACATAGATGATATATTAAAAAAAACTTATATGGGATGTTTCTAGGGTCTGATAGGGCCCAAAATAGTATTGGTAGGCACTAATTTCAGAAATTACTAACAAGATTTAAATGCACTTTTCATTATTATATTTTGACATGTTTCCTTCAACATTTAGTGTTTGTTTTATTTAAATAAATTATTAAAAATAAAAACGTTACAGTCAATTTAAAATACTTAGCTGTACAAAAATTTTATTAATATTGCTGAAGCTTTAGTTTTTAATGTATAGATATAGCCTTAAAAATTATAATATTATTTATACAAGAAAGTAATTGATTTTATAGTATAACAATTTCAACTAAGTATAAATAGAGAATATTCTATTGTCAACAATTAACCACCAAAGAATTTAAAGACAATTATGACTACATGACTAATATAGAACCAGCCACTTAAAAATTGCACTTTTTATAAAATTTACATTTATTAATAATCAGTAAATATCATACTTAATGTCTACTTAACTTTCAGATATGAGGACATATGTCCCTCTACCCACAATATGGACGTCCCCCACGTCAAACGTGAGGACTACCAGCTGACTGACATATCTGATGATGGCTACCTCACCCTGATGGCTGACAACGGTGACCTGCGCGAGGACCTCAAGATACCCGACGGTGATCTCGGCACTCAACTCCGCTCCGACTTCGACAGTGGCAAAGAATTATTGGTAGGTTGAACAGAGTTTAACACTGGACTTGTCCTTTTTTTGTCGTATGAAATTATGTTAGTATTGAAGATGTAGTAATAACTACAACTAACCAATAGGTTAGATACGTTGGTGATATTGATAGATATAAAAAAAAAAGTTAATACTTTCTATATAATATAAAATTAAGTAAATATTTTTTTATCTACAATAGGGTGCTGTGAAACATTTCGTGAATGCATCACTATTTCCTTATATTACTTTTTTAATTATTTTAAAGGAATATAAAGGGCTACCCCTTATTACTTCTATAACTAAACAATAATAACAATAATATTATTAAAAAAAAAATCTTGTTATTTTGACAATTTTTATATGTTGTTGTTTAGCCTTAAATACACATTTACATTTAATACGAGCAATATAAACTTCATCTTTCTTTATTGATATGGCAACAATGTACGCAGTTTGTTTTTTTTTTATAGGAAAAGTACTAAGGTTCCGTTTTAGTTTCGAGTATAGAGTCTCTGATACATTTAGTAATGCATTGGTGCTAAATTTACTCGTAAATTATAATTTCTGCCTTTTACCTGAGCATGTATATTTGTTATTTGCTATATGGAGATATATGGGCTCGAAGACATTTTACTTCTACTGTTTACTTTTAATATAGAATTGAATTTTATATTAGTATATAAAATTATATCAATGCACAAAAAATCAAAAGGGCTATTACTATCATAATTGGTTGACTAATGGTGGACAGGTTGTGGGTTTCATCCCCAATTTAGGAAATTAAAAAATATTTTACATAATTTTTTTGCTCTGGTAACACAAACTGATTTTATATTACATATATTTAATTCTTGCTGTATCTTCTTGATATTGGAGACCTACCTAGCTTAACATTCTTGACTTATCAGTACAATCAATTTTACTTAAATTGTCATAAATGATTTTTGTTCTGTGACTAGTGCCATGTTATCAATTAGATAAATAGGTATGATGAATAATGTTTTAGAAAATTCCTTTACTTTAGAACTTAATGTTTGCAAATTTGTGTATTTTTGTTAAAATAAAAGAAAAGAATATGCATACTATTTAATGTTATATTTTAGGTTATTATAATGTTTATACAATGTATGTTTGTTTTTTGGGTGATTTCATGAAGATTATTTTTTTTATAGCTTCTCGCTGTATCCCGCACGAGGCAGGGTAGGCAGAGGGAACCCGGGAACCTAGTGTTAAGACACTCCGTTCCGCCGAATTTGAGGCATTGCGTGTTGAGTGGCGGAACTCGACGCCGCGCTTTGCCTTATTACCAAAGCGAAGAAATAAAACATTAAATATTTAAATTGAAAATACTAAATATTTCGTTTCTTCGACTGGGAGTCGAACCCAGAATCTGTCGGTTACAGTCCTCAAAGATTTCATGAAGATGTTCCTAATATTGTTTTTTAACAATAATCTGTTAGAAAATTATAATTTTATTGTGATTTTTTAACAATATTGACAATCGTTTCGTTTCGTTTTCTATTCCAGTGTACCGTACTGAAGTCCTGCGGGGAGGAGTGTGTTATAGCGGTGAAGGCAAACACAGCTCTCGACAAATAAACTAACTAAGAATATATAGGGATATAAAAGCATATAATTTTTTTACAATCAACAACTTACATAAATGTAAAACATAATATTATGTATAATTCAAAGTAAACACGTGCCGGGTTGTTTGTTTTGTCGCTTAAGTCTTTAAAGTTACTTTGCTAGCCTCAAGTTGTGCGATATCGGTGTGGACACCCGTAACCCCGTGGAAACTTTTACAACCGTATACTCATACGGAACGCATACTTGGAACTATTTGTTTTTTTTTTTTAAACTTAACGCTAAATTGAATACATACTAAATATTGAACAGAACCGAGAAAAAAAATTAAAAAAAAAATAAACAAAAAAATAGAAATAAAGAAAATTCTTGAATGTGGTGTGTGATTGATTGGTCCTTTGTTATTTGATAATGTCTGTGTACCCTCCGGCTGTTGACACTCGTCTTTATTTTTCTTTTTTTTTTTCATGTATTTTTTATCTATTGTCAAGTGACGAAGACTGAACACTGTCACGCTGATCCGATTTAGACTGATATGCATTTTTTTTATTTTATTTTATTTAAAATAGTTGATTATTACTATAATATAATGTAAAATAGCAGTAGTAAATATCCATATGTCGGCCTTTCCTTGCTCTCTCATCGTTCGAACCAGGGATGTTGTTGTACTCCGTAACCAAGTATTGGGAAAACTCCGTAATGGATTCCGATTCGAGTTGTGGATTTGAGCGGAATCTAATCTAAATAAGAATTTTTGACAAGCTTAGTACCAAGTAGCGATAAGTGCAAAGGACTGTTTTTTACTAGAAAATGTAATAAATATCACGAATTACAATTTAAAATATATATATATATATATATATATATATATATATATATATATATATATATATATATATATATATATATATATAACATCTTTAGCTAAAATTAGGTTGTAGTTGCGGAGATAATTCTAATGATTTAATATCCGTAACGGATATATTTTTCGTATATCCGCATCCGTATCCTTATACATCCGCAACATCCCCGGTTAGAACGTGCCGTGAGTGTCCTCAGACAGGGTATGCGGAATTATCGTTTAACATCAAATTGTCAAAGACAATTTATATACGAAATATTTTGTAAGAATGGTAAGGTAAGGCCCTATAGAAATGATATTTTTTTATGCATACAAAATTCGTATTCGCTACTAGTTGAAAACTCTTAGATCCGTTTACCTAACGGTGTTTTACGTTTGAGTATAATATAATTATTCTTTGATTGATTTCAGAATTGCGTAATTGTTGTTGTTGGTTCCATTTTTTTTTTTACAAAACAGCTTGTGATCAAGTGTGTTTTTTATTTATTTACTAAAGTATTTCTGGGCATCGGACGGTGTGAAATAAAATACTTTAGTAACGAGAACATTTTTCTTTTGTATTCTCGAGGTTTGTCGTTTCAAATGCGATCGGTTATATTTTTATTTTTTCTTCCCTTCATTGAATTCGTTTTGGTCGTGGACCGATCCGTGACTAGTGCGTGTTTTGAACTAATAAAGTGATCAAAAATAAAAATATGACTGCAATTTTTTAATTACGACTCCATAATTAAATTGTAGGTTTTCTCTTTGCGTTTTACTGTTAATGGAAAATAAGTTTTTGATTGTAATGACCTCGAGGGCGATCGTGAAGTCGAGACTTATGTAGGCGGATCGGCAATGTCTCACTAAATTTATATAACATTTATTCAAATGTTACAGTGCCAATAAAAAACTTTTCCTTTCTTTCTCTATCTCTCTCTCTCTCTCGTGTCCTACGTCTCTGTTACTCCTTAAACTTCAAGTCGATCCGCCTTTATATTAATTAACCTTAGTAAGTATTGTTTTTTGTTTCATCATTAATTTTAACTTTGCGGGCAATGTTGGATAATACAAGTGCGTTAGAATTTGTATATAATATATATACGTAATGGTACGAAGGATTTTGTGCAATTTTCTACGTATATTTAATTTACTTTTTGTCAATGTGCGACATTACCGAATTAAATAGCATCGGCTCATGAATAAATATAATATGTGAATGCAGTAAATATTTAACGTCTGTCGAATTAAAATCTGTACAAAATGATGTTATTCTTTGATCATTCTTTTTTTTTACTTTATGTTTTAGTATTTTTTTTAGTAGTTTTCAACCCTTTTTTAGTTTTAGTAGATTTTACTAAGGAGAAGAAGTAGAATGATAATGCCACAGTCTTTTGAAGTATTTATTAGAGACAAAAGTTACTTCTGTTCTGGAATAGTGAAAATCATAACAAAGTTACTAAACTGAACGAAAATATTACATTTGCGATTAAAGTTGTCCCCTGAATGTGAATAAGTATTATCAAGAACAAAAAAAAATCATTTACTTGACAGACTAATAGAATCTGCACAGTCAAACATGTTACTGCACTTGGAACTAGCTATCTTTTGATTTTATTTCTTTAAAGAGTGGAAAAGAGCCAAAAACTCATTATTTTAGTTTCACAAGAACAGATTTTTGAGATGAGATAATATTCTGAAATTAGCATTTTTTACCTGTAGTTTTCATATGATTTGTTAACGAAAATTAACTAACTACACATACAGCACTCTTAAATTTATACACCGTCGACTTGGCTTTCGTTAGTTTATAAAATATCGTATAAATAGATGCAGATTTGGAATCCTGAGAGGAAGCCGCAAGCAGCCTGTGAAAAGCAACATATAGTTACTTAAAAATGAGAAAATGAAACCTCGTGGTGATTTAAAAGTTAAAACGTAACGTAATTGTTAATAGGGGTTTTCAATAAGTTGGATACACAAATATTGTCTTCACTTGTACGTCTTGCTAACCACGGTTGAGCAAAAACTGGATTTCTTGATGAGCATGAGCAACATTAACATCGAATTCTTATGAAAATAAATTATACTTTTTACATATATACAATTTCAAATTACTGAAAAGAAATTAAATATCACTCGCTCAGTTTCACGCTGTATCCCGCAGGGTAGGCGAAGGGAACTTGGGAATCTAGTGTTAGACACTTCTTTCCATTCCCCACTTTCATCCGAATTTGAGGCATTGCGTGTCAAGAGGCGGCACTCGCTTTGCCTTGTACCAGAGCGAAGAAATAAAAATATTTTATTAACTCGATTGGAATCGATACCACAACCTGCCGGTACGAGTCACACGCTTTTGCCGCTACGCCACGACAGGCTTAATTAAAATAGCAGTGTTTATAAGTATTTGTCTCGAATCTAGACGTTTGTGAGCGCGTTGTTATTCCTGACATACATGGAAGCGTGCAA
The DNA here is from genome assembly GCA_019049475.1 of Eueides isabella. Lineage (NCBI taxonomy): Eukaryota > Metazoa > Arthropoda > Insecta > Lepidoptera > Nymphalidae > Eueides > Eueides isabella. The sequence goes on along the minus strand of CM032399.1, from coordinate 3,016,874 downwards.
AAATGTCATTTTATCTTCTTGCTTAATATAAATATATTCGGATTCGATAAGAACAGCATGCAGCAACAGCAATGAGTACTAAAATTAATATGTATAGATATTAACGCGGACGTACAGAATGATGACAGAAGTGCGTTAGAACCTAACTCATGAGCCAAACAATACAACCAAATCAACGTATAAACACGTCGCAGCGCTTGCGAGAAACTCCTTTGATCTATGTTGAAATGTGACACCGGATCGGAGACTTTTTCTCGCACGACAAAAAGCTGGTAACTTGGCAAACCATCACAAGCGTATAAACAAATTCAATTTATTTTAAACTTTTAAATAAGTGTAAATTGAAATAAATTTAACAAGAATAAGAGTAAGACTAGACTTTAGTGTTGCTAGTCTAATTTATTTATCAAGTATTTAGACTATTTTAAATTGTAAAATGCCTACAAATGTGTATATATATCTGTTATTATATATGAACGAAACTACACTGTCTCAAACACTATTTTCTGAATGTTGTTTTTACTTGGGATTTCGATTATTTAAAGGGTGCTATAACATATGACAGTACAAGGTGTACAAATGAAATATGTACAAATTCTTAAAAACATATACAGAAATAGTACCGCACGGGTAAAGTTAGAATGTACAGTCGAAGAATTTCGTATTGAAAGAGGCGTACGTCAGGGCGATCCTATCTCACCTAAACTATTTTCAGCCGTCTTAGAAATGATATTTAGAAACCTAGAATGGGCGAATACAGGTCTTAATATAAATGGCGAAAATTTGAATCATCTTCGCTTTGCGGACGACCTAGTATTATTTTCAGACTGCCCGAAAACCCTCGAACTAATGTTACAGCAATTAGCATATGAAAGTAATAAGGCAGGTTTATCAATAAATTTAGCAAAAACTAAAGTTATGTCAAATTCGTCTTAAATCAAAATTATTAAAATAAACAATCAGGAAATAGATTATGTAAAAGAATATATTTACCTTGGACAACTAATAGCCCCTGAAGAAGGTATGCGAAAAGAAATAGACAGAAGAATTACAAGTACTTGGAGACGGTTTTGGTCGCTTGGTGAAGTCATGAAAAACAAGGAAATGCCTATGTAAGAAAGAAAAAGAGTATACGATATGTGTATAATCCCATGTATGTTATACGGGTGACAAACTTGGGCTTTGACAGAATATCTAGCAGAAAAAATAAAAATTTGCTAGAATGGATTAGAGCGAAGCACAATAGGAGTCAAAAGAACGGACAGAGTAAAAATAAAAGACATAAATAAGAAAACAAAGTTCAAAAATGCATACGTAATATACAAACAATTGAAGTGGACATGGACAGGGCATATGATAAGGGACATGAAAGAGAAATAGACAAGGGTAATAACTGAATGGTACCCACGAGATGGCAAGAGAAAATGAGGTAGACAGGTTAAAAGATGGGAAGATGATGTTAGGAAAGTAGCTGGCCCAATATGGACCCGCACAGCTAAAAATAAACAAAAGTGGAAATCTTTAGAAGAGGCCTTTGTCGGAAGACAAGTTACGAAGGATTAACAACCGTTTGCCGATAAACATTTAGAAAAATGTTAGTATAAAAATAAGTTATTAATATTATAAATTAAGTTTAAGGCATTTCCATATTTATATAGCATGTAAGTAAACTTAAGTAACAATAAAGGCTTAATATTAATAACATATATATATATATAACCGAAATTACAAATCATCCAAAACCGTTTCTTACGCATAGCCACCGGTGCGCCGTGGTTCATGCGTAACGTAGATCTTCAGAGACATTAAAATAGACTCCGTCAAAGAGCACTGTCGAGCAGTTACTTCGACAGAGCCGCGACACATGCGAACCCGCTGGTAGTAAACGCGTGCTCATACGTCAAACGTCTGGGCTTGGGACCGATCTCAAGACCCAGGGATATTCCAAATTTCTAACCGATGATGCTGACCCCATCACTAAAGCGAACAAAGCGAGATATGTAGGTAGGGCTACACACCATCGCACACACACACGCTACATACACCGTCCCCGCCGGTGGAGACGAGGTCCCAGTTTTTCTGTGGCCCAATCGCGCCTAGGCGCGAGAGGAGCCCGCAATTAAAATTCCAAAAGGGCATCAAGAGCCCTACCCAGTAGGCCTAGCTAGGACTGATCGAAGCAAAGTCTCCCACTACCAAAGCCCTTGCGACACCGTGATCTCATATGTTGGTGCCTTCGATGGCGCCATAGCTAAGGTCAGAGCTCTTTAAGCTCGGCCTCTCAAAGCCCGGTGACGCTGTAGAGGCCAATAGGGCCAACAGCATTCTACACTTTCGAAAATGGAAATGGATATATATATAACCTATACATGTCCCCCAGGGGGGTCTTGCTTTTTACGCGGCCATTTATGCCATAGACACCAACTATACATGGATTGGGGCGCAGGAATCACAGGGGCCAAATGCTGGTCAACTTCCTCGAAATGCAGGGATCTTGAAGGGCGAGCCAATCAAGAATAATCTCCCTCTTCAAGAAGAAATCTCATACGAGGAGGATCTGGCAGAGCCCCGACGCTGTGACACGAAAGGAGAACTTCTTCATTCAATACCGGCAGTGACCACAGGTTGATACGAGGCGCTCTGAATATCCACTTCAAAGCCGAAAGGCGTCGCTTGGTGTAAACAACTCACCGACCGACGGAGCTCCAAATAGATTATAGGTCTGAAGAGTTTCTTGAGTCTGAAGATGGCGGAATTAGTAAAAGTTGAGGTCCTTTGTGACGCAGGAACACAAGGGGTTCTACAAAGGGATCTATCTTTGCTTTGGTGTAATAATGCTCTGCTTACCCTCTCGAGCCTCTTCTATTGAGATACATACTTATGTGTAAGAAACGAAACCTAATTTATGGCGCTAAGAACTTAGCTAAATTAAGTAAAAATCTTTTTGGAAAAACTCTGAAAAGAAAATGACTTGTTTAAAGGTATCAAGATGCAATTCAGCTTAACTGATCATTTGGATTTGAGCACCTGCCTGGTCCGTTTAACTTACTTACTTTCACGGAAACACTTTTAAACGGATTAATCGAGTATACTTAAAGTTTTCTTGAACATTTTCGGACATTTCGAACATTTTACAGTAGTCCGTGGTCACAGGTAGACTGAAATACCAATAAAATGTGTGACAATAGCGAAAATCAAAGAGACATTATTGCTTTCTTTCTTAGAACAAGGTTTTTGTAGGGGATTGGAGTACCCCTGAAGCACGAGTCCTGTGAACCGTCTCCTTTATAATGTCTAACATTGAATTCTGGTATAGACCAGGAGATTTTTCAACATATAAAAACGATGCATGGAAAACGAAGTAAGCTAAATAACTCCACCACCGCCTCTTCCTGTACAGTCATTACGAATTAAATGGAAGAAAAGATTAATAGTAACATTACGATTAGAAGTAGTATGGTTTTAGAAAAGCTATAAGTATATTTATATAACACGGTAATGACTATTTAATAAATACCATCATATATTTTTTTGAAATATTAAATTTATTAAAAAATATTTCTTAAACACAGGTTGCATGATTATATAAGAGTATAAAAAACAGGTTTTGTATGTTACTTGTAATTTTATATCTTTTGGAATCCTGCCAAGAAGAATGTTTGCCGAACGATTTGTAACATATTTTGTAAAATTAACTATACATAATTTTAAACAACTCAAAAGGTATATTTTTAAATGGGTAATAAGAAAATTTAATCTTATGAATTATTTTCATATAAGACATGTAAAAATATTGAGCATTTACATAATTAATAATGCTTTTAAGAGCTGAATATCACAATTTTCAAGCTATAATCTATATTTATATTAAATATGTATCTGATTACTGTCTGTACATGGTAAATACATAAAAAATAGTTATTAGTAGACTTATTAATGAAAAAGTGCTTTTTAAAATTTTTTGTCTGTGCGTTTGTACGCACTAATCTCTAAAATGGTTAACCAGATTTAAATACAATTTTCACTAATATGTTTTGGCAACTTTTCTTTAATATATAGTGCTTTTTCATAACAAAAAAAATTACATACAATTTAATATATTAAGTTCGATAAAATAGCGACAAGTGATGTTATTAGAAAATGAAAGTAAATAAGCTTAGTAAATGAAACAATGTAATAGAAAGCGGGTACAGGTCACCAGTAATACCATCGATTTACAAAGTTATAAATGCAGACAGATAAAAAAAAACGAAACAAATACAAACAACATTTCATACAATATCCATTCCCAGTAAGGCATTGGGAGACATTGAGTTTGTAAACAACCGAATATCAAATGCTTACTAACACGATTCATCTTATCACGTATCTACATTAAATTTAGTAATTTATCAGTTAAATTCATTCTAGAAAAAGAGGTAGTAGATATAAAAAGAGGTCAGGTTTTTTCTGAAATTCTCAAGGATTTCACAAAGAATTTGTATATCATGCGTTTGAAATGCAATTGGTAATAAAATATTTATAATTACTATTTATACATGTACAGCTTAGATTTATTTTAATACAATTTATATTTATATGCAATTTAATACAAACAAATTAAAAACTATATATACTTAGAATTATATTACATTTTTTATTAAAAATTCAAGATTCTTCATCAGAAGAATCCAAAATTTCAATAATAAATAGAGGATTTTCAATATAAGCACCAGCTTTCAAATTACCGACATCACCGAGCTCGTCCAGCATGTCCGCCACGTTGTCTATCAGCTCTTGTTTTACTTTAACACCATTTATCTCTTGACTATCGCCATTTTTAACTTTTTCTTCGTTCATATTGACATCTATATTATCTTTAATTACAGTGGAGTTTATGTCTGTACTGACGTTTGGAGACATTTCGTTTGAATCAGAATCTGAGTTTACATCTTCTAATTCCATATGATCGGCTGAAGAGTTCTGCATACTTGTAAACCTGTGTTATAACGCTAATGTTGTAAATTATATTACTTTATTTAATTAATAATACAATTTTTTTTAGCTTTACGCTGTATCCCGCACCTGACAGGGTAGGCAGAGGGAACTTCGGAACCTAGTGTTAAGACACAGTGTCCCGTTCCCCACTTTCCGCCGAATTTGAGGAATTACGTGTTTAGTAGCAATGCTCAATGTCGCGCTTTGCCTTGTTACAAGAGCGAAGAAATGAAAACATTATATATTTAGTTTGAAATTTTGAAAATATTACGTATTTCATTTCCTCGAGCGGGGCATCGAACCCGCTACTTGTCGTTTACAGTAACAGGCTTGTACCACTGTGCCACAACAGGCCTCAATTAATTAACTATAAAATACTCAAAAAAAATAGGCATAAAAAGTTCTAGAGTGTTAATCTTTGTGTCTGATCATTCATTTCCACTCAAAGCATAGAAATATTTATCAAGAAATAATACGTCTACGCACCAGTTTATCTTTGACGACCCCCTTAAATACTGGATAAAAAGAAAATGTTCATGGCCTTACATACATACATAGCTTCACGCTGTATCCCGCACGAGGCAGGGTAGGCAGAGGAAACCCGGGAACCTAGTGTTAAGACACTTCCGTTCCCCACTATCCGTCAAATTTGAGGCATTGCGTGTTGAGTGGCGGAACTCAACGCCGCGCTTTGCCTTATTACCAGAGCGAAGAAATAAAACATTAAATATTTAAATTAAAAATATTAAGTATTTCATTTCCTCGACTGCGGATCGAACCCAAAACCTGTCGGTTACAGTCACACTCTTGTGCCGCTGCGCCACGACAGGCCTCATGTTCATGGCCTTAATTATTTAAAAAAAAATAAGGAAACACTAACTTTTGCAGAACTGCCATTTCTTTCTTGATGCCAATTCGCTTGTTGGCCTCCAGCTTAGCGAGCAGCTCGGGGTCGCTGTCCGCGGGGTCGTCCTCACACACGTCCACTTTGCTCAGTAGATCTTGATACTCCCTCTTTTGCCTCCGTTTTTGTAACGCACGCCCGCAGTATGTGAATAAAGCTCGAGCTGATAGCAAAAGAAACTTGGAAATATATAGATTCAGTAGTATTCCGAATAAATATTATATGAATTACATCATTATGAGACTCAAGACTCAGCTTCACGCTGTATTATTTGCCGTGTGATTCCGGCTTAGAATAGGATCACCCTGGTACTGATGGTGTCGTAAGAGGCGACTAAAGTACGTGTGGGAGAGTCACGTTGCCAGTAATGGCAACACGCATGGGCAGACTCGACCGGATCATTACCACCCCCGGCATTTAAGACCGGCGTTAAGTAGTGGCTTTGGTCACTGCGTTTCGCATTAGGTAAGGCCGGACCCCGGTGCCCTTCCACCTTAAAGGACGGCAACCCAATCCCGCAAATAGCAGGGTAGGCAGAGGGAACTTGGAAACCTAGTGTTAAGACACTCCGTTCCACTTCCGTTCCCTACTTTCTGCCGAATTTGCATGGCATGTTGAGTGGCGGAACTCAACGCCGCATTTTGCCTTGTACCAGAACGAAGAAATGAAAACATTAAATATTTAAATTGAAAATATTAAATATTTTATTTCCTCGAGTGGGGATCGAACCCAAAACATGTCGGTTACAGTCAGACACTTGTGCCGCTGCGCCACGTGAGAGATACACGATTATGAGGATATCAGGTATCCATACACTCTAAGGCCACCAACAATCAAAATGTGGCGTAATTTATGGATGGCCTCATGGATAAGGAGCTCAGGGTGTTGCTTGGTAATTGTGACATATATTTTGTATGTAAATTTTATTTTTTTTATGACTGTTGTTTTTGATTGCTTTATTAGACACATTAAAATATTCTACTGCTTTAGATGGAATTTGAAATGTTTTCTAGAAATTAACTAATAACAGTTCTAGTACCTTTTAGTATACTTCAACACAATTTTTATACATAATTACTTTCATTTATATTAAGAGACTGTTAAAGAATCTCTGTATATACATATAGAAGCCTGTCGTGGCGCAGCGACACAAGCGTGTGACAGTAATCGACAGGTTGTGGGTTCGATTCCCACTTGAAGAAATGAAATATTAAATATTTTCAATTAAAATATTTAATGTTTTCATTTCTTCGCTCTGGTAAAAAGGCAAAACGCGGCGTTGAATTGAAACACTCAACACGCAATGCCTCAAATTCGGTGGAAAGTGGGGAACGGAAGTTAAGACACTCCGTTACCAACGGAGTGTCTTACCACTAGGTCCCAAGTTCCCTCTGCCTACCCTGCCATGTACAGGATACAACATGAAGCTGAGTGAGTGAGTGAGCGTATATACATTTTTATATAGCATTAACAATATTTTAAATAATTTAAATCTAATCCATTGATTAAAGCCATTGTGGCACGGTGTGTCTCTATAAACATAGTTATGGGTTCATTTATCACTCAGGGAAATGATTACTTTTTTCTTGCCTTGGCTTTTCTTTATTCTACCATTCGATATAAAAATTAAGTGTCTTTAATAGGTTCCCAGAAACCCCCCATTGTGCTGTACTACAAAGTGAAAAAAATATTACCTTCATTCATAACTTGTGCTTTACCCCAACCTAAATTATCTTCTTTATTGGCTAGAAGCACGCATTTGACGACATCTCTGAAGTTAGGGAACGGTGGATTTCCATCACCTTCAACATTATCATTCAAAAAAGTTTCCAGCCTTTTCAACGGACCCGGAGGATGGCCTTCCATAGCTTTTATACATACTAGCCGACGCTTTACAGACTCTTCTCCGGTTAATTCGCACAATTCTTGGTATAACAGCACTACTTTCGCTTTTAACCTGTTTTTAATATAAAAAAATATTATTATTTAAATATATCTACGTATTTAGTCTGACTAGTTTCAATACAATAATATCAAAATTTCACTATGATAAAATTGTGATAAAGGGAAAGGCAAAACAGGGAAAAGAAAAGGAAGAAAGAAACGAAAAAAAAAAACGTTCCTGTTCTAAATCTTCTTTACAAGGAAATAATAATGAAAGTGAAGAAAAAAGAGGCCGAAATAAGGTAAACAAAATTAATGCATTTGAACACATGAACAAGATAGACGAGAAACGAGATAGACTTTATCCTTACGAACCAACCTAAATACTTCACCGATACTAATGTGGTCAACAGATTTAACTTCAAGACAAACCACAGAATGGTCAGAGCTGAGCTCAGAGTACAAAAGCATAAAAAGCCAAAACCCAGATATAATCTGACGAAAACCATGTGTGAAAACCAATCAACAATATGAAAACATTGTAACTAATTTGGCAAAAAATGTACTAAACACAAAAAAGAGACCAGGACAATAGAGGTGCAAGACAACGGAAGCGGAAGCGGAAATACACACCGTGCTTACTTATGCCGTGTGATTCCGGCTTAGAATAGGATCACCCTGGTACTGATGGTGTCGTAAGAGGCGACTAAAGTGCGTGTGGTAGGGTCACGTTGCCAGTAATGGCAACACGCATGGGCAGACTCGACCGGATTATTACCAGCCCCGGCATTTAAGACCGGCGTTAAGTAGTGGCTTTGGCCACTGCGTTTCGTATTAAGTAAGGCCGGACCCCAGTGCCTTAAATGACGGCAACGCTCCTGTAGCTCCTCTGGAGTTACTCGGCGCCGTGGCCGACGGTAATCACCACCAGGTGAGCCGTACGCTCGATTGCCGTCTTTTCCATAAATAAAAATAAAAGTACAAAATACAACATGGCGATTGAGACGCAAAATACAGATAAAGCTCCTGGTCCGGATGGCATTGATAACGAAATCCTGACTAAGTCCAAAGAAGTCTTAGCTCCTATCTTCACTCAATAATATCATTGAAACAGAGATCATCCCAGAACAGTGGGCAAAGTCACATATAATTCTGCTGTACAAAAAAGGTGACAGACATAATATTGGGAATTACCGACCAATTAATCTGATGTCCAATATATATAAGGTATTTGCAAAGGTTATAGTTAGAAGAATTGAGAAAGATTTAGACGATAGCCAACCTAAGCATCAGGCAGGATTCCGCAGGGGGTATTCAGTACTAGATCACATACCACACATTAAGGCAAATTATACAGCAAAGCCTTCGACTCCTTATTCCACAGAAAGATCTGGGAAGCACTGAGCCATCAAGGAATCGAAACCAAATATGTGAATATACTTAAAAACATCTATAAGAAAAGTGTGGCTTGTGTACAGCTGGAAACAAAAGGTGAAACATTCAGTATACAGGGGATCCATTAGCACCAAAACTGTTTTCATCAGTATTGGAACAAATATTTAAAAGCCTTTGCTGGAATGACTATGGTATAAACATAAATGGTGACCTCCTGACGCACCTAATACTGACGACTCACTGACGATATTGTCTTATTTGCCAAATAACCACAAGAACTAAGCAGCATGCTAAATGAACTCGCACTAGAAAGCGAAAAGATGGGGCTTAAACTAAACGCCGACAAAACTAAGGCCATGACAAACGGACTTCACTCTGAAGCCATAATTGTGGGACAAAGTAAGATTGTCAGAGAATATATTTATCTTGGGCAAATTATATCACCAGAAGACACTATAAGCAAAGAGGTGCAAAGAAGAATAACTAATAGTTGGAAGAAATACTGAAGCCTAAAGGAAGTGATGAAGGATAAGCATATCAGCATGGCGACCAAGTATTCAACGCATGTATCCTTCCAGTCCTATCATACGGATGCCAAATATGGGCAATGACAAAATTGGACGCCAGCAAACTGTCAGTATGTCAGACGGCCATGGAAAGAAGCATGATGGGTATAGCAAAACATGATAGGATAAGGAATCAAACCATAAGGTCCAATACCAAGGTAGATGACATAGCTACGAAAACAAAAAGACTCAAGTGGAAGTGGGCAGGCCACATGGCAAGAGGAATAGAAAAGTGGAGCAAGAAAGTCACACAATGGTACCCAAGAAATGGTGTAAGGAAAAAAGGTCGCCCAGTAAAAAGATGGGAAGACAACTTAAGGAGAATGGCAAGTGTTACATGGAGTAGGGTGGCTGACAACAGAAAAGAATGGTTAAGATTGGAGGAGGCCTTTGCCGATTGGCAAACAGACGAGTTACTGGATTTTATCTGATTAAATTAGCTAAGCAAAAAAATGTATTTCCTCTGAATAAAGGTTTTTTTTATTAGTTTCAATTAAATATGTGCAATGATAATGAACATACAAAAATCATGTTAAATGACTAGTACTCATTGATGGCACCATCTGGTGACGTAACATTTTACAGTACTTTGCAACTACGGACTTCATCCAGCTTAAATTTCATTTTAAATGTATAATAATATAGAACTTTAAAGATATAGTTTAATTATTAGCAAAATATATTAATAAATTCTTACTATAATAAATTGAAGTTGCCAATATTTTTAAGATTGGAATTTAAAAAAGTTAACAATGTGAAAAAATATTCTAAAAATATAAATAAAAAATCATTTAAAACAGAAAATTGTAATAAGTCTTCTTAAAATTAGGTGCTTCACCTAAATCATGAAATTGGATATCATCCAGTTCATATTTCTTTTGTTTTTAACAATTCTACAACAATTGCTAAGTAGGCAGTGACTAAATAGAGACACTAAAGTTGTGTGTTCTAGATCCACTACGACAAATAATTAGAATTAAATTCTTTTATAAGCAATACAAGCCTAAAACTTGCTTATCTAGGCAAGGCAAAATTGAATTTGCACTCAACATGTGTAAGGAAGAAAGCGACTAAATGACAGGTACCCTACCTACTACGCTATTTATCATACACTTTATTATACAGTATATATTAATATATAATATTTATATTTATTTATTTTATTATACAGTGTTAAGAAAACTAAAAATACTTACTTTTCACTCTTAATATACGGGGAGTCGGTGCTATCACCACAAACCTCCTCCTCATCTAACTTAGCTATTCTATTTTTACATATCGCTATTTTCCTTTCAATTTGTTTAATAGCATTTGCTTTTAAATTTTCTGGTGAACTAAATTCTATTGTTTTAAAAGGCACTAGAAGTTTATTGTCATTTTTAGTTTCTTCATTATTAACATTAACTTGGATGTTATCATTTTTATCGATCTCAGTTTCTTTATGATTACCATTAATTTGGACTTCATCTTTTTCTTCTATAATGCTAATGGAAGGTAAGAAATTATCATTTTTTATTTCTTCATTGTTAGAATTGATTTGGTCTTTATCATTTTCTTTATCAGTTTTATCTAAAGTTGTTCCATTTGTATTGCAATTATTTTGATCTATTACAGAATCATCAGTTATAACAAAATTATTAACTTCCATTTTAAATCTTTTACTTTGCCATTGGCTATCTATTTCATTTGTTCTTTTGCAAGATAACTTTGAAAACCTATTTTCTGAAAAATATCTATAACTTTTTAATAAAGCTTAATTTTCTTAATTTTCAAAATATTGCACCAATGTTGTTCATTTGGTACATTTTATTACAATGAAAAAAATTATTTACCTGCTACATTGTTGTCTAAAGTTATTAATTGTACTTTTTTCTTTACTATTGAACTTGATAACATTTTACATAGAAATTGTATATGTGTACATCTTTGACGAGGATTATTATTTAATAGAAAAAGTGTTTTCTTTAGGATTCTTTGAAATTCTGAAGAAGTTTTGTATGTTTTATCAGCTCCATTGTAACTAACTAACAATTTATTATTAATAATTGATAACATCCCATCAGAGTTTTCTAAGCTTAAGCATTTTTCTAAAATTTCACTAAAAAGAGAATTTTCCTGTTTTATTTTATCATAATTATGTATGTTACTTGATGTATATATTTCCACGCCCTAAAAGAATAAATCTTGTTAGTTGATATAGTTTTGAAAAAAGCTTTATATAAGTTTTATATAAATCATATCAGCTGCTATATTAACACTTACACTATCACTATCAAGGTCAACTTGTGATAAATCGATAATTTCTTCCATTATATTATTTAAATAAACCATTTATAATATAAAGAACTAAGTGTTTTATCATAATTTAAAGGAACGATTCTAAAATTATTTGAAAGAAGTACATTTGCCTTACAGATGGATATATTTAAACTAAGATGCAAAGTAATATATTCTCTCGTGAGTGTATAATTCTAAAAAAAACTTAAAATAATGTTATTTAAACATTTTCAAATGATAAATTCTCAAGGCACACGTGTGTTGTAGGTAGGTATGTCAAATAAAATTGTACAGCAATGTTATTGTTCTGTTTTTGACTTTTAAAATAACCGTCTATTGTCATTTTGACATTTCATTATCTCTCAATAAGAATTTTGAATCTATTGAACTCATGAGTTTAATGAAATAAAAAATGACCAATAAAAGGTAAGATAAGTCCAAAATTTACACTTTCTGTTTAATTTGAGATGTAATAATTTAATATTGGATATGATCTAAAGTTGAATGTATAAAAAAATATTTAGGTTACTAAAAATATTATTCATAAAAACATATTTTAATCTCACAAGCCTCTTGTAAAACTCTGAAAAGAAGCAAGATAGTCGAATAAAGTGCCAAACGCTAAACCTCGTCGGCCTACATCCCTTTTTCATGGTGGGCTTTTTAAGCATTTTCCCAGGTAAGGTAATAGTCCAAAATTCAAGGATAGTGGTCCCAGTACTAACTGGAGGAAGCTATTTAGCATTCGATATTATCGTGGTCAGTTATGCCAATCTTCCTACCTCATACCTTGTTTCAATTAGGTAAGATTAGGGCTCTGGTTTTCTAATTAGACCAATATAGTTGCGTTTTCGTGCAGATATATTCTCTAGAGATTAGCACGGTACCCGCCAACACCTTGTTTTTAATTGTTTAAGAGCCATATTATTCTGGTGCGCTGACATCCGATATACTTTTTTTCTGTCGGCTTACCTTGGCTCTGGGATCTAAGAGCAAAGCTTTCAAACAGTGTTTTGATGTACACGATAAAGCACGGCAAGCTTTTGTATGCCTCGAGGAAGGCAATAGTTTCATTATAAGAGCAAATGCTCATTATTATGACACAGTTGTAAAAATATATATAGATATAATATCAGAGATACAGAGCAGTTCCATACGAATATATGAGCGAAACGGAATACCAACCAACATAGAAACGCTAGCGACATACTCCTTTGATCCGTGTTGAAAAACCAACACCAGTCCAAAGTGGCGATAGGCTCTCACAAGCTGCCACTAGCTACGTCAAACGGGGCGTCTACATGTTGTGGCTTCGAAGCTTGGCAAACCTTCAAAAGTGTATAAACACTCCTTCAGATTAACAAATTTGTCAATTGTGTTGTCAAGTTTGCTGAGCATATAAATACTTTGATTTAAAAGTGCCACCAAAACGATTTGGCGTCATGATAGACAAGCTAAATAGAAGTACTTACGGCGCTGTGCTAAGCACCAAGTCAATAGTCTTGGTGCTCTGAGTGGGAGCCCAATCACCCAACCACAGTTTTTCCTCATATATAATCTCACATTCATACAACTTATCTCGTTTCTACACAACTGATCAATTAATCAACTAATTAACATTTAAACTCACATCTACCCTACGTCCGTAATCTCACATTCACACCTGAGATTTTATATCCAAATATAACCACGCTGCACACGTGCTATCTTATACATCTTCGAATGTAATACAACAGCACCCATGTGTGCTGTGTGTGTGTGCATGTCGGTCCATACCCAGCCAGTAAATGATCATATATACACATACGTGAACACGTTCCTTTTCAGAAATACATACGTAACTTCTAATTACATCCTACCTAATTTGGTAAAAATGTTTTGATGAGATGAAATTGCTGAGTATGGACTATGAGAATGAAACCTTACAAATAACTTTAAAAGGTAAAACATCTACAGAATGTCACATATGTTTATTTATTTGTGTTTTTTTGTGACACAGTGACAGACACACGATTGAGACGAGAAACAAGGACAAACTTATGACGCTTAATTATCGCCTCCAAAAATTAAATAAATCATTAATGGGTCAGAGTATACGTATCTATAATAGTATTCCGCAGTATATTTTGAATTCGCCACTAGAGTAGCTTAAAGGATATGTAAAAGTAATGTTAATTAAGAAAGCGTACTACACTGTCCAAGAATATTTGTATGATAAAAATGTATTTAATTACGGTCATTTGAATTTCATGCAGGATAGTCACTATTGTATTAAACAATGAAACTGAAACTATTCAATATTGAAAAGAGCAACTGTTGAGTTTCTTGCCGGCTCTTCTCAGCAGAACTGCATTCCGTGCTTGCTAAAGCCTATTTGAATAAAGAATATTTTGAATTTGAATTCGAATAGAGAACGAGTAAGAATAATACGAACAGCCGGAACAGAATGATTTTAGACTTGTAATGAATCATTCCTTGTTCCGGAACAGTTAAGTTCGGTATGTAGTCGGAACAGTCTTCTAGTGAATTACGTTCCGGAACATGTTCCGGTTAGAACGAAACAACTCTACTGTAAACGCGACAGCTTGTGGCTTAGAATCCTACATGAAATGAAACAATTTAAGCTTTACCTGGATACCAGTGCAAGTTACTTTCCTGGAGTGGGGATCGAACCCACGTTTGTGCCCATTCGCCGCGAGAGGCGTCTGGAGATTCCTTATGGAGGTTGAAACCAAATCTTTTACATAAAATATAACCATATACAAAACGCATTACAACTGTATATTTTAAGTAAAAAATAAAACAAATATTTTGATCTACAAAGAAGGTAAAGTACAAGGGAATAATAAAAGATCTCGAATCAGATAAATATATTTTTATTTAGAGAGGCCAATTATATCTATTGTATAATTATGAAGAAAAACAAAAAAATCCTACACAGGGTACAATCATATTGTAACATTAACAACTGTTCCATGCATTTAGTTCAGGGATGTTATGGAAATTTGGTCTCTACAAATCCATAATATTAGACTATCGATAAGAATATATTTTTTAAATGTTTTAAATTTGCTTTTTTTACCTCACAACAAAGTCAAAGTCCGGCCCAGTCAAACATGATCACAAAACTTTTCTATGTCAAATTCTATTTAGACTTTTACGTTGAGAATAGTTTTTTAAATTAGCAAATAATTACATCCAAAACATCCCTGATTTAATTATTGTAGCAATACGAGGTTTTCTTACAATATAGATTATCTTAATTTTAAATTGCTTCCTAATGTACAATAAAATACTAACAATAAGCGATAAAAAAATGCAATTAAAGAGATGGACATTAACATTTTGGGCTAATAATTATTAAACATGTAAATAATAAAAAAAATGCTGAATTCTCTTGTGTCATATACACTATTAATTATTTCCAGAATACAATCTACATAATGAGGTGAATGCTAAATTATAACTAATAATTTATTAAACATTTGCTTTTTTTTAACAATCTTAGGCAAATATAGTTTTTGCATTTATAAGATCATATAATTTTAAGTTAATATTATTATCTGTATAACCCAATTACTTTATTAATCTTCTAATATCTAAGTATTTGAAATATTTGATCTCAGTAGTAATTTGTGTGTCAATAAAAATTGTATTGATAAAATAAATATCGACAAATTTAGGATAAATAAGCCAAACATCCTTCAAAAATACAGAGTAAAAAATTAACAAACCATAATGACAGCTAATGTCTTAGTTTATTTAAAAAAAAGCAATTGAGTCAAACAGACAACATTTAGCACAGATTAAATTTAATATATTTAAATACCAAATTCTTTATTTATATTCATTCCCTTATTGAGAAGTAACAGAAATATTATTTATATTTTCATTTAAAATAACAAATATGGACATTTACAGCACCATATTGGATGCGACATATACAATTTTTACACGAATCAAACATATTGACTTTTTTAATTATATTCTATTTAATTTAAATTGAATGCTACGATTTTGAATAAATCTCTTGAACTTCTTCTATGTTGTTGTTATTATTTAACCCAAAATCTCCAACTCGTCTGGAAAAAACCAAGTAATTAATTTAAACATTGATAGTAGTGATATTAAAAGTAGAGATGCCTTTGTGGCATTGGGACCACATGTAACTGGTGGATTATGGGGTGAATGGAGACACAAGACTCAAGAGACACTCTTGGGAAATTTTGAGGAAAATCTATAACGGGTCAATTTCAAGTATTGTAAGCTTATGTAGTTGTACAATCAAAAAATATATATCTACATATTACTTTTATTTGTTTATAAAGTTTTTTTTCTTTTCAGTACTTGTTATATTACTTTCCCTTATATTATTAACTCGCTGTATCCCATAATAATATAACATTCAATAAAGAACCATATTGTGTCATTAGATATTGCTTTGCTGTAAAATTTTAAATCTTATTATTAGTATTTCAAATAAGATTTAGTTTTAACGGGAACCAAGGTGTCCGAATACTATTTCTGGAGTGTCTTAAAATAAGGTTCTTAGTTAGTATACAGGGGAAAATTAACACAAAGTAACTTGTATATACTTGATATTTTAAGCCAAATGTCTACACTCATTTACTATTCATTAAGTTAACTAATACAAAAATAATTAAAACATTGATAGTTAAATTATTAACTTACACAAAATATACAAAAATATGACCAATTTGTGTAGTATATCAGTTAATACTTAAAATTAGGTTCCCAAGTCCCCTCTACCTACCTTGGCATGTGCGTAATACTGCGTGTTGCTGGGTACTGTAGTAGATGTAAGCCTGATACGCTCCAAGGGAAAAGTTGCATTTACATATTTTCTTTTATCACCAATATATGTACAAGCCTACTAGAGGCAGAGTAAACATAGTGTAAGCATTTCCATTTTTATTTTAAAGTATAGCGTCTTGAGTGGGTCAATTCAATTTTACACTTTATTTTCTTTTCAGAGTGAGGAAATGAAATATTTCATATTTCACCCTTAGTGGGATTGAACCCCACAACTGTCGAGTTTACATTGGCATGGTTAGAACCATACCTCTGCACTTAAGGCCTCAAATGAAAATAATGAAAATATTACTCTTCTATATTTTATTCTTATTATTTCTTTTCACTAAAAGGAAGGAAGGATGGTTTATTTTATCAGGCTAATTTAAACATTGTTGTAGTCAAATGCAAAAAAAAAAAAAATACTATAAATTCACATAACCAAGTTACAGGTCAATCAGAATTACTACAGGTAATCTGCCAACAATGGCTTTTTATAAAGGCTGAATAAAGTAATATAACAGGCAATTTAAATTTAAAACAAAAGTACCAAAGTGTACATATATACATACCGGAGCTCTCTCTGTCTCAGTCGTTGCGCGTGACCTGCCGGCGCTGCAGCAGCGCCTCGGCCAGATCGTGTTGCAACGCCGCCTTCTGCCGGGCCACGTTGGCCGGTATTGTCGACCGGAGGCCGTTCACTATGTCTTTAGTTTTGCCTGTGGATGGAAAATTTTTGGTCAGATTGGTTTTATTTTTTAAGTGTTATGCGTAAAGTATGTGTACTTGAAGGCCTTTTTGTCGCCTCGCAGTGGCACAAATATGTGACTGTAAATGCGACAAGGGAGATAGCTTTTTGTATAGAATACGCATTTTGCATTAGAGCATAAAATTTGTTTTTTGGACGGTTACATTATATTGCTCATGACAATAAATTTCTTAACATTTCTTAACTAAATGTAAAAAAAATCTTTGCTTTCTACTTAAATTCGAGACATTGCATGTTGATTGGCGGTTCTCAACACCATATTTTGATCAGTTAAAACAAAAATATATACTCCCTCCAACTGGAGAAAGAACACAAAATAATCATACTTATAGTTATAACACTATTGAGGAATTGTGTATTAAGTTAGAAACTCAATGCTGTGCTTTGTCACATTACCAGAGCAAGAGAATAAAAACATTAAATATTTAATTACCTCAAGTAGGGATTGAACCCACTCTCTGTCGCGTTTACAGTTGCACGCTTATGCCCCTAAGCCACAACAGTCCCCACAGAAGCTACTGTATTGTAGAAATATAATAACTCAGGATATCACCATCATCAAGATTTTTTTACACCTTCATACAAAATATCCTAATATTATAATTAGATACAAATAAATATCTAAGAAAACATTTAACATATAATATCTTACCAAAATAGATATCATTTAAAGTATTTCTAATTTTATTTTCCATATCCTCAACCATGCGACCAATGTTGGCGATGTGTGGGGTAACGTCACTCACTGCAGAGTCTTGTTCAGCCTGGAAACATATTTAATAGCAGCGTAGGCAAAGAGTTTATATTCTTTACAAGAGTGATATTATGAATTTGTCTTCATTATTAGTCTTATAAAACATTAATTTCTCAGCTTGACATAACCTGCATATACAAGCTATATATTGCATTTGCTTCTATACAATTTGTACTACAAACATATCTACAGAAAAAACATAATATTTTACATTTTTCCTTAGTATTTGTGACAAAACGATGTTTGAGGCCTGTTGTGGCAACTAGACAAGGACAAGAGTGAGATTGATAAACTCAATGGGCTGTGGGTTCAATCCCTACTTGAGGATGTTTTCATTGCTCTGGTAATAGGACCAAGCACAGCAATGAGTTTGAGTAATTTGGTAGAAAGTGGGGATAGGAATGTGAGTGACACTAGGTTCCCAAGTTCCCTTTTTCTACCCTGCCTTGTGGGATTCAGCGTGAAGCTGATGTCTATATGGACAAAGTTATGTGATTGATACATAGTAATAAAATAAAATTTAAGAAAGAATAACAGAAGAAAACTATTAGTTCGCTAAGATATCTGAATATGTTGTTTAAAAATTCATTTTTACACTATAATTTTCAATTTAGTATCCATAAAAATTAACACATTTCTTAGATCATAAATTCTAGACACTTTTATGGCAATTTCTTAGAAAATAAATCCTCTTTGAAGCTGCCATCAGTCATATTAGACTATTATAAACTTTGTTCGGAGCAGAGATAGATTAAATAAGTTTAATTACCTGTCTAGTAAGACTGCCACCTAGATTCATAGTTCCACTGCCTTCTTTATTTGTTTGCAACCACAACATAGCCGTTGAGGTCAGCTTATAATGTGCATTGCGACCTGAACTCTTCTCAACAACTTCCACAACATGTATGGAGTCCCAGCATCCCTTGATTTTTTGGGAACCATCACCTGCTTTCTTTATAAGAATCACACCTGAAAATAATGAGTTCAGATATGAAATTAAATGTGTAATATGTTATTTTGATATTAAGACAAAAAGGGTAGAGTAGTATAATATTAACAAGTAACTAAAGGTTTTTTAGTAAAGATTTAGTCATAACAGAAAAATAATTAACAATAATGAATATTATTTTGTTTTTTGATGATCTTTTGATTAGTCAAGTATAATTTTCTTTATTTTATATATGAATCTTAAATTAACCTGCAAAACCATGATCCATATCCCATAAATACACCGAGCTTACACCTCCCTCAAAATACATTTCTCTGTATTGATCAAAAGCATGATTTGCTTCAATTTCTAGCTTCCTTAGCCTTTCAGATGGCATGGATCCATCTTCTAATGGAGGATCGTAAGTGTTCGACCATGGCGACCTGTACGAATCTCCATCACGGTTGTAATCGCACAATAAGTAATCTTTTCCATTATTACGATCCTGTGCAATTTTTAGCGGTTGATCGACCGATGATAACAAGTCCTCACATAAACTTGGTACTAGGTCAATCAAATCCGTCAAATTCTTCTCAATCTGTTGAGGGGGCAACCTTCTCATCAAATCAAGAGCACAGTCCATTTGTTGTTCTGTCTGCAATAAAACATTGGGTTTATAAATACAAGATATCGTAAATGGAGCAAGTATTAGTCATCATAACAAATATTTCATATTCTTGCTATGAAATATGCGATGATTGAAGACTGCTAACTTTACCATGGTTTAACTTAAACTTTACAAAATAAAGTTTAAAACGAATTATTGGATTTCAAAACAGCCGTAGATTTTATCACGATATGCAAAAATGTAAATCGCTAATCTGAACTTAGATGAAGTTATTAATATGACATTTAGTTCAATGTTGCTTACGTTTAAAAATACAACATCAATGAATTTAATTTTATTAAAAATAAATTATAAAAGAAAATATTTTGTAATCATACGTTATATTTACCAAGATAAATTCAGTTATCAAATATGGGTTAAGCAATTATTAAAACATTTGGAATATTGTAGTTATGTTTAGAAATCAAACAATTGCTACGTCACGGGGAGTTTCATTAATGTTGTCATTCTTGTTGGTTCAGTGACGGTTTCAACTGAGTTATTGTCTGTCCTTGTCATTTTCAAATTCAGTTGGTTAATAAGAAAAGAAACGAGATAATTTTATGAGCTTTGCTTAAGCAAAAATATTTTATGATTTTATCGCGGCTGTTTCCATATCCTGTAAACTGTCAGTTTGTCAGGCCAATGTTGTTGTGTCAAACTTTTTGTTGATAGAACTTTTTAAATAAATAGGTATTATAAGATATTTTTTTAACAATTTATAAATGGAATTTCACTCTGTATAATGCCAGTGACAAATATTAGTTGCTTAAAATGTTGTATCTTGAGAAGATTTCTTTGTACTTATTCAAATGATTCATGTTATGGGAATGCTCGGCAACAATACTTAGCGACTTTATTACGTATCCAAATGGGAAGTAATTCACATAGCCAAAAAGCCATTGGGCTTATACAATGATAACTATATAATTATTGTTCCATATTTATAATCAAGCATTTGAATAGGTTATACAAAGAAACCTTACTGTAAATCTAAGATATAAAGATCAGAGATTTCAATTGTACTCTGAGGTTAAAAGATTTTGTTTATTTCTATTATTTGTAAACCTTTCTTAGCTATATAGTATGAACAGATACTCTTTCAGAATTACTTATATTGAAAGTATAATAACAAGCAGTTAAAATTATATTTCTTGTGAATATTTCAGATAATTCTGTGCCAAGTAAATCTGTCATGATGCCGACTCAACTGGTGGGACAGGACAACCATGCAAATGATGTGAGGGTGAAAACTGTGTACAGTGGCGATGTGTTCATCACTTATATTAACCATAACATTACACTGGAGGAGTTCACTCAAGAAATGATGGCTATATGCCGTTTTGCTCCTGATCAGGTATTTTTTTTTATCTACACTGTCCTCTTCATTCTTTTATCTTTTACACCATTCAGTGTATCTTGCATATAGCAGGGTATGGAGATTGAACCTAGATTTAAAGCACTCTATTGACCACTTTACACTTTAATGTTGGTACATTGTTTGTTAAAACAATAAGCTAAGCAAAGAAGCATAATGCTGAGATTTGTCATGAACATGTCATTGGCGAACAAATTTAAACCTAATAATTCATTGTTTATTATTATCGTTATTCTTTGTGCCACTGTATTATAACTGCCCAAACCTTTGCTTGATCATTTCTAAATGCACATATTTCATTTTGATTTGTTCTTGAGAATTGTTTTTTTTTATTTAATTTAAAGTCAATGCCCTTATAATTTCATGCTTCGTTGGTGTTGTTTTGTATGGCAATATAGTGAACAAAAAATATATTTAACATAATTTCTAAAGAACATTTTTTTACATATATTTTTTACCTTTTCACTTATTATTTGGTGTTTTTTTTTTATTTAAATATGACAATAATTATAAAAATTAAAATTAAAAAAATAGTTATTTTAATAATACCTAATAACCACTATAGCTTATTGGATCAGCCTGAGACTAAACATGGGAGATTTTTTTTTTTAATTTATTCTTATATGTTGAGTTTCTTTCACACATTATCATTTTCATCATAGCATTGAGTTTTTTCACTCAACATCCAAAATTGTAGAGTGTTTTTACACTAAATTTATAGGAGTAACATGAGGTGGTAATATATACTTATGTAATGGGGCCCAAAAGACTGATTGTCAAAATAAGGAAATGAAATATTTGATATTTTCAATTTAAATATTTAATGATTTAAATATTTAATAAATTTCATTCTTCACTCTGGTAACAAGGCAAAGTGCGGCGTTGAGTCCCGCCACTCAACACCCAATGCTTCAAATTCGGCAGAAAGTGGAGAATGGAAGTGGAACAGAATGTCTTAACACTAGGTTCCCAAGTTCCCTCTGCCTATCCTGCCATGTGAGGGATAAAGCGTGAAGCTGAGTCAAGTATATTTTAGATTAGTAAAAAAATCGCTAGTATTATAATAAATTTAAGAATTGTACTCAGCTATATACATATACATATCTAAAAAGACACATTTTCTCATTTGCCAAGTTAACTCTAGTTTATAAGGACCATCATAGATGGCATTGACATAGTTTTTATGAATGTTTCGTGAATGTTGTTATTAGAAAATATTCAAAGATTTGCTTTATGATAATAATAAATAATAGTATTTACTAGGTTAGCTTGTAATAATAACTATAACAATCAAATTTAGTACTGAGCTCTGTTGTGGCACCGGAGAAGAAGAAAACGCGACAGATTATGCTTTCCATTTTCATTGAAGGAAATTGAATATTTAATATTTCTTCGCGGCGTTCAGTTCTGCCACATAACGCAATGCCCTAAATTAGACAAAAGTAAGGAGTCAGTCCGTGCTTATTATCCAGAAGGTGTCAGGTTTACAGTCACATGCTTGTGCCCCTGCGTTTAGCCGGCCACTACTCTCCATTCTATGAGCTACACCTGAGGATATGATAGTTAAATTTCCGCCATTTTTCTTAAATTTACTGATAAGTAAAGAACATAGGGTTTAAGCAATAGGTTCCCTTAGCCTCCTTTTCATTATGGGGGAAGTATTTAATACGTAATTATTATGTAATTTAAGCGTATAAAAAATATATACATGAAACTATTTTTACATTTATTGTTCTTAGGTGTTCACAATGAAGTGGGTGGATGAAGAAGGAGATCCGTGTACTATATCGACGCAGTTGGAGCTGGACGAGGCTTTGCGTCTCTACGAGCTGAATCGGGATTCGGAACTCACTATACACGGTAAGTTATATTAATTACCACCGACATGTTCGCGGCTTCGCCCGCTTGAATTACACAATTTTATTTACTAATCTACTTACTTTCGTGTTCTAATTAAATTATCACTATGAGGACAATAGGTACACATTGAGAACAAAAATTTCGGCTAAATGAATATTTTTTTTTATTTATTAACCGATTAAAATAAAATAAACATTAAATTTTACCCATATATATATAATAGTAAAAACTACTTAAATCTGGTTAGCCATTTCTAAAATAGTAGTAACGCACAGACAAACATTTTTTTTTTAAATTACATTAATAAACATCTCATATAAAAAAAAATCTTAATATATCCATATATATGTATAGTCATCAATTACAGATTTATTATAAGTATAGATGTTATTTTCAAGCTTTATGTTTGGTAGATAGAATATTTTGAGTTTGTATTATAACTTGTATTGAAACACTGTATTTGATTTTTGATCTATTTATCTCTATTTTAATTGTTTTGTCAAAAGGTTAATTTTGTTGGTCTCATTAAAGTGACAATATACTTATATTATTGTTTCCATACATACCATTAATGAGGACCGAAAGTCATTCATCAACATTTTATGTATGTAACATTTGAAGGAGTGGAAAAGCTTTCCGAAAGTTATTTAGTCTGTTTGATAATTCGGTAGTGTTAAGATATTCCTTTTCCTAAAAGATTTAGGTATTATAATTCTGTACAATTTGTCACATTGAGCAAACGTAACGCTACTTTTTTTATATCGAAAAAATTAAAACATTGCTTTCAATAGTACTAAGAGTGGTTTTTTCATTTCATATCATAACATATCGTTATAATAAAACCAGAATGTTACTACATACTTACATTTTATATAAATCTGTTATTAATATTTTAAACCAAAGCAGAGTTATTTTCATCATTTCTATTACACAATTTAAGAAAATTGTGAAAAGACATTTCTTTGTTTAAGGTTATTACCAAATTAACGATTTTATAAATGATAACACGCCTTGGGAATAAAATGCTCGCTCCAGGCTATTTCAAATGTATCATTATCAATTATAATAATATGATGTAAGATTAGATTAAAAAACACAAGACGACCTGTCCTTTGTTTTTTAACCTAAGCAGGTCTGAAGCAGTAACTTTAGTGAACTGTTGGTAAATTATTATATTATATTATATTATTAATTAGCGCCTGTCGTGGCGCAGCGGCACAAGAGTGTGACTGTAACCGATAGGTTCTGGGTTCGATCCCCAGTCGAGGAAATGAAATATTTAATATTTTCAATTTAAATATTTAATGTTTCAATTCTTCGCTCTGGTAATAAGTCAAAGCGCGGCGTTGAGTTCCGCCACTCAACACGCAATGCCTGAAATTCGGCGGAAAGTGGGGAACGGAAGTGGAACGGAGTGTCTTTACACTAGGTTCCCGGGTTCCCTCTGCCTACCCTGCCTCGTGCGTGATACAGCGTGAAGCTGAGTTGGTAAATTATTTCACGTTCAAACAACGAAGCTTGTAACCTCTTATTTGAAATGATATTTTGGTATTAAATAATAATAAATGATGGTAAAAATAAAATTATAATAATATAAAGGAGTCTCTACTATGTTGCATCCATAACTAAGCAATATTTAAATAAGCGGCTTTTGTTTGTTTCTATGTATACAAAAATGACGACATTATTCAGATCTACATTGAATAATAACTTTGATTTGTGTTTCCAAGAAAATTCAAGTATAATATTTAATTTCGGATAACGGCGCCGACTTGTCCATTACCATAAATGAATAATTTATTCGTGATTCCGATTTGTCAACCAAATGGAACATTAAAAGCTACATCGGTTACGTTATCAGGCGTGTCCGCGTTACGTACTTATCAGGAGTTTCGCGTGAAAATGCCTATATTCAGTGTTTACCCGGGAGGATATTGTAGAGTTTCGCTACAAAATCCTTATCAGCCCGCATTGCGAATCCGGTCGGACGCCATTACCATATTCAGATTGGTATTCTGTCGGCAACGTTCCTCTCTTTTTTTCATCAGACCCCAGATCACGCGTATTCAGTCACGTCCAATGGGGATTCGATGCCACTAATAAGTTGGTTTCTATTCCACTGATTGTTTTAGTATTTTTTTTTTGTTTCCTGAATGCGCATCGATGGTAATTACCTTACAGTTACAACGTTTTTTTGCTGGAAAATTGTATGTATTGTGTTGTCTTGATCTATTTATTTGCGTAATACCTCGAAAATGATACAGTACCCTTGATAGTGGGTTACATTATCTCGAGAGGATTTAGGAGGGCGGTTAAAGTTTGAGCGTTCCAAACCGAGAGTAAATAAAACAGGAGCGGCCCAAACTTGTATGCAAACAGGGGCGGAGGAAGTTGCTCTAATAAAGAACAAACATTGCGGAACGCTTTGGCGCCCAACGTGGGCCAAGTTTGCTCGGCAATGCTTGTAGCTGTCGCTACGTAATTAGGGACATTTTAATTAACTTTGTGAGCGTTATGAACGCCGATTTCAAATCCTATTTGTGTTAATTGAATATGTGGCCCGCGTGTTAAGCCGCCTTTGTTTGATATTATTCATTAATTCGTTCGCTCTGCCAGTTTCGTAATTGCTTTTCTGTCGGCGACTTGGAACAAAGCTGAAAGTGCTTGAATTCCATGAATTCAATACTCCAAAGGCTTCAAAATAAGTGGGGACAGCTATTATTTGAAGTTTTTTTGAAGTGTCTCTCGAAATTGGTATCCAATATAGGCATTGTTGTGTTCTGCTCGAGAATTGTCCCCGAAATGGCTTTAGTAGTAGCTAAAATCGATTTATTTTAAATTCATTCATATATATATATATATATATATATATATATATATATATATATATATATATATATATATATATATATATATATATATATATATATATATATATAAAATGCGGCGTTGAGTTCCACTTCCCTTCGCCGAAGAATGGGGAACGCTAGTATTTTAATGCGATGGACTGTCTTAACACTAGGTTCTCAAGTTCCCTCTGTTTATCCTGCAGGTAAATGTCTTAGTCAAAAAATATATACATAATTTTAAATAAGTAAAAAGTTCATAAAGCAAACTAATTAATATTTATAGGAAAGATACATCAAAACTTTTAATATTGAATTTCATCAGCATTTCTTATTCCCGTTGTGAACATTTTTGTGGTTTTATTTGTATTTAGTTTGAAACATAAGGCGTAACTAGTCCCAAGGCTTTGTTGAAACAAATACTCGCACGACTTCGTTATACGCGAGCTTTGAATATCATTACGTACAATCGTGAAAGCGATTGTTGAGCCTTGTAGAAGACAGTTCTCGCGTGAATTTCCTGAAATTTTGTACAACAATTTTGCTTATTCCACATACTATCTTCTAGTTTCAATGCACAACTTGCCGTCGCCCGCAACTTTTCTTGCTTATATGTAAAATTAAAAATATAGTTTTTTTTTGGTGTACTGTAGGTATTCCGTACGTTAGAACTCATCCCCTTGCATGGTTTCGAGACCAGAGCAGAAAATGGAAACATTATATACCTATTTCATTTTCTCAAGCCGCAATCGATTCCACAACCTGTTGCCTTTAAAGTCGCACGCTTGTGCCTTTGCGTCACGTCAGGCTCCAAACTTTATCATTATTGACATAAATTAAACAACATACATAAAATGTCATTTTGAAGCCATAAATTCTTTCATAATTGAGTTAAGTTGATATCTTTTTAGTGTTAAGGGAAACCCCTTGCCAGGAATAATTGGGCGCTAATTGACGTCAAAATTGTTTATTATTTTAGAAAGAACCCCTTGAGATACTTTCCTTGCATACTATCCGCCAGATTGAGGTATTGCGTTTTGGGTAGCGAATCTTAACGCTGTGCTTATGTCTCGGTACCAGTGCGTGGAAAGTAAGAATGTTAAATATTTAATTTCCTGGAGAAGAAATCAAAACCACAACATGTCGCCTCAAAAAACGCATAATTATTATGTTACTAATACATTTTTTCTAACTAAATGGATCGTGTCAAAATTTTGTATTTATCACACACTCATGTAATCTCGTTTAAGGGCTGAGCTTTTGATTTCCATTTTTATTCCCCGAGGCAAAAATAGAGGTGCAAAGTTATAGTTGGTTGTGTTTGTCTATCAGTGGCACAGGAGGTTTTGATTGAATGAAGCAATTTAAGCTATATTTAACGGAAAGTTTTATTTACCGTAGTTGGTCATATGGGTGGGTGTTATAAAAATTGGATTAGGAGTTTAAGAGCTACAAGCACTTTGCCGATGGTATTAGAGAATAGTATATTTTGGGAGATGAAATTTTCAAAAGTTGTATTTCATAAATAGGCATAATATACAATAAAAAGGCAGTATCAATAAATCATAAAAATATATAAGATTTATTAAAAATCTATGTTATCAGGATAGAATGTAGGGTAGGTACGTTTTTTAATTGCATACTTTAAGATTATATATATATATATATATATATATATATATATATATATATATATATATATATATATATATATATGTATATATATATATATATATATATATATATATATATATATATATATATATATATATATATATATATATATGTATATATATATATATATATATATATATATATATATATATATATATAAATATATATATATATATATATATATATATATATATATATATATATATATATATATATATGTATATATATATATATATATATATATATGTATATATATATATATATATATATATATATATATATATATATATATATATATATATATATATATATATATATATATATATATATATATATATATATATATATATATATATATATATAACTCTACTCATCTTCACGCTGTATCCCGCACGAGGCAGGGTAGGCAGAGGGAACCCGGGAACCTACTGTAAAGATACTCCGTTCCACACTTCTGTTCCCCACTTTCCGCCGAATTTGAGGCATTGCGTGTTGAGTGGCGGAACTCAACGCCGCGCTTAGCCTTATTACCAGAGCGAAGGAATGGAACATTAAATATTTAAATTGAAAATATTAATATTTACGAACCCAGAACCTGTCGGTTATAGTTACACTCTTGTGCCGCTGCCTCCATATATATATATATATATATATATATATGTATATATATATATATATATATATATATATATATATATATATATATATATATATATATATATATATATATATATATATATATATATATATATATATATATAATGTATATATATATACATATATATATATATATATATATATATATATATATATATATATATAAATATATATATATATATATATATATATATATATTATATATATATATATATATATATATATATATATATATATATATATATATATATATATATATATATATATATATATATATATATATATATATATATATATATATATATATATATATATATATATATATATATATATATATATATATATATATCGGTCTATTGATATATAATCTCCTTGCAGCGGTGTAAGGGGAGCTCAGTTCTAAATTAATTAATTCTTCCGAAAGCGAGAAAGAACTTACTAATTAATTATAAAGTTATTTTAAAAATCCGAATTTACATACATCTTACATTTTCATAGTTGATGTTTTACTTTCCTCGCTTTGTGGAACAGAAGCGATCTTAATATATATATATATATATATATATATATATATATATATATATATATATATATATATATATATATATATAAATATATATATATATATATATATATATATATATATATATATATATATATATATATATATATATATATATATATATATATATATATATATATATATATATATATATATATATATATATATATATATATATATATATATATATATATATATATATATATATATATATATATATATATATATATATATATATATATATATATATCGGTCTATTGATATATAATCTCCTTGCAGCGGTGTAAGGGGAGCTCAGTTCTAAATTAATTAATTCTTCCGAAAGCGAGAAAGAACTTACTAATTAATTATAAAGTTATTTTAAAAATCCGAATTTACATACATCTTACATTTTCATAGTTGATGTTTTACTTTCCTCGCTTTGTGGAACGGAAGCGATCTTAATGGGCGTCTTCCCTCTGCAGGCTATGTGCGGGATAAGATATGGAACCAAAAAAAAACATTAACAATATACTATCCTGGTTCAGTTCCAGATTCTGTCCATCATAATGTTAATTGATACAACAATTTGACATAGATTAACTTACAATTTGTATTTGCGACAATATGAAAATGTACGTAGAGACCGTAATTTTCCGCACTCTATTCTCTCTCACTACCTAGGCATACAAAGGGAAACAAGTAAATATATTATTAACAAGTAAATAGAGGCCTATCGTGGCGCAGCGGAACAAACTTGTGACTGTAACCGAGAGGTTGTGGGTTCGATCCCCACTCGAGGAGATGTTATATTTAATATTTTCTATTTAAATATTAAATTTTTTCATTTCCTTGCTCTGGTACAAGGCAAAACGCGGCGTTGAGTTCCGTCACAACACGCAATGCCTCTAAAGCGGGGGACGAATGTGGAACACTCCACTGGTTTTTTAAATCCACGTAACGAAACCAGTTTAAAATATTCAATCAGGGGATCTGAAACCAACAACCATGTGTTACAGTCAAGTGTACCACTGAGTCATGATAGACTCTGCAAAGTTAATTTTAATGCTTGTAACCAGAGTGAAGGAACATTAAATATTTAATTCAAAAATTTGAAATATTTCATTTCTTAGAGGGGGAATGGAACCCACAACCTGTCGTTTACAGTCACACGCTTGTGCCGCTGCGCCACGACAGGCCAAATAATAGATTAAATAGAAGAAATATAATTAAAAATGTTTAATTAATTAGTTTAACGGTGTATCCACCAAGTAGCAGGGTAAGCAGAGGGAAACTAAGAACATAGTGTAAATATTTTCCGTTCCCATTTAGTTAAGTCGGTTTCTTACTTACGTGCATGTAGTGACAGAGCAAGAACAATTAAAATATTAAATATTTCATTTTCTCAAACTGGAAATCGAACTTACAGTCAGTCGCGTTTCCAATCACACGCTTGTGCTCCTGCGACTGGCCTCAAAGTAGATCATATTTTTTACAATATAAAATAAATATTATTCTTATTACAATATAAAATAAAATAAATATATTCTTAGAGTATAGGTATTAATTTTTTTTCGATATTTTTCCTTATAACCATTATAAATAACGGTAAAGATATAACGAAAGGAGGGAGCGTCAAGTTATAAAGCATTTAATTGATTTAATCATCGACTCTATTACTGGTGCGATGCACTCTACTTGCTTGTGAGTTAACTTTTAATATAAATAATGATGCTATACGCCGTCATAGGTTAGTGGTACAGTGTGTATTTAATAAATATCCAAGAGATAATTACGCTTAAATTGTTTTCTTTCATTATGAGGCGGTTGTAGCGCAGTGGTACAGCATCTTGTTTGCTAAGCTAGTTTAGGTTTGAGTCTTACAAATTAGGTGCTTCTTTATTCTTACGGGGAGAGAACGAAGTGCAAAATTCTCTCCGCCAAAGGTTGTTCTTACGGGCGAGAAAACGAAGTGCCTTATTCTCTCTACCAAAGGTCTCTGTATATTAGTTTCTGATTTTCCACACCAACCTCTTCGTAGACGCCTTTGGGAGGGGGAACCTCTTTACTTTCAGTACATTCAGTATCATCGTACTGTGTCGATAATACGGTCGATGGTTGTAGTTATTATACTACTAATTAGGTCAATTTAAAACTACTTAACTTTTTGTCATAGATTATTTAAGTTGTTTAATTATATACATATAAAGTTCTTAAAGCTTATCCAATTTAGTTTTTTTTTAGTAAAAGCATGTCGTATAGCCTCGAATCATTTTATCAAAGGATTTTAAAGTGACGAGTAATTCCAATTTACTAAAAGCTTTTTGTGAAGAAAATGTATTCAAAGGATAGTGAAAGCCTTGCTGGAAGTTCTTTGATTTGAGCATGTGATTTAGCTGTGACGGGTAATACCATTATATGTCTAGCAATGTGCCGGCACATCCGAGTACGCTTTGAACTTCTACCTAAATCCTTATATAGAATTCAGCCTAAGTTAGCTCTCGTTAGAAGGCAGTCATTCTTCGTATTTACAATGTCGGTGGTTGTTAACTTTAAACAACATATATGGCAAAATGAAACTGATTATAAAATTAATTGATTTTTTTTATTTGATAGTGTTATACCGTAAATATATAATATACTAATCTGTATTTGAAACACTCGTCTGTTTCAACGAGGAACGTCCGCCAGTATGCGGGCTGTTCCACTCCTTTGTCCCGCTAATTTCATCTCTTCACAAAAATGACGATCCGGTTCATACTCGACATAATCATTGAGCATGTCGCGAGGCGCGTGGCCAATCATCACTCGATGTCGAACGACCTGACGAAATAAACTCTTAATGAGCTCTAATAACATCGCTACGTTATGTTAAATAACTCAGGTTATTGTTCCAAGACGTAGACGTATAGTATTAGCTATTATTTTAATGATCGACGAAGGCCGCGGCAGTAATTGGCGGCACCGCTCTCGCGTCGCGTCGCATGGGAAACGTTCCGAGCAGACAAACAGTGGCGTTGAGAAAATCTGTGCGCGTACGCGTGTTTTTCGCCGCGCTCGCCGTCGCCGGTGACAAGTTCGCATTTTGTAATGACCGCGCCGATGCGACGAACGTAAAGTGGTGGCCGCGAGTGTCGCTCGTTTCGATAGTGATTACGTGAATGCCGGAATGGAAGCGTTGACCCCGTCGCCGATCGTATCGGCCGGGACCGCGCCGTGCACCTCTACCGGCGAGGTGATTTTGTGTTTGTTTTTGATCAACAACGATGTTTTTTCGCCACGACGATAGCGTACCAATTCCTTTGTTTACTTTGCTATCTATGTGATAGCGCAGCTGACGATGCTCTATCTGATGCACACCCGGGATTTTCAGTTTCTACTAACATTACACATATCCCGTTGAGAGGATTGTAATGTATTTTGCTTGTATTGCGCCAATAGTAGTGGGTGCAGAGTTTGTGATTCCCGCCTGTTTAGGATTAAAATCGTCGCTGTTTAAATTGAATCGATATTCAATTGGGACGATATTAGTCGCGTGGATAGGTATGTGAAACTGAGTTCAAACATTTATTATGTACGGATCGCTGTGCCACAATGAATTCACTAGTTCTGTTATCTAAACTGAAATAGCTGATGGGAGCTTAATAACAGTGTTCTTATACAAACCACACAAGTACATCTTTGTCGAGACCTCAATATGAAATATCTTGATGATTAGTTATTTGCTCTTTGAAATTCCTATTATACATAATGCTTTAAATTTTATTTAAAACCTGCAAATGTTGATTTTTTGATTTTTATGTAAATACAACCAGCGCTCACAATAACATTAATTAGATCGAAGACAAAGGATTTTTACATTTTTTAGTTTATAATGAAAAATTTTGACATTGTAGTAAATGTCTAGACACAAAATATGCACTTGAATTTGACAAAAAAAAATGCAAATAAACATATAGGCATAATTGTACGTTGTTTACAATTTCTTTGTACTGCTAAGCCAATAGCTAGGTTGATTTATGGCCATGACATCAGTTATTGTTTGGTTATCTAAATGTGCATAAAACAAAGTAGGTAAAGTAGAGGTAGAATTGCTTAGTACGTAACATAATTAGTTTCGTTAATTGATAAAGCAGTAGCTTCTTGTTATTGCTTTTTTTCTTTAAACTGCATATGAGGGATGCACATGACAGGGTTAACAGCGGGAACTTGGGAACCTAGAGTTAAAACAGAAACTGAGAAAAAGGACCGAGCTGTATCCCAGTTTCAGCTGAATTGGATATATTGTTTTTACATTTCATAGAGTGGCGGAACTCAACGCCACGCTTTGTGATATTATCAGAACGAAGAATAAATATTTACCTCGAAATGGGATCGAACCCACAACCTGTCGCGTTTGCAGTCGCTTGCTTGTGCTCCTGCGACACGGCAGGCCTCAAAAGTTTCATTATGTTGCGTAATATTCTAATCGCAATCAACATTTAGCAACTCAAATAACCATTTACATATATAAATAAACATTTAAATTTGCAGTTTTATCAAATTATTAGTAGTTACGTTAACATTGGTTTTGGAGTTATATGTTAATTTATAGTCTAGACTCTTGTTAATATTACGTACTAGGAGTTTGACCTTTCTTGCTGCGGTTGCTGATATATATATTTTTTTAATTATGAAAGTATTGTTGTTGCACCCAGGGACGTTATTTAGCTTTTAAAGTGCGTTACATTGACATAATTTAACTTATGGAATCTTTAAATACATTTAATATCAACACGCATAGTATAAACAGGCCTTGAAAAGTATTGCTCATAAATTTCCCATTAAAAAATCTGGTAATTCTAAAACAAACTGATTCAAATAATGTACAGACAAACATACAAACGTTTCGGGATCATTTGTTTCCGGTTTTGTAATAATACGTAACAAAGTTTACGTAACAATTTTATTTTAGCTTAATTCTGTATTCCACATTTCGTTTCTTATTTTTCAGCTACATTTCAAAATACTTGCGTGTTGAGTTGCGGAACCCAATTCCGTGCATTGTCTTTATTACCGAAGCGAAGAAATGAAACATTACATTTCTTTGCTCTGGTAACAAGACAAAGCACGGTGCTGAGTTCCGCCACTCTACACGCAATGTGTCAAATTAACTCCTGCCATGTTCCGGATACAGCGTGGAGCTGAGAAGAGAAGTAGATCATAGTGATTTTTCTTTTTTGATTTTTGAAATGTCCCAAAATGAGGCAAAATTATGTAAAACACTGAACTTAAATTTAAAAAGCGTATAAAAATTTTGAACGAAGCAGGATTTGAGCGCTGGAACGGTTTTCCAGAGGCGCGGGTTCAAATCCTGCTTCGTTCAAAATTTTTATACGCTTTTTAAATTTAAGTTTAGTATTTTCTCTCCTAAGTGTGGAATAACACTTTAAAACATAGTAAAAATATTATGTAAAACATTTAATGTACATTTCAAATTACAAACAGACATACACGGTTATACAAATATGACTTGATGTATCTACATATATTTATTATGGTCTCATTACTCTGAAATAGTATTGTTTTGAATACAATTTTACTTTTATGACCACAGCCTTAAAACTTATAGGCCGCGAAGCCTTGATCTCAGTGTATGACTCATATGCAGATGTGAACTGGCCCGACAATAAACTACGAATTGCTTGTTACATTTTAAAATCATTAAATATAACTGCCTTAAAAAAAACAGAGAGCTTTTCAATTTGTATGTATGTTTGTCCACGTTTATCTCGCGTTGGCCTGAACCAATCATGATGCGTTTTTCAGAAAAGTATATATTACTCTTAGGTCTTGGTTCTTTTAAGTCGGTTAAGAATCCATAAAAAAGAGATTTATCTGTAAAAAAAATATTTAAATAATTTATCATACTTATGTTTTTAAGTAGGGAACGGAAGTGGAACGGAGTGTCTTAACACTTGATTCCCGGGTTCCCTCCGCCTACCCTGCCTCGTGCGGGATACAGTGTGATGCTGTTTTTAACAATGCTTAATTGCTGTAGGACCATAAACGCGACGATCGTTGGTAGATACTCTGATAGATATTTTGGAGAATCAAGTTCCGCCTCTCGATACGTAAACTCTCCGAAATAGTTGGGTGCCTGTGGATTTGTTCCTTGTGCCTTAACTTTGAGTTCCTTCCGTCTACCGTGCAATGAGGGAAGCGAGAAGTAAGGCTTCACGCGTTTTCCCTTATGGCGGTTAGTATTGTCAATAGACATATGGTTGCTGTGTACTAGAACTCAACCTAATTTGTGTGGTAGTTTTTTTTTATTAATCAGAACTGAAGGAACAAATGTCTAAAAAAACGTTGTACTCACATAAAACTCATTCCATAGAGTATCAATTGACTGCCACTGAGAGCGCTAGTAAAAAAGTTCACATATTTTTAAATAGTAGCCAAAATATATATAATCACTCTATGATATATAGATATTATATTTCTTAAAGTTAGTTATCTATTTCAAAATAGAACCTTTTCCATTTTTCTCTTTATATTATTGCTCTGCCCAATGTGTCAAGATGCAGACAGCTAACACCAAAATTCTTTGTTGTATAATAAACGTTATTTTACACTCAAACAATAAAAAAACGTGTGAAACAAAACGAACGAACATTACAACCCATTCTTTTTATAATCAAAAGTTTTGATATAAAATTTAATTGGGCCTTAATATAGACTTTAATGCACTTTATGTTAGTGACCTGCGTCCAACAACTGATTTATCTCGTTTTTCTCACACAAACCCGTTTGGAATCGTGAATAGTGTTTAGTCTCATATCACATACCGCCATCGAATCTGCTAAGCTGTAGTGTTAATATGTAAGGCAAAGTAACTATTTTATAAAGTAACTATTTTATTTCTACAATAAAGTAACTATTTTATAAAGTAACTATTTTATTTCTACAATAAAGTAACTATTTTATAAAGCTTTCATAGAATACCGCAATTGGCAGAGAACTTGGAAACCTTTTTTTTTATGGATAAGACGGCAAACGAGCGTACGGGTCACCTGATGGTAAGTGATCACCGTCGCCCACGGCCCCGAGTAACTCCAGAGGAGTCTCCGGGAGCGTTGCCATCGTTTAAGGTGGAAGGGCACCGGGACCCGGCATTACCTGATGCGAAACGCAGTGGCAAAAGCCACTACTTAACGCTGGTCTTAAATGCCGGGGGTGGTAATAATCCGGTCGAGTCTGCCCATGCGTGTTGCCATTACTGGCAACGTGACTCTACCACACGCACCTCAGTCGCCTCTTACGACACCATCAGTACCAGGGTGATCCTATTCTAAGCCGGAATCACACGGCAAAAGTCCTTTCTCATTAAAGCTCTCAAGCTTCTTATTTTCTGCGCAATGTGGCAATGTGTGTTGCGTGGTGGAATTTGAAGCCATTCTTTGCCTTGTGACCAGAGCGAAGATGAAAATATTAAATATTTAATTTCCTCGACTGGGCATCGAACCGATAAACTGTCGCGTTTACGGTCGCACATTTTTGTTTCTGTGCCACGAAAGGGGTAATAAAGTAACATGCAACATATTAATAACTTGTAGAACGGAGTGATTGATATTAAGTGTCTACTTATCGGTATACTGAGTGAAGTTAAAAAAAATAACCATCGAACGATCTTCAATGCAGCAGTTAAATTTAATTTTATGCGCTGTTATTGGACATTTTGCAAGACAATATCATATCGATTTCATATAAGTATTAGATATATAATATCTATCTAATTTCATAGATTTCATAACCTGGCTGAACGTAAGATCTGAATAAATAAAATATAAATTATTAAAGATAGTTAAGAATCGTCATTTTTTTTTTAAATTTGTAGGTAACATTGATTAAAGAAAATAAGCAATTTAATATGTTTAAAAATATTTTAACTTCACAATTTATCTATTTACCTAGTTCTAATTTTTATATTAAACCTTACTAATTGAAAAACTGATAGACAACACTCAATATCAATGGGAATCGCCACCAATAAGGAAGGAAAAACTCAGTAAGGAAAGGAACTAAAAAAGCATTTTTGTATCCATTCAAACTATTCAATTGTTAAAAACATTTGTATTGTATAAAAATATGCAAAAATGGGTTACTATAATGCAGAATATAAATTATCTCATGTCGACAACATATTATATATACATATTTTTAATTTTTGTAAAATCCTTAAACAATATCAATGGTGGAATCAACAATGCGCGAAAACTCAGATTTATGAGGGAATACGTGAAAAAATTTCAATTGAAAGAAATTCAGAGCGAGGCGT
Source organism: Eueides isabella (assembly GCA_019049475.1). Lineage (NCBI taxonomy): Eukaryota > Metazoa > Arthropoda > Insecta > Lepidoptera > Nymphalidae > Eueides > Eueides isabella. The sequence continues at coordinate 2,979,668 of CM032399.1, read as the reverse complement.
CACGGCGATAACAAAGCGATGCCATTAGGCACCGCAATGACACAAAGGCAGCAATAAAATATATTATGATTTCTTTTTTATCTCCAGATGGAAACATGAACATTTTGTATGTAAAGTTTTTATTTTTTGTTTAAAAGTTTATATTCTTGGTTATATATGTAGGGTGTTCTTGTAGTGTACGGGAATTCTTTGATTTCAACTGAAATATTTATATTTTGAAATATAGTTTTTTTTGATGATAAGATAAACATTATATATAATACTAGCTCGCCTGTCGTGGCGCAGCGGCACAAGAGTGTGACTGTAACCGACAGGTTCTGGGTTCGATCCCCAGTCGAGGAAATGAAATATTTAATATTTTCAATTTAAAATATTTAATGTTTCATTTCTTCGCTCTGGTAATAAGGCAAAGCGCGGCGTTGAGTTCCGCCCCTCAACACGTAATGCCTCAAATTCGGCGGAAAGTGGGGAAAGGAAGTGGAACGGAGTGTCATAACACTAGGTTCCACTTCCATTCCCTCTGCCTACCCTGCCTAGTGCAGGATACAGCGTGAAGCTGAAAAAAAAAAACTAGCTCGCACCTTTGCCCCTTTGATGATGACTAATATTTATTACTTTCGCGTTCTAATAATATTATCACTTTTAAGACAATATCTATACATTGAAAGTTGTTAAAAGTGTGTAACAATATTTTGTCAAAATAAATTTTTAAAATTGCATATTTTTTAAATTTTCTAAGCAATTGAAATAAAACAAGCTCTTAATATTAAGGAAAGATTACCAACATTTAATAGGAAAACTTTTGGATTTAAATCTGCTTGGCCGTTTTTGAGATTTGCACGTGCAGACGAACAGATTGCCAAATAATGACACAATCAGACTAAAATGTTAAAAGTCACTACTTTTGCCCCTATTACAATAATAAACATCCTCCCCTATAAGGTTTTTTTTAAATATACAGACAGTGATTAGTTACAGATTTATTATAAGTATAGATTAGTTACTCTAAGTAATATATGAAATTAACAAAGTATGCCTCGGGATTTAAGCAAGAGAAATTGACACAAAATTTAAACATTGACAATATTTTTTTTCTTTCATGAATTCAGCTCCGCTATTCCGGTCGATTTCGCAGCCGGGTTCTATTTTGTAATATATTCTGTAACTGTTTATATAAATCCTCATTGTTAAGGGCAAAATTAATACAGAATATATTAAACTTACTTAACTACTTAATCGACGTGAAAAGTTTAATCTTGTCATGGCCCTCGATTCCCTAATATCTAAAGCTAGGGAGTGAAGGAGAGCTTTGTTATCAGAGGGTAGAAATGAAAACATTAAATATTTAAATTTCATGTCATAGTAGGTATCGAACCCACAACCTGCCATGTTTACAGTCTCACGCTTGTGCCCCTGCGTCACGACAGGCCTCTAATAATACATATAAAAAATATATACGTAAATATATAAATTAAAATAAGTATGTAGGTCTTTAGATTTTGGCCTAAAGTGTAAGTAAAGCAGTACCCACTCTACATAAAACTTTTTAACCGGTTTGTGTTCATAAGATATATTTATCGCTTTCACATTCCACACGTGCCAAAACAGATCCTTTATAGCAGTTTAAAATATTAATATCGAGTTTTGTTGAATCGTTGTACATCACATGTTTACAAGTTGCAATCACACAAAATAACAAACGACTGTGCGTTCCGCAATTACTTTCACTCAAGGCCGAAAATTGTACTTCATACATAATATAGACTTTATTATAAAGCAATACGGTCTACGAAATTCTAATATATTTAATATTCAAAAATGAATTTTATTAACATGAGGCATAAAGCTTATAATGATTTGTCATTTATTTCTGCATCACTTCATTTCCATGCGTGCAGTTGTCTCACTTTCCCTCCTATGGTATTTATTAGAGACGGATTCAGGGTTCTAGGTATTATACGATCTAGACTCTTAGGAGAAAGTCAAAGTCAGTGTGATACGGCTTTCTATCGATATTTTGTTTAAACCTAAAATTATATTTTTATTCTATTTAAATATAACTCACCACGCAATGTCTCAAATTCGCTAGAAAGTAGGAAACGGAAGTGGAATGGAGTGTCTTTAAATTAGGTTCCCAAGTTCCCTTTACCTACCTTGCCATATGCGCAATACAGCGTGAAGCTAGGTATGAGTAAATATAAATATAAACAAAAATCATTTTAATGTATGTAAGTCACTCTGAACTCCGCTTTTATTCTATTTAAGTAAGATTGGGCTACAATGTCAAACCTTACCCTAAAATCTTATAAACCATCACACATCACAACATCTATATGAAATTTTAAAATAGTTGCTTTACATTTTGAGTTATTAATTTATACGTTATAAAAATGTAGGCCACCAAACCGGTCGTAGACAAGGTAATATATATGTATGTTATAATTTATCAGTAAAAAATTGCTTCGGCCTCTATCGAGGATATCCTTATGTCGAGGAAGCAAAATTATTATGGGTAATATAAATAAAACAATTAACGCTCACGTTATTGTGGCGGGGTCGAGAAGTGTCTGATCATATATATACATATATAAAAATACTTCGTCAGCATAATTATATTTCGTCAGCTTAATTTTGCTAAATATGTACTCGTTTTTGTATATACCATACAAAAGTAATGTAAAAAATACCGAAACAACCTTTATTTCATTTCATGTCAAATGCAAATAAATTTTTGAAAATGTAAAAACCACGACGATTTAACTTATTATCAAGTGTCCGCTTCGGTAGACATCACGCGGCGTTGAGTTACATTCAACAAATCACTTGTCGTGAATTGGGCTGAGAGTTTGGAGATAGGTTAATTGTGCCTTCCTAGTTTCCAATGCGACAAAAAGCATCTACAAGAACTATACTTAACGAAACTACCAATCATTTTATTTATAAAGTATTGAACTTGCAATTTTTTTTTATTGTTATCTTTACTAAGTGCACATGAAATTAACGAAACCTTTGAATATGTATTTTCGAAATACAAACACACCTATTTGAATAACCATGTTGTTGAAACACCGCTATCACAGCTTCTCACTAACAAAGATAACACAATCTTTCTACGATATAATTAAACCACATCGTTGTGAAATATCTCCTTTTGATATTTTGTAATGTTACACGAATTGTGTATAATTACATTTGGAAACAAAGTTATTATTGATTTGGAGCCTATCATGGCGCAGGCATAAACGTGTTACTGTAAATGCGACAGGTTATGGGTTCGATCGTCACTCGAGGAAATGAAATATTTAATGCTTTATTTTCTTCTCTCTTAACATGGCAAAGCGCGGCGTTGAGCTCTGCCATTTAACACATAATGCCTCAAATTTGGCGGAACGGAGTATGTTAAATCTAGGTTCCCAAGTTTCCTTTGTCTACTCTGCCATGTAGATGAAGCCTGCCATAGCGTGAAGGTAAAAAAACTAAGGAATTATAGATTTATGGCGTTACCGCGTGCCTGATGACTTTTGTATATTTAACTCCGATATGTACAATTCTATAGTAATTAACTTGATGCGAGTATTATATGTAGTTTGCATGTTATTTACTTAAATATATACTGATTTAGCTTGACGCTGTTTCCCACACATGGCATGGTAGGCAAAGGGAACTTGGGAACCTAGTGTGAAGACACTCCGATACACTTACATGCCACACTTTTCGCCGTTTTGCCTTCTGTCAGAGCAAAGAAATGACGACATTAAATATTAATAATTAAATGTTAAATATTTCATTTTCTCGAACCCACAACCGGTCGGTCACAGTCACACGCAAATGCCGCTGCGCCACGACAGGCCTTAGGATTTAGCTTGTATTGTAAAATAAAGATAATTACTGAATATTATTACCCTTACACATTCTAGTATTATTTATTTTTTAAGAAAATCAGTAATAAATAATAAAACCCAGTGTTTATTACAAATAAATTATAAGCTAATGGGAGAAACTAATCTGCATTTTGGATATAAACTTATCAGTAGTTATTCAAACTATTTAAGTTTTCAAATGAACCACAAAATTATAATCTACTCTTTTATTGAAAGATTGTAGTACAGTATTTGATTTAAAAGCCATCGGCACTAGTTGGTAAATAAAATTAATCAATGAGTGAAACCTCAGTCTATCCGTGACCTTTGATTGAATCTGTAAATTGCTTCAGTCTGTGACTATTATAATTATGTATAAATAATTATAATAGTCACAGACTGAAGCAATTTACAATTTAAATTGTTAAATATAAGTTTAGTATTTTCTATCTTAAGTGTGGAATACCCACTTAAGATAGATAATACTCAACTTATATTTAAAAAGCATATAAAAATTTTGAATAAAGCAAGATTTAAACCCGCTCGTCTTGAAAACTTCCAAATCCTGCTTCGTTCAAAATTTTTATACTCATTTTAAATTTAATACTATACACTTAATTCAACAAATACTCTTAATTCAACAAAGTAGGGTAGACAGAAAACATAAAATGTATCATCCGAACTCAACGGAACTAAGTTGCGGAACTCAACGCCGCGTTTTGTTAGCTAGAATAAGGAAAAACAAAATGTCTTGGTTCCTTCAGTGGACCACACAACCATAACGTGTACTGATGGATGATATTCCACTGCACCACAAGGAGCTGGCTTTTTTTTTCTTATTTATTGTTCTCGCCTTGTGTAATAAAAAATACTTAAATATATTCCGACTAGAGAGCATAACGTCTTTATAGATTTGTGTCCCATCTTCAATTAAATGTGACGTCAACAATCAAGATGTCCTTTTCTTCTGTATCGCGACGAATAACTCACACGGCTAATGTACCAATTTAGCTTCATACCAAATGTATTGGGCTGGTAGCATACTGAGTATGAGTTATATATTTATAATGCATATATTTAGAGAATATTATTATAAAATTACATATTGAGGCCTGTCGTAGCATCGCATTTCTTCCCTCTGGTAATGAGGCATTTAGTCGCCACTTAATATGCGTGGCCAAAATTTCGACGGGAAGTAGGAAAGTGTCTAAATGAGAACGGAGTGTCTTAATACTAGGTTTTCAAGAACACTTTGCTTATCCTGCTCTCGTGCAGAATACAGCGTGAAAACATTAAAAAAAATGCAAATATATATAACTGAAATATAGATAGGAAAGAATTCCGCTTTATCTGGTCTTATCGTGATGGGTGAGTGCCCGTCTACTTGTAGGGAAGCTTACAGCATTGCCTGGGACTTAGGTTCAAATGCAGTTTAAGGCTCGCTGCCAGTACCCGATTTCTTCTAACTTACTTTACTGAATTTGAAGTTATCTCAGTAATATCGCTTTACAATTTTTTTGACAAATAAACAAATGTATGTTATAAAAATTAACGGCTATTCGTTCTAGATATGAACCGATGACTACGTTATTTCGTCCTTATACTATAGTTATATATATATATATATATATATATATATATATATATATATATATATATATATATATATATATATATATATATATATATATATATATATATAAATATATATATATATATATATATATATATATATATATATATAATATATATATATATATATATATATATATATATATATATATATATATATATATATATATATATATATATATATATATATATATATATATAAATATATATATGAGTTTTAAATCCTTTCAAAAGTAATACATCCAACATTAAAACGATTTTCACACAATTTATCAGACATTAAACAATATATTAGAAGTCCATAAAATATAAATTCACTCAGCATCACGCTGTCTTCCGCACGTGGCTGGATAGGCAGAGGGACCTTGGAAACCTAGTGTTAAAACACTCCGTTCCGTTTCCCACTTTCCGTCGAATTTGAAGCATTGTATGTTGAGTGGCGGAACTCAACACCGCTAAAAATATGCAGCAATAAAGTATTAATTAATTGTATATCATGATTTTTAATAAGAAATATATGGTAAACTAACCAAAATGTATACATTTTGTAAGAAGATGGTAACAATACCCCAGTATTATTTCAATTTCATGATCAGTTCCTGCGAAGTGATTAATCTAGATAAGAACAATACAATACAAAGATGAATGCCGTTATGAATTCTATCGGTTGTTTTATTTGCATGAAGTCAGAAGATAAAAAATTGTAACTTTGTTGATTTATTATGGCTGTGGCATCCGTTTGAATAATTTTATTACTGGTTTTATAACATTTTATTGAATTTAACTTTATTATGGTTCAGAAAGCTTCTATATTCAATATATATATATATATATATATATATATATATATATATATATATATATATATATATATATATATATATATATATATATACATATATATATATATATATATATATATATATATATATATATATATATATATATATATATATATATATATATATATATATATATATTTCAGAAAACGTAAAAAAAATGTAGCAACTTTTGAAACCGTAAGGTCCCAACTTTTGAAACTGTAGGGTTTAACAATATTTTATTTGTTTTATAAATTATTTTTCTATTTTTAGTACGAAACGACACTTTTAAATAAAAAAAAAGTCAAATTAGGAATTATGATTTAGACTTTTTTAAAACGGTTTGATGATTTCCAAAAGGTGCAGGCTCGAGTCATATGTTTTCTAAAATATTTTTCCATCCACCTTGTAGAAAAACACTTACAAATACAGATTATAACCTGAATGAAGCATTTATATGATCAGTGATTTAGTTGCTCCTTACATTTAGTATAATATTATGGACGTGTAGGTGACATATCTACGCCTCGAGGGGAACAGTGACAGACGCAACTGTCAGCCGGAACTATTAAGTTAAGCACGGTTGTCAGTCATCAAGGGACTTAAAGCCTAAATCATTGTTGCATATAAACATAAAATTCCTTTTAAGATCTCTTTCATCTTACACAAGTGGAGTGCGAGTTTTTCGACTATATACTTATATAATAATACTTAATTTTGCTTATTCTAATTACATACTATTTTTTTTAAATATTTTTGTTTATGCTATTTTAGTATTCCATCCATATCTATCGTTCCATAACTGTATAAAAAATCAACTCACAACGTTTTGTTTTATTTAAAATCAACAGAACTTGGTGTGTCTGTGACCTTAATATCTGCTGAGATAATTGGCCGCAATTGCTCAGGCCTCCTGTGCTGATTTAGACCGAGTATGGCGGCTCCATTCTTAATAGCGTATATTATTTTCACATCTATGTACATTTATATATTCTGTGGGAAATAATTGTTAATTTCTAATTTATTTTTTTGCATATTTTTTTATATTTCAATATTTATCGTAATTTACATACAAAAATGATTATTGTAAAAATCTCACCAGTAAAAGATTTGTACCGACGTCCCTGTCATGATTGCACATCATAGTTTTCACTGCAGTTATAATGCTACAGAAAACTGCTTATTTAATTTTAATTATAATTACCCAAATTTTAATACATCTTTAATCAACTTTAAACTTATCCTGCAATTTCACTCACTTAGCTTTACAACGTAGTGTTAGGACACTATTCCACTTCCGTTCATGCTTGCTGAGTGGCGGAACTCAAAGCCGCGCTTTGCATTGTTACCAGAGCGAACAAATAAAAACAATAAATATTTAAATTTGTAATTATTAAATATTTCATTAAATATTTCCTCGAGTGAGGATCGAACCCACAATCTATCGTTTACAGTCACACGCTTGTTCGCCCGCGCCACGACAGGCCTACATATTGCAATAGCAATATATCACTTTTAGTACTAATTCTCATGGACATGTGAGCCAATGAATTAGTAGGCAAAAAGTATATTTGGCGTGCATTTCAAAAAAGTATAACAAATGGACGTAAGTCAGACTAATATTTTAGTTCTATATATGTTTGCGAATATCGTGTCCGACGGTCATGGATCGCTAGGCGCATCCGGTGTGAAAATAGCTAACTGTCGTTGGGTTAGGCTACCTACATACACAGTCGCATTATAATGCTTTTCAATTTTATCATATATAGATTATATTGTACTACTAAGTTACATTTCACTCAGTAGCTTACTGTAAATGCTGGGGCTATTTTGATTTCGATGAGTTCTTTCTCTATTTAATGGAATGTTTTTTATGATTTTATTGTTTTAATTTTTTGTTCTGGTATGCAGTGTGGCGTTGAGTTCCGTCGCTCAACTCGCAGTGTCTTAGAAATTCGATAGATTACCTGTCTAACCTATTAAGCGAGAAAAAGACATCATATATACTTTCAGAAATTAAAAGCTTAACTTATAATTATTATAAAAAAATAAGTATTTCATCGCCAGTTAGCACTTTTCTATAAAAAACATTTTATAAAAAGTCTGCTGAGTTAATATTATTAGTCATTTCATTCTATTATTATAGACCAGACACAAAAAGTATGAAATTACCCTAAGAGTTGGTCGACATTCATGCAAAGCAGATCAAAGTCACAAAAATAACTAAACAGATCTGGCATTTAATACTGATTAGGGCAAACAGGCATGAGTGAATATTATTTTGATCCTATATTTAATTTAAAAAAAGGAGGCTATATAAATAGTATGTTTTACAAAAATACTTAGCAAAATTTTTAACTTTTCATATTTGGGATGAATACAAGAGGTACTGTGAAAAAAATTAATTAATCTTAACCTCTGTGGCCTTTTCCGCAACGATTGTTTTCATTATACGAGTACACACGTAGTTTATGTTTCTAATTTTAAAAGTTATTTATATGTAAATGGTAATATAACTTTGATTTCATTTTCTTTTAAAAAAATATGATGTACTTTAGAGAAATAAAAGCTTATTTAAATATTTAATGTTTTAATTTTTTCTTTCTGGAATCAACGGAAAGTGCCGCGTTGAGTTGTCCAACTCAACATGCAATGCTTCAAATTCAGAACGTGGGGAACGAAGTGTCTTTACACTAGGTTCAAAAGTTCCTTCTGCCTACCCTGCCATGTGCAGGATACAGCGTGAAACTGAAGAAAAAAGCAAAATTTATGGTTAAATTTTCTACATTAGGTATTAACATACGGATACACATCCTACAATACGCAGTCAACTCGAAACGTTCCATTTAACTACCCGTGACAAAATTTTCATATAAATAACTTTTTATATAACATTGAATGTGTTTCAATCATGCCTATACTATCAGGCTGTCAGGGATGAGATGGAATCGTAAACCAGAGCTCTCCAGAGGGATCCTACTAAAATCAGGATATTGGTAAAATAAAACGTTACTCAGTGCTGTTTTTAGGACGTCTTTACACTGAGACACGTGCGGTGAAAGTGTATTTACTTGAAAATGTTCCGTTTTTATTGATAAAACAGTTGTTTTGTGTATATTGTACTCAGCTTCACGCTATATACCGCACATGGTAGGGTAGGCAGAGAAAACAAGGGAACCCAATGTGAAGACACTATGTTGCACATCCGTTCCCCACTTTCCGCCGAATTTGAGGCATTGTGTGTTGAGTGGCGGAACTCAACGTCGCGTTTTGCTTTGTACCAGAGCGAAGAAATGAAAACATTAAATATTTAAATTGAAAATATTAAATATTACATTTCCTCGAGTGGGTATCGAACCCACAACCCGGTTACAGTCACACACTTGTGCCACTGCGCCAGTTCAGGCCTGTGTATTGTAGACGGGGTGTAACTTGTTACATTATGTTATTCATATTTTTTTATAGTGAAAGCTTGAATGTCACATTTTTTATTTGATTTTTCAATGTTAAGGCTCTCATATACAAGATATAACAAGAAAAGTAAAAATTTATCGATTTCACATTATATTTCAAATTTCTCTATGAAGAACATCTTATTACATTATACGTACAGTTTATGGTATAAATTATACCCTATATCGTTGAGTTAGTATTATTTAGAATCATCTCTGGACTCACGCTGTATCCCTCACACAGCAGGGTAGGCAAAGGGAGGAAACTTAGGCGCCTAATGTTAAAATACTCCGTTCCTTTCTCCACTTTTCGCCGAAATTGAGGCATTGTGTGTTAAGTGGTGGAACTCAACGCCGCGCTTTGCCTTGTTAATAGAGCGGAAAAATGAAAACATCTAATATCTTTAATTTAAAACATAATAATTTCATTTCATAGATTGGGGATCAAACCCACTACCTATCGCGTTTTTAGAGTCATAACACTTAAATAACAAAAAAGTTTGTTAAGTAATTTACAAATATATTAATAATTATACACAGAATAAGCATAATTGTATTAGAACTGTTGAAGTCGTGAGCTAACCGTTTTACCTTGAAGTGACCTTGCGCATTTTCATAGATGCAACGTTCTTGATTATAAAGGCGATTAGTAACATTTTGATTGTGATAATAAGGATGTCATGTCTGTCTATTTACCTGTATTTTTAAATTATTTTTCGTATTACTCTTGCGAGATATTTCTCCGTTTTCTTTTTTATTGCCATCTATAAAGAGTAGACTTTTTTTTTAATTTGTCTTAATAAATAAAAGCGCGGCGTTGAGTTCCGCCACTCAACACACAATGTCTCAAATTCGGCGGAAAGTGGGGAAAAGAAGTGAAACGGAGTGTCTTAACACTAAGTTCTCGGGTTCTCTCTGCCTACCCTGCCTCGTGCGAGATACAGCGTGAAGCTGAGAAATAAAATTGTTAAATAAATTGTTTTTATATTAGCACTAAATAAAGACAAATTTAACTGCTTATAGCACATAAATATACCTACATATGTTTATATTATTAAAACAAAGCAAGTCGTGCTACTGTGATCGGGACAGATTTTGGGTTTGGTTCCCACTTGACGGAATTAAATAGTTATTGGTTTTATTCTATTTATTTTTAAAGTTATTCCACACTCAGGAAAGAAAAATACAATTTGTTGTATGTATAAAAACTTGAACCTACGTCTCTAGTCAACTGTTCCAAGCGCTCTGACCAAATAAGCCATACGTTCTCATCAAGCCATACGTTGAAATTCTTATACCCTTGTTAAAATTTATTTATGTTGTTAGCATCTCTATAGGGAGATTTTTACAAATTTTGGCTACCTAAATTAAATGAGGCCTGTCGTGGCGCAGCAGCACAAGAGTGTGACTGTAACCGACAGGTTCTGGGTTCGATCCCCAGTCGAGGAAATAAAATGTTTAATATTTTCAATTTAAAATATTTAATGTTTCATTTCTTCGCTCTGGTATAAGGCAAAGCGCGGCGTTAAGTTCCGCCACTCAACACGTAATGCCTCAAATTCGGCGGAAAGTGGGGAACGGAAGTGGAACGGAGTGTCATAACACTAAGTTTTACTTCCGTTCCCTCTGCCTACCCTGCCTAGTGCGGGATACAGCGTGAAGCTGAAAAAAAAATAAATTAATTAAAATTTTTATACATTTTTAAAATTAGTATATTGAATGTTTTTGTTTCCTTACTGGTAACAAAGCAAAGGGCAGCGTTGAGTTAAGCAGTTATGTGTAGTATGTGATGATGTCAGTGTGAAACTAAAAAAAGTTAATAGTTATGACATGAAGAAATATATAAAATATTAATATTTAAAGCAAAATTGGATTGGAAAATCAGGTAAACGAACAGTTAAAATATAATTTGCTTAGCTAATAAGCTATTTTAAACGCAAAAATATTTATTATATATTCGATTTTAAACAGATATTCTAAATGAAAACCTGAAAGTGTAATATTCTCTCATGAATCATTCTATAGCGAACCAAAAACGTTATTTGAGATTGCGTTCAAATAGAGTAGAATAATAACAATGAATTACACCGACTATTCTGATATAAGCCAGTAATAAGTTTTAAATTCGATTTCTCCTTGGAATTCTGTGTAAGTTATAGAAAACTATTAAATTTTGCAAGCTATTAGGCACAATGGTACCTATAATAAAATGTACCGAGGTTTTTAAACATTTTCAGTACAGTAATGTCTGTGAAACTAGTAGAAATAAATTTTTACCGGTCTCAGGTTGCTATAGAATAGACTGGTTCGCCGTATACCGTTTCTGGTACTTAAACTGAGTTCACCCGGTTTCAGCAAAAGTGCTCTTTAATTACGAGCCGTTGTCCACATGTTTCATTTTTTGTCGAGTGATATATGACCGGTTTTTTTTTCAGGTTTTTCACATTCTTTGACAATCTATTCGGAAAATGTCGCATTCGTCGTTTTGTCGGGCTTAAATTGTTTTTGCTTCTGCGAAATCAGATAGCAATGTCGGCTAGAAATGATTATTACACTTTTTATAATAATAAAGTTATTACATTTAAAATATTTTATTTGTCGCTTACAAAATTAAACTACTTGAACAAGATGCTGCAGAGACATTGTAATATTAGTGAATAATGTCCGTTTCCGTTTAGGAATGGAGCTCGCAGAACGGAGCTTTAGTATCTTTGATAACGTTTACGTGTCTGGTAATTTTATCAGGCGCCGCTGAGACAATTCCGCTTTATTCCTGGTGACAGATGGGATTTAGTACCTACCTCACCTGACCTTGTTTCATCTACAACAACCTTTTCTTAGATAGGCTTACTTAATTTTAATCAAAAAAAAAAAGGCAAAGCTTTGACTTATAATAAGCTAAGTTATTTATTATTAAAATAATCAAGCGAAACATGACGGTACTACACAATGCATTACTAAAAAATTGTATTCCTTATTTATTAATTAAATTTGGATTTCTGGTAACATAGTTAATTTGAAATAAACACAAAATCACCTCACTCAAATCTAGCGCAAAACGTCAATAGTGAAATAAGGAATGCAGTGATGGAATTTTTAACTCATCTTGGTACGTTTAAGATTGTGAAAATGATCGTGCTCTCAAATATATTTCGCGGAAGTCATCCGCAACAACAAATAACAAGTGAAATACCGGGTAACAGCCTCAAGGAAAGACCTTCCAGCTTACTCTCACAAGGCTCGTTAAAATTAAAACAGCGGACAAAAACTCACGATAATATCAAAGAGACAATAGAAAGTGAAGAGAAAATTAATTCATTAAATAGTGAAAAAAGACTATCCAACAGTGTGGATGCCATAAATACACACGATGATGCCAAAAGTAAAGTGATATGTAGTGCCAAAGGTTTATTAGAAACAAATTTAGATGATCTATTTAATGATGTACAGAAACTTGACGGATGGGCCGTTGAACCAAAGAGTTTGGGTGCAAGTGAACCTATATTAAGCTTTAATGAACGTAACACAAAAACTGTTAATAAACGTGAATCTCTCGTGTCTGAGAACGACAGTGAAGGTGATCCGATGACTGATAGTGATTGTATTGACGAGGCAGCCCGTGAGCAGAGGAAATGTATGGGGGCACGTCGTTTTGGGCACATGCTGAGGAGGGTTCTGTCACGCAACGGTGAGTTACTTATTATTTGGTAGACGATAGAAATTCTCTTACCACTTTTTTTTTTTCAAGTCAGCAAGAAGAGATCATCTTATTAATCCGACTTAAAATACATTATTAATCTACATTGAATTTTATTCAATGGAAATTGTTTTCTCATAGTTATTAACAATCGATGCGCTGCTTGACATAACTTTCTACCGCGAGTCACACCGCTTAATAACAAAGACCATTATAGCGATAGAAAATAAAAATAAGCGATAAAACTCCGAGGTTGAGCATGTTGAATTGAAGCGGCGTCGCTCATTTATTTGTTTTCAATTGTAGCAAATTGCTTCTGCCGCTCTGATTGAGATGGTCTCCGCAGATCTTGTTACGATCGCGGTGATCTTATCTTGTGTTGGACCCTAAATTGCTTTGATGACACTTTTTCAAAAGTTCTTTATAGCGCCGTGTCAATGTAATTTATTTTTTGTAGGAAAATGACCTTTGCCAAATGATAATAACTTAGACAATTATGTTTTTCAGTTATTTTATTTTTTTACTTAAGGAAATAATGTGATTACATATTCTATATAGCTGTAAAATCACGCTGTATCCCGCCCGAGGCAGGGTAGGCAGGGCGAACCCGGGAACCTAGTATTAAGACACTCTGTTCCACTTCCATTCCCCACTTTACTTTAATTTTATTTTTTTACTTAAGGAAATAATGTGAGTACATATTCTATATAGCTGTAAAATCACGCTGTATCCCGCCCGAGGCAGGGTAGGCAGGGCGAACCCGGGAACCTAGTATTAAGACACTCTGTTCCACTTCCATTCCCCACTTTACTTTGATTTTGGCTGTATAATCAATTTATTTAATACATTTTAGTAATATAAAAAATAGTAATCATTTTAGAACTAATTGATTTTGACGTTCTGCATTTGCAGCTTAATGCACCATGGAATACTTGAAGTTTTATTTGTTTTACAGTCAGATCAGAGCGCCGCCGCCATCGTTTGCGAGCCTGTTTATCTATTTAGTGCCATCGCAATTAATCATCGCGTGGTGATTATATGCTGGGTCATATATCAAAATCTTCATTGACAATATATAAGTTCTCAAATATATACTTTATTTAATTAAATTTGTCCGCTTCAATGAATTCAAGTGGCTTAGAGATTCTTTCTTAACTTTTTCAAACTTTCTTTCTTAAGCTGGTATTCTGCTTTTATTCAATTGCTCGACTTACAGAACTCTTTTAGTTATAACAAGATCCATTTTATTTTATATTGGTTACATAAGAAATCTTTTTTTATTTTTTTTCTTAGCTTCACGCTCTATCCCACACGAGGCAGGGTAAGCAGAGTGAACCCGGGAACCTAGTGTTAAGAAACTCCGTTCCCCACTTTCCGCCGAATTTGAGGCATTGCGTGTTGAGTGGTGGAACTAAACGCCGCGCATTGCTTTATTACCAGAGCGAAGAAATTAAATATTAAATATTTAAATTGAAAATATTAAATATTTCATTTCCTTGACTGGTGATCGAATATTTATATTATATCGTTTGAATTGTTATTTAATTCAAAGGATAATATAAATATATATACATTTAAAGTATTTTTTAAAACTCATATATAAGATAAGATAACAGATGCATATAAAATATGTTTTTATGGAAATTGATAGTTTAACATACGTATAACTTTAGTTTTAAGGCTATCTTCTCTATCTAACGTCCGTTTAGTAGTGTGAGTTAATATGTATAAAATAAAGATTTTAATAGAGGCCTGTCGTGCACGCGAGCGACTGTAAATGTAACCGGTTGTGGGTTCGATCCCCACTTGAGGGAATGACATATTTAATATTTTCATTACATCGCTATAGTAACAAGGCAAAGAGTGGCGTTGGGCCACCACTCAACACGCAATGACTCAAATAACTGTGCCTACCATGCTATGTGCGGGATACAGCGTGAAGCTGAAATAAATATGTATATTTTTGTAAAAGTATGTACCTTTGCTCAATGATAACGCACAGCCGAAACTGCACAGCCCTAATTAGGCTAAACTATATATGACTAAATGATTTATTTATGCCTTATCATTAAAATTATGTCATTAGGGTGCATTTGGAAACTACCTGAGTGTAAACGGTTCTAGGTTCATTCTCCTCTCAGGGGAAGAATACGTTATTTTCATTTAACAGATAAAACAAAATACGGCTTTCAGTTACGCCATTCGTTAATCTATGTCAGTGTTGTTGTTATGTGAGCTATGACAGTACAGTTGGAAAAAAAATGATAAAATATGAGATATAGCATTTTTATTTAATAAATTTAATATAACAATATTAATATGAAAATGCAAATCACCACAGTTCTCATCCTCTTAAAACTAATACATACGACAGCGTGTTCCCAAACTCATTTCACAATTAGTTGAAATAATCCATCTGAAAACTTGTATCTAATGACTTTTACAATACAATTTCGTGCGCAGGCTTCATGAATTATGTCACGTGTTGTGTCATTTGTATTTTATACATATTTCATTTCTTATTGTTGTCGCTTCTGTTTTCACGTCTAAGATTTATATTCGTTACTCGTTGAACACATGAGACCATTTTAAGTGCTGTTTGCTTTATTACTTTAAAATTTTATTGTAATTTTTATAATATTGTTTTTGTATATTTTGTTACACTTTATTGTAAAGGTAGATATTATATTATTCAATTTGAATAAGTTTAAGCTAATATGTAGGTTTATATATAATATACTTTGCGGCTTTGTCCGTATTATCAAACGGAAATAATTAAAGAATTGTATATGACACACTTTTAATATTCTACTATGGGTGACATAGAAACGTCTATAATCTTCCTCGATAAATGGACTATGCAAAACAGTAGCTTCTCAGATGAGCTTGTTTAACTAAACACTTCGTATAAATAAACTCTTCAATCCTTAGCCTACTGACACGTCTTACACTTTCCACTCAAGTAATTACTAAATTATTGATCACGATATTCAACATTATATTTAACCAATAGATTTTGGTAGAACAAAGTGCGGCGTTGAGATCCACAACTCAATTCACAGATAAATAATGTTATAAGCACATAATAAATGTTATTCTACTTACAGAATAAGTATAGCAATTACACAGTTGAATGTTTTGTGAGACGTATCGCGTATACGTTATACGCTTGCGTATACGCTAGTTTCTTTCCACTCCGATATATATTTGGCATGTAACGTCAAGCTAAATATTTTTTTTATAAAAAAAATTAAAGAGAAAACAACTTCGCCCGCTTGAATTACGCTATTTTATTTACAAATCTTAATGAGTAATTGTGTTCTAACAACATTATCACTTTTAAGACAATATCTATACATTGAAAACTAGAATTTCAGCCAAATAATTAAAAATAAAATTAATAAAAGATTGTACCAATTTTGCTGAACTAATAAATTTAAACTGACATAAGTTGTATTATTTATTAAACGATTTGACTGAAATATATAAAAAAAACTATTTAATTGTTGAGCGAAAGTTTCCAAAATATAACAGTACATATGCATTCAAATCAAGTTACTCGTTTCTGAGATTAGCGCGTACAAACGCACAGACAAACTGAGAACAATTTTAAAAAACAATATTTTAGGCCCAATTACATTAATAAATGTCCCGTATAAGATATTATTGCATCTTCCATGTACAATCAATGATACAGATCTATATAATGTATTTCAGCTTTATTTTAAGTAAAAATATTTTAGTGAACAATATACATCATCAATATATTTATATCGGTGCTATATATGTATATATATATATATATGTATATATATATTATAGGTTTTGAGTATTATCATGTCAATTATATTAGACAAAATACATGCAGTGCTAATTAGTTTGACTAGATTTATTACCTTAATTATAACTCAATAGTTGTCAAACGCACAAATAACAATGACGTCCGATGGACAGATGTGAAACTACGCTGTTAATTATAGAGGGGGCTATTTAATCAGAAGGCGTACTAACTATTGATATTATTTTTCAGTTTAGTACCGAGACAGTACCTAGATAGTACCTACCTAGTATCTGCCCAGTACTTACTTGGTACTTAAGTAAGTACTAGGGTACTTACTTAATTTATTTTATTCAGCCACTCCCTTCATTACTTTCCTCTTAATTGTACCTAATATTACGTGTTGAGTGGTAGAATTCAATAATGCGCTTTACGATCAACGTGTTTATATAGCGTAGAGTCAAAAGTTGTATCCCTGAGCCACGATGGCCTCAAGTTTCATCGTTGAGTAAGGAATAATTTTATGTATCCAAAAAACATTTTTTTTATGTACAAGAAAGAAGGACTAGGCTGTTTATATTAGTTTTATATAAACTGTTTGTGTAAATAATTATAAAAACAAAATGAATGGTGACACATATCGATAATCTAAATATTAAAATCAGTGTCTTATGGATTTTTAGTTCTATATAAAAAATATATGTACTTGTAAAGTATGCATTTGTATTCATGCAAAATAACGAATGTCATTTAACCGATAAAGCCGAAAAAGATATTTCAGCGTTGAATTACGATTATAGGTATATAAATATATCTATATCTATACTATTATAAACACCACCACTAGTCAACTTCTTAACGTTTAATTTTAAATCTAGTAAATCAATTATTAACTTGATATAATAATGAAGTTTAAATCGCAGATACAATGATTAAAGTAGTTTCCTACACGCGTGACCGCTGACCGGTAATGCAGGGCTTTCACGCCGCGCCTCCGATACGGACCATCAGGCAAATGGTGCAGGCGTGGCAGATTACTACTTACACCGTGTACAACTATAAATATTCACTAGTATACAAAAGTACCGCGAAATAAAATTTAAATTTTCTTTAAATGGTTCCGCTTCCGTTCTTCTCAGGTCTGAGGCAGTAACTTTAGTGAACCAGTGTTGTTGTTGTTTGACGTTCAAAAAACGAATCTTGTAACTTCTCATTTTGAATAAAAATATTTAAATTTGTTCTCTGGTGTTGCTGTAAGTTCTCAGTTAAGGCGTAAATAGTGTCTTCATGGTAACGGAGTATTTTAAATTAGGTTCCCAAGGTTCCTGTGCCTACCCTAGCATGTGCAGCATAAAGCAACAGCGTAAAACTGCTGTTAATAATAATTGGACATAGATTTTAAGTAACTGTATGTCGAGAAAGAAAGTCTTACCAAGAGGTCAGAGAAATCCGTCAATAGCTAATATTTACAATTTCAACACAACTATATATAAGTACAGCCATAATATACAGGGTGGGCCCCGGAGTTTTGCGAATTTGAAAAATTCATAAAAAAAAAACAAAAGTAATATTAAAACCAATTTATTTTTAAATTAAAGTTAACATTTGGGAAAATCATTTCTTAAAAATAACATCATCCAGATGCGCACCATCCCGCTGCAAACATTCTTCGAATCTCGACCTCAAATTGACAAAAACTCGTTCGCACATGACACGCGGAATAGCGGCCATTTCTTCGCGGATATTGGCCTTCAACTTTGCAATCGTAGTCGGATTATTACTGTAGACTCTACTTTTCATGTAGCCCCACAAGAAAAAATCGGGTGGAGTTAAATCCGGACTCCTCGGTGGCCATGGAATGTCACCTCGGCGCGAAATGAGTTTTCCAGCAAACATCTCCTTTGCGGCTGCCAAACTCTCGTTAGAGGTATGGCAAGTGGCGCCATCTTGTTGAAACCATGTCGAACTATTGTACCCTCGAAATTCTGACAGCTGTGGGTAAAAGAAATCGCGCAACATGGCTGTGTATCGCTCAGTATTAACTGTCACAGAATTCCCTCGCTGGTCTTCAAAGAAAAAGGGTCCGATGATTCCGTGTGCTGAAATAGCCGCCCAAACTGTCACTTTTGGCGAATGCAAAGGCTTTTGGTGTTTGAATTGTGGATTTTCTGAGGCCCAATAACGACTATTTTGTTTATTTACGTGCCCATTTAAGTGAAAATGGGCTTCGTCTGAAAAAAGAATATTGTTGAAGCTCCGAAACCGCTCAAACATTGTTTCGACGAAATCACGTCGTAAATTGTGATCATTTGGCTTCAAATCTTGCACTAGTTGAAGTTTATACGGGTGCAATTTTAAATCTTCCTTCAAAATACGACGCAAAGTCGTTCTTGATACAGATAGCTCTGCTGATCGCTTGCGAGTTGATTGCCCAGGATTGCGTAGTACGGAAGCTCCGACTTCGTTTATGTTTTTATCTGACCTTTTCGTCCTTTCGGGCCCCTTAGGTTTCTGATTAAGAGTCGAACCGGTAGCCTCGAACTTTCTGACCCACGCCCTAATCAAACTTTCACTCGGACACTGTTTTAAATCATGCAATCCATAGTGGGAGCGAAATGAACGTCGAACAATAACGCACGAATCAGCATTTTTGTAATAATTTTTTACACAGAACGCACGCTGTTCACCCGTAAAGTGCTCCATTGCGACTAAATTTCCAAGGCCCGAGTTACAGATCCCCACCTCCCGCGCTCCGCCCCCCTCCCCCGTTCCAACGCTATGGCGATTTCAAATTCGCAAAACTCCGAGGCCCACCCTGTATTTGTAAATTTTATATATTAAACAAAATTATATGAATAATATATAAGTATCGATTTTCTTGTTTTTTTTTACTAATTTAATCGGGAATAGTAACCTAAAAGGTAAAAAAAACATTTTTTTTTTTAAATGATTACAATATCTACGAAATCCAAATGGTACGTTGAGTTGTTGATCAAATGCCCGACTATGTAAGAGCTCTTTACGTTTAACGTTGTTTATCTCTCCTCAGATATATTAAGTGAAATTATTATTTATTTAATCCTTTTTCAAATATATTTTAACCATAGTATGAAAAAAAAATGTTTTTTTTTATCTTCGACTAAACTTTACGGTACTACATGCAACATTTAATATTTTTCACAATTAATTATAAGTACAATACACTACTGCTGTACTATATTTTATTAATAAATTTGGCATTATAGCACAATTAATTACTTAGACTCACGGTTTGGAAATAAAAAGAATTAAAGTAAACAAATAAGTTTTAAACTTACTGTAAACTTTATAGGTTTCACCACTATTTGAATTTTAATATACTATATTTAATATTTTTGTATAAAACGTTGATTTTACTATACATTTTACTTCAGCGTCCCCGTTTTACCTCACCGTAAATTATTAAATTAATATTACATATGCGAAGTTGAGTTCCGCCACTCAACACGTAATGCAAGTCGGCGGAAAGTAGGGAACGGAGCCTACCTCTGCCTATCTTGCCATGTGCGGGATACAGCGTGAAGTGAGGGAAAAAGGCTTATTACATATACTTTCAAAATTGTATATAAATATTTAATATTAAATTATAACTGTTAATAAAATAAGTATGTTTAAATGTTATATTGTCCTCAAAGGTCAAAGGTGAACGAGTAATGACATCCTTTGTTTTGTTTCCGGTGCATCGTTGACACTGCCTTAATTAGCAGAAAGCGGCATTAAAATCTGCTTTGTAATTTTATTTTCATTTTATTTTGTTATTTAATTATATAAAAATACATTTTGTACAATTGAAAGTTAAAGGAAATATAAGTTTATATTATATATGTGTTACATGATATTTGTAATTAATAAGTATATTAGAATTTAGAATATTGTGAGGCCTGTCGTTGCGCGTGGGTTTGATCCCCAGTCGAGGAAATGAAATATTTAATATTTTCAATTTAAATATTTAATGTTTCATTTCTTCGCTTTGGTAATAAGGCAAAAGCGCGGCGTTGAGTTCCGCCACTCAACGCGCAATGCCTATAATTCGGCGTAAAGTGGGGAACGGAAGTGGAACGGAGTGTCTTAACACTAGGTTCCCGGGTTCCCTCTGCCTACCCTGCCTCGTGCGGGATACAGCGTAAAGCTAAAAAAAAATACTTAATGTCTTAAAAATTGGCCGATGATTAGAGTTTAAAACTTTCCTTCGTCTTTACCTGATGCGGAAAAACCGTGAAGCTGCTCTGATTTTAAGAAAGTAATATTTTAGTCTCACTTAACCATAATAAATTACCGTGCAACGTTGCAGTAGTCTACAATACACAAAGCGGATTAACACCTCCAAACTAGATGTTTCGTGGCGCCTTAATCCGTACTCGGGGGACTGTCTAAAGAAGCTCTCAATCTGATTCTTTAAACCTAACTAGGATGATCTGAAAGCTTTACGAGTACTTTTCTAGTTATTTTTATAACTATATGTCAGCCATAATAAATAATTAATGAATATAATAAATAAAGACTTAAAGGCAATAGTGGTGCAGGTAAACAAGAGTTCGATTGTAAACGGCAGGTTGTAGGTTCGATCCCAGTTTAATGAAATGTTTTTTTTTTCGCTTTAAGCACATGGTAAGGAACGGCATTGAATACAATGCCTTATATTTGTCGGAAAATAGAAGATCGAAGTTCTTAACGAAAGCGGAGTATGTTAACACTGTGCTTCTAAGTTTCCTCTCTCTGCCCTAGTGGGATACAGCGTGAATAATTTGGTCGTAAATTTTATAAATTATAAATCATTACATGCATTCAAATTATAAAATTAGTTTAATTTTCCAATACAATACATTAAATGAAGCTTTAATTACTATTAATAATAGTTTTATGATGCATAAATTGTTCTACGTCATAGTAACAATTTATATTTATTGATTTTTTTATTAAATGAAAAAACTGAAATGTCTATAAATGGATTACTCGTTTCCTTATGAAAGAGATACTAACACTTATCTTTTCAACAAGTACATAGCGAATCTTCAAGTATTGTCACATCTGCAAGGTAATGCTTAGTTTCAAAGGAGCTGGAAGAAATTTGTCTAGCAAAGATCAAACGCCGTGTCTGTCACCGTTTAAGAGCTTACACCAATGCTTGGCAATTTGTCATTGATCGGTTTGTAAAGTAAACGAATGACTTTTTAAGTCTCTAAGATTCTCTGTTTATGATACATTTTGGAACTTAAAGGACTTCTTAGATAAAAACTCGCATTTTATATGGAAAATATTTATTCGGCTAGATACAAAAATGATTTTGAGCATTAACAAAAAAAAAAGGTTGGTGATAATTTTTTTAAAAAAAAATAATTCAACATAATTCATCCCTGTCAAAGTTCAGGCCAAAAGTTGGACATCTCGTCAAAATGAAGCTACTCACAAAATAATTGTTTGTTGTGGTAATGGTGAAAATGGTCCAGGGATCCTGGACTCCTATTGCGTGCGTCATCACATGATACCTACATATAAATTATACAGGGTTATATTATATTATACAATATAGAAAACTTATTAGTATATGTCAAATGGTAATATTAGATTGTAAACGATGTAAATATATTTTATATGTATATATAATAATGTACAGCATTCCTTTAAATTATTTTATTCACTCACTCACTCAGTCACCTTCACGCTGTATCCCGCACATCGCAGGGTATGCAGAGGAAACTTGGGAACCTAGTATTAAGACACTTCGTGCCACTTTCGTTCCCCACTTTCCGCCGAACTAGAGGCATTGCGTGTTGAGTGGCGGAACTCAACGCAGCGCTTTTGCCTTATTACCAGAGCGAAGAAATGAAACATTTAATATTTAAATTGAAAGTATTAAATATTTCATTTCCCCGAGTGAGGATCGAACTCAGTTCCTGTTGGTTACAGTCACACGTTTGTGCCGCTGCGCCACGACATGCCTCAGTTTATTTTATTAGTTCATGTATTACATACAATTTATATTAATGTCTGTTTCATACTATAGTGTAACTAATAACAATTTAGCATACTATAGTGTAACTAATACATTTTTGCACACCAAATCTAACCTTGAAAGTTTAAACATAATTTATAAAATTTGGCCGGTGAAAAGTAGAACAATAAAAAGGTATTGTTTGGAAACGCCCTTTACAGTTGAAGCATTGTTCCAAAATATATCAATAAGTCAAGAGTGTTTTATTGGAGTAGTTTTGACAGCGGCTATTGGAACGTTAATGATCCCAAATTTTAGCATGAATGTAGTTAATTTAAATACATTAAAACAAAAACATAATTTTAATGATATCTATAATTTGTTTTTTTATTACAATTACAAAGATAAATAAGTTGATTTCAGTTTACTGTCATCTTGTTTCGGACACTTCTTAAGTGTATCACGACGTTGGCAATTGTATTATTTTGAATTCTAGTAAAAAATTAAACCAGATTAGAGTATATAAGATCATTGATTTTCGCAATTATTATACATTTTAAATGAAACAAAATAAAGTGGATTCATTGTGTATATTGAGATTAATTAGCAGAGTTCAAAAACACGATTTCCTAAAATGTATAAAGATCGTTTCATTTGTTTCATTCAAATTAGTTTAAAATAATCTAAATCCGCGCCTGAAATCCTGGATTATGTGATGTGTGTCGAAATATATTATAAATTAAGCCTGAATTGTATGTATTCTATGAATTTCTTGAGATCTAAAATGATGTAAGCTAGAACAAAGGCCGTTAAGACACTATTGTCCATTGCCTAGAGCCCTAAGTGACGTTTCAGTGAGTAATCAGGGAGCCCAATCCATCCTAACAATGGGTAATAATTTCCATGCTCCAAGATAGAAGCATTCATGGCATTTCAATAGTGGCAATCTCGAGAGTGGACTATCTGGACTTCAGCTATTGTGCCTCAAAAGGGTTGACAAATTACAATTTTCTATTTCACACCTATTTAATGAGCTTTTATAAAAAATTAAAATATACATAAATTTGAATTAGAATAATATAAGGAAGCATTATAACATAATTATATTGTTGCTTGTGGCCAGCCAACGTAATATTTAAAATAAAGATATACCCAACGCCGCGATACGTAGATGATTTGCAGAAATAATTTTACAATTTTCCAAGTACTTAATATTTTTAATGTGTGAAAAGCACTCTAAAATTTTTTGAAATCAACAGATTAAGGCAACATTAAATTAAAAATGAAACTTGAAAGCACCGAAAGCACTAGTTTTTATTTAAAGTGCATCAAAGTGACAGTCAGCAATTAAATGCTCAAAACTAAAAAGATAATCGCATGAAGTGCTCCATTGGTACTATGAAAAGATGTGAATGTTAAAGTCGGTACTGGTCAAATTTAGTTCGTATATTTTCCTTTTTCTATGTAAATCTTATTTGTTTTTGTTCTTGGTTATATGGTCCGAAAATGTGGGCACATGGCCAAAAGTATCTTATTTCTTGAGTTTTTACGCATCTATCTTTTGTCAAGTAGTCAAAGAGAATATTACGGTCTATCTAATAATTTACTGCTGATTTGCCATCAAAAATATTTCCTAATTCGGAGAGAAACCACATATTTTTAAAATATTTTTTTTTTTCAACGAGAATTGAAATTACATATGTAACGATCGATCTGACGAGTTCCGGTTACGTTATTTATAGTTTAATAATACATAATTGTCTATAAACAGATATCAAAGTGAACTATATGTATTTCTTTTTTGAGTTTTAGGAATTAGAAATGGGATGTATTAACAGCCCTATAGATGATAGGCTTAATTGTTAACATGGTCTTGTCATTGGTTCATTCGCATAATTATGTTGATGACGATTGACAATACAACGCATCTTCTCCATTATGCGGGCTACAGAAGAAAAGATTTAACTGACTTAAAACATATTTATATTAGATATTTGATCACTACACAAGCAATATTTTTAAATTTGCATGTTTACAAATACAAAGTTTCATATCTTAAATGCCAAAAAAAATGTACAGATCACTCACTCACTCAGCTTCAGGCTGTATCCCGCACATGGCAGGGTAGGCAGGGGAACTTGGGAACTTATTGTTAAGACACTCCGTTCCACATCCATTTCCCGCTTTCCGCCGAATTTGAGGCATTGCGTGTTGAGTGGCGGAACTCAACGCCGTGTTTTGCCTTGTACCAGAGTGAAGAAATGAAAATATTAAACATTTAAATTGAAAATATTAAATATTTCATTTCCTCGAGTGGGGATCGAACCCACAACCTGTCGGTTACAGTCACACAGGCTTGTGCCACTGCGCCACGACAGGCCTCTAAAGAGGCCAAATAATAAAAAGTACAGTTTGTTTAATTTATTTAACTTTAGATATAAGTTATATATTTATGACAGTGACAAAATATTTGCAAAGTAACAAGTTTGTTGTCGATTTTTTCTTTACATAAATATTAACTTTGACTTATTATCGTGATGATATGTTAACTTAGAAATTATACGTATAACCCAACAAAGTAATTCCAACACTAATGTCACTGTGTTAGTGTCGACAAATTACTTACTTTGTCATTTGTTAATTTATATTAAGTTAAGTAAATTAACAATTATTTCGCGCCAATCTTAAATTAAAACTTTAATTATAAAACATTTTCACCTATATTAATAACTAGCGACCCGCCCGCGGCTTCACCCGCTTAAATCATATGATTTTTTTTTTAACAATCTCTTACTTTCTTGCTCTAATAAAATTATGACTTTTAAGACAATATCTACAACAAAATTAAAACTAAAATTTCAGCTCAATGAATTAAAAAAAAATGTAACAACTTTTTCAAACTAAATATTTTTAATTGACGTAACCTTTTCAAGCAAATTTGAATAAAATAGTATTTGTTGAAGAAAAGTTCCCAAAATATAATTTTGAACTGCATTAAAATATGGTTAGCCCTTTTTTATATTAGCACGTTCAAACGTACAGACTAACAGTTAAAAAGACAAACAGACAAAAAAGTCACCTCTTTGGGCCCTATTACATAAATATATAAGATTTGTTTCATATAGATATACTAGACAAATGTTATTAATAATTCTATTTACTTATTAATATTTTCTATGTAAAAGAAGCAGTGGTCAGATGCAGATTTATTATGTGATTACTTAAGTTTCCACTTATATGTACGTCGGATTTGTTCAGAACAAAAATCTTCTTCTTTCAATTCTGAAATTTTCTTCTATCAATTCTGAATTCTTCCAAAAGAAGTTTAGAGTCAGGTGAATACAGACATTTTTACATTTATATGAATAAGGACGACCTTAACCGACGAATTAGACACATCAATCGAGATGTTTCTGACCATTTGAAATCTTATTACGAAGAGTTGATACTTTTCAGGTTTATTATTTTTCTCAAGATACAAAAAGAAATTTTACATTTAATATATAAATTTGATAGAAAACAATTATAATTTATACAATTTATATCCTTTTTTTATTTAAGTAAAATACATATCGTTTGCTAATTTCATGTCCCTTACCACGCTGCAAGGCATATGTATACGTAGCTAATTAGCAAATTCTGTTAGTGCATGCTCATGAACGTGATTACGTACAGTGTGTTGAAATTGTTACCTTTGATGTTTCCGTGATATATAGCGGAAGTGTTTATATTTGTATAATCTATTTTGTCAATAGAAATATGTTATTTTTTATATCTTTATAAATAATCTATTGTTTCTTTTTGATTTTTGAATATTTTAATGATTACGTCTAGAGTGGCAACACTTAACTTAACCGGATTTCTTAATAGAACAATTACATGAATATTAATATTTCTTAATAATAATGAACCTGCAACCATAGCTTTTATAAAATTGTAAACTTTTCCACTGCACCAATGCTATATTAAATTTACTTTGTCTACAGTATTTATATATACTTTTGTTTTACGTACCTCTTTGAATAGATACATACGTACAAGAAACGAGGACTGTGACAATATTAGCTCTCCTTCGATAATACTTAGGTAGGATTACGCGTTGAGTGGTGGAACTAGATACCACTTTTTCTTAATCCGTAATATATATTTATTATATATATTTTTTACGTTTTCAGCGAGGTAGTTGCTTTAGTTTTTTTTTTAACTTGCATATGGCAGGGTATACCCAGAAACTCCACTCCACTTTCTGTCTAGACAAAAATAAATGATGTCATTAAATATATATACGGTGTTCGTTCGTTCGTTCGTACAGCCTCGTACTACATCGCTCTACTGTATCCAGATGAAGCGTGGCGTTGAATTCCGCTAATGAAACCGCAAAGTCTAAAATTTAGACCTTGTCTGTGGAACGGAGTGTGTTTATATTACATTCTGAATAAGATACATCGTTTACAACTTGATGTTTTTTAAGATAATAACGTTGGCTGAAAAAAAAAACAGATACAATAGTTTGTATCAACACAAAGTGTCAAGTCACGCTTATTAATATGGTTTTTGATTCACTTTTATATAATGGTATAAACGGTATAGCTAATTGTCCATGTTTCACTTTCACCATTGTTTTTGACAAGAGACCAGCACTGATTGCTATCGTGGCTAATCACTTTTACAGTTACGCTATTGAGAATAGGCAAGTGTTATTATATACATTGTGGCTTAAATATATTACCTCAATTTTTACTTGCGCGTAAAGAATAAATGAATGAGATGGATTAAATGTGGTTTGAAACTCTTTTATCTAATATATGAGAATAATAACTTTATATGTGGAGGCCTGTGGTGGCCGCATAAGCGTGTGTTGTGGGTCCGATCACCACTAGAGGAAATGAAATATAATATTTTCAATTTAAATATTTGATGTTTTCATTTCTTCGCTCTGGTACAAACACACAATGCCTCAATTTCGGCGGAAAGTGGGGAACGGAAGTGGAACAGAGTGTTTTAACACTAGGTTCCCAAGTTCCCTTTGCCTACCCTGCTATGTGCGGGATACAGCGTGAAGCTGTGTGAGAGTGTGAGAATAACTAGGTACATTTGGCCTATTCGACCTAACAATATTTTAAAATAAGTATATTAAAAAAAGCATGTTCTGTAGATCAATTTAAAATTATCAATAACGTTATTTGCATAAATCGTGTAGAGCAATTGCTTATAAAAATGCTTATAGCTGTAATATTATTGTTATCCCTCTCTGGATATTTTATTATGAGTTCCGCATCTTAACACGCAATGCTACTAATTTGGCGGAAAATGGGGAACGGAACGGGGTATCTTAATACTACTACTTCGCAAGTTCTTTCAGGTTACCCTATGTACGTGATACAGAGTGAAGCTGAAAAATTATTAAATAACAAAATAACACTACAAGATATTATACTCAGCTTCACGTTGTATCCCGCACATGGCAGGGTAGGCAGAGGGAACTTGGGAACCTAGTGTTAAGACACTCCGTTCCACTTCCCGTTCCCCACTTTCCGCCGAATTTGAGGCATTGCGTGTTGAGTGGCGGAACTCAACGCCGTGTTTTGCCTTGTACCAGAGCTAAATGAAAATATTAAACATTTAAATTGAAAATATTAAATATTTCATTTCCTCGAATGGGGATCGAACCCACAACCTGTCGGTTACAGTCACACGCTTGTGCCGCTGCGCCACGACAGGCCTCTATATATTATACAAGAAGTTATTATATTATATATTACATATTTACCCTACAAGACGAAGAAAGAAAACGATTCCATAAACATACTTTATATATTTTCTACTATAAGAAGTTCATAACGTTTCATTTTGTGATATTAGCATACATATTCTGTACTACAGGGAAAATCATTAAAAAAGTAAATGGATCCAGTGGTCCGCGAAATAATCTTCGTATACTAAACATGCTCCTTTGAAGTTCACAAGCCTTGTGATGTAGGTAACATTAAAAATTGTGAACATACTGCTTGAATTTATTTGGATAATTTTATTATTTCAGGTAAGTACAGCGACCTGACCTGAGGTAATGTTTGGAACTTTCCGCCCAAATTAATTAATCTGTTCTGCGTGAGGGAGATATGAAAATGTGAATATGGTGGTGTGATGTGCTTAAATTTAAATTGGATACACGGTGATTGCTTTTAATGAGGCCAAAATTATATTTTTAGTTATGTGTTGTTTGAACGAGATGTTAAAGCCGAGATTGGGTTTAATTTACTATCCACTAGAACTGGGGGTCAAAACAAAATTGTATATAGTTTTTGTTTGGTGATTTCAATATTTTTATAGTTTTTATACGTAAAATTGAGATATGCGAAACTCCGTTTTATATTCATTATTGTAGTTATTCTAAAAGCTATCGTTGAAAAAGTTGAGCTCGACTTTTTCAATACGATACATGTCTATTGAAATAAAAATGAAACTATTTTAAAAAGTTATCGTGGCATACGATTTTTTGTTCGTTCTCATTTTTAAATCAAAAGATGACTGGATGGAATATATAATTTTCAATCATTACAGCACAAGTACAAAGGTTGAACGTCAAAAATACCATAAATCTTCGGAAGATAAAGTGCTTTTAAAAGTGTAAAAGTTTCAGCCGGCGAGTTTCAGCGCATTACGCGGCCTGCATTTTTCAGTGCAACGCCAACGCCATCTACAATGCGATTGTCATTCGCCCCTTTCATACTTTGTGCATATTTCAGAAGCTTCCCGATACGATGGAAGTGAAAAGTTTACGCTGATTCGAATAGCATTAATCTTGGAAATATAGACGTAAAAACCTAAAAAAAGTAAATAAGAATTCAAAACTTTATTAATAGATAAAGTTGTGTAAAATGAAATATTTGAAATTGCTGTTTGTTTTAGCATTTTCAGTGCTCTATAAGGTTTATATTATTAAGATACACTGTGATGTGGTTGGTGATGGTTTTAAATGTTACTACATCACTTTTTCATTGAAATGTGACTAGTAATATGGGCGTGATAATATTTTTTAGTTACACGCTGAATCCCGCATATAGCAAGTGAACAGAGGTATATTAGTGTTAGAGCACTCGTTTCCCCAATTCTCGAGACATTGTACATTGAAATACAGAGTTCAACGCCGAGAATTGTTGTTATCAGAGCGAAGCTAAAAATAATTTATTCCACTAATTTAGAATCTAACACAACCTGTTACAATCAACGCCTCTGACGATAAAAACAAAGCAATTTGTTAAAATGTACGAAGTTTGAATTTTATTTTCAAATTATATGAAATAATATTCCATAAAGCGTGCATAAAATATTGACCTGTATTAAGGAAAATTAGGACTTTAAATTATAGATTATAGAATAACGTAATCTACTATATAATAATTACATATATAAATAAACCGTATTATTAAAGAAGCCCATCGAGGAGTTACGGCACAAGCATGCGGCTATAAACGAGACTGGTTATGGGCTCGATCCCCTCTCGAGAGTGAAATATTCATCCTTTTCATTTCTTCGCTGCGGTAAAGAAAATTGGCGGCGTTGAGTTCTGCCGTTTAACACGCAACGCCTCTAATTCGTCGATAAGGGAAAACGGAACAAAATATTTATTATATATTTAGTATTTATACACCCACTCAAATTCGGCGGAAAGTGAAGATCGTAGTGTCTTAACACTAGGTTCCCGGGTTCCTTCTGCCAACTCTGCCTCGTGCGGGATACAGCGTGAAGCTAAAAAAAATCATATTACTATAATATCCAAAATATTTCCAAACGCTATTAAACTTCAATATTATTAAAGTTATATTGTTGATAACTAAATTAACTTTACCATCGTAGGCACTGGTCGTATAGAATTTCCTTTTGGCCGCAAACTCGTGCATTCCGGGCTAAGTGTAATTCCATTATCCTACTTGTGCTGTTTGACTTAACAAGGAATTTCGAGACGATGCAAACTTTGCCTAATCATATTCGGCTGTCTTGTGAGTTACGTAACCCTAATCCTACGAATATGCTGACGGACAAAACTGAAGGAATCTTCCCACGCGACCACCGCGCGAGTTCCCCGTATTAGCTTTTCAATGCCCCATTGTTTTAATTTTACTTTATTAATTGTAATATTTTTTAGATCACTCTTTATTCACACTTTGAATAAAGTAGTCATTAGTTTTAAGATAATTATTAATATAGAATTAATAAATAATTAGTAATTATTCGGTTTTTTTTCAACCTCTCAACTGCCGCAAACGTAATTGGCGCAGTCGGTAGGATTCTCGCGGGCCGGTTCGCGATCGGTTTAAATTAATTATTCGATAATTATCATCACGTCGCGTGCCGCCCGGGTGGCTATCAAGCACCGTTCGAGAATCCAGAATCTACGGACCTGTGGCAGCCGGGAGTGGAATCCAGCAATCGATTCAACTGAGAAGAGACCAGATAATGCAGTTTATGTGAGTACATAAGAATCGTTCTCGTGTTGCTCCTTCCTAGACCTAAGCCTATTCATAAGTCACCAAAATTTTTCATCCTAAAACTTCTAGGACCCGAGAGCCTCTATCTAAGCAGGCTCGTCGGTTATATAGATATAATATATAGGGTAAACATAAAATTAGAAATATTAATTTAGTAGAAAAAAAAATAATTTAGACTGTATTTAGATTTAGATTGTATGGGCACCATATTAAATTCAATAAGTAGAAAATCAAAGTAACATTAATAGTACCTTTTGATACTTTCTTACAAAAATTAATAATGGTTCTACTTTAATTAAGTATGCTAAATTTTCCCAACTATTAGTAATATTAACTAAAAACATAGACGATTTAATGAACGAATTACTAAGGATAGAAAATAGTTTAGGTTTTATACATGCATCAAGCATGCACCACTCTATGATTAATGTAGGCGTATTAAGTTCAACGATAGACAAGTTTATTATAATATAATTCAACCAGCTCCTTTTCTATTTCGATTTACTATTATTTCTCAAGAGATTCTTTTATATAATAGATTAGCAGTAGTTCCTAATAAAAAATCACAGGCTCTCATCCCATCCTCCCCTTTCATTGCAACTAACGAGAATTCATTTTTGTACATAAAGGCTGAATGCCAGAAACATAGCAGCTGGTATCTCTGCGAAATGGAACTCAATCATCTGATTCGTACAAATTCTGATTGCATCCACAAGCTAATTTTTAACCAAATTTTGGAAGAATCTTGTCACTTAACTACAGTCAATCTTCTACAAGGATCAGTGCTCACCTAGATACAACTATTAACATATCATCTATGAATATTAATGGACTCCATAGACTCAAGGATAAAATTATGATACAGTCACCGCTACACATTGAACACGAAAAATATACTACAATTTATCATACAACCATATCAGTATACGCAATATTATTCGGTGCAGGTGCACTCATTATTTTATTACAATACAAAAAATATAATAAAACGGCTGCAAAGAAAAAAAAAGAAATTTTAGAAAACGGAGGTAACCCAGAGAATCTAATGGAAGCAAGTACTACGGCAACTTTTTCTCTCAAATAGTTGCCTCTCTAGGGGTGGAGGAGTTACGTAACCCTAATCCTACGAATATGCTGACGGACAAAACTGAAGGAATCTTCCCACGCGACCACCGCGCGAGTTCCCCGTATTAGCTTTTCAATGCCCCATTGTTTTAATTTTACTTTATTAATTGTAATATTTTTTAGATCACTCTTTATTCACACTTTGAATAAAGTAGTCATTAGTTTTAAGATAATTATTAATATAGAATTAATAAATAATTAGTAATTATTCGGTTTTTTTTCAACCTCTCAACTGCCGCAAACGTAATTTGTGTGCAGTTGTATTTACTATTATTGATATTGGTTTTGGTAAATGTTTTAATACTAAGATTATGATGATTGATTTTAAAATGTTATAAATGCAATTCTAATCGTTTTTTTTTCTTTCATCACCACTTTGGGATCCTAGATTAGGTTCCTAAGTTCCTTCTGACTACCTTGCTATGTGCGAGATGCATCGTAAACCTTAAAAAACACCTTGTTAACTCTACTGTTACCTTTATATTTTGTACAAGTATAAATAGTACGAATACAATATCTCTTTCAGTCTCCATATTTCTCAAATTTGATAAAGCACTTTCAAAGGATACAGTAAAATATTAGGCAGTAGGTACGGGCGGTACAGCGCCGCCGCCGCCGTGTCGTAATTTTGTATTTGCAGTTCAATAAACTTTCATATTATTTAGCGTTCTACGTGAAACCGTGGACTTTGAATTTATAGTTATGTGATACCATTTATACTTCAATATATTTAGAGTTAGATGTTCATCTATTACTTATATTTATAGTCTAAAATTCTATGTTTTCATAAATACGTTGTTTCGTAATTTTTAACATGTACAATAAAGTTAAAGCCGTCTTGGCGCAGCGGCACAAGCGTGTGACTGTAAACGACAGATTGTGAGTTCGATTCCCACTCGAGAATTAATTTCTAATGTTTTCATTTCATCACTCTGGTACAAGGCAAAGCGCTACTCAACACGCAAAGCCTCATCTCTGCCTACCCTGCCATGTGTACAGCGTAAAGTTATAAAAAAAATAAATTGCATTTAAGCGTAGCGTATAAGTTGCATATAAATATTTGAACGCAGCGGGTTCTCAACTGTGCCTGTTGGAAACCGAGTCCAAGTGAACGTATGGCTTTGTTGATTGAAATGTTTGGATGGTTTCCAAAAGGCGCGGGTTCAAATTTCACTACGCACAATTTTTTAAAAGTAGAAACTTTTCGTATTTATTGAAATTGTGTCGAATGTTTGTTCTTTGGCGTCTAGATGCAATCGCGATGTTTGTGATAATATTTAACATTTCGGGCATTGAGATCCGGCGCTTTTTATTCTATATTTGTATCGCGAATGTCTGAAAATTGAGTGGAAAGTGGAGAAGAGAGCCTTGTCACTTCTTCGTCGTCTGTCCTTATGCCTACCTTCCTATGTGCTAAAGTAATGAAGCTGAAACAGATGTTAGTTCACGAAAAATTTAATATTTCCATTCACTTTAAAAACGACTCAAATATAATTTGTTTTTGTATATTTATTTATTTTTTATTGATGATAGTGTACTATTGCTTTCTACGTATGTATAAATTATAAGCGTGGCTTCGTAGGTGGCTGTCAATTTGTATTCATTTGATTATATGTATGTATTCATTGTATAATGACAAAGGCAAACAGAGATTCTTCATATTACATATGATTTTGAAACAAGTTCACATACTTACTGAAACAAAGAGACAGTTTTATATCATTTGATCATAGCTTGTAAGGGTTTTTCGTATTTGGTGTCATGTATATATAAGGAGTGGCACTGGTTAGTACTGTTTCCGCCTTTGAGACGTGCTTTGCGGCGGAACTCAACGCTGCGCTTTATTAAATAATTCATTTTCTCTCATGGGAATCGAACCCACGAACGACCTCTTGCCTTTGCTGTCGCACGCTTGTGCCACGTTTCTCCCCTAGTCTGACATCGCTTAGTAAAAATATTTATTAAAAAACAATTACAAATATTACATCGAAAAGGAGAATAAATAGTTACTATGATATAATATTTTTCTTTAAAATTTTCTCAGTAATATATTAAAGATGAGATCTATTAATGCGAAGTTAAAATTCGTTTTACAAATCAGATATTAAATCAGAATCAGTTAGTTTCTGTTATTCTTTGAGTATATTTCAATGGATATGAAGTCGAAGTTATTTCTCAAGGGGCGCTTCTATACATGCGTTAGAAGTCTGTTTAATTTTCAGCGCACGGGAGCGCTTGTGGCCCGCAATGAGACTAAATGAAAACTTCTAGTATGAAAGTTGCTCATATGTTGTAATAAAGCCATATTATGTTGGATTCAGCTAATATTTTTCTTGCTTAGGATGTGTTATGAAAATATGTATGTAATAACGTTTGTACGAAATTGGACTTAGCACTGAGAATGATATTTCTAGGCAGGATGCTTCTTATAAAATGTTGTTTTATTTTTGTGAGGAAACAAAGAAAATATTTATAAAAAACTACTAATTTATATAAAAATAACATTATTTTTTTTTCTCCTTATTATTGTTGTGATTATTTGAATCACAGTTTTGATTTGTTCTTAACATGTCCAGTCGAAACTCCATAATTAAAGAACTGTCCTGTTTTCAATTGAAATATATAGATTGATCTTTGATAGAAAATTATTTTTCGGATTTCCCAAAGAGACTTGACCTTAACAGACCCATTGAGACATCGCTGTCTGTCCTTCTATCACTGTCCCTTGAATCTTTATAGCTACTACTATTGCTGGTATAATAACAAATACTAAAATTAATTATCAAAAGGTGTTTTTACAAAAATACATTTTTTTATATATATTATACGGAATCCTTGGACGAAGTCCGATATACATTAGGCCGATTTGTTTTTGTTTAAATTAATGACGGTGCTGTGCCCCCAATTAATAAAATTATGAAGAGTGAACAATCATATGTACATCTTACTGCGGGCGAGTTTATGAACAAACAATTATAGTAATTGACAATTATATGATCAATTTTAGTAATTGATTGTCAATTTCGTGATAAAATTAGTTTTAAAAAGCTTTTTATGTATAACTCAAGTATAAAACATATACAAACTTTATTAATAAATTTTCCTTTGCTGTTTATACTAAGAACACTCAGCAAAATTGAATAAGTTTTGTTTCGGACGTCGCAAGTTCTTTAATAAGTATGTCTTGATTCTCATACAAATAGCAGGAGTGAGTCTGGTGAAATGCACCACGAAATAGGTCACATGCATTCGCACTCGGCGTCCTTGGTATCTATTGAATGAAAACTTTTATTAAATACACTTTAGTAAACGCTGTGGCCAAATGTGTCGGCGAAATGTATATTTTTTTTTGTTAATATTTGTACTCGGTATGTGGAAATAATGATATTTTATAAACCTTAAGTATGAATATTAAAACCTGAGGCTTGTCGTGGTGCAGGAGCATAAGCGTAAGACTGTAAACTTGACAAGTTGATATTTTGATCGCCACTCGGGGAAATTGAATATTTAAAATTTTCACTTTGTTTCAATTCAATTTTTACTTCGCTTCAATTTTCACTATCTCTGATAACTACCACTATCCCTCAAAATTGGTGGTAGTAGAGACCGGAACGGAGTGTCTTTAAACTCTAGGTTCTTAAGTTCAATGGCAGATTGGCTCTACTACGAGCGGGAAACAGCGTCAAGATAAAAATACGACTGGTAAAATATTTTTTAATATGAAACTAATATAAAAAAGCCACTGTTTTTAATCATATATTTAAAATGTATATACAATCAAACCTACACCTCTCAAATTTAAGCTTACCAACGTGTTGTAGACACGTGATTGTTATATTAGAAATAAAAAGCAAACAAAGCAATATAAAATTGAGATAAAAACGAATGTTTCAATAAATAAATTCACAAGGGAAATAATTCCAGCCGTAAACACTGTACGTTTCGTCATTATTCGATTACAATGCGAATCCTTCGGGTAGAAAGTACGCTATTACAGCCTATCGCGACGTGAGCGAGGCGAGGCTCCTACAATAATAACTGTCACCTAACAGCCTAACTAGAATGGCCTGAGCAAGGGATCCGACAATCAATATGGATATGAATGCTTTTGTATTATAAGGTTTTCTTGTCTCATCTAAAAAGAAATGTCCGACGAACATATAGCTCGTAACATTTGTGCTACTTTTGTTGATCGATATAACCCATGTCAATAACAGTTAACTGTCTGTATTCGCTTTTTTAAGTTAATTTTTATAGAATTATTTGTTTTCTATTTTGAGTTGTGTATAGATTTTAAGATATGTAGTTAAGTATACTATTGAATTGTATATTGTATAATAATATGTTCCAAATGTTATATATATATGTGTATATGTATATATGTATATATGTATTTTTATTTAAAAGCATATGTGTATATATATATATATATATATATATATATATATATATATATATATATTATCTTTATAAATATAATACAGCAGTGCATCGCTGTCCTTCACTTCGTTCACTATCTCTGCCAAGTGTCCTGCGTTCGTTGTTAAGCTACAGTGTTTTGGCGTTGACCCAGTGGAGATAATTAGCTAACAGTAGCTAAAGCAATTTTATCTTGACACACTTTATGGCCTCGCTACTAGCCGGCTATTCGTATTCGGAACAAAAACATTTGATTTACGATCTCAGCCCCAAACAATTGGCCTATGTCTGAATTTGGAAATAATAAATTATTTAAAATAACATTTTTTTATTTATTGGCTGTTTTATTGTATCACTATCACAATCTACACAATTACGCCAAAACAAATACTTTTAAATTCATTTGCTTACTAAATGATCAAAATAGTCAATTGTTTTTGTAAATCGTATACGAAAATAGCAAAATAAATAATAATCAGTTTATTTCTGATCTCTTCATCCGACATTTGATATATTATTGCAGAATTACATTTTGTTTGTATCAAAAATTACATCAGTGTCACGGTATGATTTTCTTTTAATATTAAGATAAAAATTTAAAGTGAATAAATGTGCTGACGTTTAACAGGGCTTCCCTTGTATTCTCATCCACGATGGGGACTTTATGGAATATCCGCACGGTCTATATAAATTATATTTTCCTGATCGAAAATGGAACGCTCAAATCCCGGTCTTAGGAAGTCACAATATGCTTTTGACGTTACTTTTCTATTGCTATAAAGGAAATGTTAGAAAAATTTACGTTTACATGATATTTATATAAGAAACTGCCATTGGTATTTAGTTACATGCTTATTTTTTTATTAGTATAGTTATATATAGTAAGGGTAATAATTGGTTTGAACTTAAAAGTTGATCTTTTTAAGTTTAGATATAAAGCTATCTTAAATGTGATAGCGGCTAATGTTATCGTATTTTAATTTCCCTTTCATTTTAAACTTTCAGCCAAGTTACATTACATGTAATAAAAGTTAAGCTGCTCTCCCAAGTTGGCAATGTCTTTGTTCGCTTTGACTTTTTCTGAGACTATTTATATTGTATCTCTGAGAAAAAATGGTTGGGTACAGAGATTGTCTAAGGGAGAAAATTGCAGTATTTGGCTGGACATTGTACTTATATATTTTAGTGGCTACGTTTTGTAAGATAAAATTTACCTTTGATACTTACAAAATGTATTTTTGGCAGTTTAGGATTAACAGATGTCTGTAAATGCGAATTTCGTTTAAATTGAAATAGAAAACCTAGCTATTCGTTAAATAAGTTATTTAAAAAATATCTGAAATCTTTTTTATTTGTCACATAGATTTTATATAAATTGTTGA
The DNA here is from genome assembly GCA_019049475.1 of Eueides isabella. Taxonomy (NCBI): domain Eukaryota; kingdom Metazoa; phylum Arthropoda; class Insecta; order Lepidoptera; family Nymphalidae; genus Eueides; species Eueides isabella. The sequence continues at coordinate 2,941,042 of CM032399.1, read as the reverse complement.
CTATTCTTATTATAAAAAAAGGTAATATATTGTACTTTTAATATAATAATGTGTACGTAATTGTATATATCCTATATTATTTTTATATACTTTTCTTCCAAACACAACAATGTAGTCGACCCGTGAATTTGTAAACAACGTAGGCAGTTGAGGCAGTAACCAATGGCACGCCGTAGTTTTAGTTCTGTAGCACTGCGGCTATAAACTTGCGTATTATTTAGTACTCCATATAGAGAGTCCTAAACTTAGGCTAAATTTATGGCAAAATGACCAAAGTGGATTTGCTCTTTGAATATATCGATATTCTTGAAGTTTATTTCAACATAAATTGAAATTATTATTAATATTGTTAAATAATTTCTTTCGGAGAGTTTATATTTTTTTTCACGCTGTATCCCGCACACGGTAGAGTACGCAGAGGAACCTAGTATTAAGACACTTCGTTCTTCACTTTCCGATGAATTTGAGGCTTAGCGTGTTGAGTGACGGAACTCAACGCCGTGCTGTGCCGTGTCACCAGAGCAAAGAAATGAAAATGTAAAATATATCTTTGAAAAATATTAAATATATCCTTTTGTTGCGTAGGGATTGAGCTCACAAGCTGCCGCTTTTAGAGTCACACACTTACTTCAATCCTTGATGACAGGTTTAAGATAGTGTTGTGTTCAATTCTATGTGGAAAAAATCACTTCATGTCGAAACAAAATTTATTATTGAATTTAAAGCACGTATTCTCGTGTAAGAGTCTTTTACATTCTTTTGATTTATTTGTTTACAAGTAAAATCAGTATAATTATTTTACCTTTCTTTAACTTTTCTAGTTGTTGCGTGTATTTAAGAATAGAAGATATAAAAAAAGACATCGGTTAATAAAAAATACTTAATTTTAATACACAGTTCAGTTCTCCACCTTTCGCGATTTGAGTGATGTAAATAAATATTCTCCTGATAGGGATTCGAACCCACACTTTGCTTTTAGAGTCACACGCTGTCGCAGTACGTCACGATGGCAATGAATTGTAGGTATCTGAATTTATGTACCAGATAAGTTGTACCGAGGTTGAGGAGAAAATAATCTTGTTTACACTTAATATAGTAGGTACATGGCTTTGGTTTCGCAGCTAAATTAAGACGGAAATAGGGGAAAGAATAAGTATGGTCAGTGGAATGTACATTATCAGTTTACTATACAATATTGTTTCTTTTTTTGATATATTTTTATAATTTCTTATGTATAGATGATATTAAATTGGAGTATATTTATTACTAGTGACTCTATTTTTCAATTTTACAACAGTTTTCAAAGTTAAAGCCGAATTTAAAGACAGACCGTTGCTCACTTTCTGGATAATTTCGAGATATTATGTGTTTAGTGGCGGAACTTACCGCCGCATTTTGTCTGTAAATGTAAATTAAACATATCCGGCTAGGGATCGAAATCACAACAGCCACCTTACATGTACATCCCTTCGCTGTACAACATATGCTGATTATTTAGCAAAGAATTTTCAAACACGACCAAAGTAAATTACGAAAGTGAAATAAATACGAGTACACCTCATACCATACTTCTTTTAGAATTCAATCCAACGGTGATGAAACAAAGTTATGTCTCGAGGGTTGTTTCTGAACGTACGCTCGAATGCTGCTTAATTTAACCCGCACGGGAGTGTTTGTGTTGTAATGAGAGCGTATGAAAACTTCTCGCACGAAAAGTTGTGGTGCGCGTTACGTTCGTCGATGTTTTACGCTGAATGATTATGTATGGTCAGTTGTATCTTTTCTGGTTTTTATTGTGAAAATAAAACCATTAATTATTATTAAAATTAGTTTTTTTGTTAATGCTGCTGAATGAATATATTTATATGTATACTCAGCTTCACGCTGTAACCCGCACGTGGCAGGGTAGGCAGAGGGAACTTGGGAACCTAGTGTCAAGGCACTCCGTTCCACTTCCGTTACCAACTTTCCGCAGAATTTGAAGCATTGATTGTTGAGTGGCGGAACTCAACGCCGTATTTTGCCTTGTACCAGAGCGAAGAAATGAAAACATTATTAATTTTAAATTGAAAATATTAAATATTTTATTTCCTCGAGTGGGGATAGAACTCAGAACCTGTCGGTTTCAGTCACACGCTTGTGCCGCTGCGCCACGACATGCCTTAATGTATAATATATGTACACACATAATATAAAGCACGGAGCGGAGTGAAGTGTCCCAATACTAGGTTCCCAGGTTCCTTCTGCCTACCCTGCCATGTGCGGAAAATACAACGTGAAGAAGAGTTTGTTTGTTTGTTTTGTTTTTCATCACGCTAATCTCAAAAACTACTGCATATTTTATACAAGTAGCCATATTGCATGGCAATTAGACCTATTGGAAGGGAGAAAAATATAAATACGGGAAAAAATCGGAGACTTCGAAATGTTGTGTATGCGCTGCGTGTAGGCTTTGCAATTATCATGTATTACATAATTGTGTAGCTTTAAAAGTTGTAAAACAGAGTCTTCATACGTATAAGTCTCCACAGTAACCAGTTTACAAATTACATAAAAATAATGTTATTTTCAAATTTAAATTAAGCAACATATTAATATAATAAGTAAGATACATTGTGTGTTTTCTATAGAGTACAATTTCTGATTAAAGCATATACTCAACGATTAAACTCGTCGAGAGTGATGCGCTGAACGATTCGCAGCCCAAAGCGTACGTGAGGTTCTATCTAATTGTAGTTTTTATTTGACCAAGCGAGTAAAGACTAGCTAGTAATAAAGAAGAATATTACTTTTCAAAATTTACCTATTTTTTTTATACTCCTACATGTAAACGCGGCTCCTTTTAAAAAAAAAAACATTTAATATTATAAAGTTGAAATAATCAGTTTGACACAGTCATCTCAAAAATACTGTCTTGATTAAATTTCCTTTTTGTTTTATATAATTCGTTCATCGAAGTATACCATAGGCCGATCATAAACGTAAATAATTTCACTCTAAAGCAAACTACCTGTGAGGAAACTTGCAAAAGCTAGTACAAATATAAATATTAAAATCTACAATCATTTAACCAACCGTTAAAATGTCTACATCGAAATCGTTGCGGTTTTTTCTACGAACCAACCATCTAACTTTTTATTTAGTTTAATGGAAATTGTTCTACTTGTGCAAGTTCCCTAGAAAAGTACGCTTAAATAGTTACATAAATAGCGGGGTTGAGTTCGGTTACAAACGGCGCTGCAACATGAAATAGGTCAGTTGCACTCGCGTAACTCGCTCAACAGTTTGATTCTATCGAAAACTATTTACTGTTATATTCAATTTACTTTGCGCTGTAGTTGAAAAGAAACTATTTTTTTTCCTCTTCCGTTGAAGAGACTTTTTTTTTCTTACGAGAAACTTCATTGCATTATGACATTTTATGTATAAAAAATATAGTGCTAATGACTCACTCATTTAGCTTCACGCTGTATCACGTTTATACCTCACATGGCAGGGTAGGCAGAAGGAACTTGGGAACCTAATCTTAAGACACTCAGTTTCATTACTCAAATTGTTGAATTTAAGACATTCCGTGTTGAGTGATGGTAGTCAACGTCGCGCTTTGCCTTACCAGAGCGAAGAAATGAAAATATTACATTTTTAAATTGAAAATATTTCTTTTGCTTCGAGTGACGATTGAACCCACAATCTGTCACATTTACAGGCAGGCACACGCTGTGCCCCTGCGCCGGGTTAGACCTGAGCTAAGATATTTCTAAGTTCTCTCACTTATGACCTTGAAAAATATTATGAATATACTTATTTTATTTCATATCGGTTAGCTTTCTACCTGCCCTGGTACATTTAAAAAAGAGGAAAAAAATAACATTATATTGAAAATAATATGTACCACGTAAAATTCGGAATGTCTAACAGAAAACTCGGAAAATGCTGTTTATTAAAACCAAAAAAAAAGTTTATACACACTTTGATAATTCTTATAATAAAAAAATTTGTTAACTAAAGTATTAATCGTTAGCAAAGTAATGTAGACGATCGTAAATATCGTGGGCGGACCAGCTTCCATGCGTTAAATTTAATAGCAAAATTTACCATGCTCTCATTGCATTGTGCACACTGCCTGCTATATTGTAGATATTTTCTTACTTAAATGTACATTCTACATATACGTATATAATTTGTTCAATAGGCCTGTCGTGGCGCAGCAACACACGCGTGCATCTGTAAATCGACAGGTTGTGGGCTCAATGAGGATTTGAGTCCTAAGTGAATTAACATTTTCATTTTCTTCGCTCTGGTAACAAGGCAAACCACGGCGTTGAGCTCCGCTACATAGCAACCAGTGCCTCAAATTCGAATCGAATTTGTAGTCTTAGGACAAAAAAAATACTATAAACGGGATTAGAACTTTTGGACGTTTTCCAAGAAGCGCCATCGCTATGGTTGTTTAATTAATACGCTCTATAATAAAAAGGCCATATAGAAATAAGGCTATCCAATAGATAATATAATACTATCCAAGAGATAAGTATAACGACGCTACGCTATAAACACGTTTGCGTTTCGTGATTTTCGATTTCCTCTGTTATGATGAGTCCGTCGAAGATATAATCGACACGCGCGTTGGTTGTGTACAGTCATATAATAATCACGAAGCTGCTTTGTCCACACAATATATATATTTTAAAAATTGTATTTTACATTAGTTGTTTTAAGGTTTATGTGATTTAATTTTGTTAATTTGGTGTCTTAGTTCCTACGACATATTTACGGCGATAAGGAAAAAATATATATTTAATAGGAAAAAAAATATGTATTTAATAGGTAAAGGAACGAAAACAGCGTAGTACCTACTCAATATGCAATGTCTTGAAAATTTGTCGAGTCGGAAAAACGGGAAACGATGCGTTCTGATATTAAATTAAAATCGCCTACCCTACTGTGCTGTTAAAATCATGAACATACCTTTTGATAATCTGCATTACATATTTTTATGTAGCTTAGTATCTACCTGTCGTGGCGCAGAGGTGGAAGTTTGCGACTGTAAACGCGACAGAATGTGGGTTCGATTTCCACTCGAGGAAACTTAAATATTTAAGTTAATATTTTCATTTACTCGCTTTGGTAACGAAACAGAGCTTGGCGTTAAATATCACTACATAACAATTATTGCTTAAACAATTCGGCGGTAAGTGGGGACCGGAAGTAACAGAACATTAAGTTGGCAACTTTCCTCTGCCTACTCTGTTATGTATGCCAGGATAAGGCGTGAAGCTGGGAATTTCCAAATTAGAGCAACACAATGAAAATCTATCATTGATAGCTTGCAATATTAGCGTAGAATAGGCTTAACCTTTGGCAGTTTTCCGACTGATCCCATCACATTTATCAGAATTTGAATGGAATGAGCCTCACATCGCAAGTATGAAGATTGAAATGTATGGGAATAGATAAAACACACGCGCGGCGATGTAGGGTAATGTGCGATTCTCAATTTCGTGCCAATTCTGAATACGCTTTAAAGCGAGAACTTGAAGACTAGTTTAATTTTTTTTACAGCTTCACATATCACGGTGGTCACACAAGTAGGACGCTCGTTCCTATATCTTTACTAAATTATACGTTGCGTGTTATGTGACGTAACTTAGCGTCGCATTTTGTCTAACAGAACGGGGAAATGAATAAAAAAAGTAAAGCCTGTATATCTTAAATTGCTAATTTGATAATATATATATTGCTTATTATAAATGAAAGCTAAGAAAACCCTTTGATACAAAGCTTTCGATGAAATAAACGCATTTAAGCATTTCACTTCATTCCTTCTGGAGCTGCATTACTACAGACAGATACATATATAGATCAAACCCCGCCTTTTGAGTCGGGGTATAAAATAATCCATATATTATATATAACTAACGCAATTACCAGCTTGTGTTATTAAATTCTATATAAAACGATTGATTATAATGTAAATTATAACTGTCTGTGTACTGTAAATTATAAGTGTCCTAAACAAAGTTAGTGATCGACATTTTTATAGCTTTTTAAGTGCGACATTAAAAAGTTTTGTCGCCAAAGCTACTTTTGATCATTCAATAGGATGAACAGGCAAACAAGACTAAAACAGAGTGTATATCAATCGTGAGCGTAACATCGTAAATATTTTAATGGCCATAAAGTATACCTTCATATGAATTGTTAATATGAATAATAAAGTTTTATGTCTGGAGCTGAAAACAAGACGTTGGGACTACGAAATTTATAAATGTGCGTGTATGTAAAGGTCATTTTTTACCTTTTTATTAATTTTTGTCTCTCATTGAAAATATTAAATATGGAAAACGGAACAGAGTGTCTTAACACAACGCCTGGCCGTGTGCGAATATAGTATGAAGTTGAAGAAAAATAGACAATTATAGTAAATACTATATATGCTATATACAATTATAGTAAATACTATACTAGAGGCCTGTCGTGGCGCAGCGGCACGAGAGTGTGACTGTAACCGACAGGTTCTGGGTTCGATCCTTAGTCGAGGAAATTAAATATTTAATATTTGCAATTTAAATATTTAATGTTTCATTTGCAAAACATAGGCAAAGCGCGGCGTTGAGTTCTGCCACTTAACACGCAATGCCTCACATTCGGCGGAAAGTGGGGAACGGAAGTGGAACGGAGTGTCTTTACACTAGGTTCTCGGGTTCCCTCTACCACCCTGCCTCGTCTGGGATACAGCGTGAAGCTGTTTAGTAAATACTACGCCTGTTTATATTTCATGTAAACATAAGAAATAATGAAATTAAATTATAATATTTAATTGAAAGTACACTATAAATAAGCATATAAAAAAGCAGTCTAAACACTTTTTCCACATATGATACTCCACTTTACACTCTATCTTCAAAACATAGCGTTTTAAATAGCAGATATCTACGAGCTATATTATAATTAAAATTATAAAAGCCTGTTGTAGCGCAGAGGCAAGAAAGACCGTAAACAGGGCATAATGAGTTCGATCGCCACTCAATGTAATAAAAATATTTATTATTTTCAATGTAAATATTTAATGTGTTTTTTTTTTCTCGTTTTGGTAAGAAGGCTGCGTGGGACGTTGAATTCCTCACCCTCTCACCACACAAGTCCTCAAATTCAGTGAAAGGTTGCCAAGACCCCGCCAGTAAAAAACTGAATGAAATCCTATACAACAATCAAATCTGTATTAATATTAATAAAAAAAAAATCAGTTTGTTTGCGTAAATCTCAGGAACAAGTGGCTGAAATGGAAAAATATTTGGCTATTGAATAGCCCATTTAGCAAAAGTCTATAGTTTAAAACACACTGCAGTCTGAGTTACCTCAGCCATATCCTCAACATGTCATCGTAACAATGCCCAAATGTGATATTCTCAAACAAGTTTTGGTCCATTTGTCTACAAGGGTATATCCGCGGGAGAAGGCTAGTAATTTTATAATATTCTATTATACTATATTAATAACGTGATTTAGGCTCTTGTGACTTTTGAAGGAACTATAAGCACTTGGTGCTACGTAAAGTTCTTAATATAATGAGGCTCCAGGGAGCGTACCGAGCCTTTATAAGGAACATCAATCATAGTTAAGCGGCACTGGAGCGATATTTAAATTGTATTTTTTTACTTCTTCTCTTGTAAGTTTTTCGAGTAATGTGTTTAATAAGTTGAATAATATTCGTTTTTGTAATTTCTTTGCTTATTGTTCAATGATAGACTTTCTTTTTCTACATATCTGTAAAAACAATTTATTAAACGAAAAAATTCTGGAAATTTCTGAAAATCTTTTATTTTGTTATTGCTAGGTGATATTGTACGTTCACGTTTATCATTTTTGTTACACATAGACCATTACATACTATTTTCTAGGTATTATCGTGATATATTATAGTTTTAATAAAATATAAAATCATATAAAAAAAAATGCCGAGGCCTGTCGTGGCGCAGCGGCACAAGAGTGTGACTGTAACCGACAGGTTCTGGGTTCGATCCCCAGTCGAGGAAATGAAATATTTAATATTTTCAATTTAAATATTTAATATTTCATTTCTTCGCTCTGGTAATAAGGCAAAGCGCGGCGTTGAGTTCCGCCACTCAACACGCAATGCCTCAAATTCGGCGGAAAGTAGGGAACGGAAGTGGAACGGAGTGTCTTAACACTAGGTTTCACTTCCGTTCTCTCTGCCTACCCTGCCTAGTGCGGGATACAGCGTGAAGCTGAAAAAAAAAAAGAAAAAAATCATAAAAAAAAAATAACATCATTCAATAATTACTTATACTTTTTTATTACCGTTTTATATAAAAATGAATGAATACAGCACATAATATATCTTTAAATTCATACATAAATTTTGTTGTACAAGAAGTCGTACTGATAGAAAGAAAAATGTTGTTCAGATATGTCTAGAACTAAACAGTATCTGGAACAGTTGAAGTTAGAATATAACGACAACTCGCAATGCTTCCCACTAATCTACGTCACTAACATCTTGACAGAGACCAATCGTGGAGTTGCAAGTGCTTTCGATCTGCGATTCTATCTTGTAATTGATCAATCTGTGTTGCAATCCAACTGTGAAATGCTTGGAATAAACTTTATTAATATGGAGATATACTATACATCCTTCCTCTACAGTGCATTTTGGTACATATTTGGTACCTTAATATTAAATACGTACATATATATGTGTATAAATATTTACAATTTTCCTTTCTTTCCTCTGGTTGGTAGGCAAAGCGCGGCGTTAAGTTCCGACACTTAACACGTAATGCCTAAAATTCTGTGGAAAGTGGGGAACGAAAGTATTTTAATCTAAAGTGAAATAACACTAGGTTTCCAAATTCTCTCTGCTATGTATGGGTTTACAGCGTGAAGCTGTAACAAGTATGTAACAATTTTGTCTCACTCATTTGTTATACTGTCTTTAATTTTAAATGTTGATTTGAACTCGTAGACAATCGTTTTATAATTTATAATCACAGCGGAAATATTTGATATTAAATCAAATTTCATAAAATCAATAATATAATTAATTTACTGTGACCCCACCAAGTCCTACGTTTCACGACATAACAGTGGGCGAAGGGTTTAAGTCGCCACATTAAATTCACACTGCTATTGACGTGCTGAAACATAAATTACGTACCGATCGAGAGAAAATATTTTTACTTCCTTTCAAGTAACGTACCAAAGTAGGCCACCAACGGTTCAAATATTGTTTGTAAGGTCTACTTAGTATTGGATATATTCCACTAATTGTTAATGTGAAAATATTTTTCCTTTTTTATCTTCATGCTTACTGCTTTACGCTACTCTGCTTATAGGAGAATAAACAGAGAGAATCTTTTGTTGAAATCGATCCCATTTTTCGATATATTGCGTGTAAACTAATATTCGCTTTACTTTGTTACCAAATTAAGGAAATGAAAATAATTAATTCCCTCAGGAACTTAACCACTATCGTCGAATTTACAATCACAAGCTGCGGCGTTGTGACATAAGGCATGTGTAATTAAAATTAAATATTAAATAATATTTTTGCCACCAACCATAATGTTATTATTAGCTCATCATTAGCTGTAATAATGCTCAGGTCTCATTAGCAAAATATTTAAGTATATATTTATTTTATGTCTGACGGTAGCAAAATATCAAAAATGTTTTGAATAAATAAATATATGAAGTTTAGATAAACTTTTCCATTTTAAAATTAAATGTAATTTGATTTATATTACTCTACTTGTTTTAATACGAATAACATTATAATGTCATACCGTAATACAAAATTGCAGCGTTGTCAATTACTGTTCAAAAGTTGGAGCCAACTTTGCCTTTACTGAATGAATACTGTTTAAGTTGATAATGCTTTAATTAGTGTTTTAGTGTCAGTTCGTGCTTTTCGCCTCGAGAAAAATTAAAGTTTTCGTTGCATTTCAGATAAAAGGGTAATAAATTTCCTTTTAAATACCCTTACTCTGGGTTTGTATGAGAAGAAAATATGTTCAAGTGGTTCCATATTCTTGGCTAACCTAGTTTTATTTTTATTGTGACAATTCTATGGCAACAGAGTGACACTATTTACTAGGATTTTTTTTAAATCTTTTATAAAATGATGAATCTTCATCATTTTATAAAAGATTTAAAAAATGATCACCTGCAGCTCTCCTGGTGTTACCGTCGGCCGTGGGCGACGGTGATCACTCACCATCAGGTGACCCGTACGCTTGTATGCCTTGTCTTTTCCATAAACCTTTTTTAGTCATCCTACATCCTCCGACGCGCGTTGCTCAGGTTGTGCCCCTCTTGCCCCTCTTTTCGAGACAATGTATCTACAGTGGCTTAACAATTCGCTTTTCTAGTCACTAGAGTGTGAAGTTGAAAGTAGTTTTTCCCCCAAGTAGTAATTGAACGTATAACGATCATTATTCACATATATCAATAATTGTATTATTTTCTAATGTTTTATTATATTTGTACACACATAATATATATTATTTTGATTCAGTTATTAGACAAAATAAGTCGGGCAATTCCTTCAAAGTGTGATTTAATGCTTCAATTGGAAGTTATAATTTATTGCTGCTTTTTACCTTATTTAGTAAATTTACTGTATTTTCCTGGAATAAACAACGGCGATCTTTCATTTCTTTGATATACTGTTTCACCGGCGCCATAACCCCACTTAATTTAAACTTACTTACCTTTATGTCTTTGTTTTTTGCTTCTCGTCCACTTACCTTACGCTTGTAATATTTTTTTTTTCGTCAACTGTTATGAATTGTATATATTTATAGAAATCTTTCTGATCTTCACACTGTAACCCGCACATAGCAGGGTAGGCAAAGGGAACTTGGGATCCTAGTGTTAAGACGCGAAGAAATGAAAACATTAAATATTTAAATTGAAAATATTAAATATTTCATTTCCTGTATTTTGTCTTATATATAGAGGATATATATTTAAGTGTTTTATGCTATTATTTTCAACATAAAGTAGCCTACTCACGACGTGGCCCGAAAATAACAGATAAGACGTGAACGTCACGTAAGATATATCAATCCTTTATCATCGCGTATGACCTGAATTACCCTAACAGACACTTATGGTGTACATAAATCATGAGACGATTTTTTCCTGCCCTAATTTACTGCTTATTCGGCGCCAATGCCAATCTTACCTTCGTCTCGTTTAGATATCTTTAGATTGATATCTTTTTATGTTTACAGTTGGCGATGTTGTTGATTTGTTGATGAAGTGTTGTTTCTGAGACTTTTTTTTTAAAATATTTTTTTAAAATATTTAATAACTTGATTGCTAAAAGATATTTCTTTCTGGTCCAATGACACAAAGTAATAGTGTAATAGATTGAATCAACTACGTTTATTTCTTAAATTAATAAATGTTAATGTACTTAACATATAATTTCATACAGAGTTCACGCGTGTTATTGTTTCGCAACGACACTGCGTATATATTCAAACATTGCGTCTAAAAACGACAACCGTGGGTTTGATTTCCACTCAGAGAAATCAGCTTCATGCTGTATCCCACACAAGCAGAGGGAACTTGGGAACCTATTGTTAAGACACTCTGTTCCGTTTCCCACTTTCCGCCGGATTTGAGACACTGCGTGTTGAGTGGCGGATTTCAACGCTGCGCTCAGGAACAAGACAAAGTGCGGTGTTGAAAATGTTTCGAAAATTGAGCAAAATAGAAATGGATTGGCCTAGGTATTTTTTACTTAGTCTTAGCTATTCTCGGAATAGTAAAGCCAAAATTGCGTGGTGGAAACCGGGAGGGCGTAGTTATAAATCATGTTGTTCACTTTCCACTTACAACAGAAAATTGCTACTCTAGAACCACACGTACATAACAAACATTAATATATCATATTTATATCAAGTTGCATTCAAATCTATAACTATGATATCCATTTATCTAAGTGCAACGATGGCGTTGAAAAAATGAATGTTTTGCCTTAATGCTACAAGATTTTAATTTTATTATTAGTTTATGAATATGGCGTAGTTTATTTGCATAATCTGAATTTCAATTAATCATCGTAACTTTTGACATCCGTAAGCAGTTTTCGTGCACTTTAAAATATTAGTTTACAACTTTAAGGTTTAAAGTTTGAAATTAGTTGAAGCAATTCCTTACTGACCAAGTTCTGTTCTCAGTTAGCAAAGTGGCGCTAAAATGTTTAGCTCAATTACTTGTTGTATAATTACTTTGGAAAATGTCAATAAAATGAAAATACTAATTGGAAAAAAGATCACAGACGAATGTAAGGAAATAAATAATTAGATGCGAGTCGGATTCGCTCATCGATGGTTTCATGCATTTTGAGTATACTTTTATTGCAAAGTAAATAATATAAAATGATTACAACTGTATATACTTTTAAGAATTTTATAAATATTTCCATCCATAATTTCTTTCATCACTCCGGTCCGTTCCTCACTTTCCGTCGTATTTATAGCATTGCGTGTTGAGTGGCTGAACTCAACGCCCGTCTTTATCCATAATCATAATTAATCCATAATCACGTATAAATTACATTCTTCAATAGACTATGATCGATATTATCCTTTTCTGAATTTTTTTAAATTGAAAATATATACAGTGGCGCAGCGGCACAAGCGTGTGACTGTAACCGATAGGTTCTGGGTTCGATCGACAGTCGAGGAGATGAAATATTTAATATTATCAATTTAAATATTTAATGTTTCATTTCTTCGCTCTGGTAATAAGGCAAAGCGCGGCGTTGAGTTCCGCCACTCAACACGCAGTTCCTCAAATTCGGCGGAAAATGGGGAACGGAAGTGGATCGGAGTGTCTTAACACTAGGTTCCCGGGTTGATTTGATGAATATTCAAATATGTTTGTACTAGATCATAGTTAACGTTATTTGGAATATATAAATATTTTTAAAGAAATTTCAACATTTTTAATAGATTTACTGTAATGGTTTTTCTCATGAAAGTTGCGATGTTGAAATAGTTTCGTCCAAAATTGTTTGTTAACAAGATTGGAATAGTGTATTTATATAAGGAATAAAGCGGATGTCGCGGGGCGGGATGCAAATGCGGATGACGGAGGACCTTGTTTAATTTCCACGGAAAGGGAGGTCGAGTAAACATAAATAATGAAATATCTCTGTCTTCTGTCTTTTATTATAGACTATCTCACGTCCCTTGATAAAAAAATGAACTTTTGGAAATATTTACTCAAAATTCTTATATATTTAATTTCTTATATATTTAATAAGGTAACAAAATTGTTTGTTGAACTTGTTAAAACTGTCTTAATAACATTTAATTGATTTTTTTGTATAATAGACATTGATAGATTGATTGATTAATTAATTAAGTGTCAAACTAATCAGATTATGATACAAATCTTTAGAGTTTGAGAAAAAAAATGTACGTAGGTACTTGCTAATTATTTATAACAAAACTTCAAATTTGCTCCCTTTTTTTTCAATACATTTCAAGTAGAAATTAATCGAGAATATTATTAAGTATAGCGAAGCGTAATCATAGAAATAGTATCAATCTCCATATTTACCGACGGCCTGCAGTAATGCGACTGAAGGCACCATCGGAATGAATTCATTAGTTAGAAAGAGCCCCAATATTTTAGCGAGTGAATAGCAGAAATTATTTCGCATCGCAGCGGCATTCATCCAATGGCGCGTTGCCATTTACAATTTATCTATAGCAATGTATACTTTACAGTACCGTAATAGAGGTTCGATGGGTTTTGTATTCTAGATCGACTTTCTGTGTATTCATTTTTAAACTCGGAAGCTGAAAAGAGCGATTGATGCGTGAATTTATGTGACATGGATGGGTGTACGTTTAGTGGCCGGTTTGTGGCTTTATTACTTTTGTAACTTATCGATCCTTTATTATTGTTCATTTATATATGTTGTTCATTTTTTTTGTTTTCGTTTGTGTCATCGAAATATTACTGAGCATTCACTCACTCAGCTACACGCTGTATCCCGCACTTGGCAGGGTAGGCATTCCCTCTGCCATGGGAACCTAGTGTTAAGATACTCCGTTCCACTTCCGTTCCCCACTTTCCGCCAAATTTGAGGGATTGCGTGTTGAATGGCGGAACTCAACGCCGCGCTATGCCAGAGCGAGGAAATGAGAATATTAAATATTTAAATTAAAAATATTTAATGATCCATTTCCTCGAGTGGGGATTGAACCCACAACCTATCGTTTACAGTCACACGCTTGTGCCGCTATTTATCTAAAATTTCTCTGGTCTAAAAGTTAGATTGAATTTTTAAATTACATTAGAGTACAGAGTAGGCAGAGGAAACTTAGTGTTAAGACACTCCGTTCTTTTCCCCGCTTTTCGCCAACATCCAGACATTGTGTGATGAGTGACGGGACTCAAAGCCGCGCTTAATATATTAAATTTAAATAAATTAAAATATTAATTGTTTTATTTTCTCGACTAGAGATCGAACCCACAACCTGTCGTTTACACGCCGCGACTCTACGCATTTTTTATAATATGAATATTTATATATTTTGTCGTATTTATCAATTATAAAATTGTGTTGATTACCAAATAATATTTAATTTACAAACATTAAAGAGACATCTCTATCAACTTACATTTGATTGCTAACCCTTTTAGTAATCTCTATATAAATTTTACAAATATTTTAAAATAAGGCAGATATTAACATTTTATATAAAAAAAGGCAATTTACATTCATTATTGTCAATATGAATTCATACAGCGACATTATGACTCACCAGCTTTTCCGCGTAACCTAATATTACCGAAGTTTTACATGAGGGAAGTACAATAAAAGCATGCTATAATGAGATTCAGCGCATGAAAAACAGCTTATACTTAACGATATGATTTCTCATAATCGTACGACGTGACAAATCACCGCGACGCGGAATCGCGCACGATTTATACTTGATTTATCATTTACCATTACTTTATATTACTGAAACTACTGGGTGAGATTGCTTTGGTCTTCCCCAGACACTCTGTCGACATATGAAAAACGTTATCTATATAAATAAAAGCCTAACTTCTGTAAGAGTAATGCCAGGAGGAACAAAAACTGTGATCATTAGAAAGCGCAAGGTTTATTTAGTTTGTATAGTAGTTAATTCCAGCAATATATATATGTATATATATATATATATATGTATATATATATATATATATATATATATATATATATATATATATATATATATATATATATATACCTAGTTTTTTTTTTGGATTTTTGTAGAATTCTCAAGCTTGGTGACTACTATCTACTTTATTTATATAAGGCAACGAGTATCTTTTTTTTTTGTATTTATATTTTTTTTTTCTTTACAGGTAAGCCTATAGAGCGTTGTTCAATCTGTTATAGAAAATCAGATCCTGCAGAAATGGTAACAGCTAGTTTTTAAGTTCTTTTTTAAATACCAAAGTAGTTTTGAATTATACATACGTATATAGTAACGAACTAAACGTTTACATTCTTCCTTTATATATTTTTTTTACTTCTTGGCTTTTGACTCCCGTTTGCAATGGATATTATATAGATGTTACGTGTGGTTGAGTCACGTTGTCAGCAATGGCAATACGCATGGGTAGACTTAACCAGATTATTACCACCCCCAGCACTTAAAGCCGGCGTTAAATAGTGGCTTTGGTCACTGCGTTTCGCATTGGGTAATGCCGGGCCCCGGTGCCCATCCACCATAAAGACCGGCAACGCTCGTGTAGCTCCTCTGGATACGCAGCCGTGGGCGACGGTGATCACTTACTACCACGCGACCCGTACGCTCTGTCGGCTTTTCCATAAAAAAAGAAGGAATATTTGTACAATATTTTAATTTTGAAAACAATATTTGTTTTAGGTATTGATGAATTTGCTTAAGATTTTATTTACAACAAATACTTGTTATATTTTAAGCATAATTTAAATCAATAATTACTCTAGAAATATTATATTATTGGATTTAAATTTAATATATTTTAACAATAAAGCGTACATATTAAAAATAAGGAATTCATCGAAAAAATTGACCTCTACATTATATAAGGGAACGATGAAACATTTTCACTTTAATTACAAGTCTAATCTTTACAAAAAATCTAGAATTTAATATGGCTACAATGTATAATCGCAAGTTTATTAACTCTACCCCGCGGCTCATTGGTGCCGCTCCTTGTTAATGTAACCTCAAATACCCAAAGTTTAATATTAATAGTAAAAATCACACGACATTGCCCCCTAACTACGTTGAATAGCGACTATATTCACTTGTACGTGCTATGTGATGGATAAATTATACGGTGGTTCACATTTTTAACCGTTTTGAAATATTAAAGGAAGAGTTAATAAAATTCTTTGTTGTTTACAGCTCTTTAAACCTGAAACATTGGCGTTCTTTCATGATATTATAATTATTATTATGGTACAGTGTACTTGTAAAGAATTTTTGTTTGGTTTTTATTGACCATTTTATTCGTATCTTCGTAAATCTTGCATTTTGAGACTCACCAACGACAGCATGGAGTCTTATTATTTTTTCTTAATTTTAAGCAACTACAGTCTAAGATCAATAAAATCGGAACCAAAGCCGTAAACTGTGTAAGGACATTAAAGAAATTAAAAAAAAAATGTAATGAATAAAAAGTATTTAAGCTAAAATTTTGTCCAAAATTAAGTGTTAAACCACAAAATCTATTCCATTATTTAAATTTATTATCTGTATACTTTAGGTAGAAACACCAATATTGTTGTTAGTAAGTACTGTCTCGACGTCGAGCTATCTCGACTGCGGGCACTAAAGCACTCTAGGGTCCCAAAATTCTTATCCGATGTTGCCGAGAACTTTGCAAATACAACATTTTACGTTATTTCTCGTCGTTTTAGTAACGCTCTTGAAACATTTTTCTATATAATCGGTATTATACTTTGTACAAACAGAAGTTTCCTTTCTTTTTCTTGTTTTTTTTAAATATAAAACGACTTTGCATCGTTTACTTTTTGAAAAAAGCTTTTTAAAAAAGAGTAGATGATATATTTTAAATACCGGAAGTGACCGACAGGTTTACTTTCCACGAAATATGTTTTTAATTCGAACCTGTAGTCTCTAATATAAGTACATTCAAACAACCAACTCTTAAGCTTTACAGTAGTGTTTCTATTTTTTAATATAAATTTTAGTACACTGTACATAATCCTTTTTGGCCAAATTGAAAATAATATAAAATTTATTATTTCCCAAGATGCTGCAACCACTATTTTTCATAAGAAGCTTTGGCCCGACGTCGCGTTATCTTGTCAAATACTTTAAAGCACTTCGCTTCTGAATCCTATTCAGATGGCGTTAGCAAGTTTGAAAATAAATTATTGTTTAAAGTGTATTTATTTATATCTATAGTCATGAGTTATTACAATGTTACCTACGTTTTATATACTCGTATATATTTCGTTTTTATTGGCTTTATTCGCATTTCATTAATAAATTAGGCCAATGGGACCTAAGAACGCATATCTAAGATACAATATTACAGCTTGCAATATTTATAACGTATTTTTCTTATTTTTCAACAGCAAATGAACAAATTGTTTTGCTTTAAAGCGACTTACTTTTATATTAAATACTTGCAACGAACAGAACGTGCAGTCAAAATGATTCAATGGCAATTAACGCTAGGCGGCCTCTACCTGTGCCCTCATTAAAGACTCCATCATTACCAGACGCCCAGCCTTAAGCTAAATGAAATATTTTAAGAAGTACATTATTAATGTTTTATTAAATATAAATATATTATTTCGTTTCATCGCTCTGGTAACGAGACAAAGCACGGCGTTGAGTTCAGCCTCCCAACGCTCAATGTATAAACAAATCGGCGAGATGTGGATATCGGGAACTAATTGAGTTTCTTAGCACTAGTTTACCAAGTTTGGCTCGATCTTTATCTATTACTCTGTGGGATAAAACGTAAAGTTAAAAAAACTTTTTGTCTCTCTTTGTATTGTTACCTGTAAAATATTATATAAAATATTTCCTTAAGTAGGGTATCGAACATATAACTTGATACCATCACAGTCACATATCTTTTTATCATATGTATTAGGGAAACAAAATTAGAGAACTTTGGAGAAATAATAAAATATTACGAAAATAAAAAAGTTAGACATAATATATTTGTTAATTATATATTTCTCATTTTTTTATTTTAACTCTAAAGCTATAAAAATAAAAACGTACGTAATCATTGCGGTGAATGTAAAAACATATTTTGATATCAAAATATTTTGCTGTTTTTTTTTTGCCTACCGAGAGATGATAGCTTCCATCAAAATGAAACGTAGCATAAATGGGGCTACGAGCAAAAATAAATTACATGTAAAAGTTCAAAATGGCATTTTTAAATGGAATAATAATATATTATTTAGTTACTTAAATATTTTATCTTAAAATATAAATTCATACTTAACATATAAATACTCAATACCGGAAAAATGAGGAACGGAGTGCCTTAACACTAGGTTCCCAAGTTCCCTGTACCTACCCCAGCTTCACGCTGTATTCCGCATATGGGCCATATGCTAAATACAGCGTGAAGCTAAAATAAACATGATAAATAATGCGAGCTTTTATGAAAGTGGACAGAAATAGTGTTTATTACAAGCCGGTGCAATCCTGACAGTCACTTCGGGAAATTATTATTTATGGAATTGGAAATGTGACAGCGGATGTAGCGAGCTCACAATTTAAATGTTTTTTTTTTAATAAATATTAATGAAAGAGAAATTATATGTGAGAATCATTTAATTAATGTAAACATTATTATATGATGAAGCGCAGCGCTAGAAATGTGTGAATGTAAACGCGGCAGGTTGTGGATTCGATCCCCACTCGAGGAAATTATATATTTAATTTTTTTTAAAGGAAATATGTAATAGTACATATTTCCTGGCCTGAGGCCTGTCGTGGCGCAGCGGCACAAGCGTGTGACTGTAACCGAGGGGTTCTGGGTTCGATCCCCACTCTGGGATTCGAGAATATTTAATATTTTCAATTTAAATATTTAATTTTTCATTTCTTGGCTCTGGTAATAAGGTAAAAGCGCGGCGTTGAGTTCCGCCACTCAACACGCAATGCCTCAAATTCGGCGGAAAGTAGGAAACGGAGTGGTGTCTTAACACTAGATTCCCGGGATTCCTCTGCCTACCCTGCCTCGTGCGGGATACAGCGTGAAGCTGTAAAAAAAATGTGTTATTTTCATTTCTTCGCTTTGGGTACACGGCAAAGTGTGACATTGAATTTCGTCACTCACTCAATACGCGATGCCTAATGGCGGCGGAAGACAGGAAACGAAATGTTTTAACACCAGGTAAGCTCCCTCTACCTACACTGGTATGTGCGGGTTACAGCGTGAAATTTAAAAAGAAACATATTATGTATATAATTTAATTTACGTTTATTCTGAAAATAAAAATCTTTTATATACAAGTCTACATTACCCTTTTTACTTGGCACAATTTATTTTCAGGTCCTCTCTTTTAGAGATACAAATTCCGAAATTAAGTTCCGCTATTCATTTTTAAATGTGTGCGAAAAACAGAGAACGTAATGTTTTGACACTATGTTCTCTTTGCTTACTTTTCTAAGTGTAAACCAACTTTACGTACAAATAAAACAAATAATATTTGTTTTATATCTACTGAAGGAAACATTTGTAAAGCGGCTGGTCTATTTTAATTCTCACGTATAAACGACACGTGTTCACAAACTCTGAAACTTTGCTGCACACGTTCCACACTGTCCAAGCTGTCTAGATCTCTAACAATATTATTTCTGCAACACTGCCTTGGGTTTTGATTTTGGATTTTCTTTTTTGTCGGTATTCTTTATACTTGAGAAGTGTTTGTTACTAAGTTTTTGTTAAAATATTAACTATATTTATTTCCGTATTGTATATATTTCGTAATGTATGTCCATTTTATTATTTATTATGATGTATTTATTTACTCTTCTTAAATAAAATTTGCACTGTTGCGCTATACTTCTTTTCTCAAGACAGTTTTTTTTATTTTAAAGGTTGTCTGTTAGAAATTGCTTGAAGCAATAAGGCCGCCTTTGAATACCTTTTTTCAGATTTTTGATATTGATTGTTAGTCGTGTGCAATGAAGACAAATACATAAATAAATATTTAATAACAATAATAATAATTTTATTTATTTATTTCTTAATAATTTAATTTATTTATTTATTAATTATGTAGGGCTGTCGTTGAGGATGCAAAATGAACCGAAACGAATTTACTTATATATATTTATTTAAGCTATTTAGTTACAATTAACTAATCCTAAGACGCGACAATCTGTTCGATGTCAGAACAAAAAGTGAAGATCTCTAAACTCTAAATTATATTTATATTAAATTAAACGATATAACGTAATCGGTGAATACCAGGTGGTCCCCACAGTATGATGTTTCTCGTTAGCGCTCGACGTTCAGGAGGTCTTGCGAAACAAAGCAGCGATGGTGGTATCTTCACGGAGCGTATTGCGATGAATCATACATGGTGTGATTATTTATGATGTTTCTCGGTAGCGCTCGACGTTTGGGAGGTCTTGCGAAACAAAGCAGCGTTGGTGGTAGCTTCACCGAACGTATGGTGTGATTATTTCTTAACAACTCCCTCTACAGGATCAGCAGCTATTTGGAGACTTTTGTCGAAAATAGTGCTGATAGAGACATAGGATCTCTGGGGCTGTCCTGGACATCTTGTGTTCTGGTTGTCTCGTCCTCTCTCTGGTTGATATTCTTCGAAGGCATACATTTACGACGAATGAGGACTATGCTTATAATGAGTACTGATGCACCGATGAGTATGTAGACAGGTATAGTTGTGTGATAGAGAGTGTCTAAGTTCGACGGTTCCAAAGTCACTGGTTCTTGAGAGGCAACCCTGATGTTGGTTGAGTGTAAGTGACTCAAATCTATGCTATTCAATTTCAAGATGGTCTTCGCTGTCGCTTTGTATGGGTCTTTGTTACCAATATTCTGTATTCAACATTTTCAAAACTCGTCCTTTCACTTGATCATGGTGGTTAGTGATGGTAAAGATGGACGTTTGTAGAGCACACCCTTGAGGTATTTCAACTAAATAACTTCCATGAAGGTTTCTGTATTGATCTTGAGAACAGGCTAAGTGAACTTTCGTTAGGTTGGGAAAGCTCAGAACGTAGTGACGATCATCCAGTCTTTCCATGGCTTGAGATGATAAAATTACTGGAGTAACTCGACAGGATTCATGAATATATTGCTGAAGTATAAGATGTTGAATGCAGGTCGTTTGTTCTCCATAGTGTCGGTTTAAGCTGTCCTCGCAAAGATGACCGTGACTATACTTCGGACATTCTGTCTCTATATACAGTAGATCTTTCTCGTGAATTGCTACATATGGATAGGTAGGGATTATAGTTTTATTATTACTATTAGGGGCTAAGGACAATTTATAAAGGATGTAGTTATTAGGATTCACGATTGGGAACTTAATTACCAAGATTATATCATTATTTTTATAATAATATCCTAATCTTAATATGTCTAAATATTCTCTAAAATTAATATCTAACACTACTTCTGAATTGTATAACCCTTTTAGTTTATTTAGCATAACTATATAAGTATCGTAATCGAGAACGGAATAATGGATACTTTTAGCTTTTATGAATGCCAATAGATTCTGTAATTTTGACAATTCCTGTGACAAGTTGTCTATGTCATCACCTAATATTGTAAGTAGTTGTGCTAAATGAAAGTAATTAATTACGTCTTCTTCTTTCCTAGCATCGTTATCTAAGATAGTTTTAATAATGTTCTCTATTTTCCTCTGGTTTTCTACCATCCTATCTGTAACATTTGAACTCTGGAATGCCCACTGCTTGCTTAAGCTTATTTGATGATTTATTTCAATGGCTAAGTTATTCTCGTTCTTTTGTAGTATGGCAATGGCATTTTCGTACTTTAATGCGTCCGTATAATCTAAATTCCCGGAGATACTTTTGATTATGGAACCAAGAACGTTTACAAGGCCTCTTTTTGAACGTTTTCCTTGAAAAGTTAACAATTGATCTGACATATCATTTAATTTTGTAGTAAGATATTTAATATGTGGAGCGTAAAGTAACGACGTTTTATTATTTAAGTCAGGTGTTAGATCACTTAACTTTTCTCGAACAGATTCTAATCTATTTCGCACATTATCTAAATTTATAATTTGAATAAAGGAATGGAAATGAGAAATGACTTTAGTAGGTCCTAAGTTGAAAGGGAGGACACCTGGTCCATTTCCTAAGCTTTCAAGTGTAATCTCTTCCGCTTGTCCCAGCTTCAGGGCTTGAGCCACCATCAACGTGATTAGTGTCTTCTGTATTCTGTAACAAACGAGCACTATTAGGTACCCGTTTTATGCGCGACTTGGGTACAGGCCCACTCTTTCTCTTTGTATAAATGTGTATAGGTAAATCTGTTACAACCGTATCAACCGTATAACGAGCAGCTAATTTCTGTCTATTGGCCAAAGGATTTCTGACATGGACTCGCTGATCAGGTGCATATATTTGCTCAGCCTCGCGATTTCTATTAATATTCTCGGTTATTTGAGTACGACGCTGAAGCGCGGATTCATGAATAAATTCATATACTTTTAACATTCGCTTACGGTGATGTACTATGTATTCCTGCAATAGGTGCTCTGTTATATTCATGTCTAAAGGATCTCGCGGATCTAAATGACCAGTGATTATGTCTATTGGACGACATTTCGTGAAAGAATGAATTGAACTATTGTAAGCCATTACAGCGTATGTCATAAGATTGCAAACGGATTCATTACGGTGTTCTAATTTTAAGATACGCAAGTGTTCGAGTAAGGTATTATGAAAGCGTTCTATCATTCCATTTTCGTTGGGTGTATTGGAACATGTTCTATGATGTTGAATTTTGTGTAATTTAGTGAATTCAGAAAATAACTGATTTGTAAATTCTGGGCCGTTATCCGTAATGTATTTAAGAGCCATACCATGATGGGAAGAGAACTTTAATAAGGCCTGAATTACACTAACAGCTGTAGCATCTCTCAAAGAATATGCTTGTGCATATTTCGAGAATGCATCGATAATTGTTAGGTACTTATTACTATCTACGCTAAATAGATCCAAATGTACGATTTCAAAAGGCCTGGTAGGTGGTGGTACAATTTGATACCGAGGTCTTACAGGATTACGGTCATATTTCGCTTGACCGCAAATAAGACAGTCATTAATTAATTTTGTAATTTGGTCTTTAATTTTTGGCCAGAAATAACGTTTAGACAGAGCTAAATAACATTCATTAATGCCTCTATGATTCGTCTTGCCTTCATGATAGTTCTTAATAATTTCTTGTTGTTTTAGGTAATTTTTAACGTCTTCAACTTCTAATTTAGAAAGAACTAGGTTAATTGCCGAATTTTTAAAATATCTTTGTATGACCGGTATAATTTTATACATTTCAAGTGAAGGATTAATTAAAATTCCTGTTTTTATACCTGGTGTAACGTATTCTTTTATAGCATCTATTACATCTTGTTCTAGGTTTGACTTAGAGATTTGTAGCCTAATTTTTGTATAATTTTCAAAAGGATGAGTTATGTGGGGTTTAATTTTAATATCGCTAACAACATTAAATACGATTTGTCTACTAAATCTGTTGAGGGGATCATCGGTAATAGGTACTTCTAGTATAGGGCTTTCTATATCGCTATGAATACTATCGGTTCTTGAATCGATACTTCTGGTTCTTTCAGAATCGGATTTCTCTGAAGTGTTGACGACAATAGAACTAGACTCTTCATTATGGATTTCTATTCTAGATAGAGCGTCAGCGTTGGAATTAATTTTCCCTGGTTTATAAATGACTGTATAATCGTATTCACTTAGGCGTAATCTCCAACGTGTTAAGCGGGAATTGGGTTCTTTCATATTCATTACCCATTGCAAAGGCCGATGGTCTGTCATAATTTTAAACTTCCTACCAAAAAGATACGGCCGGAAGTACTTCGTTGCCCACACAATAGCGAGTAATTCTTTTTCTATCGTACTGTAATTTATTTCACTGCTATTAAGTGTTCTTGATGCGTATGCTATTGGTTTATCTGATCCAATAGGGCCTTGAGAAAGAACGGCTCCAATTGCTAAATTCGAAGCGTCTGTTGTGAGTATGAATTCTTTTGAAAAGTCCGGATATTGAAGGATTGGATCGTTTACAAGTAGAGTTTTACACTTTTCAAAGCATTGGATATAATTTT
This sequence comes from Eueides isabella, assembly GCA_019049475.1. NCBI lineage: Eukaryota > Metazoa > Arthropoda > Insecta > Lepidoptera > Nymphalidae > Eueides > Eueides isabella. Next base: position 2,916,645 of record CM032399.1, on the reverse strand, counting down.
GATCTTGAACAATTTTAAAACCTTTCTTCAAGCATTGGGTCAGAGGCTTGGTTATTTTAGCAAAGTCTGGTATGAACTTCCTATAATAACCAAGTAATCCTAAAAAACGTTTTATTTCTGTACGGGTATTAGGCAAGGGGTATTTTTTAATTGCCGATATTTTCTCAGGATTAGGTTTTATACCATCTTTGCTAATAACATGACCAAGATACGCCGTTTCTAGTTTTAGGAATTCCGATTTGTCCATTTGTATTTTAAAATTGGACTCGCGTAATTTTTTAAATACCTTTTCTAGGTTAATAATGTGCTCCTGAAGGGATGTACTAAATACTATTATGTCATCTAGGTACACCAGACAAATAGTATTCTGAAGCTCTCTCAACACATTGTCCATAACTCTCTGGAAAGTAGATGGGCTGTTTTTAAGGCCCATAGGCATGCGTAAAAATTCGAAATGGCCATGTTCTACATTAAAAGCTGTTTTTGGTATATCCTGTGGCTTCATTTCTACTTGATAAAATCCACTAGCTAGGTCTAAGGTTGTAAAATATTGGCAATTACCTAATTTATCTAAGACATCGGCTATATTGGGAATAGGATACTTGTCGTCTACAGTTTTTTCATTAAGCTTTCGAAAGTCAACTACTATACGCCATTTAGCTTTTCCTGACGCATCTGCTTTCTTAGCTACAACCCAAATTGGGGAGCTCCATGCTGAATTTGAATGCCTAATGATTCCCTGTTCTAGCATCTTACCTATCTGTTCCTGTACTTCTTGCCTGTGGATATATGGATACCGATAACTTTTTGTGTAAACTGGAACCTCATCAGTTGTTTTAATCGAATGCTTTATTTTGTTCGTGAAAGTTAAAGGCTCTCCCTCTAAGTAGAAAACATCTGCATACTGGGCACAAAGCAGCTCTAAGTTCGTACGTTCCTCGATATTTAAGTGATCAGTGCGTAAGCGCGAAATCACTTCTTTTATACGGTCTTGCTGTTTATTTGTAGGTGTACACTGTACGTTATACATTTCTGCAGAGATTGCTCGGTCCATAGAGAATATGACGTCGCTTCGACTTGGATTGGTTACTTCGACTATTCCCCTATTATTTGAAACGGTAGTTAAGCATTCGCCAATAATACAATTAGAAACAGTTTGCTCTTCTATAAATGCATGCCCATCATGAATATTAATAGGAATTTTAAGTAATTTGGAAGTATTTGCCGGTATAATGTCCTCATACAAATTTGCGTTGCGTGAATCATATACTTTAATAGGATTTGAAGCGGTTTTAGTTTTTAGTAATTTGTTCTTATAGTCTATTACAGCCTTCCACTTGTCTAATAAGTCTGTACCGATAAGTCCATCAAAATAATCATGAAACTTATAAATATAAAATGTCGTATTATCGGAATCATTAAATTCTTTAAAGCTAGGTAACGTAATTGAATAGTAATTTCTAGAGGTGGCATGAATATTCTTAACTTCAAAAGGATCGTAATTTACTGGTAAGTTACTATAGTATCTTTCTACTACCTCGGGACAAAGAAATGATTGATTTGCCCCTGTATCTATTAAAAGTTTCATAGGTGGTGATGCGATTTGAATGTATGGAAGCTGACGTTGTGTTTGAAGATTTACTTCTATTTTAAGGTGTCGGATTCCCGGTCCTTCGAAAAATCCTGCTCGTTTGTTTTCACCATATCGGTTTCCACCCGGGGCGATTCCGTAGAGTTTTCTGAAGGTTCCTGTACAAAATATTCATACGGTGGCTGGTTTTCTACGCATTCGCTGATATCGTAATAATTATAATCGGCGTATTCATCATATATAGAATTGTCTAAAAAACTATTATAATTTATTTCTTTACTTTTAAAGTAGTTCGTGTAGTTCGTGTAGTCGGGGGTGGGTTCCCTGATTTTGTCCAGTTATTTCCTGTAATTGCTGGATGTGTAGGTGGCAATTGTCTTGTTACATACTGGCTGACACCACTCATAGGACGAGGTTGGTTAAAGACTTGGTGGTTAGGACGCGAACCTATCTGGAAGTTATTTTGTTGAGGGTTATAATTTGGCGGTGGTGATCTAAAAATTTGTTGCGTACGAGTTGGACCAAATTGGCGGGGTTGATACAGATTCTGTCTCCATTGCGGTGCAGATGATGGAGCTAAATGAGGGCGTGAAAAGCCAGGTATATTATAGTTAAAAGGTTTAGGCACAGGCACTGAAAATTGTTGGTTTGGCATTTTATAGGCACTTACAAAATGATTTGGCACGAGCATTGAATTTATAGATTTTTTGTCAGGTAATCGTTGGTTCCGATTTTGTAGGTACATAGTATTTGTCTCCTCGTGTACAAATTCTAATGCTTTTTCTATGGTTTCCGGGCGCATGCAACGTATCCGCGATCCTAAGGGATCGTTTAGACCTCGCAAATACGATTGAAGCGTTAATTTACGATAAAGATCTCGTTTAGCATTGATGGTGGTTTCAAGGGTATCATGCAGGCTGACAAAAGTCATTATAGTACTGTATAGATTTTGGCAACGCTCATAAAACTCCTGTGCGGTGCTAGAACCTTGCGATAAAATAGCTAAATCGTTATATAGAGCGATCTCATCTCGTTGGTCCGCAAAGTTGTTCACTAAAGCAGTTCGAATGCCTTGCCAATCGGATGGAATCCCATTAGAATTGATTAAGCGAGCAGCAGAGCCTGTTACTTTGTTCAAAATCCCATTGAGAAGGGCACACCTACTTAATTCACTACTGTTTGCACTACAAAACTGGACTACTAATTCGTCACATAATTTTAAAAATCTCGTGAGCACATTCGGGTTCCCGTCGAACTCGGGTACCAACCTTAAGGCTTTATAAATGGTATCTAATTCAGACATATCCGTTCCCTCTTCTATACTACTCAAAGTAATATCTCTTTTTCTATCTATGAAAAGTTGCCTACTACTAGTAACTATCCTAGGTTCCTTTGATTTTCTTAAATGAAAAATCTTGGCAAATTTTATTAACACAGGTTAGTGAAGGCTAGGACTGAGCAACCACTAAAAAGAATCTAGTGTACTCACATGAACATGTTTCGGTCCCTCTGCGTTATCGATGTCTAGATAAACCTCTGATGCAGCACTACTTGTAGATTCGGATGCTCTGGATGCAGCTAGACAAGCTACGACGGGGCTTCACGCGATTACGGAAATCTTCTACGCGAAACGTTCCGCGAGTATCCTACCGACTGCGCCAATTATGTAGGGCTGTCGTTGAGGATGCAAAATGAACCGAAACGAATTTACTTATATATATTTATTTAAGCTATTTAGTTACAATTAACTAATCCTAAGACGCGACAATCTGTTCGATGTCAGAACAAAAAGTGAAGATCTCTAAACTCTAAATTATATTTATATTAAATTAAACGATATAACGTAATCGGTGAATACCAGGTGGTCCCCACAGTATGATGTTTCTCGTTAGCGCTCGACGTTCAGGAGGTCTTGCGAAACAAAGCAGCGATGGTGGTATCTTCACGGAGCGTATTGCGATGAATCATACATGGTGTGATTATTTATGATGTTTCTCGGTAGCGCTCGACGTTTGGGAGGTCTTGCGAAACAAAGCAGCGTTGGTGGTAGCTTCACCGAACGTATGGTGTGATTATTTCTTTATTTATTTGTCTTTATTTATATTTTTTGTCATCACTTTGAAATTATTTCTGACACACTTGACAGATAAGTGGCAGAATCAGATCGGCAGAACAGATTTTATGCAGATTAATAATAAATCTCAACTAAAAACTATCACATCCCGCTACATGCCTGCAATACCGAATATAAGAATTTATAATATTATATAAGTATATATTATATATCTTTGTAGGTGAAGTGATAACTCGCGAAAATTATGGCGCTGCCTTCTCTTCATTAACGGCGGCTATGGAGCGTGTAGCTTGTGCTGGCAGCAATTACTTCTAGAGGTTCATTATAGACGATGAAACCGATATATTTAGAATTTAAGGGTATGAGAGAAGGTGGAAATGGTAGTCTTTTGTTTTTTTCTTAAATACATTTACTATATATTTTGAGAGAAAAATCATGTTGCGATGTGTTAGGGTTGCTCTTGTACATTATTACTAAATTAAGGAAAAAAATTAGTACAAAAAATCTCTAGCAAATTTCTATAAATGTCAATATAACTTGTACAAGTTATATTATGCTTAGATTAATAAAATGTATTTCAACTTTATCGTTCTTTTCAGGAAATTAAATATATAGTGGTTTAATTTAATACTGTGCTAAAACAAGAACAAGTACCAGAGCACAATTTCTTATTATAAATACTTCAGCTACAAGTTCGATATTTTAACCAATAGTATCGTTGTAGCAGTTAATGAGTGACTGTGCTTAATAGTAACATTTTTAATTACTATAAATAACTTAAAGTAAACGTATAGAGGCCTATTTCAGTTTTCATTATAAATACAAAACTGTTTAAACATTAATAACCGAGCTATTGCGTATAAAAACTGATATTATATTGCCCCATGGAAAATGAGTGAGCACAAACTATATGAAAAGTTTTATTTGTACCATAATTCGTGGTTCCATCCAATTCCATTACCAACTTGGTATCAATGGAATAATGTATTGAAAACTTCACTTATCATTTTTCCCCATTAAGGGGCTGATAGAAATATGATTTATTAAATTTTTGGACGAGAGTGGTTATTGAATCCATAAGTGTCTGTTTAGAAAATATTGTCTTCATTTGTATTTTTACAATGTTTAGTGCGTTATAATTTTATTTTTATTTTTTTTTCCGTATGGAAGGCAGGAAGAATTCACTGTTAATATATACTTTAATATATGTATTTTGTTCTGCACTTTCTACGCAAGTTGTAGCATTGCTTGTTGAGTGCCGGAACTAAACGCTGCAGTGTTGCGGCTTGAAATGTTAATTAAATAATAACTATGCACATGTGAATGTATTTATGTTTGTGTACATTTTCTACGTATATAATTAGCAAATTGTGTTGGTCAGTTATGAGGCCTATTCCAATTTAAAGAAGAATTATATACATTGAATTGAAGAATTAAAAATACATTGTACATTTTCTTAACGTGTTTATAAGTAAAAAAACTATTGACAATAATTATTATCATTATTATTTATGCGCTTATAAACTAATCCTTTGTACAATCACTCATTCATAGCTACATTAACTGGTATAAATAGACAATCGCAATCTTGTGTGCACCACGTCATTATAACAAGAGCCACTGGTGTTAATAGTCTGTACATTAAGTACGACCAGGAGCCTTACCTGGCAACAAGGCAAAGTGCAGCGTTGAGCTCCGCCTCTCAACGCGCAAGACCTCAAATTCGCCAGCAAGTGGCGAATGGAAGTGTCTCAATGAGAATTTAGTATGTAAGCGGGATAAGTGAAATAATATATATGAAATAAATTACGTGAAAGAATAGTGTGACGTACAAACAAATTAAATCACAACAAATCTATTATTATTTTATTGAGTTTTCGCTAAAACTTTTTGGACGTCTATAATAAAATAGTCTCATTATATTAAGACCTGTAGGCCGTAGCCGTAGCCGTAGCGCGTAGTATTCGTAGCACGTCTACGAGCGCTTAAGTCGACCAATCGCTACGAATCCACTTCGAATACATTCGCACCAATATTTATTTAATACCTGTCGTATTTTATTTATGAGCACCCTTTTTTTATATATATTTTATTAGATCCAAAGCCTTAGAACTTTATTGGAGTATTGTAATGTTTCATTGAAATATTGGGCGCTAGTGTGTCTGAATTACTTGATTATTCTAAGTTTTGTACTCTAATTATTTAGAATAGTCTTTGTTATTTTATTTGTAATTTAATATGTTTTTTTGTTATATTTCTTTGTAGAAAATGTTGTCCTTGATATGACTAAGAGCTCTAGGTCACTCGTATTACTTTTGGCTCTTCACATCCTATGAATTTGATTTATAGCCGAATCAGAGATATAGGCCTAATTCAATGTAACACTGATATAATCACACTTTTTTATATAATTAAATTTATTTTTAAACTTTTTTTAAAATTTTCGTGCCCTCTAATCCTTAAAAAAAAATACAAATATGTCAATGTTAAAGCAAGTGATCGATATATACTCAATCAAGTAAATGTCAAATAAGAACAATAAAGAAATGTTTTAAAAATCCACTAACGTACAGAAAATGTTTCGCTGCAAATATATTTAAAATTTGATTAAAGCAAAGCTAAGGATTAGCGCTTATATCGCACTCAAACAAGACGCTTACGGGATTGTGTGGTTTTAATTAATTTTTCATCTCGACGAGCCTCAGTTGCGAGGTCGTTAAAAATGTACGTGTTATATTTGTATACTAATATTTCATTTGACACTCGGTTAAGCGGGTTCGGGATTAACAGTCCATATGTTTCATATTTTCCTGCTATTGGACTCTGTTGAAGGGTAAGATTTCATAGAAACGCCGTTCGAGGAATTTGCTTGATTTAATATTGATTTTCCGCATAAATAACTACCGACGATATTGTGGTACAGTTGACTAGTGTTTGGCTGTTCATACTATGCTTTTGACTTTTTTGATAAAACACACAAAAGTTCTGACGTAGCGGGGTCTGAACGCCTGTCTAATAGAAACTATCTGAGCGCTCTGACCACTAAGCTTTTTTTTTTATTTTTTTAGAGTACGTAGGATTTTTTGTACGCTTCCTACAGCTTATTAATGCTTTTTTTGCTCCAAATGTATGGTATTTGTCATTTAAAATATTTAGTTGAAGTAATGAAGCAAAAAGTAACAAAATCGCCCATTAGATTTCTCAGTCAACAAAACGAGCGATTGCCTAACGCAGTTTTTCTAAAATGTTTACGAATAATATGTTTCTTTTTTATTACGCAATAAATATGTTAAAAGAAATAAAACTGTCCTAATGAGAACGGAGTGTTTTAACACTATTTGCCGAGGTAACTTTGTTTTCCCTGTTACACAACGTACACCGTGGAGCTAGATACAGCTGCATGGTGTTTAACTATAAAAGCGACTGTTGTAGGTTGAAAAAGAAACATAAAATGTAAAGTTCCGTTAATACTCTTCACAATATGTCTTGAGATTTTTGCCAAGTAAGAACCGGAGTGCATTATCACCAGGGATCCCCTAGCTACCTGCTATATTCGGGATGCAACGTAAAAATTTATATTTTTATAAATCTTACTCTTTATGTACTAAAATATAAGTTATACATAAATTCAATAAAGCTTATGCTTTATTATATACATATGACACCATCTTATATAATGTAGCAAAAACTTTTAAATATTCTTACAAGTAACTCTGTATAAAAATAACATTAGTAGAAGGGATCTCCATCAGTTATACAATGTTACGTGAGCCAAATTGTAATTTTCCAATTTTCGTCAACCGATAGGATTACAAATAGATAGAGAAGTGAAAAAATAAAAAGAGGTTGAAGAAGATAGTGTTTAAACATTTTACTGTCAGTGACTTTGAATTTTGCTCAGCTACACGCTGTATTCCGCATATGGCATGTTAGGCAGAGGGAACTTGAGAACCTACTTTTGGTAATAAGGCACTCCGTTGCACTTTCATTCCCTACTTTCCGCCAAATTTGAGGCTATAGTGTTGAGTGGCGGAAATCAACGCCGCGCTTTTCTTTGTTACCAGAGGGAATAAAATCATTAAATATTTAATTTGAAAATGTTAAATATTTTATTTCTTCGAGTGAGGATCGAACCCACAACCTATCATTTACAGTCACACGCTTGAACCGCCGCGCCGATGTTTTTTTTTTTTTTTTTTCATTTATTTTGTGTTTTGAATTACATGTTAATTATAATTTAAATTTGAATGTAGTGGGGATTTAACCCGCGCCAATTGAATACCACTAAGCCATAAGTTCTTTTTAAGCTACGAAGCTTAAGGTACGTCGCTGATATGCTTGTTATAACTTGCTTATGATAACTAACTTACTTATGATCGTAGCAATTTAAATTTCGTTTAAATTATTTTTTTTTTAAAAGTTTTTTTCTTACCGAAGTAAAAAATATGAACAGTGATAACTTTAAAAAGAATAAAAAACCATTAAAAGGTGAAGTTTGGAAATTTTCTTAGCACGTATTAACTATTTTTTCCAATTTCTGCAAAGTTTTTACGACATTGCGTAACGAGAAAGTTACTCAACTTAACTTTCTTATTTACGTTGCCATATAAAGACATAAAAATACTTTTTTTCCACGACGTGAAATCGATCCCACAACCATAAAGCTTACAATCATACGCCATGCCATTGCTCAAAATTTTCTAACCGCACAGTACGTGACAAGTTAATGTACCATTCGCATCATCTGGACACGTGGCACTCCACTACTGTGCGGTTTCGTAGGAATTTCCTTCCACGCGCCACATATCTCTAAAAGGGGCTACCTGCGGCAGTATTTCCAGGTCGATACGACATGGGTACCTTTTCAAAAAGTGCGTCCACTTCCTCCTCCTCAAAGACCGGTATCACACCTGTAGCTCACCCATCACTCACCATCAGGTGTCCCGTACGCTCGTTTGCCTTGTCTTTTCCATAAAAAAGCGACGTGTGGGTTCGATTCTCAAGACGTGGCCTCAATAACCACGCCACTCAATAGGCATTGCCTGGAAAGTTAGATTGGATTGGTGCGTGGCGAACAGAGTATCGTCGTCCCTGAACATCTCTTCATTTATTCATTTCATTCGGGATGCACAGTAAATCTAAAAAGTCTCGATTACCATTTTTTTTTAAACTTTGCTTAATAAAATATTTTCTATAACGGTTCTCTGTTAACACGCTATTAAACGCGATTACGGCGAGCGACACCGCTTAATCAGATAGCGGCCCGATATATATCAAAAGGAAATAAATTTACACAATTTTCAAACTTAGTAACTATATATCTAAGTCTGAAATTTTACTTCAAGCGCAACTTGCTGTAACTGTTCCTAAAATAAATAACATCAAACAGCAATTAGCAATCCAGCCAGTTCCATTAATAACTTAAAAGCTTCGTCGGAAAGCCAAACTGCGACACACCCAACTATACGAGTACCAATAATAATAGCTTAAAACAGCGAAATGGGTGTCTACTAACACGCCGTTTAACGCGATTACTGGCGAAAGGCTATCATTAATGAGATGCTATCGGAAAATACACAAAAAAAGAATCACTTTAACCTTTTTATATTCAAGCTTAAGTAACATTTTTCGGACAAGAGAGAAACAGTACTTTGTCTCATAGATTAAACAAACTATTGTCGTTTATAAAATAGTAGAATTGTTAATTATCTACTGTATCTATGAGAACATTATGGCACAGCGACACATCGTTCGACTGTAAACGCGGCAGTTGTGAGCTATATATTATTATCAAATATAAAATGTTGATTTTGACGGCAAACTTCTCCGTCACAACGTCAGCTACGTTGCACTTGCTGGAGTAGTCCACGGTCGCGCCAGTCGCGCTCGCACTCGCAGCCGCCAGCAAATCCGATAGGAAATGTCATAATCATATGATAGGTGCGGCGCATTGCGCCCACCTGTCGCCGCGCGTGCGTCCCGCTGACGTCACGCGACCGCGCCCGACGCCCGCCGACCGCCAGCCGCCCGCCGCTTGCTGCCTGCTGCCTGCCAGCCAGCACAGAATGATCCAACACTATTGGCTGTACTCGCTATTATAGCTCCTGATCAATTATAATAACATATATTTTTAAATATAAATATTATATACCGAAATAATTTAATAAAAAAAATCATGTTATATTTTAATCTGGCCCAAACCTATTAAATATAACCAAAATAAGAATTGATCGGCGGGCGATCCCGCGGCACGTCTCACTAGCTTCTTATCTAGTTCTTAATCCAAGATAAATATTACATCAATCGGGGGTGGAGACGGCGCGCGGCGCACGCAGGCGCGGCGGCGGCCCAGTCCCGCTCCGGCCGCGCTGCCCGCCGCACATCGCTCCCGCGGGCGCCCGACCCGGCGGCGACTCGCCCGCTGCCTCGCAGGACCCCGTAAATAAACTTGCCGTAGTCGCGCGACTCCGCTACCACCGGCGAGCCCAAACCGCGCTCCGATACCGACCGACGACCGCGCGCTACCCACGTGCCCAACTCGTTGCGTAAGTCGCGAAAAATAATAAAAATCAGCCGAATCTCCTTTGACACGCAAGAAAACAAATAGCACACGTCGAAATCGATCAGTGTTTATTATTCCCGGTACACCGTACCCGGTCGCAGCCGTGTTTGTATTACCGCCGAAGTAAATAGTGTATCGGTCCCGGCTTGTTGGCAGGTTAGAAGTGGCTTTCCTTTTTAATAGGTTAATCCGAAGACTGCGGGCGCGGTCTTTTTAACCTTATAGTACAAAAGTGCTGGTTGACCTTAAAACCGCGCGGCGACACTTGATTTGTTTGCGGCTAGGAACGGTTACCACTACATTCTTTAATTGACACTCCGATCTTCCAGATTTGTGTTTACAAAACAAACTTTACGTATGTTAAAGTTGCAGTTGGTAAGATATGGACAAACATATGTATTTAGAGAGATGTATATATTGCTTTAGTTTTTAAAAGGCATAAATTATCTTCACACAAGACCTTTAACGTATAAACAAACTTTTTATCCATTCGATAATTTTATATTCCAACCAGCCACTTCAGTTTTTTAATCGCCTCTAACGACTTCTTACCCTAATTAATGGCGCCTGACGCTTAAGGAATTAGAAATTTCGACAAAAATTTGTATTAGCTCTTACTGCCGCTTATTAACTTAGTTTTATTTTCAGACGGAATTATACAAATCTTCTCCATTTCGTTTATTCTTTTGAATTCGTTAATTTAAATATTTTATAAATCGTCTGAAAAGCTATTAGCCATTTTGAAATTGTTTACATAGTAATGGGAAAAATAACTTGCGTACACAGTAACATTGATAACGCTCAGTTATTATTCGTTCCTAGAAATTCATATCTCACTTTCACTTTATAATATTTTATATTTTTATAATTTCACTATATAATATATATATATATATATATATATATATATATATATATATATATATATATATATATATATATATATATATATATATATATATATATATATATATATATATATATATATATATATATATATATATATATACATACATATATATATCGTCGTGTTATTCATCATCATACAAATCATTAAATAAGCAATTTTTTCAAACGAAACGAAACGAAAGGAAAAGCTTTTAACATATATTTTATTACAGCGGTAAATTTAATTCTTATATTAGTTAGTATAAAACGTACATATTATTTTAGTAATTATCATTTATAGAGCAATTTACAATTACCAACAACAATTAAAATGACACAGGGCTAATATTTGTGAATAGGTACTAATTATTTTCACGCTTGATATTTACTTAATAAAATGATTACATGTTGTTTCTAGTTTTTTTTTTTCAGCGTCATACTTGAACTTGGGAACCTAGTGGTTAAGGCACTCCGTTTTGTTCCCACTTTCCTCATCATGTTGATTGGCGTCTCACAACGCCGCGCCGCTCTTTGCCTTCTTACCAAAGCGATGAAAATAAAATATTACATATTTTCAATATTTCACTTGAAAATATTAAATATTTCACTTCTGCGAGTGGAAATCGAATCTACTACCTGTCGCTTAGTCACACATTTTTGCCCTTGCACCAAGACAGGGTTCTGATTTAACTTATAAGATTGTACACCAGTATTAACATTTTAAAACAATGTTTATCCTGTTATTCAGTGACCTTAATTCTCACATTATAACTTATTAACATTTAAATAAGCGTTTCAAAAAAGAGTAAAAAATAAAGCTATGTATTATTTATTTATTTTAACCTTCCATTGCATCTTGTCTATTTTAAATTTATCCATATATATAAAAAACTCCGTTGCTGAGTTATTTACACACAACGTACAAACGTATAACTACTGGAATTAAAAACTTTCAATTTGGCTCATAGTTAGGTTAGGTAGCATAGAGAGGTAATATGAAGACCTGTCGTAGCGTAAAGGCGTTATAGGTTCGATTCCCACTTGGGGGAAAAAAATATTTAATATTTCCATTTTCTCGGTCTGGCAACGCGGCAGAGCGCGGCGTTCAGTTATGCTACTAAAAACGGAATGCTTGGAGAAATCAAAAGAAAGCGCGCAGCAGAAGTATCTTAATGAAAACGGACTATCTTAACAATAGGTTCCCAGGTTCCCTTAGCGTACCCTGCTAATTGCAAAATACAACGTGAAGCCAAAAAAAGGAAATGTAATTAAACGGAACCATCATGACTGTTTCTTTTATCTTACACACTTCATTGAATTTTGTCAAAGATAGCAAATTAAGGATTATCGCGTCCAAATAAATACAAATGAAAGTGAGATTACTAAAAATAGCACCAACATAAGATGATTTAGAAAAACACGATAAGCGCCTAATCCAAACAAATGGTTTGTTTTGTTCGTAAATTATCTTATTTATATTTATGTTGAAAGAATATTGTTCCCGTTGTAACAATGCCAGATCGTTGTACTATTGTTTTTATTAAATATACTAATTTAATTATAATCAATTTTATTTAAAGTCGAGTAAATTTTCAAAGATTTTGCATAAATCTTATTTAATATTGCGTGAAATCCCGTCATTCGTATAATAAGAGAGAACAAAGCACGTCGCTACTTCCTACTTCCTACCTACAATCCTTTGCCCCAATTTTGAGGCATTCAATTTCCATAAATTGATACTCAATATGTGCATACGTTGAGGTTCCTTATTTGCCGATTCTTATATTCATATTACGTCGGTTTTAACCATGTTCTATGAATGAGATATGAAAAATAGTTTTGTAGAGCTCGTTTCAAAATATTTTGTTTACCTGTCGTTGATACACGAGGCCTGTTGAGGTGCGGAGACATAAGTGTGCTTCTTTAAACAAAGGACGCTGTAGATTTGGCCCTATAGAAATTAAATTTGTATTATTTTTATTTTTTTCGCTCTTGTGGACAAAGAGCGGCGTTGAGTTCCGCCACTCAATATGCAATGCTTTAAATTCAACAAAACACACACCTTAACACTAGATATCCAAATTCCTTCTACCTAACCTTACATACAACGTTAACCTGTTTTTTTTTCGGGTCTGGACATCGTAATCACAGAACTATTATTTTTTTTATTATTATTTCCTTTCTTTTGTAAATAAAATCAGCCGCTAAATGGTATTAAATATAAATATATAAATTTCCTTTTCTTAAAAACTGATTTAAAAGTTCTAATATCAAGTAATCATATGAGGAAACTTGACAAAGTATATAATCGTAACAAATTTTGTAAAGCTCCGTAATAAGCTTTCATATTAAAGGCAGCTTTATTACACTTTCGGTTTAATAACGTTATTTCAATTTGTCATAACAATATTTTCAAACTCTATTGTTAAATAGAAGTGGTTACGTTGGCCAGGAAGTCTGTAAGTGGAAAGCCTCAACCGATATATAGCGTAGTCACGTAATCTCGACATAGTTTGTGAATCATTGCAAAGCTGTACAGTATAATTTTAGGAAATGTTCTAAAACGTACGAAGTATATATTTCGTTAATTAAAAGAAGATTAACCGGAAATGTTCCTTATAAATATATTAATTAAAAAATATATATAATCTCTGTATATTAAAGCCACAAGCTGGTAATTCGTAATCTCGGTAAAAGACTTCTGCCGCTTTATTAAACGTTCTAGCCTATTTGGCAACAAGAATGTAATATAAGTATATTGGACAGTATGGAGATACCTACTTATTTTTCTGGCAAAAACTTGAAAAAACAAATACACAGTTCACTTATTCCGTAAGGTCTTTGAGGACATTTATAGTTTAATATTATTTTAATTATTTGCATATTATGTTTATTCAGGCCTTTGAGGCTGGTCGTGGCGCAGCGGCACAAGCGTGTGACTGTAAACGATAGGTTGTGGGTTCGATCCCTACTCAAAGAAATGAAATATTTAATATTTTCCAATTAAATATTTAATGTTTTCATTTCTTCGCTCTGGTAACAAGGCAAAACGTAGCGTTGAATCCCGCCAATCCGGCGGAGTTCACGCCGGCGGAAAGTGGGGAACGGAAGTGAAACGGATTGTTTTATCGATACGTTCCCAAGTTCCCTCTGCCTACCCTGCCATCTGCGGGATACAGCGTGAAGCTGAGTAAGTGAGTGAATGTTTTTTTTTCATTTTTGTGTTATTTTTTATAAGTAAAGACGGCTATATACGCGCGTAAGTATGATTGACTTATCCTACAGCGTAAATAACGCAACTTAAACCCTTAGGTTAGCATAGCTTACCTGTGTTTTACATTCAGGTCAAGCGAGGGGATTATACGCAACGCGTCAGCAATAAACTTAGAACTAAATGCCTATAGAAATGGCATTGTTACAATTTGAAATTCAATTTTGTAGCTAGTCAAAATTAATGTACCATTGGAATGAGTTTCTGTTGTTTTGATTGTTATTTTGTTATTTGTATTGGTAACGGTTCGTTGTTATTATTTGTTGAAATTAGTTAGTTTATTTGTTTAGAAAAATAAATATTAGAAAATTAATATCGGCCGATGGTACATGAAGAGGATAACCTTATAAAAATCCATATCGACTTTGTGCTTCGTTGTACGGTCCTAATAATTTATATACACTTTTTGATATAAAATACAATTTTAAATATATAGCACAGTTATGACAAACAACGCATCATACACTATTTAAAATAAGTCATACAGACGATCAACAATGACAGTTTTACTTCAGAACTTTCTATTGTTATGAAGTGAAAAAAGAAAAAAATTATGAATAATTAATAAAGGACTTACGACACAAATGCGTGTTAATATCCTAAAGTTATGTAACTAAAGTTGTAGACAGTACAGTATTAAATATTGATAAAATATTATAACAATAGTCAACATTTGTGATACGCTCACCGGATATTCTATTATACACTGTACAAAGGTAATGCTGGCGCGTCCTGAGACCAGTTAACGCTATCCAGGCACATAACTAATTTTGCCGCTGCATTTGGGATTTATCATTTTGGATTACATTCTGTTTTGATATGTATGGGCGATTTAGTAACCATATATGGGCAATTTAGTACGCATGGGCCTAAAGCCTTATACTCTTTAGATATATAATATTTTTGTCTTAAACACGATAGTTTGATAGAAGGGAAGAGCGCTTGTAAATTAAAATATTCAGCAGCCTAGGACGGTCCACTGCTTAATATAAATCTCCACTAGAGAGTGCCATGTCGCTCGGTCCTCCACTTACCTCATCAAAAAAAAATATTAAATAACTACACTATGATATAACCAATATATACTTTTTATTTTTCTTCACAGTGACTTAACTATTTCTGAAAAAAAAAAATAATCATAATTTTATTTAGTTTCCGTCATCTCAATTCACTTTGTGAATCATGTTAAGACGGTAAAATGTCTTCAAGACTTTTTGTTTTCTAAAAAGGGATTTATATGAAAGGTAAAAGCCAATTAGACTTTCACGTGTAAAGCGTTTATTTAATTTAAGGCTAAGAGGCTTCGAACTGTGAAATTGGTTCTTGTTGGTTTTATAGGAAAAGTGCATACGTTTAGAGTTTTTTTTATATTTCTACACATTGTTATGTGTTAGTAACATTTTCTAATATTCAATAAATGTGAATATTAGAAAATGTTACTAGAAAATTTAGAACACTGGCTTATGATATTATGGTAATGAAAAAGTAATTGTTAACTGTAATTTTTCCAATACATATAATTTGAGGCCTTTATTCGTGAAAGAATCGAAAGGAAGTTCGAATCCCACTCGAAAAAGTGAAATATTTAATGTTTTCTATTTAAATATTTAATGTTTTCATTTCTTCGATCTGTTAAAAGGGCAAACACGGCGTTGAGTTCTGCCACTAAACACGCAATGCCTCAAATTCAGCGGAAAGTGGAGAACGAAAGTGGAACGGAGTGTCTTAGCACTAGGTTCCCAAATTCCCTACCTACTCTGCCATGTGCGGGATACAATGTGTAGCTGAGTAGAGCTGAGTACATAAGGATTACTATTGACAAGTCCTTATAGAACCACGTTAGTGACAGCAGTAATAAATCAAAAGGAACAAAAATATATCGCGAGTCGATTGTTTAATTTAGTCAACTATCCTTTGTCGTTTACCTTATTTGATGATACCTACATCGCCAAACATGGACAGTGACTATTTTACTCGCTTACAAAGAGCAGCGGGTTTTAAGCTAGTTTACGGTCGGTTTACCGTTTTAATGAGGACTGTCCCCCATAGAGTCACCGCTACAACGTAGATGCAGTGCCGGTTGCATTGTTTTATTTTTGAAAATAAATTTCGTAAAGCCGGAGAGTTCATTATTGATTTGTATTGAAAAGCCTGTCGTGGCACAGCGGCAAAGGCGTGTAACTATAACCGATAGGTTGTGGGTTCGATCTCCACTCCAGGAAATGAAATATTTAATATTTTCGTAATAATTCGTAATTTAAATATTTAACGTTTTAATTTCTTCGCTCTGGAGACAAGGTGAATCGCGGCGTTGAGCCTCTCAGCCTTAAATTCGGTGGAAAGTGGGGAACGGAGTGTCTTAACATTAGGTTCCCGAGTTCCGTCTGCCGCCTACCCTGATATATGCGGGATACAGTGCGAAGCTGAAAAAGAAAAGTTATAAATTAACGTATCTGTAAGAGTGAAAAAGGTTGTGGGTTCGATCCCATCTGAACTATTTACTTTTACGCGGGCGGAATTTGGGGAACGGAATATCTCAACACTAAGTTTCCCTTGTTAAAGAAACAAATGAAATCCTAGACCACGGTCTATTGCAAAGTGTTTGAAACGTCGGGTTTCCAATAACATATATTTGTTTTTTTCTAAACTGCTTAATAATTGCAAAAATCAAAGATCTTACTGAATTTAAACTGCCAATCCTTTCTTTTTTCCTGTTAAAACCTCTTATCTTGAGATCTGGTGGAGATATCAAACTGAAATTAATATTTGATATTTATTTCAGTTTGATAAAGTTCCACTAAAAAGCTCAGAAAAATAATTTTGAGCAGTTACGCTCGTATCATTACTGCATCGTTATGTACTATTCGTCGCGTAGTCAAAACCTATTGGGTCTTTCTTGTGAACTTTTGAAATTGGACAAAAAATTACCACTTATATTACAAATAAAAAAATATATGAAAGGGTAAATAATAAAGTAATAGAAAAAAGTCATTACAAACTTATATTTGTAGTTCGTTTCACAAAAAAAAATTGTACTTCCCTTTGACTTAAACTCCTGAAGTTGGCCTTGGCCATGGCCTCGATATGCGAGTGCAATTCGCACTTGACCGTTTTTTTTCCAATTTATTATTTTGTACGTCAATCTATGTTATTTACTTTTTTCTAATAGAAAGATGTTTCGTAGTTGAGAAAAAATAATATTGTTTAGAGTTAGTTTAGCAATAACATTTAATAATAAGGACATTCAAATTAGAAATATTTTAATATTTACATATAATATAATATTTCTATTCCAAAATATAAAAACCAAATGAAAGTAATAATTACTATAATTTTCAGCTTATTATCCTCCTTTAATAAAAATGGTATTTCCGTGTCTGCTATTGTCGCTAATTGTCTCTAATAGATTGATGAGGTTAGATGAACGTGTTTCTGATATCGGGAAAACGTCGATACTTGATAATAACTAATTGATAGACCCGCACTTTGGTTAAACGGGACCAAAATGTGGTAATTGAATACGTATATTATAATATGTTGTATAATATTTTGTATTACAGGATGTGAGTGTAAGCTACGGAAGTAAGATCGGGTGTAAGATCGGGCTATGTTTTTCTTTTTTATGAGGTTTTAATTTTGTTCTTTCTTTCCTTTTACTATGAAATCATCATAAAAGTTATTTTTTTCATATTTAAGATTCACTTAATGTTAAACTATCTACCCAAAGACAACTCGTAAGAATTATCGTTTGGCAAGAGAGAATACTATTTATTTAATATTTTTACTATATTTTTTTAAGTGTTATCCCAAGATTGGTTGGAAATTTGTAAAAAATCTCACTACAGAGATGGCAACATGAATAAGTTGTACCAAGCTTATAAGAATTTCGACGTAGCTTGATAAGAACGTATGGCTTCGTTAATCAGAGCGCTTAAACGGTTTCCAAGAGGCGCGGGTTCAAATCCTGCTATGTTCAAATTTTTGTACGGTTTTTAAATTTATATTTAGTATTTCCTGTCATAAATGTGGGATAACACTTTAAAAAATAGTAAAAATATACTCGTGATTGTATTAGTAAGTTAAATTTTCGTACGGGACGTCTTTATTTTATTTTCATATTCGATCTACCTTCATAAAATATATAACTGAGTTTCTTACCTTGTATGTTTGTTTTGGATAAACAATCATCTGTCAATCATTGCAAGAATACAAAGTATAGAAAGGTATAAATTGTCTCCACTTTTCGAGCTCTTATATATGTATGTCACATTAAAAGAAAACAAGATATATATCTTATTCAGGCATCAATATTGAAGCCTGTCGTGGCGCAGGACCACAAACGTAAGACCCACTCGAGGAAGTGAAATATTTAAAAATTCCAAATGTAATATTTGATATTTTCATTTCCTTGCATTAGTAACAAGACTAAGAGCGGTATTAATGATGATATTGTTCCGCTACTCCACACGCAATGCCTCAAATTCAAGACGGTAAATGGCTGAAACGGAAATGAGTATCCTAACTCTACGTTCTCTACGTGTACCCTGCCTTGTGCGAAATACAGCGTGAAGCTGAAAAAAAATAAAACAAAACGGACTAACAGTAAAACAATACAAAATTCTCTTTTGCCAAGTTATCCTAACTAAAGCATACATCTTAAGTAGGGCCATGAACACTCAGCATTGCCTAAACATTACCATACATGACATTTCCATTTGTTTGCGTTGGGATAACCTTGCCTCGTTTTATCATACACGATGTCAAGAACTACGCGCCCTTAGCGAATACGACAGAGACAGCTCTTGGCAGCTTTCTCGATCTGATTATGAAAGGATCATGTATGATCTATGTGATATGAAATTATATAGAAGTGGAAATTGTTTTAGACTTGGCTTTATGTTTAGTTTTCTTTATTGTATTTTATATTTAATATTGTTATCTATTTTTTTCGTTTTGTCGTATAGAACTTTTACAATTAAACTGTAACATTTCATTCAGTAACAATAATTTAAATATGTCTGAATATTCAAAGTTTAACATCATTCTTTTCTTTCATTATTTTTTGTTCTTCAATATCATCTAATTACTGACGCCATATTTTACAAACATATATTTTATTATGTTATATATCTATTTCTTATATGTTACATCAAAAGTTATTTTACAAAAGAAATAATTTCAAACAATATCAAATTCGTAAAATCCGGAATCACGTAGCATACTGCAACCGCACACCCTACTCTGGTTAGCTTAGTATGTCAGGCGGTAGGCTGATTCACGTGGCTTTCCCGTGAAACGATTTGATCTTTGTGTTCATATAATTATAATATATGTATTAGCTTTATGCTGTATCCCGTACGAGGCAGGGTACGCAGAGGGAACCCGGGAACCTAGTGTTAAGACTCTCCGTTCATATAATTATAATATATTTATTAGCTTTATGCTGTATCTAGCAATATAGTGAAATATAACTTAGTGCTCCCATCTATCTTCTCAATTCTCGAGATATTGTATATTGACTGGTGGATTTCAACGCCGTTTTTGTGGTTGAAAATTCAAGAATTTTATTTAATTTGAATATTGACTTATTGATACTAAGAAAAACTAACTTTAAATTTTATATGAAGAATGAATTAGAATTTGAAATTGCTTCAAAAGAAATTGCTTAACGATTTTAATATGAAATGACTAGGTTTCCTAAACTAGTTTATAAGCAATTTAAAATTTTTCAAAAGTTATTTATGTCACTCAGTATTTCATTGCTTTTGCATTGTGCATAGCATTCAATTCATTTTAATTTGTTTAATTATAGGATATAGGATATCTTTTATTTGTCTTATAGGTTACCAATTAAATAAATGATGAAGTTGACTTACTTAATAAAATAAATAATTCTGATAAAAGATCAATTAATGATTATTTTAAACGAAGCTCGAGACAGACAATCTTGTAAAAGCTATACATACATCCCAGCCAATTCACCAAGCTATCATGTATCGATCACACGTATCAATGAATAGAGGTCCCTTGCTTATCGCCTGTATCGGCCGAGTTTCCATCTCATTTAGCCCCCCGAAACACGTCCAAGTTCGGTTAGCCTGTGTATTCACAGGCATATAAGTTTCATTTGATTGGAATAAACAATATACTAAAGTAGTTCTGAAAAGAGTTTTCCATGAAAGAAAAGTTTTTTTGTTTATTGTTGTAATGGGAGCGGAATTGGTTTTGGAGAGAACGAAAGTGTGTTCGTACATACATAAAATATATAGATATTACTCTTAATTCGTGCTTGTTTTTATAAAGTAGGTACTATATATAAATAAATCACAAACAAAAAGTATAATATTAACTATTTTTTGAAAGATACTCACAAATATTATAAGAGTAGATTTTTTTTTATTTACTTCATCAAGAAAAAAATAAAAAAGTAGCATCGTCACTGAATAAAAAGAAAATTTTGAGGCGATCGTGCACATTATCTCACTGTAATTACAACAGTTCTTAGTGGAAGATTCCCGCTTGGGAGCACAAATTATTTAGAATTTTCCTCGCTCTGGTTATATTATAAAAGGCGGCGTTGAATTCCGCAATTTCTCAAAAATTAAATGGTGAGAATGACGGAAAATTAAAAATGCAGCTTTTTCTTAGCATAAGTTTCTTATGCCTATTTTACTATACGTGTATAGTAAAAAGCTAAAACATATTTTCAATACAACTTATAAAATATTTTGGTATAAATCATTGCTTAGGTGTTGTGTGCACACGTCCTATATCGATGACGTAGGAGCACACTCGTATTATATAGCACAGTGTCAGAATAAGTACTTTTTGCAGCATTCGGACCAGACTGTAATTAATTCGAACGGTCGCAGACTTGCGTAGATTACAAATTGGAGATCGATTTTAGACAAAAAGCTCCCCTCAATGGCTTTCGACTTATGTATATTTTGTGAAGTGAAATATGAATTTTAAACTCATTTCCTTTATCAAATAGGCGTTTGGTATAATGACACGAAAGCTTTTTGCAAATCTGATATTTTAAGTTTCATTATTTTTGACTAAGTAAACATATTGTAACTTATTTTTTACATATAAGTTGGATATTATTTAAATAATAAAATACATATATCACAAGATAATCAAAAAAATTACGTTAATACGCTTCTTCTTGTTAAGATTAAATATTAAACATTCAAATAATTTACTGAGTTTTAGGTTAAAAAAAGATTATTTTGATATTAATAGATATATCCTTTAGATCATATCTAATAAACTATACAAAAAAACAGTGGAATATAGCACTTGATATGAAAGTAGCGTAAGTCAGGTTAATGTCATAAAGCTGTCAATCCTGTTGTTTACCAACAAGTGATTGATCTACGACCGACCGCAGCGCTATCGACGGCTGCAACGATGCAATGCAGCCTTTGTCATAAACAAGTTTGTTTTAGAAACTGACTCGCTATTTTGGATACGTGAAAATACAAGCTTCGTGGTGGCCTTGTTTGTTGAATGATGAAAGTTCAACACAGCACTAGAAACGTTGATTACTGTTTAGCTGATATTTAAATTTGGAAATCAGTATTTGTAACGTTTAGGTTTAAAGTTAGATTGATAAAGTAATAACATCTCTCTCTCTCTCTCTTTCTCTCTCTCTCTTTCTCTCTCTCTCTCTTACCTTTACGCTATATCTCGCACATAGCATGATAGGCAGAGGGAACTTGGAAACTTAAAGTTAAAACACTCGGTTCATTTGGGCACTTTCCGCTGAATTTGAGGCATTCCGTGTTGACTGGCGCTGAAATCAGCGCTGCGCTTTGCCTTGTTATCAGACCGAAGAAATAAAAGTATTAAATATTTCATTTCAAGATATAAATATTTCACTTTTGTAATTGGGAATCGAACCCGAAACTTGTCGTTTACAGTCACACGCTTGTACCGCTGCGCCACGACAGTCCTAAATAAAATCATTAAATAATCTTGATTACGTATTACTATTTAATGTATGCAATAGTTGGATACTACATATATTTTACAGAGCTTTACTAGAGCTTCTAATATATCTATTATTTTGTAAATAGGCTTTGTTGTAAATAAAAGTTGGATTTGAACCTGGTAAAATTAGGAAACATTGATCAAACACAGGAATGTATTTGAGGCTTTTAAATTATCATAAAATAAAAATAAAAGATAAAAACATATTGTTTCCGTGTTATTTTTACTTCAATTCAAAAGCCCAAAGACGTTTCGGAGAGGAAAAGTTAAAAATCCCTTGCATAATTTGTATGTTTTCTATTTCAGTTATACACTGGTTATATATATAAAAAAACTACTATCACTGAATGACTGACAGACAGCGTACAATCGAATTAAGAGTAGAAATGGTTAAAAGTTGTTCATATATATAAGATTTTATTAGTATCTATATATTTTTATATCATAGTATTTTTACGTTATCCTCTCTATACTATATATCTACATACGTAAAACCGTAGCGCGATTCTATCAGCGCAATGAAATATAAAATAATGTTCAGTGGTCGCGAATTAAAGGATTACTCTTGTACCGGAATTATTAATATTGCTATAATTCCACTACTTTATTTTGCCTACCGATGACGTATATAACTATAGCGTGTAAGGCTTTTACAGGGATTATATGAATATCAATATTTTTATGTACTGCTAAATATTGCCTTTTATATTGTTATATTATATATTCATATGCATACAAAATTTATTTTAAATTGCATTAAATATTAATATTGCTATAATTCCACTACTTTATTTTGCCTACCGTATCAGTTAAGCTGTATTTTTTTTTATTATATATATATATATATATATATATATTATATATATATATATATATATATATATATATATATATATATATATATATATATATATATATATATATATATATATATATATATATATATATATATATATATATATATATATATATATATATATATATATATATATATATATATATATATATATATATTATATATATGTATATATATATATATATATATATATGTATATATATATATATATATATATATATATATATATATATATATATATATATATATATATATATATATATATATATATATATATATATATATATATATATATATATATATATATATATATATATATATATACATATACATATACATATACATATACATATACATATACATATACATATACATATACATATACATATACATATACATATACATATACATATACATATACATATACATATACATATACATATACATATACATATACATATACATATACATATACATATATATATATATATATATATATATATATATATATATATATATATATATATATAAATATATATTTATTATATATAAACTTACGCTGTAACTGTTAATATGTCTGCATTCATTAATAAAATTCGACAGGATTATATTTATACTCAGATCTCTTATATCATTATATATATATATAGAGAGAAGATACGTTAAGTCGAAAAGAAAAATCAATGAAATTTTTTTAAGAAAAAATGTAATATATAATAAATATACATTATATTTAGAAGCCAATATATGAAATATATATTATAACAATAATATGAAAGCGTATTACGTGGTCCGCGGTATTTGTACTGTAACGAGTAATGTAACGGCACCACAACGAAACTTCCACAGACGCAAAACTTTCCCCATTCGGAAGTTACGATCGCGCAATCAATAAAAAAACACTGATTGAATAGACCGCCGCGTTTGCTCGTTTGGGACCCGTAGTTTAGAAGTACAAAAGAAATTTACATTACAAGTTCGTATTTGTTTAATTTCATATATATATATATATATATATATATATATATATATATATATATATATATATATATATATATATATATATATATATATATATATATATATATATATATATATATATATATATATTATATATATATATATATATATATATATATATATATATTTATATATATATATATATATATATATATAAGTTGTAATAAGCGTATAAGAATTTCGACGGAGCTCGATGAGACCGAATGGCTTAGTTGATCAGAGCGCTGGAACGGTATTCCAGAGGCGCGGGTTCAAATCCTGCTTCGTTCAAAATTTTTATACGCTTTTTAAATTTAAGTTTTGTATTTTCTGTCCTATGTGTGGAATAACACTTAAAAACATAGTAAAAATACTTGAATATAACTCCTTATAACTAGTTCGCACACTATAAAATACTTTTGAACGTAAATAAATTTACGAAAGTGGTCACAAAGCCTCGTCCGACTCGGTGCGACGTCAAAGGAGATTAGGTTCGCTTACACAGTTGTTCCCGGCTTCTCTAATGCTCGGTTTACCCACAGTCAAGTAAGTCTTCCTATATATGGCTAGTGGTCAATGCTAAACGGTGAATAGAATAAAACGAAAATATGGCGTGGGGATACTGGTCTGCATCATCAGTGCTGCCGGACCGCGGTCGGAGTCCACGGCGTGCTGGTACCTCGGCTGTTCACGCTCATCCAAACCCACCTACCGCGAGGGAGGTCATGGAGACACACGACGAAAGTATTATCCATACGGCCTCAACGTCTAGAGATAGCCGCGATCATTCTGCTTCACCTCATTCGTCGTCCAACGGAGGCCACTCCCATCATCACGAAGTCCGACACGCAGTGCCAGCCAGTGCTCTCTTCGGAGAGAGCTACGGAGAACTGTCTCGACGACCATCTCTTGACCTAGGATCAGTGCGGAGTGCTTTAGCATCATGTTCGGCCGGTGGGACGCTAAGTGCGGGTTCAACGCTGACCCGAGGTGGCACGCTTGCAGACTATCTGCCACCGACTCCTTGTCCACATCACCACAGAGTGTACGTGGACCATCATAAGCATTACGAACAGCCCATACAACCCGTGCATGTGGGAGTGCCACATCACTCACACTCGCACGCCTCCAGTAGACATCATACGGACGACGAAGACGATCTTGAACCAGCTTATGCGACAGGTATGGTATCACATGTTTTGAAAGTAATATAAAAGTATTTAGCTATTACCCTGTTATTTATCTGTATTCATATACATTTTGTTTTTCTAGCTAAAAATATTTTTTTTCTTGTGTGAAGTGAAAGCAATTAGGATAAGACCGCATTCAGCGCATTGTTAAAGTTTTCTGTGACACGTGATGTTATTCGGTCGTTAGTTGGACGCAGACGGGCGCATCTATGCTACATTAGGCGGTAAATGAAAGTGCCACGATGAATGCCCGACGAAAGTAGGCCACGAGCCACAAAACACATTAACGAAGTAGGATTAAAGTTTTATTAATACGATACTTCGCAATTGATCGTCGACTTTCTGAGGCGAGAAGTTACTTCTCTATTATGCACTTGTATATAAAGTTAGCTAAGGCTAAGGATAACTTTTGTAGTCTCAATATAGGTATTAGTTCTGGTTAGTTTGTTGTAATTCTAGATTAGATTGTCAGAAGAAATTTTATTAAAAATATGTAAACTGACTTCTTATATTGAATTCCCCTAGGTTGCATTTCTAGTTCTCATACTTTATCATATAGCTAATTAACGATCAGCTTGTAATGATAAACAGTTAAAAGAATATTATTTTCATACTTAATCTTATAACTTAAGTAACAAATAAATAAATAACAATGGGCTTATAATATTAAACAGAGAATACAATATAATTATGTCATCAATCTCAATGAGTTGAAAATATATCTATTTTTTACTAACGTGAACGGAGATGAAATTTTGTAACACGTTAGTATAAGTACTAGCTATTTTCCAGTAAGAAAGAACTTCCTTTCAGCGTTTCTTATATGTATTTTCTCCTACTAAACTTCTCGCTGTATCCCGCACATGGCAGGCTTGGCAGAGGGAACTTGGCAACCTAGAGTTGGTTCCATTTCCGCTCCCCACTTTTATGTATGTGTACTAATTGAGGCCTTAAGTTCACTGCAAAATATATAGATTATATTTCTCCTTCTTTTTTTTTTTAAATATTTATATTACAAAACTAAATAAATCCTTTGGCTGCGTTAATCTCAAGAACTATTCGTTTGCGTTGAATTTTCCTTTGTATTGTATAGACTATATTTTAGGGAGGTATAAGCCTCTAAGGGTATAATAAATCACGTTAATTGTTTATTATAACCCACCAAATGCTAATAATATATACAAAAAAGTAAACAAACATGAGTATATTTCAAAACTGGTCACATTTGCCCAACGAGCCAACTAGTTAGTTGTTAGTGACACACCGTGGTGTTTCCTAGAACTTTGCACCGTACAATATGTGACGTTGCAAAAGAAACACACCTCAGTTAATTTAGGTCAATAGAGCCAAATGACCCGCGTTGTACAGGGACGAAGGCAAGACCGCTAACCGTACAGCTTATGTCAAGAGGTTTTTTGAATATAATACAAAATACTGACATGACTTCTCCTGTTCCCAAAATATTTGTAGATTGTGTTAATTGATTGTGAATAGAAGATTAACAATTTAAAAACTATAAAAAAATCTAGAATAATGTATTTCTATTATCAAATGCTAATTAGTTAGTAATTGATAAATTTAAATTACAAAATGTTATAGTATTTTCCACATCTCAAGACTAGGTTACCAAGTTTCCTCTGTTTACCGTACTAAGTGCAGGATATAGCGTAAAGCTAAGAAAAGTACATTTTCTATTATTAATTAAACACCATGGGAATTGGTCTGAGTATGGTTGTACGGCAATTTGGATTGGATTCTATATCATTTTGTTTTGTGACTTATTTCCCAGTCGATGATGAACGAAAAATTTCCTCGTTCTGAAAGACAAAACGCAGCGTTTAGTTACGCCACTTAACACGTCTTTTTCGAATGAAGTACCTTCACACTAAGTCTTTCCTGCCTACCCTGATATCCCTATTTTATATAAAGAAAAAAAATTGTGAAGCAAATAATTAATCAAAAACATGTTTTATTGTTAATTGTTTTAGCCTTTTTGGGTTTAGAAACTCAAAAGGACAAAACGGGAAGGGTCTTTCTGTCAAGACCATTTATCTCAAGATTTCGAGGGGATATCAAATTGAAATTAATATTCAACTCTGCGTCTCTTGCGAGTACGGTAAAAATCAAGCTTCTAATTTAACACAACCAAAAGATTATACAAAATTTTATGCGTCATTTTTACTGTATGAAATTTTGCCGCGTAATCAAAACCTACAGGATACTTCCCTTACATTTATGAAAATATTGACACGAAGTGAGAGCTTGACAAGATATTGACAAGTGATGTACAAATATTCTACATAGAAAATAGATATTTCATAACAAATACGTTGTATTTATAGTTCATTTAATATAAGATGATTACATATATCCGCGTACACATTGTTCCTTAAAAGAATTACAAGCTTAATGTAATCGAGTTAAGTTAAGAATAAATCTGGTAGAAGTAATATTTTTACACCGACAATTTATTTAACTTTTTTTAACACTTTTTATACATAACTTTTTTAAAAATGTATTGAGATGCAACGGTCAATATATGAATTTATTTATTTTTTTCCTTTTGAGAGTCTTTAGGGCTCAGTTACAGATTGCGCAAATAGTTCGCTTCTGCAAAAAAAATGTCTTAACATCGGCTGCATCACCTGAAAGTAAAATGTCTTAGGACTTAAAACTATGAATGTAGCTTAAGTTAACGAGGCGAGCCGCTTCCACGTCATTTAATGGTGATTTTCTTTCAACAGCGGAAGTTGTAGAGCTAAGTCTATTCGTCAATCCATCAATATGAGGTCCCTACTGTAATTTGGAATCAATGGTAATGCTGAGAAAAACCATAGAATAGATAGGATCAATGCTTTCACCATTTAAAATTATATCGGCTTTCATAATTTTCGTATTAATATGTTATTAACCGAATTAGTTAGACTGGATTAGTCTAGTGTAGTACTTAAAAAAGCGTTGTTTGCATCGTCATATTCTTTTTGATGCTTTTTCATTTTAAAAATTAACAAAGTATTATCAGCAAACATCAGCTATCTTTTCAACTAAATATTATAAATTAAATAGAAAAAAGAACAACGAATTGTCCCCTGTGGGACCCCTATAATAGTGCTGCGATTATAAAATTTTGACAGAAGTGTGATATATTTTTTATAATTTATACTTCCATAGACATACAATATTTAAATTATCAAGGAACCTTCGATGGGAGATTTCAATTCAAACTTGACCATTTTTTTGATAATAACAATAATTATTTATTAATTTAAAATGAAAAAAAAAAAATATATTTTCAAATTAAATATTGAATTTTCCATTCCTTCGCTCTGATAAAGGCAAAGTCCCTCCACTCAACACGCAATCCCTCAAATTAGGAATTAGTGAGGAGCTCTCTTGATCTTAACACTAGATTCCCATGGTCCCCTCTGCCTACCCTGCTTTGTGTGGGATACAGCGTGAAGCTGAGTAATTATTAGTAACATAATACAATAACAATAAACTTATACAAGTTTTGTAAAAGCTCGGTTTGAATAATCTATCCACGATTTTTAAATTTATATATGAATTTTCTATATTCTATGATTGATGAGCACTTTCTTAATTAAATATTTAGTAAGCAATGGATAAAAGAAATGCGCATGAAATAACTGTATTGCATATTTATTTAATAACCAATTTTACTTTGCACTTATAGTTATTTGCACTTAAAGTTGATTATATTAAAGTTATCTACGTCATTAATCTATATATTGAAGCTTTTGAGCTTTTGAAGGTCAAAAATTAGTTTGTATAACGAGCTAACATAAGTACTGCTGTTTATTGATGAATAGTTTTGGTGCATAGTCCGCTTTTGCTAGTATGATCTAACGGAGTGATCTTGACCCTAGAGTTTTTTCCTTGCTATTTAAGAAGTACAGCTATTTTGTAGCTTTACACACACGGCAGGGTAGGCCGAGGGAACTTTTCCCAAGTTCCCTACTGTTAAGACACACTTTCGATTTTCCTAACTCCTCCGAATTTGAGATATTGCGTGCTTAGTGACGGAATTTAATGTGACGTTGCTTTTTTACCTAAGCGAAGCAATGAAAATATTAAATATTTCACTTCCACGAGTGGAGATCGAATTCGCTTGTTCACTTCCACGAGTGGAGATCGAATTCGCTTGTGCCCTTACTCCACAATATGTGTCATATGTGTCATAAATTTACTTTGGGCTGTAAAATACATTCTGTATGCACAAAAGCTCATATTAAACTCATAACAAAAATGTATATAGAATATAAATAGTGCTTAACGACATCAAACTTTTAAATAATTTTAATTTAATAAAACATTTAATGTTACTTTAGTATTTACATCTAACAAATATTTCACTAACTAATTTCTATTAGTTTGCGAGTTAACAATAATTTATCACATGATTGGAGACATCTCAATCAATTTAGTTTAGTTACAAACGGCGTTGAGAGCGTACGAGAATAGTCACATCAGGCGATATGAGACCTCGTTATGTCATTCCGCTTCATTGCGTTGATATTGACTTTGGACGTGGTAGCTACTTAAAATATGCTGTTCCTTATTATTATTAGAGGCTACGCTTAGTGGTATAGTGGAATGTAAAACGCAAAGGTTTTATGTTCGATTTCTGCTTGAGGGAATATTTGAATATCAAGTAGAAAAAGCGCGATGTTAAGTTCCGTCACTTTCGATATTTAAAAAAAGTATCCTAACCCAGCTATGCATGGATTAATGTAAAGCTGCAATTATTTTTCACAATAAAAATAAAACAATATTTTTTTATAAATAAATTCTTTATCAGTATTTCAGTCAGATGTCAGGTCTGATTGCGTCATTCATCTCTGCAACAAAACAATGACGTCACAAATTGTCTTGGTTGCCTGTTACAGAGCTCGAAATATTTATAAACGCTCGGTATTCAAGCGTAACCGTACCAACCTAGTGTATTATTTGAGATATTGTTTTTATTAATAACAATATTAACGTCTATTTATTATACACTTAAAATTGATACATAATTTAATTTACGATCTGCTAGAATTAATTAAAATGGGGACAATGGATTGTTTTCTCCCCCTATCTAAGAGCGGCTTTTTTTCCGTTAATTAACACTCAATTTATCGAATTGGACAATATCCATAAACGTAAACTATAACTTAACCATTTATATACTTGAAAACGTAAGTGTTTGAAAGTAATTTTAAACATTTTAATCTTCCAAATGCCCCATTGCCATTGTTTTCTTCGTATAAAATATATAACAACTTACTAGAAGTTAGAAAATCTAACTAATAGATTATTATATGTTGAATGCACAAAAGGAAAGTAAAATTACGTCAAACTGTTCACATTGTATAGCAGGTAACATTGCAGGCGCCCTAGCAGCCCCAAGCGACGTAAGGCCTTACATCGACCTACTTTGCAAACGAAAACCTATTTGTGCGAACACGTTTAAAGTTTTAAAAATGTTCTGCAGGTTGTGTATACAATGATATATGTTGTAACTAACTTTTCTGACCATAGTTTAATTCTATAGTAGATATTTACATCTCACATACACAGTCTAAATAGAAAGTTAACTGCAGTTAACAATGTTGATTACGCTATCATATTATTTTCATTATATTCACATATGTACATTGAAAGATAACATTTTGTTTATTATTTATGTCAAATGATATATATTTTAGTGCAAAATCTAATAAGGACTAACTAAGTAGAGAAATAAAAGTATTCGGTGTAGCAAAATGTTATATTAAAAAAAACCCTAACATTACCTCCCGAAAAGGAATCAAATCCATATCCGACGCATTTAGAGTCCTACGCTATATCTCTGTTCTTATAATATTTCGTTCATCACTTATAGGTAAAGTAACTTGTTAATTAAGTTTTGTTTTACTTTAATTTAGGTCATTATTTTAGCAGTTGTAATATATATAAATAACAGTTTTTTTTCTTCCCAAAGTTTTAATTAACACTTCAAAAACATTAAAAATAACAGTTATTTATTAATAACATACACAGATATATTTTATATGAAGATAAACATAAAAAAAACATATGGTAACACATATATAAATAACAGTTTACATAACATACTCCAAGTAACAAGTAAATCACCTAGTAAGCCAGTATTCCGTTCAGATATCAACGGCTGAATGAATGAACGCAAGAGCGGTTTGCAATTGTTTTCTGTTGAACCGCCGATGACGAGTGAGTTAGCAACGATCAACCGACCTAGTTCACTTTATTCACTTCTATAAGCCATATAAATGTCGTGTTTCTTGTAAGAATAATTTCTTGCGAATATATTTTATTATATATTACTTTTGTAATTATTTTGTTATATATTTAGATTTTTCTTTTAGTTACTTGCTGTATCTGAAAATAAAGAAAAATTGTTAACACTAGCTAAACAATTTTGTTAACACTAGTGTTAAGATATTCTTTTCCCTTATTTTCAAGACATTACCAGTTAAGTGGCGAAACTTAACGCCGCGCTTTGTCTTGTTGCTAGTCTGAGGAAATTTTATTTTCTATATTTAATTTTTAATAATTAGTAATGGAACGTATAATAGTTACTTTAACGGTGACGCACGGTGTTTTTATATAACAAAGAAATAAACATAATTTAATCGTTTGCATTTGAAGTCACAACTACCTTGTATTGAAATAAGTGTGCCACAATGGTGTTAAATATATTTAAGTTATAAATATATACCTCAACCCTGTTTCAAGAAGTCTGTAAAGTGTAGCTCATTATGTACTTTCTATTATAACAGTAACAGTTACATTATAAACAATTTATTTAAAATATAGCGTATATTTATATGTTAATTTAGTAATTCAGGGAAAAATATGTAATCGTAGCGTACGCACGAATTTATTTACAATTAAAAAGTATACGCTGTTGATATAAATTAGAAGAGTTTTGTTGATTTTTTAAAAAAATGTATACTCAGGTTAGAATTCTGCTCATGTTAACTAATGTTATATAAATGTTATAATATCACTTTAATACATTTAATAATGTTCAAAAGTGTGTTTGATTGTACTTGCGAATAGAAAAATACTCAGAAGACGTTTTCGATGCAACATTTATAATCACCTTTTATATAAAATTTGTTAAAAATCGTATAAGTTGATGTGGCTTATGTCCGAGCAATGTCTATAATTCAGACAGAAAATGGAAAACTCACTCAGCTTCACGCTGTATCACGCACACGACAGGGTAGGCAGAGGGAACTTGGGAACCTAGTATTAAGATACTCCGTTCCACTCCTGTCCCACACTTTCCGCCGAATTTGAGGCATTATGTGTTGAGTAGCGGAACTCAACGCCGCGCTTTGCCTTATGGAAAATGGAGTGTTTTTTTCCTTCCGTATTCAAAATACAGGCGCGAAGTTTGACAAAAAGTGAATAATTCATAAGAAACAGCAAATTATGGTACATATCAGCTGTAATAATAAAATCAATAATATATTGACACACAGCACATATATTGGCTTCGAGGATTTGGTAACGTACGTTAATATCTCACATGTCATCACTTATATATGTATATATGTATATTGTACAAGACACGTTGATATTATTGGATTTAGGTTTAATTGGGAATACGATATATTGTGGTCAGAAGCTTGATGGTTAAAAACATTTGTATTATGAGATAGTTTTATAATTTTTTACTTGAAAAAATTTTCAGAAATTACTTTCTATTGCTTAGTTACTTTAATAGAGCTTTAGAACTACCTTTAAAAGTTTCTGAAATGATTAATGTATTCATTTCACGCTTTTGCCATTTATGCAACTTTATTATGCTATAGAATTTTAAGAAATTAAGTTAAAAAAGTAATACTAAGTTGTGATAGGTGATTGTTCGTATTATTTGCGATTTAAATATAAAAGCTCATATACACAGTAATTTTGTATTTGAAAATTTTACTTATTTTCTTTTTAAATACCGATACACAAATATATACCGTGACAAATGTGCGATTTTGGAAACAACTACTCGCTGAATTGGTTACTTACTCTTCTCTTCTACAAAATGCAAAAATAACTATACATTGTATTTATCATTTTCATATCGTTAAATTACTTTTCATAGCAGACCACGCTTATAGTCCCGTCTGTACATAAAGGCCAGATTCCCATAAATCCTTACATCGAAAATAACTGGCATAGTTGGCAATGAATTAAAATACCCCATGGGTCGCGTGTTGTTGTACATTGAACGTGTACGATCTTTATGTGTTTAATTAACATAAGCATTTATTACTCATAACTTTGATAACGGCGAGCTTAAAACTGTATTGTATTACGATGCGGCAAATATTCGTTAAAAGTTTTTAACGGTAAAATAATAATATGTTTTTTAAGGTTGATATATAATATACCAACCTATAATATATCAACATATTATTATTTTACCATTAAAAACTTTTACGAATATTTGCTGCAAATATATGCTACATTTAATAAAAAAAAAATACTGTTGGAAAAGAAAATCTTAGGTTCTCTAGGAAATTTATGTCAAGACACTGTTTTTCAATTAAGTAGCGAATATAACGAAATATTTTTAAAGATACAACAACATAGCCGAACGAAGATGAATAGACGTGTCTGGATATAACGTAGTTATACTAGTAGTATAAATATTAATTTTCAGTTTTGATGTGATTTATGTGATTTTGTTGGATATTTATAATATTTGAGTATAATGATCTAGTTAGGCTTTCAAGGAACACTTTTCTATAAGGATCTCTGTCCATCTAGTTTATTTTAAGATTGCATGGAGATATGGTGCTGAAATTATTATCAGATATTCATATTAAGAAAAAATAAGCTTCTAGGTCAATGTAATCAAAAGATCCTTAGATTAAAGCATAGTATTTGCTGCTATTCGTCCTATAGAGTAAATTTAGCTCGAAGTGAAAATTTACAAGTATTTCATAAAAAAAGAAACATTACATTCGTTTAATACAACATAATTCGCCTCATATGAGACCTATGACCAGTATAAACCAGTACAAATTTACATATTTGTTTATTTAATATCATGTACGTAGATGAGAGAATGATGAGAAGTTATAGTACTAATAATATATAATACTAATTAAAATAATTAGCTATAGTTTCTCACTTCAACCAAATTTCGCAATTAATAACTTATTACTGTACATCAATTCATACAAAATAAGTGCATAATTTGTCAATTTTTATCGGATTTACTTCTCGTTGACATACAATACTAAAATTGGTATAGAAGCTTCAGTGGGCGAGAGGTTTTATTATATTTATCCACCAACTTTTCTAAATATATATTTTTCAGGTCAAGTGTCAGCAAAATTAAATCAGTGGTTTTAGAATATATATGAACATCTACGCAGTTTTGCAGAGAACATTTGCAATATGTATAATATATACATACATGTATAATATGTGTACCTAGATCCGAATGCCAAGTAAACTAAGCGATTCCAAGTATCACCTATTCCCAAACTGTGTCAGAAGGATTTTATTATTAATAAGCAACATATTTACTCATAATTATAACAAAAACCTTCTTAAGAAATACTTAATTATGTTCAAAGTCAACAGAATTAGCACTGACATTACAAACGGTAGTTACAGATGACAACGTATTAGCGGCTTGGGACCGTACCCATTTCTGCGTACATTGTCCAAGGAGACAGCGGCGAATGTGAATTATCACTGTCTCTTTATTTGTTATCTCATTAATTGTGAAGAGCGTTAAGTGTTATAATTTTGTTGTGTTTTTAGTTAATCTTATTTAGTTTTTTAATTATATAATAGACACTTTTTAATATATATGATTTATTTTCATTATTCGACTCTTTTAAATAGATCTCGGCACTGAGCTTCGCCGTGCAAACACCTTAACATTGAGAAATATGTTGACCAATATTGTATGCGTAGAGATTGATCCTGATTTTTTGTAAATTAAAACATTGTTATTATACCGTTATATTCATATCGTTGAATTCTTGAAACTGAGCTAAACTATATATATATATATATATATATATATATATATATATATATATATATATATATATATATATATATATATATATATATATATATATATATATATATATATATATATATATATATATATATATATATATATATATATATATATATATATATATATATATATATATATATATATATATATATATATATATATATATATATATATATATATATATATATATATATATATATATATATATATATATATATATATATATATATATATATATATATATATATATATATATATATATATACATACATACATACATACATACATACATACATACATACATACATACATACATACATACATACATATATATATATATATATATATATATATATATATATATATATATATATATATATATATATATATATATATAATATACAAAAATTCTATGTCAGCGTTGTCGTTGACGTCTTCCACATTTCAGCACCAGTTCACACTTCACTAAACTTTTATCAGAAAATGAACTTTAACTTTATAGCTCAAATTCCAATCAATTTAAAATCGACCTTATTTTCTTTGTCTTAGTACTCCAATTCACAGTAGCATCTCGGGTCAATAGATTCTACGTTTATACGCGGAAATAAAAATTACTTTTCAAGTTGTTATTTTCATTACAAAGGGTTTCGGTCGATCGGAATTTTTTATCAATCAGCCAATTCTGGTTCGCCAATATTGTTTTATCTATTGAATTTTGATAACAAAGAGCTATTGATGCTGGATAAATTAACTTATGCTGCTATGGGAAGTACGCTACAATTTTTTTTTCTTTCTTTCACGCTGTATCCCGCACGAGGCAAGGTAGGCAGAGGGAACCCGGGAACCTAGTGTTAAGACACTCCGTTCCACTTCCGTCCCCTTCTTTCCGCCGAATTTGAGGCATTGCGTGTTGAGTGGCGGAACTCAACGCCGCGCTTTGCCTCAAAGTTAAAGTTACCATTACCAGAGCGAAGAAATGAAACATTAAATAATTAAATTGAAAATATTAAATATTTCATTTCCTCGACTGGGGATCGAACCCAGAACCTGTCGGTTACAGTCACGCGCTTGTGCCGCTGCGCCACGACAGGCCTCAAATTACAAATAACTACAATATTTTCATACTTTACAACTTGATTTTCGAGGCCAGTCTTAACGTAAGTATGTGGTTGTAATTGCTATGGGTGGTTGGAGTTTGAGTTCGATTCGTTTATATTTTCAATTTAAATATTTGATATTTTCATTTCTTCACTCTGGTAACAAGGCAAAGCGCGGCGTTGAATTCCACTACTCAACAAGTAATGCCTCAAATTCGGTGGAAAGTGGAGTGTCCATGTGCGGGATACAGCGTGAAGCTGAGTGAATGAAATTTTCATAGTTTTAAAACATAGTGCAGACTGTTACTTCCACCTTGTGTATATAAATTAGTACTGTATTGTTAAAAACAAAACCAATATCTATAATATTCAAACAATAGAAAGTAAAATAGACTACACTACTAACATATAAATTAAGGGGATGACCTATTTGCAAAAATTTATTACAGATTCATTATTAAGGTCAGACTGGATTTGCTCCAAATAAAATTGGAAGCTTTTCAGCAAGTATCGTAACGTCATATAACCTAATTACATTTCTTAGTGACTCCTATTTTTAAAAGATAGAAATATGTTTTTAGCTTCACGCTATAAATTATTGTTCCCCACGTAAATAAGCAAACGCAAGTGTGGTAATGGGAACGGATTGTGAAGAAACTCTGTTCCCATTAAGGCTCTTTCACCATCACTAGGTTGCTCTTCCACCTACCTACCATGCCATGTGCGGGATGCAGCGTGAAGTTGAAAAAAAAAAGCTGTATCCCTTGTATTATAGCAAGGGAACGTAGAGCAAAGAAGAAACTTTATTCCTCAATTTCCACTTAATTCATATAAAGGCGGAACTTAACGCCGCGCTTCATCTTGTTACCAATCGTAGTGCAAATCATATAACCTAATTACATTTCTTAGTGACTCCTATTTTTAAAAGATAGAAATATGTTTTTTAGCTTCACGTAAATAAGTGAACGAGAGTGTGGTAATATAAACGGATTGTGAAGAAACTCTGTTCCCATTAAGGCACTTTCTTTCACCATCACTAGGTTGCTCTTCCACCTACCTACCATGCCATGTGCGGGATGCAGCGTGAAGTTGAAAAAAAAAGCTGTATCCTGTGTATTAAAGCAAGTAAACATAGTGCAAACAAGAAACTTTATTCCTCAATTTCCACTTAATTCATATAACGGCGGAACTTAACGCCGCGCTTCATCTTGTTACCAATCGTAGTGCAAATCAAAGTCACAAACGTAGAGTTTATAATCAGTGCTACGATCGCTTCATTTTATTAAGATACGAATACATTAATGGCATCAATACAATTTAACTTTATAACCGTATCGTTGTGGTTTCTGACTTGATTGGCTTTCGATGAGAAACGGAAAACAACTTTAACAAAAGAAAATATTGACTCGTCTTGTTTAAAATTTATGGAAGTGGTATTTCTGTATTTGTCGTTGTGTTTCGATATTCTAATTTTATTGGCAATGTTATACACAATGTAATTATTGTGAATACAACTGAACGGATGTTTTAATGTATCTATACATATATACATAAAAAACTGTTTCATAACTGGGCGGCACTGGCTGACAATGCACAGGATTTAGTAGTGTAGAAAATCACAAAGTGGAGATTTCTCGATATTCTTAAAGAAAGTTACGGAACTCAACGCCGCGCAAATATCGCACAGTGGAGCGCCGAAATGACACTAAATTTTATTTTTAAAATTGAGACACAGACGTGTGATGGTAAACGCGACAGATTGCACGTTCGATCTTCACTAGAGGAAATGAAATAATGAATATTTTCATTTCTTTGATCTGATAACAAGGGAAAGCACAACGTTGAGTTCCGCCACTCAACACGCAATGCACAAATTCGGCGAAAGAGGGTAACGGTGTCCTAATAGGAACGGAGTGTTCTAACACTAGGTTATCAAGTTCCCTTTGCCTTCACTGCAATTTGCAAAAAAGTTCACTCACTCACTCAGCTTCACGCTGTATCCCGCACTCGGCCGGGTTAGTCAGAGTGAACTTGGGAACCTAGTGTTAAGACACTCCGTTCCACTTCCTTTTCCCAGTTTCCGCCGAATTTGAAGCATTGCGTGTTGAGTGGCGGAAATCAACGCCGCGCTTTGCCTTGTTACCAGAGCGAAAAAAATAAAACATTAAACATTTAATTAGAACATATTAAATATTTCATTTCCTCAAATAAATAAAAAGTTAATATTTTTTTTATTATATTTCAAGCTAAAACTATATGATTTTGCGTTCATTACTAAGGCACATTGTCGTGTACGCAGTTTGTAAGTTAATATACAATTTACCTTCATTCTCCTTGATACATGCACGTCAAAGCACGTCTACTTCGAAACAAACTGGTTAATTATTTCGAGCTCCCTACACAATATAACATCTAAATAATTTATTTGCACCGGAGCTCTCTGTAGATATACAGGGTGTATATTATTGTAGACATAATGCAGGCATTTACTATTTGGTTCATGAAATTTATATACTCATCGTACAAATACATATATGTATATATATTTATGTATTTATCATATCAGCTTCAAGATGTATCCTGTACATAGCAGGATAGACACAGAGTAGACTGTAGGAACTAAGAGAGCTAGTGTTAAAACAGTCCGTTCTCTAGTTAAATCCAGAAAATGAAATATTTCATAATATGGTCCCCCGATTCGAATTCAACCCACATCACGAACGTTCCCATTCATGTTTATTGATTTTTACTATAAAAAGTGACGTCTGGTATTTTGTTGCTTGCATACTCATATAATTTTGTACGAAATATTCTGTAAATCTATCATAGGTATATAAAACTTTATTCAAAAGTTGTTATTTTTTTATCTCTGTAAATGTACATATTTCTATAAAAATGGTTCTTTTTTATGTCTTCTCGTATAATCATCACTTGTTAAAATGTTTCTTTCTTCCATTTGACTAACATTGTTTTAGAATTTTGATATATTAATGACCGAGTGAAAGAAACCCTACAGGGTGAATGTAACATACAATGATATTTTTTGCTCCAAGCTTTATCCCTAGCGGGGTAACCAAAACAGAGTAGCTTCAAATTTTACAGTCACTGCATATCTCTTTCGGCTTGTCAGCTTTCAACAAATTACTCTTGATTAATAATTAAATGAATCTAAATGCTTATAAGTTTTTACTAATGTAATATTTGAAATTCTGTAACATTTTTGCAAACATAATGCGTATACTACAGGAGCATCTCTCAAACTTCTATTCATTGTTCACTTTTATTCAAATATCGCCGTAC
This sequence comes from Eueides isabella, assembly GCA_019049475.1. Taxonomy (NCBI): domain Eukaryota; kingdom Metazoa; phylum Arthropoda; class Insecta; order Lepidoptera; family Nymphalidae; genus Eueides; species Eueides isabella. The sequence continues at coordinate 2,876,750 of CM032399.1, read as the reverse complement.
CTCAAGTTGTTAGTAAACATTTTTGCAAGAATAGCACATTTCGCTCTACTATTCCCCGTATGAAAACGTCAGAAGGTAGAATCGTAAAAATATTGTTTATGTTTATATACATATTTAGGTACTCATGTTGTTATTATTTCAAGTTACAGATGTGAGAAGATTTTTATAATTCATTCTTTTTATTCAGTTTCTCTAATCCGTTCATGGCAGGGTAGGCAGAGGGAACGTGTTAATGTTAAGACACTCCGTTCTGTTTTTCGTTTCCGTTTTCCGTTTCAGCTCATTGGTTTTCTCAATTACTACGCATTTTAAATGAAATAATATTGACGGGATTAATCGCGTACATTGATTTTTTCACATGTTTAGAAACCCAACGTTTCGAGCACCTGGCCATAGTGCGAAAATATATAGAAAACAATACTCACAGTTAGTCCGGTTAAATATGTTTCATTTAAAAATATGTAATATCAAGACCTCAAACTTCAACATTACGTTTTTAGCGAAATGTAGGGCTTATATATTTTTCTCCTTTTATATTTTTTTCAAGTGGCGTTAATATGTTTAAATAAATAAATAGGTGCCTTTTAAAGAAGTATGAGTGTGCATTAAGCACGTTTCTACCATAACATTGAATCGTAACTCTGAATTCATGCTTTACAGATTATCATTTATTAACTTTTGTCTTTTGTTTTGACTGTATGCTCGTTTATATGGTTAATTTCAGAAACGACTAACCAGACTTAAATGCAGTTTTCACTTTTATATTTTAACAACTTTCCATTATAAATTTAAGTTTATTTTGTTTTAATTAGTTGATTAATAAAAAAGGTTTCCTAATTTTAGAATATTTTCTAAGTTCAACAAAATTAAAATTTTTTTTATTTATTTTGAAGATTTTTTAGTTTTCAATGTATAAATAATGTCATGTATAAATAATGTGACAACTTTATTTCAACAAGTACGTCATTATAATAAATAAATAAAATGGTGTAATTTTAACCAACGAACCAACGGTCGGGTCGCCAGTTAACAATATAAATTAAAAGCTACACTTACAATGATCGCATAAATCAATTGATATTTTAAAAAATAATCATAATATAATAAAAATCTATACAAATTTTAAATCACCACTCCATATATATTCACGAATACTCGATATTACCGGTTACAAACGTATCCAAATATAAGCTCAATTTGTAAGCGGAACTTTAAGCTTGATCACATTTTATTCCGTTCACACTCGTGAGTAAGCCTCGTGCCCGCAACACTGTGGACTCGAAAGTCGCCAACACGGCGCAGCTATCGAGTGTTTGATTATGCAAATACTAAGTTGCCTCTAAACCGTAGTAGAGCTTTGCCGGAATTTCCATTTCTAGTAAAAATATTGTTTTACCTTTAAGTTAGTTATTTGTATGATAATTAGTTGTGAGATCTTTTGATTTTATAGGAACATCTATGGATATTGTTTTTTTTTTTATAACATTTATGTGTAGTTGGACTTTTGATTGGCTTATTTATTTTTTTACATTTTTATCTTCACGCTTTTTCCTGACATATTATTGTATATGTATATGGGTTGGTCAAGATAACCTGGGAATCTAGTGTTAAAACATTCTGTTCCCATTTCCCATAAAGATATTTCCCATAAGACATCTCCGCGTATCAGTAGCAGAGCTAGAATATATATATATATATATATATATATATATATATATATATATATATATATATATATATATATATATACATATGTATATATATACATATGTATATATATATATATATATATATATATATATATATATATATATATATATATATATATATATATATATATATATATATATATATATATGTATATATATATATATATATATATATATATATATATATATATATATATATATATATATATATATACATATGTATATATATACATATGTATATATATATATATATATATATATATATATATATATATATATATATATATATATATATATATTATAGAAAATATAGATTATTTAAATTTAATTTCTTCGAGTGGTAATCGAACCCACAACCTATCGCATTGACGGCCACACGCTTGTGCCACGGCGCCACGACTAGATATTATAAGCTTTACATTGTAAATTTCACTCCACGCTTAGCGTTGTTACCAGTGTTTGAGTGAGAAAAATGAATTGTTGAATTCCCTAAGTAGGAACCGAATGTATAACCGTCGTGCTTATATTTAAACACTACCTGCGCGTCATAACGTGTTATTATTAGTTTTCTTGCAACTTTCCAATAACAAATAAATATGACAAAGAAGTGAATGTTGCAAACTTAACCCAAGAAGTTATCTTTATTATATATAACTTGAAACGAAATTTGAATAATGCAATAGTTTCGTACTTCACATATGTTTGTTCTTGTATTTAACTTAAAAACTACGCCTCAACCATCAAATATTTGACCGAACGCTTACAATATTAATAAAGCTCAGAAATTTACGCTTACTAATACTCCACATGAATCACCGGGGGTATTTTCAACTGTAAAGTATTATAAGGAATTAAAGTTTGAAGGGTTGGACCCGGCCGAGGCGGTGGCGACGAACGGTAGGGTTAGACTATGTATATGTATGTATATGGAAGAATTTATTTAATATTGCATTTAGTGGTTCTTGTGCTAATAACATGATCATTTTTTGGTACTGTATCTCCTTATCTCACTGCCCAATCTTTGAAACAGTGTGTTTTAAATGGCGATTTTTTTTGTCTTATTACAAGAGGGAGAAAAATAACTAATGTCTCGGGTGGAAATCGAACTCACGACCGTCATGTTTAGTCAGATTTTGCTTCGAGATCCTCAAGTACATTAATTATTGTTATTTTTATTCTTAATGTTATTTAATGTATTTCATAGAAAATCGATTGATTTAAATAAAATAATTGAAATACAGTTTGTAGAGATAGAAGAAAATAATTGAAATACAGTTTCAAAGGTTTTTTATTTTGCATTAAAATATATATAGAAAATAACTGAGTTCTAATATTCAGTCGTATAGCCGTTTTCATTGGTAACTAATTATAAACAGCACTGTTTCTACTTTATGTTAGTCTTTTTACATTGATATTGAAACCGACTGTAACCTGCATTTAATCATATATCACTCGACTAATTTACAACGTCGTCGTAATAATTATGATTTTTAAGGTTAAATTCAAACAAGTTTTCTCTTTATATAAACTTCTTGGTTTATTTCTTGACTTGTCACCTTGACATGTCTAGAAATAGATTTCACGAAGCAATCGTGGTTAATTTTAAACGATCATTTAAAAAGTTAAATTAATAAATATTAACAGTTCTACGAAAATATTGCAGCTAGACTTTGCCTCTTTTTTGTTGAGTGGCGTAACTTAACTCCGTGTTTTGCCTTGGTATCAGAACGAAAAAAATAAAACAACAATAAAAACTTTTCTTTGAGTGAGGATCTAACCCACAACCTGTCGGGTTTACGGTCACACGCCACTGCGCCACTACAGGCCTCTAGTAGTACTTATCTTCCCTTCATAAAAATGTACCAAAAATATTTTTTTATATATATTTGATATGATACTAGTTGTACTCGAACATTTCATGAATTTAAAACTAACATTATTATACTAATGCATGCATATATAACTCAATTTCTCATGTACCTCTTACTACGCTCTTATCTTGTAATGCGCATCACGATGCTCCGTTTCTGCATTTCGAGTATATTAATATGAAATAGAACTCTGTCTAGAGGCAATACATTACTTCTTGAATACGTTTAATAGGATCAGAATATTATATACAAATATTGTGGTTATATTAACTTTTATTACTTCAATGTTTCCGCCATTGTTTTTTTAGGCTTCACGCTGTATCCCGCTTATGGCAAAGGTGGCAGAGAAAATTCTGTTTTCTTGTTTCGCTGAATTTTTGGAAGTCATCGCCGCATTTTACTCTGATACTAGAGTATCGTTTCCTCGAGTAAGGATCAAACCCACAACTTGCCACTTTTACAGTCGCACACTTGCTCTCCACGACAGGTTACTTTTGTTAAATAATATTTAATTCTAAATTACTTACTATATTCTTATATATTTATCTATTTATGTATTTCTAAGTACATATATGTTACATAATTTCCCATAGTCACAAAAAAAAGTTTTCTTTTGTAGACAAATAGGTATTGTAGAATAATTTCCTATCTTTATTAGAAGTGTTTTAATCGTAATAGTGAATCTAAAGTGGTCGTAAACCACCGATTCACTGGCGTCATTTTACCTCGGCCCCCAAATTGCCCTGCTAGGCATAAACGTCAGCACTAAAATGTATTGTTTGCACAGTGCACAGTCGTTACGATATTTGCTCTTCGGACCCGGATTGAACAACTGCTCTGTACTAAACAGTATATGTACCGATAATATTGCGTTTTTTTTTGTTTTTTGTTTTTTTTTAATACTATACAAACAATAATCACTAGTAATAACAGTTATTGTGCACTTTACAAAAGCACTTACAATAAAAACTGTGAAAGTAGCGCTACTTCACAAAATATAAAAACAAATGTACGAAACACAACAAACAAAAGTTCATCCTTTGTTTACGCTTTAATTTAAAAACATCATCCGATTCCGATGCACTCTAAAAATAAAAATGTACGAAAGCGCTTAAAGTAGTTTGGTACGAGTGAATTAAATTTTTCATAATCCCTCAGTCCCAGCGAAGTATGCTTTGACAAAATATTTCGAGGTGTACCTTTATATCGGATATGTATATATACACAAAACTCCAGTTAGAAATGCAGAATAGGAGAAAAATTCATCAAAGTAACGTAGAAAATACCAACAAAATATTCTTATACACCGTAGAATTGGTTAATTTTGAAAACATTTGAAAAATGTCGCTGTAATATAACTGTAAGTCCGTTTCTGAAGCTTAATAACACGCCATATTTTTAAGGTAAAAATGAAAAGAATGAGTAACTCGGGAATACCTCAAGTGGGGTGGCCAGTTAGTAATGATTTATTTTAAGCAATTGTAAATTTACTAAAAAAAAGTACTTATAACTACAATTTCATGTCTAATGTTTTTTTTTTTCTTTTCAGGTAAGTGATTGAAATTTAACCGCAAATTACACCTACCCCACTAGGTAAGGTAAGGTTATGAACAATTCATGAATAATTGAACGAGATTGTTGTTATACTTTTATATAAAATGCACTGGTTTTAGTTCTCCACTGTTGCATTTCACACTACGCTAGGCGTGAAATTCTAAAGTTTTTACGTCCACGCAACATGCCCTGTCATCACGTCAGATTTTTCATATCAGCATAAGCTGGCGCTGTGCCCGACGATAAACAATTCACATTTTATATAAATAAAAACAATATATAATAGACATCGAGGCCTGTCGTGGCGCAGCGGCACAAGCGTGCGACTGTAACCGACAGGTTGTGGGTTTGATTCCCACTAGAAAAAGTGAAAAATTTAATATTTTCTATTTAAATATTTAATATTTTCATTTCTTCGCTCTTGTGTAAGGCAAAACGTGGCGTTGAGTTCCGCCACTCTACACGCCATGCCTCAAATTCTGCGGTAAGTGGGGAACGGAAGTGGAACGGAGTGTCTTAACACAAGGCCAAGTTCTTTCTGCCTACCCTGCCGTGTGCGGGATACAGCGTGAAGCTGAGTAGAGTAGAGTATATTAGACATATAGGTAGTAATTGGAAAAATGATATTAAATTAAGCTAACTCTCTCTACAATAAATAAAAAAATAAATAAATTGAAATTTTCTTCATCTATATCAACTGCATATTGAACTAGTAACCCCTGTACTAAAAGGCTATCAACGATACTAAACACCTACTGACCTATATAACTGTATATAAACAAATGTAGTCATCTTCACAAAACATTCGATTTTCTTGGTATATAATGTAGATTTGGCATTTTGCCCATTAATATTCTTTACTTTCTAATATAACATTCGTTTATTGTTTGTATTAAATGTTTGCGCAACATTTGGTCATAATTTATTATTCCATTTATCATGTCCCGTTTATTTAGTACTTAAACCTAAAAAGGTTTTGATTATTTTATTTTAAAAATATAAAGTAAGATAACTTAACAAAATTATTGAAGGTTGAATTTGCACTCGTCCAACGTTTCCCAATTAATTCCTCAGAATTCTAACCAACAGATTAACTTAAATTATATATATAAATTATTATTGCAGTTATCATATAAAATTGACTTACGACACTTCCATTCATATATCGACATACGGGGATATATAGCGGTATTTAACGTAAGTATTTATGATCTATAAACGTCTAGCCATCGATCTAATCCATCACGTAATATCTAACTAACGTGGGTACGATAAAATATATTGCCATATTTGCCTTTATGTACGCAAAGTGGACGGGTAAATGTGCGTTGCAAAGCTATTAGGCTTTGTTCGGGAGTTGTTGATGCCATTGATATGGTATTATGAAGGCCGACCGCTTTACGAGTTGGTTTAAAGTACTGGCTACCGTTAGTTTACTTGTACGTTTTTAATTATGAAATTATTGAGGCTTGTTGTGGCATAGTTGTTGAGTGACTGTAAACGGTTGTGTAACTTTACAGTCATTCACCTGTGCCCTGTGTGGTTGACTATAAATGTAAATGGTGGGTTCGATCCCCACTCGAGGTATTGAAATACATTAGGTTCCGCCACTCAACTCAGAAAGTAGGGAACGGAAGTGGAACGTAGTGTCTTAACACTAGGTTCCCAAGTTCACTCTGCCTACCCTGCCGTGTGCGGGATACAGCGTGAAGCTGAGTGGAGTTGAGTTGAGGCCTCTTGTGGCGCAGGGGCACAAGCGTGATACTATACACGTGGTCCTACCGCGTGTACAGTGTCAGTGTCGGTTTAATTCCAACAAGAGAGTAAAGCGCTCACATTTGATGAAACGTGGGGACGGAACGGAGTGTTTTAACACTAGTATCAGAAGTTCCCTCTGCCTACCCTATCATAAAAAGCAAAGAAATTAAAATGAAAGAAATTAATAATTTTAAAAAATATAATTTTTTATATACATCATTTGCAGAGAGATTATTGCAACTTTTTGCCTATTTTTTAAGACATTTTATATTTAGTGACGGACCACAATGCCACGTTACGTTGTTTTGCTATAAGAGTGAAAAAAATAAATATTTCATTTCTGAACAGGAATTAGGCCCGTCTAGAACGCGACAGTTCGTAGGCTTGATTTCCACTTAAGAAAATTAAATATTTAATTTACATCACACTAGTACCGAGGCAAAGCGCAGCATTCAGTACTAAACACTCAATATCCCAATTCACCAAAAAATAAGAATCGGCAATAGAGATAAGAAAGAGAACAGAGTGTCTTAACACTAGGTTTCCAGGTTCCCTCTGCCTACCGGGATACAGCGTGAAGCTTAAATGGAATGGGTATCAAACCTTCGCGTGTACTGCCTGATATATCTGCACTACGACGGCTTTTATTTTACTTCTTTTAATTCTAGATAATGTTTATATATACATATTCGTTTCGTTAATATATACTCGGATTGGTGGTTAGATGTTGAATTATACCGATTATATGTGTAAAAACATATGAAAAAGCTAACCAAATTCAAACTTTTAATGCTCACAATTTCTGAAGAATCTAATCGTACGTAAAATATTCCAAGTTAAGCAGACAGCGTCTACGTGGGAAGATCTTTAGAAAACTACATTTTTCAAGTAGTGATTCCTACCGAAAGCAACCACTTGGAAAATATTAAGCCTCTCCGCAGCGAAGGGAGTATTTGAATAAACATCTCGTTCATTTTATAATATTTATGGTGGCTTTCATTTTGAAATAAAATAAAATAAAATTGCCGGTTGTAGACCTTGCTTGCGTGTAAGTACGTACCTGTAATGCTTATATATATATATATATATATATATATATATATATATATAATATATATATATATATATATATATATATATATATATATATATATATATATATATATATATATATATATATATATATATATATATATATATATATATATATATATATATATATATATATATATATATATATATATATATATATATATATATATATATATATATATATATATATATATATATATATATATATACATACATATATACATACATATATACATACATACATACATACATACATACATACATACATACATACATACATACATACATACATACATACATACATACATACATACATACATACATACATACATACATACATACATACATACATACATACATACATACATACATACATACATACATACATACATACATACATACATACATACATACATACATACATACATACATACATACATACATACATACATACATACATACATACATACATACATACATACATACATACATACATACATACATACATACATACATACATACATACATACATACATACATACATACATACATACATACATACATACATACATACATACATACATACATACATACATACATACATACATACTACATACATACATACATACATACATACATACATACATACATACATACATACATACATACATACATACATACATACATACATACATACATACATACATACATACATACATACATACATACATACATACATACATACATACATACATACATACATACATATATATATATATATATATATATATATATATATATATATATATATATATATATATATATATATATATATATATAAATATTATGTATGTTTTTGTAAACTATACTTCTTATTACACCGATGTCAATGATTTTTCAAATATATATTTGGATATTCTTGGTCTCTTTTCATTTCTCTTTTTTTTTCTTAGCTTTACGTGGTATGCATGACACCCACGATTGAGAGGCGGAAATCAACGCCGCGCTTTTACTTTTTTTAAGTATTAGCTTTATCCACATTAGTAGACAGAGACTTCGTTTTGAAAACAGTAACTTAGCCCCAGTTGTGAAGCAATTATAGATAATTCTATTTAAAAATTGTTTTTTAATTGTAATTTAATAATTATTAAAAAAATATCAATTTTAGCTTAAAAATAAGTATTACTCACCGTAATATATGCTTGATATACTTATTGTTTGTAAATTCCTTATCACAAGTTTTTGTTTGTCACGCTGTCGCTCTACCCAATCTAATGTAGAAAATATTTGCAGATAAACTATATTTATTTGACTACACAATGTGCACAGATGATATAATTTGGCCACAGTAATTCCTTTTCATTGGTTTAGAATAGCAAAGTTTTTGTTATGTATATATTTTTTAACCTTACGACGAAGAAAACGGAACGCCAAACGCTTTATAAGAATGCTTTATAATACGCTTTATATGTTTTAGAAGAAGAGTTTGAAGTGGTATATCTGAGAAGTGTGTTTAGTAAAGATGGAACAGTAATATGGTTTATGTTTTGTATGTATTTTACGCGATAAATATTTTATTCTTTACATACTATGAACTCACAAGTTTGAATGCGACCATAATTACTTTTCAATAAAACATTTATGTAATACTAGCGACTTTTTAATCATAATTTATTTTATTTTCTTATAACATTGTAATTTTTCGACTATATCTATAGATTGAAAACTAAAATTTCAGCCTAACCAATAAAAAACAATTAGTAATTTTGTCGAACTAAATATTTTAAATTGACGTAACTTTGTAATTAATTCATCGAGTGAAATAAAAGAATATAAACACTAAATGTTAAGAAAAAATTGCTAAAATACAATAGTGAAAACTACATTTAAATCTGATTAGCCATTTTGAGATAAGCGCGTACAAACGCACGGACAAACAGACAAAAATTTTGTAAATCGCTATTTTAATAAACGTCCTCTCTAACAGTTTTTTAATATAATTTAAAAATACAGTTATTGGTTACAGATTTATTATAAGTATGGATTAACATTTAAAATATTAAAATAACTTTATTTCTATTAAAATAACTGTAGTTTAATAGAAAAATATTTTATAATGTGATAGACATTTATATTATTTACCATTTACAGTACATATTTATTGTAGGTACAGTGCAAAGGAAACATACGTGCGAAAGACTATAAAGACTGCATTGAGTCTTTGATAAGTAATAATACATTGTATTCAAAGGAACTAAACAAACGTGGGGCTTACGGAAACGGTGCGCTATATTTTATATAACCAGGTATTGCTCGGAGCTATAAGCGTTTCACCTGCACGACTTTAAATTTTGTTTGTAATAGTAATATACGAGGCCTGTCGTTGCCTAGTGACACAAGCGTGTGGCTGTAAACGACAGGTTGTGGGTTCGATCCCCACTCGAGGAAATGAAATATTTAATATTTTGAAGTTAAATGTTCAATGTTTTCATTTTTTCGTTCTGGTTACAAGGCAAAGCACGTGGTTGAATTTCGCCACTCTATGCCTCAAATTCGGCGGAAAGTAGGGAACGGAAGTGAAAGGGAGTGTCTTAACACTAGGTTCTCAAGTCCTCTCAGTCTACCCTGAGTGTCTTAACACTAGTTTCTCAAGTTCCTTCAGCCTACCCAGCCGTGTGCGGCATATAACTTGAAGCTATTAAATATATAAATAAATAAAATAGTCATATAATTATTCTTTGATAAATAAACAAGTATTTTGACAACTACAAAACGTTAAATAAAACATTTAACCAAATTAATCACTTATATTGAACGTTACACCATTTTTGAAACCCGACGTTTCGAATACTTTTCAATAGTCCGTGGTCACTGGTAGTCTACCAGTTAAATTTATTTCATTTAAAATAAGGAAAATCGTGACAATCAAATATGTTATTATAATAAAACATTAAGTTTCTTTTTGTCCCCGTGTTTATTTTTGTTCACGTAGCAAATTCTCTCTTAGTTATTAAAAGTCTTTTAGCTCTTAAAAATCTTTGACACAAAGATTTTTAAGAACTAAAAGATATATATACCGTTTTATCGCCCGTTGGCTTCTCTGTCTGCACATTGTCTACCAGCTTGTCACTTAGTTTGTAATATGTTTTGTTATGTTATGCCACGATAAAATAGTATATTATTGAAATACTAAAAAATACTAAATAATTTTACACCATTTATATTTGTTTGCTTCATATGGGCTCCTTATGGCATACAATATCTCATGTGTCATTTTTCTCATATGTCAATAGACGTATTAAGTAAATTACATCGTAAAATTGATAGTAAAATAATGCGATCATAGAAAATTTTATAAAGTGTAATAACTGTCAAATATCATGTACACTTTGTACAAAACGCTGTATAAAAGCTATTAAAGGACAATGTATTAGTGCATAATCATTCTTAAAGGAGTGTTAGAGGAGATTTTCTAGAGCATTATTAAGCTTAAGACTCTAGACTCTGCAGTCGATTATAGAGAAGCCTTGAGTACGGTAGCCACTTTACATATTATAGTGAAAAAATACTTACAGTGACAAAACATGTGATTTTAATATCTATTTATAAAGAATGTTATGTTAGATTTTTTTTTTATCGCTCTAGTTACAAAACAAAAGCGGCGTTCAGTTACGCCGATTGTCTCTTATGAAGCATTTGACCAGAAAAAAAGTTATTTATATATTAAATTTTAATATATTATATATAAAATATATATATACATTTTGTTTTAAATGTGTATTAGTTTTTATAAGGTTCGAGGCTTGTCGTGACGATAGCGAGTGTAAACGCGACAGGTTGTGGGCTCGGTTGCCACTCGAGGATGTGAGATATTTAGTATTTCAAATGATTTATAGCTTCACGCTGTATCCCGCACTAGGCAGGGTAAGCAGAAGGAACCCGGGAACCTAGTGTTAAGACATTTTCGTTCCCCACTTTCCGCCGAATTTGAGGATTAGCGTGTTGAGTGGCGAATCTCAACGCCGCGCTTTGCTTTAGTATCAGAGCGAAGAAATGAAACATTAAATATTTAAATTGAAAATATTAAATATTTTATTTCCTCGAGTGGGGATCGAACCCAGAACCTGTCGATTACAGTCTCACACGCTTGTGCCGCTGCGCCACGACAGGCCTACACCAGTATTTTAAATTAAATACTTTATTTTTTTTATTTCTTCGCTCTGGTTACAAGGCAAAGCGCGGTATTGAGTTATGCCACTGAAAACACTGTGCTTTAAATTCGGCGATATAGGGAGAACGGAACACAGTGTCTAAACATTAGGTTCCCAAGCTCTCCCTACCTATCTTGGCATGTGCTTGCTTGGGATAAAGCGAGAAGCTGAGGTATAAAAAAGGTTTTATTCATAATTTATAAGATCTACGATTCGTAGCTCCTTCGTAGCAGTGTAGTAATTTATATTCTTTGTCTCTTACATCTTCAGTTCAGTAGAAATATATATATTTTAAACTAAAAATAAATATATTTTTTTAAATTTAAAAAAAATATATATATTTTTAGTTTGATTTTATTATTTTCTTGTACTTATTTTCTTTTAGTTTTGTATATATTAAACTCCACTTGTTTGAAATACGGCAAAAAATATTTAAAATAAATTATTTGTCCTTATCATTCGAAAAGCAAAATATTATGACATTTCTTTGGTATTATAAAGAAATATTTAGCTATTCAAAAAAGCACTAACACAATGATTTACTCAATATTAGGGACCTAAACAGGGCGCCACTTCCGGTCCTCTATAGCGAGTTGTTCCGCCCTTTCATCGCCTCACCACAAAGATACCACAAAAACTATTCAGACGTTATCGTCACAGCGACACCTGTTGGCTCAAACAAAGCCCTTATCTCTCGTCAAACGCCCTTTATTTAAAGTGAGAACTCTATTAAAAACCCGCGATAAGAGCTTCGGTTGTGTCACTTTGACGTAACGTTTCTTAGATTTATTAATAGTCCAAATGACTTTGCAAATTGCCCGTACACAGCCGAGGTTCGGCTGCCCAACAACTTCTTTGTCTTCATTCGCTCGTTAATTTCTTTTTTCTTCGGCGAAGATAGCTCTTCATTATTGCGATGCAAGAAAATAAATTCGCGGCTCGCTCCCTGTCGAAATTAATAATGGCGACTAAAACACCGCCGGCGATTTACTGCTCCATTATGAGCTATAAATTTATTTTATAAATACGTTAAATGGACACAGATGAGGGGCTGTAGTGGTTAAAGCCTCTCCACACTGTGGAATTTTCAAGTCGACGGGTCGATCGAATCGTTTATTAAACTGTATGTAAATATGTAGAGGCTTTATAATGAATTCGATAGGATTTTGTAGCTGGAGTGCCGATAATTACTACAATCGTGTACTTCGTGTTTCACCGAGCAGGTGGTGAATGCAAGTGTTAATACCGTTTGATTGTGCTATTAGGATTGCAACGGCTTACATTATAGTGCTAATATATTATTCACATGGTAAACTAATGCACGTAAATTAAGTCCCCTCTATCAATGTCGGGAAGTTCGATTGTTAGTCAACGGTGGCTTAGCTCATGTTAGGTGTATATTCGCAAATAGTACTGTAACATAAACTTGTGGTTATTGTTCTGAGTTAGCGTATAATATGAGTATATCGAAATTACTGGTTAAGGTTTTTAATCACTCTCTCACCTTCACTCTGTATCCCGCTCGTAGCAGAGTAGGCAGCAGGAAACTTGGGAACCCAGTGTTAAGACTCTCCGTTCCACTTTCGTTCCCCACTTTTCCCCCAATTTGAGGCATTTCGTGTTGAGTGGCGTAACTCAACGCCGCGTTTTGCCTTGTACCAGAGCTAAGAAATTAACACATTAAATATTGAAATTGAATATATTGTATATTTCATTTCCTCGAGTAGAGATTGAACACAAAATTTGTCGGTTACAGTCACACGCTGGTGCCGCTGCGCCACGACAGGCCTCGAAAATTTTTAATGAAGTAAAGTTATGAACGTGACGAATTATGAATTAAATATTACAATATTTCGTTTTTATCCTCTTAGGTCATTTTTGAAATTACCTAACTAAACTTATCTACCTTACTAAATTGTACCACCGTAATGAGTAAATATTTTACATCGTGAATGGGTCAAAATCTTTTTTATTGAATAAACTCTTTACAACACTTGACACTGCGGCATTATACGGCAGCGAAACGTGGGTATTACAGAAGAAGAATGTAAGAAAGATGATTGCTGTAGAGATGCGATCTCTTCGTCGGATATGCGGAGTCAGTTTATCTGATCGCATGTCCAATGAAGAAATACACAGAATGGCAGGTACTAGCGTGGATGTCACAGTGAGAATGAAGAAGAACGTGCTCAGGTGGTTTGGGCACGTCGAGCGAATGAGTGAAGAAAGAATGGTAAAAAAGATTTATGAAGGAAAAGTGAATGGTAAGAGAGGGAGGGGGAGACCTCGGTTGACCTTCGAAAACACAGTATCGACGATACTGGAGTAAGGTCACGTAAAAAGCATGAGGACCCCCTGGAGGGCATGTATGAAGAGGTTGATGACAGTGGACGAGGCGAAAGAGGTATGCCGAGGCCGTAGCGTTTGGCGCTCCGTTCTCTCTGCCTACCCCGCTAGGGATATAGCGTGAAGCTAAGTTAAGTTAAGTTAACTCTTTACAACGTCTGTAATCTTAAGTATTTTATGCGGAATATTTATATATTATACATGAAAATTTTTGTAGCAATTTTGTCGAAGTAAATATTTAACAAACAATATATGTTTAGGGAAGGTTGCCAAAATATACATTTAAATATGATTAGCCGTTTCTGAAATAAGCGCGTAGAGATAAATATTTTAAAATCACAATTTTGGATCCCTATATAGATTTCAAAATTTAGTTTTTACCTGATATTGTATTCATTTCAACTTGAATATATAATACGTAAAATAGGCAGTTTTCTCAGCACAAGTCGCAATTTTAAAGCATTTTTTTAAAAAAAAAGAGCTAAACTGTTAACAGCAAGAGCTGAGACCGTGGCGTCGCCAACTTGCCGCGATATATCACGATGAAAGGAAATCTTTTACGTCTTTAAACGGCTATCATAACTTTAAAGAATGGACGCCGTTTAATCCCCTAAACTTTTAAAAAGGCTTTGCGTCGTTGACAATATAGATAACGGTGTTATTGTTATATTTATGTACAATGAAAAAAAAATATAGTTTGTTTTGAGCATGTGTTATTTTTCGAAGTTTGTTTGGTAAAAAAAATAATAGTTACTGGACTACTTATTTATTTTTATCAGATTCACGCTGTATCCTGCACACAACATGGGATAAGTTTAATTTTGAAGCATATATTTGAATAGTTGTTATATTAGCTTACTTTAAAAATGATATGATGGTGTTATAATGTTCAGATGTGTTCATGTTCTTTGTACTAGTTTAAAATGTTAAACAACTTTTTAAAAAAATATAATAATTAAATTGTTGCTAAAGTTATTATTGTAGACTTTCGTAAGGTTGTTCGTTTCAATTGCCTGCCATGGCCTCACTGTAGCAGCAACACAATGCGTAGCGTTGGCCCTACCACACAATGTTTCGAAAAATAAGGGAAAAGTGAAAACTAAGTGTCTTAAATCTAGATTTCTCTTGCCTTTTCCTACCCTGAAACTAAATAATACATAAATAGTCTAAGATACTTGATCACAGTGTAACTGTAATGTATTTAAAACAAACTATTTTCTAAGTTTGTTTAATATTATTTATATATATATATATATATATTTATATATATATATATATATATATATATATATATATATATATATATATATATATATATATATATATATATATATATATATATATATCTCAAGTTCCCTCTGTCTGCCCTACCATGAGCGGGATACAGCGTGAAGCTGAGTTGAGTATATTAAATATATTGAGCAAAAATATCTTTTTGTTTTGTATGTACGAGTATATATTTCCTTAACTTCACTCTACATACCACTTATGTGTTGACGTACAGGGATCGAATCTACCACCGTAGTTATTTTAGTCAGTATTTACTACTGTGCTACAATAGTTATAGTATATTCTTATTATAAATTCTCTTCTTGACGATATACAGAAATTTACAAGTTTAAATGTATGGTAAACTATAAGACCACTTAATTGTTCTGAACAGTTTAGCCAAATTTCCATATATTATGTCGTAACTAATTGCTTTTGCATGAGATATCACTTTGAAGGACTTTAGATAAAGGCTGTATAACAAATTCGTGTAATAGGCGAAAATTAAAGAAATATATATTATTAGCAGCTAATTTCATTTATAGGTTTAACATCTACCTTAGAATTCTGTTCCCGTTCTCGGAAGATTTAGGAAAATTCTTATCTTATCTTATTGTGCTTGTCTATTTTCCTTAACCTACTTACTTACTAAATTTCGACTTTCTTAGCCCAGTAATTTTGTCAGTCTAATCAGTAATGAGAGTGATTTATATATTATAAAGACAGTAAAAGACAAAAAAAAAATAAAAAAAGACACATCAATCAATAAAAATAAAATGTGAAAACTAAAAATGGAATAGATTTAAGATTATTTTAACCTGAAGTTAAGTAAAAAACTGCTTAGGTTTTTTTTAAATTCTTAAATATATTATGGCTAGAGCAGCGATTTTGGTCTACCTATTTATGGAACAAGCATGGATAAGTCAATATAAAAAAATAAATCAACATATTATTATTTAGCGTTATAGCGTGAAGAAATAGCGCCTGCAAATAGAAATGAAAAAAGAGGAAATGTAATGATAAGACACTGTTTCCTAGGTATAATCTTACTTTTGAAACACCTATTAATTGGTAAAATTTAACGTACTTTGTCTTTTATAAAAAAGATAGACCGAGAAAAAATAATTTACACAATCAAGAAACGTAGTTTCATATAAACGTGTATGTGGTATAAAACTTTGGCTAAGCACAAGAACCCCGCCGGCCTAACCTGATCTAATTAAGCTACGAACTAATATAAATTATCAAACTTTTATTGTACTTCCCTCTTTTTTATCTTAATACAAGTATGGGAGGATAAATTAAAAAACTTTCCACTAAAGTTACACGTGAACAGAAAGAAAAACAGTAAAAAAAGAAGTTTGCTACAGCGCGTAGTGTATGTTTGTTATAAGTCTAAGTTACTTGAGTCGGACTCAACAAAAACAAAAATATTAACCTGCGGTCAGCTTAATGTACTTTGCACTTTGTCGTATGTACAGTTTCACGTGAACTACTTTTATAAGTTAGTTTGCTGATTTAATTACTGTAAACATTATCATTTTCTAATTGATAAATATAGGTAAAAAAATATAAATAATCTTATGATATCTATATTTTATACTTTTTACTTTGACGTTATTTTTTTATTATCTGACTTCAGTAAGCACAAAAAGAGCCTTATACATGTGCGCTAAAAACGAAACCCTCCTTTCGTCATTAAAGTCAGTTTCGAAATCAGAGTAATATACAATCGTATTCCATTCTTTTGCTTGTAACCTTTTAACTGTAACACCAGTGAACCGATTTTGATAAAAGATAGATTTGTCTTGATGGCGATAATTTTGTTAGTTACTAAATTTTTTTAGGGCCATATTCTGGTATTAGAATGACAAATCATAAATAAAAATTATATGTATTGTTTATTTTTGTTTAAAGTGTACGCAGTCGAGATTTTTACTTTGTTTTTTTTTTATTAACTGTATAGTCGTTTGTTCGTCTTCAGTAGGTTATTATTAAATATGATTCAATATTTAATAATAACCTACTGAAGACGAAAAATAAAAAACAGTGTATTTATAATTATTTAAAAATGTGTAAAATATGCAAATTTAAAATAATCCATATTATTCATGCAATCAATCTTAGAATACGTTTGAGGTAACTATATACTTAATAAATATATATAACTCACGAAGCCATAAAATATTTGACTATATCTATTTCATATGGAATGGCCTAAAACTGAAGGAAAACTTTCCAATTCCATATACATATTGTTGAAATAGTTATTTCCCAAAATTATCCATTTGTTGCCCAACTCTAAATACAGAAAGTGCGGTCAGAATATATTTCAATTTGTTGTGAATACATCTTAGGATGGTAATATATGGCGTACACTGGGGTCCCCGAATTTGTATGGGTCAGGTATACTTAGGGCGCTATTTCACAAAGTTGGTTTCAAACTTACAAGTCTATTTGTTATATTGTTTAAGTTTTGTCCAAGTGTCTGTTGGAACTTTCGTTTGATATTTCGTCTATATATTACAAAAGCTCGTTCTGTTACCAAAGTAAAAGAATATGTACATTTTCAGTATTTTTTTTTTACTTTAATTACAAAATGATATAATAATTAAGTAGGTTGTGTAAGGTTTTAACTCTCAACATATGAAGTGAATCAACAACTCAACTCAACATAAGGACATATAAAGCCATAACTGATATTTGATACCAGTTATGGCGCGCAGCGGCACAAGCGTGTGACTGTAACGGACAGGTTCTGGGTTCGATCCCCACTTAAGGAAATTAAATATTTAATATTTTCAATTTTAAATATTTAATGTTTTCTTTTCTTCTCTCTGGTATAAGGCAAAACGCGTCGTTGAGTTCCGTCACTCAACACGCAATGCCTCAAGTTCGGCGGTAAGTGGGGAACGGAAGTGGAACGGAGTGTCTTGACACTAGGTTCCCAAGTTCCCTCTGTGTACCCTGCCATGTGCGGGATACAGCGTGAAGCTGAGGAGGAGGAGGAACTGATATTTCATAAAGTTTAACTTAACCTTAAACCTTAACTAGAGAGAATTAAAAGAATGTCTCTAAATTGTTATAGAATCAGAAAATAACACAATTATTCGTTTCACATGAAATTTCAGGTTATCACTGGTTTCAATTTATAAGTTTTTGCAATGTTAACCTTAAGTCTTTCAAAAATGTTATCTAAACGTTATTGTCACACAGAATCTCTATAGAAAGATCCATTCCACGGGCCCGCCTCTTCCTCGTTGTCGTGACAGCAAAAACTACGTCGACCTTTGCCGTAGTTTTTGTGTCACTTTGTCCACGTTCACTTGCCTGATGTAGGTCTAGCGGTCATGTGAAGTAATAATACATATTATTAAAGTTTCTTTTTTTTATATAAAGAAAAAATAAAATTTCTTTTTTTAGTCTGTGTATTTTTTATATGTATATTTAATTTACGTTTGAATAGTAAAAATATATTTATCCAGCCCCAGGCCATGTTCTGCATAGAAAAATACAAAAAGATGTACCTACTATTGAAATGCGTCTATGTTATATAATAAACATGACTTGCTTTTTTGCACGTTATTTTTAAATAAAATGATTGTTTTATAAATATATAGCAATATCATGTTTATTTTAACAAAAAAACTGTACGTTTATTGACATTACCCCAATTTCCGTTTTGAACATTTTCGTCTGTAAGCACATTGGTTGTAGGTTATAGCCCTATATCCCTACCCTGTTCAGACTAAGCACGGCGTTGAGCCACGCAATGCAAAATTATTGACATTCGAGCGAAAAACAGACAAACTATTCCTTTCTTGCTAAATCTATCATCAACTATGAAGCTAACAAAAATCATACCGTCTTTGATCTAATGAGCCAAAATGCGGAGTTAAGTTTGATTGCAAAGAACGTTAAGTGTAAATTGTTACAACTTAAAGTTAATTAACATAGAAAAGCGAAAACAAGCGTATAATTCTATTGTATAATAACGTGATAAAATATACAGCTGTTAGAAAACACTTATAAACCCCTAGAAACCCTACTCCTAAGTCGTCGATATTTGTACTTGAAAAATATGGTCGTACAAAGGCTACTTAATTTAAGTGCCTCTCCCTATGTTGCCCTTCAGCCTTAAGATCCTCAACGGTTCCGAGATCGCTTATGATAATGTTTAATATTAACGGTCTAATGACCAGCTTTGTATTCGTGACGTTTTTTTTTTTCTTATTATAAAAAGGAGAATGGCCATTTGAATCGTTTCTTGTCTTTAAAATGTTGATTGAAATTAATTATGAGTTGATTAATTTAGTTAATTAATTTCATTTTTATGATTCATTTAGGAATTTATTGAAATAATATGTTTTTTGTTTATGTTGTGTATGTGTTTTCTTTTTTATGTAACGGAATTACGGTTTTTTATGTACGACGGTAAACCAGCAATGACTTTTTATGTGGGATGATTGTGGATTCGCATGTTTCTTGGACTTGGAATGGATTATTTTCATTTCCTCGCGTTAGTAACAAGACGACCACGAGCTCCGTCTTGCAATACACAATGTCTCAGAAATTGGGCGATTCATGAGTATCACAAGGGGATATCTCAATACTTCCTTTCCCTACCTAGGGTATGTCTAAATCGCTATGTGTAATTCAAATTAATAACAAAAATAACTTTGACAATTTGACGAGGAAAACCAACATTTTACATTTAAGTCAATAATCAAAATTCACCGCAAATTCGTTCGACTGTATATTCACCACGTCCGCATACGTCGCGGAGTCAAACATCCGAATTAGACCGGCAAATGGCCGACCGCAATGCTCGTAGTGCAGTATTTCACGTCTTTATTCCGCACTGCGCATTACATCGACGCTCCGCTTAGCTAAATAGGTCCAGCTTACATACTAAACGGGCAATGCAGCGGGGAATTAGCCATATCGCCGTTAGGTCGGCCGTGACAATGCCACGATTTTGGCACGGCTAAGCCCTAAAAATAAAGTTTGTTTTCATATAAAATGTAGTTTTGAAATTTTGAAATTTTATTATGATTTATTTTTAACTTATAACTGCTTTAATTGTTACTGTACGAAAATATCTGTTGTGAAATGGGTTTAATTTTTTAACCCTTTTTTTGCAACACAATTTCTATAGCATCGTGCCGGGAACTTGGGAACTTAGGGTGTCTCGACAGTCTGCCGTTCCCCATTTTCCGCCGAAATTGAGGCATTGCGTTTTATGTGGCGGGACAAAACGCCGCCAAATATAATAATGTAAAAATACTTTTTGTATAATACTAGTATTTTCAGTTTTTTTTGATAGCACGAGCACTTACTCTGTTTTAGGACTTCTAATATTTTCTGTAAACGCTGTCATCTATATAATTATTATAAATGCTGTTTATGATTTGCTCAATCCAACGACGGACATATTTTCGTTTCATGAATAAAGATATTCATATCATGTTTTAAAATATTAATCTTCCTATCTATAACTTCAAGCCGATACAGCCACTCCACAAAAGTTACAATTTAAACTAATTGTACTAACTCCAAGTTCCATTTCAACACAGCTCTGAAGTTAGTTACAAGACTGCAATCTATGTAAATTCTCATTAAAGTGAACCATCCTGTACCAAATATGTAAATTAAATTTACAGCCTTACCAAAGCAAATGGTAAAACACAGCTAAGATAATATTCATTTTCATCATGAGTTTAATTATAAAAAGCGTAAGAACCCCCCGGAGGCAAAAGAGTTATGCCTTAGTGCTTGGCGTCCCGTCCTCTTTGTTTAAAACTACTGGGGATAATTGAGGCCTGATGTGGCGCAGCGGTAAAAGCGAGTGTCTGTAACCGACAGGTTGTGGGTTCGATGCCCACTCGAGGAAATGAAATATTTAATATTTTCAATTTAAATATTTAATGTTTTCATTTCTTCGCTCTGGCACACCGTTGAAATCCGTCACTTAACACGCAATGCCCCATATTCAGCAGAAAGTAGGGGAACGGAAGTGGAACGGAGTGTGTTATCACTAGGTTCCCAGGTTAACTCTACCACCCTGCCATGTGCGAGATACAGCGTGAAGCTGAGTGAGTGAGGGGATAATAACGTAAAAAGATAAATTTAATATAGACCTTAGCAAAAACACTCAATAGAATGTCAGCAAAAGGAGCTTGATATAAATAGATAGAGCAGAGATAAAGGTCTCTGCTATGAAATAACACTCTCTCTACGTTGAGATATATACATTAGATAACTATATTTGTAATGATTGCTTTTACTTATCCTGCATTAAAAATGAAATAAATTACTTTCTTTTCTTAAAAAAAAGCTAATAAAAGATGAACCTTGCTTAATATAGTCCGTACACTTTAGCCTATTAAAAAAAGCTCATTATATTGTTAGTAACATTTAGTTTTGTAACAGAAATATTCATCATCTTTTAGTAGTTACAAGGCGAGAGCCTTCCAAGAAATATCCTCTTTATGCATGCTCAAAGATACAACTTACTTTCGCTAAAACTTCTTGTTAGCTTAGCTATGTAGGAATTATAAATAAATGTAAAGACTTTTAGTTGATAAATAAGATTGTTTTACACGGATCATTATATAAAATATGCAGATTAATCTTAATATCATTCCAATCCATTTAACGAAGAAGCCTAGTAATACATTATGTTCACAAAATGTTACTTTTATCGACTTTCTATTTACCTAGAAAGCTACAGTTGTTACTGTGCAGCGGAAACGTTGCGCTATATCTAACCATACCGATGAGTCAACTATAGTACAATGGCGATCGTTAAGTGTTCCATAAGAGAATATCCATTTTAAATTGGACTATCAGATCCAATAACAAAAGTTAGCCTTTACAACTCCAAAGTGTATGAAAATTTTCATTAAAGCGTTCTCCGGCCTGGCTCACAAGATCAGTAACACAAACGTAACATTCAAAAGCAATATACGGGATATTGTATACAGAGACGTTTATTGGAAGCGATCAACGTGTAACGTAAAGCTTCAATTTTAAGTTATCATCGAGTAAAAGTGAGGCTTCTGCGTAAGCGTAACCTATTTAACATTGCAGTTGGAATTTTTTACGTATTGTTTTAAATTTAAATTTGGATATCGGGAACGTGCTTATGGGAACAGTGAGTCTTAACAATAGGTTCCCGCTGCCTATACTCTTATGTATAGGATACATCGTGAAGTAAATCATAGATGAGTATTTTTTTTGTGAAGACATCTAATAGGCAAATAACACATCGTCCTAGTAATTTTATCATTTTAATATACAAGCATAAACCAATATTTGTAGAGAATAAAATGTTTACAGCATTGAGAAGAAAATATAACTTATTATCAGGTTATACTATTAATCACTTTTGTATATTAAAATGTCTTTTGGAACGATATTTAAATAGAAATCGTCCGCCATTTCGCAAATTTTGCAAATTTTATCCTTTCCATAAAAAAGTTAGAGCTGATTTTTCCATAAAAATCGAATCTGCTATTATATTTTTTCAGTATTTTTTTAATTATTTTTATTTCTATAACTGTCATAATTTGGGTCTCCTTAAATCTTTATTATATATTTTTCAGTCCTTGACTGTAAAATATACGAGTACATATGCAAAATATTTCATATCGGATACATACTTTTTACGTGAAAGCATCACTAACAAACTTTAATATTTGTGAAATCGTAAGGAAAGGATCCTTATAATATTACTTTTACCAAACTTTAATATTTTCGCTTTATCCCTACAACAGCAAAACTATAAACTAGGCTTTTAAGGTTCAATATTATGGTTAACGCAGCAGATACAGACTTTCAGTCACCGACGTAAAATATCCAATCGTAAAGTAACCTCGTAAAAACGGCAATCGCGAAACTTTATGTTATGTCCGGAACCAAAGCGTACGGGAAATGAAAATACAGCTTAACAATTTTAAGTTCCACCATATACGTGTGTATGTTTTGCTTTCCTACTTTTGGTGTTTTTTTCTACAAAGTGTTTGTAATAGCCCTCCTGCTTGTGCTTAAATGCTTGATACTGGCGCTATTTAAAGTTTAGGTGTGAGCGTATGTCATTTATTGGTAGTTTTATTTCCAGTCTGCGTAGCTCAGCTTTACGCTGTATGCCGCACATGGCAGGGTAGGCAGAGGGAACTTGGGAACCTAGTGTTAAGACACTCCGTTCCATTCCCGTTCTCCACTTTCCACTTTTTTTGAGGGCGAAACTCAACAACAGAGCGAAGAAATGAAAACACTAAATATTTAAGTTGACAATATTAAATATTTCTTTCCTCAAATGAGGATCGACCCCAGAACCTGTCGTTTACAGTCACACGCTTGTGCCGCTGCACCACGACAGGCCTTAACACAGGCCTGTGGTATGTCTACCGATTCTCTTAAAATGCAACTTTTTGAATATAATGTAGATTAAAAGTATAAATTAAAATAGATCCTAGAAAAGGTTGATTATATAAATAACTATTAATGAAATTAGCATTAAGTTAAACAGTTTACTTTTTCGTCGTTACAGACGACTAATTTTAGTGCAAAATTACTTAAAGTCTTTTGATATGCGCATGACATATTGAATAGGTGCGTGACGCTGCAAATTACCAAACTTTTATTTATAAATATGAGTAGTTCTATAGTGCTTTCCTTAGTATATAATAGCAATATTAGTTTACTAAACTAAAAAAAAAACCACATTTAGAGAGCCCAAAGGAGAGTCCTGAGGTGTCCTGCCTTTGGGCTCTATCGTCAGGCCAACTTGATTATACTAAGCAATGTATGTACATACAATTGCCAATTTTCACAATGCTACAAATGAGCTAAATTATTTTTTTTACATTTAATTTTCCAGATGACGCAATAAAAGTCTTTTTTCCAGCTTCAACCCGCACATGGCACGGAAGGCAGAGAGAACTTGGAAACTTAGTATTAAGATACTCTGTTTCGTTCTCAACTTTCTGTCGAATTTGAGGCATTATGTGTTTAGTGGTGAAATTGATCGCTGTACTTTGCCTTGTGCTTTACATCCAGAGCGCATATATCAAAGCATATTTAATATTTATATTTAAAATCTTAAATATTTCACTTCTACGAATTTTGTATCTAACCCACAATCTGTCACGTTTTCAGTAACACACTTATGCACCTGCTCTATGATATGCCTCACATAATAAAAGCATTTTAAAATATATTCAAATCTATTTGGACCTCGATGCTCGTGCTTTGAACCGCCATATAGGCAGAATTTAAACAAAGTACGTACTATCCGTAAAACAACAGCACGTCAAAAAACAATCGTAGAATTCACAAAGCGCACTACAAGTTTCAGATATATCCAATATAACAACCAGCACGTATACCTGCCATCAGTTTTACATAAACTCGCTGGCGTACAAACACGGTTTTCCAATTACACCGGCAAACTGTGAAAGCTGTAAGCCGTGTTTCACGTTCAAAATTGTTTTAATTCGCGTCAACGAATTTGTTGAATATCCAAATTGGATTTTTATAACTTTTAAAATGAAATATACATATTAGCATCATCATATGTGTGCTTGATGTCACTGATTTCATTTTATTTTTCGCGCACTTTCCAATGCTTGATATCAATAAAAATTGGATTGAAAACGATTAAACGGATTTGGTTGGAACTTTGTGCACCTCTCGCCAAAATTACGACGAGTTATGCAACTCAACGCCGGGCTTTGTCTTATTTGCAGAGGAAAGATATGAAAATATATAAAAAATTATTTGCTTGAGTGCGGATCGAACCCACAATTGGTCACGATTACTGTCACACACTTTTGCCATTCCGCCACGATAATTCAATATTTCCTTTTATATTTCAACAGTTAGTACCATTGCACATTGACATTTAAAGTTTATTGCACTTTAAATAAAAAGTTATCGCTAGTTTTACGATATAGCTACATAATATATACCCAGCAATAAAGCGCGTACATAAAAGAGTAATTTCTTAACGCCACCCTATGTTGCCTCACTCAGTTCACTTAAGTAATAGACGGTAGGCATTCCATAATTCTATCGGAGCTCGGCATGAGAAGAATTCAATTTTTACCGTCGGCCGAGATGAAAAACAAGAAGGGTTAACATATTTATAGGGTAGACTGCATGCGGTAATTGAAGTCCATTGGCTTCCTTTACCGAGCTTGGTTGAAAATCATTTTATTTTTGCTATGAAGGCAGTATGGACGTTATGTGTATATGAACATTTTAATAAAGTTTTACTTCAACAAAATTAGAATTTTAAATGTTATTAAATGTAGAGACTATAGCTTAGGCATACTTAAAAGCTTCCAGGGCTGAAACAGATTATGTTCTTCTGAGTCTTAATTAAATTATTTACCTAATACAATAAGATCGCCAAGTGTTCGATTGAAAGATTATTCAAAGCTTGCCAAACTATTAAGTTTAATGTCACTTTCAGATTTACTTATATTTTTGACATTATTTTTATTTGAGAGAATATAGAGGCTTAGCAATCAGAGCGCTTTCGAGAGGCGCGGAGGTGCGAATTCTAATCCCGCTACGTCATTTTTTTTATATGTTTTCTAAGAAAGTATATTCTTTCCTAAGTGTACACTAACACTTAAAAATTTGTGAAAATATTACAACATTATATAATAAAAAAAGTTAGCTAATATTTCTGAATATATTCTATCAATGCTAGAAGATTAACTGAAATATTCCAATTGGAGAGCATTGGAGATAAATACTCAAGTTTGGAATAACTGCACTGCACCGGCTTGTCAAATCTTGCATTACGAATTGTTGCAGTTAGTTCAAAAATATTGTTTTTGTAAATTAATATATTAACTACCGACCCGCCCGCTTAGATTACACTATTTTACATTACTAATCGGAATTACTTTCTTGCTCTAATAACATGATAACTTTTAAAACAAAATCTTTATATTGAATACTAGAATTTCATCCTAAGAATAAATATTTAGTTTTTTTTTTTTTTTTTTTTATTTTTCAGCTTCACGCTGTATTTCGCATTAGGCAGGGTAGGCAAAGGGAACCCGGAAACCTAGTGTTAAGACACTCCGTTCCACTTCCGTTCCACACAAAATATTTACTTTTACTAAATATTTAGAGGCCTGTCGTAGCGCGGGAGCACAAACGTGTGACAGTAAACGACAGGATAGTAGGTTCGATCCCCACTCGACAAAATTATTTTTTTAGATTTTTAAATGAAATATTTAATATTTTCATTTCTTCGTTCTGGAAACAAGGCAAAGCTCGGCGTTCAGTTTCGCAATCAACACACAATACTTCAAATTCGGCGGAAAGTCGGCAACGGAGTGTCGTAAACCCAAGTTCCCAAGTTCTCTCTGCAAGATAAAGTATGTAGCTGAGTGAGTTTTATTTATTTTTTTGCAATATCTTTTATTTTTGTGTACAAATTATACAATATTGATTAGGATAATCTTGCAATTAAGTAAAATATATCTAGTATTCACATCCTAATGTTCCATGTTTGTCTGACATATATATTATACAACATCAAAAAATACATATCATTTAAAAATGGTTACATGCATTTATTTTCTAGGTCACGCTATTAAAACCTTCATAAATCATATTCCCTATATATTTATAAAAATATTTCCAACTATTATTCCGATAGCTTAAAAACGTTCATCCTTTCCGCCTTATGAGGGTCAACGCAAAATTTGAGTTCACAATAGATAAGCTAAATGCGACGGTCGGCAGCGGGACCAGCCTAAAAGGACTCCATTAGCCTGGCCTGCCCCATTGTACGTTAATGTACACTCTGTTTTTACTACCTGTTGTTATATGTTGTTACTCTTACTACTTAGGAAGTAAAAGTGTGGATTACTTTAAAATTTTGTAATTTTAAAGCTAGACTGTGTATTATTGTGTATTGTTATATGTAGTTTGTGACTTAGAGAAAACAAATACTTTTTTTTTCATTTCATTGTTTGTCTAGAGTATGTATGTATAATTTTTCAAAAGAGGCCTGTCGTAACGCTGAGACACAAGCGTGCGGCCTTAAAGGCGACAGGTTAATGAAAGAAAAATATATAACATTTCACATTTTCATTTTATTTTTTTCTCTGGTAACAAGACGAAGTGAAAGAAGTGCGGCGTTGAGTTGCGCGCTCCAAAATACCTCAAATCAACAATGGATATGAGCCAAAATGCCTGAAATGGATATGAGAAACAAAACGGAGTGTCTTAACACTAAGTTTCCAGGTTTTCTCTGCCTACCCCGCCAAGTGATAAATATATAGTAAATCAATGTGAGCTGAAACTAGTGTAGTTGTGAGCTTAAATCTCTTTCGGTAAACCGTTAATATTTATCAAGTATTTCATTTCTTCTAAAACGCGGTATTAAGTTCGTTCAACTGGCACTCAGGAAATAAAAACAAGAATAAGCTATATTTACCTACATTGGCTTCAAATATACCGGAGATAAAAGATACCTAAGCAAAAATTGTAAGCTAATGTACAAATGAAAATAATATTTTCTTATAATATGTAGTAATTGTGTATTTAAATAATTTTGTAATTAATAAATACGATAAGAAAATTACATTTACTCAGCTTCACGCTGTATCCCACGTACGGCAGGGTAGGCAGAGGGAACTTGGGAACCTAGTGTTAAGACACTCCGTTCCACTTCCGTTCTCCATTTTCCGCCGCATTTGAGACATTGCGTGTTGAGTGGCGGAACTTAACGCCGCGCTGCCTTTTTACGAGGGCAAAGAAATAAAAACATTAAATATTTAAATTAAAAATATTAAATATTTCCTTTCCTCGAGTGGCGATCGAACCCAGAACCTGTCCGTTACAGTCACACGCTCGTACCGCTGTACCACGACAGGCATTACATTTAATAATTAGATAACAAAGGGACTGTAGTGTAATAGATCAACGAAAAATCCTTTATTGTTTTAAAATATATTATTTTATAGAATTCCTTATTAAACTGTAGCAAAACGAGGTGTTCATTTACATAATCATTACTTTTCATTAAAAAGTCTTTTCAAATCTTTGTGATTATATTCTTTATACAATACGAAAAACAGTATATTTTTGAAATATTATACTAACCTAGAAACGAAACAAACAAAAATATTTTACCATATAATATATAGAAAGACTTTTAGCGCAAAGAAAAATATAATAAACTTAAGTAACACGCTGTCGCCGTAAATACACTTTACCCTGTGTTCGTTAAAACGTTGCTTTTCACCAAAATGACTTGTAATTGCTCGACACCTACAAATGCACTACCGAAATTTGTGAAAATGCTTAATTTAGAAATGTTGAAAAATTCTTTCAACTAACGATTTTCCTTTTAAAGGAGATCATTTTTTTTTCGCACAGTATAAAATATTAAATTGGTTTCGGGTGCTGAATGCGCGGCCCAGCCTTGATTATTTCCGAGGCAGCCGGTATAGACAAAAACGGTTTCATTAAATCTAAATAAAACGACGTTTTTTCGGACGAAACGGATGCAAGAACAACAGCGAAATTTCAACTCTATACCTTCTCTTTGCACTTTTTATGTGCTTTATTTACATTTACTTATTTCGTACTGTACTAGTTTGGAATATATTTTGAATGCTAAATAAGTTTTTAGTCCATGTGAAATAATGTAATATAGTATATTATTTCTATATATCTATATATAGCAACCTGTGTAACTGTATTTTACTGATGACGGAAATGTACTTATTATATTATATATACTTTAGTTATTTTCTGGATATTTTACGAAATATTACATTTCTTAAATTAACAATTGGACCCAGTCGTGGCGCAAAGACTTAAACCTGCTACTGTTAAGTTGATAAGTGTGGGTTCTATTCTCACTCGAGGTAATAAAACATTTAATATTTTCATGACCGTCGAGACTAGACTCCCTCTAGTAACGAGGCAATGCGCGGCTTGTGCTCTCAAATATCTTGGGAATTTGGCGGAAAGTGGCGGAAAGTGGGGAAAGGAAGTGTATTAACGGGAAAGTTGTATCTATCTGCTAAGTGTGGGATATAACGTGAAACTTACTTATTAACAAAATAGGTTAGACATCATCATCATCATATTCATAAGTAGTTTTGTTTACATTATAAACAATCACTATTGTCGCGTTTTGTCTATTTTTTTTTTGATAAACTTTATTTTGTCTAAAACGCAGTATAATTTTGTTGATATTTTTAATTGCATTAAGTTCTAAATATTATTATTTTTAAATCTGACATTTTAAAAATATTAATTCGTAATCAATACGTTGAAGCTTATTTTAGTATAATAAGCTTTTGTCCCGGATTTAGTAGCTTTTCATAATTTTACATTTTTTACTCTACTAGTAGAGTAAAAAATCACATTCCGAAATTGTTAAATATATTTCTATTTGAAATTGAAATGTTCCTCCAGTCTGGTTGAACAAAGTACGATAGAAACTTGTCTCTCAAACAACCAACAAGAGAACAACAGACAAATCATGTCATATGGTCCTCTCTGTGTAAAATATCGTAATATGTGTGTGTATGGCCCATGTTACATTTAATACACAAAATCTACATACAGTATCTTAGTGATATATCAAATATTATTATTTATAATATATTCTTACTTGACCATACACTAGTTATAATATATATAGCGAGCTGCCGTGACGCAGCGACACTAGCATACGACTGTAAACGCCGCAGGTTGTGGCTTCGAATAATAATACTAGTACTTCGAGGATATGAAATATTACAAATTTCTTTTCTCTGTTAACAAGGCGCGGCGTTAAGCTCCGTCATTCCAGACGCAATGCCTGAAATTCGGCGATTCGAAAGTGGGGATAGAACGGAACGTCTTAGCACTACTGCTACTCTGCTCTGCCATGTTGAGAATACAGCCTGAAGAAAATGGCATATGCTTTAATAGATATTACATACTCGCTAAACAAAATTTATATTATTGTCATGTTGTATATGCTCGTCAGTTTCAATTCTATTGAACAATATGTGCCTAAGCGTTCGACGCTTCTTATATTTATTTTTCTCACACATTTTGGTTCTCGAATATTGTCTCTGTTATGAGAAAACATACGTCCCGAGAGCCCCATACGTCGATATTTGAAACCATAACGTAAGCAGCTGCGTTACATGCCATCCTCTGAGAACGTGTCGAACTACGCATGTACTCTGACCTCGTTTAAATAAGTCTTTGCATTTCAAGCTTTATGCTAGCACTTAAAATATATATTTGATATTAAACATTTCAAGTTTATAATTAAATTAAAGTTATTAGAGCAACGCTGTATATTATTTATAGCTGTAAATATCAGATGTCGTAGTGCCGCAGTAGAGAACGTCTGATTACAAACTTAATAGTATTAAGTTCGATCCATGCTCTGGTAAACAAAATCTGAATTTCATTACTGAACGACAACTGGTAAGAACTAGAACACGCGAACAATAGGCTGCTCTGCCTGCCCTGCAATGCGAGATAAAGCATGCAGCTGCTATTTTTTTTATGAATATCATTATCACCCGCTAATGCTGGACGTAGGCCAATGGCATACCAGCAAATTCAATCCATTGTTCTTCGCATCCACCATTGCTAGCACGCACTCCACGAAATTGTTCATCTTAGAGCTATGTAGTGTCGGTGACGAAAATACATGACTAAATTTCCTTTACACTGCCCCAAAAAGCTGAATATTTCTGCGGGATTTCACCTCGGAGGGGTTTCACTTAACTGCAGCTTCATCAAAATAGTAATCAGTCCCTGTAGGATGTTCGTTTAATGAATATTTCAATATGATAGTACAATATATTCAGTGTCTATTCGCATGGAAGATATCAAAATACACAAAAATGTTTCACAAGTAATTTAAAGAACTACGGATATCTTTTTCGCACGCTCGATGTGAAGACTAAGATTTTCTCCGTCAATATGTGTCGGCTTGACGGGCCATTCATCAATCACATCACCTTAGTCTGGAGTCCTTTACAAGCATGTACATACATGTTTGATAAATGTTTCACAATACGTTATATTGTGCAATTGACATGCAAAAAATACTCCATTGAGGCACTCATAACTTTTTCTGTACATGTTCATAATTTGTCTTCTGTTTCATTAGATAGTGTTAATTTTTTTTTCTTGATTACTTCTGAAAGTGGTTTCATATAAGACATATTAATGATAAAATAGATATGATTATTTATTAATTATTACACATTAAATGTAATTATATATTAAATTATTTAGGTTTTTATATTATTATAGTTATATATAAAATTATTTACCTTATACCCAAGAGAGTGTTTATGTGTGGGGTCTTACCATTCAAAGAGCGGTAAGTGAGGAACACCGGGTAGTCTCTGCCTACCT
Source organism: Eueides isabella (assembly GCA_019049475.1). Lineage (NCBI taxonomy): Eukaryota > Metazoa > Arthropoda > Insecta > Lepidoptera > Nymphalidae > Eueides > Eueides isabella. Next base: position 2,844,521 of record CM032399.1, on the reverse strand, counting down.
GCCTGCCTGCCTGCTATACGAGAAAGAGCGTGAAATAGCGTTTACATATAGCAATATAAGACTTGATATTAATGCGATCGATAACCGAGATTGATTTCGTATATAGCTGGCAAGTCGTGCATCAATCATAACTGTCGAGAAGGGGCGAAGGGTTGCGCACTTCAAAACTACCACATGTTCACTTTGAAAGGGGTTTCTTTTTCATTTTTGTTATATTTTCTTACTTAATATTGCAACACATAATAAACTATTTTAAATAAATCTATTTTGAATGAATTAATCGCGAAATTGAATTAATTGATTTATCATTTTTGGAAACCCGACGTTTCGAACACTACAGCAGTCTGCAGTCACAAGTCTCCTAAAAAAATTAAAACAATCTTAAAAAAAAATTAAATCTCAAACACAACACACCAGAGAACCAGATACAGTAAGCTCATTCTGCAATTATCCTGGCTAGTACTTTAATTAAGAAATAGTTGGCGGTAGTTTGATATATTAATTATGTCCAATGACAGACGAATGCCACCTCAGGCTACCCATGACCACGGACTACTGTAAGGTGTTCGAAACGTCGAGTTTCCAAAAATGTTTATAAATCAATATACGCGATTAATCCGTTCAAAATCGTTTTATATAAAGTATGTAACAATCGTGAAAATCACAGATATTATTACATAATAAACGTTTAAATACCTAGTGCATAGTTAATGTTGTAATTAATTATGATTCGTTTATGTTTTTATACATAATCCATAAATACAATCCATACTTTTTTGTTATAAAACAACTGATAGACACTGCATAGTTAAAGCTAGGCAGTATATGATTAGACTTTGTCATATAGATTTCTTGAAAGCACCAGTAGGAATTGGAATAAAGCTGCGGGCGACTAGTTGTATATTCGCCAAAGACTGCACATGGCAGGGTAGACAGAGGGAACTCGAGAACCTAGTGTTACGACACTCCGTTCCACTTCCGTTCCCCATTTTTCGCTAAATTGAGGCATTGCGTGTTGAGTGGTTGGGTGGTAGAACTCAACGCCGCGCTTTGCCTTGTTACCAGAGCGAAGAAATGAAAACATTAAATATTTAAATTGAAAATATTAAATATTCCATTTCTTCGAGTGGGGATCGAACGCACAACCTGTGGTTTAAAGTCACACGCTTGTGCGCCACGACAGGCATCGACCAAAACCAAATAACACAACGTTTCCTCCTGTGAAAATAATTACTACCTACTAAACGTTGCATATAACTCAAATTGCGTGGACTTAGCTGCTAAATGAAAACATCCTATACTTTTCCGATTCTATAAAAATCTATTTTTTAGGACATCGGTAACACAATTAAGGGGAGCTCCCTATATTTTCTAACTCACCTACATAGCAAAATTAAAATTTTCTAATTTCTTTAATTTCAACTTGGCGTTGTCTGTCTGTCGCTCAGCAACTGAAGAGTTGTATAATATAAGATTATTCCTTATAAACATATTATTTAAAAAAATAAAAATTTTAAATTATTCCTTATTTGAGTAAGCCATTTATAAAGCAGATTCAAACAAAGAAAGTCAGCGTACAAAAGAGTTGCAACATTTTATAGGATAACGTGATGTAATAGCGTGGAGTTGTCCAAACATCATGAATCAAATTCCGGACGTTCGTTTTCGTTCCGGAATTATTACTGGATACATTACTCATTGGATACTACCGATATTTTATAACAACTTCTACTTTTTATACCGAAATTTTATAAATGACTGGATGCCATGGATTACATTTTTAATGTTTTCGTAAAAAAAAAACACTTGTTTGGTTATAAAGAAAATGTTCTTTTAATATTATATAGTTGTACAAACTAATCTACTACTAATGCTTGCTTTGCCTTTTGGTCAAATGCAAATGAGTAAAATATATGTGTGACGCTAAATGCATAAGGTATTGGTTCCTCTCTCTCTCTCTCTCTCTCTCTCTCTCTCTCTCTCTACACGGTTAGCATAATGTAGCCTTCAGCGATAAATGAGATCACAAAAAAAATGCAATTCATACTAAAAATTCCTGAATTTAGCACTTTAACACAGCGTGAAGCTGAGTTCCTTTGAGTTATTATACGCCTCCACGATTTTACATATAAATTTTTTTATTGACTTTTCCACTAGAGAACTAGAATTAGAGAGTCATTAACCAAAAAAAAAAATTACGACAAAACGTATAATTTTATACCTTAAATTAATAACTAACTTCACGCTGTAACCCGCGCATGGTTCCCTCTGCCTATGTATATTATACAAAATATAAAATAAGGACACCTATCTCATGTTTATTATACTTTTTATACAACATTCTGATAGCTTGCAAGGTAAGCGTCTGCACATACATTTTTCATCATGAAAAGACATGTTTTTCAATTTTTAATTTTAAAGCGCACGGCAAAATGTTTTCAGCAAGAATTTTAATTTTAAAGGCAGTATGCAAACTTAATTAGAACCTGCTGCGGCCACTCCTGGATCTTTTAGACTCACTCATACACGAGATTAATTTGTTTCGAAATTTTATATCTGACTTGTAAGTATCGTGGCGTTGTGGTGCTGTAGGTGCTTTTGAGTTCGATATCTACTCGATGGATTTATTTTCATTTCCCTGATTGAAATTGGCGTGAATGTGTCATATAATACTAAAAGCCTTAAGGTGACATGGTTGCTTTTATAAATGGACGTCAGAAGTAATGTAATAACTATTTTACTAAGTATTGCAAATCTAAGTGCCAGGGGTGATGAGAAAGTTAGGAACAATTTTGAGTTGAGCAGACTATTCTATATTAGCCTGATCGTTGCTTAATAATGTCTTTCTAGCCTGCGAGCTGGTTTAAGTTATAAATTGGAATATTGTACAAGTTATTTAGGAGACCAAAAACTTACTAATTCATCCACAATGTTAATTTAACTGATATAATATTTTTTTTCATGTGTGTCTTTAAATTATCATCCCCCAAAATCTTTTATTGTTTCCGAACAGTGACAATTTTTCTATTATAACCAATGGAACACAATGGATGGAATGGATGTTGTACATACGTTTATAAGTTTTATAAAGTCTGATAAACTTAAGTTTGCGGGCGTATCTACTTATTTTGTAGAAAATGTACTAAAAAATTAATAGCAAAAGTTTTTTAATGTTATTTTTCTCTTATATAAATACAAATTTCCAATTTGTTCGTCCTATAACTTCTCAATTTTTGTAAGATTGTATAAATGGGCTACGGCATGTTCTATAGATGTTACATACATGGCATATAAAATGGAGAAACATAATCTTCCGGATGCTTGCGCTCATTTTGTACGGAATTAACAATAAATTTGTATAACAAAATCTTTTATAAAATACCTTTTAACAACATTTTAACTTTTTAATTTTTAACTATTAATATTACTTCATTATATTGTTACTTCTCACTTATGCCAAAAATTTCATTTGGGCTATATTTCATAAATTTTAATTTGCTTGCAATTTTAATTATAATTAAGCTCTAATATTTTGATTACGTTGACTTGGAAATTTGATTTCCGTCTAAGGTATAAAACCAAACCTTAATACAGTGAAATAATTATGTAAATTTAATAATTTCCTTTTGCATTTATCGCGTTTAAATCCTTAATTATTAATCGACGAGGGGATTAAAATGCTTCTCATTGTAGGCCATTACGAATCGGATGCGTAATCTTAAATAATTAATAATGTGGAACAAAGAGTTAGCGGTAATTACGCGCTCGGGTTACAGGTGTGGGCCAATCGCTAATGCGAACATAAATTTTAACAGACCTAAGAACCATTTGTTTGTATATTTCAGTGTTTTCGAGTAAAAACAAATTAAAAATTACTCTATTTTTCTTTTAAATATAGTCTAGATTTAAAGCCTTAATGAGGAAAACGTTTTCAGAAATAAAAATATTTGTCAAGCTTTTCGTAATACGTCACAATAATATATTAGTTCAATGTTACACTTCGAGGCATGTCGTTGCGCAGCAGAACGAGCTTGTGACTGCAAACGACAGGATGTGGGTTCGATCCCCACTAAAAGAAATGAAAAATTTAATATTTTCAATTCAAATATTTAATATAATTTTCTTCACTCTGAACACAAGGCAAAGCGCGGCGTTGAGTTCCGCCACTCAACAGTCAGTGCCTCAAATTCGGTGGAAAGTTAGGAACGGAGGTGGAACAAAGTGTCTTAACACTAGGTTCCCAAGTTCCCTCTATCTATCCTGAAAGGTGCGGGAAACAGCGTAAAGCTGATATTACACATTTTAATGTGACTGTAGAACTGCAGTTGGTAGTATAGTTATTTTTATTAAATAGCGGGTGTTGCAGTGTATTATTATGTAAATGCGGAAGACTGCGTGCCGGCGGCGTTTCGGCGCCGGTCTCCAGTATGGGCTCTCAGTGCTACTTTCATATTATAACTTCTATAGCCGCTATATAAAAATTAGTACATATGTTTCAAATTAAAGTTAATATAGTTAAATAATGTATATTTGATTTTTAATTGGAAGCTTTTGTATATAAAATACATAATTAATTAACTTTATTTGTTATAATATTGAAGTGATACTTTTCTTTTGGAGAGACTATCGTAGAGAACAAAATGGTTACATCATTATTTTCATTACAATAATGTTGCTAATTTCCATTTGGCGCAAAGATCATTGTCATATTACATACAATCGATACAGAATATCGAAAAACATCTATTGAATCTTTAAACTCTTTATATTAAATACTTCTAATAATCTAATAGATTAGGGTTCGTGATAACGGTCGCGTTAGTAATTATAGTATATATATATATATATATATATATATATATATATATATATATATATATATATATATATATATATATATATATATATATATATATATATATATATATATATATATATATATATATATATATATATATATATATATATATATATATATATATATATATATATATATATATAGATATATATATATAGATATATAGATATATATAAATATATATATATATATATATATATATATATATATATATATATATATATATATATATATATATATATATATATATATATATATATATTGCGGAATACAGTGTTAAGCAAAAAATAAAAAATATAATTGAAATAATTTTCTTAATCTACAAAATTTGTTTCACTTATTTATTTAATAATTAATAATCACTAAAATATATCTCAAATACGAACACATTTTTGATTTAATATTTTTTTTATTTTCAAATTAATATATGTAATTGATTAATTTAACTCAGCACCGTTAAAGTTTCTACCTCGTCTCGTGTTCACCATCTGAGATGCAATGTTCTAGATAAGGATAATTACCTTACTATCTCAATCTAGTTTCCATTCGATTGCTTTCACAGAATTGTATTGGAATTGTCTTTGAAATCCACTGGTAGTGTCTTTGCCGAATTGGTTTCATAAGAAATTGTTTTAAATTGCTTAAAGACTCCAGATACAAATAGCTCTAAATAATAGGTAACTTGGCAAAGTGCCTGTAGAACTAATTATGTAAATATTAAACGATTTTTATAAAACATAGCTTAGACTCCCTATTATGTACAAGGTTTTCAGTGAAAACAGCACTCAAATCGGTTTATTCTTTCAGGAGCCACAGTGCCTTTGACGAACAAATATGATTTTTATACCTTCTCTTTTCGTTTCGAGGGTTTTTTGGTAGTAATCATTTTCAAACAAACTATTTCTTAATACTGTAGCAGACATATTTGTCTGTATAGGTAGAAGAAATCTAATGCTAAGATTCCGTTCCTTACGCACGATGCGCAATTTTGGAGACATTGCATGATGAGTTACAGAACTCAATGTAGCGCTTTGTTTTCTTAAAAAAAAAATAATACACCCTATGGGAATCGAATCCACAATCACGCTTACAATCAGATGCTGTGCCATAACACTGTAAGACCTTAAAATTGAATTACTTCACTTATATTTATATATAAGTAAAATATTAGAATTTTCTTAGATATAAGTAAAATATTAAAATTTTCTAAATTTAATTTTGACTCTATGAAACCTTCTTGAGATCCTAAATTCATCAATTACAATGAACGAAATACTACCGATTACGTATGATATGTACGTACTCTAATATCTGAAAATACAACATGACTTTTCCTGAGGCTTTTGTTTGTTTGTGAAACATAATAATGTCATCAATATCAATGTAATTTTTATTGACATTCAAATGAATACATTAGTTTTGATATTAAAGTGGTTAGAATATTACACCGTGTAAATCCAGCTTAGAATAGGATCACCCTGGTACCTATAGTATCGTAAGAGGCGACTAAAGTACGTTAAGTAGTGGCATCGGCCACTGCGTTTCGTAATACCAGGCCACGGGGCCCATTAACCTTAAAGCCGGCAATGATCCTGTACCTCCTCTGGAGGTACACGGGGCCGTGGGCGACGGTGATCACTTACCTTCAGGTGACCCGTACGCTCGTTTACCATCTCCTTACCTTAATAAAAAGAAAAGAAATATATTTATACAATATTTTCTTTACGGGTTCTTCTTCTTATGCTATAATATTTCTGATCTTATTGTTCTCATATTTTTCAATTATTTTAGACCAATACAATTGAAATTTTTAGAATCGCATTATGCACAGTCAGAGTGTGATTGTTAACCAGGCCTTAAATTTGTTTTTATAAACGTTCATGACCCGTTACCGCGAAACTGAAGACAACTGAAACGTGGAGCTAAACGCTGAAATTCATTGTAAACATAAGTTCCTTAAAAAGATTCCCTGGGAGGATTTCTTCTATTAAAAATGTTTTTTTTTTTTTTGATCCTCATAATTCCTACGAGGTCAGAACAAAATACGTACGTTTATATAGTCTTTCTCATTCTCTATGAGTCATACGAGTCAAGAGAATAATTAAACTTGGCAATAAAATAACATTAATAAAAATAAATAATTTCACATAAATAGCACATTGCATTTAAAATAAATACATGTCTGTAAAATGTTCATAACTGGCGTGCTATTGTTTGTTGCAGCTGTTAGGCACCTGCTGCTATATAAATATTGTTTTATCTGTTATTTCATTGGCCACTATTAGTACTAAAATATATGCAAAATTTATATCTTTATTTATTGACGCATATTTTGTTATACAGGAAGCTATTTCTATGAAAATAAAATATAAAGTATTTTTTTTGTTTCTCGCACATAGCAGGATCGACAGAAAGAACTTGGGTATCTAGTGATAAGACACTCCTTTCCGTTCATCACTTTTCGCGGAGCTTGAGGCGTTGTCCGTTGAGTGATGAAGCTCAACGCCACGCTTTTCAATGTATCCAGAACGAAATAATGAAAATATTAAATATTTAACTTTCCTTTTAACCAAATTTGAGGCATTACTTCTTGAGTGGTTGCCGAAGAAATGAATATATATATATATATATATATATATATATATATATATATATATATATATATATATATATATATATATATATATATATATATATATATATATATATATATATATATATATATATATATATATATATATATATATATATATATATATATATATATATATATATATAAATATAGGCAGACCCTGGCACAGCAAGCCGGGATAAATGCCAGGAAGAAGATATATATATATATATAAATATATTTTTAAGTAAGAAACGACGTCGAAAGTAAATACACATATTATAAAAAGAGAACACTCTTTGTATAATTACTAAAATACATTATACACTAAATTACCTGATATAAATAGAAAATGAAAATGCCTAACTCCATATAAAAGCTAGTATCGTAACTAAGTTACGACTACGAGGAGCCTTGAAGGCGCCGCTTCGATGCCTTTGGCTTCTATTTTATTGTGCTTTAACTTGTTTCTTGGTTTATTTGGATGTTCAGATGGATCGGCCGGTGTATTTAGACTTTTGATTTACTTTATAATTTATACTAATTAGTAAAAATATATTTGAGTAATTATGGCATATAATAAATAGATACGTGAATGAGCAGGAAAAACTCGGCGTTGAGTTCCATCAATTAACACGCAATACCCCAAATTCAGCGCAAATTGAGGAACGGTTAGGAGTGTCAAATTTCGTCTGCCATGTGCGGGATACAGCATGAAGCTGAAACAAATACAGATATTCACGATGGTATACTTCAGAGTGGGTTAATTTGTGTTATTTTACTATAAAAGTAAAGAAAGACAAATTTTAAAATATTTTTGTATAAATTCTAAACGATATTTATTTAAATGGTTGGTATCATCACTCAGTAAGTCACGAACCTAGAAATATTAAAATATTGATTGGTACATGTAAAACATATGAAAAACTTATAACATGGAATTCCCTTTAATAATATTATTGTATATAAGCCGTAAATGACTGTAACGTTTTCATTGAAATAATATTTTTATACTACATGTTTTGCATATAAATAGTAATCACAAGTAAAATAGTTAACAGTTTGGGCGGAAGTTCTCACTGCATACCTAGTTGGCGCGCTGTTATCAAATGACACCCCAGTAAGGACGGTTGGCCTTCCGTGTTTAAATTTTATGTGAAATATATATAGAAACTCTTTATTAGAAGTACTATTGTAAATAAAATATATTAATGTATAGGTACTCTACTTGAGGTCTGTCGTGGCGCAGGGGCACGAACATATATGACTGTAAACGACAAGTTGTGGGTTCGATCCACGCTCGAAGAAGACATCTCTCTCTTAACATTTTCATATCTAAGGTCTGGTAACAACGTAAAGCGCGGCGTAGAGCTCCGCCACTCTACACGCAATGCCTCAAAAGTATCTTAACTCTTGGTTCCCAAGTTCCATATGCGGGATACAGCATGAAGCTGAGAAAAATATAAATATACATTTTTCCTGCTTATTTTTAACGTTATTATTCTCTACTTAAGACAGAAAAATAAATTTAAAATACACAATTATTTAACTTCACATAAAGCACTAGTGTAGACTGTTTATAGACTTTAACATGGAGGAGGGGCTACAAATACTATCTGTAACATTAACTTAAGCATTAGATTTCCTCGCGGGAATAAATTGTTTATTTATAGTGTTTTATTTCCTAGTAATTAATGGTTGACCGCCGCCGTCGAGCAGCGAATCAACATCGGGCTGTAAATGGGATGGTTGTTGGTTCAATTCTTACTCATGCATTTTTTTAATAAGTATTTATTTACCAAAGAAGAACCTAGAAAGTTATTTTCTTTCATCACATAAATTAACAGATGCACCATGTACACAAAAAGTAAGTACTGTCTATGATTTTATGCCTTCATTTCGTTTTAATTAATTATTATTTCTACTGCATATATGTAATTGTACATATCTCGTGCAGCCCTCCCGGTGTACAGAATAGAGATGCAACTTTTTCAAACTACTCACTCGTCTGATTGAAATGAAACGTGGCCTCTATTTATTTTACTCTGTATATGTTTTAATGATTACACTTTTACAACCATTTTAATATTCCATAGTATAGGTATAATTATACATTGTACTCATTATTATTTAGCTCGACTTCCATATGAGCTAAATCTGGCAATTGTATTTTTATCCCCTTCCCGTTGAGTGATTGACTTGTAATTAGGTATATACATACATTTAGTTCTCTTGACAATACAATGATATATAAACACGTGACCGCCGGTACAAAATGGCACGTCTATATTTTTTTAAAACACCCTGGTCATGAGAAAGAAAGATCTTGTCTTTTAGAATCCAGCACAGTAGGAAAAAACTGCAAATTCAAAATTATACATTTTGTGTTTATAACTCAGTCAATACTGGTACTAATTATCTATTTTAGTCGGTTCTATATTCAATATATAATTACTTACTATAGTATATATAGTTTTTTACATTATAATCTTAACTTAAATTATGAAATAATTTTTGCTATTCTGATTTCATTGAGCTAGCACTTTCATTTCCTCATTCTGTAAAGACAGAGTGCTAAAAGCTCATTCACTCTACACCCAATCATTTTTTTCTGCCTACCTTACTTAATGCAGAAAAAAACGTGAAGAAAAAACACATACATTAATTTCCACTTAAAATAAAACAATTGCTTTGCTTTATAATAAACACACACGAATATGCAAAGTGAAGTTAAATCGAATGAACCCGTTTTCGCCCGGCCCACAGAATCGATCACATTATAACACGTCCGGGCTAAATTGATATTTTGTACAAAAGGCTGGCAGTAATTCAGGCGACTCTTTTAATTGACGCGATGACGCGGCGACACGAAAACAATTTAGCCGGTCTCTGTATCGGTAAATTGACTAGGTTATTTATTTTTGAACGATCAAAAGACCTTTTGTCCTATGTAAATGTGAATTACTTTTATAAACTAGCGGTTGGTTCAATGTTTTAAAGAGTAAATCATGGCGTAGGAGCATATGAGTGTAACTAAATACGTGATCAGAGTGGTTGCTATTCAGTTCTGAGGGAATTCATTATTTACATTTTGATTTCTTTGCCGGTAACAAGGCAAAGTGCGGCGTTGAGCTCCGTAAGTCAACACATAATAGCTCAAAACTCGGAAGCAAGCGTAAGCTAGTGAAGTAATTAAAAATATCTAAGCTACGCATATAGTTATAGATCGTAGGTTATATTCCCGCTCAAGAAAGCAGAGCGTATGCTAATATTTTCGCTTTTCTCCTATTGTGAGATGCATTGCAGCTTTAGATTCTTACGCCCAGCATGCAATGTTTCTAAAGTAGATGGAAGCGAAGAATGGCGTGATATATTACTAGAGTATGCGTTTCTATTCAGTAAAATACGCAGATGTATGCAGATAAAAGCTAAAATACGTAAGCAACGCAAAGTTGTATTCAAAATAAAATTCGGTAGACTTATATTTATAGATGAAAATTATTTTGCTATGAATATTGTTTCATGTCCTTATATATTTTGTGTTAGTTGCGTTTTATCAATACTTCTATGTAATATAAATCTGAAGGATTTGCTTGGTTTTACGTGCTAATCTCAGAAACTACTGTTTGAAAAGATTTTTTTTGAATCGGATAGTCCACTTATTCCAATACTCGAGAAACCTCGAAAACACAATACCTACCATACTGGAGAAGTAGGAGGAGGGTCATGTAAAAAGCATGAGGTCCCTCCAGAGGGCACATATGAAGAGGTTGGTGACAGTGGACGAGGCGAAAGAGATATGTCGAGACCGTAGCGTTTGACGCTCCGCTCTCCCTGCCTACCGCTAGTGATATAGCGTGAAGCTATGTAAGTAAGTAAGTAGTCCATTTATCAAGGAAGGCTGTAGAATATATATTTAACTGTTTATCCTAGTGCTTTTAAGAATTTTTAAGGCATTACGTGCTTTACAGAACTTTAATTATTTCTATTTGATCACACAGTCCGGTAAAATTTATTCATTTATAAAAAATCTAACCTATGGTCCTTTAGTATAATTTGTTATATATTATATAATTATACTTTATTATAATGTAGAAACCTTTTTTATATTAAAAATGACATTAGTCTTTTAACGTCAAACCATTTTATTAAAACGATGATAAATTAGCATTCGTAATATCATATCAAAAATTGAATCTTTCAAATGTAGTTAAATTCAGAAAACGTCAAATAATCGAACAAGAATAACGTAATTACGTATAACAGACGTCTAGAGGCCATCCATCATAGCAGTCACAAGTTTCAGCCATCACTCACTTATATCTAAGAATGAACGGACAAACGAAGAAAAATTGCGCTAACACTTCAGATTCTTATATAAACCTAAAATTATGTTTTTTATTATATTGCGGGATGTTTATTTTATTCTTTGTTTTTATTTTCTGAATATATTTATGGAATATTTAATAGATGCCTGTTGTGGCTCAGAGACATAAGCGTTTGAATGTAATCGTGGCAGGTTGTGGGTTCTATCCTCACTTGAGGAAATCAATATATTTAATATTTTCCGCCACTCTACACACATTGCCCCAAATTTTGCGGAAAGAGGGGATCGTTCGATTCTCCACTTTCCACGGAGTGTCTTAACACTACATCTCCAAGTTCTACGTGCGGAAAGCTCAATATTTGCTATATTTAAGTGTTCAAACACTTACCGATTTCCACTTCATTCTGAAACTTATTATTAAGGCCACGTTTATCTTGTTACCAGAGTAGAGTAAAAAAAAAATATTTCCGAGTGAACAGGACCGACAACTATCGCATATCAGACGCTATGTTGTGCTATAGCGGTCCCAATATTTATCTAAAGTATTTTATAAAGTAAAATTGCCGTAAATCCTAAAATAACTATAATAGGGCAACCCTCTCCCTCAGTTTCGCGCTGTATTCCACACATGGCCCAGTAGACAGAGGGAACTTGGGAACCTAGTGTTAAGACACTCTGTTTCACATCTATTTCCGCCGAATTTGAAGCATTGCATGTTGAGTGGCGGAACTCAACACTGCGTTTTGCCTTGGTACCAGAGCGGAGAAATGCAACTCGTGCCAGTAATTGCCATTGTAACGTACAATACAATAATCTTATATAGTAATTTCAAGTTGTTCCAAAGCGACCGAGCACGGACAGGCTTCTACAACTAAACGTGCCTCAAGTGATCCATTAACTCGAAGAAAGTTTGTTAAACGGTCCATACAAGAAGGCAGATAGGAAATAAGGATGATAATAATTTATATGGGAAATTACTGATTTCCTCAACTTTAGAAAATATGTTCATTTCCTCTTTCTGATTATAAAATAAAACGCGGCGTTGAATTCACTGTCCTAATAAACGATAAATCTGTAATGATCTGTTACAGATCTATCATATGTACTGTTTGTACATGAAAGATATTTTTTTTTTTTTATAGGTAATGTAATTGAAAGGGCCCAAAATTTCACACTGTATCCCGCACATGTTAAGGTAGGCAGAGTAGCTTGGAAACCTAGTGTTAAGATACTCCGTTCTACTTCCGTTCCCCACTTTCCGCCGAATTTGAGGCATTGCGTGTTGAGTGGCGGAACTCAACGCCGCGCTTTGCCTTATTACCCGAGCGAAGAAATGAAACATTAAATATTTAAATTGAAAATATTAAATATTTCATTTCCTCGAGATCGAACCCACAACCTGTCGGTTACAGTCACACGTTTGCCGCTGCGCAACTACAGGCATTCCAATTTGTTTAAAAATTAAAACTTACGTCAATTTAAAATATTAGCTTTGAAAAAATTGCTATAATTTTTTTATTCATTTAGTTCAAAGTTTACTTTTCAACTGTCCTAAAAGTGATAATCTTATTAGAACAAGAAAGTAGTTGAAATTACTAAATAAAATAATGTAATTCAAGAAGGCACAGCAGGTCACTAGTTTTAAATAAATAAATAAAAAAATATATTAAAAAAAAAAACAAAAATAAGAAAACCAATATTAGTAATACACACAATTCTTCATTAAAGTAATAAGTCAGAATCAAAGTGCCATCGCTCAAGCTGAGACGGTCTTGCGAAACCAAGATTAATAAGTTTCTCGCGGGTTCACCGGAGTTGGGTCGTAAAAGCAAGTTTAATACGCATCCGACCGACTCCAATAGTGACGTCTTAATGGTGGAAATACTCGTTACTATTGCTCGTATATTGAATCGCGAAACTTAATTTATATCTGAAACATTATTAGACCTTCGTGGTGCAGTGGTACGATCATTTGATCCCAATTTAGGTAATGAATTACTTTAATTTGTTCATTTTGAGGCTATAGGGTAGGTAAAATGTATTGATAATTGATAATTAACGAGTTTCTCTGACTTTTTTATGCCTGATTTGCGTGATACAGCGTGAAACATAAAAAACATTGTGCTATTTCACCAGGATGAAAACTTATGTATTAATAAAATAATCGTTTTAAAAATACAAATTTATTAGATTGCTATTTGGTTTTGCAAAAACATTTGGTACATGAAATTTTGTCATGGCTCATGCCCTTTACTGGTACATGACGCTTATAGATCCTGATTCCGTACTTTTTAAAGATGTTTTCTTTTTTAATATTATCCAATAGACTGCATTACTGAAATATATAGAACAATATAAATTTTCATTACATATTCACTCACTCACTCACTCGGCTTCACGCTTTATCTCGCTCATGACAGGGTAGACAGAGTGAACTTTGAAACCCTGTGATAACAATCTGTTCCCCACTTTCCGCCGAATTTGAGGCATTGCTTGTCGGGGCACTCAACAACCGGGCTTTGCCTTCTACTATTACATAGCGTGATACAAAAAAAATATATATATAAGTTCTTGGAAATAGTTCCGATGCAATATTCAGTCGATGATTTAGCACTAAAGACTTTTAATTTTCATTAAAGAACGCTCGTTTTAAAAGTAAGATAAATTTTAATACTGATATATGGACATTTTCTTCAACAATTATTATAAACAGATGCATCGTTATCGACCATTGGGCTATCTGACACTAAAAAAAATTCCTAACCTTTATCAACACCTCTGAACACTTCTACATATAAATATTTTATATGTCTATATGTTTTCTTAGACAACTTCTAAAGAAACACATCTAATGGATAATTAACGTTAATGACAGCCCCTCACGGTGTAATTACGACACATGATACATCCTCTATCAACATGAATTATATAATCTTTCTTCTAATTAAAGTGAAAGAGTAAATGAGAAGTTTTCAAACTTCGCCCATTATTAGAAGGCTCAGGTGCACGGGCTTACTGCTCCAATTACCACCAAAAACCATCGCCTTGATATGCGAGCGACGTACGTACGACTGGCGTGAGTTCGCTACGCGTTGAGCACACCGAGAGAATGTGTACGGACCGTTTTACCTTATTTTTTTCTTGATTTTTTACTGAACTATATTTTTGGACTATTCATAAGAATTATCTGTAGCTTACATAAAATTTCTAATCTATATGTTTTTTTTTTTGTAAAAATTTGTTACATAAATGCACCATTTTTTAAGTGTTTACAAACTGCTTGATTGATTTAAAATTGATTCAAATGATGTCAGGACTTTAGGATGTGGAGAGGCGGAATTTAACGCAGCAGTTTGTCCCTCTTGGGAATCGAACCTCTACCACATTTAGTAGCTAACACCACATTGAATAGAATATAGATATGTATACTTGCAAGCCTTAAAAAAGAACAAATTATTTATACATTTATACATTATTTATAAATTTTTCTTGATAAAACTAATAACCAAACATACAAAGACATTAAATTGAGATATGAGCTATCATAAAGTCACACATGTTTTTTTTATGGAAATTCAATTTTTTACTTAAACAATGAAAACCAAATTTAAAAAAACAGTTGAAACGACAATTCTTTTTGAATGATATCCAATTCTCGTTTCCTCACACAAAAGGCAGGCGCTTGCCATTTTGATACCGTCACAAAGCTATTTTGACACGTGAGAGACGTGCGACATGCAGCCACGGCTCAACTTAATGCAAAATAAATTCGGAAAATATTACTGTTCAAAATTGTGATGGTGTTTTATCTATATATAGAGATCCAGTTTTATCACATAACTACAGGGATTATACCAAAAATATTTGGGGATTTTTTCAGTTTTACGGTACATCCCGCACATGGCAGGGTAGATAGGCAGAGGGAACTTTAATTTGGCTTTACTTTATAAGTATATATTATAAATAATTAGAATTCTTTTTTGACTATACGTTTTAAAAACATTTGAAAAAGGCAACAGTAGCAACTTCACAGTTTTTCCATATGGTATGCAGAGCTTAAAACAGTCCGTTACCACATTTTTTTTTATAGATATATATAGCATGTTAATTGGTAATTGGCAGGACTCATCGCCGCGCTTCATCTAATAGCGTTCTTTCAAACAGTGATTAATGTTACTGTCACGATGACGACGATGTAATTTTAAAATTAATAAATAGCATATTGTATTCTGCACATATAACTGTAACATATTCTTTCATTCTATGTTCGCTACTACATTTTCTTTTAAATTATAAACCAATATTTTACCTCCATAACAAACGATCGTTGAATTCCCATAATAGTGAAATATAATTACAGATTTCCACTCAAAATATCAGTATTCCTAATACCGCAGGTGTGCATCCACCCTGTCCTAGTTATCGCTGCCAAATCCATAGCGTTAATATGCAGACAGCGTTTGTGTAGCGCGTGACTTTAGCTACATTGATCTACGAACTTTAAACATGGGTTTTGGTATACTAACTTTGAGCTACTCAGTTTTCGAATAAATATTTATCTTACATAATATGTACAGTTATTTCTAGAGTTTTCAATCATTGTTTTCGTATTTCTTAATGGCATGTTATTATGAAATACTTTAATCGATCGTTTTAATGTTTCTTTTAATTATTTGGGTTTGTAAAGTTTTACTATGGCTTGATAAATAAATAGGCTTAGCCTAATCTATCTGATATAATATCCTTCTTGTACTGAGTTGTTGATTGAGACAAGGCCCATACGAAACTACTGGACTTGCTAGCTAGAGAATTAGGGAATTTTCCGCAAAAGCCGCGAGCTGCATTTAATACGATATATGAAGGTAATGTTATATACAATAGATTTTTTTATACTTAATTACATAAATAAAGCCTTCTGTATCATTAGACTTAGTCATTAATTTGCAAAAGGTGTTTCGTTAGCATTTTAAATGATAGACCAAGAGCATTTGACTTTTAAAGTACAACATTTAAACGAATCATTTTCTACAGCATCATTAGAGCGGTCTAAAAGATACCTGCATTTGCACGTCGGCTGTCTTAAAAAAGGTGGACGACGGCGTTGAAGCTAAGCTACATAGGCTTTTTTAGTTGTTTTTTAGTGACTTTTTCTGTTTATAATTTCGTTTTGCTATTACTTTCAAGTGTAGGGCTGTTCATGCTATGGTTGGAAATGACCGAAGACATTGTATCTTTTATGTTAGAAAAAAATTTGTATTGCTTATATATATATTATTTCTTATACAATTTAGACAAAACGCGTCATTGGATGGTCCAAACTGCTCTATGATATATAAGTATGTAACTGTAAAAATAATTAGAAGTAATAAATTCTTTGATTTTCGCGATTGTTATACATTTTAAATGAAACACTTTTAACCGGATTAATTTATGTTGATTGTTTCGTAGTCACGGCTAGACCCGAGTCTACACGTGACCACGAACTACTATAGAGTGTTCGATACGTCGAGTTTCCAAAAAATACTGACCAATCAATATACGCGATTAATCCATTTAAACGTGTTTCATTTAAAATACCTAGAAGTAGTTTGAAGGGTCAAAAATAACAATAATTTTAGTACTCTTCTTTTCTTAAGTATTTTTTATCTGAACATAAATAGATTCCCATCTCCCATATATATGCATATGTAATGTAGAAGCATATATGCATATGTAATGTAGAGTATAAGAGACATGGACCGTGGACGCTATGTTCATGTTAACACAAGTGTGGACTGTAAACGTGACGGTAAAAGATTCGATTCACACTCAAAGGTTTTCTTACCTCTGAGTTTTATATATTAATTTCCTAACTCTAGTAATAAGACGAAACACGGCGTTGAGTTCCGCCACTCGTTTCGTCTATCTACCTAAATTGGCCTGTATATTATTCTATATTTACATTTTAAGTATACTACAACCTTCACTTTTAAGAAAAGTTATCTATAAAAAATATTTTTATATTTTCTTGTCAGGCTATAATTTATAAAAATAATATTGAAGTAACTGTAATTAATTGGTGTGGCAAGAGTGACAAGTAGTTTGAGGTCAAGTTATAATAAATCTTTTTGAAATATGTGATTCTAAGTTGTTATTAGAGAGCTTCGTTGGCGAAAAAATATATATCTATAAGATGTAAAAAAGTTTTTATGAGTTCAACATTTATATCGAACCTGGAAAAAAATCTGTATCAAAATTATATTAATAAATGGCTTCTTTACACGTACACTCTCTCTCTCTCTCTCTCTCTCTCTCTCTCTCTCTCTCTCTCTCTCTCTCTCTCTCTCTCTCTCTCTCAGCTTCTCTCTCAGCACGCTGTATCCTGCGCATGTCAGGGTAGGCAGAGGGAACTTATGAACCTAGTGTTAAGACACACTCCGTTCCACTTTCGTACCCCACTTTACGCTGAATTTGAAGCATTACGTATAGAATGGCGGAACTCAACCCCGCGTTTTGCCAGAGCTGAAAAATGAAAACATTAAATATTTAAATTGAAAAATTAAATATTTCATTTCCTCGAGTGGCGATCGAACCCACAACCTTTCGTTTATAGTCACACGTTTCTGCCGCTGCGCCACGACAGGCCTTCTTTACACGTAACACTTACATAATTCAAAGCGGCTCATACAAAGTACAGCAAAACGCAAACGCAAACACAATGAAAGGAATGTTCGTAAGGGATAATATAAAGACGTTAATAAACGTATCCAACCAACAATGGAATCTGATTGAATTAAACAAATAACACGTCATGAGCATAAGATATATACAACAATTGCTAAGGGGCTGATTTAACGGCCAATCTTAATATAATGTTTTTTGCTATATATGTATGTATAAATATATGTATGTACTTATGTATTTATATTATTTTTTTTAAGCTTTACGCTGTCCCGGATATGGCCAGGGCGGGCAGAGGAAACTTGGGAACCTAGTGTTGGGACACTCTGTTTCGGTTCTCACCTTTCGCCGATTTTGACGTTGACACAAGCGTGCTAATAATATAAACGCTATCGGTTGTGATTTTTATTCCCACTCGATTTAATTAAATATTTAATGTTTCAATCTCATTTTTGTAACCAGCGTATTGCGCGGGGTTAAGTTACACCAAACAACATACAATGCCTCAAATTCGGAGTGTCGTAACTCTATGTTCCAAAGTTCCTTTGGGCTACTCTGTTCTGTGCGAGATGCCGCGTGAAAAAAAAGCTCTATTTGCGTATCATTCTTTATATAACGAAAAAACTGTAAAACTTAAGCTAAAGTACTTTTATCCTAGTAACTTAAAACGCCTTAGCATGATGTAACGTAACTGAACGACGGTATTTACCTTTACAAATTAAATTTACTTCCCCCACGATGAATTATGCAAATTCCTTAGGCTCTGGCGACATATGTTGCTCATTAGCTAATGTTTTCAAAGTTTTACTTTGGATATATCTACAATTGCGAACTTGATTCATTAAAGTCGTTCGTTTGTTCCTTTCAATTTTTTATTTGGATTTGCCTAATAAACTGTCTAAATATCGTGATTAAGTTATGTACATAATGAATTATTTATTAATATTACTAGTGTTAAAAGTATGTGTATGTGTACCTGAAAACGCCACAGTTAAAATGCTCGATCTCCCTTCGAAATTAATATTAATATTTTAAAGCAAATATTTAATGTTATCATTTCTTCGCTGTGGTAACAAGGTAAGTTCCGCCTCTTAACACGCAATGCGTTAAATTCACCGGAAAGTAAACGGAACAGAATGTCTTAACACTAGGTTCCCATGTACCCCCTTGCTACCTGGCCATGTGCGGGATACAGAGAAAAGCTAAAAAAAAGTCATTTGGTAATTTCATGAATTTCATCATAAGATTTAATACATAAATTCATATATTGTGAATAACATATAAAATTAGTTCCTGTTATAATTTACTATATAGCAATTATTCAGTTATTATTCAGCTTCACGCTGTATCCCGCACAAGGCCAGGTAGCAAGGGGAAACATAGGGTTAAGACACTCCATTCCGTTCCCCGCAGTTAATTAAAAAAACAAGTTTATTTTAAAAACATTTTTTCAGTTATTTTTTTTCTTCAAATTTACACTATCGTTAATAGTTGTCGTTAGTCTGAAAAGCTCATTTTAATAGTTTTACTTCCTTGCTGTTGTCATTTATATTCTATTAAGAAGTTGGTTGTTAAACTTAAAGTTCTCATAGAATTACTTGAAACTGCCTTAAGTAGTTGAAACCGCCGTTATAAAAGACACACTTAGTATAATCACCCACACAACCCGCGGTACTGCATATGGATTACTCTAAAGTCACACGTATTTGTCTAACTTAGCCGTATATAAATGTAATATATACATGTCGTAACTTTTTCTATTTTAATAATTTCATAATTATTTATTTATTGACTATTCTAACTCTCATATAGTTACAAATATTTTTTAAAATGTGTTTATATTTCTAGCAGAAAAACCTAAAAGTTCCCCAATTGGAACTCAAAACTATCTTCAATCAGGCAAAAGCCATAACAATTTTAGAAGAATCTTCAGAAGATATTCCCTCTTAGTTGAGAAGCTTTCTTAATTGTTCTTTGGTAGGAAAAGATACATAAAAAATACTTTTTATTTCCATAAACTAATTATTAATCACCAATACCGATTGTATTATATAAAATTTGACAATACATTTTTACATCAGTCTTACCTAACGAGACTAACATAACGAATCGGTTATCGTTAAAATTTTCCGAACACAACTGACGTCATCGTTGATGTAAATAGAAGATATATATATATATATATATATATATATATATATATATATATATATATATATATATATATATATATATATATATATATATATATATATATATATATATATATATATATATATATATATATATATATATATATATATATATATATATATATATATATATATATATATATATATATATATATATCCAAATATACAATAAATAAATCATTTAATTAAATTATTCTTTTTCCTGTATAACCCAAATAAACAAAGAAAGGGATATTATCTAGTTAAATACTTTTCAAACGTTCAACATCACAGAATGCTAATTTGAAAATTTCATTCTCAAATTGAAGGGTTTCCCCTCTAACGAACTAACTCCGGTCTATTCAATTGTGGCCCTCGTGAACGCAATCACATGCATGATTACCCGCCTTCATACTAATTGAGAGTTAGTTCGTGTAATAAGCTAACTGCGTTTAAGAATTTATTCTTTGTTCTAATCGTTTTTGTCGTTTGCCACTTTTCCTTATGATATTTGGGATATAATTTAGTTTATAGGAAATAAATAAAAGTAAAAAAAAATACTTAAATAAATAATATAAAAAATATTTTATATTATTTCTTTCTTTCTTAGCTTCACGCTATATCTCTAGCGGGGTAGGCAGAGAGAACGGAGCGCCAAACGCTACGGTAAGCGAGTTTATTTTAAGGATTGTTATTTCTTAAGGAATTAATTAATCCCTTATCCCTTTTGTTCAGAACGTTATATGAAAAATATATATACATATTTAACTGAAACATATCTTTCGCAAAGAGCATAATAGCCAAAAATCAGTTTGTGGTTCGATTGCAACAAAGAGTTCAGTTACTTTCACGTTGACTTATGTGTTTCCTAATATTTGTATTTACTAAGTTCTCTATTTCTTATACTATATAATGCTTTATAAATCTCATTAAACCAACGTCATAAATGTAATCTTCGAGATTGTGTAATGCAATATTGATTTATACGTAAAAAACGTATAAAAATGTGAACGAAGCAGGATTTGAAGCCGCGCCTCTTGGAAACCGTCTAAGATTTTTTAAAATTTAGTATTTTTCTTTTCTAAGTCTGGAATAACACTTTAAAAATAGTAATAATATTGATTTAATTTAAACAAACTAGAGTCAGTAATAGTAATCCCCAATAGTTCAAATATCATTTCATATTATTTGTTTGCCCGAGTTACTTTTAATTTGTACTTTTAATACAATTTAGAAATTATACTAAAAGCATATTTTAGAAGATATTTTACTCAATTCAGGGCCTGCCTTGTAGTACACAAATATAAATCATTAATGTTCCACGATCATTTTATAATTTCATGTCATATATTAATTCCTATGTATATTCACCTACATTTCGACTTTTTCATACAAGTATACCTCACGCGTGCGAAATACAGCTCTTATAAAATTCCGTAGCTCGTGAATTTTTTAATAGTAGAGTTTCCCTCGTATACCAGAGCCCAACGACCGTTTTGGGATCCACGTGATTTGCATCGGAACAGCTACCTGCCCTATATAAAAACGTACGATAACGAATACCTTATATGCTTCTGGATAATAAAGAGGCATATGGAAAATAACAAAAAGTAAAGTAGTATTTTTAAATTTAATACACTTTTTGTTACATTAATATTTCTACTGATTATTATGTGGTTAGTGGAAAGGAGACACTCAAGCGTGTGACTATCGATATATATACGCAGCCAGTTTTGAGTTCGATTCTCAATTGAGCAAATGAAATATTTAATATTTTCATTTCCTCGCTCCGATTACGAGACGAACGGACAGCGTTTAGTTCCGTAGATCAACTTACAATGCCTCATGAATCCGACGGAAACTGAAGAACAAAAGGAAAAGGAACGGAGTGTTTTAATACTAGCAGTCCTGGTTTTGTTTGCTTATCCTGCTGTGTGCAGGATACAGTGTGGTGCTAAAAAAATACTTTGTAGTCTCTCCATTCTACACATTATTACATCCATTTCTTTCTTCATTTCTTTCTTCATTTTTTCTTTCTTCATCTTTTCCTACCACTTCGCTCGATTGGACATCGTTGTCTTAATAACATATTTTTATCTCTTCGGTCTTCTGATCAATTGTGACATTCTTAGTTCATTTAGGATGTCTAGTCTTCTCTTTTCATATAACACAAGCTGACTCTCTTACAACGTTAATGTGGAATATGAAAGGCTACTGAAACCTTAAACATTGCGTTATATTCATAGATAATAATAAAGTGTTTTTTTGTTTACAGGTAAGCAGCATACATAATGAGACTCTTACACTTTCCGCCGCATATTTGTAAGTATTTTAGTCATAAGAATTGTGTGTAATGATAGATAAAATTGAAATTAATCATAATTAATTCGTATAATCGTGTCTTTTTTTTTCAATTTAAAATTAATACCATTATAATAGATTCAGTTTTGTTAGTGTAGTTGGTTCTGCTAGCCAATAAACAGCTTCTTTGAAAATCATGAAACTTAGTTAAGACACTGTACACACAATGTATTGTGTAGCAGATTAAAAAAATATATTATCCATGGCGCAGCGGCACAAGAGTGTGACTGTAACCGACAGGTTCTGAGTTCGATCCCTAGTAAAGGAAATGAAATCTTAAATATTTTTAATTTAAATATTTAATGTTTCATTTCTTCGCTCTGGTAATAAGGCAAAGCGCGGCGTTGAGTTCCGCCACTCAACACGCAATGCCTCAAATTCGGCGGAAAGTGGGGAACGGAAGTAGAACGGAGTATCTTAACACTAGGTTCCCGGGTTCCCTCTGCCTACCCTGCCTCGTGCGGATACAGCGTGAAGGTGAAGTAAAAAAAAATACATTTATAAACCTATATTAATTTCCCAAAATGGCGATCATACCCATTAACATCCCACTCACATCATATATTATATTATAGTCTTTTTTGCGAATTTAGAATCGAGCATCAAGATAAAAAGGTAAATTATTATTACTCATAAATTATTAATTATTTAACACCGTTACACAAAATTAAACACTCTTATCAAATGCAAAGAAGACTAACGATTTCACGAAAACAATGTTACGCTCCCTTTTTTGATAGCTCATTTGTTAATTGTACAGACAATTGTCTTTACTGAAAAAATATATATATCTAAGGTGATTAATTATAATATAGGTACAACTTATTCCACCGTTCCACCGTGGTACGGTTTTCCAGAGGCGCGGGTTCAAATCCTGCTTCGTTCAAAATTTTTATACGCTTTTTAAATTAAGGTTTAGTATTTTCTGTCCTAAGTGTGGAATAACACTTTAAAACATAGTAAAAATATAGATACAACTGACTCAGCTTCACGCTGTATCCCACAAATGGCAGGGTAGGCGGAAGGAACTTGGGAACCTAGTGTTCGAAGACACTCCGCTCCACTTCCGTTCGCCATTATTCGCCGAATTTGAAGCATTGCGTGTTGAGTGGCGGAACTCAACGTCGCGATTTGTCTTGTACTGGAGCGATGAAATGAATCTATTATAAATTCAATTGAAACTATTAAATATTTCAATTCCTCGAGTGGGGTCAGACCTTCAACCTGTCGATTACAGTCACACGCTTTGTGGCGTTGCACCACGACAAGCCTCAGGTACAAATTTCTTGATAAAAAATGGACGTAATCTTTATACCCATATATTTATAGTAGTCTTCCGATACCCAGAGACTGAGAAAACTACTAGAATTTACTTAAAAATAACTTTACCAAATTTTATACATTTTAGGTAAGATTATATTTCTGTTTCTAATGTAGCCAAAAATTAAAATATTTATTTCAAAATTACTATTATTCCCACAATATAAATAAGTTATAAGAAGCGGAGAAAAAAATGTATATACATACTCGCTTGGCACGCATGATCGCAACATAAAATTAAAATAAAATAAATCGTCGCCAGCGATACGACGTTGTACCGTCGAAAGAATTTACTTCATAAATAAATAAACGCCCAGACAGCGTTATACCGTATACTTAAAAAAAACACCCGCGACTACAACTGTAAAGATATGAAAAATATAGTTTTAAATTGTATGGCTTGATCAGGTTCCAATAGGATCAAGTTCGTAATACATTAATTTTTATTCTTTTCACGCAAAATGACTCATAACAGGATAGGCAAAGAGGGGATTTCAGAGGAATCCGAGGGTTAAGACTCTCCGTTCTCCACAGTCCACTAAATTCTTGCGTGTTGAACAACGGAATGTCATAATTTACAATACAGTTATTTTAGATTAGTACTTCTAAATTACTTCTGAACTATCTATTTTGTTAAATGTAGAGAAGGCCTCTTAAATTTAACATGCTCTAAGTTCACATTCACACGTCTTAAACCAAATAAGGATTATAAATAATAAATCGTAGTTGAATCTAAAATCGCAATTTCTATACAAAACTAACCTTGCTGATAGCGATATCTAATTAGGACAAAGATATAATATGCTAAATCAAATTGCGACTCATTCGCCTATTTGTTGCCAGTACTGTAGCTTCTGTGTTATTTTCATTTAAGAAACAAGAACAAGTGAAATTTTTAATTTACGTTTTTTTTTTCAAAGTGATAATAGTAATTAATTGTATTGTAGAATTCATAATCGAAAGCCCAAGGAAATCCAAGTTAATTTTTCTCTTGACCCCGCGGCATATTTCCCCCGCGGCTTCTTAAAACCTCATCTTGAGATTGTTATAACTAAAGAGAATAAACATTTCCTCGAACGCTTCGACCGAAATATTTAACTTTATAATTGCAGCAGTTCCTGAAACTCCCCAACTTCACTGTAAAAACGAAAAAAGTTGAATTATGTTGTTTCGTTTGCAAGTTTGAAATGTTCATAGATTAAAGAAGTTTGGTACATCACTATTATTTAAAAATATATTTTAATTTCTAAATTCATATATATTTTTTAAGGATTAAAGTTAATAAACAAATTTAACTTTTATTTGGTAATATGATATGAAGCCAAAATTAACATACAACCCTCCCTAATAATAACTTTGGTAATACAACACGAAGTTGTATGTTTATCTAAAATCTAAATATGAATATATTTTGACATTTGAGATAGCATAGTTAAAATAACTCTGTAATTTTTACCTTTGCCGAGTTAAATTATATGTGATTTTTAAATGTATTATTATAACACAAGCATTAAATTTAAAGCCGTATTTAATTATTTTAATATAACCATATTTTTATTTTGCAAGGTTAAGAAGTTGATTTGGTTAAGCTTCGTTTACCTCAGAGAGTACTGGTTCGAATCGAGTTAATAATTTATTTTCATGTTAAATATAACTTCTTTATAAAGTGGTTATACTAATAGTTTTTTTAAATATCTATCTCTGAGCTATAGCTAGTGCTTGATACAATGCATTTATAGTTAAAATTTAACGACTCTTAAATAAATAGTGAAGTGATCTAATATTAAAAACAATGGTTCATAATAAAAATGACGACTGTCTATTGGCACTGCTAGCGCTACTCTGTGACCAGAAATCTCTGAAAGGAAAAAGCACCGCGAGGGGTGAGTGAAGATACTTAATTAAACAGAGTGTTTTTTTTTATCTGACCCTATTTTTCCAAGAATACGACGTGATTTTTCTGTATTTAACCTTACTTTTTATACGCAAGTGTAAAATATTAAAAGTAACGACCCGTCGAGCAGAAATTGCCTCATTCATATTTAAAAATAATGTTATTTACTGAAATTTATGTAAATAACTTTTAGATATGATATTATGCATGTAGCTATTAGAACTGAGATAGAAAAACCTTTCGGGCCCAGGGGCACGTGCGTCTGTAAATGCGACATGTTTTAGATTTGATACCCACTCGAGACAATTAAATATTTAATATTTTGATTTTGTTTGCTCTGGTAACGAGGTAAAACGCGGCGTTGAATTACGCCACAAAACAAAAGGAATCATAATGGAAAAGAAGTGTCTTAATGTTAGGTTCCCAAGTTCCCTCTGCCGACCCAGCAGGCCTATGTGAGTTTTAGAAATTTTCTTTTATTTATTTAATATAATCTACGATAGCAACGTTGTTTCAAAATGTTTACATCAAATATTTATAATCGGTTAGTAGTGCTAAAGTGTTCAAGTTCGTTTAGTAAATATTTTATTGTATTACGTTGTGAGGCCTGTCGTGGCGCAACAGCACAAGCGTGTGACTGTAACCGATAGGTTGTGGGTTAAATCCCCACTCGAGGAAATGAAATGTTTAATATTTTTAATTTAAATATTTCATGTTTTTATTTCCTCGCTCTAGTACAAGGCAAATACGCGGCGTTGAGTTCCGGCACTCAACACACAATGCCTCAAATTCGGCGAAAAGTGAAGAACAGAAGTAGGACGTAGTGTCTTAACACAAGGTGCCCAAGTTTCCTGCCATTTGCGGGATACAACGTGAAGCTGAGTGTTGAGCAAGTATAATGTTAATTTATGCTTACTTTACATTTATTAAATCTATGATCACTAATACCCGTTAATATTGTTTAATATATATTTTTTGTCAATCCTATATAAATGTCTAAGATGACCAAATTGAAAACTATATATTGGTAATGTCTGTGTGACCAGAATTAGAAATCATATGGCATATATCTTTTTCTAATCATTTAAATGTTAGTTTTTTTTATTTAGTACCTTGAATCTTTCTTATACTAAGCGTTTTTTTTTTTTTTTTTACCGAATGTTGTAAAAGTATTTTGTGAATTGTAAAAACGATTAGTATGCAACGTGTACTTAAATATTGAAAAAACATTTCAACCCCTGAAATTACATATAATGAAATTCGCACCTGCGAACTCTTTAAGACACCAATGAATGTTAGATAAGGGGTGTCAATGTCGTTTGCTACAGAAAAAGTTTCATTACTCTTAATATTTACACTTAATTGAAACTTTTCTATACATGTCTTTTTCTTTTAGCTGGATATTTTTTTTATCGTCGAATTTTTGATATTTTGTACTGCGGGACTCAACGCCGCCTCCTGTTTATAAACGACGCAGAATTGAATTCCGCTAAGTTTGGCTCTTGTGCTACCTATATTGTATTTTTATTGTTAAATATTTTTTTTCATGGCTTATAAACGTAATTTTAAAATATATACATATTAAAAATATAACTTAAAATTAATTGCACCACTCTCTTGAACACTGTTTCTACAAAAAGAAAATATGTTTTCATAATAGAAAAAATAGTTAAAATTATATCAAATCCAACGTTAGTGTTTACGAGCCGCTTCACCTAATTGTTGTGGGCGAAGCTTATCATTGAGATATGAACAGCACCTGATAACAACTCTACAGTCACACGCGACACACCGTAGCCTGCACTCTAAGCTAATATTTATATCAAATCTATTTTTATTATAAAAAAAACAACCTATCTATTTACTTTATTTAATCTGTGCTAAACTAGGCGCACTTGTAATTGACATTTCTAATACAAAGTGACACATGTCAAATGTTTATTTGATAATCTATAGATCATAGGGAACGTTTTATTTTTAAATATTCAGGACAGTGATGTGAATAAACAATGTGAAAGTGGTTTTTGGGCGAGAAATGAGAGGGTTCTGGAGTGAGTTCCTGTACGCGGCTGCGAGCCACCCGTTTCCGTCGGTACCCGGTGACTACATATCACCGTTTGATTTTGATCGGAACGATGACTGTTAGTATTGTTTTAATATATTGTTTTTATTAAAATATACATGCCAGTTATAAGGAACTTAGAAATAAGAGTATGCCATCCATATAACCTGAAAAAATATTTGCTATTACATTATAGTAGTTGAAATTAAAAGGACTCCGTTACATGTTCACTAAAATAAATACGTTAAGTTTACAAAATCATAACTATGTTTTAGTTTTTTTTTTTAAGTACGTGTATATCTCTCCGACTTTCACTTTACTTTAATTCAAAGATCTTGCATGTAACGAAGCTGGATCCTATCAACGTTATGTCCAACCAACAAATTTATGTATATAATAAACAAATAGTCAACAAATTTATATAAGAAACACAATAGAAAGTCCCGGTTTTGCCTGCTTTTAATCAAGTAAACTTAAAAGCTTAAATTTTAAAATTTTAAAAACAGAACACTTTTCTATTTCCTATAAATATGAATGAGGCCTGTCGTGGCATAGTGGCACAAGCGTGTGAATCTTTCTTATACTAAGAAAAGGTTCTGGGTTCGATCCCCAGTGGAGAAAATGAAATATTTAATATTTTCAATTTAAATATTTAATGTTTCATTTCTTTGCTTTGGTAATAAGGCAAAGCGCGGCGTTGAGCTTTGCCACTCAACACGCAATGCCTCAAATTCGGCGGAAAGTGGGGAACAGAAGTGGAACGGAGTGTCTTAACACTAGGTTCCCGGGTTCCCTCTGCCTACCCTGCCTCGTGCGGGATACGGCGTGAAGCTAAAAATAAATAAATATAAATATTTCTTCAAAGCCGTTATTAAGCTATAATTATATTATTGTGATGTTAATCGTACACATGTCAACAATATTGTATTATTAAAATTTCTCGTGCTTTATTGCAATTTGCTTGCGTTTTTTCACCTATGTATATATAACGTTTAATTTTATCGATTTGTCATTGTATTTATTATCAGTCATATACAGAAATGAATCATTGTGTTAAAAAATGACACTTTTATTAACATTAATAGATTAAAAATTAAAAAAATACCTTTGTAAATGTAAGTTAAAAAAAATTAACAAAATAAATGATCAAGAAAAGAGCAATAGGTCGTTTTGATTTTATTATTTAAAAAAAAAAAGTCTTTTAAAGGAACGTATGCACTTTATCTTACAAGACTTATAAAATTACCTATGTGATGACAGACAGACACCACCTGCATTACAATCAGATATTTTTATATAAATATATCTGATTGTAATCCATGTTATTTTGATTCTTTCATCTTTTCTGTTATATGACGTCTATCGATATCTAAACGCTATCAACGCAGCAGCCATACATTGATAAGCAATAGTCTGCTATTTTGTTAGCTCCTTTTATATGTTTTTCAGTATTAAGTTTACCTGCACGAGGCAGGGTAGGCAGAGGGAATCCGGGAATAAGACACTCCGTTCCACTTCAGTTTTTCTTTCCGCCGAATTTAAGGCATTGCGTTTAGTGTGGCGGAACTTAACGCCGCGCTTTTGCCTTATTACCAAAGGGAAGAAATGAAACAAATTTCTTCGACTGGGGATCGAACCCAGAACCTGTCGGTTACAGTCACACGCTTATGCCGCTACGCCACGACAGGCCTATAGGCGACAGGATATTTATTTTCCCAAGTATTAATCGAATTTAAACTTAGAAACTGTACTTTTTCCACCTGTTTTTGCTGCCACGACAGCTGCACTGTATCTTCGTCTGTTATTGAAGTACTCACTCACTCAGCTACAAGCAGTCTCCCGCGCATGGCAGGGTAGGCAGAGGGAACCATAATGTTAAGACACTCCGCTCCACTTCCGTTCTACACTTTCCGCCCAATTTGTGGCGTGTTGAGTGGCGGAGCTCAACGCCGCGGTTTGCCTTGTTACCAGAGCGAAGAAATGCAAACATTAAATATTTAGTTTGAAAATATTAAATATTTTATTTCCTCGAGTGGGAATCGAACCTACAACTTATGGTTTACAGTCACACGCTGGTACCGCTGCGCCACGACAGGCCTCTTTGAAATATAATTAGATTTATTCTACTTTTAGCTTTATTTTGTAAAGTACTGACAATTTTTTATTAAGGAATAACAAAAGTGTGCAAGTCGAAGTTACTCGTAGATTTATTTATTTTTATTTATAACTTTATTTGTACACCACATACATAACAAACTGACAGGGATTCACAACTTATGAGAGACAATGTACAAAAGGCGACCTTATGGCTAAATAGCCATCTCTTCCAGATAACCTTTAGGGCGAAAAGAAACCGATATTAAAATTAACAGGTAGGTGGTGGAAGTAAAAAATGTTAAAGAGCAACAAAAATTAACAATATTCTAATATTACTTAAAAACAAAACAAATATACATGTTATACGAAATAAATGATATATACATATTAATACATAAACATATTTACATATATACATGCATACATACATATCTCAATACTATATATATAAATACATAAATATACATACATACACATACACACATACATACAGATACACACACATATATACATATACATACATACACACATACATACCTTCATACAATATACATACCATAACCGTACCGAGAGAGAAAAACTATAATTTTAACATAAAATAAGAGTATAATCTAAGCTGTTGTTGTTTTGTTAACAAAATAATGTTTTACAGACTTTTTAAACGATAACAATGATTTTGCCTGACGAATATTAGCAGGTAAGTCATTCCATAATTTTATTGCTTGTAAACGATTGATCATATATTTTAGTTTTATGTATAGGAATGCGTAGCGTTAAATTACGTGATGATCGAACCGCATTCCCTGGTGTAGCGATAAAATTAAATTTGTCCTTCAAATAAGAAGGAGCAGTAGGGCAGAATAATACACAGTACAAGAAGGTAAGAATATGTAAATTCCGGCGACAACGTATGGGAAGCCACTTGAGCTTTAAACGAAACTGAGATACATGATCATATTTACGGAGGCCAAATATAAATCGAATAGCAAGATTTTGAATTCGCTCAAGTTTATTAAGTTGGTCCTCGGATACATTGGTGAAGCTTGCATCTGCATAATCAAGAATTGGTAATAACAGAGAATTTGCTAGCATAATTTTGGTGGGTATGGGTAGTACAGACCGCAATCGACGCAAAGATTTTATAGCCAAGAAAGTTTTCCTACTTATGTGGTTAATGTGAACTGACCACGACAAAGTTTGATCAAAATATACCCCAAGATTTTTCACATTGTTGCAAAAAGGAATGCAGGTACCATCGTAAATAACAGGTGGTACACTAGTCTATTATACCTGGGCTACCAATAACAATTACCTGTGATTTATTAGGGTTTACATTAATACCATAAGACTGACTCCACTTGTAAATTGCACATAGGTCGTGATTGACGTCATTGATTGCACCAGATAGGCCGTCTAGGGTACATTGACGATAAATTTGTATATCATCTGCATACATATGATAGAGAGAAGAAATATTATTAGTAATAGAGTTAATGAAAATTGAAAACAGTAAAGGAGAAAGCACGCCGCCTTGAGGTACACCAGCAAGTACATCACACCAAGATGAGGATTTCTCATCTATATGTATGCGTTGCCGCCGTCCTTTTAGTTAACTATGAAACCATTCTATCATAGATGGAGATATGTTAAAGGAATACAAAAGCTTTAATAATATATCGCGGTCAACATTATTAAAGGCATTGCTAAAGTCTAAAAGCGTAAGGATTGTACATCTTTTATTATCCATACCCCATCGAATGTCGTCGGTAACTTTAACTAAGGCAGAAGTCGTGCTATGATTTGTTCGGAAGCCAGACTGAAAAGGACTTAACAGAGAGTTTGTGCTTAGGTAGCTGCTCAATTGTTGATGGATTAATTTCTCAAAAATTTTAGAAAGGAACGGGAGAATAGAAATAGGACGAAAATCGGAAGGACTTTTTGGGTTACCAAGTTTTGGTAAAGGGATAACCTGTGCATTTTTCCAAATATCTGGAAATTTGCAAGAGGAGATGGAAAAATTAAAAATATGTACTAACAAAGGGGATACGATGTCTAGGATGGGAAGAATCATGTTACGACTTATGCAGTCAAATCCAACGGCATTCGAGGACATAGATAGTAGATTCCTACTAACATCACTTTCTGTGAAAGACCTGAAGTAAAATGGTTGAGAGTGGGTAGGTGGTAGTGAAAGAGCGTCAATCGTCTGCTTCTTACGAGCGCTATCGATTACGTTTGATAAAGAAAAGTGGTTATTGAGAAGGTCAACGTCAATGTTCAATGAAACTGATTGATGAGATTTACCAACTCAACTCACCAGTAGATGTAAGTTATCAAACTGGAAGTATTTTTTTCGTTATCAGAATTTACTTTTTTGAGGCCTGTCGTGGCGCAGCGGCACAAGAGTGTGACTGTAACCGACAGGTTCTGGGTTCGATCCCCAGTCGAGGAAATGAAATATTTAATATTTTCAATTTAAATATTTAATATTTCATTTTTTCGCTCTGGTAATAAGGCAAAGCGCGGCGTTGAGTTCCGCCACTCAACACGCAATGCCTCGAATTCGGCAGAAAGTGGGGGCCGGAAGTGGAACGGAGTGTCTTTACACTAGGTTCCCGGGTTCCCTCTGCCTACCCTGCCTCGTGCGGGATACAGCGTGAAGCTAAAAAAAAAAGAATTTACTTCGCTAGTTCCACTAAGTTTTGGTACCTCGAGTGGCCCCGGTCAATTAAAAATTGGTTTTCGACTTGTAATAAAAATATTTTATTTGTAATTTGTATTTCCTGTATTCGTTATTCGTTCTAAAGTTTGCCTTGCTAGCCATTTTTGTGATTCATTTTATTATATTGGTATTATTTATAACAGTCGCCTTCCTGTTCTCAAAAGTTATGGAAAGCATAATAAATAGCCAGCTCTTGGTGTATTTGGAGGTTCATCGATAGATTAACGACCGCCAATATGGTTTTTCGTCAGGGTCGCTCAACCGGTGATCTTCTTATTTACCTTACCCACCGCTGGGCTTCCATCTTACGAGCTTCCCGAGAATTAATGTAAGTGGATCGCTAGTTTTCTCACTGGGCGCAGCATCAAGGTCGCTGTCGACGGTTTTTGTTCTATATACATGCCCGTGATCGCCGGCGTCCCCCAAGGCTGCGTGCTGTCCCCTACGCTGTTTCTTCTGTATATCAAGGATATGTTGGAGGACTCTAGCATACATTGTTATGCAGATGATAGCACTGTGGAGGCTATATACTCAGGCCATGCAAGTCTTTCTAGGGAAAACGTCGACCAGTGCCGAAAACAACTTGTATCCTCCGTTGAGGCATCCCTCGAGAATGTCTCCGTATGGAGTGAAAAGAACCTGGTTAGCTTCAACCTCCAGAAGACACAAGTCTGCGCCCTAACCACTAAAAAACTCCATTTGTTATATCGGCCTCATATGGAATACTGTTTTCATCTCTATCTCTGGGCTGGTGCACCCCAATATCAGCTTGAACCATTTGATCGCATACAACGTAGAGCCGTTCGAATCGTTGGGGACCCAATGATCTGTGTGGGGCATGATTACTTACACACTATGCGTTCTCTACTGCATTCATCACGAGGAGTGTTCTGAAGAGCAGTTTGACTTGGTTCCTGCCGCCGAATCCACATAATCTGGACACATGGCACTCTACTACTGTGCGGTTTGGTAGGAATCGAAGAAATTCCACGCGCCACACATCTGTGGAACGGCACAGCTACCCGCAGCAGTATTTCCAGGTCGATACGACATGGGTACCTTCCAAAAACGCGTCTACCTCCACCTCAAAGCCGGCAACGCACCTGTAGCTCCCCTGGTGTTTCACGGGGCCGCGGGCGACGGTGATCACTCACCATCAAGTGACCCGCGCGTTTGCCTTGTCTTTTCCATAAATAAAAAAAATAATTGAATTCTTTAAGATAAAAATAATCCCTAGGGAACCTAATGTTAAAACACGCCATGCCCTCTTTTCTCTGCATGCATGTAAACTGGCAAAAATCAACGCCGCTTGATATCAAAGTGAGTTTCTATGGAACCTTTAACATCCTGTGTCCTGTGCCACTGCTCCTTGACACATGTGTATATTTAGAAGCTGGTTTTAAAATAATAATAAAATTGAAACAAAACTTATTTCTCGTAGCAAAATCAAAACAATCATAACAAGACTATTGAGATAAATTGCCTCAATAAAACTCGTATTCATTCCTACAATAGGCGTACGCTGTATGCAAATCCGCGTTGACAACGCAATAATTGATGTTAAACGATTCTGTTTATTATGCCAAATAATCTGACTAATACGGCTATGTAAGTGATCATTTCTGTGGTATTGGCGGTGTTACTTTCATCGTTTGACACTGTACGTGTTTTATTTTGATATATGGTTGGATCGCGGCGTTGAAATCCACCACTTGACTTATAATATTTTGAAACTGGACGTTAAATGAAGAAGACTTCTCTGCTACGTAGAAAAAAATTATGTATACTTTGGTGAATGTTCTGTCCTTGTTGGCCATTGTAGAGCAGTAACTACTAATTCATATTTGAAATTCTAATATTATTATAAGATATCAAAAATATTAAAACTATTTTCCTTACTCTTTGTTAAATAGAGACAGTTAACGTTATAACCTTAGGGAAACTAAAATGTGAAAGTAAAACTACGACGACATACTCGTAGGTATATATTTTTATTGAAAGCTTTATCCGAGTTAAGGTTTTTTGAGAGTTTCATAAATAAGTCCGTTTCGCCGTCTACTCAAGTGGGCTCTTGGGTAATCGATCTTTGACAAGTTGTTGTGGACACCCTTTTCTTTGATGTACAGGGTTAGATCATTGATGAATCGTAGATTTTTTCTTTAGAAAACATATGAACTTATAATATTTGAAACCAGTCGCGATTGTAAACGCAACAAATTGTTGGTTTTACACTCGATGAAATGAAATATTTAATATATACTTTTCTTCAGCAATTCAATATAAAAAGCCTCAATTCGACGGAAAGTGGGGAAGTTTCCTAACGTTAGGTTCCCGTGTTTTTTCTACCTACCATTTTATATACGAGCGTAAAGTTAGAAATAATATTGAATTCGACACATATAGTAGCGACGTTTCAAAGAAATATATATATATATATATATATATATATATATATATATATATATATATATATATATATATATATATATATATATATATATATATATATATATGTAGGTATATGGGTTCATAGTTTCTAAGAATATTATTATCGCTTTATATTGTATTATATCGCTGTTTTAAAAAAATATCGTATTACACTATACTGGACAAATGTGTCAATGACCATTAATCTAATAGAACAGTAGAAGCTACGTCGCTATGACTTATGAATTTATCTATTTGAATGCGGCTGGATATCTATTTACGCAATGCACAGGCAATTACACACTGTGTATTAAATGCTGAATATTTAACTTGGCTTGTTATAGTTGGTCCTATGCTAGGAATATATGATATGGGATATCGCAGTGTTGGTGGTCCATCTACGTGTTACAAGTTTCAAGGAAATGAACAGTAAAATTGATTGAATCAGAATATTACAATTTCTAAACTGTTAATCAAATTTTGCATTATTTAGTAGTTTGATTATTTACTGTTATTATATTTTTTGTCTCTCTCAGCTTTATGCTGTATTCCGCACATGGCAGGGTAGGCAGAGGGAACTTGGGAACCTAGTGTTAAGGCACTCCGTTTCACTTACGTTCCCTACTTTTTGCCATATTTGAGGCATTGCGTGTTGAGTGGCGGATCTCAACGCCGCGTTTTCCCTTGTACCAGAGCGACGAAATGAAAACAGAAGAAATGAAATAATTAAATTGAAAATATTAAATATTTCATTTCTTCGAGTGTGCATCGAACCCACAACCCGTTGATTACAGTCCCAAGCTTGTGCCGCTGCGCCACGACAAGCCTCTATTTTTTATCGTTATAGAAATAAAATGAAGATGGTATAAAACAAGAAACAAAATTGTATGCAGCTGTTCTTATTAAGATAATATACCATACTATCTTAAGCTAAACACTTGATTGATAATTTAATGTTATCTTCGATGCTGTTATCTCCAAAACTGATACTGTGCGTCCTTCCAGCTGACACAGGCGCCTGAAACCACTGTAACTAGAACCAATGAAATAGAAATATGTTATATCTCGCTTTTCCTTATCGATATAAGAAACATCGATACACATTCAAAATCACGCGCATAGTTGAATCGATTTTATTGGTCATTACTATCTTATCTCTCAGTTTAAGTTGGGATCGCGCTGGAATGTTACATACGTAGTGTTGTTTAATTTAAAACGATTATTTAATCATATTTCATTCGAAATGATGTGGATTAACTTTTAATTCGGTTTATTGCAATGCGAGTGTCGTGGTCGGAAGCGGCCGAGTGCCTTAGCGAGTGCGCGCGCCAGTCGATACGACTTGGTGTTGGTGTATGTGAAAGGTTCGCAGTGGCACATCACTTGCTGTCCCAGCCCTATCCTCCTCTCGACGTCGTTATAGCTGCTCCCACTTATGCGAGACGATGTTGGTATTTATTTTTTCATGTACAATTTTTACTTTACAATATTTTATTTTTTCACACGTGGAACTTGTATTTGTGGTATGAACATAAAATGTTTATATTGTTTAAGTTAAGAAGAATAAATTTGAATGAACAATAAATAAAAATTGTTATTAAAATGACAAACTTTAAATAATAAATGAAGTTCTGTCGGAGGCCTGCGTCGTGTAGTGGAGTACAAGCGTGCCATTGTAATCGCGACATAGTGGGTCCAAAATCTTTACTCGTGAAAATAAAATATTTAACATTTTCATTCAAAAAGCGTTGAATTCCACCACTCAACACGAAATACCTCAAGAATTATGCGGAAAGTGGGAACAGAAGTGTCTTAACTAAAGTTTTCAAATTCCCTCTGACTACTCTTAAGCTAAGCAGAAAAAAGGATGCAATTGAAAGAAAATCATTTATTGTTTACTTTTTTTTATTTTTAAGCACGCACAAGCGTGTGGCTGTAAACGTGACAAGTTGTGGGTTCTATCCCCACTCGAGGAAATGAAGTATTTACCTAGCTTCACGTTGTATCCCGCACGAGGCAGGGTAGGCAGAGGGAACCCGGGAACCTAGTGTTAAGACATTCCGTTCTACTTCCGTTTCCCACCCTCCGCCGAACTTGAGGCATTGCGTGTTGAGTGGCGGAACTCAACGCTGTGAAGTATTTAATATTTTCAAAATAACTATTTAATACTAATTTTCATTTGTTCGCTCTGGTGACAAGAAGTGCGGCGTTGATATCCACGAGATACAGTGTGAAAAAAAAATGTCTTTTTATAACTTTACAATCAAAAACGAAAGCAACTTATATAAATTAAGTTTGTCGACCGTAGATTAAGCAGATCTGTGATCTGTTACGAACTAATTTCCGTAAAAAGGGCAAATGCTCTCGAGATTAACTGACAAGCAATTTATTGACGTATATAACAATGCATGACTCACTTAGGTATATATTGGAATTTCTTCAAAGCTTAGATTAGTTTTAATATATTTAATACTTTCAAATGAAATATTTAATATTTTGTTGTCCGTAGCTTAGCGGAGACTGTACTTAGGTCCTACATAGTCACACATCAATTGTTTTTAGCTTGGGAACTTAGTGGTCAGACATTCCGTTCCGTTTCACACTTTCCGCCGAAATTGAGGCATTACGTTTTGAATGACGTGACTAATCGCCGCGATTTGCCTAGTTACCAGAGCGAAAAAATTAAAAGATTATATAGATTTCATTTCCGAAAATATTCAATATTTCATTTGAAAGTATTAAATATTTTATTTACTGGACTTGGATTTGAACATCCACCAACGATCAAACCACAGTATCACTGTGCAGTGACGCGCCTCCGCCTATATTATATTTCATATTTCGAAAAATTGTTATTTATCAACGTATCTAATTCGTTAACAGTGTAAACGAATTAGATGCATAATAGTAGTTAGATGCATAGATGCATAGTAGTAGTATCTAACAAAATGCAAAAGTTGTGATGAGAGAAAAAATCGGACATAAGATATTTGACTCAAAACCGCATCGGGACTAACTGAGCTTAATGGTGAAAGAGACCTTTCGTATTTTAATGATATTGTAGCAATTTTCACCGCTTCAGAACTAAATTTAATGAAAATCGTCAAACATAAAATAGACGATTAAAATTATTGACAAATTCCAATTCGGATTGCGGTTGTTTTATAAGCTTCATAGACTTTGTTATTTTACACTTTGTTTACTTTGCATACAGTGGTTTCTCTCGTTAGTTAAGTATACACAATTTTTCCTCTCATTTACTATTTCAGCGATTGTCATTTGATTTTCAGTTTTAATTGTTTACTTTATTGATTGGAAGTGTAGACCATCGAGGCACAGTGGCCAAATCGTCTCTGTGGGTTTGATCATTGGTGGTTGTTCAATCCCAGGTCCAGTAAATAAAATATTTAAATACTTTCAATTTTTTTTTTTTTCTGAAATGAAATGTATAATCTTAATTTTTTTCGCTCTAGTAACTAGCAAAGCGCGGCGTTTAGTCACGTCACTCAAGACGCAATGCCTCAAGTTCGGCGGAAAGTGGGAAACGGAACAGAATGTCTTACCACTAGGTTCCCATGGAAAAAAATAAAAACAATTGATGTATGACTATGTAGGACCTAAGTATAGTCTCCGAGTAAGCTACAGACGGACATCAACATTTAACATTTCTTAAAACATTTTAATGTTAAACTTCATTGTACACATAAACAAAGCTTATGGATTATTTTATTTTGCGTCCAAAGCTGTTTTCTTCTCAACTTCGTAGTACATCCTGTGGATTTCGTTTGAAGCACGAATATTATAGACTTATATTAAGCTCAAATATCGGAAAAATAAACGAACATTTTATAAAGTTATTTCAATGCAAACGCCAGCTTTATTGAAATATGTTGCTATTAAAAATTATGAACTAAACTATTAATAATATTTAATATTAGAAATATTTGTATTGCGAATTTGTGTATGTAAAAGGTTAGGTATCTTCCTGTTCACTAGTTGACTATCATCAAGTCAAGTCAAGCTTACACTGCTGATGATAAATTTTAACTTCTAATTCCTAACACTCACCATACAACCATACAAGAGACGTCAATTAAAAGTTAACTAACATTACAGTTCCGGAAATGTATATGAATACATTTATGTTAAATTCAACTGTACCTTAACTTTATTTCCTTATAAAAAAATATAACTTACGCGAGTGAAGCCGCGAGCAAAGTGCTAGTCTGAACATAAATTTTATGTGCCCTGTTGAAAATAGCTGTAATATCTTTTCTGTCTTCGTTATAACTTTCCTAATAAATTAAACAATTAACAATAAAGCGGCACAGATAGAGGCTGAGCTGTCTGTATATAAATATTTAATTTTTTTTAACAAAAGTTATAATAACTTTGCACCGCCGCGCGCGCCCGATTCCACAATTTGAAATTTTAATATGAAACTGTGATATTTTAAAAATAAAATAGCCTTTACCGTCACGCTCGACGTCTGTTTGTCGAGAATTTCATTGTGTATTTTACGATTTCCTTTGCTTTTTGGTTGGTTGTTTATTTTGTAACAGTCGTGTTTTTTTTAATATATTATCGTATCGTGTACTCAACACGCACTGACTCAAATTCGTAACGAAACTGAGTTTCTTAACACCAGGTTCCCGTGTTCCCATCTGCCTACCCCGCCGTGTCCGAGATGGGCAGAGGCAACTTGAGAATCGGCATTGGATCTGTCGTAAGATTTGTTGTAAACATTGTTCTGTTAAATTATATTTAATTATTCAATTTTTTTTTTCAATATTACTCTAAGAATCACTTTGCTTCAAGATCTCAAGTTGAAACAACCTCTGATTTAAAATGTCTACAAAAATTTATTCCGAGACTCATTTCCTATTTTACACTTTTATAGATATTGTGCTTTAAAAATAAAGTCTTATATACACATTCATCCCAAATCAAAATCAGGAATTAAAATTGGAAATCCATAAACGCGCCATGTATACAAAATACTCTCTAACTGCGCAACGGCTGCCATCATTTTGTATGCAGTTTGCCATTTTTTAATCGTTTCAGCTTGTGCATTTCGCTTAAACTTGTGATTAGTTAGTAAAAAAAATATTGTTAGTTTACCCTGCACTTGGAACCCTGCCATGTCACCGGACAAAGGCTGGTCAACGTGGAAAGCGTCCAGATATATAATGTAGATAAAATTTCTAGAAAAATCTTAACCAGTTTAAGTATTTTAAACGGTTTCCGCTCTATAAATGAATTTTCAGCATTAATTTATAAAAGTATATCTATTTTAACGTTACAGTAATTCTGAAAAACTGTACTTCAGTAAAATGATTAAGCTATCCAACATTGCTACTATTACCGCGATGATCGTATGTTCGATACCTACACGGTGAAATTAAATATTTTGATTTCTTAGCTTTGGTGAGCTCGACAAAGCGCGGCTTTGATGCCTATCGTTCAACATTTAATGCCTCAAATAGGGCAGTGCGTGGAAAACGGAGTGTCGTAACATCATATTGTCTATGCCTGCCATATGACCATTAATGCGTGGTTCGATCCCCACGCGAGGAAATAAAGTATTCAATATTTTGAAATTAAACGTTTAATGTCTTCATTTCTTCGTTTTGGTAAATAACAAGGTAAAGAGCGGAGTTGAGTTCCGCCACTCAATACGCTTTGCCTCAATTTCAGCGGAAAGAACGGAACAGCACGAGGTCTCTTCCGGGGTGTTCTTCGGAGTTCTTTATTTAAAATAGATTCCGCATTTTCTTCTCACAGCGTGAAGCTGAAGAAAAATATATTTTCCAATTTTTTTATGGAGAAATTTTGTTTTAATTAAAAACAACAGCTATTTCATAAGAAATATAATTAGAAAAAATAAATATACTTTTTTAAGTTATCTTCATTTGGCGCGCTGCCACGATAAGTGCGGCGCGGACACCATGTGACGCGTCCAGCTGGCGCTCTTTATACTGAAATATTTTTAACTTTAACTCTAGAAGAGCAATTTAACACAATATTATTTTTACTAATATTGTAAAGCTGATGAGTTTGTTGTTCGCGATGATCTCAGAAACTTGGTTCTAGGTCAATCTATAGCTTGCTTTTTATATTTAATAGGTAATTTATTGAGAAAGGCTATCTTTATAATTGTTTCAGTGTCACTCTCTTTACCAGTGGAAAAAAATACTTCGAACACAACACGTGTCATCATATACAATTTTTTGTTATTTCCATTTAACGGAAGTGACGAATACTTAGAAATACAACAACACTACGACAATAGGTGTATGTGGTGATTTTAAGTTTATATCTTCTTAAATTTCAGTATGTTTAAAAAATTCTGTAAATATTTCCGTAATAGAAGAGTTTTCAAATATATTGCTATACTATATATGTTTAATTTAAAAAAAATATAGTTATGAAAAAAGCGAGACTCGGATAATGTACGTTTAAAACTTTAGTATCAACAACATCCGTTTCCGTTCCACTTATTATAGAAGTATAATTATTTTAGCAATTGTAACTCCTGCGCCAAGTTTTGGTTTAAAAAATATTTTGTCGTTCACATAAGTAACCCAACTTTAAATTGCCACTAGTAAGTTACAAATAATCATTCCTAAAATTCAAATACACCAAATTGAAACTAAATTGCTGCGGTTTTATTTGGTTTGACACTCGAATTTCATTAGTTGACCACTATTATGTGCACGTGAACTGATTTATTTGTAAGTGCCGCCCTCAAAACAGTATAATTACGTTAATCCCTATATAATTTGGACATTGATTTGATTCCTGTGTCCTCTGTCAAATATACATATTCGTGAAATTAATTAATTAATTATTAATATTTTTATTTTTTTTTTTTTTTATATTTAAATGCCGTGAAATACTGTATTCAAAGTACATATATAAATATTTATATTGTTAAATAGAATTTTATCATCGAACAACATTATCTTTAGAAGCCTCTTTACAATGCGGTACCTTATTGTTGACAGCCACACATTACACTAGGTCTCGACGTCCCCGGTATTGGAATGTTTCTTAAATTTACAATTAATTAATGGACAATAATACTCATTTAAACACTATAAAATAAACAACCAAAAAGTCTTTACCAAAATTTTGTTACAAGAGAAATCTTACATAATGTATAAGATAAACTAAGGATTTATTCTTGTTTTATCTACGATAATAAGATATTGCAATGACAATGTATGGCAAATGTTCTCAACGTTAGATTTTATAATAAAAAAACAGTGAAACCTTTATAATTTCTTAAAAAAATAATGTATAATAAGAGCTAAGTTAAATGATAAGTAAAAATCTATATGGGTGCTGATTTGCTATATTTACTCGAGATTATTCGGTTGTAGAAATTTTATGTAGGCACTATGGGTAGAGCAGATTAATAAATTTGCCAAATTTCAGGTTTTATTTAAACTGCGTTCATGGCAGAGTGCAGTTGCCTGAGTAGGCAACTAGGGAACTTCGGAACCTAGTGTTAAGACACTCTGTTCCCGTTCCCTGGTTTCCGCCGAATTTCGCAATTTCATTTAGTAGCGGAACTCAACGCCTCGCTTTGTTTTATTACCAGAGCATAAGCTTGTGCCCCTGCGCCACGAAAACATACTTTTCATGAAGGGCCTTGAAATGGTTCGTGTAACATAAACGTTGCGCGTTTCCAAATTTCTTACTTGGCTGGACACGCTGGCGCGTGTCTTTAGTCAATAAAAAAAATATCAAGTATTGGTACAAACTGTAGTTTTTGTCGTCGATATTAGTTACAAAAACAATACAGATTGCTTAAAGCTTTAAGCTTTAAGCAATCTGTATTTAGCTTTAAGCTTTTTTTCCAATGATATAGTAGTCTGTCCTCTACTATAAATTATGTCAAACTCTACGTTCTACACTTTCCACTTGAAT
Source organism: Eueides isabella (assembly GCA_019049475.1). Lineage (NCBI taxonomy): Eukaryota > Metazoa > Arthropoda > Insecta > Lepidoptera > Nymphalidae > Eueides > Eueides isabella. Next base: position 2,801,076 of record CM032399.1, on the reverse strand, counting down.
TCAACAAGCGCGTAATGAGAAGCAGAACTCAACGCGACTCAAAATAATATAAAGTTTGATTCTATTGTTAAAATATTATTATTCTTCTTAAAGAATTGAAAGTTAGTTGGTAACTTGAAATATATTTTATAGTCTTTTATAAAGTCCATTCCACAACGTTCCTTACCCACAACTGTGTTCTACGATCGAATTTTTTCTTTTTCTTTTTTTTTCAGCTTCACGCTGTATCCCGCACGAGGGAGGGTAGGCAGAGGGAACCTGGGAATCTAGTCTTAACACCCCGTTCCACTACAGTTCCCCACTTTCCGCCGAATTTGAGGCATTGCGTGTTGAGTAGCGGAACTCAACACCGCGCTTTGCCCTATTACCAGAGCGAAGAAATGAAACATTAAATATTTAAATTGAAAATATTCAATATTTCATTTCCTCGACTGGGGATCGAACCCACAACCTGTCGGTTACAGTCACACGCTTGTGCCGCTGCGCCAGGCCTCAATTTTTCTTTTTCCGGCAACTTTTTCAATTATTCTGATTTGTACGTTTATATTCATAGTTGTAGTTGAAATATATTTAAATTATTATTAATAATAATAGCATAAATGTTTACGTGCGGGGATTTTGACGCAGTTTCTGGGAATTAATACTCTAAACTCGGACGAAAACTATTTTTACTACTATAATATATATTTTTTACTTTATACAGACTGGCAGAAGGAACTTGGGAACCTAGTGTTAAGACACTCGAACTCGAATTTACGTCCCACACTTCCCGCCAATTTTAAGGAAGGCATTACGTAAAAATAATATTTTTATTAAATTGAATATTTCAAATATTAAAAACAATGTGTTAAATATTAAAAATATTAGACTTTGCTATTTCCGTAGGCGGTTACGGGCTACAATGCTACGAGCTACGAGGCAACTTCATTGCTTAACGTCTACGTCTTAAAGTCTTCTCATTTACGTAATTAAATTTATTCTAGAAAGTCTTAGTAATTATTCTTACAAATGATAATGTAAGTTACTGAAGACTAAATACTATAGTATATCAATTGTGACAAGTCTAATTGAATAGTAATTTGAATTGGACACTTAACTATAGTAGCCTGTAATAGAGATGGCAGTTTTTCGATTGGCAATCTGTTTAAATTTTCATTTTACAATTTTTGTCATACAACAGAATAAATTAATGTAAATTTTCGACTTAGGTAAATATAGTGCGGTGTTAAAATCCGCAACCCAATACGGAATATACGGCAATTGGAGCTTGAATTATTTCACCTTTTAGGTTTATAACACGGTAAAGCGAATTTGAATATTTAAAATAACTATAAATCAATTTAGAGAGGCAATTAATATTTAAGCAGGCATTAAAATTAAATCATTTTGTAATACTCTATTCTATTATAACATTTAATTAACGGCCATATACATATATACCATTCAATACGAATGCTTTGTTAGAACATTTTATTGCTATCAGCCCAGTGGCTTCAAGCCACAGACAGGCTAATGTCAATAATTAATATGGTTTCAAAATTTTTGAAAAGTTTCACCGCATCAAGAAAATTAAGCCTTAAAATGGAGTATTTTAACTATAGATCAGGCCTGTCGTGGCGCAGCGGCACAAGCGTGTGACTGTAACTGACAGGGTCTGGGTTCGATCCCCAGTCGAGGAAATGAAATATTTAATCTTTTCAATTTTAAATATTTAATTTTTCCATTCATTCACTCTGGTACAAAGCAAAACGCGGTGTTGAGTTCCGCCACCCAACACGCCATGCCTCTAATTCGGCGGAAAGTGGGGAACGGAAGTGGAACGGAGTGTCTTAACATTAGGTTTCCAAGTTCCCTCTGCTTACCCTGCCATGTGCGGGATACAGCGTAAAGCTGAGTTAACTATAGATTTTCTCTTCCTAGTCAATCATATCACCGGCTTGTAAATTATCTTTTTTACTATTTGAAAGTTGTCTTGTTTTCTTCACCATTTAAAATAAAATAATGTTATAAAGGAATTCTATACATTGACGGTACAGTCGATAAAATGTATAGCTGTAAAGAAATAAAAGTTAAATACAGCCTTTACTAAACGCTCATCAATCGCATCCAACTCCAATTAAAACTGGCAAGCGATGATTTCATGAACGTGCTCAGTATACGTAAAAGCCTGATTATTTCAAATATATCTTTTAAATAGCCTTTCAGTTTCTTTCTACCTTATTATTGTTCACTGTAATCACGTAGCGTAATTTTATTTTGTGCTTTCTTATTAGGTTTTTTTTAACAAAAAACGTAGTTCTTTGTAATTAATGTTATTTACGACAACACAGTGAATAAAATTGTAGGCAGGAATTTTTCAAGTATAATTTCCAAAGAAAATGTTCCTTCATAAGGCCAAAATTTCTCTTCATTTAAATACAGTCACAGGCTTGTGCCGCTGCGCCACGACAGGCCTCATCTATAGTTAAAATACTCTATTATAAAATATTGGCTTAATTTTCTTGATGCAGTGAAACTTAACGCCGCGATCTGTGTATGAGATTTCCGAAAATGACTTTCAATTTTCAATTTCATTAATTTTGAAACCATATTAATTATTGACATTAGCCTGTGGCTTGAAGCCACTGGGTGTATTATGTAACGTATTAGTATAATAACGTGTACGTTGCATAGCAAGGTAGCCACAGGATATTCGGTAGCTTATTTTAGTTCATTCCTTCCTACATTTCGCTGTAATCTTGAGGAATTGTGTGTAAAATGGTGGAACTCAACGCCGCGGCTTTCTAGGTCCAGAAGTTTCGTTTTTACCTTGTTTGTCATTTACTCAGTAACAAAGGATTTTTTTATTTAAATATCTATGTGTACAGCTTAAGGCAAAAAAATTATGTATACATATTTACTTATATATTTTACTTTAATTATTATTTGCAAGAAGGAAACTTTAATATATGTTATTTAAAAGTGATACCCACTTAAAGTACGATCAGTGTTCTAACAAAAGCATCCGCCGCACCAGGTGAATGTAAACAAGGTAAGCCGGCAATCGAGTTGGCGATAGCACAGAAACTTCCCGACTTAGACAAACTTGTTAAAAGTAAATCTGTTTGCAATACTACTTATGAAATTATTATGGTATGATAGATGAGTAGGATGTGTCTTCGTGTCGTCTTTTTAGTTAAATATTCGTTTATTATGGTATGTAAGTAAATATATTACTGTATTTATATAAAGTAGAAACGCAATTGTAAAGAAATAAAGCTTGACTAGTGTAAAGACACTCAGTTATGGAACTGAAAATATTTTTGTCCAATTTTAGAAATATCAAATTTTGAGCTGCTCAACGCCAATAATGGAACATGTCTAAATGTATATATATATATATATATATATATATATTATATATATATATATATATATATATATATATATATATATATATATATATATATATATATATATATATATATATATATATATATATATATATTCCTTCGTAAACGTCTGTTAGTAATGTATGTCTAGTTTTGTGTCAGAGTAGTGTCAATTTGTCATTACACAGAAACTGTATTCTAAATGCTTTTACACGATCTGCTCATAATGCAATGCGTTTATTGGGCACGGTACAGTGCAACTGAAAATATAGAGAACCCCTTAAAACACTTTTCAATTACACTTGACACTTGGACAAATCAGCAGCTGTTGTGACACTTTTTATCGTGTCATAATGAATTTTGCAATTATAGGCACTCGTATCCATACAAAAACATTCGATGTATATATAAAATTGACCTAATGTAGGTCAATTTTATATATTCAGGAATATTTTTTATTTACTGTTCAAGTAGAAACTAAACCGATTTTGTACATTTGTTATTTTTATCCCATTTTCAACTAAAACATTTCTTTTTTGTGTATGAATTTTTAAGGAAATTTCTAATAAAATGGGCGCATAGAGAAACAATTATTTTGTAACAGCCCAAAAAATGATTACTAAAAAAGTCTATTTCTCTGATACTTAATTTAAAATATATTTCACGTTTAACCAAATATTATCTATATTAAACAAGATTTACGCATAAATATATTTCCTTTTTCATGTAATCAGTTACTACACACATAGATAGATATACCAGACTTGGTTGTTTCAGAACAATACCACGTTCATGGGAACAGGATTAAGTCTTTTCAGCTCCGAAACAATCTATCGTGTAGATTATGATTTACAGTTTGTAGGTCGAAATACGAATAGAACGCAATTCTAACGGCAAATGGAATACACTACCGAGTTTTGAATAATTTTGCCTATTAATTATTGCTTATCACGAATAACGGAAAGTAAACTTATGTAAATGAACAAGACGTTTTAGACACGCTCGTTAGTTAATTTTCTGTTATAGAAATTAATTAACTAGGTATTGAAAATCTCTAGTTAATTTATTTCTATAACAGAAAATTAACTTTAGCCGTGTGATTCCGGCTTAGAATAGAATCACCCTGGTACTGGTGGTGTCGTAAGAGGCGACTAAAGTACGTGTGGGAGAGTCACGTTGTCAGCAATGACAACACGCATGGGCAGACTCGACCGGACCATTACCACCCCCGGCATTTAAAACCGGTGTTAAGTAGTGGCTTCGGCCACTGCGTTTCGCATTGGGTAATGCCGGGCCCCGGTGCCCATCCACCTTATAGACCGGCAACGCTCCTTTAGTTCCTCTGGAATTACAAGAGGCCGTGGGCGACGGGGATCAATTACCATCAAATGACTCGTACGCTCGTTTGCCGTGTCTCGTCCATAAAAAAATCCAAATGTAATTTTAAAAATCATAATTTTTAAACTTTTTTCGCCGGTTGAAAATGCGATAAAAATGTAAACAAAACCTTAAGTAAATAATTATATGTTACAAAGTATACAAAAAGTTATGTTCAATATTTATAGAGAAGAAACTGTGGTTGTTAATAGTACACAGTGTTAGTAGATTGTAAGCCCACAGTATGCTTTCAGTTCCGATGATTTTTTAAATACTCACCTGAAGCGTCAATTATAAAGTGTTTTTTTATTATTATTATAATATTAATCTACACTAACAAAGCAATTATTATTTAGAAAACGGACGTATGAACATTGTACTTATATTTCCATTTGGTATATTATATGCTTTTATTTGACTTGATATTTTATTCATAAAAATGTTATACAAAAATATTCGAGAGAAAAAAAAAGAATAATATTTCGGGAAATTGAGGCCAGTCGTGGCGCAAGGGCACAAGTGTGACTGTAAAAACGACAGGTTGTGTGTTCAATTACCACCCCAAGAAATAAAAATGGAATTATCAAATAAAATATTAAATATAAAATTTTTTTAGCTCTGGTAACAAGGCAAAGCAAAGTGGAACTCATCGCCGAGCCACCAATTTAACCTTAGATTCCTAAGTAACCCTCCCTTGCTGGATAAAGAAAAAAAAAACATATCAAAATAGTAGATGAAATGTTACGCAATACCTAGTTTAATCTATTTCCCATATAATTGTTTTGAAATAACTAACTATCAAGCGGGGATCGCGTTGCAACTAACTCAATTCTCGAGTGACGGGTGAACGCGAGCGTGAGCAGGAAATAAGGTGGTGCGGAGCTTTCGTACCTTGAAATGCGATACTAAACTAAAAATGTTTCAAAAGCTTCCAGCAAAGTTCGAACGGTAAAGCTCAAGGATATACGGTAGAGTGAGCTTATAATGCATTTGTCTTACGGCTTTACTTTTTTATGATCATGTTTGAAGTTAGTGTGATTGATTTCGTATATTTGTAATTGGAATGTGTATTTTTTTGTGCCTAAATTATTAGTTAAAATTGTTTAAAAAAAATCTTTACTTAAATATAATATAATTTACATAATAATATAATATAATATGTATAAAGTAATATTGGATTATTATCTATCTTTTTAATGATTTTATATAGTTCACTACTTTTTCTTACATAAAATAGATAATTCAATAAATACACAAACATGCCAAAGAATCATTAATATCATATATAAAAACACTATAAAACGATAAATAATTATATATTGCAGATAACACACCATATTTTAAGCCTTCAATGTCACTTACATAGACCAATGCTAATACAAACACCGTTAAATTGTCCTATGTGTAGCGTTGTATCAACACTTTGTCACTCCACATCCGATCAGATCGTATTATCTCATGTCTATCGTGCCCGGGTGGTTATTCAAATGCGCTAATGTTATAACCAAATGTATCGCGCGAGTGAATCCTATTTAACAGTTTGTCGGAAACATCATTTTGTACGCTTTAATTGATGGCCTACCAGAATTATTTGAACTTCAGATATGAAATGTATTTATTTGGATTGATTGGATGTTAAATATTGTTTTGTGACTATAACAAGATGTTTTATTTTCTTGATTATTATATACATTTTCAATGAAAAAAAAATTTAACTAGTTTGATCAGGAAATACAACTCTACTCAAGTCAGCTTCACGCTGTATCGTGCACACGGCAGGATAGGCAAAGGGAACTGTGGAGCCTAGTGTAAGACACTCCGTTCCACTTCCGGTCTCCACTTTCCGCTGAATTTGGTGCATTGCGTGTTGAATGGTGGAACTCAACACCACGCTTTGTAACCAGAGCGTAGAAATTAAAACATTAAATATCTAATCTGAAAATATTAAATATTATTATTTATTCGTAAGGGATCTTACAACCTGTCGTTAACAGTAGCACGTTTGTGCCGCTGCGCCACGACAGGCCAAAAACATCGTTATTTCGGATGATTGAAATCTTTATACCGCTGGGGAATCGTACTTAAAAAAATTAAAGTCTCAAATCCACCTCACCAGAGGACGAGATAATATAGTAAGCTAATTCTGCAAGAATCCAGGGCAGTACGCGAGGCGATTTAGAAATTGTTGGTGGTAGTTTGATATAATAATTATTTCAACTGAAAGGCTGATACCACCTCAGTGTCCCTGCGACCACGGACAAATTATTTGAAACGTCGGATTTCTAAAAATGTTTATAACTCAATCGATATACGCGATTAATCCGGTTAAATTTGTTTCATTTAAAATATTTTGCGATTGTTCATAGCACAGAATAAATAAGATAAAGGTAAATTTACTTTACTTTGTATGATATTATTATTGTGGATGGCAACCTTTTTTTATGTGCTTTGGCACAACACATACAGTAGGTGTCTATAAATAGAGTAAGTGCGAGTTCGATCCCTTTTTAAACAAATTAATTTCAATCTTCCCGTATTTTGTAATACAAAAAGCTGCTTAGACTTAAGCTACCTAACAAAACTTTAAAAAATAGTGTGCTCATTTCAATACATTTGAAATATATATAGATAAAAACATCACGTTAATCAGATTTTCATGTCGTTTATACTATGTTAGACGACGAGCGTACGAAGCACTGACGAAGTCGTTTCTCCTCTTTATTTTCTTTACTAAGTTTTACTTACAGATTCGTCCTATATTGCATATAAAAATTAGGAAATGCCTGACTAAAAGCTCATCAAAGCGGTGAACGTTATATATAACGTGGTACACTTTATACCACCTTCCCCGATAAAGCACTAACTAATACAATTTTAATTTCAATTTGAACCACAAGTTTTTCTGATTACCTCGATTTTACTCGTTATTTGATAAGCACTAAATAACTAAAGTAATTACACATTGTTATACAATCACAATAACGCTAATATCTCTCATATAAATTAAGCTTTCTAAATAAGGCTGTTTGGAATCCATTATGTCACAAAATCACATCATAAAGGCATTCATAGTTTGTCAATATATTTGAGTGGTCATTCAGAAGTGTAATATGGCGTAATGTTGATGTTGGAAAAACATGTGTTTGTGTCAACATTTCAATTTATTGATGTTATTTTAATATTATAAATGTGAAAGTTTGATTGAGGGATGACGGATGTTTGTTTTACCTTCACACAAAAGCTAGTGAATGGATTTAGATATTCAGCTTCACGCTATATCCCGCACATGGCAGGGTAGACAGGGAATCTAATGTTAAGACACTCCGTTCCACTTCCGTTTCCCACTTTCCGCTGAATTTGAGGCATTCCGTGTTGAGTGGCCGAACTCAACTCCGGGTTTTGCCTTGTATCAGAGCGAAGTGAATACATTAAATGTTTAAACTGAAAAAAAATATTAAATATTTCATTTTCTCGAGTGGGAATCGAACCCATAACTTGCCGCTGCGCCACGACAGGCCTTGATTGAGATGAAATTTGCTAATAATATTACTTACTTAAATATCAGAATAACATCAGAATAACATAGAGTTAAGATACTGCACTCCGTTGCCCACTTACCGCCGAATTATATACCTCGTATAACGTGTTAAGGGGCGGAACTTAACGCCGCGCTTTGGCGCTTTTTTGTAACCCTTATGTTGCTGAGTAACTATCAACAGACAACGGACTCGACCTAGACAATTTGTAAATATATATCATACCAATCTTTTAAATAACTCTGTTTTTTAGTATAAACTTTCTGTATAGTTTGTGTTAAGGTAAACAAGACGTACACAAAATAAAAAATAATATAAATATTTTCAACATTTTAAATTTCATATAATATTTAAATTTTATACATCTTTTTATTATATGAAAAACAATTTTCCTTTCCAACTTCCATTCTCCACGGTGTTAGTCCCCTCACAATTAAACGCTTTGTTTATTTAATTGTACCGTCGAGATAATATTGCGTAGGTTTAAAGGAGCGGGACAAAAGCGTCAAATTCAATCGCATTCATTTATGGAAATAAAGAAAAGTCCACAGTCAAGGAATTCAAATATATATTTGGATGTCTTATTTTATGACTTCAATAGGAATTATAATTTATATTTATAGTAGATGTAAATGTGCAAATTACTTTCTTTGTACTCGTAATACGAAGGGCACTTAAGACGCCAGACTCAATTATTTTAGGTACTTAAAATATTACCTATACTTATTATATGTATATACGCATTGTATGTACATATGTTTGTAATTTTAAAATAGTCTAATTTAATACCAATAATATAGACAATTTTTCTATTTAGCTAAAATTAATTCTCTTTCATATGAGGTGGTGGTTCGATCCCCACAGGGGGTTGAATTATTATCACATACAAAAGTGCAACGCAGTGTATGTACTATTTGTTTCTGCTATGAAGAAGTTAGCGTTGCAATAATAACTTTTTGTATCTAATCTTAGTTCACATATTTTAGTCACACATTTTGTCGAATATCAACCTTTGTTTTAGGCTAAGGGTTGCCCATTTTCAATCTAATTTTACTCATCTTCACGGTGTATCCCGCACATGGCAGGGTAGGCAGAGGGAACTTGGGAACCTCGTGTTAAGACGCTCCGTTTCACATCCGTTCCCCACATTGCGCCGAATTTGATGCAATGCGTGTTGAGTGGCGCAGCTCAACGCCGCGTTTTACCTTGTACCAGAGCGAAGAAATGAAAATATCAAATATTTAAATTGAAAATATTTAAAATTTCATTTAATCGAGTGGGTATCAAACCCCCAACCCGTCGATTACAGTCACATGCTTGTGCCAATCTAATTTTCAAAAAGATATTAAATAGAAATACGATACAAATATGCATATTAATACGACCCCCTATCAAGTATATTCACACGTCAACGTGTTTCACGTCACAATGAAATTAATTATCTCCTTCAGTTTGAATACGTTTTCCTTTTACATTTTACAATATTCAATTGACACTCAATTACGTGCTCGTCATTAACTTTAAAGCAATTTTATACTTAAAATGTAATTGTAGGTAGTTTATTGTAGGTAATAAGTTTAATGAATGAGGGTGTCGTGGTGCAACGGCCGACTGTAAACGGAATGATCCTCGGTTCGCTTCCCAGTCGAGGGAAGGAATTATGTATTGTCATTTACTATCTCTTCTTTTTCCCTTTTGTTTTTCTTCTTTCTCCTTTCTCTTTTATCTCTAAAAATATTGATATACAAGTACAGTATGGACAAACATAATGAATGGAAAACGTAGTGAATGACCACTATGGAGTTACTGAAATGGTGATTTTAGGTTCGAATACCATTGATCATACTATGTACCTTATTTATCAATTTAAAATTATGTAATAAGTCAGTTTGTCTTCTATTTTTCGCCCGTTTAGAGATCTTGTATGTGGAGTGGCGGTTTTGCCAAATCTGCAATTTTTAAGGCACCAAAAACATAGCATAGGAAACATAGTGTTATATTTAAATCCAAATCCAGTGCAGTGGCGCAGCTGGTGACTTTAAACGCGATGGTCGTAGTGTCGATTCTCACTCAGAGTAGATTATTTTTGTCTGATTTTGATTGAAACGCGGAAAACGCTTTGACGCTTTTTCTAGTGCTAGGTAATATGCGGAATAAGACGTAAAAATAAAAAAAAAAAACTAATAATACAATACTATTTAAACTTCTGGTTGCAATACGTCCTTACACAATTTACATCCAAAAAGCAGAAAAATCCAATACATACAATTCAATCTAAAGAACGAAATCGTTGAAAGTAATAATTACAAGATAAGCACTGCAGCGGGAACTGTGTCCCACTCCTTTTTGTTTTATTTAAAATGCATCAAACTGATTGCTCTCGGTCCTCCCGTGTTGTTCCTGTTGCCCGCCGTCAGCAAAATTAACTTTGCTTTAGAAATGAAATTCCGTCTTATGGAACATTTTCTATTTTCTATTTTATTTTCTTAAAGAATCTCTAGAGATGTGATGTCGTTACTGTGTTCACTGTTTATATAGAATTTAAATTGACTTCATTGAGTGGGGCAAGTGGTTTTGTGGCTTGTACTCTCGGCACTTAACTTTTATTTTTGCTTCACGCTGTGTCCCGCACATGGCAGGGTAACAGAGGTTGCTTTCCGCCGAATTACGTCATTGCGTATTGAGTGGCGGAATTGAACGCCGCGCTTTGCCTTGTTACCAAATGGAACAAATGAAAACATTTAATATTTTATTTGAAAATATTAAATATTTCATTTCCTCGAGTAGGGATTGAACCCTGTAGTGTTTACAGTCACACGTTTGTGCCCCCTCGCCACGACAGACCTCAGAACAAGTTTTTATCCATGTAATTCGAAACTATTTACTATAAGTCGATCGTATCTACATTTCGTCCTCCTTTTGTCTTATTTCACGGCTAACGATCAGGAAATAGTGGAAATTCTCTTTTAGCGCCAGAATTCACTTAAGTCAGTGCTATCGCTTTGTCAGCTGGGGTGTAGTCCACTGCATAGTAGACTCGTACATTAGATTAGTATGAACAAATTAAATGAGTAATGTATTTTAAATTACTACATATCGTCGTCTTTGGGTAGTGGTGAGAGTCAACCTTCATATTAAAAGTTTCAAAACAATGAACGCTAAAATGGAATGCTTATACAAAATAAATTTAATTTCAATAAAAACGTTGATATTAGAAGTAATATAGATCATATTTTTTTTGATTCAAGTCGTATTCGTATATTACCAAGAAAAAATGCTTTTTAATATAATAAAAGACCTAATATTTATACATACAAAAATTTCTTTCAATGTTATATTTCCATAATAACAATCAAATCGCCCGACATTTGTGATTTGCGGCCGAAGGTTCTCCAATGTCATAAGACTTCACCGCAATCACTGTAACGGACGCTGGGGGATACTGAATATCTTACTTTTGACTCTCTTCATTAATCACTCAAAAACCGAGGTACATATTTAAAAAATTCTCATGATTTATCACTTGGGTTAGTTGTTTTCTTAAATTTAATGCTTTTAAAATTCAAGCTAATAAATTGATGACGTCGTGGTAAGTAAACGGTCGGTGAGGTTTGTGGACGGGATTACCTGGAAGTCAATTACTTTTCTTATCTGATAAAAAGACAATGTGGAAATGCAGCGTTTAGTTCCGCTACTTAACACGTCTTGAAAAGTGGGTGATAGTTAAAGAACCATGTATGTCAAGTCTAGATATTCTCTGCCTACCCTGTGGTATGTAGGACATGGCGTGAAGTTTATATATTTTTTTTAATAATATAATACATTATAACAAATAAATTAACCAACATTTGTGATTGGTGGTCGGGTGCTCTCCTGTCGCAAGGATTCACCGCAATCACTGTAACGGACACAAGGGACGAGCCAATGCTGAATATTTTACTTTTGACTCTTATTTCTTTATTATAAAAATGTATGTACGTACTTACAATAAATTAATCACAAAAAAATAACATAAATCAATAAAGTTTCTAATTAAAATATACTATGAATTACAATAGTTTGTTTTCTAGATTTATAATGCGTTAGATATGCATTTTACATACGACGCTAACGGATTCGTTTCCGTTCGTAGAAATGGAGTAATTTCGTTTTCTCTGTATTAAAGTGCATAAATTTGCATTTTGAGCAAGGGCATGAATTTATTTCATTTTCTCCTCTGGTAAGAATACAAAGTGTTCTTCATTTCTTCATTCTCTTCTGAGTGTAGTGCAGAGTGCTTTAACACTAGGCTTTCTTTAATGATCTATGCTCTATAGCGTAAAGTTATGACAAAATGGTACTAAATGTTTTCGATGGGTATAGAGTAAACTATTGATATTTGCTAATAAATAAGTAGTATTATTTTTTACTACGAAAATATTTCAAATGTTATATTTAACGTTATATGTTACGATGTTGAATAATTATTGAATTTAAAATAACACTATAAAAATAAAATAATTCAAGAGGTACAGTAAAATAATAATAATTACTCTAAAAAAAACACAAAAGATCGTTTATATAGTAAGTCGCGCTCTAATTCTCATGAATACAAAAATAGCAAAAAGGCGGTCAAAATGAGGTCTTACTTCTTACTTCCACAGTTATAAGTTTATTATTTTTTGTTGCAGTGTTCCCAAATGTCCCGGCGGCGCCCGGGATGCCCTGCGCTGGGGAGGACCGTGAGTAACCTTTTGTTTTAATTTAATTGCATAGCAAACAGCGCTACGTAATGAGCGCTATAACTCACTCATTGAACGAACGAAAATTACTGCGAAACTGTTAAGTACTGAGTAAATACTTTTAAACGCTAAAGGATTTTAAATGTTGCCATATTTAATATTGTATATTTTGTAAATATATACTTTCATGTTGTTAAACAGTGAAATTTTATCGTTAAACATGTAAATATAAATGCCATGGATTTCGTTAAACGTTCAAATATTTAATTATGTCACAAATAGCGCTCTAATGAGACGTAATTACAGTTTCAAGGAAAATTGCTTTTCTATAGCGGAAACAGTTACTAACGAGGGCTTAGTTCTTTAGGTTCTTTAATATTTTAACATACAAGTATTATAGTACTTCAATCGATTGGTCACTGTGTCAATGATATAATAACATTCTCATTAAGTAAATAAATTACGCGTTATCTGTACTTTTTATACTAATCTATATCTATGTATGTATACCGGAAAGATGAGGTATATTTTGGCTTAGAGGGACAAGCGTGTAACTGTAAAAATTGTAGGTTCGATTCTCACTCAGGAAATTAAATTTTTGAAATATCTTCACTGCAAAAAGCTCAGCGTTGAGTTCCACCACTTTGCTGTCAGTCTTAACACTAAGTTAAATAATATATTTTATATAAAAATATATATAAAAAATATTGGTTGCACATGTTTTCATTTTTTTCATTCATCAATCTTTGAAATTATTTTTTCGATTTTTTTAATTGTTTTTGTGTTAAATATATCATTTATCGAAGATTGTGCCGGTTAAATGAGGGTATAGACTTAATAGCATCATGATGATTCTATCGATGTAACTAGAATGTACTGCGGTTAAAATTATCCCAGGCACTTACAATGTGTCACACACGAGCTATTTCCACCTGACAAGCGGACGAAGCCGCAGGTAAAACCTAATCCAAATGTAAATTGCCAACATTTCTTACATTATGCCAAAATTACAAAGTTCAAAATATTTCCGTTGAAAATTTCACCCGCAATTTCAAAACAACGACACGTAGCGTAGGCTCGAATTTTTTTACAAAAACACAAACGCTTTGAACATAAACGTTTCGTATCTCATATCATAACGGTCGGAGAGTGCTCAAACAATCTACACGAGGCCGCATTAGCATCTGAATATCACCCTTGCGTACTCGGCAATCGCTCCTGCCCCCAATTTGAATCTGCCACACAATATGTGTAAGCAAATAAGGGTGGTTTTCCTTTGAAGTTACTGAGTGGAATAATTTAGGTATATGTATTTATTATTTAAAGAATTGTTTGTATTATGTATGTGTAGATTGTCAAGCTTTCTAGGTCAAAGTCAAAGCTCGTGTTGTAATGGTTGCGTGGATATGCTTATATTAAAGCTCTTATGAGGTCTTTCATTTGATTTTATGGATTCTACTAATATTTATTGGTAATTAAATATATTGACTCCGTTTTTATTTATGTTAGAGAAGAAAATAATGTATTAGTTAGGTTTTAAATGGTCTCTTGCATATGCCCACCTTATACTGAATAGAAGCTTTTTGTCCTTGTTTTAATTATTATTGTAAAACATTAATTTAAATAATCTTGACTAACACATTTTTTTTTACTATGTTTTTAAAGTGTTATTCCACACTTAGGACAGAAAATACTAAACTTAAATTTAAAAAGCGTATAAAAATTTTGAACGAAGCAGGATTTGAACCCGCGCCTCTGGAATACCGTTCCAGCGCTCTGACCACTAAGCCATTCGTTCTCACCAAGCTCCGTCGAAATTCTTATCCGCTTGTTACAACTTATTTTTGTTGTTAGCATCTCTGTAGGGAGATTTTTACAAATTTCCGCTACCCAAAGACAACTCGTAAGAATTATCGTTTGGCAAGAGAGAATACTATTTACTTTAATATTTTTACTATGTTTTAAAGTGTTATTCCACACTTAGGACAGAAAATACTAAACTTAAATTTAAAAAGCGTATAAAAATTTTGAACGAAGCAGGATTTGAACCCGCGCCTCTGGAATACCGTTCCAGCGCTCTGACCACTAAGCCATTCGTTCTCACCAAGCTCCGTCGAAATTCTTATCCGCTTGTTACAACTTATTTTAACTTTAAATTTAAGTTTAGTATTTTCTGTCCTAAGTGTGGAATAACACTTTAAAAACATAGTAAAAATATTAAAATAAATAGTATTCTCTCTTGCCAAACGATAATTCTTACGAGTTGTCTTTGGGTAGCGGAAATTTGTAAAAATCTCCCTACAGAGATGCTAACAACATAAATAAGTTGTAACAAGCGTATAAGAATTTCGACGGAGCTTGGTGAGAACGAATGGCTTAGTGGTCAGAGCGCTGGAACGGTATTCCAGAGGCGCGGGTTCAAATCCTGCTTCGTTCAAAATTTTTATACGCTTTTTAAATTTAAGTTTAGTATTTTCTGTCCTAAGTGTGGAATAACACTTTAAAAACATAGTAAAAATATTAAAGTAAATAGTATTCTCTCTTGCCAAACGATAATTCTTCCGAGTTGTCTTTGGGTAGCGGAAATTTGTAAAAATCTCCCTACAGAGATGCTAACAACAAAAATAAGTTGTAACAAGCGTATAAGAATTTCGACGGAGCTTGGTGAGAACGAATGGCTTAGTGGTCAGAGCGCTGGAACGGTATTCCAGAGGCGCGGGTTCAAATCCTGCTTCGTTCAAAATTTTTATACGCTTTTTAAATTTAAGTTTAGTATTTTCTGTCCTAAGTGTGGAATAACACTTTAAAAACATAGTAAAAATATTAAAGTAAATAGTATTCTCTCTTGCCAAACGATAATTCTTCCGAGTTGTCTTTGGGTAGCGGAAATTTGTAAAAATCTCCCTACAGAGATGCTAACAACAAAAATAAGTTGTAACAAGCGTATAAGAATTTCGACGGAGCTTGGTGAGAACGAATGGCTTAGTGGTCAGAGCGCTGGAACGGTATTCCAGAGGCGCGGGTTCAAATCCTGCTTCGTTCAAAATTTTTATACGCTTTTTAAATTTAAGTTTAATCTTAACTAACACATTCTATCGACCTGATTTGATACCGTGCGGTGGTGGACTTACATTATCTTCTGTAATGACATTTGAGTAAATAAAAAGCGGAAAAAGGCAAATTACAAAAGTATTACTCAACTTCCATCCGTCGAGTGGCGGAATTCAACATCGCATGGAGAGTAACATTCTAAAAACACTTTCAATGGAATGTCCGTACTTTACAGTTTCGTACAACTTATCAAATATAAGGGTTACGTTTTGATAAACTTTCATTGTACTATATACGGTACGTTTCGGTATGATTTTCTTGTATATCAACAGATTTCAAACAATTACATAATTCAAACTACTGACCATTCATAATAATTATAAAGAATTAATAATTCATACGTTTTTCTTTAGCCGGAACCCAATGATTGCTGGTCGTGGAAAGTAATATCGATAAGATATAATTGATAACAACATCGCTAGTTCATTTGTATGTAGGTAGTCGATACCATGCGTTGGCATTTCGATGTCTTGCTCCTTGGATATTGTCAGAATACTGTCAGGTGCTGTGATTAAATTTTTTTAATGAAATTCTTACTACTGTAAGATATTACTACTGTAGATACATTGTTTTTAAGTGAACATAAATCATGTTGTATTAATGACTTTAACATTTTAAAATTCATTGTTTTGGGTGTGTACGATATTACTGACCTATTTTGATTCGTTTGATATCAGGTGGGTCGAGGATTTATGTTCAATGAATTGGTTAATGTAATTATAAAAAATTTAAAAGTGCAATTTTTTGCGCTTTTCATCTATCTTATTATATATTTGTTTTCGAATTTTTTTTATGAAGGTATTATAAGTATATATTTTATGTATGTACTTTGCAGTTTTAAAGTATTTAAGTAAGAATTATTGAATGCAACAGTGTTGTCTACGTTTTCAGGCAGCATCTACAGACGAGGCGCTCGACGGTGGCGGAAGCTCTACCGAGTTAATGGACACATATTTCAAGCGAAACGCTTTAATAGAGTTAGTATCTGTGACGTAATCTTGTTTATACATGATACTTACCGTTGTAAAGGATTTAAAATGTAAAGAAGATTTTTTATAGTCTTTTTATTGCCAAGCTATATTGTTAGCATGTGACTGTGACGTGACGATTGACAGTTCAATTAAATAACTCGTTAAGGGTTGCCGTGGCACAATTGGGCACAAGCGTGCGACTGTTAACGCCACAGAACGTGGGTTCTATCCCCACTCGAGGAAATGAAACACTTAAGACTTAATGCACTTTATATAAACTGTAAAAAATCCTTTCCAATGTGTGGATAAACACTTTAAAAGTAGTAAAACTATGAAAAGCTTCATGTTTTTATTTCTTCACTCTGGCTTTTTAAGGCAAAGCGCGGCGTTAAGTTCCACCAGTTAACATGAAATATCTTAAAATTCTTCTCTTCTCAAGTTTCCTCTGCCTAACTTGCCATGTGCGGGTTCTATGCTTAAAAGCTCTATGTATTAAAGCTCGGGCAATGCTCTATTTATTAAATCTAAAAAAACTGATAATAATATAGACATTTTTGTTTCCAGCGCGCCTTCTGTGCCTTTTGTCAAGATCGTATATGGGGCTTAGGCCGGCAAGGGTTCAAGTGCATTCAATGCAAGTTGCTGGTGCACAAGAAATGCCACAAGTTGGTACAGAAACCCTGCTCCAATGAACACGTCGATCCCATAGAGGTTAAAGATGATGCAAATGGAGAAAGCACGCTGGGCAGGGCGTCTTCTGTGCGGTAAGCTTTTTATTTAATTATATTTTTAGAGAAACCATATAATTATGGGTTTATCATCAAATATTGGTCTGTATGAAAATCATCTAATTTTGCAAACATAAACGCTTAAGCCGTTACATTCGTCGTTAAATTTTTATTAAAACTAGCAACGCCGTTTTGAGAGTTGCCTTATATATTTTTTTTTCGGTCTTAATAATGTTTTTATTTTAACATTTATTTTAAATAGTATTTATTTGCACAAATAAAAAAACATAACGGTGCAGTATAGTCAGTGAGTCGTGGCTTGAATTTGACGGCAATGGGCTGAAATGAGCTAAGATTGTACTGTCACAATCCTAGCTTATTCCAGCCCATTGCACATCTCGAATACAGACTCGCGAGTAACAAAATGGTAATAAAAAAAATAAACTGTAACAACAGTATAAGAAATTTACGTAAATCAATAAGAAAATATAGATAAATTGACTACAGATTTGGACGATTTCCAAAAGGTGCGGGTTTACGTTCTATTACATTAAAATTTCTCTTTTTATTATTAAAACATAACATTTATTCTTTTTAGAATACGTGGAACGTTTAAATTTTATACTTTTTATAATAAAATATTTTTCTTTCCGATGTTCAAAATGAGACTAAAAATGTTTGAAGTATTATAATTGTTTTCATAGATCACGAGCTGATCCGGAACCGCCGTTACCCGAGACGCCGCCGGCCCCTGTGGCGCCCGTGCGCAATGAAGACCTGGAGCCTGGCTCCCAACGTCAATACTCCTTGGAAGACTTCGAGCTGATCAGGGTTATAGGGCGTGGTTCTTACGCTAAGGTAAGACCAAAATTACAGATAAAGCAGAGAAGATTTACACAAATGTATATAACAAAGTTGAAATTTGGCATGCAGGATGGTAATAGTAGAGAGACCTTAAAAATTTACACTTTTAGTATCTTGAGGGTGCCTTTGTTATTATTTGGATATGTATACAAAATATCTGCATAAATCATTTGTGTCACTCGTAGCGCCCTCTAATATGTATTTATTTTTAGTCTGTGTTTTTCTCTAATAAAGTTAGTCGTTCATGTCAATCAAAGAAAATCACATCGTTTTATTTTTTAGGTTATGGGCCCAGACCCGTATTCCTCCAGTTAATCGTGAATAATCTAAGTTTTTGTCAGTATTATCAGTTTGATGGACAATAGATTTATTTTTATGATTGGACAATATAACAGTGAAGTTATAAGTATAAAACAGAACGTGGTTTGTAATAATCATGGCGACCGGTAGTTCAAGTTACTTAGTTAATGTACCCAAATTGAAAGGTCGTCAAAACTACAGTGACTGGTGTTTCGCTGCAGAGAACTTTCTGGTGTTGGAAGGAATGGTGAAGTGTATTAAACCAGAACCGGGAACAATACTAGAAAATGCAGATGATGCGAGAACAAAAGCCAAGTTGATTTTGACAATCGACCCATCGATTTATGTTCATATAAAAAACGTCAGTACATCGAAGGAGCTGTGGGAAAAGTTAAGATCGCTATTTGATGACTCAGGATTTACTAGAAAAATAAGTTTATTGAGAAATCTTATATCTATTCGATTAGAAAACTGCACATCGATGACGTCCTATGTAACTCAGATCGTGGAAGCAGGTCAAAAGCTCTCAGGAACGGGTTTTGATATCAGCGATGAGTGGATCGGTTCTATAATGCTGGCAGGATTATCTGACAAATATATGCCTATGATTATGGCCATCGAACATTCTGGAATATCAATATCGACCGACGCCATTAAATCCAAATTGATTGACATGGAACCGGAAAATATAAGAGGTGACGCATTGGCATGTTTCCGTTACCAACATAAGAAAACTAATAAGTCTTTGCCAAGAAAAGATGGCGCGAGCACGCAGAACACATCTGTCAAAGACAAGCAACATGTTAAGTGTTATGGCTGTGGTGAATTCGGCCATTATCGTAGCCAGTGCAAAAATCCTAAAAAAAGGATAATGGAAGGTGAAAGAAAGCATACAAATGCATTTAGTGCAGTATTTTTTAATGGCTCATTTCATAAAAGTGAATGGTACGTAGATTCTGGCGCGAGTTCACATTTAACAGCAAATCAACATTGGGTAACCGACGCACATTATTCTGGATTTACCAAAGAAATTATGGTGGCTAACAAGAATAAGATACCAGTTTTATGTTGCGGAAATGTAAAAATCACGACTTCAACTGCAAAATGTGACTTTGAGGTTATAGTTGAAAATGTGTTGTGTGTTCCCAGTCTATCTACGAATCTTTTATCAGTCAGCCAACTGATAAAACAAGGAAATAAGGTGATATTTATTAGCGATGGATGTGAAATTTATAATAAGAAGAACATTATAGTAGCTACTGCTTCTCTTACACATGGAGTATACAAGCTGAATACACCTACATGTTTGTTGGCTGCAGTGATGGAGTCGCCAGAGCTTTGGCATCGTAGGTTGGGGCATGTTAACAGTCTTTACATGAATAATATGCCGAAAGCTGTAGAAGGAGTCATGTTAAACAAGAAAGCTGATATCAACAAAACAAATTGTATAGTGTGCTGCGAAGGCAAGCAAAGTCGATTACCTTTTCCTTCTGAAGGCAATAGAAGTACTGAGCTGCTGAATATAGTACACAGTGATATCTGCGGGCCCATGGAAAATGTCTCAAGGTATTTCATTATTTTTGTAGACGACTACAGCCGCATGACTTATGTTAATTTTTTAAAAAATAAGAATGAAGCTCTTGAGTGTTTTAAAAATTATAAAACAAAAGTTGAGAACTTAACATCAAAGAAAATTAAGATTCTTCGCAGTGATAATGGTAGAGAATTCTGCAATAATGATTTTGATAATTATTTAAAAAAAATGGGAATTATACACCAAAAGTCAAACCCATATACCCCTGAACAAAATGGGCTTTGTGAGCGTATGAACAGGACTGTCATAGAAAAAGCCAGATGTCTTCTGTTCGAGGCTAAGTTGGACAAGACATTTTGGGCTGAAGCTGTTAATACTGCTGTTTTTTTGCAGAATCGCATTGTAAAAACTGGACTGAATAACCGTACTCCGTATGAACTGTGGACCAAAGAAAAACCAAATCTTAGCCACATAAGAATTTTTGGCAGCACAGTTATGAAGCACATCCCCAAAGAGAAAAGACATAAATTCGACAAGAAAGCTGAAAAATGTATTCTGGTGGGTTATCCTGATGATGTTAAAGGATATAGAATATATAACCCAGTTAATCACACGTGAAGCCTGAAACAAGGTCAGTTAGTGAGGATTTAGTGGGGGATACTATGGTTGATGACAAAGAGTCCAGTGATTCTTTTATTTCTATAGAAAATACAGACTTAATTGATGAAACATATATACCAAATGAAGGGTCTATAACTGATGCAAGTTCTGTAAGTGAAGAGTCAATTGCAACTAATGAAAGTTTTGAAGATCTTATTCCAGCTACTTTACCACCAAGAACAAGGAAGAAGCCTGATAGATATGGTTTATTATGCACAAAAAAAAATAATGAATCCAATCTTGAGGAACTGACACTAGAGGAAGCACTACAAGGGCCGGAAAAGGATAAATGGGAGCAAGCTGTTAAGGATGAGCTTCAAAGCTTCCAAGACAATGATGCCTGGGATATTGTGGACATTCCGAGTGGTGCTAGTGTTGTGAAGTGTAAATGGGTGCTTAAAAAAAAACATGAAAGTGATAATAGTGTACGATATCGGGCCAGACTGGTGGCTAAAGGGTGTTCTCAAAAATATGGGGGATACTATGGGGAGACTTTTTCACCTGTTGTAAGACACACAACATTAAGGTTATTGTTTGCTTTATCAGTTCAATTAAATTTAGCAACTGTTCATCTCGATGTTAAGACAGCGTTTTTAAATGGTGACCTGGATGAGACTATATATATGCAAAAGCCTTCTGGTCTTGTTTGTTCAGATGAAAACAAAGTTCTCAAATTAAAAAAGGCTATATATGGTCTCAAACAGGCCTCTAGATCTTGGCATAAGAAAGTAGATAATTGTATGATAGCAGATGGCTATAATAAATCTAAATTAGAACCATGTTTATATACTAAAATAGCAAATTCAAAGCAAACAATTGTAACATTGTATGTCGATGATTTTTTGTTTTTTCAAATGATGAATGTGAATTAAAAAGCCTGAAGGCAATGTTATGTAGTAATTTTAAAATTAAAGATTTAGGATGTATTAAACAATGCCTTGGTATGTCAGTTAATTTTAATGAGCATAATGATGTTGTTACTTTGTGTCAGGAGAATTATATTGATCAGTTACTAATCAGATTTCACATGACTGACTGTAAAATGGCAGAAACTCCAATGGAGGCCAAGTTAACTGTCAAGAAAGCTGAAATTTGTAAGACTCAAATACCATATCAACAGCTAGTAGGTAGTCTAATGTATCTAGCTGTTTTAACTCGTCCTGATATAGCATATTCAGTATCATATCTCAGTCAATTTAATAACTGTTACAATGAAGAGCATTGGACATATATTAAAAGAATATTAAAATATCTAAAGAAAACTAAAAATATTGGATTAAAATATTGTAAAAATGAAAATGTTCATATTAAAGGCTTTGTAGATGCTGATTGGGCTAATGATCTCAATGATAGAAAGTCATATTCAGGTTTTTGTTTCTGTTTATCAGGATCTGTTATATCTTGGAATTGTTCTAAACAAAGGTGCATTGCCCTTTCCAGTACAGAAGCTGAATATGTAGCAATTTCAGAGTCTTGTAAAGAAGCTGTGTATCTTAGAAATTTACAGTATGAGATTACTAATCAGATGTATCCAATTACTTTATATAATGATAATCAGAGTGCCCTTAAATTGACAGCGAATTCTGTTTTTCATAATAGAACTAAACATATTGAAGTGAGATATCATTATTGTAGAGAAATGATAAGTAATAAAACTGTGTTGCTTAAATATTTATGTACTGCAGACATGCCAGCAGATATGCTTACAAAAAGTTTGAACACAATAAAACATAGTAAATTCATGAAAATGTTGGGTATTGTTGAAGTGTAACTGTAAATTTTGTATTTTTAGTGCTAATGATTAGATATATTTTGAGTGGGGGTGTTATTATTTGGATATGTATACAAAATATCTGCATAAATCATTTGTGTCACTCGTAAGCGCCCTCTAATATGTATTTATTTTTAGTCTGTGTTTTTCTCTAATAAAGTTAGTCGTTCATGTCAATCAAAGAAAATCACATCGTTTTATTTTTTAGCCTTGAATCTCAATGCCGTTATACGTTATAATTTTTTTTTTGAGCTTCACGCTGTATCCCTCATATGGCAGAGTAGGCAGAGGAAAATTGAGAACCTTATGTTAAAATACTCTGTTTCGTTACCTGTTTTCCGCCAAATTTGAGGCATTGCGTGTTGAGTAGCGGAAATCAACGACCAAAAGTAATACCTTAGATTTACATTTTAGGTGCTAATGGTAGAACTAAAAAGAACGAAACGCGTATACGCGATGAAAGTGATAAAGAAGGCCCTCGTCACTGATGACGAGGACATAGACTGGGTGCAAACTGAGAAGCATGTGTTTGAAACTGCATCCAACCATCCGTTCCTCGTGGGGCTGCACTCCTGCTTCCAGACCCCGAGCAGACTGTTCTTTGTCATTGAATTTGTGAGGGGAGGGGATCTTATGTGAGTATTTATCATGTTTATTATTTTTAAAGTGTTATTCCACACTTAGGAAAGAAGAGTACTAACTTTAAAAACGTATAAAGATTTGAACGAAGCAGGGTTTGAACCCGCGCCTCTTGGATACCGTCCAAGCGCTCTGACCAACTAAGCCATTCGTTCTCACTAAGATACGTTGGAATTCTTTTACGCTTGTTACATCTTTTTTATATTGTAAGCGTTGTTGTTAGTTAAAATGGTTCTAACAGCAGTTACTTATGCCTACCTTGGTGTGTCTATCCTGGATACATTGTAAAGTTAATATTCAGCTTCACGCTGTACCCCGATCACGGCAGTATAGAGGGAACATGGGAACCTAGTGTTAAGACACTCCGTTCTACTTCTGTCCCCCACTTTCCGCCGAATTGGAAGCATTGTGTTGAGTGGCGGAACTCAACGCCACGCTTTGTATAAGGGTAATAATATCATAAACAACATGTTATAGTGTTTTTGGTATATAATAAGGATACAAACCATACTAACTGGCTGATCCACTATATCCAGCACATGGGCCCGTTGTATGTACATATACACAGGAACCTTCCTTGGAGAGCTTAGGGAAATACAAACTGAGTAGCAAGCTCAACAACTAAGTGCTTGTGTACGGTCGGTGCCTTGACACTAGAAAATAGAATTGCATCCTTGATTTTCTAAAACAGATTGTTCGTTGTCATTGAATTTTTGAGGGGAGAGGATTTTATATAAATATTGGACGGTTTTCAGCATAAACGAGTTTCATTTTCATAAAATTGTGAATTTTGAATAAAAACTAATATTTTACTTTGCTTTTGCATCCACACATAACTGTTATATAGTTTTACACATTAATAAAGTAACTAAAATCTGTAATAATCGTCAATTTATTGTTTACAGCCGTAAGCTTTAGTGAAAACTACGTAACTTAACGCCGCGTTTTGTCTTTAATCCTAAATAATCAACATTTATTCCATATCCATATATAGGTTCCACATGCAAAGGCAGCGTCGCCTACCCGAAGAGCACGCGCGGTTCTACGCCGCGGAGATATCTCTGGCGCTCCATTTCCTACACGAGCGCGGCGTTATATACCGCGATCTGAAGTTAGATAACGTGCTTTTGGACCACGAGGGACATATTAAACTTACCGACTATGGAATGTGCAAGGTAAATACTTGTATAGAACTTTTCTTAACACTACTTAGCACTAATTAGAACTTTTTAGCTCAACTTAGAACTTTTAGTTCTTCTTAGCTCATATTGACAAATTAATTATGTCCTACGGCGTTTTACTTTGAAGTAATGCAGCCAGTGCTAAGTCAATCTTTGTTTTGCAGAAACGAGCTATTCGGGCAATCTATAACTAAGGCCCTGAAGACTCTTTAATGGGAAAAATTAAAGAAATTAATATATTGATGTTTACACCATCAGATCACCTTGCAAATTTACAATATTCAACTTTACTTGACAAGTTCCAATACATTAGTGAAACTTGTTAATTTGTTAAATTAAACTCGTTATAAACTGGTTAACTCATATTCTTGTTACAATATATGATTGTTCAATTCAAAATATCAAATTGTAGTAATTATTATGACGTGTATCCCGCACATGGCAGGAAAGGCAGAGGGAAATTACTTTGGAACCTAGTGTTAAAACACTCCGTTCCCCACTTTCCGCCAAATTTGAGGCATTGCGTGTGAGTTGTGGAACTCAACGCTTCGCTTTACTTTGTTACCAGAGCGTAGAAATAAAAACATTAAATATTTAAATTGAAAATATCAAGTATTTAATTTCCTCGGATGGGGATTGAACCCACAACCTGTTGATTACAGTCAAACGCCACCGCTACTGCGCCACAACAGGACTTTTTCGTATATTAAAATAGTTAACCTTTAAAAGTTTTTTCAAAGATTATTTAGTGAAACATTTTTCAACTAAATGTGCAGGAATTCCACTTACAAAAATAAAATCATTATTTATAATATGTACACAAATAAAGTACTTTTTTTTCCTTTTTTTATTTTGGTACTGTCATGGCGCAGTAGTACAAGCGTGAGACTGTAAATTCAAATTCAAATTCAAATAATTTTATTCAAAATAAGAAGTTACAAGCTTCGTTTTTTGAACGTCAAACAATTTACCACCAGTTTATTAAAGTTACTGTCTCAGACCTGAGAAGAACCGGCGCAAGAAACTCAGCGGGACATGTCTTTTTTTTTATCAAAAATTTTACATCATATGTATAATTATGTGACAATGATACATTTGAAATAGCCTGGAGCGTGCATTTCCCAAGGCGTGTTATCATTTATGAAATCGTTAATATGGTAATAACCTTTAACACACAAACGTCTTTTCACAACTTTTTTAAATTGTAAGTGCAATAGTTGTAAGTTCAATTCCCATTCGGGGGAATGTAGTAGTGAGGAAAATGATCGTCATTTCTCTAGAGTTCAGATTGCCTTGCTATAATAAACTAATTATCATCTATAACTTCCAGGAAGGCGTACGTCCAGGCGACACGACCTCCACATTCTGCGGTACACCCAATTATATAGCGCCAGAGATTCTCCGCGGAGAAGAATACGGGTTCTCCGTGGACTGGTGGGCGCTCGGCGTGCTGACGTACGAGATGTTGGCGGGCCGGTCGCCCTTCGACATCGCGCACGCGGCCGACAACCCCGACCAGAACACCGAGGATTACTTGTTCCAAGTATGTTTGTTTTCATTTATTATATATTTAGAATGGTTTGCGGTAAAATAAAATGAAAGAAATTAAATATTTAATTAATATTCGGGCCGGGTCGAAGAAATTGAATATTGAAATTATTTCTTCGCTCTAGTAAACAGGCAAAGCGCGGCGTTGTGATCCGCCTCTCAACTCGCAATGCCTCAAATTCAGCGGAAAGCGGAATATCTTAACACTAGGTTCCCAAGTTTCCCCTGCGTACCCTGCCAAGATCGGGGTGTCTTTCACCTTGTAGACATAATCTTTACAGCTCTGATATTAATCGCGATGTTAAGTTCCGTTTCTACATAACTTAATGATCAAATTACAACTGTTTAATAGATAATTGAAATTCTTTTAGTTTTCAATCTAAATATTTAATGTTTCCAATTCTTCGCTCTGGTAGGAGGCGAAACGCGGCGTTGAACGCCGCCTCTCAACACGCAATGCCTGAAATTCGGCGGAACGGCATAACGAAACGCAAGTGAAACGGAGTGTCTCAACACTAGGTTCCCGAGTTCCCTCTGCCAACCCTACAGCGTGAAACTAATGAAAAAACCAATAATATAAAAAAAAAATCTTTTTTTTTTCCAGGTAATCTTAGAAAAAACAATCCGCATCCCTCGCTCGTTGTCGGTGAAGGCGGCCTCCGTGCTGAAGGGCTTCCTCAACAAGAACCCCGTGGAGCGCCTCGGCTGCGGCGACGCGGGCTTCATGGACATCATCAATCATCCATTCTTTAAAACTATTGAATGGGAAATGGTAAGAGTTGTTTTCCAAATTATCAAGCCATTGCGTGTGGATCCAGATCAAGGAAATGAAAGTATTGAATGATAAATTACCACGAATAGATATCAAACCTATGACCGTTGCTTTTACACTATTTATCTTGTTCTATAGATGTTTTTATTATTTTTTTTAAGGTGTTATTCCACACTTACACTTTGGACAGAAAATACTAAACTTAAATTTAAAATGCGTATGAAAATTTTGAACGAAGCAGGATTTGAACCCGCGCCTCTTGGAAACCGTACAAGCGCTCCGACCAACTAAGCCATACGTTCTCACCGAGCTCCGTCCAAATTCTTTTACGTTCATTACAACTTATTTATGTTTTTAGCAGCTCTGTAGGGAGATTTTTACAAATTTCCGCTACACAAAGACAACTCGTGAGAATTATCGTTTGGCAAGAGAGAATACTATTTACATATTAAATATTTTTACTATGTTTTAAAGTGTTATTCCACACTTAGGACAGAAAATACTAAACTTAAATTTAAAAAAGCGTATAAAAGACCTACAGAAGATATATACTCCCTACAGAGGTGCTAACAATAAATAAGTTGCAAAAATAACTGAGACGTAGCTTGATTAGAATGTATGGCTACGTACGAACGTATGGGTTCAGAGCGCTTGGACGGTTAAAAAGAAACGCGGGGTTAAATCCATGTTCATTGTTGTTAAATAATTATTAATTTTATCAATATGTATTAATTTTCAGTTGGAACAAAAGCAAGTGGTACCACCGTTCAAACCCCGCTTGGAAGGCGAGAGAGACCTCGCTAACTTCCCTCCGGAGTTCACAGACGAGCCTGTGCATCTGACGCCTGATAACGAGTATGTATATTGATTTGTTTTTAAAGCTTCACGCTGTATCCCGCAGGGTAGACAGAGGAAACCTAGTGATAAAACACTCTGTACCCCACTTTCGAGGTATTGCGTGTTGAGTGGTGGAACTCAAGGTAACGCTTTGCCTTGTTATTAGAGCGAGAAAATTGAAATATTAAATAATTATTTGCCTGAACGGTAATCGAAGCCACAACTATCATATTTACAGTCTCACATTTATGCCCCTGACCCTCAATCTCCTGGTCTCAATCAACCCTTTTCGGAATGCATTAGATAGAGTAGATAGTCGTTACTGTTGTCTTTATATCGTTATTGACCACCGTCCCCTTCCCCCATCTGAATAAATTAATAAGTACCCCATAATGTAGCGGTTGAATATTATTTATTTGTGTATGTTTAATCCCGCCTTGCAGCACGGTGATAGCGGACATCGACCAGTCGGAGTTCGAGGGGTTCGAGTACGTGAACCCCCTCCTCATGTCGCTGGAGGACTGCGTGTGACACCACGCCTGCCGGCTGCATCCACACGCGCAGGTACACACACACACACACACACACACACACAAATTAATGCACATATATATACAGATACGGTTCAATAACATTTTACTACATAAGTTTATATACATTTCTTTTTATATATTAAAAAAAAACATATAAAAAAATAAAATCGTGTATATAAAATAATATAAATGATTGTTCTGTCACCAGGGCTACGGCTACCCGTCGTCGTCGTCGTCGGACTACGACTCGGTGTGCTCGGAGCTCCCGCGCAAGCCCACACTGCTGCAGCACATGTTCTGCTTGCCGCTCAACTGACGCGACACACAACACACACAACACACACAAACACACGCAAACACGCATACATACATATAGACACACTATCATGTGAACATAGTTACACTAACTAGTGAGCACAGTTACACTATCATGTGAATACAGTTACACTATCATGTGAATACAGTTACACTTCACATGTGAATGCAGTTACACTAACATGTGTACACAGTTACACGTAACATGTGAACACTGTTACACTGACATGTAAACACAGTTACACGTCACACATCCATAGAGTTGCACTAACATGTGGTGGACATGCACACAAACATTTATACATTCACACTATCATGACCACGTCACCATTGTGCACGTAATAATGTGTTTGATTTGTGTTTTTTTTTTATTTAATAAATATTCTTTTTTTATTTATTTAATGATTTTGTGTTAGTTCGTGTGAATTACTTTAATTTTTTATGTTATAATTATAACTTAAAAAAATAACGTGCTTTTTATATTAATTCTTCGTGCTACATTATATTAAGTAAGTTGTGGACATGTTTGTTTGTTTTATTATTAGATATTTAAATTTATTTAAATTTTCTTTATTATTAACATTCCAAATTTAATTGTTTGATTATCCATATCTAAATCACGTGATAGAGTAGTTTTAAAGACACAGTTCAAATGATATTCCAAAGGAATTGATCCTATAATAAAGAAAAATATGGCGTCGCGACAACTACGGAAAAAACGGATGCAATCGGCATTGTATATATTTATATTAATATATATACATATATATTAAAAAATATATATATTAATTGCTAACGTTAATAATTATTTGTTATCATCTTCCTAATTAGAAGCTTTCTGTAAATACAGATAATATAATGTATATGAAATATTGAATATTGTATAAATTTTGAATCTGTAGCCTTTATTATTATATTGTGAAACCTTTCTATAAGAAAGTCGAAATATATTGGAAGTGATGCGTCATTTTTTTTTTGCTGTTATTATCGATATTTTGATCGGTGTGAATTTTATCGATTCCGCAGTTATCGAATGATAATTGTGGTTAAATCGATTTGTATTTATTATTCGTTTGAATTCGATTCGTAATCCGAAAACGCTTTTAACTTTTGTGCCAATCATTTTCAAAGTGGTATTTTTATTATTAATTCAAATTTAAAACGACGCATCATGTTCTTTAAACTAAAACTTTAAAACTATTGTTGTAAGCAATAAATTAATATGGTATATAGTAGTTATCTGGAGACAGGCTGCTCAACGCACGTGAGGAATTAAACGTAGAAAAAAAATTAAATATATCCTAGATCTAGACTAAGTATCGTAGCTTTTTCGATGTCGGATCGATTTATCTTAGTCGTAAGGGGCCGTTTGTAAGTGACGTTAAACCGGATTGACGAACTTTGGGCAGTGGTTAAATATCTTGAAATCACATGTTAGAATATAATATTTAAATATGATTTCGAATTAAGTGTTTTGCTTCGGTTAGAAAGAAGGGATTCCAGTCAAAATTAATAAAATTCGTGTGACGTCATTTAGAAACAGCCTCTTATCGACTATTTATTCGCGATTCGATGGTAAATTCCCAAAAATAATATATATATACAAATTGCGTATTCGCTTAGTTACACACTCACGCTGCAAGTAGTATCTGTGCCCTTATATCGTTAGTACTTAGGAAGTATGAAAAATATCGATTGTTATTGTAACATATTATATTCCACTTTCTTTCTAGATCATTCGATGCTATCACTCGGTTAGTTAGCCAACGAATTTTATATTAAACTTTTAACTATAAAATTAATCGTAACGAGCACTGAGACAAGTTAAACGAAATGTATTTATAATTATTGAAAACAAATTCTCGTAAATTATGACGGTTATGAAACATTATTGTTAACGTAGAAAAGCCTTTGTATTAACAATAGTATATTGCAATTATATCGATTTTTATATCGGATCGAATCGATTGTATTCGATTTTTTGTTTTATTTTTAATTGTTATTGTGTTTTAAAGTAGAAGCAAATGTAAACATTGTGCTAAAGTGATTTAAGATGAATATGTCTAATATAATCGATATTATTTGTATTCGAATATAAGAATCGATTAAAAATTGCATTATATGGTAGTGTTTAAGTGATCTTAAAGGATCGGAGAGTCCACAGCTATTCTAAATAGTGTAGAGATTAGACCTTTTGCACCGATATTGTAATTCACGCGATACAGCATGTATGGCTGTCGGGTCTTCGCCTGTATTTATATAAGGAAGCAAGCAGCTTCACGCTTTTTCCCGCACAGCAGGATTGGCAGAGGGAATGTAGTGTTAAAACACTTACTAATTTTGAGTATATTTCGTGTTGAGTCGCGGAACTCAACTCCGTGATAATTAATAATATGTAAGATTATTAATGTTTGTATAATTAATTTGAAAGGTTTCTTTACAATTGTCTTTGCATTTATGTTCTTGTTCTCCATTTTTATGTTCTTCTGTCTAATATAGTGTAAATTATACACATGTGTGTGTTATAATTATATGTAAATATGATCCGACAGCTAAATATATATGAGTGTTGTGGTCACCAGCGTCTGTCTGTCTATTTGCGGCGAACTATGTATCTGAGTAACGTCGGCGGAAACTTAGCTTTGTTAAAAACTTATATTTAAATATTTAATTTACTTTTACTTTTACTTTTAATTTGTAATTTAGTTTGTATCATTCCACTGTACTGGACGTCTATAGTATATCACAATACGTCGTTTCTCACAAGATGGCGTTGTTTTGCATTTCTTCAATTCTTAAGTATTTTTTTTGTAATATAAAAGTTAATTTAAAAGATTTACAACAATTTTTTTAAACTTTTTACTAACAGCATGACAAGTGAGTTTAATTAAATGGTTTCCCACACACTTTGTAACCCAACTGTACCTTTTAAGTTAATGTTAGAACAAATAAAATTTTGTTTCTAGTTTTAGTTAATCGTATGGTCGTTTATTCTTGTATGTATCTTTTTGGTGTTGTTTCCGTAACGACCCTGTTTGTATTGTAACGTGCGACTGTCGACTAGACTGGACAACTGAGGTACTGTACTATTCTATGCTTAACTGAAAATAAACAATGATTAATCTGATTTGCATTTTTATTTGTTAAATATTTTGTAATCACTGGAATTGAAGGAAACACTGCTTTTTTATTATTGAACATGAAAGCAACAATATTTATTTACTATTCTAGCATATTTTGTAGAAAACTGAAAAAATATCCTTATGATTTAATGATATGACGGTGTGTGTAATGAACATATCACCACAATATATCTAAATTCGAAAAAAAAAGAATAGTTGAAATTTAAAAAATATATATGTAGCTATTTAATTAAAGTTTTCATTATATTTTTCTCAGAATTTCGACTTTTATAAGATAAGTTCATATTATACTTTAAGTATTCCTTTTAGATTGTGAAAATTATTTTTACAATGTGTGTTCAATTCCCAATAGAAGAAGTGAAATATTCAACATTATCATTTCCTCGCTCTGAAAATAAGCCCAAAGCACGGCGTTAAGTTTCGACACCCAACACGTAACGTCTCGAGGAATTCGCCAGAAAGTGGAAAACAGAAGTGATAATGGCAACAACATACCTACACTTGGATACAATTAAAAAAACTTTTAATTAAAACAATATTTCCATGGAGAACCAAATTTATTTCGTTTCGATACAATAATTAGTGCACAATACATGATAGCCGCTGTAACACTACACACTTATGTCTTACAACTACAAACTACTACATTTATAATTGAAATAAGATCTACATCACTATAAAGCTGAGTAATACATATGTTTGTTATACAATGTATATGTAAACTTGTCATATATACTGGCATAGTATTTTAGTCTGCCAATAGAAATGCCAATAGTAAGTAGCAGCTTACATGACATTTATATTATATTTATTTGCCAATAATTTACTATAAAATTAAAGTTTATTTCAATATATATTTATAATAATAATTATTTATACAAAATAACTGTAAAGATATATTAAGTTTGATAAAATAAACATCTCGCCAGTTGCTGGCATGCCAAGATCCATGGCAATTCGCCATATTTTATTTTTTTTCTATCTAAATATCAACAAACATATGTATTACAAATGTATTTAATACAATAATAATTATAATAACATTCATATACCCTCGATTCAAGTCTTCGTGCAATTCGTTTCGTTTCTTTGCCAATCCAAATGATTTGTAACATCTATTTAAATAATTTCCAAATATATTCTATATAATAAATGCATTTTCACATCAAACTATGCTATAACACAAGGCAACAAAACAAGGGAAAAAAAACGCTTTTTTTATAAAATAAAAATATTCAGATTTTTTAAATTTCTTAAACTATAACCTTTTTTTAAATTTTTTTGTCATGTTTAAACTGACAGACAATTAATTTCTTTTATAAATATATCTTTTAAATAGTAATTTAAATACATACAAAATTATGTATAAATAAGTTATAGACTTCAATCACTTAATAAATAAATTTAAAAAATGTTAATAAGACCATTTTTATTTAAATATTGATTTGTTTTTTATATATTTTGTTAAAAATTAGAAAAACAAAGTCTAAATCTAGGGTTAAATACATATCGTAATTTGTAAATACATCCAAACGTGAACATTTAATATTTTATATTAAAATAGTTTTTCTAGAACGATTGTAAAAGTTCTAGAAATATCTTCATACATTTTTAATATAAGATACAAGAAGAATTTATAAAATAAAACATTTAATGAGATTTTTATATATATATTTTTTAAATCAATTAAATAGTTAAATCAATTTTATTAGGAATGTATTATATTTTATATTTTTAATAATATTGTAAATATAATCTTTTATGATATATAATCTGTAATTAATTAAAACCATTCAATTACTTAAACACAGCCTAAACAAAAGAGGAAATACGCTTTTCAAAGGAAAGTAATTAAACAATAATAAAAACATTGAAAAAATATATCAAAATTTGTGCTTCACAAAAACAAAAATATTTTTTATGCGTTGAGATAAAACAAAAGTACACACATAAATGATATTAATATATAATATTTTTATTTAACATTCGTTCGTATATATTTACTTGTCGCCATTTTCGTGTGACAGTTTCTGTTTCTTGGCGGGCGGCGATGGTTTAAACATGGCGCCGGAGCGCAGCTCCGACATCAGGAATGGTACCTATGAGAAATTATTATATTAAAAACTAGCAATCTACCCGCGGCTTCGCCCGCTTGAATTATATTATTTTTTTCAGCTTCACGCTGTATCCCGCACTAGGCAGGGTAGGCAGAGGGAACGAAAGTGAAACCTAGTGTTATGACACTCCGTTCCACTTCCGTTCCCCACTTTCCGCCGAATTTGAGGCATTGCGTGTTGAATGGCGGAACTCAACGCCGCGCTTTGAATTATATTATTTCATTTACTAATTTCTTGTTCTATTGACATTATCACTTTTAAGACAATATCTGTACATTGAAAACTATTTTATTTTAGCTATATAAATAAACATTTTGTAGCAATTTTTTCGTTATTAATATTTTATTTTAGTACGTTTTTATAATTTTTTAACATATTTAAATAAAACAAACATTAAATGTTAAGTGAAGGTCACCAAAATAATGAAAATTGCATTTAAATATAGATAAACAGACAAAAATCACTACTTTGGGCCCTATTACATTAAAAAATGTACCCTACAAGATATTTTTTATATTTTCCTTGTACAGACATTGACTGATGACAGATTGATTACAAGTAAAGATAAGATTTTAATTTTACTACTTACTATTCATATTAAATATTATAATTAAATTTTAAATACTCAGCTTCACGCTGTATCTCGCACATGGCAGGGTAGGCAGAGGGAACTTGGGAACCTAGTGTTAAGACACTCCGTTCCCCACTTTCTGCCGATTTTGAGGAATTGCGTGTTGGGTGGCGAAACTCAACGCCGCGTTTTGCCTTGTACCAGAGCAAAGAAATGAAAACATTAAATATCTAAATTAAAAATATAAAATATTTCATTTCCTCGAGTGGAGATCGAACCCATAATCTGTCGTTTACAGTCACACGCATGTGTCGCTGTGCCACGACAGGCCTCGAACTAAATTTTAAATCGTAATAAAAAACTATAAAAATATATGAATAAATTATTTTCGCCACCATTTTGTGCCAGTGGCACAGTGAGTGGTTGAATACGTGATGGTTGCGGTGTATAACATATTTGTTTTCATTTCATTATTCAGTGATACATAATAAAAAAAAATATAAGAATAAGAAATTTGAAGCTGAAAAAAAAACCGTGATCGTAGGCAGAGAGAACTGTGGAAGTTAGTCTTAACAATGTTCTATTTAGAACTTCCCGCCGAATTGGACATAGAAAATAACGTCACATTTCGTTGTTATACCGAAACAAAAAAAAAAATAATATGAAGAAATATCTTCTTCTCACACCTAATATGAAGCGATATGAAACACGAATTCATAATTCAAATTCAAATATTTCTATTCCATAGAAAGTCCACCGGCTCACTAAAATGACTGCCTCAGTACTAAGAGGAACCGGCGCAAGTAACTCAGCGGGGAATGTCACGACACGGCGGCGTGGCGTAGGGACAAGTCGTGACACGGTGGCGTGGCGTAGGGACAAGTCATGACATGGTGGCGTGGCGTAGGGACAAGTCATGACATGGTGGCGTGGCGTAGGGACAAGTGGTGGCGTACCTCGTGGTGCAGGCGCGCGTGCGCGGCGGGCGGCAGCGCGAGCGCGGCGCGCAGCAGCGCGTGCAGCGCGGCGCGCTGCCGGAACAGCGCGTTGAGCGGCGCCGCGCCGCGCGCGCCCCGCGGCGCCTTCAGCAGGTACGCCAGCGGGGACAGCGCCGCGTGCAGCCCGCCCCACTCTGTGCACACACACACACACACACACACACGCGCACTTCATAAGGCATAGTGCAGCGTTAAGTTACACTCAATGTTAATGAAAATTAAGCTCTGGAACTGTTTTAATTGAGAACTAAATATATATTAGGGTCCCAATTTACCTCTGCGTACCAGTGCCATGTGCGGGATACAGCGTGATATTGAAAAAATAAATACTTAATTAACTTTTCATGAGACCTGGTTCAGTATACTGAACTTAGTATAATTTAAAACCATTAACTAATAAAAAAGTCTGTGGCCTAAAGAGGCCTGTCGTGGCGCAGCAGCACAAGAGTGTGACTGTAACCGACAGGTTGTGAATTCGATCCCCAGTCGAGGAAATGAAATATTTAATATTTTCAATTTAAATATTTAATGTTTCATTTCTTCGCTCTGGTAATAAGGCAAAGCGCGGCGTTGAGTTCCGCCACTCAACACGCAATGCCTCAAATTCGGCGGAAAGTGGGGAACGAAAGTGGAACGGAGTGTCATAACACTAGGTTTCACTTCCGTTCCCTCTGCCTACCCTGCCTAGTGCGGGATACAGCGTGAAGCTGAAAAAAAAAAAAAAAACTAAGAAAAAACTAAATGACCGACTGGCTAACTAGCTAACAAACTAATTAACAAAATGGCTGTTTAGCTGACTAAATGAGTGACTAACTGACCTCCATCCTCGGGGCTCCGGAAGGCGACCCTCGTGAACAGCTCGGTGAGCAGCACCAGGTCCAGGATGAGGGGCGCGGCCAGCAGGGAGTCCTCGCACGTGTTGTGAATGGCGATGGTGTTGCTGCCGTGGAGGAGGATCTCGGAGGTGTACTCGTCCATCGCTCGTTTAGAATCGCCTGGATTTAAAAAAGAAGCCCTTTTGAGCATCACGCTGTATTCCGCACGTGGCGAGATAGACAGAGCAAATCTGGTGGGAACATAGTAATGTCTCAATGCCGGGTTCCCAAGTTCCCTCTGCCCGACCTACCAAATGCGGGATACAGCGTGAAATAGAACAAAAAAAATGTTAATATATTGTTTTTTATCACTTGATTGATAGAAATCTCTTAAACATATTACAAAAAACACAAGTTCAAATAACAATAAAAACCATACTAGCTCTGTAAGGCCTTTGGGGCCATCATGACGTAGAGGCAAGCGTATACGCGCGACAGGTTGGGGGTTCGATTTCCACTTGAATAAATAAAATATTTTTATTTCTTCACTCTGGCGAAACGCGGCGTTGAGTTCCACCACTCAACACGCAATGCCCTGCTACGTGTCAAACAGCATGAAGTTAATTCAAAAACTTTAAAATATAAAATCAACCATATCATGAAAAAAAATTACTTACCAACATGCGGCACGTACTTAATGACGACCACGTGATCGGGCTTCTCCCCCGGAGCGTACAGTATGGGGTTCGAAGCCACCATGTCGTCCACCACGTTGCTTTTTGTTATCTATAAATATTTTTTTTATTTTTTTTTTCAGCTTCACGCTGTATCCCGCACTAGGCAGGGTAGGCAGAGGGAACGAAAGTGAAACCTAGTGTTATGACACTCCGTTCCACTTCCGTTCCCCACTTTCCGCCGAATTTGAGGCATTGCGTGTTGAGTAGCGGAACTCAACGCCGCGCTTTGCCTTATTACCAGAGCGAAGAAATGAAACATTAAATATTTAAATTGAAAATATTAAATATTTCATTTCCTCGACTGGGGATCGAACCCAGAACCTGTCGGTTACAGTCACACTCTTGTGCCGCTGCGCCACGACATGTCTCATAATATATATATCTATAAATATTTTACCTTGTATTTAATATAAGAATTTATAAAAGTTATTTTTCAGTATCAACAGCATAATTAAAACAACTCTTTTTAGTATTTTTTTTTCACTATTATAATTAACAAACACAAAGAATTTAAAAAAAAAGTAATTTTCGTTTAATTGCAGTTCGTATAGGCTACACATAAATAAACAGAAAAAAAAATTAATATGATTTAATAAACTTAATTAAAAAAAAAAAGTAAAAATAAAATAAAAACAATATTGTGTTATCGTAAATTAAATTATAAGTAAATAAAATACCCTGAGGAAATCATCACCTCACCTTGACAAAGTACCTTGCTTGTAACTAAATATACTAGTCCAATTTTCATAAAACAGCTTTTTAGCTGTTTTATGAAAATTGGACGAGTTTTTACCAGCTTTTTATGAAAATTGGACTAGTTTTTACCAGCTTTTTATGAAAATTGGACTGGTTTTTACCAGCAATAAACAAGGATTTCAATTAAAAAAACCTCACTCACACGAGCCACAGACAGACACAGAGACAGCTCAAACTCATAACACCCCTCTTTTTAAGTTGGAATTGGAAAAAAAATGGAATAATTTGTACCTCCTTAGAGCGGAACTGCCTCGGAGCAGAAAGATTCTTGCCATCATTGTTGCCGAGATGGTTGTAGCTGACGATGGAGACCGGCTTCATACCTGACAAAATCAACAAATAATTACAAAATTACACTGTTTCACTATGTTTATTCAACTTCACGCTGTATCCCGCACACGGCAGGGTAGGCAGAGGGAACTTGGGAACCTAGTGTTAAGACACTCCGTTCCACTTCCGTTTTCCACTTTCCGCCGCATTTGAGGCATGGCGTGTTGAGTGGCGGAAATCAACGCCGCGTTTTACCTTATACCAGAACGAAGAAATTAAAATATGAAATATTTAAATTGAAAATATTAAATATTTCATTTCCTCGACTGGGGATCGAACCTAGAACCTGCTGGATACAGTCACACGCTTGTGCCGCCACGACAGGCCTTTACTATGTTTAAAGTGTTATTTACCAATAAATTGTGATAAGCCAATAAGAATTTCGACGTAACCTGATGAGAACGTATGACTTAGTTGGTCAGAGCGCTAGGACGGTTTCTAAGAGGTGCGGGTTCAAATCGTGCTACGTTTAAAAAAAATTATACGATTTTTAAAATTTGTAATTATAATTTGTAGTCAACAGAAAAAAATATATATGAAATATATATATTTTTTGTTTTTCAGCTTCAGGCAGGGTATGCAGAGGAAACTTAGGAATATAATGTTCCGTTTGCCAGTTTCCGTCGAATTTGATTTGCGAAACTCAACGACGGGAAATGCCTTGTTAACAAAGCGAATGAATAAAATATTAAATATTTCATTTCCTCGAGTGGGAATCAAAAGCACACCTACCTGTAGGTAGCGTTTCCAGTCGCACGATTGTGCCTCAAAAATTTGAGAAATGGCATTTACATATGAGATTGAACTTAATATTGATCAGATCACCCTGTTCCCTACTTCCACCTAAGTGTAAAGACATTTCGTGTGTAGTGGCGTAAATAAACGCCGCCCTGTCTACCAGAGAGAATAAAGTAAAAATTTAAAAATAAAAAAAATCAACAAAAGCTAAAATAAAATGTCTAACATTATAAAGGATCAATCAAACATTTTCAACAAAAATCAAAAAAAAAAAAAAGCATTTATATAATAAAAACTAATAAAATTGAACAAATCCCCATACTAACCAGCCGAAACAAGGAAATCGACGAGCACCGACTTGAGTTTAGTCTGCCCGGATTTGAAGTCGTCACCCGCCACGAACACGTGGTTTAACTCCGCACGTTCCACCACGCCTTCCACTATGGTGTTTTGCGGCGATCCGTTTATGTAGCAGCACTGGGAGTTATATATTTATTTAAGAAAAAAAT
The DNA here is from genome assembly GCA_019049475.1 of Eueides isabella. NCBI lineage: Eukaryota > Metazoa > Arthropoda > Insecta > Lepidoptera > Nymphalidae > Eueides > Eueides isabella. The sequence goes on along the minus strand of CM032399.1, from coordinate 2,761,593 downwards.
TGTAGAATACATTCTGGCATAAACTATTTTATCCGACTGCGGCAACGCCCTAAAGAAGAGTTATGTTTTTGATTCACATGATATGTGAACATGATAATTCCAGCTTCACGCTACATCCCGCATATGATTGGGGAGGCAAAGGGAACTTGGGAACCTAGTGTTACATTTCGTTATGTACCCCACTTTTCGTCTATAAATGATATGATCCTTAGATTAATCTTGAAGGCGCAGCTAATGGATTTATTAATATATTTTACACACAATTTTTTGTTTTGTTATATAATTCAAATGCATTATTATTTTATCACAAAATAAATTAAGAATTTACTTTGATTAATTAAATTATGACTAGACATAAAAAAAATATGCTTATCCCTATATATCGTACTGCCAAAGGCATTCTCGGCTTTAAGGCTGTACCATAATATATCTATAATAAATAAATTAAAAAAAGAAAATACGTTAATGATATTAAATAATAATATAGTATATTTTTAACAGCGTAATACTTTTCCCACATCGCAGGGTAGGCAGAGGGAACCTATGGTTCCCCGTAGTCTAGTTTTCAAGAAATTTTCAATTGGGCAAAAAGCTAAACAAATAATAAAAATATAAAAATAAAGTTAATTCCTGTCATAGAGCAAGGACACAAGCGTGCGACTATAAATACGACAGGTTGTGGGTTCGATACCCACTCGACAAAATGAAATATTTAACATTTTCATTTCTTTACTTCTTGGGGAACGGAAGTGTCTCAGTGGTAACGGATTGTCTTTACACTAGGTTCCCAAGTGCCCTCTGCCTATCCTGGTGAAGCTGCGAAAAAAAAAATTAAAATTATTTAATCTTACACCCTCATCGATGGCAGCCAACGCGAAAATAATGGATGGAGATATTTCAGAATGATTCTGACGTAGCGCCTTCTCCAAGTTCTCAGACGAGTCGTGAATGCCGGGGATCACTTCACAGAATCTAATAACATCAAAATATTATATATTTAATAAAGCGATTTAATCACTTGATTGAGGCCTGTCGTGGCGCAACGGCACAAGCGTGTGACTGTAACCGACAGGTTCTGGGTTCGATCCCCGGTCGAGGAAATGAAATATTTAATATTTTCAATTTAAATATTTAATGTTTTATTTCTTCGCTCTGGTAATAAGGCAAAGCGCGGCGTTGAGTTCCGCCACTCAACACGCAACGCCTCAAATTCGGCGGAAAGTGGGAAACGGAAGTGGAACGGAGTGTCTTAACACTAGGTTTCCGGGTTCCCTCTGCCTACCCTGCCTCGTGCGGGATACAGCGTCAAGCTGATTTAATCACAAGCACTTAAATAATCAAGGCCGTCGTGAAATAGTGGTACAGCGTCTCAATGTAATATCAAAGGATCTGGGTTCGATTTTCTCTCCACTCCATTTTCTCGCTTGGTTAACAAAGACCAAGCGCGGTGCTGTCCGCCACTCAACACCGTGCATTATTTGTATAATTCAATGTCTTATTACGTGACTGAGTGTTAGTACCTAACAATGTTATTATGGAACAAATCAAACTACACTCTTGCCAAGAAGGCTATATTACTAGCACTGCATTATATGGAAATGCATACATATATCAATATTTATGTATGTTATGGTTAATTTTCTTGATAAAATTAAAGTGCAACGTTCATACATAACATTCCATTCTTAATACTGAACGAAAGGCGTTCAGTTTTTAAAGCAATATTGATTTAAATTAATTCAAAATATCATCTTTATGCATCTCAAGCGAATTGGGAATAGGCAAAGAAAAATGACTGATATACATAATTCACACTGTTCGCAGCCTTTATTTATTTTAGAAGTTTGTTCCCAGTTTTCCACGTGTATTGCGTAAAATACGCTTGTCATATTCGAACCTAAGAATCATTTACATACAATAAATAATTACCGCGGCGTTGAGCGAAGAAACGACAATATTTCAACAATTCATTTGGAATTGAACCTAGAACCTTTCGCTTGTACACTCCAGACACTGCCGCTGCGCTACGAGAAGATGTACAGTTTTTACGTAAAATGAATCGAACACTATAATCCTGATATATTCGTGCCTCTTTGTTCTTTCTTCTTTCTGATAAAGATATCATGAATTTGTTACATTTGTGTGTATGCAGAGGCAATTTATCATATCTACAGGTGACGAATAAAGTTTCAGATAGCAATCTGACAGTTAGTTAACATTAACAGGCAGAGGCTACGTATATTTTTTTTGTTTTACCATCAAATTCCCTTACAATTAACCTGATAAACAATAATCACCCACATGCTTATCTGGCAGATAAGTCTACCCCGCACTATATTAGCCAGTAGTTGACCATTATACATAGAAGATACATTTGAATCATCATTATCCATAGTCAATTTATAAGTAATAACAAAATAATTACGAAAATCCAATTAAAATTAAAGCCATCTAACTCCTAAGTCCTAACCCGGTAAATTTCCACTGAGTCACGTTTCAACGTTTACGCTTCATGAAACTTTGCTAACTGAAAATTTAATTATAACACATTTCTAACAAACACTTAATTACAGTTCGTGTATTGATTTTTGAAATCTGATATTGTTCTTGTTTATCAAGTACTTAATATAACCTTCTTTTAGATTCAGGCTTGATTTTGCAGATTGCGAAGTAGGAGGGATAGTGAGAAGACACTACGTTTGTCACCTAAATTTGAGACAGGGTGAGTGGCGAAAGAGTCACGTTTTGTATATACTGGGCAGAAAACCAGTCCTTTTCAACTCCGATGTAAAAAGAGGGGTACTGTTAGTTTGACCTGTCATTCAATCTGTCTGTGGCATCCAACTACCAAGCCAATTTGGTGATATTTTTAATAGTAAATCTAATTCATCGCGGTGATACAGAATTTATGTTTTATGAACGTGTGACGCGTTGAGTTCCGTCACACCTCAAATTTGGCGGAAAGTGGGGAATGGAATGTCTTAACACTAGGTTCCCAAGTTCCCTCTACCTACCCTGCCATGTGCGGGATACAGCGTGAAGCTGAGTGAGAGTGAGTGAAAATCAGTTTGATAGAGAGAATTGAGTGAAAAGCAAGCACTTAACGAAGGCGTGGTAGTGTTTTTTTTTTTTTTAATTTTAACTTTTGTTTTTCCTAATGTGGGGATTGAACCTACAACGATCGTATTCACTGTCACCTCTTCTACTGAGCCACAATGTTCTCAAATTACGGCTACGCTATAAATCCCGCTCGATTATTCATTTTATGTTTTCATTGTACACAACAAAGTGTGACGCTTGCAACAGTGACATATATGTAATCGCACAATCCTATACACTTTTATTGCTTTGCACAACCTTGTATAGAATTGCGTATACGTATAGCCAAACATAAACAGTTCACTTTATAATATTTTCGTCAAATTTATTTTAAAAAACCGGTACTAAATGTAATTAAAGACTGTGATATCAACTATTCTTCTATTCTATTTCAGTACTTCATGTCGAAATTGAGGCATTGCGCGTTGAGTGGCGGATCTCAACGCCGCGGTTTACCTTATTACCAGAAGTTTTTAAAATTGTTACCAGAAAATTTTTTAATACAATAGGTATATAATGTTTTCATTTCAACTAGTTGTTGACATGAATACATTAAATATTGAATTTGAAAATATTTAATACGGCAAGACACGCCTCATCTCTTTGTACATATAAGGAACGATAAAGACTTAATATTAATTCATTTCAAGTCATTAGCTAACACTTATCCCACACAATCCTCAGTTATTTCCATTTGCACTTACGTGCGTAAACACTCACTAACTCAGCTTCACGTTACATATCCCGCACATGGTAGGGTAGGCAGAGGGAACCTAGTGTTAAGACACTCCGTTCCGTTTTACGCTTACCGACAAATTTGAGTGGCGGAACTCAACGCCGCGAATCGCCATTTTACCAGAGCGAAAAAATTAAAATATTAAAAAAAATAAATTATATATTTTTTTTCACTTCCTTGAGTGATGATCGAACCACAGCCTGTCTCGTTTACAGTCACATGCTTGTGCCCCTGCGTCGTTACAGGCCACGTAAGCAAAATGATGGTGATGTTTTTGTATAATTAGAAAAGATAGAAATGCCAAGCAGAAGGTAGCAGATTCAATGTCTTTAAGATCATGTTTTATTCCGTCTTGGGTCAATGACCCGTGACCGGCCGAACCAGAATTTTTGTAATTGCGTTGCACTCACTCAAAATGCAGAAAAATAAAATGATTATTTTATAAATATATTTTAAACAGTTTATTATGAATTCAATATATCTAATATTGTGGCGTTAAGTTTCGCCTTCGCGAATTCTTTTCGCCAAATTCAATTTCGCCAAATGCAATGCCTCAAATTTGGCGGAAAGTGGGCAATTGAAGTGGAACGAGGTGTCTTAACACTAGGTTCCCAAGTTCCCTCTGCCTACCCTGCCATGTGCGAGATACAGCGTGAAGCTGAGTAGTGTGAGTAATATATCTAACAATATTCGTAAATGACATATATAAAAGAATTGTTAAATATTTCTTATACATTATTTAAAATTTGTAGCTTCAAGCTTTTTCCGCGTACTGTCTGTTATATTAAGTGTTAAAATACTCCGTTCCCACTTTCCCTTTCCTTAAATCTTAAGACATTGGCGTCTTGAGTGGCGGAACTCACCGAAATGCTTTATATACGAAAGCGGGAAAACGTAATTAAATATGATAATTCCCTTAAATGAAGATCGAATCTACAAATGTCGTATATACCGTAAGAAATCCCACTGCGCAACAAGGACTATACCGCAGAATTTATCTCTAAAGTACAAAAAAACGTAATTTCATAAAACTAAATTGATGGGTACATACCGTTCTGTGTTAGCTGTCCAGAGGACAATGATTTTATCCAGCTTCTTCTTATCACGGAAGTCCTTGATATCAGCTCTGATTTGCAGATACTGCTCATATCTAGTACCGCGGATCAAATTAACTGCACGGTCCACCTTAAACGTGACGGAAAATATGAAAAAAGGGCTTAAAATAAGAAATATTGTAAACAAAAGTTGTGTTTGAATTCTAAACGTCTAATTTAATGATGATATGTATTATTAAAATAATAATAAATCAAAAACAAAATATTTCTATTGAAAAAAAATATATTCCTTTAATGGAAAATTAAAGTATTATTTTTGTTTAAACTAGTGAAATTAAGCAAGCAAATCAAAAAAATCAGAAAAAATGACGCATTTCAAGATACTGACTTCAAATTCTTCTTCTCGTGTATAATCTATACTTACAATAAATCTGTAACCGATCATTGCCTGTACATGGACGATATAATTAAAAAATATATATATATATACGTTTATTAATGTAATTTGACTCTGATCAGATTTTAATGTAGTTTTTACTTCTATATATTGGCAATCTTCCCTTTATATATATAGTGTTCATTTTATTAGTTTAAATTATAGTTAGTCCAAATACTACCATTTTTTTATTCATTTAGATAAAATTTTATTTTTCAATGTATAGAAAGTGATAATCCTATTTGAATAAGAAAATAGTTTAAATTAGTAAATGAAATTGTGTAACACAAGCCGGCGAAGCCGCAGGCAGGTCTCTAGTAAATCACATTTTTATATTTCACGTTTCTTACATTCTTGCCAATTCACTTTTGCTGTAAAAAATTGATATTTATAATTGGAAACATAAGATTATTCCATTACGATTAGCTTATGAACATTTTACGTAAACAAGCCATGAAATACAGTGCATTACTATAAAACGCAGTTCGTCCTTGGCACTGACACGTAGCGCTTAAATTACGCAACCACTCAAGTACATGCGATTGAATTTTCCATATAACCTTGTTCTTGTTGCTTTACTATTTTGCCAGAGCTTAATGCGAAAATAGCTCTCCTCAAAATAATTGTTTACAACATTTTAATTTTTTTTTAATTATTTTAGCTTCACGGTGTATCCCGCATATGGCAGGGGTAGGTAGAGGGAACTTGGGAACCTAGTGTTAAGTCATTCCGTTCCGTTTCCTACCGCCGAATTTGACCGAATTTGTATTTTTTGCAGAAATCAACGCCGCGCTTTGACTTGTTACCAGAGCGAAGAAATTATTTATTAAGGACACATCGTCGAGTGGGGATTGAATCAATAACCTGTCCCGTTTATTTACGTACAGTACGTACAGTCTGAGGCAGTAACTTTAGTAAACTGGTGGTAAATTGTTTGAAGTTCAAAAAACGAAGCTTGTAACTTCTTGTTTTGGAATTTTAATTTGTACAACGACAGGTATCTCAGACATTTCTAACAATCATTTAAAAAAAACCTTATTTTACTGCAAGGAGAAAAAATAAAATCTGTGCGTATGTTTAATAGAGGCCTGTCGTGGCGCAGCGGCACAAGCTCAAGCGTGTGATTGTTAACAGTAGGCTAGGGGTTCGATCCCCACTTGAGAAAAAAATATATTTCACATTTTCAAATTAAATATTTAATGTTTTCATTTCTTCGGTCTGGTAACAAAGCAAAACGCGGATTCAGCAGCATTGAGTTCAGCCACTCGACACGCAATGCCTCAATCCGGCGGAAAATGGGGAACGGAAGTAAAACGGAGTGTCCTAACACTAGGTTCCCAAGTTTCCTCTGCCTACCCTGCCGTGTGCGGGATACAGCGTGAAGCTGAGGGAGTTTAATTAATTAAATAATAAACAATAACGATCTGTACTTTTAAGTAATTGTTTTAATCATTATTTGTATTTACATTCCATTATTTATATATTATTAGAATTATTTATACCAAAAAGTAACTTCCCTACGTAACAATGCAAGCTATAAACAATGTACAAACCATCAAATGCAATACGTCCCTGCCATAGACAGGTTTAATTAGTGCACTTAAATGACGTCACCAATGTTTCACCTTCAGTTGCATACATGTATACCTCCATGTAGCTATAGTCTATAGCCAGGGCCGAATTAAGAGCCCGACTGGACCTCAAATAATATTACTCTAAGCATCAATTAGTTGATGGTATCAAAACAAGCGATAATAATAACAACATTCTATTATTATTATAGGTATATGTAGACTAAAAAAGGTAGATGAAAAAACGTTTTATTTAGACTTTTATTAAAAGGCCCTCGTTCCATTTGTAAATCCGGCCCTGCTTATGGCTATATCGAATATCAGCCTAGTTGTCATCTTCGAGGTATTGCGTAATGTCTGGCGGAACTCAACGCCGTGTTGAAAAAAAAATTAAATATTTAAAATATTCAATATTTCACTCCCCCGAATAGAAATCGAACTCGCTTTTACAGTCATAATCATATTAAAATCATGTGCCACTGCGCCACCACGCATCTTGTTACTCGCAAACGTCATAAAAATAGGTTATATGAGAAACTGCATAGTAACATGATATAATGCAATGTTTCATACTGACTTGGCGATATGTGATATATGTTTATTGGATTGCATTTTTTATATAGAATACAAAAGATAAAATATTTTTAATTTCTGATAAATAATGGATGGTTATACAAGATTTTTGGTTTTAGACTAAGTGGAATAAATAAAAGGTCCTATAAATTGAGGCCTGTCGTGGCGCAGCGGCACAAGCGTGTGAATGTTACCGACAGGTCGTAGGTTCAATCCCCACATGAGTAAATGAAACATTTAATATTTTCAATTTAAATATTTAATGGCGAGCCCTGCGGCCTGTCGTGGCACAGTGGCACAAGCGTGTGACTGTAACTGACAGGTTCTGGGTTCGATCCCCAGTCGAGAAAATGGAATACCTATTTAATATTTTCAGTTTAAATATTTAATGTTTCATTTCTTCGCTCTGGTAATAAGGAAAAGCACGGCGTTGAGTTACGCCACTCAACACGCAATGCCTCAAATTCGGCGGAAAGAGGGGAACGAATGTGAAACAGAATGTCTTAACACTAGGTTCCCAAGTTCATTCTGCATACTCTGCCATGTGCGGGATACAGCGTGAAGCTGAGTGAGTGAGAATAAATAATAAAATACTATGTCGTATTCTTTAAAAAAAGAATATTAATAGTGTCGATAGGTCAACGAAAACTTTAAATTATTGGTTTTGTTTTTTTTTTTATAATTTTGCCACGAAAAGATTCTAAGTATGTAAAAATTATAGATACATATATGAATAATATATCTTAATTATTTAATGTACATTATGAAATATTTTAGAAAAAATCGCATACATATACAATCTCAAGTCGATTACAACTCAGCTTCACGCTGTATCCCGCACATGGCAGGGTAGGCAGAGGGAACTTGGAAACCTAGTGTTAAGACACTCCGTTCCACTTCCGTTCCTCACTTTCCGCCGAATTTTGAAGCATAGCGTGTTGAGTGGCGGAACTCAACGCCGTGTTTTGCCTTGTACCAGAGCGAGGAAATGAAAACATTAAATATTTGAAAATATTAAATATTTTATTTCCTCGAGTGGGAATCGAACCCACAACCCATCGGTTACAGTCACACGCTTGTGCCGCTGCGCCACGACAAGTTGATTACAAAACTTCTAGAATAATTTTCAACAAAACTAAACGCGGTAGAAGTAAGAATCAATAGTAAGTATTAAAATACAAAACTGTTATGCAAAGCGATCATGTGTCATGAAATACATGTCATTTGATCTCAGTTTGGTATAGCGCTTTGTAAACAGTTTTCGCTGTCACATTGAATGGCGTGAAGAGTAATAAACAATGAACTTATATACATATATGATGTACGCCAACTTTTATATATATCGTACTGAGGGCAGTAAAAACATATAGATACATAATATAGAGGCATATTGAGCCACTGTAACTCGATTGCATCGAGTCCGTAAGTCTTTTATGGTACAGGGTGTACGCTTTTACAATAGGATCCCAGAAAACGTCAGAGAATTTTCTGTTTCACAATTTAAAAAAGTTGTGAACAGACGTTTGTGTGTTAAAGTTAATCGTTAGTATGGATGGTATTACCATATTAAGGATTTTATAAATGATAACACGCCTTGGGAATAAAATGCTCGCTCCAGGCTGTTTCAAGTGTATCATTGTCACTTAATTATATAATATAAAAAAAGAATTACTTAATATAAAAAAGAAAAGACATGTCCCGCTGAGTTTCTTGCGCCGGTTCTTATCAGGTCTGAGACAGTAACTTTAGTGAACTGGTGGTAAATTGTTTGACGTTCAAAAAACGAAGCTTGTAACTTCTTATTTAAAATAAAATATTTGAATTTGAATTTGTAAGTGCGAGAGGTTGTTGGTTCGATTTCCACTCGAGGAAATGAGATATTTAGTATCTTAACATCCTCGCTGTGAAAACGATGCAGTACGTGGCGTTTAACTCCGCTCCTAATATGCAATGCGTCGAACTTTCTATCGCGGTACATGTTAATGCTTTCGAGGGTTAAGCAATTTAAAGTCACGTTCAATTTGGGCAAATCTAGTCTGAGGAACATATTTTTTTAAGGTAAATAACTGCTGCTTGTCCTACCCTACACTCGGCCTACCCTACTACTGCCAGCACAAATAAATATGAGTCACATACACAGTATTTAATTACGTATAGGAATAACAAAGTCTTATGAATATTGCAAATCGCAATAACAAATGCTTTTCATACAATAAAGGTATAGTACTGACAAGGCTTCCACGCTCCAAGTTATCGAATCCATAGAAACTTGCATTGTGGAAAAGTGCAAACAAAATTGTATATAGAAATTGAAAAAGTTCAACAGACGTCGCTAATAAATGGTATGACAAAGTGTGTTATACAATGTTTGTTTTTATTTATTTATTTTTTTTCAGCTTTACGCTATATCCCGTTTAGGCAAGCAGAGGGAACTTGGGAACCTAGTGTGAAGACTCCGTTGTATTCCCAACTTTCCGGAATTTGAGACATTACATGATGAATGGCTTTTTTCCCGAATTTGAGGCATTACATGATGAATGGCGGAACTCAACACATCCCCTTGTTACCAGAGCGAAAAAATGAAAACATTTAATTTTAAAATATTAAACATTTATAATTAAATTTAATTTATTTTAGAAGTTTAATCTAGGTGCCCTAATTCATCAGATCTGATCGATTTATCCAAGTACGCTATAATTAACACTTCTATAGGGCAATTTTAACAAAAAAAAAATACCGTTAAATTTGTTACAAAATGATTTTTTTTTCACACAAGATAAAATTATCTTATTAATTTTTAAATATAGCACTTAAAAAAATGCTAAAATAAATTTAGGCATTTTGATTTTTATTATCAAAACATTAGAGTATAATATGCAATGTTGATAAAAGTAACGACAAGCAAATGATACAAGTAAACTTATTTACAACTACCCACAACAAGCTAAACCATATAAAATACTTATTAACTAAAACTCTCATACTCATACTCAGCTTCACGCTGTATCCCGCACAAGGCAGGGTAGGCAGAGGGAACCCGGGAACCTAGTGTTAAGACACTCCGTTCCACTTCCGTTCCCCACTTTCCGCCAAATTTGAGGCATTGCGTGTTGAGTGGCGGAACTCAACGCCGCGCTTAGCCTTATAACCAGAGCGAAGAAATAAAACATTAAATTGAAAATATTAAATATTGCATTTCCTCGACTGGGGATCGAACCCAGAACCTATCGGTTACAGTCACACGCTTGTGCCGCTGCGCCACGACAGGCCTCTTAACTAAACGATGTAAATTTATAACATGGACGTCGATCAATTATCTAAAAGCACGTGATTTGGATTTAAAGGGCTGGTAAATGAAGAGAATAATTAATAGTCCTTCTGAAGGCATAATTTACCGTACACGTGTAGAGAACAGACAGATATATAATTATATATACAGACCACGTTGCTCGACGCCATTTGTCATTAAATGAGTAGATTAGAATAATTAACAAGAAAAAAAAATATTTTTGCTAAACACCATGTATAAAAAGTATGTTGTATTCTTCTAGAATGATATGCAAGTATAAGCCTTTTGCTTAATTTTGAAGCTAATAAATAAAACTATTGATTAGTTGTAGGTAAGGTTTTGACAACACATCTTACTTTACCTAAATAAATATCAATCTTGACATTTTTAGTATTTTTTAAAGTGTTATTCCACACTTGGGGACAGAAAATATTAATTTTAAATTATAAAGCATATAAAAATTTCGAACGTGCATGATTTGAACCCGCGCCTCATGGAAACCGTCCAAGTGCTCTGACCAACTAAGCCATACGTTCTTAAAAATTTCGAACATAGCAGGATTAAGAAGGTATGGCTATGTTGGTCAGAGCGCTTGGATGTTTTCCAAGAGGCGCGGGTTCAAATCCTGCTACGATTGACATTTTTTATACGCATTAAAATTTAAAACTAGTATCAATGTTGACGTTTTTTTTGACTCCTACGACTTACTACCTAAATGTTTACTGAAAGAAAACTTTTGCTCTTTTTTTTTTTTAGGGAAGAGACGGCAAACGAGCGTACGGGTCACCTGATGGTAAGTGATCACCGTCGCCCACGACCCCGTGTAACTCCAGAGGAGCTACAGGAGCGTTGCCGTCTTTTAAGGTGGAAGGGCACCGGGGCCCCGGCATTACCTAATGCGAAACGCAGTGGCCAAAGCCACTACTTAACGCCGGTCTTAAATGCCGGGGGTGGTAACAATCCGGTCGAGTCTGCCCATGCGTGTTGCCATTGCTGGCAACGTGACTCTACCACACGCACTTTAGTCGCCTCTTACGACACCATCAGTACCAGGGTGATCCTATTCTAAGCAGGGATCACACGGCTCTACACGGTTCATCATTTTCCAACCACTTGGTGGTTAAACGTAAATGGCATAACGACTCTAGAATTGTCATTTGGTAGAAGAAACATAACAAATTCCATAGAATGTGATTATAAAACATCAGAGCAACCACAAATTATTTAAATATATATAAGTACAACGAGAAATAAAACGATATAATTTCTGTATATACATAAAACGATATATATTAACCTATTTTAATGTTATATTTTAAAACCCTAAAAAATACGACTTTAATAATAATTATTAAAAATGTAACTCACCTGATTAGCAGCAATGAAGTCGGGATCGTATATGGCGGGTCTGGGTCGCATGGCCAACATTTCCTTACGCAACTTCTGTTGAAGATCGTAGTCCAAGACCTTGGCGCGGACCATCGCGTCTGCTATGTTCATCGGGCTTATGTCCCACCCGTCGATAGCTATATATATTATATATTTTAGTATTTATTTTGACTATTTTGAAACTGTTAATCCACACAAAAGAAGAAAAAATACTTGTTTACAAAATGTATAATATAAAATTTGCTTAATAAAATTCGACGTAGCTTGAAGAGAACGTATGGCTTAGTGGTCACAGCGGTTGGACGGTTTCCAAGAGGCGCGGTTATATGTTTTTGAAGTTAGCACAAATAGGAGTTTTTTATCATATAGTAGCAGGGCAGGCAGAAGGAACTTGGGAACTATTCAGGAACTTTCCGTTGGCACATTCGATTGTATGATTTGCCTTCTTTCTTATATATAAAATCGAACGGAAAAATAAATTTTTATATTTATTTTTCCGTTCTTCCGTTCCGTTCTAAGTTGTTAGATATTTGACCCCTTTGTCTGTGACACCGTAGCTCCAGTAACAATAAGCCGATTTAAGGTTTTTAATAGAAAATGTTGTTCATGGCAGGTGGTTCTTAAGTATGTTTTATGAAAATAGTATGAACAAAATATTTATTTAAAAAACCTTTAAAAAAAATTACGTGGCGGGATTTCAACCCGCGCCTATTACACCCCGTCCAAGTGCTCCGACCACGGATATCACACAGCGCTACGTACCAGACTTAATCTAAATACATATGGTAAATGTATGTTTTCTAAATAAGTATTTTTCTTTCCAAAGTGTGAATTAACATTACAAAAATTGTAAAAATAGGATTAGCAGTCCCTAGTGGTCACCCATTTGCTTAGACATAACTAATTATCTCAATAAATTAATTATCTCTAATTGCCTGTCGTGACGCAGCGGCACAAACGTAGGGCTGTAAACGACGGGTTGTGGGTTCGATCCCCACTCGAGGAAATGAAACGAATTAATATTTTCAATTCAAATATTTAATGTTTTCATTTCTTCGCTCTGGTACAAGGCAAAACGCAGCGTTGTGATTCGCCACTTAACACGCAATCTCAAATTGGACGGGAAGTGGCGAACGGAACGGAGTGTTTTAACATCTATATTGCGGGATAAAGCGTGTCTATCGTTCTCTCATTCAATAATAACAACTATAAGCTAATATAAAATGAACCTAAAATTCCTATAGCAGTGAGTGATGACGTAAGAGGCTAGGCTAGTATTGATTTTGTATCCTATTTACAATGCCTGGGCGAACTGACCCAGGACAGTTGTAGGTCAGGGTTAGGGTCGGGAAGGTAGCTCATAAATGAATTATAGAAGGGTTTTCTAAGTTGAATACATGTACCGTGGTATAAAATAAGGAAGTATATTATTGAGTTCATCGTGACGCATGGGTACTACGGTTTTGAGTTCAATTTCCGTTTAGGGTAATGTTCTCATTTCTTCGATTTGGGAACTGCTAGGCGCAGAGTTGACTTTTGCCAATTAACACGCAATGAATCGAGAATTAGGCGGAATGTAGGAAACGGAATTTTCTTAAAGAGAACGGCGCTTTTTAATACTAGGTTCCCAGGTTCCCTTTGCTTACCCCGCAATGTGCGAGATACAGCGAGAACCCAAAATATATATAGTAACAATCATTGGAAATCACTGCAGTGGTGCAGTGGTACCGCTTCTGACTGTAAACCTTACGGTAGTAGGTTTGGTGCTCCCCGGGGGTAGCAATTACTTAGTATTGGAAGTATTTAATTTATTTATATTTCTCTGTTCTGAAAAACAAATCAAGCGGTAGTGCCGCCACTAGAAAAGCAAACGTCACAAAGAATTGGCGAAAAGTTTGAAACGGAGTGTCTTAACACTTTATGTTTTTATATGTGCATATAAGGACTATTTTTTTTATTATCTATAATAATAATAATATTAGTTTAAGAGAAAAGTTACTGTAAATACAACATTTTTAAAATATTGTAACATGTTTTGTTTTCTTTTCGCTACGAAAAACGCAATACAATCATAAAGTAGTGAAGGAATGAAATCTATGTTGCAAAATAGATAAATTTAAATTGATTCAATTGTTGCTGTTTTTAGAACTTATGTAGCTAAATTGATTCAATTGTAAAATGGAATTCAGTAATGAAAATGTAAAATGGAATGCAGTAAATATAGATCGAGCTAAATTTAGCCATTGTGGCACAGAAGCACAAGTGTGAGTCCGTCAACCCAACAGTTGTGTGTTCAATTCCAACTCCGGGCAATGAATCATGTAATACTTGCATTCCCTTGCTCTGGTGAAAAGGGCAGAGTTGAGTTCTGCTAGTTTACATAAATAAAATGCACATAAATAGTGTTGTGACATAAACTAAAATATAACTTACCAATATCATCCGGATTAACCATCGGCAAGAGATTACACATTGGTATGTATACATCTTCACCCTTCTCATCAATGCCAAGACGCACTGTTGAAGCTTGTGTTATTGATCCATACCTATTTTTTAAAAAAAAACAATATTGTTATAAACTGTAACTACAATCCTTACTACTAGCATACTAATTATTTTAATTTCTTTACCAATTCCACCACTTAACATATAAATTCTAAAATTCAAAGAAAAAAGTTGGAAAAAAAAGGGGTGATTAGGCTTTTTCTAGATATATAAAGGAGACATTATTAAAAATTTTAAATATAAATATATACCAATTAGAATTCATTTGTCCATTTTTAGTGTTCCATGTTAGTTGATGTTTATTAGCGAGGACTGCGGCTGTGAAAGTGGATCCATTATTGCCACCCCATCCTACTAGCATTACTCCCACTTTACCCACTTTTCTACTCGTTCTTATAGATAATGTTTTCTGATATGGCTTAACCTAAAATAAAATGTTATTTTAATTTATTTCTTATTGGAATCTTTTTCAAAAACATCCACTTTGTATTTATTTATTCTCCAAATTATTGTCTTTAATTATATTCAAACAACTAAATATGTTTAATTGTTTGAATATAATTAAAGCCAACTGTTCGTAATACAAGATAAACAAAACACTTTGTTATCAAATAGAACTGTTAAACCAAACATAACAATTTTCATATTATTACTTTATAAAGTATAATTAAAGGTAGATTAAATAACACTTAAATTACGAATTTCAATAATTATATAGAAAATAATGTTTTAAACAATTTTCTAGAAAATTCAATCGATCAATAAGACCGGCCCGGCAATTTTACCTTCATAATAAATATGTAAAAACTTACCACAAATTCATTCTCCTTCTTAGTAACCAACGTCTCGTTATGTTCGTATTCAGAATATATATAATCATCTGTATATTTTATATTAGGGGACAAAACAGTTATTTTAGGTGCTGCACTCATTTTGCTTATTTTCTGTTTTCTTTTTGTAAAAATATATTTCAACGATGTTTAAGACAAATTCAACTCTTAAGATATTTCAAAAGATGTTATTCTTTTTGAATTTAGTTGCGCAGCCGTTTGTAAATATTATGCTATGGGCAATTAAATCAACCCGCAAGTAGCTTGAGAAACATCAACGTCGATACCAAATTGCTTCTAGTTAAACACTGAATCCGAATTTAAATTTTCAGTAAGGTAGGTGTCAAGAGCAAGACTGTCAAATTACTCGATTGTCTATTCGATTAAACATCGTAGTTGTCTTATAAGAATATGAAATAATTAATTAATAAGCCTTGTGTTCTCAAAAGCTCTGATTGTAAAATGAAAAGAAGAAACTTTGACCCATTTTGATGTGGAAATTGAGTCTAGCAGGAATTTTTAACCTACTAAAATACGAAAATATTTGAAATAAAAGTAAAAATTATATAATTTATTCTTAGGTCCGTAAAATACATATAGATTATCTACACAAGTTTCTATCAATACCAACATTTGCTGCTACAGGTATTTGCAAGGTATATTTTCCTTCTCAACCTACACCACTTTTTTTAACGTACTCGGTGGTTACATTAGTAAGCTCTCTTGTATTAAATCACTACATCCAACCACCATCCTTCAGGGTTTATGTGATCCACTCCAATGAAAAGACATAACAAGGCAGTTGTATCTAACAAATTTTCTAGGTTTCTAGTTTTCTATAACATCGCAGATGGTGCTATTAAAGCCAATCCGCTACGTCATCAACTTACAAGATTATCTCGAATGAAGTGTTACGTAAACGCATCTCGTCACGCTGCACATTCACCTCAGCATCTTCATTTTCTAGATATGAAGCTTCTAGTGTGCCAAGATATAATATGATACTCTTTCAAATCTGGTCCTTGATTTTGGGCCATGGAATAGGGCCCGGACCCTAAATAAAGTGCATATAAAGTGCATATAGGTCAATGGTGCACTCGAACAGCCTTATGGTTTAATGGTAAATAGGAGTAGTGGGACTATTCCATCACTGGTCTGGCATATCTCTAGTATTCTTTCAACATTCAAATATCGTATTAAAAAGTATCGCTAGTATTAAAAAGTCAGTCAGTAAGCACAAGTAAACCAATGCATAACGATTGTCTGAATTGCATCTAGAGTTCGTCAGACCCTATGGTTTTTCCCATTTTCCTACACCGAAGACAATTACAAGTTTTATCAAAGATTTTTGTTGCAGTAAATCTAAGGTTAGGCAATCGTTGAGGATAACTACTGATTCTGAGTATTCAGCAGGTCTTACAATTAGCTGCATTATCTTCCTAATATAGTAGTGATAGCTCTGTTTACAGCTGTTTTGCTGGAACGTTTCATGACCTATCGTTTCACGACCATCCTCCTTTACAAGCGCCAAAAACTCATCTGCCCGCCCCAATCATTACAGCTTGAGCTGAACCCCAATCATACTGAGCAATCTCAATCTTAATCGAGAAATTGAGATTTTTCATCCTTGCTTGGAAGACATTCTGCATCGGTCCATTGAGCAACCACACATATGTTTCTTAACAATTCTACGTCTGAGTGATATTAATATCCATGACAAGCAGAGGATGATGGGTTGTCATGTTTCCACCTACAATGAATTTATAATAAATTACCCTACCCATATGACATCATCTGGTTAACAAATAATCAGTTTGAGATGAGGAAGAACGTATTCACAGTGGCCAGATTACATACCATATAGGTTCTTAGAATATTTTCTTCCTCTGTATTGGTTGCGCTACCCACCTTGAGAGCATTGGATTGAGCAATCAGCACCTTTTCTCGTGTCGGAACGACGGTCAAGTTCAAAAATCAGTTTCTGAAGCTGTTTAGGTGGGAAGGAGGACACGACTTTAATGGACAGAATCCTTTACCGGGTCGCGGTATCTTGAAAGGTGTCTTAAATTGATCTGAACACCCTCTGGATTAAAAAAAAAACAAAATATTGTACAACAAAAAAAAATCTTTAGATACTACTGATTATTTTTTTAATCCGTGTAAGTACTATCTGAATTTATTTTATATCAAAATTATCCAACTTCACTGAATAAAGTATTGATTGCTAAGCCATTTCTTTACTATTTAAAAATTGTAAAGAAACCAAAATAACGAATCACCGTTACATCAACCACACTTCTTGTAATACAATATTTAAAATTTAATTACCTATAATTTCTACTTTTTTATTTTGTAGTCCATAGACCGTGGTGTGTATTGTAAATTGTTACTATAGTAAATAATTGTCATGAATCATAATTTCATATTATGTCAATGTCACACTCATTCATTTGGGATTTCCGAATTTGTAATTAATTTGACTTTAGTTAAATATCTATTGAGCCGGTTAAAGAATATAATATATTTGTATAATGGCTGGTAAATAATATTACATTTTGTTTGATTATTCGATCCAATTCTCTAGTACGTATATTGTATAGTATATTATGTTTAAATATTTTAGATAACCAGGATACGCCGATGGCTAACAATGAAGCTGATTTAGAATCGAGCGCAGTAAAAGTTAACAATGAGGCAAACAGAGTGGAGTCTCCACCACCTCCAGTGACCCCGCCACCAGAAAATGAAGATACACAAGAACTTATTGTAGTTGATGAAAATACTGAACTATTGGACCTCAACCACGGTAGAATTGGAAAAATAGAAAACTTGGAACCCCTACGTAACTTAGAAAGGTTATATTTTTAAATATAAATACATTGAAATATTTTTCATTTAAAAAAATATGTAAATATATTTATAATATTTATAAATTCTTTCACTTTCTATAGGTTGTACTTGAGGTGGAATTTGATAAAGAAAATAGAGGGATTGGACACACTCACTACACTTGTGGAACTTGAGCTTTATGATAATCAAATTGTAGTTATAGAAAATTTAGATAATCTAGTAAATTTAGAGTAAGTATATTATATATAATAGTCTGTTCATTATTGCACAATAATATAACTTGTTTAATTTTATGTAACTACTTTTCCTTGTAAAACACATCATGTTTTTGACTAGAAAAAATAATTATATAAAATTTAATGACTCATGAGGCCAATGTTTTTGACTTTTACTATGATTGTTCTGGCCTTTATATTTAGCAGTTCAATTGAATTCCAGCATTCAATGCAATGTAAAATTGCAAAGCAGAGTATCAGTATGTAGGTGCATTTTTTTTAAAAATTCATACTTTGGTAAAAATAAACCTGATTTATCTTTAATTTTATATTTACTTCTTTGCAAAAAATCTTGCAATTAATTATTATTGAATCTACTAAAGTTTTTAGTCTTGTAGGAATTCTTTATTAAATATAAAATAAAATATTATTATATATTTCACACAAACAAAACAACAACACATTTGGCAAAAGATATAATTTAAGTGTTTTATATTAAAAGATCTGACATTTAAAAATATAATGTATCATTATTTTAAAACATTGCAGGATATTAGATCTATCATTTAACAGAATTAAGGAAATAACTGGTTTGAACAACTTACTAAAGTTAAGAAAGCTTTTCCTAAGTTCCAATAAAATAACTGAGATCAAAAATGTTAATCATTTACCTCAGCTGGAGTCTCTTGAGTTGGGTGACAATCGAATAAGGGTATGTAAATTTTGCTTTAATTATATTTCTATAATTAAGTTTGTAACTGGAGATTAAATTGAGCATTTCTTCTCCTAGGAAATAAAAAATCTGGAAGGCCTAACAACCCTTAAGGAACTTTACCTTGGTAAAAATAAAATAACTAAAATACAAAACTTGGATGACTTATGTAATTTGGAAATACTCGTTCTACAAAGCAATAGGATAACTAAAATTGAAAATTTAAATCAATTGACTAAATTGGAACAATTATATATTTCCGAGAATGGTTTAACTGCCATTGAGAATTTGGATAATCAAGTGAAACTTCAAACTTTGGATTTGGCAGTTAATAAGATAACTGCCATCGACAATGTTAGGCATATGAGCGATTTGGAGGAGCTATGGGTAAATATGTTTTTCTTTTGGTGTTATTTAGGAAAATATTTATTGATCAGATAAATGACATGCTTATAATGGTATAGTATGATTAACGGGACATGGTCACTGTGAAGTTAGCAAATTTTTCTTTTCTCCCCAAGTCAACAATGCTTAGTTGGATGAAGTTCAGAAAGGCTTTAGGGCATCACGTTTATGCATTTGTACGGTATTATTGGCCTAACATCCAAATAAATAAAAGTATAGTAAATACATCTAGTATTTAATGTTTTTTTAATATGACATTATTAGAGGCTGTTGTTGCAACGTAGTAAACATCTGTTTGTAAATGTGAACATTTTTAATTTGGATCTGACTTCTGAAATAAACTATTTTTATTTCCCTCTGTTAACGTTAAAAAGGAAAATTCGACAAATACACATACACTTTAAAGCTATAAAAAAAATATGACATTCTCATATTAATATACAATAATTTGTCTATATGTTGTTGAATTAGTTGAGAAGATTGTTAGGAAATGGAGAAAAATACAAGTCAAAATCAACATTTAAGCAACATCAGTTTATAATTGTAATATATCACAGCTACAGTGTGGTAGTAAGTGGTGATAATTAAACATTATTGTACTGTTTTCTACGACTTATGTTTACCTTAATAATTTATAATATTGTGTTAATAGAATTCAAAGAACATTTAAGTCCATATGTATATTTAAAGCATAAGAAAAATTTGTTACAGTAATATTATTATAATTCCAACATCTGTAATAGTGGGCAGAAAGATTATTTTATGAGGCCTATCGTGGCGCAGCGGCACAAGCGTGTGACTGTAACCGACGGGTCTAGGGTTCAACTCCACTCGAGGAAATGAAATATTTTCAATTTAAATATTTAATGTTTTCATTTCTTCACTCTGCTACAATGCAAAACGCGGCGTTGAGTTTCGCCACTCAACACGCAATACGTCAAAATCAGCGGAAAGTGTCCAAGTGCCCCCTTCCTGCCCCGCCATGTGCAGGATAGTATGTGTGAAACTGGAATAAAATCAGTTTTTTTAATTGCATTAGTAAATGTGTATATGATGTTTTTTATTATTTCAGCTTAACAACAATCAAATAACGGATTGGTCTTCTATAGAATATTTGCAGGAAAATAAAAAGTTAGCGACAATTTACTTAGAACGGAACCCCATCGCCTCCGACCCCGCGTACAGAAGGAAACTGAAGCTGACACTGCCATCTCTAAAACAAATCGATGCAACACTGTGTAGATAAAAATTATATATATTATTAATATTAATATTAAAAGTATGTTGTGAAAGTAGCTTTTGTAAAATTGCAAGAATGACGTACTTTTTTTTTATTTAACTGTCAAATTTAAATATGGTGTTGTTATATTTAAAAAAATAAATTATGATTATAGTCGATTAATTAAAATGATTTGGTACTCACTTGAGCAATTGATATGTTTTTCTAAAAAAATATTTTATATATTGACACTGCCTCCTTTTACTTCTATGCGGGATACAGCGTGAATATTATGAAATAAATAATAGCAATATTATCTTTTTGCTCTTATGTCTTAAAATTATTACGACTCTTTCTTTTCTTAGTTTGTATCGCGTTTTTTAAAGAATTTAAAATATTTTTTTAAGATAAAGTGGCAATTATATATATATTTTCTTAAAATAATTACATTTAAACCACTTACAGAGACAATTATTAAACATTAAGTAGAAAAATGACGCCTGTCGTGAAGCAGCGACACAAGCGTGTTACTGTAACCGACAGGTTCTGGGTTCGATCCCCACTCGAGGAAATGAATTATTTAATATTTTCAATTTAAAATATTTAATGTTTCATTTCTTCGCTCTGGTAATAAGGCAAAGCGCGGCGTTGAGTTCCGCCACTCAACACGCAATGCCTCAAATTAGGTGGAAAGTGGGGAACGGAAGTGGGACGAAGTGTCTTTATACTAAGTTCCCAAGTTCCCTCTGGTCACCCTGCCACATTTTATTTATTAATATTATTGAATGGAAAGTTAAATATGAAATGTTACGTCATTATTGTTTTTTGCTTGTTGATGTAGTTAGGTATTTATAGGTTTCAATATTTACTTACTGTATATAGTAAATATTAGTTTCATTCTTTATAGCAGCTATTATGTAGTCTTAAGTAATCTTCATTTTTTACTTTTTTTTCTCATTTACAATATCTTTTCATATTATGTATTTTAAAATAATTAATATATTTAGATTTAATATTAACATTTTTCATTATTTACTACTAATTTTTTAATGAATCCTGATCTATATATAATTATTATGTTACTTATTTATATTAAGATAAACTGTAAACGGCGATATGAACGTAAGGTAAGGTAAAGTATCGAAAGTGAGAAATGCTGCTTTCTGGAAAGCAGTAATTTTTTTTGTAACTTCTCAATAAAATATGTCTTGCAAAGAACGATGAAAGAAGAAGAAAGATTTTAGAAATGTAACAATAAAATTACACTTAGTAGTTCAAAACATTATTCAAATAAATTTAAATTTTTCATTTTCGATACTTTACCCAGGGACCCTTTAGGTATATAAGATTTGCTTATTAAATTCAAAGAATGTTTCAAATTAGAATTTATTGTGAAAAATTGATAAAAAATAACTGTATATCTTTTGGTCCTTTATTATCTTTGCCCTGCAAAATGCAAAATTGTTAATATAAAACCTAGAAAATATTTTACAAATCCGTCCTTTTAGATTAATCAATGTTAATAGTTACAACAATATTATACATATATATACAACAATTTAAAATTCATCGATTTTCATTAAACATAACCACCGCGATAAATAAGCTCTTATTTTAAAAAATCTTGCATAAATCTGTTCATTCATTTCACAGTCTTTGCTGCCACAAACATACAGACAGACAAAAATAAAATAATCCAAAAATTTTATTAAGAAGTAACTATTTGACAATATGAACCATCATACCTTTAACCAGTGCCTATTTAAGTACACTTTGCTCCTATATATTATAATAAATTTACTTGTAACCTTTTAATAGTATATAATAAATAATATATCAATTTAGATAGTTTAAGCTCTTTTAATGTAAGTAATGAATTTGCTAGTATACGGCTTATAAAAATATTTTTGATTGCTATTTAATTGTATATATGGTAGTTAAGTATTTGTGTATTTAATAAACATAAGATGTCATTTTTTGTCTGTCCTTCCTTTCCTTTGCCTTGTTAATAAAATTAAAAATCTTGATGAATAATAATTATGTCGAAATAATGTAATATAATTACAAGAGAAGTCAAGAATTTGTTTATTCAGCAATGGAATTCAGGTGAAAAGAAATTAGATAGTTCTGTTATCTCTGTCCCTATTGGAATTTTCTATTTAAAGCTTATATAGAGGTTATTGACATTATATGTGTGTGTCTAATAAGAAATGTTTTTTTTTTGTGTTTTTAATAAATAATTAATTAATTAATTGAAAAATGTTTGGCGATCATTCGTATTTTTTTAATCGATGTAAATGATAAATAAATTCTATGTTACGGAATTGTTAAATGTTACTGTAGTGTTTCATTTTCAGGTAGACTCGGAATCGTACCAGAATCTTGTCGCAATGGATCCTGCTCGGGAACATCTTAGCGTGCTAAATAAAACATTTAATTTGTAAATGTATTATATGAATAATATATTATTTATGTTACAATAATATAACTTAAATGGTTGTTTTATTTAAAATTGCACAAATTGATAATAGTATATTTTAAAATACGATACGTACAATAAGAAATATTGAAATAAAAATATGATTTCATTAAAAGTAAGTAAATATGATATCTGAACATCATACGTTCCTTATTTTATCTACAATCTGACAACTGACAGCTATATGAAAATGTCAGGTCATTAGGTCATTTTTTTCTGTGCAAAAGTGGCTGTTTTTCTGCAATTTCATTATAGTGCGCGTTGTTTGGTTTTATTTTAAAAAAGTTTAAATAGTATGTAGTAGTAGAGAATTATAGTTTATAGTTACTTTACTAAAAGCAGTGAATGCTACGTTATAGTTTAAACGGTACAATAAAATAAAGCAACATTACCGTCCACGCGGAATTGTTTGTTCATTGTAATGGAAAACCTTGACCAGAGTAACAATAAAAACGTGTCTCTCAGTTTAATCGCCGAATATGGCTCTGAATCCGATTCTGAGGACACTCGATCAAATGATAATACTGGAAACGATGATTCCGACGCGGTGGAGCTTAGTGAAATGGTTTTAAAGAATAATATTATAAATGCTTGCGCCCATGGCCCGCTGTCCGAAGGCGACAGTGATACAAGTGTTGTACGACACATGATAATAGATAGTTCAGAGAGTGGTGTTGTAGAATATGATGTAACGGAGTACAGAGATGTGGACAGTGACTCCGACTCCAGTTCCGATGATTCTAGTGATAGTGATAGTGATGTAGATTCCGTTAAAGACATCGAGGAATTATCCAGCGGGTATTTTTACTAATTATTTATTGTTACACTCAAGTATGTTATAAGAACTGTGCTTATTTTAATTAAATAATGGTTTTAGTGATGAACTGGAAAGTAATAATCGTTCTGGAAAGCTAGATCCTCCTAAAGTACATGGTGAATTGGGTCTTGATGATTTACCTCCTATAGAAGATCTTGCCATAAGCTTACCGTCTCAAGAAACTACGAAAATTGGAACCATTACAAGTATAGTGGATAGATTAGGTAAAGCCTCCATTTAGTATTTATATTATAATATTCTATATATTTTTTTTTCAATTTATTTTAAATAATATTTAGTAAAGAGTAAATTATTGTGGCAGAAATTAGACGCGCTGCGTGTGCAGTAGTGAATTTTAACATTCCACTTTGTCAGATCAAGGAAATGAAATAACCTTTTACCTTGAGAGGAAATCAAATTCACTCAGCATCACCCTGTATCCCGCACACGGCAGGGTAGGCAGAGGGAACTTGGGTACCTAGTGTTAAGATATTCCGTTCCCCACCTTTTACCCACTTTCCGCCGAATTTGAGGCATTGCGCCTTGAGTGGCGGAACCCAACTTGTGTCAAATGAAATTCACAATACAATAGTGACCTGTGGTAATATTTTTACTATGCATATTTTGTACTTAGAATTATTTCCATTATCATAATTTAATTTTAATGTAACCATTTTTGTCTTAAAAAGAATATTCCCTAAAAGTTTTTATTTCTCAATTTTTCCAGTGATAGTTCGAGCTTATCCAGAAACACCTTTAGTAGATCTAGACAGTATCCTGTTTTTGGATAACGGAGCAAAAGCATTGGGCAAAGTGTTTGATGTCTTTGGACCTGTAAGTCTGATATATCTTTCTATTAGCAGATAATCTTTCTTTAAGCGGAGAGAATTAGAGTTACTATTCTATGCCTGACTCTGCCACCATTTTCAAGACATTGAATGCTGAATATCATCAGTACTACAACATCATGCTTTGTCTATCAGAGTGCATAAATAAAAATGAATTGTTTTTTTGAGTGGAGACCGAACCCATGATTACCTTTAAATATAACATATATTTGTTTAATTGGTACAATTAGCATACTATACTTACTTACTTTACTTAACTTCACAATGTATCCTGCAAAGGGCAGGGTAGGCAGAGGGAAATTAGGAACCTAGGGGCAAGACACTCCATTCCATTACTTTCCGCCAAATTTAAGGCATTGCGTGTTGAGTGGCGGAAAACAAATCTGCGTTTTGCCTTGTACCAGAACAAAGAAATGACAACATAAAATATTTAAATTGAAAATATTAAATATTTCATCTCCTCGAGTGGGGATCGAACCCACAACCTGTCGGTTACAGTTACACGCTAGTGCTGCTGCGCCACAACAGGCCTCTATAAATAAAAAATACTAAAAAAAATAGTAATAATATCACTAATTAAATGTTTTTAATTTTGTTCACTCGCTTCCCACATGTGGCGACACATGTGTGTTACACTATTTTAATTTTGGTTAAAATAAGTGATCACTAAAATGATGTCACATGTGTTCATGAATGATCACATGTATGGTTTTGTAATCACATGTGTAAAAGTGTGATCACATATATAAATGTGTAATAACACATTTCAATGTGTGATCACATACATAAATATATAATCTCAAATGACAATGTGTGTTCACATGCGTAGAAGTGTGATCAAATAAATGTATGGATTGCATGGTTGGATGTGATAGACCTAGCTGCTGTCATGTAAACCTGAAATCTCATGTGGCGGTAGATGAGTGATCTCATGTAGATGTGTAATTTCATTATGAAAATAGAAAGATACATGCTATTATCCATGAACAGTAATCAAATTCAAATATTTTTATTCAAATTAAGGACTTTCAATGTTAGTTTTTTGAATGTCAAACAATTTACCACCAATTCACTAAAGTTACTGCCTCAGACCTGAGAAGAACCGGTGAAAGAAACTCAGGGGGACATCCCTTTTTTTATCAAAACTTTACGTTATATTATAATAATTGACAATGATACATTTGAAATGAGAGCGAGCATTTTATTTTGAATAAAAATATTTGAATTTGAATCATTTGTGTGGGTGTGTAAACAAGTATGCTATACTAGACTATGCAGGAAATTTCTATATATCTGTGTTAATTTACAGGTTACTGAACCAAACTATTGCGTCCGTTTCAACTCTGAAGATCATGTCAAAGAACGAGGGGTTCAGCCCGGCATGGAGGTGTTCATTGCACCTCGGACTCAACACACTAAATTTGTCTTTCTCACTGAACTTATGAAGTAAGTTTGAAATTTTATTAAATTATTAATTTGGACTTACTTAAAAAAAGAGTTTTTACTTGTGGAACTGGAAACAATTCCATGGTAAAGAGGAGATTAGGTGTGAGGTAAAGTACGGAATGGAAGTGGAATGGAGTGTCTTAACACTAGGTTCCCAAGTTCCCTCTGCGTACCCTGCCGTGTGCGGGATACAGCGTGTAGCTGAGAGAAAGGAATGAGGTGTCTATCACATATGACACACATGGGATAAACCTGGCCGCATGGTCATTGGGTTATATTGCCCTTATTTTAATGACTCTTAATTGCCCTTATTTTAATAATTAACTATAAAGCAAAATATTTTTACCAGTATCAATAAAGATAGTGTTATGTATAAAAAAATTTGCTTTAAAAGTTATGTAGTAGTCAAAATTTTTGTTCCTTTAAAATTCTATAATTGAATGTATTTTTTTTTATTTTACAGAGTTAAAGGATCAGATGCATCATGGCTGAACGATATAGAACCTCCGGCGAGCCACGTCGACTATTCCGACGACGAGGAGGAGAGGCGCGCCAACAAAGCTAAAAAAGAACAGAAACAAAACAAGCAAGATACATCCGAAAATGGCGAGAACTCCAAAACTCCTAGGAAAATGCTTGAAGCGAAACGTAATCAACGACCATCGGAATCTAGCAGCAGGTTTGGAGGCTCCAGCCGCGGTCGGAGCTCAGCGCCCCCAGGGTTCAGGAGGAATCCGTTCCACTACACCAGACCTCAGAGACCATTCGAAGATCAGGAGATGAGAACTCCTCCCCCACACTCTAATGTAGACCCTGGGGGTCCTATAATGCCTCCACCTGGGTTTAGTCCGATGTTTCCACAATTCAATCCCTCTACGCCACCCCCGTATATAATGAATAGGATGCAATTTAGGAATCCAAGAATGCAATTTATGAATATGCCGTTCAGACAGAATATGCCAGTTTTTGGGTCTAATTTCTGTACTATGCCCGGGCAGCCCCCGCAATGGGGACCCCCACCCCCGCCTGGTACCTAGATCTAGGTCTACAATAGGGTCTGGGGTTAGGACTAAGCACAATAGGTAAGCCTATATTATAGTCAATAAATAGCTAGTGCTGTGCTAACAATACTAGTTTGCTTATCCAAATATCTATATTTATATAATAAATAAAACTTATTGCTAATTTGTATGATGTTTTATTTTTTTTAACCTGGTTTGTCTGACATGAACGTTTTGTAGCTTCACGCTGGGTTGGATAGGCAGAAGATAATTAGTTTTCCGTTCCCAACTTGACGCACTGCGTGTTGAGTGGCGTAACTTAACACCGCGCTTTATGTTATTGCTAGAGCTAAGAAATAAAATTATTAAATATTTAATTTCCTCGAGTGAGAATCGAATCCACAACCCCTCGTCCTTCGCCTATGTGTCTATTTATACATTTATGATATAAATAATAATAAATTTTAATTTTGTTTCGTATGATCTAAGGCAGTTTTAATAAGGTATCCAAATCAAAGACCAATAATTTTGTGATTTCTTTATTAAATATTTCATTGTTAGAAATTAACTAACGATCGAATTTCATAAATGTTAAAATAATAAAAAAAAAGGTTCATAATAATAAAAGTACTACAGCTAAAAAATACTGCTCTCGGACTACGCAGAACTAAACGAACGTTGTAAATTCTGCTGCCCATATTGACACGGTAGTCAATGAAACTGGTTAAAATTATTTAAAAAAAAAAATATTAAAAAAATTTTGCACTCACATGATCACAACGTAAAATGATAGCCATTTCACAAATACAAGAATATAAAATCTCACACTACAACTAAACTTTCCTTGCTGTTTCATTATAATTATGTATTTATTGGTTTCAAAATCAAATTTATTGAGTACATACCGTTCATAAAAGATAGATAAATAGATATAGCCTATATATACGATTATGTAACTTAGAAAAATATTTCTAAGATCTATTTATATAAAGCATGATTATTATGTTATATAATATTATATTATTTTTTATATAAAATAAAATGTAAACTTAAATTCATGATTAATTTTCATTATGGTGGCACAATAGTGGCAGTGTAAAACAAAATATATATATCAGAATAAAAAAAAACTAATAATTTTCGATTGAAATGCAGATTATGCGAATTTTAAATGCTCAATTAATATATAAATGGATGAAATAAAAATTGTACCACCATTTTTTTTTGTACAGATTAAACAAAGAGGGAAACAATAAATGCAATCAACCGGGCAATCACTCTAACATTCCATAAATAATTATTTTTTTCCGTTTATTGCCATTACCATAAGGACCGGTGTTCTGAAATTAACGCTTTTACAGATCAATTAATTAAAAGTAACTGTTTTTTATTTATTGTGATTTATTTCCAATGAATAAACTAATTATATGTAAAGATGTTTCGATTAATTTTAAATATAGTATCAAAATTTTCTATATTAGTTAAAAATTAACCTGTTGACAGTTCAATTTTTAAAAATGATATTTTGTTTTTATTACAATTGATTTTTTTTTAAAACACATTGCCATAACAAATAAAATCAAATATTTTATTCAGTTAATTTTAATTTCGATTTGTCACATTCATAAAATAAATCCACACTCATAATCGCCAATTAAAGCTTAAACGACGGTACACACCGAATACCATACAAAATGAATCAATTAATCAACAAAATGTAAGCTAAAAGAGAGCACTACACCAATGTAGATGAACAATGAGCTGTACAAGCGTTATTTCCAGAACGAACGGCAACAGAATCATACTAAACTTAACGAAAACCACGAGGCCAATAGGGCCCTTGTATTCAACTTAAACACGAACCTAACCTACACGGGGATATTATATAAGGTAATTGCGTGGATTAACTGATTGTATTAACTTATGTTTAGTTATAAAAATACAGATTCATTATTTAAATAAACACAATAATTATAGCTTGCCATGAGACTCACCACAATAAAATGCCTCTTCGGCTTCACTTAATAGATGATACGGTTAAATTATATATTACCGACGAAATTATAGAAAACGGTAGAGCAGTCTTCCATTAAATACGTAAAAATATACTTTTAACGAAATAAGAGTGGCGATTACGAATAATAAGCGTCGTTTAATCGATATATATATTTGTATATTTTTTATATTAGTGAGATTGTATGGCGGACGCGTCAGACCTTATATATATATATTTATTATTATATATTTCCGATCGTTAGATTGTCATAGTAATATCGAATAATGATATATTAATAAGCCGAATCGATTATTTATTCGTAATCGCCGACCTCGAGCGTACATTAGACGATCCCATACATCACTAATAGACATAGATAAGAATAATTTGATCTCAAAATATAAACTTAACACTAATGAAATTATATTTAATCAGCTACGATTAGTCGAAAGGTTACAATGTCGTACGATTACACGTTAGGAACTATACTACTGTACAGATATGAAGAAAATAATTTCTTAAAAATATTCATAGTAGCGAGTAATACTTTGAAAAAAAAAAAACACCTTCGTTTGGAAAACAAAAAAAGGAACATTGAAATAGTAAATAATAACGTACTACAATTAGCGCGGCCGTCTCACGGCCCTACACAGTACATATGTCAGTACATGACGGGCATTACGTAAACAAATATTATAATATATAAGTTTCAATGCGTTGCTAAAAATAATTAGCTCGCATCGTATCACTTGTTCGTGTGGTGTTGCCAGTTAATATTTAGAATATTTGCTTTATCTAAGACACTACTCTCTACGATCTAGTATTCACAGAGGTCGATACACTTAGACACGGAAAGGCGAAACAGCGTGCTTACTACGCGATATCCAATATTTAATGTTCACTTTAACACGTTATATTATTAGCAAAATAATTCAAAATGTGTCGAGTGTGGCAACATCGGGACGTCGTACTTTAGTAGGTGGTAGGAGACGCGATGCGACCACGCGCGATATTAACATTAGATAACCTATTGTTACAATATACGATATATTTATTATATAATAGACAGCCAATCAGACGCTACTTATGAATAATTATGACTACCCAAAAATATTTATCGATACTAAAATAACGCATCTGCATTTTTTTTTTGAGGGAAACCGAAAAAATCACATGCCGAATCACTTGTTTTTTTTTTTGTTAAGTACCCACAAACGTTCATTGCACTCGAGATCTCCGCAAAGCGTCGCATTACAGTAGTCCGGTTGAACAGCGATAATTCAATTAATCCGAATGGTTGCTTGGAACAACCGTCATCGGTCGCGACAACTATCAATATCATAAGAACTCAATGGTTACAAACAACCACACAACCAAACGACCGCCACCCCAACCGAACAACCACCAACATATATCGCCGTGGGCACGTCAAAGTAAGCACGAAACGCTGAAGGCAACAGTACATTATAACTACGTTTCATTACAATAAGTAAATATGTAGACTCTATGTAGAGTATCGGAAAATATTATAAATCTATATCATATTGATTATTATATATATATCAGACATTGTACATGAAAACCGGAGGACTGGAGTCAACTAAACAAAAAAGAAACTATTCTAAATATTCTACGAGCTATTGCGTGTTAATTAATAAGTGGCACTGGTTTCCATGTAGAATGTACACACTTGTGACATTTGTTCTCGATCAGTTTTGTTTGTGTCTGAGTATATTTGTTGAGAGCGCGGCCGGCGTCCGAACGGCGCTAGGAAAATATCTCTACATATACATATACATATACATATATATATAAAAAATTCTTATGCTATCATTACTTTTAATATGGCTCAGATTATATATATATATATTTGGAGCGTCTATCGAGAACGTTCTTTAGTAATTCTCGAACGAACAATGTCGAATAGATCGCGGTGATTGTTGAAAAAATCGCTCGGACCCCGCCCGCCGCCCGCCATTGTAAAGCTTCAGATCCACTTCAATAAATAATCATCACCAATTTTAAATGCATCCACAGTCATTTAATTTAGGGATCATTGTAGTAGCATTGGTTATGTCCAATTAGGCCGTAGATAATAACTAACAGTTAGGAAGACATATTGCTAACTCCATAACACTCTGAACGTTTAGAATGTCTAAGACACATTCGTCTGAAAATGGCACGAGCTATCGTTTCACTGTCGATTTATTATATATTTAATACGAACGAACGGCGTTTAATGCTACCACAATAATAATCTTAGCGTCTACCCCGAAGATGAGTTGAGTGCGAGAGTTTCATCCATTTCGTTAAAGCCGTGCAGGAAGACGAGGCGATATCGTCAACAAAATGGACGAATATATTATGAAGAATATATACGATAGTTAGTTTCGACTTCATTTGGCTCACTGAACGAACGTTTGTTTAAAATAACCCAATCTGTATGCTTTCTTCTGTTTGCAAGTATATATTATTATATACTCATCAATTCATAAGAGTAATCAATAGTAACGCGTAAGCGAAACAATATCGATTACTTCTATCGATAACTTTATCGATTTACGTGTTGCAAATATAATAAAAAATACTCAATCAATCGAGTAATGCATACATCACAAATGAATAAGCGAAACAATATCGATTATTTCCATCGATATCTATATATCGATATCGATAAATTGGAATGTGTCAAATCGTTCGTTCAGGGCCAGCGAAATCACTTCCACTTGTAGGGTATCAGAAGTATGGGGTAGACCCTAAGGTTCTCACATTATGTGTTCTCCACAGGCCTGATGGTGCAGTCGCCGACAGTGGTGATTGGTGTGATGGTGACCGAACTGGGCGCCGTCACAGCCTCCTGTTGCTCATCTTTCTCCTCGTTCGGAGGCAGCTTCACTATCTGACAATCACCAACGGTCATTATTTGCGTTTCTATGCCCACTGGTGGGACATTTTCCTCGGGCTCGACTCTGGAATCCTCGTCGTCCGATGATGAGTCCGAGACGTCTATAGTTCTGTCGTGGGAAGCCTCGCTGGTGCCGGTCTGGTCGGGGTCCACGTTCCGGTCGGGGTCGACGCTGGTCACCCCGTAGGAGTACGCGAGAGGGTTGTACATCATTTCCGTTAAGTATGAGAAATCGCCGAATGGAAGGTTGGTCGCGTTGTAGTTCTCGTTGGGTCGTCCGTCTGGAAATTATAATTTTTTTTTTATGTCAAAAATATGTTTTTTTAATGTTAGTTGCCCTGTAACCAACATGCATTTTTTCTAGCGTCATTTTTAAATTTTACAATAGTTGATGTAATAATAACACATATAGGTCTGCTTTTATTTGATTTTTAAATGTAACTGTCTTTGGTGGTTCAATTCCATGGGAATGAACTATTTAATATTTTCATTTGCTCGCTTCGGCAAAGGGACAAAGCGCGGCGGTGAATTTCGCCACTCATCACGATACGCATCGAGAATTCGGCAGAAATTATGATGTTAAGATGGTTTTATGAGAACAGAATGAACTAAATTAAGTTCCCAGGTTTTCTCCATCAACCCCGCAAAATACAGCGGCAGACAAAAAAAATACAGTCAATTTCATGCACATTGTTTTTTATTTAAGGATAAAACACCCTAACAAGAACGTACAAAATAAATGTTAGATACAAGCAAAGCAGGCATGTTCTCCACATTCCATTAATTTATATAGTTAATTATAAATTAATGAATATTTGCAGTTAATATTACCATCCATACAAATTTTAAATATATGTACCATCACCATACGAATATAAAAAATAAATCTCCAAGAGTAATTAATTAAACCGTCAAGCTGCCATTAAAATACGTCTACAATACAAATACCGATTAGTACCGACAAAGTTCCCATTAAATATTGTTTTTGATAATAATTTAGTGTTTCATGCCACTTAACGTGTGATACTAACAGAGCTTGCTTATTTCCGCGGCTAGCCCGTACTGCATCGGTATTGACATTTCCATACCTAAGGAAAGACTTGATTAGCTGGGCGTTATGCGATTGGCGTAGTTAAGTTACGTGAGAATATGGTAACAGAATTAAATTATAATAAATCTCACACTCAGGGACAGTGATTAACGTTTAATTGACACTAAATTGAAATATATGAAAGTATGAATTTCTAGTTTAACATCAAATTGGGTTTGAAATAGAGTTCAATTTCACTTTAAACCGGAAATACAAAAACAAATTAAAAAATACTTTCCCGTTATTTATTAATAAAACGTGATGCTTAACGAGAAAAAAAAATATGCACGTCATTCTTCAGCAACAAGATTACCATATAATTACACATAGGAGTTCATCAACTTTTCTACGCCAATACACGTAATCGCGTTCCGTCCATTATAATAATTTTGTTTTTATTATAATTTTAGAATATTTTTAAAGAAAATATATAATAATTGTATTTATTGTTACAACAAAGACATATAAAGAGAAAGGCATTATTAAATGCCACTTGGACAAGACCAAAATACATTAAATAAAATAATAATATGAGAATAAAAAAAAAAACAAAAACGAATGGACTGAACACGATGTTGGTAACAAGGGAAAAAAAGCATATGCTATGAGGCTACACACACACTCACACACTGTAATACAAAATTCTGAGAACTAAATAACTTATAACATACTAAATTCAACTTTATTTCAATATTGATAAGATTTAAAATTATTTATTGTTTTCAAGATGGAATAAACAACCATTGTTCGTTTATATTTAGTTATACGTTCAATATTAAACTAAATTCAACATTACTGTTTTAGTAATAAAGTTTAAATTCTCTTGTCGTTTTCTAAGATGAAGTTTCCGACCATTGTTCATACATTTTTAGTTTTACGATTAATCACTAGTTAAAAAAAAAAGTCTCAAGTCATTGACGTCTGTTATTATAATGAAATACCGGCAACTCTAAAACAGGGTTTTTCCTCAACACTTTAGATTTGAGATATAGAATAAAAATTTGATCTAATTATATGATATGGAATTAATATATATATATATATATTTTTTTTTTTTTTTTTTTTTTTTTTTTCGTCAAGTCAGTTATTTTTTTTTATAGTCTGTATTTAACGGCGTGTATGGCTGTAATTTGAGGATGTTAAATAATTATTTTAATATTTATTAGCTACACGGGTTGTAACAATTGTGTTTTTCATGTAATTACGCATATATTTTTAAATATAAATGTTATTATTATATAAATAGTGTTTGAAGTTACAATAATAAATTATGAAGTCGTATAGAATTTTTTTTATTGTTGTATTGCTTTAAATTTTAAATAAAATTAATTTTAAAGTATAAATATTTGAATTATTAGTATCCAAAACTGTTTATATAACCTACTAACGCCATTTAATAAAAAATAATCATATTTTGAAAAAAAAAATAGGTATAAAGTGTTTAAATTTATGTAAAATATACATAATATTGCTATGTTAAATAATAAAAATATTTATTTCTAAAGAAGCCGTCTAACAACAATAATAAAAACCGAGGGTGGTTTTTGTTACCCCAAATTTTATACCTGGCTCAAGTTTTATTTCTTTACTACGAATACTAAAAGCTTTTAACAAAAAAACACATTAAAAGCGTAAAATAATAAACTTTTATTTTTGTATCTCGGATATAGCATAGCATGCATAGGGTGTGTTTAACCACTCTAGTCTAGTCTAGTTTACAATGCATGGTGAGAGGTGGATTTTAACGCCGCGTTCTGTATATTATACCGAAAACCGATGCGTTTACAGCCAGCCACTGCTATTACGCCACCATGACCATTTTTAGGAATTTTATTATGTTACGTACTCCTATTCGAGACACTGCGTATCGGAACTCAACGCCGCACTGTGGCTCGTTACAAAAGCATGGAAATGTAAATATTATTTATTAATTTCTCTTTACTGGACTGATCGAAGCCAAAGAAAATGTCAACCTTACAGTTCCGAATAAACAACAAATATTATTTTATGTCAGATTTTCTTCTGTTCTGTCTTTTTATTACTTTTTTTAGCAAACATCCGCCTACATCACTTAGTTGTAAATAGAAAATATCTTTGGTTTTTTATAATTTTAAAACAAAAACAGTTGAGCCAAATGCCATACAATTTATATTAGACCATCTCTGGGAAATGCCATATACAATAAAAAAAACGCATTATCAAAATCGAACTATCCGTTAAAAAAAATTGAATTTAAAAACAAAAAATTATACGCATGGATTTGAGGATCTTTGGACTTTTTGACGGGTAAAGCCTAAACGAGTTTTTTTCTACCTGTTGTTGTTGATTTATAAATATATATGCATTTCAAGAACAATACTATATATATTTATACATATGAATATTTATATGTAATCCGTACTTTATTTTTTATAAAACGTTATAAACATCACTATGCCTTGATTTTCTGTATGTGAGGTTCGACGATAGTAAATATGATTACGTAATTAATCATCATTTGTTTAAGGTTTAAAACATATGATAAAAATGTAAATTTTTAAAATAATTAATTATGTTTAATCTTGAAAACCAGACTTCGAACTAATCTCAAGTAACATTTAAGTTCAACTATATAATCAAGCTAGACGTATAAGCTAATATTGAAATACTGAGAGTGCGTCAGTACAAAAAAAAAAATAAAAAAAAAAAAATTAAAAAAACAAAAATCCTACAAAACTATATAGTATTATATAAACATATGTATTATCATGAACTCACCGCCTTGAGAAGGTAAGAAGTAATTCTTCGGCGGGCGTCCACGTTTCCGTTTTAACAGAAGCTGGTGTCCAGATAAAGCGCCGCTCGGCACAGCACCGCCCGTTAATACGCATCCTTCCATGTCTATATGTATAGATAATAATATAATTAAATATTTAACAATTTTCAAATATTATTATCAATTATAAAATAGCTGACGACACTCTCGATTAATTCACATATCTAACAAAGAAACCGTTAACCGTCTCCCGTTTTAGAGTTACGATATCGTAGACAAACATAGACACGTCAATCATATATGTAACACCCTTTTCGCGTCGAATGTTAAATTATTTTTTTTGGCATCAAGTCCACTATCCAGCTTAAAGCAAGGCAGAGAAATCATGGTAGTAAGATATTATATTTCCGTTTGAATTTAAAATACGTTAAATAAGTGCCGTATATAATAAAAAAAAGAAAAAAAAAAAAACGAAATACTCAATAGACAACCGAGTTGAATTTTCGAATTTGAATTTAGTTAAATATCAAAAAAATATATATTATATATATTTTATCAAAAAATAATAAATAATATAAAATAGTTAAATATCAAAAAATAAACGCATTAAAGTGAAAAGAATAGTAGAGTGGCGGAAACATTGCCGAATGTTTATTAAGACGAGAAAATAAAAATATTTCCTTTTTCTAAGTGAGAACTGAACATAAAACCACCGTTTTAAAAGTCAGCCGCTATAGAACTGTGCAGCCAATAGGGTATATAACTAAATATTTACTTAATGTAAATATTGTACATGTGGCGTAGAGTTTAATGTTTGACTAACTACAAAAAAGTAAGGATTGTGATATAAAAAAATCGATAAAACAAAGACCGGTGCTGACTTCCATAGTTTTATATATAATGCCTCAAAACTCAGGCAGCAAGTTTTAATGCCAGATTCGTACTGACAAACTAGAGAGGCGGAACTGAACGCCGCGCCTTGCCTCGTTACCATCGACAACATTAAAATAAAAAAATATGTTATTTTCTCTCGGGAATTGAACTCATTAACTTATGCTTAACATAATAATTATATAATAAGTATCCACTTGTACTTCCATTGTATAACAAAAAAAAAGACATTTGTGCCAAAGATTAAAATCGAAACGCCTAGTTCGTGCAAAATATAAAAAAAAAAAAAAAATTGAAAGTAAAAACTTATTTATAAAATAAGACTTTAAATAACATCATGTTAAACTAGATAGGTGTGTAATTATGATGAAATTAACAATTTGATGTGTTGTAAAATAGATAACCAGCCATGTTTGAATTATTCATTCAAGATATTGCTTTTTTTTATTCTCATAATATTCCTCTCTATTTTGCCTTTTATTTTATACCTGGCTTGAAATTTGTTTTATTATTACAAATAAAAAAAAATGTAAAAGGTTTCTTTGTACCTGGATTTTGTTAATATATTATTATATAAAATGTAATACTAAGGTTTGAAATAGATCTGTGTTTATTTTGAATGTTGTGGCGCAGTGACACCAGCGTGTAACTGTAAACGTGACAGGTTGTGGGTTCGATCCCCACTCGAGGAAATTAAATACTTTATATTTTCAAGTTACTCAACACTCATTATGGAACGGAGTGTCTTAACACTAGGTTCCTAAGTTCCCTCTGCCTACCCTGTAGTGCAGTATTCAACATAAATTGTTAAGCTCTACTAGCTTCATAGTTGTATAATTAGATAATTTAACTTTTATCATAGACGGCGCCAAGATGGCGTCATTCCAAATTAAAATGTCTACCTCTGGAAATAATAAATGATACAATTAATATATAATTACATACCCAAAGAGGTCTTAGGCGGTCGTCCCCTCCGTTTCTTGATCTTGGGCGTCAGCGGCAGCGGCGTCTTGCGCGGGCGGCCGCGGCCCCTTCGCGGCGGGTCGATCAGGTCCCCCTGGCTGATCTCATTGCGTACCGGGTCGAGGGTCGAGTTTAATACCACCTAGATTTGATGTTCAATTAATTTTATTTTAAGTTAATTATGGGAGATTTCATTCCGTTGGTAATTTTCCCTTGGATCCGTCCAGTAAAATGTTTAACGTGATTGTTTTTTAAATATATATTTTTTGTTATAAGAAAAGTTATAGTTGTTTTTTTTATATTTTTAAGTTATATAAATAAAGTGTTTTTTTCTGTTACATACAAAAAAACATATGGAAACGTATATAAATTTTATTGTGTGAACAACACTTTATATAAAGTTAAAATATTTGATACCTGAAAATATTTTTTCACCAAATGATAATTCTTAGTAATAATATTTATTCTTCTTAGTAATCCGTATAGAGATGTTAACAACATCAATAAGTTGTAACAAGCATATAAAAATTTCAACGTAGCACGATAAGAGCGTAGTATGGCTTAATCCGCGACGAGCGCTTGGACGGTTTCCAAGAAAAAGGTTTCAGTACGCTACGTTGATTATTTTATATTCTTTTAAATATATTTCTTTATTATTTTAATAAAAAATATATAAAAATTTTATATTACGAACGCATAAATAGAACCGAGGTGACAATGACAGATTTTCCGTTCAGTTACTTAATTTTTTTTTGTCATTTTGACCTATGACAGATTATAAATGTGTCATAATTATTATTTTTTGCTTAGTTTTGTTTACTATTATTCGTAATGTACTTTCAAATATTATCTTAAAACTCAAGTAACTGTATTTAAAACTATAGTAAATATATTTCTTACTTTGAGATTTTTTTCAATTATGAAACAGGTTCAATAAATATTGTATTACTTGAAAGCTTATGCCATATGTAAAATTTCTAAATAAATAAGCTTTAATATATCACAATTTAATTGTTTATTTAAACATTTTTTTTATTAACATATAAAATGGTATGTATGTGTAAATTAATCTGTCAAAGTGTCCCACCGTCGAGTAAAGTAATTGAAATAAAAAAAAATATATCAAATGAAAACGTTTATTGATTATAATTAATCTATGGCTGAATATGTTACGTAGTTAAAGCTATAAAATGCATTTAGTACCGAGATCTACATTATATATTTAATATAGGGATATATAAATGGAAAGAATACAATGATCTAACGTTTCTAAATAAGCGTGTCCATTGAAAGTTTATTTTCCAGCACTTTTCTTTCCCACTCCTTTATTTTTGGCACAACATTTGTTACATTTGTCTTCGTTCTTAGCACACTCCTTGTGCAACCAATTGGAGCAATGGGCGCATCGGAACCATTCGTTCTTAATTTCTGTAATATCTTGAGTGCCTTGACATTCTAAGCAAGTAACATCAATATTGCTACTATTTTGTTGTACAGTCGGAACATTCGGATTCGCAAGTGACTCAGGTGGTTTAAGAAGTTCCGCAACAGTATTTGGATCATACGGATATATTCCAGTCGAATTAAATCCCACAATGCTTGATAATGGCAAAGCAAATTTGTACCAAGCATTCGCTATCAATTTGGTAACGTGATAATGATTCAAGGAACCTCCGTCATTTTTGATATACCAATTTGTCACTTCAGATGCGAAATATCCGTTAAAAGGTTTAGAAAACGCCTTGTCCAATGGATTTAGAGTTTGTGTAGTATGACTCGGTAGGCACAGTATAATTATATCGTTTTCCTCAGCTATTTCGAGCATTTCAAAACAGTACGACAGAGAATAATATGGATCCAAAATCAAAAGTACTTTCCCGTCTGGTTTTCGCGGGATAAAATGATTTTTCATCCATTCGTGAAACAATTCGGCGTTAATGTACGACGATTTTTGACTTATATAAACTTCTGAGCCCGGCGGCAGGTCCTCAGATATTGTTGGCTTCGGATCTTTTCCTTTCATTATTAGAACTGGCGGTAGGAAGGTGCCTTGGGCATTGCAACACGCTATCAAAGATAGGTTATCACATTCCATTGTGTCAGAAGTTGTATTTTTTACAGCCCTGGTTAGAGTGCGACCAACTTTACTATTAACTGGTATACTATTTTCAATCATGTTGTAAATTCTATCAGGTTGATGGAGAAATTCGTTCTCGGTCAGCAGTTTTAATAGAGCTTCAAAATAATTATGGATTTCCTCTCTATTAATACCGAGAGTTTTGGCAAGCGACAAATCCTCATCCTTATTAGTACTAACATCTGGATGCCTCTTCATGAATCCTTTGAACCAATCGCGGCCGACCTGTTTCTTATCTCTGTCGAATCTATGCGGTAATTTTAATTTCTCTATGAATTCGTAAATAATGGATTTAACGCGTGAATTGTTTAGAGGGTATCTTATGGCTTTCAGGCGTTTCACGTGGGCGATGACTTTTAGCTCGCTCTCCGGGCCAAGTCGTAGCGCTCGACTGACAATCGGCTCGCCTTTCGATGACCAAACAATATGTCTCCGCAGTGTTTTCAATGGCAGATTGTACGCGCGACTAGCCTCCATAACTGTTAATTTATTATTGGTTACATCGTCTACTGCCTTTCTCATGGTCTCGTCTGACCACTTTCTGAATATGCTGGGTTTTTCTGTAGGGACCTCTTCAACGTCGTCGTCCTCCTGAAATATCAAAGTCGGATTAAGAAATCACCACTTTATTATTTGTTTACTGACTTGTAGGGTTTGCCCTAAAAGTAGGGCACTAACGCGGTGGGGTCACTGTGACAGAATATTCAGAACAACAGAACATTAAGAAATAAGTTTTTATGGAAAAAGTGAAAGCCAATTTAAAAACATAGAGGAAGGTAAAAAATTCACAGAACGTACATACCTTTTTAGATGATATTTCCCACTTATAACAATAAAATCCACACTAAGTTGTTTATACGCCATATTATCAATATTATAAGATAAGCCGTTTCTATTATATATCTATTTTACCTTAGCAGGATAATTTGGGACTTGGGTACATAGAATTTTATAGGGCATTTAGGACACAGATATCATGGAACATAATGATATAACTATTTGCAGCACATACATAGCATTATAAATATAAAAAATATAGTTTTTAGGACATATTGGGGCCAAAATGGAGGCCATATAGGAAATAATTACTGAAAGCACAAAGGAAGCTTCAGGCAAATTTTAGGGCACATGAGCAACAAAGGGCACAGGAGCTAAATTATATAAATAATAAAATAAATTAATCAAACGTTATACAGCATTTAGGAGAGTCGTAAGCGAGGTGGTCGTGAGTTCAGTTCCCAAATGGAGAAATGAATAATTTACTTTCGCACTTTGTCTTAACCTACCCTAGCAAACACCTTAAATAAAAGGCAAAACAACATATGTATATATGTTTACCTGATTACGTGGCGGCAGCATGACATCCCCGCTGGGAGTGAAAACGAGATGGCCGGACTCACGGTGCGTGGTGCGGACCATCCCCGACATTACTTCCGAGTTGTTCTCCCTCTTCACGGTGACGTCACTGTTCATGTCCACAGTGGGGTCCTCCTGCAAGTTTTGTTTTGATTGTACCTGACGGTTTTGGAATATATCATTGATTTTTTTATTTTATTTTATCTGTTTCTTTTTTATTGGTTTGTGTTAGTAACTCCCTTAGTGATAGATATGTTGATGTTATATTTAAATTTTAAACGAAATCATAAATTATAATAATATTTACAAAATTAAAAAAAATAATAATAATCGTAAGTAATAATTTATCCAAATGGATTATTTAAATATAAATATATATGATGAAGAAATAAATGTTGACTACCTAACTAAGCACCAACATATCTAACAAATTGAATCCGCTACGTTCACTTTGGTGTAGCTTTACATAATATGTTAAATAACAATTATTTACCAGTGTCCATATATTTGAAAAGCTAAGAAAAGTATTAAATAAATTTCATACACAGCGTGAATAAATATATAAATCTATTGGCATTTCTTTTCAAACAAATGTTCCTTGATTTTTATAATAAAAATATAAATGATTAGATTTATATATATCACGCTATATAAGAAATTATGTTACATATTAATTATCATTATTCAATAAACACAAAATAGTATATAAAATACATCTAGTTATATAAATCTTATAAATAAACACAAGATGCAAGAAAACGCAATTGCTTACTTAAAAAAGATAAAAAAACAAAAAAAATAGATCATTATAAATATATGAATGTCAGCTAAATTAAAAACCAAAAAAATAAAAATACACAAGAATACATATAATTCTAACACAAAAAAATAATAAGGTGCACCCGAGTAATTGCGATTACCTCAAACATAAACGAAAAACGTTTTGGCATTTACAGTATCAGTATAGTATCGTATATTCTCGTCTTATTTGTAAATACATATAATAATCAAAATAAATCCTAGTCGGTATATTGCAAAGGATTAAAAAGGCAGACAGTAGATCTCGAGTCAGATTTACTTGGCTATGCTATTACATACGGCCGTCAAGCGCAGAGCTTTGTCTGGTAAGTCTTAGCTGATTTTGTTTAGTATTTAAAAATCGGCTTACACCTTTTGTACTGATAATTGTGTCAAATATTTTGTTTTAGATTTCAAATTATTTTTAATATGAACTTTAATTTTTAAGCTATAACACTATCATTATTCAAAAATAAAGGAAAATCCTACATAACCACGACGTTAAAATAAATAAAACTTTATACTAATATATTACCGAACGATTCATAACAAACCAAAACTAATTTAACGCCATCGAAAATCGTTATTTTCGATGGCGAAATGCGAAATCCAGAATAACTTTATATTGACCTCTAATTTTTTTAGCTCTACTTGAAGAAACTCCAAGACAACGTAGCCTAATGACTTGTATTAACTGAGATATTGTAAGACAGACAAATGCCACCTCAGTCTACCCGCGACAACGGACTACTGTAAAGTGTTCGAAACGTCGGGTTCCAAAAAAAACATGTGGTACGCGATTAATCCGGTTAAAAGTGTTCCATTTAAAATGTGTAACAATCGCGAAAATGAAAGATATTATCATATTCTAAGCAGTGTGCTTTCCTAAAAACAAACAAAAAGTGGCAACTGACCCGTTCACAGATCTTGGTGTGCACGCGCAGCTTGTCGGAGCGCGCGAAGGAGCGCCCGCAGCCGCCGCACGTGAAGGGGCGCTCGCCCGTGTGCGTGAGGCGGTGGCGCGACAGGTGCGACGAGCGCGCGAACCTGGCGCCGGACGACACTTTATTGTACACGTTTACATGCTGGTTCGATACCCACTCGGGGAAGAACAATTCTGAACAGAGTGTCTTAACACCTTGTGTGTGTCTTGAGGCCTGTCGTGGCGCAGCGGCACAAGAGTGTGACTGTAACCGACAGGTTCTGGGTTCGATCCCCAGTCGAGGAAATGAAATATTTAATATTTTCAATTTAAATATTTAATGTTTCATTTCTTCGCTCTGGTAATAAGGCAAAGCGCGGCGTTGAGTTCCGCCACTCAACACGCAATGCCTCAAATTCGGCGGAAAGTGGGGAACGGAAGTGGAACGGAGTGTCATAACACTAGGTTGTACTTCCGTTCCCTCTGCCTACCCTGCCTAGTGCGGGATACAGCGTGAAGCTGAGTGTCTTAACACGTCAAGTTCCATTCATGCCTTACCATATCATATGCGGGATACAACGGTTAGCTATAAAATATATCATGTATACCGACAAGAATTTTTATGAGCTACCGTTAAATTTTCTTAACGCTTTATCATCTGCATATTATATAACAGGATAGACAAAGAAAAAATGTTACGTCAATACACTCCATTAGCACTCTAGACATTAAGGTTCTCAATTGTGAGATGGTATTATTTCTCACTATGGTAACAAAGCAAAGCGCAGAGTTGCTCACTATATATGCAGCTTCACGCTGTATCCCGCACATGGCAGGATAGACAGAGGGAACCTGGGAACCTAGTATTAAGACACTCAGTTCCATTCCCCACTTTCCGCCGAACTTTAGACATTGCGTGTTAAGTGACAGAACTCAACGTCGCAGAGTTAAGTTCCGCTAATCAACACACAATGCAAAATAAAAGATTGGCGGAAAACAACTCACTCACTCAACTTCACGCTGTATTACTCGCACATGGCAAGGTAGTCAGAAAGTTAAGAAGCTAGTAGTGCTAAAATACCTTGTTCCGTTTCCCAGTTTCCTCTGGATTTGAGACATTGCGTGATGAGAGGACAAATCCAACGCCTCGCCTTATCTTGTTACCAGAGCGAAGAAATAATATAATATTTCACTTCTTCGAGTGGCGATCGAAGCCATAACCTATCGTTAACAGTCACACGCTTGTGCCGTTGCACCACGACAGGGTTCAAA
Source organism: Eueides isabella (assembly GCA_019049475.1). NCBI lineage: Eukaryota > Metazoa > Arthropoda > Insecta > Lepidoptera > Nymphalidae > Eueides > Eueides isabella. The sequence goes on along the minus strand of CM032399.1, from coordinate 2,717,033 downwards.
ACGGATGGAAAAAAACAACAACACAAAGTCTTAGGGTAACACAATGTCTCAAAAACTGAGTCAGGTTCCCTGTGCGTAACCTGCTATGTACAAAATACAACGTAAAGCTAATTTTTAAACAAAACTATTTCCTGAAATTACCTGACATCACAAATATCGCACACGTGAGGACGTCCATCTTGAGATTCGTTCGCGCCAGAATCCGATATTGATCCACTGGAGTCTGTCTCTTCATCATCATCCATGCCTTGTTTGTTTCCTTTCTCTGTAAATTGGTATTCATTAGATCTTATTATATATACTAAAGTAACAAATAAAGGTACATTTTCATTCAAAAAGAATAATAAGAGGTAAAAGGGTTTTTTTAATTAATCTTGAGAAAGGGGGGTCCAAATAATAGAAATTGCAGTTGTGTAATGCTACTGGCACATATAAGTTGTAATTAGGACTTCTATTGCTGTCCAAGTTGATTAAAAGATATAAATATAATGTAATATTACTTTCATATAAAAAAGCAATGTAAAATGACGTCTACATATTAAAAATCAAAAATAATCTATAACGGTAAAGCTATTTATAAAAAAATCAAATATCTAATTCTTTGTTAGCTTATTTATGGATAATACTAATTAACACGTTTTGTAAAAAAAATGTAAGCTCTGCAGTAATGGAGATGCACTGTATACCTTATTTTTTTTTTTTTTTATTATCCATAGTTATTTTTTTTGTTTGTTTTACCAAAATATGCTAAAACAAACAAAAAAAATCTCAAAATGCTAAAATTATCTTATCACGAGGAAACTATGAATCATAAGGATATAAATATACATATTATATTAATCTCAAAATATTACGTACAAATATCACGTAACCTCTACAGATAATTATCGTGCACTTTTTATAAACTTATTTATTATATGAGAAAATAGTTACTGCGCTAGTCATACTATCTTCAAAATCCTTGAAAGGTTCTCACGGGAAATTACCTAATTTGCATATTTTATCTCTTAAATTAACCGTTTCTAAACAGCATTCCTAATATCATTTTATATTGAGTTATAAAATTAAGTTGTTATTTGTTATAATTTTTTTTTTAAATTAATTTAACATTCATTTATTTTCTTTCATTTTAAATTTAAAATAATAAACTGCAAATGTGCTTTATCAGTACAACTCTCGATCAAAGCGATCGAGAGTTGTACTTGTTGCCAGAGCTAAATCCTCTACTAGGGATCGAACCCACAATCTTTCGTATTTACAGTCACATTCAAAAAGTCTAAAATTAAATAATATATATTATTGGACAACTATAAAAATATATTTCGTACATTATACCTCCTCCACTATTAATTATATAATAAACCAAATCAGCTCCCACAGTGATACATCTCTCTTTTCTCTATACACATAAAAAATAGAGGTGTCAAGGGACACCCGGATGGAACGAAGTTCCTTTCGATTAATTAGTGAAGGAATATGTTATATAATTGTTATTTTATCATTGTTATTCTCTGTCTGTCTCTCTCTCTCTCATAGTAAGCAATTGGTTTCCTTTCTATGAGAAAGAGAGACAGAGAAACATGCGCACGCCACACCATAGCAAAAAGTGTCGTTACAGCTTTTCGTTAGATTTTTTTCCGTCTAGCCCCCTTTCACAATGCGCGATAAGGAACTTCGTACCAAAAACAATATAAAAAATACAAAATATATATATGATATCAGCGTTCACTAGCACCTCACCGTCTGAATCGTCATGCTCATTATTCGTAGGCTTCTGTAGTACAGCGAGTTGTACCACTTTGATGCCACCGGGTTTCATGTCATCTTTATCGTTGCCGTGGTTTGAGTTTGTGGCGCCTGGAACAAAAATTTATATTTATTTTAATTTCTCAATTTAATATTTGCTTGGTATTACTTCTATTTGGATGGTGCTTTTCTCTGTTTGCCGTTTTCTATATTTGTTTAATTGGCTGAATTTAACGCCGCGTTTTATTATTTTAACAGAAAGCGAGCGAGCAAAAAAAATAGCCGATTGATTGGCGGAACCCAACGCCACGCCTTGTCTTGTTGACGGAGAATATTTTAAGAGGAAATGTAAATAATTCATATCCCGATGGAGAATCAAATAGGGTAGTATGGAAAGTAGGCTTAACTCACACTGTAAAAAATGTGAATAATAAATATAAAATGACAATGGCATCCATATTAAGCTGTTTTCTTCCCTTAGGCTATTCCGTCAAAGAAAAAAAATTGAAAATAAAAGTGTTTAGCGACGCCAATAAAATTTCTCAGTATTGTATTGATTTAGCGTTGTTAATTATCAATCGTGACTTTATGTTCCGTGAAACGTGTATTCAATTAGATTAAAAGTGCCGTCGTATGGATGAGCCGATTAATATGGAATAATTTTCTATAATATATGAATATATTGTTTTAATTTAAATATATTTAGGAAATCAAACTATTATTTATAAAAAAATATATACATTTTTTCAATTGTACATTAAAAATGTGAAGGAAACATTAAAATAATGAGTTAGTTAAAGTATTATTTTAAGAAAATACATACATTTTTTCAATTATACATTAAAATGTGGAGATTTTAATTTGAGGACTGTCGTGGCGCAACGGTACAAGCGTGTGACTGCAAACCATAGGTTATGGGTTCGATCCCCACTTGAGGAAATAAAATATTTAATATTTTCAAAATCAAAATGTAATGTTTTCATTTCTTCGATTCGGTAACAAGACCAAGCGCGGCGTTGAGTTCCACTACTAAACACGCCATGTCCTAACACTGGGTTCCCAAGTTTCCTCTACCTTACCATGTGCGGGATACAGCGTGAAGCTGAGAAAGAATTTAATTTTAACTTGGTCTATTGCGTATCACAGTTATTTAGGTATAATTTGTACCGTTATTTCCACAAGTAGATGATAATTATTCAAACTGATGGTTTAACATATATGATAAACATCTATATTTTATAAACAGGATATAAACTGGCAACATTTTCGTACAGTCATTAGACTCGTGGGCCAATCCGTAGAAAATTATAAGACTAATTATTTGAAATACAATAATAAAAATCATATATTATGCACGTATTATTTAAATTTATTGTTTAATTTAAATTAAATATTTAATCGGTAAATCAATATGTAACACAGAATATGATATTTATATAAAACTAGCAGTCCCGGCAAACGTTGTTTTGCCATAAAAAGGGAAACATTTTAAGTTTGTTCAACCTTTATCACTTAGGGGTTTGAGAAAGTTAAGAATTGTTTATAAAACACCTTCGCAAATAATGCATTATTTTAGAACAAATTGGTTAGCATAAAAAGCTAACCTAAAAAGATAGATATATCCAGTCGCGGACTTTTTTAAAAAACTTTAAAAGGAGAACATTTCTATCATACATGATTTTTGCGAAACCTTAACCGTTAACGCAACACACGCAGCGGAAACTCTCTATTAGAAAAAAATCCCCCGATTTAGAAACATTCTTAATTGGTACTCCGGTCCTATTGGTCTTAGCGTGATGATGTATAGCCTATAGCCTTCCTTGATAAATAAGCTATCTAATACTGAAAGAATTTTTCAAATCGGACCAGTAGTTCCTGAGATTAGCGCGTTCAAGCGAACAAACAACTCTTCAGCTTTATAATATTAGTATAGATGTCGTTGCAAGTACTATCTATACTGATTTGCGTAACGTAATATTTTACTTCTTGAACTCACTAAATTAATCATATCTTTTGATAGAGTGAACCGATTTTGATGAAACAAAGACTAAGTTATACCTCAAGTTGCGTTTATTTTTTGTATATAAACATCGTCTGCATTGAATTCGTAGATTTTATGTGATGTGCGCACAAACAAACATACAAACAGATAAACAGATAAAAATTTCAAAATTGATGGAAATGGGTTCTGTTACTTATCTTTTTACACGCTGGCAAATTTTTTTTTCAATTTGTTCAATGTACAAAAATTATTTTTCTACAGATTTATTATATGTATAGACATAAAATTAAATTATTTAAAGTATAAAATTAAATTGTACTAAATCCTTTGTCCCTAAATTTGAGACAATAAAGGGCAATAAAGGGCAGAACTCTACATCACCCTTACTCGTACTTAACGAGAAAAAATAAAAATATAAATAAATATAAGCAAATGTGGTAATGGAATCTACAAGCATCGTAATTACAGTCAGTCCTGCACCGCAACGACGATTATATATATATATATATATATATATATATATATATATATATATAATATATATATAATATATATATATATATATATATATATATATATATATATATATATATATATATATATATATATATATATATATAATATATATATATATATATATATATATATATATATATAATATATATGTATATATATATAATATATATGTATATATATATATATATGTATATATATATATATATATAATATATATGTATATATATATAATATATATGTATATATATATATATATGTATATATATATATATATATATAATAACTAACTAAAACATTAGAACTATAACGACTCGAGCCTAGAACATTCGTGAGCATAGAATTTAAACTAATAAAAATACTAATAAAAAAAACGAGTTTGGTAAAAAATATAAAATAACTCTAAATATGCTCGCACACCGACATTGCTTAAAATCATTGCGACTTTAATGTAAATATTTTATTTTAGGGCGCGGCGGCTGGTTCTGTAAATAGATGTTTTTAAGATAGGCCCATAAAACGTGCACTGTTATTTTTCTCGTTAATTTTATATCTGATAGAAGTTAGAACGTATATAATATATGATGTATGATATATATGTGTGTACTTACATTGTTTAAAAGGAAAATTATATTTTATTACACTTAAAATGTATGCCTGTTGTGGGTTCGATCCCCACGATCGAGGAAAAAAAATACTTCATATTTTGAATTAAAATATTTAATGTTTATTTCTTCGCTCTGGTACAAGGCAAAATGCTGCGTTTAGTTCCGCCACTCAACGCGCAATGCCTCAAACTCGGCGGAAAGTGGGGATACCTACCTACCTACCTTGCTATGTGCGGGATACAGCGTGAAGCCGAAGTAAAATGAATTGTTATATAGATTAAAATAAATATACCTTTATTAAAATTTTGTAAATAAATTTCAATATGATGCAATATATATGTACATATATATGTACATATATAATTGTAAACGAAATAATATTTAAAATACATTTTACAATTTAAAGTCTTTTTTTTGTTCATGTTCCTTAAATATTTAACAGACCCTTTAATAAAAAAAAAACAATATAAAACACTCCATTTGGAGTTATACCAAGAAAAAATTAAGCCTTTGTTAAGTATAATCATAATAAATATAATTCACAGTCTATTGAGCACAGATTAAAAAAATTCTACATCATATTATCGTGATTTTAACAAGAATTTTATTATAATATTATTCATTTCTTATCTGTGATTCATCTACATTATGTATATTGGCTGAGTGAGTCTGTATACATATGACGAGTACATACTCGTGTTATTGTAAAACAATGACTTATGCGTACTTATTTAAAACACATTATATTGTTACGCGCGGCGATTTCAATTTATGGTCTGTCAGTTTTATTCGTCTTTTAGGTCAAGATCATTATAATTTGTATTAAATCATCTTAAAAATTATTTAAAGATTATGTTTCATCGTAATATAACAATAACGTTTAAATAAATATCAACTAATTACAAAAATATTGGCATAAATTAAAATTTTATAAGAAATGAGCAATATTAGATACAAAATTTCGAATTTATAACATAAATGTGACACAATTCAAGCAATTTTATTGCATATCGGCTTACTAGCGGAGCTGGAGGCTCGCTATAAAATTGTGTACTGTGAAAGGAAATTACACTAAATTATTGTCTTGAGAGCCGTTCTATTGTTGTTTCGTTGCCCACATAAACTAACTGCGTCATATTTAATAATGTGATTTTTATAATATATTTTAGTTACCGAGGCCAACACACGAAGGTCATTCATTCATTACCTTTAATATATATATATATATATATATATATATATAGTATTTACAGCTATATCGATATTGTATACTCGTTTTAATAAATGTTTATTCTGTATATCACCATATTGTATCGACGTTGAATTCATAAAATATAATTGAATTCGATAATTTAATATAAAAAGCGAAATACATGTTTTCGTTTTTTAAAGCTTTTTTATGAGTATTATAAAAACGTAAAGTGCACATTTATGAATAAAATAAAATAAAAAAAAACATTGATAATATAGAAAGTATATTGTAAATAAGTATATTGACAAATTCTCCGCTCTTGGAAACAACTATTGCTTATTTGTATTAATTGAAACAAAGCAAAATATTAAAAAAAAAAAAAATTAAGAAGTTTCCTTCATCAATGGTCCTAATCATTAGAAAGATTTCAGTATCACGAAAAATCTTGCATATGGCAGAGTAGGCAACGGGAACTTGGGAACCTAGTGTTTAGACGCACTGTTCCTAGTAAGACCCGTCCGTTTCCCACTTTTCATAGTATTTGAGGCGTTGAGTGTTGAGTGGCGGAACTCAACGCCCCGGTATGCATTGTTAACAGAGCTTAAAAATTAAAATATTTCATTTCCATAAGTGGAGTTTGAACCCATAACCTTTCGCGTTTACAGTCCCACCGCTTCTGCCACTGTGCCACGACAGGCCTCATTAGAAAGAAATAACAAAACAATTATACAATTAATTATAAATAAAACGAAAATAACAAATAATTTCTACTTATTTTTTCTCAAATTCCGCCTCCTATTAATTACGAAGCATATCATGTAGTTCTCTTTTGAAGCTAATTAATAATTAAAAATTCTCAGTCACATTTTAACATCACAATACCTTAATTAACTGATAGCGTTTTTTTTTTGTTAAATATACATATGTTTTTAATATGTAAGATAAGATATTTTAGGTTCATTTATGAATATTTTCTGTCAAACATGTTATATTATATTTTAAAAGCTGGCGTGGCACAATGTGTGAAAGCGTGCGACTTTAAAAGGCAACAGATAGTGCATTCGATTTCGACTTGAGAAAATTATATATTTATATTTTTTTTTCTAATTATAGTCTAAACGAGACGAATCGCGGCGTTAAGTATCGCCATTCAACACGCAATGCCTCAATAATTTTGCGGAAAATAGTGAACGGTACCATGAGGTTCCCAAATTCGCCCTGTCAACCCTGCTAAGTGCAGGATACAGAGTAAAGCTAAAAAAAATTGTATTTCAATATACCCGTTTCCTACAACGCGAGGTACTCATACATATTTATGAAGCATAAGTCGTTTAAGTTGAAATGAAATACTTTTTTTATGTATAATATTTTTTATACGAACGTTGGTATATATTATAATTTCCATAAGCTAATACACGTCTAAATAACGTTTTTAATTTTATTTATTATCCCTTTATTTTTTTTATAATAACCCGACGCCTAATCCGAAATATTAAAATTTATTTTATGTTTTTAAATGCGACCCCAAAAATTACCTGTTATTTTGGAAAAAGTTCGTTTAAAAAATATATTTTTATAGCCAATAAAAACTTGATTTAAGACTAATTTATTTTCATAATGAACGCTATATGTAAGCGGCCGATGATAAATATTGAAGATTTATCAGTAATAATTAAAAAGTTGGCTAATTTAAATATTAAACAACTCGTTTAAAACGAAAGAGTACTTACTTAACATTAATAATATTACATAAATTATATTATGTGGCATTTTTTATATTTAAAAAAGCAAAAATTTTTAATAAAAGAGTGTAAAGTGCTATTTTAAGGTTGTTAAATGCGAATTTTAAACTATGATTTATTTCATCGGAGTTCATCAACCGTAATTTAAATTTGAAAATTGTTGAAATGTAATGCATATTTTCTTATAGTAATAAAAACATGCTAAGCACCGTTGTGTTATTAAAAAATATTTTCTAACAAGAATGTTTCCCAGATTTATTAGATAAATTTTTAATTAAATAAGAAACATGGCCGTTAAATATTAAATATATTTATTTAACGTTTCTAAAAAACGTTTATTTTTATTGTTTTTTTTATTAATTTTATCTTGTGAAATAAGTTGAAATGGTGATTGACAAATTAAAAAATATTACATATTAAAGTTTATTCCTTGCCCAATAATCATTTCCTGAATTGCTAAGATAACATTAAACTTATATTAATTTGTTTGCTTCAAATATAATTCAGAAATAATATTTTCCGCCATTATTTATTACATAATTTTTAATTTTCCCTTGTCTTGTTAAGAAAATTAAAAATGTACCATTCGGAATTCCATTACGCGATGAAGTCATAATTTTATTATCCAAGTTGCCGTCGCGGCAAATTAACGCGGGCGAAATAAAATATATATAAATGTAACCTCATATTTTACTTTTACACAAGAAAACAATTGTATTATTAATTATATTACAGCAAAGTAAATGTGTTTCTCTTTTTTTTTTGATTAATTAAATATGAATTAATTATAATGAAAATCAGATAAGGATGATGGATTATATTTTTATTTTTATTCTTGTTTTCTAAAAGTTATTGGCACATTTGTTTTTAAAGGCGGTTTCAGGTTAATCCTTTTTTTTTTAATTTTAACTAATGATTCACGTTTTGAAATGCCAGAACCACATATAATACCATACATGTATTATAGGTATTCTTGATTGCTGTATGAATCATATAAATAGTGAAATTCTCATCAAAAAGTTTATAAGAACGAAATGTGATGCAACTTTGATTTGTCGTAATAATATTGTAAATGTAGGCCTGTCGTGCCGCACTGTAACCGACAGGTTGTAGGTTCTATCCCCACTCGAGGAAATGAAATATTTACGGAAGTGGAACGGAGTGTCTTAACACTAGCTTCCCAAGTTCCCTCTGCCCACCCAGCCATGTGCGGGATACAGCGTGAAGCTGAGTATTGTAAATGTAAAAGTTTCTGAGGCTGTATGTGTGTAACACTTTCACGCAAACTACTAAACGGATTTGAAAGAAAATACTTATTTAGAAAACGTCTAAAAATTTGGACGTATTGGGCTTTGAACCCGCGCCTCATTCTGATTAATACGTCATCTAAAGATATTTTTGTCTTTCCTGAGTGTGGATTACCAACACAACACTAAATAGTCAAAATTATAAAGACTACAGACAGATAACAAAGTGATTCCATTTTTTATATTTATTATTTTATTTTCCTTTTAAAATACGGAATTCTAAAAGTGTAAGGTTAAATATATATTTCATATAAACCGAAGCACGTTTTAGTTTATTGGGATTCAAGAATAATAACCATGTAACTTAAGAAGGAAACCCTTCAAAATGGATATAAATAATATAATAAAAATATATAGCTATAATTCAATTGAGTTATTAACGAGCTGAGCAGAACATTGTTTAACAAATACGCACTAAAAGAAAAATATTATTTTTCTTCGTCACACATCTGTCACATTGCTGTCGAGCTTCTTGTTATATAGGAAGCTTGACAGAAAAATCAGTGTTAAAACAACGCCTTTACTGCGGTTTGGGGGAGTGCGGAAATCAACGCCACGGTTTGTCTGACCAGAACGTAAGAGTAAAAACAACTGTATCCCGCCATGGCAGGGTAGGCAGAGGGAACTTGGGAACCTAGTGTTAAGACACTCCGTTACTCACTTTCCACTGAATTTGAGTCATTGCGTGTTAAGTGGCGGAACTCAACGCCGTGTTTTGCTTTGTATCAGAGCGAAGAAATGAAAACATTAAATATTTAAATTGAAAATACTAAATATTTCATTTCACCAACTGGGGATCGAACGTACAACCTGTCGATTACAGTCAAACTCTTGTGCCGTTGCTTCACGGCAGGCCTCTAAGACAACGCCTTAAAGACACGCAGTCTTAAGACAACGCCTTTACCGCGATTAAAGTGAGCGCGAAACTCAACGCCGCGGTCTGTCTTACCAGAACGTAGGAATAAAAACAACCGTCGGAAGAAAAAATATAATAATATATCAATCCGTACAACAGCTGAGTTGCGGTGACCATTACTAAATTTTATCTATTAATATTAGAGAAACAAAATCTTGAAAGAAATGTTGTAAATTTCTGAATTAATTTGAACCTGTATCAGCGTCGAGCCGTAGCCATACAACTTTTTAAATCATTTTCGACGTTTAAAGTATAGTGTATACATATTTTTACATAATATTAAAAAATATATTAACAAATGTAAATAAAATTATATGAGAGGGTTCTTAAAATAAGACGGCTTTATTGTTACTAAATTAAATTTACAGCCTTTAGGATAAAACAACCAGAGAGAAATATCAAATTAAATTAATTTGACTTCATTATTCAAAATATATTAATGTATAAAAAAAGTTATTAAAGTCTGTGTTTATAATAGGAAAATCCGTACATAATCATAAATTTCTGGTTCCGCATTAAAAACATGACATCAAAATAATAATTTTAAAAAGGTAAAGGATAATTGAACCTTTCCGATAAAAAAAATATATATAACCGACATAAATGTTTTATAATTTAAATTTGCATAGTTTATTTAGTATAGACCTGACAACTAATTAGAAGTTATATCGATTTATACAACACGTGCACACACACACACACACACACACACACACACACACACACACACACACACACACACACACACACACACACACACAAACAAGCTTTTATTTCAAAGCTAACTTGTTATTTGTTTTATTATTTTTACTATGAATATTAAATCTGCAAAAGAGATATACAAAAAGATCTTACCGTTTTTAATTTTTTTTAAATATATAGTAAAAATCTTCATTATTAAACTTTTCATCATTGAAATAATAGAAGTACGGATATAAATTAAAAAAAAAAACAAAATAAAATATGTTATAAAATATTTGACGATCGGCAAAGTATCGACATAAAATGTTAAACTTTATAGTATATCGACTATCGAGTATCATAACACCATCGTACATGGCGCCTTGGTAAAACATTTGAAAGGTATTGAAATGCTGATTGAAGATAATGTCTTTAATATATTAAATTTAACACTAAATTTCACTTTCCCATTGTACTTGTAAATACACACATACTATTGCTAGAAAATAACGATTTTGAAATATTTGCTTTTAAAAGTATTTTTTTTTATTTTATGTTTTTTATGTCTCGTTCAGCGTATGATATCTAATATGGTGATTTAAATCAAACGAATGATGAATTTTGGAGCAAATTACGACCAAAATGAAAATTTAACGCTCAAAATGAAAGAAAAAATAATATTTTATCATGTATTAATTCATATAATGGAATTAATAGAAGAATATTTAAAAGAATACGAATATTTACCCGGTGAAGTGACTTTGGCGGGGCCTTCATCAGTCTTATTGTCCTCTTGGAAGCGTACAGTCATGGCTTTCTTCTTTGCTCTTAGTTTATCGTCCTCAGGTGACATTATGGACACCCTCTTCTTAGGCCTTTCTTCTTCTAACTCACGTTTTACCTCTGCAGCTGCTGCCGCTGCTGCTGCGGCTGCTGCTGCTGCTGCTGTAAGAAAAAATCGGGGAATATAATAAATTAACATTAGTAAAAAAAACATATATAAAAAATTAAACGAACAAATGCACTGTTACATCAAATTTAAAACGTTAACCTTTTAAACGTTTATCTTATTTATTTATTTTGAACAAACATGACACCACCGATTTAAGTTGTAGGAATTTGGTTATTCTAACAAAATAAAAGCTTACATCATTTCATTAACAAGATCTTCGAACGATGTTGTTGTTAATTTTAAAGGAATCGTAGTTATGACTCGATTAAGTCACCTTTCAAAAAAAAAACTATATAAAAATCCGGTCATGTGTTTGGGAGCTACCGTGTCACAGACACAGACACACAGACAAGTGATACGCTTTCGTCGGGAGGTTTAGCAATTACGTTTCGAAAATTGCTTCTTCGGAATAATTTAAAATAAATCTACCAATATATCTATACATATCAGTTGATGGGCTATCAATGTATTTACGTGGAAGATGTATTAAAAAAAATCTTATAAAGCACGTTTTTTCTTGTAACAAGACGCTAAATCGCGATTTTTAATTTTTTCGTTTATATCTCAGAAAGGGCTAATTATTCATTTATTATTATATTATGCAATTTCACTATCATATATTGGGAACTTATACTTAATATTTAGTGTTTGTTTTATTTGAATCGGGTATAAAAAAATACGCCAATTTAAAATATAAAAGTCGACAAAATTGCTAAATATTTTTGATTAATTGAGCTAAAATGATAGTTTTCAATGTATAGATAGTGTCTAAAAAAAGGTAAAATAGTGTTATTCAAGATACTAATACTTTTGGTTTTTAATAAGTATAAGTAAGAAATAAAACATAAGGAACGTTTACAGTCCTCCAGCATTAACTCGTGTAATATCTAATGTAGTATAAAAAAGTAAATACTATAAAAAAAGCACTCCGCCAATTCAATGTCAAGATATGAAAAGTTATAAAATGTATAAGAACCAAGGTGGATAAGTGATGGTTAATCGTTTTATACGTTTGGCGATTGATTTTTTGTATATCTCATGTATGTTTATATGAATTAATTAAGTTTACACTTTTTATTTCGTGCAACATAACGTTTAAGACGTTTGTCATAATCTGTAATAACCTTCGATTATATACTTTTACATAATTTGATTTTAATATATCCGTTCTACTCATTTTTTTATCATAAAACAATCGGATAATCTATACTTGTTATAAATCTGTAAGCGCTATCACTGTCTTTACACGAAAGATATATAAAAAAAAATTACATTGGTGGTTGATTAATGTAACAGGGCGCAAAATTGGTAATTTATGTTTTTAGTCTGTTTGTCTGTGCGTTTGCACGCGCTGATCTCAGAAACAACCAACCAGATTTAAATGCAGTTTTCACTATTAAACTTGGGCAACCTTCCTTCAACATTTAGTGTTGTTTTTTTTAATCGGTTAAAAAATAAAAAAAGGTTATATCAATTTAAAATGTGAAGTTCGCCATAATTTCTAAAAAAAATTAATTCATTTAGCATGAATTCTAGTTTTCAGTATATAGTATAGATATTGTCTAAACAGAGACAATGTTTTTAGCTCAAGTAAGTAGTTGAAATTAGTAAATAAAAAGTGTAATTAAAGGGAAACGGCAAGCGGGTGTTCATTAATATAAAAAATATTCCACTTAAAGTTTTAATTATGTATAAAAACAACTGCAATAATGAAGACTAAAATCAAAAAAGCTTTTCATTGGAAATTAGCGTAAATTACCAATTTTATATTCAATATATTGCATATTATCGTAAAATATTTTACGATAATATGCAATATATTTACTTTATTTCTTACCTTTTATTTGTCTTTAAAAAAAGGTAAAACAAATATCGGTTATAATTCAAATAATTCATATAATTAAAATTTCTATCATTTTTTTATATTTACAAAATATTGTACACCGTCCGTTGTCCGTCCGTGTGGTTACTGAACCATCAACAATCGTCTTTATTTGGCACAATTAAAAAAAATACTTATAAATTATAACAAACAATACATTTGAAAAGGAATAAAGTATTTTTTTATAATACCCTATACAATTAGAATAATGAGTGACTAATCACTACGTCTCTAAGGTCTCTACACCTCCATCAAAGGAAATCCACACGTGAAAAATAAAAAATATTCTATTAAGGAAGTAATTCATTTAATTCCTATGAATTTTCTGTCTTTTTTTAAAACAAGAACAAAATACTTATTTCTGTTTCCACAAAAAAAAAAAAACAAAAATAATAATTCCTCCATATTATTCTCCACACAAGTGGAGAAATAAGTGACTAATCACTACGTCACTATGCCCCATACCTCTGCCATCAAAGGGCAACACTTGCACATACAAAAAACATTACATATTAGGTAAGGTAATTCAGGCCCAAGTGACATATCCAAAACGCCCGCGGCAAGAAGCCACAACCTACATCGAAGAAACGAAATGACAGTAAAAGCGGAACATACATATATATACGTATATTAATTATATAGAAAACGAGTATTCATATGGCGAGGTTAAAGGTAATAAAGAGGACATTTTAAACTTATATTGATATCTCCATCGCTTTTAAATATATTGTTTTATAATACTGTTGCGTGGCTTTTTGGTTTTTTTTGTCATTTAATATGTATTTTGGGTGGGTTGATGATAATAATTGTTTATTATCAATTCTTATTAAACTTGTCTGTCTGTGGCATCGTAGCTAATAAATTAATGACCCGGCATATAAATTATACTTATTTATATATAACTTGAACTTAAAACTGAAAGTCATTTAACTTAAAATAAACAAATCCTGTAATAATAGTGAACGAACAATAGAAATTTATAAATATATTTTTGTTAAAGCATTTTTAAATTATTATTAACGAGACCAAACATACGTTTGTTTTTTAAATAAATTATATTGTCATGAGCAAGAATTCGTACTTTACAGTTTCAAAATATTATTTTAAATCTTAGATTTGAGCTTTTCTCTGATAAAAAAAGTAACTTAGTGTTCACAAACTAGGTTCACTGCTTACCGTTGATATTCAAGATTCACCAGAACCAAAAAAATCACTACCTTGTCCTGGCAAAACGCATGTGGCTATTAAACAGCTAATCGGACTTGTATAAAACATCTAAGATCCATCGCGATGACAAAAGCTTTCGATTGATAAAAGCTATACTCAAATTTATTCATTAATTTATGAGTTACGATGCCACAGACAGACGGACAGACAGCTTAAACTATAATAGTCTCTCAATAACTCTTTTTGCGTCAGGGGTAAAAAATTAAAAAGAATAAACTTTAAATTATACTACGTATAAATAGCCCTGCAAACAAAACGTTTGTATCATCAACTTTTGCAACATTTATAATAAAAACAAGTTATACGATCTACTTTATAAATAATGCAATAAAGAATATGTTGGAAAATTATATGTAGCTACATATTCAGTCGTTGATTGCGATGGTATTTACTTTTTACCGACATTCCGTAGTTAGTATGTACATATATAGTATATTTATCAATTTTTATATTTTTTAATTATTTCGCGGCGTTTAAACTCAGTTTGTAAAAAATGTAAAAATGGGAATTCAAAGGAACGGAGTGTTTTAACACTCTGCAGACCCTTTTAGGCGGAAGAAAGGGGAGAAATTTATTTTTTAAATTTGTAATTCTACACGCCCGTCGTACTATTAAGCTAGATTATTCATATCCTAAGGAATTAATAAATTGTGTCTCACGTTTATCATAACTGAGACGGCGCAATGACTCATGTATTTCGTTAAATGTAACCTCTAAAAATATTTCTACATCAAATAATGGTTAAGGACACATATAAGATGTGTACAGCCTAGACAAAAAAGAATTTAGTATAAACACTGTTAAATATTTGCGAAAAGCCTCATTTTGTCTTTAGAGTGAAACAAAAAGAGAAAAATTTATTTAAATATCATAGTTTCCTGTGGAATTCAATCCACAAGAACAGTTTGTACAGACAGAACCACATACACAACATATAACCAGAGATTGTACTACAGCCATCTTATTACACCACGATCGCACCAAAAAAATACAACCATACTTGATAAAGTAACTACAAACAAAACTAACGTGTTAGTTTAAGTTCAAATCATATTGTGTTCAATGCATTTGTCTAGTCTAGCTCCACACTGTATTGCACATATAACTAAATGAAGACATCTTTATCCGTAATCCGCCGGCAGTATTCGAAACATTGGGTGATTAGGATCGTAAATCAACGCTGCGTTTTGTGTCGCCAAACCGGAGAAATGGTAATAATCATTCACTCACTCAGCTGCACGCACGTGGTGGGTTAGAAAGAGAGCACTTAGAAACCTAGTGTTAAGACACTCCGTTTCCTTCCTCACTATCGTTATTATCATCCCTACTTTCCACTTTTATTATAAGACCCTATTTTATTATTTAGACCCTTATTTCTGTTTCTACGTCTTTTTATGGCGCGTTTCAATTAAGTTGAACGCATTAGGTTGAACTAACCAGCAAGCAAAGTATCTAAATGGGCGGAACTCGGGAAGTGGAGAGCGGAATTACTTTATAACTCGATTTTCTTGAACTATCTCGTAAATTGCAGTTAATATCTACTACAAGATTAAAGAAAACTAACAGGTATACAAAATATATCAGTATCATTACTGTTATGGTATCTCTATAACGGTTAACTTACAAAAAAATACGCGATAACTTTCTATATATAAGTCTAATATCGAAACTAATAAAATAATTAATTATAATTATCGCGAACAGAAGTTCTATTTATACAGATATTAATTACTATTATTAATTTTACGTATATGGCCTTCGAAATATCGATTTTTATAGTGATGTAAAATAAATAAATGTATTTTGTTATTAGCTTATTTGAAGAATATATTTTTAATTAACTATGACATTGAGAGATAACATAGCACCCGCATGTATTGATGTAGACATTTTGTGCTGTACAAACGGAAATATGTACGCAAACGCTCGAACTTTTATTATTATATTAATTTTTAAATTATATAACTTAAAACTGTGTTATACCACAAAAATGACTCAGGAGCCAATATTTTTTGTTAAGTAAAATATAACTTTATTAAAACAATTAGAACTAGGGTATGTCTTCAATTTAAACTAAAATTAATAAAAATCAACTATTTTTAACCGAATTAATAATAAAAATATTATTTGAATTTGAAAATCGACACAAACATAATTTAATCTCCTTAATTTCCCTGACAATGAACACTAACATATGTCAAAAATATTGTCGACAAAATGGTCATCTAAGAAAACACGATTCACAATGGCAACTTTATCTGACTTAATCCATATTTTGCTTCTTCATTGTCCTGGCAATTTCCACAACGATATTTAAAAAAGCGCTCGGCTTCACACTGGCAACATTACCCAACTAACCTTCTTGCTCAGTCTGTATACTGGTAACTGAGACTCGTTCTCCCCTGGCCGCGTGCCTCGCCTCCTCCATTTCCCTGGCAGCGGCTGCTAAGATATTGTTGACGGCTGTCTGTGTGGTAGGCATGTCTTCACGACGCCGTCTACGTATCTCCTCTGCGCGCATCATAGATTGTTGGTACATGTGTATCTGAAATTATTTTGGTGTTAAACTGGAATATTTTCAATGACACATACGTCTATAACTTTAGATACTAAAATTTTACAATTGTGTTCTTAAAGAGCAATGAAAAATGTATTACAATGTATTTTTAATGGTCTAATTTTTACACCCGCATTTGCAGAAAAATCTATTGCTATACCACTATTTTTTCTATTAAAGGCTGTTAATTTAATTTGTATGTCACATACATTTATGTAGATGCTGTTTATGAAAAATCTTTGTGAAATTTTTGAGCGATCAATAAACATTTTATAACATCAACTCTCATGTTTATATATATATATATATATATATATATATATATATATATATATATATATATATATATATATATATATATATATATATATATATATATATATATATATATATAAATATATATATATATATATATATATATATATATATATATATATATATATATATATAAATTAAACAACTATATTTACGCATACATTCTTCTTGAGTACTCAATAGTCTCCATATTTTTAAAATTTTATAAGTGTCTCCTAGTAAACTGAAACTCCTTTAGAAACGTTAAACATTTTTGGACGAGAACAAGAAATCCTTTTTGAACTGTTTCAAATCCTACCAAGTTCAAAAAAAAAAAAACGTTACGTTTCCTATACAGTAGCCCGTTTCTCTTTACGCCTTTAACATATTTGCACGCAAGTTAACGCCTAATGGAGCGACAACATATTATAACTGGTAAATAAATGAATATTCTACCTAAAATAATTAGTTATAAAATTCAGTATATAATAATATAATGTATACATATATTTATATCATAACTTATAATAATTAATTCGTAACGTTTAACCCGTGACTCGTCTATAAAAACATTCTATAGAAACAACAACTACCAATAACGGGTGGGTGTTATAATATTTATAATTAAAATTCTTTCTGGCTGATACTGTGATAAAATTTAAAACACTATTAAAAATAATTTTCAAATAATTATGTACGGCATAATATTCTAGAATATTCGAAATGTGTATAAAAAAAATATCAATTTTATTTTTCAGTCTCGCGCTGTACCCCCACATGGCACGTCCCGTCAGAAAGGAACTTAATATAAAGACACTCCGTTCCATTTCATTTCTCATTGAGTGTTGTATTGCGGAACTCAACGCCGCGCAAGTAATAAAATACTCATAAAATTATTTTAAGCATTTCGGTCTAATCTGTCTATAGAAGCTATTTAAAGTTTACTTTTTTATTAAAAAAAAACTTATACAAGAAAACGATTCCAGACAATTGAAAGTACTACAATTTACAACTTTTGAGATAAAAAACGTGGCTTCCGTGAAACAGTTAAAAACCGCAGTAAGGTATTACCGTTTCTATGTGACTATTGCAAATCAATTTATAGGCTTAAGAAAAGCTTTGGTTCGCCCACTTCTTGAATAAACACAAACGATTGAGTCGAAAGCGACAATAGAAAAGTTAAATGGAAATTTACTATGTTCCGTTAAAATGTTTATTTTTCTATGAGGCCTAAGTAAATGCGATGATCTAGTTAAGCAACAAGGTTAAGCGTGGTGTTAAGTTCCGCGGAAATCGGTGAACGGAAGTAACTTAACGGAAACGGAGAGTATTAACACTAGTTTCCCAAAGGCCCTCGGTTCACTGTACCAATGCGATATACAGCGTGAAGCTGAAAAAATAACCTAAATACGAGGCCTGACGTGGCGCAGTGGCATAAGCGTGTGACTGTAACCCACAGGTTGTAGGTTCGATCCCCAGTCGAGGAAATGAAATATTTAATGTTTTCAATTTAAATATTTAATGTTTCATTCTTCACTCTGGTAATAAGGCAAAGCGCGGCGTTGAGTTCCGCCACTCAATACGCAATGCCTCAAATTCAGCAGAAAGTGGGGGACGGAAGTGGAACGGAGTGTCATAACATTAGGTTCCCGGGTTCCCTCTGCCTTGATACAGCGTGTAGCTAAAAAAATATAAAAAAAACGAGGGTTTTGTAGATACGATTTCTACTCAGGCGTATGAATTATTTTAATTTCCTTGCTCTGATAACAAAACAAAGCGCGGCGCTCAGTTACGATACTCAACACGCAACGTCTTATTAATTGGACATAAAGCAGGAAACCGAATATCTTGTCAGCACTATGTTCTAGCGTAACGCTAAAAAGTAAATGAATAAAATTAAATTAAAAATGAAAGTCCTTTGATTTAAAAATATTTAATTGGCGTAGCTGTACGGTTTAGTTGTGACTTCAAATCCAACATAGGGAAATAGCTAACTTATGAATAATAATCTTTAACCGCTTCTAAGTAGTATTTAAAGTAAAAAAAAAAAGATGTAATATATTATATACAATTTGAACTGTCCGTTATTAGTGCCAATTTGTACGTGTTGTTTTTTTTTTTATAATTTATATAAAGATGTTGTCCTTTAAAGCCGGATATAGTTTTTATTCGCATTTTTTACTATATTTTTTTTAATTGATAAACTTTTAAGCGTAAATGATTAAAAAAACAGTTTTAATCATAAATTAAAACTAAAAATTATTCTTTACAATTGTCAAAATATGAACCGTTAGAATTACAAGTAAGCTTTTATATTAAATGGTCTGTAGAGGTTAGCGACCTTAAAATAAAATGACGTAGCATTTTAAACGCCAAGTATGTAGTTAAGAAGCCAAGTCTACTTAACAAATAGGATTAATTCTGAGCATCAGTTTTCTAATAAAAAAAATATCTTATATACTTTTAAATTTATAATTTATAAATAACATTTAATATAAGATGTACCTATATATGTAATAAAAACTACAGATAAAATATGTGTAGCAGCCATTTTGTTGCAGTTCGGATGCGCTTGACTGAATGCATTAGACGAGGGTACCATTCGAAGAAACATTAATTATAATTATAACAAAAAGTTTTCTATATATGTTCAATACTAAACTTTTATTATATTATATATAAGGTAGTTACTTCAAATGTAAATTGTCATTTAACAGTCACTAAAAATCGTAAGTATCACTAAGAAAAATATATAGAATATAAATAATTGAATTCGCCTTGGCAACATATTTATTATGGCTACAAATTTTCATACATAACCTAAACATTATATACACAATTAACACAAGAAAAGCAAAATCATTACCAAATCACGTGTACATATATAATTTACATGAAAAGAAATGGAATACAAATCTAAAACTATTTTGTAAATTACTTTGCTCGCGTCTAAATTGTGTTCGTGAATATTTTCTCTTTAGAAATGGGTCCGTTATTTTATTACGCGAAACAATAGACGTAAAACAATGTATAAATTATTCGTTCGGTACAATTTTTGTAACAAAAACTTTTTAATGCTGTGTCTGTTTTTTACGTCCGTTCGCGCTGTTATTAAAACGGGGACTATGTTTATTAATATTATAAAAGCTAATTTAAGTTTGTCAGTTAAAGGATATTTTAATAAATGATATAGTCAAAACATTTAGTTCTTCACTAGCCATCATTTAGGAGTTTGCGTGTTGAGTGGCGGAACTCAACGCTACTCTGTTATACTGCAGTAGAAAAGCAATAATTTGTTCTCGAGTGGATATCGAATGTACAATTATTATTTATATTTAGGATTTTACCTATAATGTCATTTTTTAAATCATTCTATGTAAAATGCTATTGTAAAAAATTTAATATCTATAGTGAAAAAAAAAAAGAAAATAAATTAGTGTATTTTACCAAGTATTCTGTAATCTCTTTTGAGAAATACATTGATATACATAAAACAATAGAGACAGGCCTGAATGGTCAAAATATAAAATTAAAATACTACCTGGTTCGGTCCTACCATTCAAGTCCGATAAAAAATATTTATAAAACTTAAATCTCAAAGATATACAATATATTATCTTACAAATGGATCTTTTAACAATTTATACCATTAAATATATAATATATGACCTAATATATGGCCCTATAAGCCTATTAAATAATTTTATGACATATAATTTAAAATGGCGACGCAATTCGCCAAAAATTCCGCAACAGTATAAATATGTAATATAATAATAAAAATAAACAATACTCAAGAAAAATAAGTTATCGCGTAGACACAAAAATTTTATGTTTATAACCAAAGTTATCACAAATTCAATATTTATCTTTAATTTCAGTAATGTTTAATATATCCAAGTTGATAATATAATGTACGTTTAAAATATATGTGAATATAGTGTATATTGAAATGCATTCGTGTTAATAAATAAATTATATGAATTTGCAGTACTAAATTAGATCGACGATAAAGCGTGGCGTTGAAATTCACCGTTCAATACGCAATCTCTCGAAAATTGCGCGGACAGTGGGCAACGGATGTCTTATAATGAATATTTAAAATTTATAAATTAAAATGGTAATTTATAATAATATTGAAAGGTACAGGTTTTTTTTTTCAGCTTCATACTGTATCCCGCACATGGCAGGGTGGCAGATAGAAAACAATCCATTCCGTTCCTCATTTTCCACTAATTTAAGGCATTGCATGTTGAGTGGTGGAATTCAACACAGCGCTACCAGATAAGAAATAAAAATATGTAATATTTCATTTGAAAATATTCACATCTTAGAGTAAGGGTGACTGTGATGTAAAGTTGCTTTAAAGGCTGCACACAGTGCCGGCGGCAATGCCGCCGGGTTTATAACGGGCGGCTATGCCGCCGGCATAAGCCGCAAAAAGCCGCCAACCATCATTCGGATTGTGACAGACACATAAGGTTGGTGGTGTGCACATTTTATGGTTGGTTGTTTACAATGAATAAGGAACTGCCGCCGCAGTATTAATTTTTATTTTAATAATAAAAAATATAAAAGAACGAGAAGGTTTTGGGTGCGTCCAAGTTTGCAAAATAGAAAATGGCAGAACGGTACTGTTATAATAGAAGAGTATAAAAAAGATGTTGTCAGCGTTTGCGCGATAGTATGTTCTCTGGGTTTCTACGAATGACATATGAAGATTTTGGATTTTTGCTAAAGAGTACTCTAAAAAAGTACTGGCTGGACTATACTATAAAGTACTGGCTATACCTGCTAAAGAGAGGTTAGCAGTAACGTTGCGGTTTTTAGCTACCGGAAAAAGTTATTTCAGCCTTGGAGAACTGTTTAAAATTTCACCACATCTTCTTTCCACACTGATTCTCGAAGTATGTCAAGCACTAATATCAAAAATTCAAATTAGGGAATTACAAGGAAGCTCACTCACAGAGAATTTACATATATTTGTTCTCTATTGAGCAAATAAACATTTTTTATTTATTTTATTTTTATTTATGATATGGCCTGAATGTTTGTGATATGATTGAAATTGGATAATATTTGAGTATAACAGTAATGCTATTATGTCATGTTCATATAGTAGTGTTCATATATTATTTAATATTTAAATTAATTTTTTTTTTGCTTGTCTTTTCTTTTCAATTATTTTGTTGCTTTTTTTCTAGATGCCGACCACAGAAGAAGAATGGCTTTCGGTGTCATGTCTGTTCTTCAAGAAATGGAGTGTTCCCAATTGTTGTGGATCCATTGATGGAAAACACATACGTATACAATGCCAGTATACAAATAGTGGTTCAGATTTTTTTAATTATTAATCGTATTTCAGTATTGTAATGTTTGCATTAGTCGATGCTAATTAATTAATAGACCATCATAAATCTAAAAGAGTTTTAATTATTATCCAAATATGAAAAAAGGCTGTCCTAAGTATCAGAATTGTCAGTGTAAGTTGAATGGCTAGTGGAAGGCCGTACATTTTCAGGTGCCGAAGTGGTAATATATCCTTCAGCTGACGCCACCGTGGAAGATCTTGAGTAAACGCCCATTTCAGCCTGATAAATTATATTCTGAATATGATGTTGCACTCTAGATATTGTGATAGGATCCAATTTTCGTATTTTGCTTGCTATGTATTCTCCGAATATCGAGGCATCGTCACGAGCAGATGACGAAACTGACATTTGTTTTAAAACTTGTGGAGCTTCGGCAATATCACTGTCTCCATCAGTAACGCATCTCCTTTTCCGGGAATTAACCGCTCTTGCATTATCTGGCTGACTTTCCTGCGAAGACATAAATAAAAGGAAATATTATATATTTTTTATTATGGGAAGTATTTAATATTTATACTAATAGTAAATGTATAAACTCCCAAACCGTACTTCTCTCTCGGTACTACCAGGTGAACTGAACCAATTTATATTGTTTTAAAACTGATCACCTCTTCTTGAGATACTGGTTTGCTCTCTTGATACAAAAATATAGCAATTATAACAAATGTATAACATTGTAGCTACAACTATAAAAATCCTTTTATCTAACGAACCGAGCACCTATTAATTAGGTAATTTTAATCGATTTCTAACGTTAATTTCGGCAAAATCCTGGCGTAATTAAAATCTCAAATTCCATTGTGATAAAATAAAAATATATATGTGATAAAATAAATATATAAAAACATGAATACTTACATCATTTTCGCTATTTACTGTGGATAACGGTTTATTTTTGTTTCGCAAAAAGTCCAATGCCTTGTAAGCAAACCACTTTGGTTCCTGTAATTCGTCTATGCATGCACCAGATTTGTGCAACTGTTCAACCTTCTTTTTTTCTCGAAAATAATGAGAGGTTAAATTTTTTAATTTTCTCTCTACTTCGCCTTTATCAATGTCAAATACACTTGCAATTTTGTTTAATGCATCCGTTCGTTTGTTTCTATTCTTATAGTCTGCATTTTTGGGATTCCATAATATGTCATTTTCATGAAATTTCTCTATTAACAGCAACACGGTATCGTCGTCCCAATTAAATGACATTTTAAATTTCTTAAATACCTACAAACAAACTGCACAGCACTACCGCTCGAATGATAGGAACGAACTGACGCCGGCAAGCCGCGTAACCCGCCGGCACACCCCGGCGGCCAGCCGGCGGTGATTTGAATGCCGCCGGCACAGTGTGTAAGTAGCCTTTAAGCGGACTAAGAATTGTGAAACAATATCTTAGTTTTTTTTTTTAAAAAAGAGTATCTTTATGACGTAAGCATATATATGTATTTGTATATGTCAAAAGTCATGTACGTGGGTACTATGCATCTTTGTTCAAAAAAATGCATATAATACTCAGGCAATACAATGAATAATAGTATTTCGTTTATCGACGTTTTACTTAAGTTAAAAAATAGTTATTTAAAGCAGCATTATTATTATTAAAATAGTTTCATCACAAATAGTTTTCAACAACAAAGACCAACCCTATTATTAATCTTTGAATTATTATTCAACACATAAATACATACATACAAAAACAGAAAACAAAAAAATATATTATATTTGAAGGCTAACAAAAAATAATAAAAGGCATAGATAAACAAGTTGCTTCATAAAAAATATGCCCCATACATTAAGGCCTTATATTGTGAGCGGGGTTAGTATACAATAAAATAAAAAGCATCCCACGTCTGCGTCAATGTTATTCTTTTTGCATCTGAGGTCCTCTCACATACCGTGGAAAGGCTTTTACGAATCGATTTTGAAGCCTATTGCGAATGTTTTTACTTTGCATAACGTTCCCGTATGAAAATGTTTCACATATACATATTGTATATGTACACCAGACAGTCGAGCTTTTAAACTAAACTATAATTCAATGGGAGTTGGGAAAAAATATTTTTTGTATTAGTTGCATACATATATTTCGATACATATTTAATACTTTCAATTTAAAAACGACACTTTTATCTTTGTAATACACGAAAATGTGTATCCTTTAATATTTATAAAAATACTAAACAAACGAACCAATTGATTATCAAACATTATGATAATACGGTATAATACAACTCTACTTCAATAAACACTAAAACATCAGATTTTGCGCACGCGAATTAATGTTCGACAAATTATTCATGACTTTTTAGGCGTACAATTTTTTTTTATACGTTACATATGCAAATGCGAATTACTTAAAATATATTATGTTCAGCTTTGTGCAAATGGACTTTTTCGCGCCTTTTTACGCGTAGATTATAATCTGTCTGATAATGCTGGCCGCAACATTAGTGTAGTAGGTGTAAAATTAAATAAATGACTCATTATTACAGTTCCCGTAGTTTGTTATAGTTCGTTAATGCAAATTCATCTATTGTACGTAATGTTTCCGCCGATGTTTACACAAGATGAACAAAATATTTTATATATAAAAAAATTGAAAATGTAATTCTATTGCAGTTATAATGGCTCTCGTTTTATGTTTCACCGTCTACTTGGTTATATTTTATTTAAGGCGATAAAACGTCTTCGCAATAAAGAATGAAAATGGTTAATGTTTTATAAAGCTTTGACATTTAGGGTAGATACCTACCATATATATATTTAAACACATATTTTACAGGATTTGAAATTTTACCAATATCTTTATTATTTTAGTTGATTTATCAATAACCTAATAGGCACTTTGTATTTAAAAAAAAATGTAAAATAAATAATTAAAAATAAATGTATGATATTTAAATTAATAATAAGCAAATTGATAAAAAAATTGTTCTCTTTATCAACCGTTAGCTACATTATTCCGGTAAATCAGAGAATTTTCTTAAGATTTACAGCTAGTATTTTTTTTAAATCTTCGATACTAAGAGCAGTCAGTAGTGTTCTTTAAGCATACTTAACAATAATATACGAATTCTAGACGGCATGATGAAAAATGACTCATTGCCATTACGTCACTTCATTCAATTTAGCAATCTCTTCTAAGACGTAAAACATACTAAAATCATATAGGAAAAGTTTGAACAGTAATTCTGAAATATTAAATTCAATTTCGTTCGCAAACATTGAAATTGCTTTCGTAATTTTTGGCTAAGCAGCAGCGACGTCTTTGTCAAAGGACGTACTATATGATTCTATTAATATTTTTTTCTATTTTATTTATTACATCATAATAATTACGAATATGAGAAATACTTAAAATATTTCATCATTTATTCACGAAACCAGTTTTCAATTCTCGAGATCATGTCAAATAGAAAGTGTACGAATATTGTTATTAATCATTAACGCTGACGTCATTATATATAATTAAAGATAAATTTTTGATAATTATCAAATCGCTTACACTAAACATGTATTAATAAAAAAATATTTATTAAGAATTTAAATTCGCCGAGAAGCAATAAAAATTCAGGCTCATATCCGAAATTATTTTTTTATTAAAAAAAATATTCTGTTGACTTACACTTTATGTAATTATTTCTTTTTATTTTAAAGAACGACCGAATGACCAAAGACATTTATAGATATAATCTGTTTTTATTTCAAACCTTTCTTTTTTTTTAATTTTAAGGTCAAAGCATTATGTACTAGCTTGCTTATTTATTGACGTCAATATATAATAAAAAAAAAAAAAAATAAAAACAGCAAATATAATATTAACAAATATACCTGTTAAAAGTTAAATATATCGCAAATGTTAAACAGAATGTGCGCAATATTATTATATTTATTATTCATTACCACTCAACCCACAACAGGCTTAAACAATGAATGTTTTATTTTCATTTTAAAACAGCTCAGTATCAATATAAAAACATCTGATTTCATTGCGATTGAACTCGGAAAATAATATTACACAAAATTTTTATACATTCCTTTTATGTTTTAAATGAAGCGTTACATTCAACTCCTTTTAAAAGCCATTCGTGAAATATAGAATGTAATTTATCTATAAATATTTACGATTATTATGTCAAATATGGTTATTAATATATGTTTTTGATTACTTTCGTTGTTATAGATTATCGGTGTAGAAAAAAAAAACTATTTTAAAAGTATTAAAAATTCCCTTCCCGTGCATCCATTTTTATATACCTTTATTTTTATAGACACAAAGATATACAAAAATAACAAAAGCCTTAAGTCCGATGGTCGTGAGCTTTTTTGTTTTTATTCACAGACAATGTAGAACCACGCATCTTTTCTATCTAAAAGCCGCTTTAGTTGAACGCTTTTAACGAAAAAAAAAAATGCAAACTCTTTTAAACTTAATTATCATCAAGATAAAATAAGACAATGCCAGTTTATTGAGCTTACATATTTTTGTAGTATAAATCTGTAGTCGGTACAACAATAAGTCCCTTTTTCCTATCTTTAAATTGTGAATTTAGAAAATAAACTCAAAAAACTGAATTATACGGACTCTACAAAAATAAATTTAAAGTAATTTAAATTTTGTTATACGATTACTTTAGTAAGGAATTCGCTCTCCTTTGTTCGAGTTAAAATATTATTCAGAGGCTATGTATTTTAATTTCGTTATCTTTTATTTGTACATTCAAATTTAAGAACTAACTCGGGTTTATGCTAAATAACCACACAAGCTGAATTGATTAGTGTTGTCAGAGATAAAAATCAAACTCAACTACCTTTTTTGTCCAAAATTACTATCAATTACTTACAAATTTTCATTTAATTTTATGGATTTAATTACTTTATCTGTAAGGATATACCAAAATTATTATTTTTTTTTTAAATTAAATGAAACAGGCTGTCCATGCATAAACAAAAAAATAATTTAATTGCACATATGTCGATTTGTTTTGATAGCCCGACATTTTTCCCAAATTAATGATTATTAATACATTTCAGAATCGCAAGCATAAATTATATTAAAAAATGTAATATTTATTACATATTTTTACATATTGTTCATATAACGTCTGCTAAGCCAAGCAAAATTTGATATTTATATGAACCAAAAATATGGCGACCCGAAATGAGTTGGCTTAAAATATTAAAATTTATTAATAAATTTCGAACACAAATATCAAATAAATTATGAGCTTCAAAAACATTTTTATATTAATTATAAATATTAGAGGTCAAAAACCGCTTTATAATTTAAACTGGATTACAGAAGATTGTATTATGTTATTAAAACTGGCTAATTTAGACAAACATTATGAATACTATTAAATAAAAATAATATTTTTAGTTTAAATCGTGGGCTACAGATTCAATATTCGTTCATATTATATACATAGATAAAAGTGTACTTATAAAACGTCTGGATTTTACCGGTTCAATGAAATATTGTTGTTCTTCATATCTTATCAAAATATAATGCTCCGCTTAATTATCGAGTGTAGCGTTAAACTCCGCCTTTAAAATACACGCTTACACTTGTTGAAAATGAAAAATGAATAAATATTTCATATTAATATTTGAAATTATATACTTTGGGTTAACGTTACCTACATCGCATTGTGCGGTAGATACGCGAAGATCAAAAAGCGAACGATATAAAAAATATATAGCTCTATATTTAATAGGTCGTTATATTCCGGTTATAAATCATGCGTTCATTTTAGATGGTAACTAAAAAGGTCAAAAGAACAAATATTTAAGTATTTCTTTTTTAATCTGTTGAAATGCAATATGTTAAATTTTGAATTTATTAATATGCAAGCAATCAATTTCGTTTCCATGGATGAAATTATTTTGTAGCCAAAAACAAGTTCTCTGTAAATTTTATTAACAAAATCTCGAAATCACAGGATTTTTTAAGATATATCTCTTTCAATATATATATTTAATTAGTTATAAAAAAAATATTAACAAATTTTCATGAATTTCAGGCACAGAAGAATGTATAAATATTTACAATATTTTTTTTTATTTAAAAAAAAAATCATTGAGTAAAAGAAAAAATTGTATAAAATACAAAACCCTTTAAAATTTTATTATTATTATATTTTACTGTTTCTCCTAAAAACTAATTGATTACTATTAATGGCCTATTTTTTAGAATAAAAAGTTATATATTCCTAAAGAATCTGTAATATAACAGGTTTGATATTTAAAAAAATTCAAGGAAATCAACTTTTTATCTCTAACAATCAATAAATATATTAATATATTTAATGATTTTTGATTTGAAATTTAAATAAAATATAATTGACCCTAATTTTCTAATTAAAGTAATAAAATTCTATATAAAATGTTAAAAATATCTTCTATGTAATGTATAATTTGTGAAGAATTTTAAATTAAAATGTTTTTTTTTTAATTACAATGAATGCTAGACATTTATAAATAAAAATTAATGACTTCGAAGGATAAAATACATTAAAATACTAGTCAAAAGCTGTACAAAAACAAATTATAACTATTAATTAAAGTAACATTCACTCATGCCTGGAGTTAATTATGTATAATAAACATTGTATGTAATAACTGCTACAAATAAATTGAGGCAGCCATTTTGAATAACTATTTAAGTAAGTTTTTTACTTTTTTATAGAAATGAACCAACCAGTTCTCATAATGCAACATGAGGCTCAATATATATAAGATAATTAAAGTTTTTTTTAATGCTTATTACAAACAAACCATCATATTGTTTTTACAAGATAAATGTTAATACAATATTATCTATAATAAATTTTATTGACATAAAATAAAAATTGTATGTGAGCTGAATTATAAAATTGTTTTTGTTTTACAGTTAGTTGTGAAGAAGTTTAATGCATCATTATAATGATAGTAATATAAATATAAACTTATTATAAAATTTAATTTACTGATAAAATGTGTTTCTTAGTATTATTAAAGAGAATATTTTTAAATTTTTTCTGGAAAATTAATACACCTCATAAATTATAAAAATTATACTTATATTTTATATGAACACAAGGTAAGCTATCTTTGTGAGACATGGCTGCACAAATAGGTTA
Source organism: Eueides isabella (assembly GCA_019049475.1). NCBI lineage: Eukaryota > Metazoa > Arthropoda > Insecta > Lepidoptera > Nymphalidae > Eueides > Eueides isabella. The sequence continues at coordinate 2,686,924 of CM032399.1, read as the reverse complement.
CTTTTGTTAGGTAAAGTAGATATTTTTTTTTACTTTATTCCACATAATGCAAAGAGACAGTGGAACCGAGTGTTATGACATTACTTACCCCTGGTCTACTACCAATTTTAAGATTTTTTTATAGAAGTCAAAAAAGGCCTCAAGATCTTGCTTTTGCTTTTTAACCAGAATATGATATGATAATAACTCATTCCCCAAAGTTAGAATTGAACCCACAATTGTTACGTGTTTACAGTGAAACACTGTGCTACTTTACAGCACCACAGCACCAGTCTTAATATATGTTTTCTAATTTTGTATATATTGAAATATGTTTAACTAAAAATTACAAATAACCAAAATGTTTGTGGCGAGCTTCGACCAAGTCCTTAAGTTTTTAAAAACTTCTTTAGTAATATAAAATTTTCACTGACCTGTTTCAATCTTTCTACATCTGTCCTTGCTTGAGGAAATGATTGGGATGTGGAGACGGAAGTGGCCGTTGCAGCCGTAGCTGCAGCGGTTGTGGATGCATTTTGTCCATAAGAGGGGTATTCCAAATTTACATTCAAAAGCTGTGCGGCATTGTCTCTAGCCTCATATGCTAACCCTCGTATCTCTAACTCCGAAGCTGTGTGCATTAAAGACTGAAGATCTAGTTCCTGTACATCCACTGATCCTTTGTACATAAACTCCACCAACAAATTTATCTCTGAGAATGGTATGCCTTTCAGTATCACGATGGGATGCTGGCAAGGATTGTCCCTAGGAGAAAAAAATAATAATACATATATGTAAATATCAAAATAACAACTGATAAAGCAAGCAATTTATAAATTGAATAATAAATTATCTGTATATTAGTGAACATTTAAATTTTTTCTTATCATAAGATAAAACTATTTTTATGAGTTACAGAATTCTCCATTTATATAACAATTTTTATTTATTAAAACGGATGCAAGCGAACCATTCTTAAATGTTTTATTAAGATGTTCTAAAATAAACGATGAGCGGTGTTGAAATTGTACATTAGTCATAATAAATAAATGAACTCACTTGAATATCTGCTCGAAGTAGGGGCTGCACGCCGAAAGGACGAGCTTGTGCGCCTTGAGGGTGCCATCGCGGCAGGAGAGCGTGACGTCCGCCAGCGCCGAAGACGAGTAGATGGTGGTGAACAGCTGGCTCAGGTTCTGCAGGTGGTTGTTCCACTTCAAGTGGAACGTCTTGTCGCTCACGAGCCCCTGCATCTGCACCGCCACAAACACTGTCAGACACGAAACACTCACTTCCTCACGTTTATTAAAAAAAATCGACAGAAAACCGTCTCTGCTGCGACCGCTACATAAAATTATAATTATTACAACTTATTTTTAGAACGATGCCCGTAAAAAACACTATACGTACGCGGTATGACAGTGTAATACTGTAGGTACGCGCCGCCGACGGAATTTAGAGCTATAAAATTATTTATATTATATTCGGCAAATCGGTAATTTTGAATTAAATCATCGCTGTAAAAAAATCTCACCTCGTATTCACTTTTCCGACTTCCCAATTTTTCACAAATAACACCGAAACATTTCACAAAATTTTTAAATACTTATTATGTTACACAGAAAGCCGTGTCGTAAAAAACAGAGTGGGGCACGCCGTGGCCCCCTCCGCACCCCGGCCCCCTCGCACACAATCAATATACGGAATATGAGAGCGCGGCGCGCCGCCTCGCCCCCCCGCATGCTTTATTATACCGTAATTAAATATATACTACTTTATAAATTGTACACTAACGCTCATACGTTCCGAGTGAAAACGTTCAAAACTTTACTTATGCCACTCTTGCCACTTGCCACTCATTTTATATAGAGGCGGAAGACGTATTTATTCGACTTCTTGCATGAAACACCTGCATTGATTTTCGTTGCACAGGTGTATTAAATATGATATTTGTAAATTTCAAACCGACGCGCCCGCTGCAACGGCGGCCCGGTATGCGCGTCACTAATAAAATTTTTATTACTTATGACAAATATTAATTATTATATTTTATATAATATAATATTCAACCCGAGCTGGCCCCTTCCTAATAATAAATTGTCGGGTGGGAAGTATGTGTGTAAAAAGTACTTGAATCTCTTTTCACAACATGCAGAGCTTACGCACACATAGACAATAGATATAATAGACGGATTCAGACAGTCTTCTTTTTATTAGATTCCATCCTTTCGTTTACAAGTACCTGCCGCAGAATGCATTTCTACCTATACATAGTATGCCTTATGCGCGTCTACTTGTGCGTTATATCGTAGGTATACGGGCTACGGCACGCCGGGGGTGGAATGGTAAACATACACAGTGTACGTATATTGCCGACACATACATATCTAATATTATTATTTATAATGTAGATATAGACTGGAAAGAGAAGGGCGCATGAGCGTTTGCATGAATAATATTTCTACCCATTACCCACACCACAAGCAATATTAATATTAAGGTGGGTTTGTTCTATTTACTTTTTATCTTGTACCGCATTACCGTAACCGTAGGCTAACTTGTACTGCCGGACCAGATTGGAATTATGAAATGTATTTAATGTTTTATAATAGAAAAATGTTATGGGCTAATTTAGATGGTATTTTGTATACGTTTATTTTTTTTCGTTGAGAACGAAATTAACTGACTACTTTGGAACTTCTTTTACTGTTTATATTTTAATAGAATGCGTTTTATAGAAAAATTCAAATATTTTAAGATTTTATATAATAATATTCTGATGTATGGTAAAATTATAAAACCATTTTAAGTAAGTATCTTCAACCTTGAATTGGTTGGTGATAAAAGTCTGTTTACTTTAAGTTGCATCAGTATGATTCATAATTAAATTTCCTTTACTTGAAACGTTGCTATATCGTTAATGTATATATATCTTTACAATGGTAAAATATTCACCCCACTCCTTCCTAAAAATTAATGAGCTTTTTTAAGCTATGTACACACTGTGAAGAAATCAATGCCGGAAAGCTCATGTATATATTTTTATATCTTCATACACAAAATTCTTACAAATAATTCTAATTAAAAAATAATAAATAAATTAAATAAAATAAATAAGTACACGATTGTAAATATCATTTAAAATATTGATGTAAACGATTATGCAGTTTAGTTTTTTTTGTAGCAACACTAATATGTTAAGATACAACCTCACCATCCTTGCCATTTGTTATAATTATTTTCAATTATATTGACTGACGTTATAAAAAAAGCTTTACTTATTATTTTAAGATATTTTTTATTTTAAGCAGTAATATACAAAATTTATACTTTAATTAGTAAGTATAAAGTTATTTATTTTGACATACGTATGACCATAAATACAAAACTATAAATGATAATTTTAAAATCATATCGGTACGTACTTCTGATCACTTAAATTATGTTCTAATCGATTCTTTAGTATATGTATTTGGGTATTAATTTATATTACAATGTACTAAAATAAATAGTATTACAATAACTTTCATATTTTTTGCTATTATTTTTTATACAGTATAAATATATAAAACTGAAGAGTATTTTTGTTTGTGTTGTGTTTTGAACTATCGGTTCGATTAGAAAAATTGTCTAATTAATTGCATAAGATAGTTAATTTATTGAGGAAATCTATAAGCCAAACATTATGTGATAAAACCTAGAGAAACCGAAAAAAATGTTGAAAAATCCGTCAATCATCCCTGCCAGCGCTAAATAATCAGATCTTGCGGGCGAGCCGCAACCAAATGCTGGTAGTATATATGTACATATGCATATTTTTTTCCGTTTTCGCATTCTTATTTTAAAAATAAGGGGTTTGGGTTAATACATACTGTATACTACTTACTATTGACTAGTAGTAATAGTGCTGCAAGTCACAAAAACAATGACATTTCACGTCATTTCTAATGACTTACTCTATTTACACGTAAATACATAGTTTGATGATTTTTAAGGTGAAATATTTTTGTAGAACCTCGAAAAAAACAATTCGATATTTTTGTAGAATCGCCTTATTGTTTATTTACCCGTCTATAAAGAATGCTTTCCTCGAGATTGTCGCTCAGTGGGTGAATTCTATTTGCACTTGGCAGTTTTTTTTTATTTCAGGGACAATTTATGACTGATTTCAATTAGTAGACAGTATTATTTTTTTTTGCTCTTGGGCTACGGAACCGTTAATTACCTATATATTAGCATATTTCTGTATAATGCATCGTATCGTATCGCATCGTCATGTAATATATATTCTTTTTTAAAAAAAATATAAATCTATATTTGATAATAAAATTCTAATTAATATAAGTATATAATGTCATAAAGTTGACCATTTTAGGTTTTAATTAACTATTATAATAATAAAATAAAAATTTAATTTTAATTAAAATTTAAATAAAAAGACAAGGGATAAAATCATTAACAAAACAACACTACATCTTTATTAATATAAAAAACTAACAAATGTTTGCTTTCAAAAACACACATGGCAGTGAAACAAGTGATAAAAACATACAAAATGGTGTAAAAATATTTTTTTTTGGTATAAAGTAATTACTCCTTAAAAGGAAGGGCTGGAAGGAGTTTTCCTTCGCATTTTCCGAATCCAATGCGATGTCCTATTTCGTTAACACAATAACCTCGTAGGATTACAGTGTCGCCATCTTGCAAAAATTTTCTTTCTTCACCTGTTTGCAAACGCAGGGGTTTTGTACCTTTCCAGCTTAGCTCTAGCATGCTGCCATAGGAATCTGATGTCTAAAGATTAAATAAATATGTATTTAAAATATAAAATAATTCTTAATTTATGTTTCTTTTTACATCTCACCAAGATATTATTTTTTTTTATTTATTGATATGTGTTATTCAATACGTAGTAGTAGTAAGTGGTATTCGGAAAGTATAAAGAATAGGATTATGCGGGATAACGCGTGATGCTAAAAAATGCATTATAATATTTTTAAAACTAAATTTACTTACATCACCACTAATGGTCCCAGAGCCAAGTAAGTCTCCAGGACGTAAATTGCATCCGGTTATAGTTTGTTGCGCCAATTGTTGTTTGACGGTCCAATACAGGAAACGATAGTTGGATCGGCATATTGTTGTTAGTACTGGAGATTTCTCCGCTGGAACAAAAATAAGATTATATAGTTTCACAGTTAACACAACTATATTTCTACTTTATTCTTATAAAATCTTAAGAATAATCAATTGGTGATACTTTCAAGAGGAAGTGAATTTGTAAAAAAATATTTTTGTTCTATACTTATATATAGATAAATGAAAAATAAAATGAGCTTGAGTCAAATCCACTGATTCGTTTAAAAAAAAATAATATACGTAATTATAAAATTAAAAGCTACCACCGGCTCGGAAGGCGGATCTGCTAGCAAGAGCTGACCAAGAATTAGCTTCCTGAGTGAGTACCAACAGAATAATTCTAAACATGTAAATATCACGTTTCATTTAAAACCTAATAATAAGTTGTAATATAGCTTACTTTTCAAATCAACTTCCAATTTGATATCAAAGTTGAATTTATCATTGTGCTGTAAATAAGAAAATGGCTCAGGATCCTGTGGGTAATTATCAACGATGTATGGACGTAGAGCCTCCACTGTCACAATCCAGGGGGAAATTGATGTTCCCAAATTTTTGGCCGTGAATGGTCCAAGAGGAACGTATTCCCATTTTTGAATGTCACGAGCTGAAATTAAATTTATTCTAATAAAAGTATAGCTTTAAAAGTATATATACATTAAAAACTAAAATTTTAGCTAAATGAATAAATATATCGTTGTATTTTTGTCGAACAAGCAGACATTTTTAAAAATCACTATTTAGGATCCTATTATGTGAATAAACTTCACTTATAAGATATTCTTTTATATATCTTTCATGTCCAGACAGTGATCGATTACAGATTTATTATAAATATAAATAATATTCATAATTCAAATACCGCTCCAATCATTCATAAGAACGAATCCAAATATACGCTCCTCAGCTTGTTTGGCGGTGACGCGTTCTCCGAGAGCGGTCGGTGGTCCTCCCACGAAGCAGGCCACCTCCAGCTCAAAGTCCATCAAACGACACGGCCCAAAGTGAGGATCAGCTCCTAAAATATATTTTAAGTTGCATATTTTACTTTTAAGGTACATAAGATTTCGACAGGTATTATCGCCAAATATTATGATTTTTTATTGAAGAATTAAAATTTTTCACTAATCTCTTCGTTTTCTTTATTATAATACAAAGAACCGAGATATACATCTACGAATGAGAAAAAATAGATTCTCTAACATTTTTATTTTAATTTTATATACAGATTACCTTCGACTGGCAAAGTTTGTCCCATAGGTCTTGTTATGGGTGTTCCAGATATGACAATGGAGCTCGAGCGACCGTGGTATCCCACTGGTATATACTTCCTGTAAAAATACGGTATTTTTTGACAAGAATTTTACAGGGGGGCCTAGATTTTAGCTTTCAACAAATATATTTCTGTAAAGTCAATTAAATTTTTTTATTGTTAAAAGTTCAGAGGACAAGACAAGATTTCAGGAGCTGGGCACGGACCACTAGGCCCTTTACACTAATGTTTATTAAAATATAAAGGTTATATAATTAAATATATTTTAGCTACCAATAACAAGAAATAGACTAACCAGTTTGGCATAAGCGCATTTTCCTTGCTCCTGAACATGATACCAACGTTAGTAGCGTGATGAATAGAAGAATAAAAGTCGGTATAGTCTCCGATTTCTGCTGGGACATGCATGATGGCATCACTCTGCTTGACAAAAGCTCTAGAATGTGTGGAAATTATGTTTACCATATAAATATGTAGAAATGTCTTGTTTTGCTGTCGTGTTTTAAATTTTTTAAGGATATTTCAAATACAAATATGTTGTGGGTAAATCGTAATGTAAGTAACTTTGGAAAGTTTGAAAGCTTCTTATATAAACAAAAGTGTCATAACCGAAGATCTCAAGATATGTAAGCAATTTAGATTAACTATAATAAGATTGTTATCTTATTATTAGTCTAATATAAATGTTATATAATAAAAAAATAGGCTCTTTAATAAATTAATTATGTTTGTAAATTACTTTTGTCGCAAGTCCTTATCATTTTGCAGCTTAGTGTTGCTGATATCAAGCAGTTTCTGTATAGTGTTTCGTGCTTCAATCCAATGGATCTTCATTAGTCCCATAAAAGAATTTAGTTTTTCTTCCTGTTATGATTAAAACATATATTTAACTAAAGATGAAAAAAAAGTTAGAATAAGTGTAGATACCCCTCTCGAAAAAAATATTTACGCTATAGGTACCTATATTATATATAAGTTTTATATAAGTTTTAGAATTCTAGTACAATTTCACAATATTATACAATATTCTGTATAAATTGTAAACAAATAAATAGGTAGCAATACTTAAAATAATTAACATAACTAGTAATATTAAATAGACCTTAAAAACATGTTGTTTATCTTTCAACAATGGTCCAGTAAATAAGTGCGAGATCACATTGAGATCAAGAATCCATTCTCCGATCGCCACTCCAATATGCTTCTGAGACTGTAAATTATAAATTTTCTTAAATAAGTAAATATAATAAGAAAAATGAAATTAGTTTTTAAATTCTGGCAATCTTTTGGGCAACATTATTTTGTATGTTTTTCTATTTACGATAAGAATCTAATTCATGTGACCTCTGGCCAAGTTTTGTGTTCATATCGAAATAGGTAGATATTCAAACCCAATTGTCCTTTTTGTGACTTTTAAGTTATTTTACTAATCAGTAGTTCTATTGGCGTACATTTTTACTTAAGTCGGGCGAGTAAAGGTGGACACCTTGTATAATTTTACCACACCATTTAGATAGCTTTGATAATAATAAAAGTTTTTATATTAAATGTTATATATATAACACCAATTAGGTATCATATTTTTTTATAATCAATGAAAAAGCTCTTGGTGTCGGTGGGTAACTATTCTTGTAAGGACGATATTTTTTTAAATAAATATCTAAAGATAATTTTGCTATTCGTATAAATATTTATAATAATTTCTTAAAACCACTATCTCACAGTATTTCTTGGAATACACCTAATCAAGAAATAGGTATGTAAATTAAATAGTCTGTATCAATTTCAAAACGAAAACTTCCGGCGTTTTATCATGACGCTATTAAATTACGCATGTATTTTATTACTACATATTAGTTAATTGTTTTTACTTCCAATTATATTTTAATAAGTGTAATAATACATTTTCTAACAAAAACTAAATTACTTTATAGAATGTTTCTTATAAGAAATGCCATTTTCATCCATTCATTGCTACACAAAAGTCATTCATTTGTACTTATTAATAAGGATCATTGAATGAAAACGATAAAAAATGTACTCCAATGATAACAAACTTCATGAAGTAAATGTCAAACAAACAAACTTTTTTTTATCTGCACTTACGTTTTTAGGCGAAGTAAATACACCATAAGGCAGATTTTCTATAGGAAAATCTGTGTTTGCAGAATATTCTATGAAAGACTTCATTTTTTCTGACACGTCAGTTTTCTCTGAGTTTCACTGTGATAGTGTCTTCTTAAATGTGTACTTCTATTTTACGTTCGTTATGGAAATAAAGCAGAAAAACAAGTTTGGTCGCCGGCCGGCGAGCACAGACTGGATTCTTTATGAAGTCAAGGTCGTCAGCCATAGTCACTGTGATATGACACTGTATATATTAAATGTATTGTGTACTTCTTTTAATCTCTATTTGTTTTAACGTACTAAGCAAATTTTGCATATGTGTAGGTGCCAAAGATAAAGCAATTATTAGAAGACTAAGAACTATAGTGATACCACGTAGTAGGTTTAATAAAAGATTTAAAAAAAATATTGAAATAATTTTCACAAATTTAGGTCTGTTTTATATTAAATACAATTATATTTAACTAAACGTGATACAGTTATTTCAAGTATCTGCATGTAATCTAACTATCTTTTAACTTTAGCCGGCCATCGCTTCCACCGCTACGCACAGAAAATGACATCCTGGTCCATACGGCGAAAGAGAAAGCCGATCTCCTGGGCGCTCTCTTTGCCTCAAACTCGACTATGGATGACCGAGGAACAACGCCGCCGACCATCCCGCGGTGTCAGAGCTCAATGCCTGACATTAAATTTAGTCAGAAAGCCATTAGGCGAGCTCTGTCTTCCTTGGACATCCACAAGTCGAGTGGGCCAGATGGCATTTCTCCTCTTGTGCTCCGTTCGTGTGCTCCTGAGCTGACACCGGTGCTAACGCGTCTATTTCGGCACTCTTACTCAGTTGGCGTAGTCCCAGATTCGTGGAAGAGCGCTCTTATCCACCCGATTCCGAAAAAAGGCGATGGTGCCGATCCAACTAACTACAGGCCTATTGCTATTACCTCCCTGCTCTCAAAAATTATGGAGAGCATAATTAATAGCCAGCTCTTGGTTTACCTGGAGGATCACCGATTGATTAACGACCGCCAATATGGCTTTCGTCGGGGTCGCTCAACCGGTGATCTTCTGGTTTACCTAACCCACCGCTGGGCTGCGGCTATTGATAGCAAGGGAGAAGGCCTGGCAGTTAGTTTGGACATGGCAAAGGCCTTCGATCGTGTGTGGCACGGAGCGCTCCTTGCGAAACTTCCATCTTACGGGCTTCCCGAGAATTTATGCAAGTGGATTGCTAGCTTTCTCACTGGGCGCAGCATCAAGGTCGCTGTCGACGGTTTTTGCTCCAAATACATGCCCGTGAACGCCGGCGTCCCCCAAGGCTGCGTGCTGTCCCCTACGCTATTTCTTCTGCAAACATACATTGTTATGCAGATGATAGCACTGTGGACGCTGTATACTCCGGCCATGCAAGTCTTTCTCGGGAAAACGTCGACCAGTGCCGAAATCAACTTGTGTCCTGCGTTGAGGCATCCCTCGAGAATGTCTCCGCATGGGGTGAAAAGAACCTTGTTCACTTCAACCCCCAGAAGACACAAGTCTGCGCGTTAACCGCTAAAAAAACCCCATTTGTCGTATCACCAGTTTTCGAGAACACTCCCCTTAAAGCCGCGCCCTGTATCAGTATATTGGGTCTCAGCTTTTCGAACGACTGCCAGTATCGCGATCATCTGGAAAGCAAGGCCAAGTTGGCCTCGAAGAAACTGGGGGTCATCAGCAGAGCGAGACAGTATTTCACGCCAAAACACCGTTTAGCCCTGTATAGGGCCCAGGTGCGGCCTCATATGGAATACTGTTCTCACCTTTGGGCTGGTGCACCCCAGTATCAGCTTGAACCATTTGATCGCATACAACGTAGAGCCGTTCGAATCGTTGGGAACCCAGTGATCTGTGTGGGGCTTGATACTTTGGCTTTGCGTAGAGACGTATCCTCCCTGTGCGTTCTCTACCGCATTTATCACGGGGAGTGTTCTGGAGAACTGTTTGACTTGATACCTGCCGCCGAATTTTCCAACCGCACAGTACGTCACAAACTAAAGTACCATCCACATCATCTGGACACGTGGCATTCGACTACTGTGCGGTTTCGTAGGAATTTTCTTCCACGCACCACACATCTGTGGAACGACCTACCCGCGGCAGTATTTCCAGGTCGATACGACATGGGTACCTTCAAAAAGCGCGTCTACCTCCACCTTAAAGGCCGGCAACGCCCTTGTAGCTCCCCTGGTGTTACACGGGGCCGTGGGCGACGGTGATCACTCACCATCAGGTGACCCGTGCGCTCGTTTGGCTTGTCTTTTCCATAAAAAAAAAAAAAAAAAAAAAAAAAAAAAAAAAAAAAAAAAAAAAATATATATATATATATATATATATATATATATATATATATATATATATATATATATATATATATATATATATATATATATATATATATATATATATATATATATATATATATATATATATATATATATATATATTATAAATAATCAATATAATAAATGAAATCAATGAACTTTATTCATTGATTTCATTTATCTAATCAAAAGAACAAGAAGACGCCGATAGGAGTGACTCACGGAGGAGTAACCGCTGTATATTAAAACATAAAAAAGACAAGCAAGTACTGAGACAAATACTAGTGTCTAGTGTAATATAATAATAGAAAGCCAACAAAAACAATCCCTTCAGCGTGACAGTCACGCTCTAAAAACAATACTTAGTTCATACTGAGTATGTATATCATTTGTTTTATATGACTAATTTACTAAGAATTAGCCTTGTTATTTTGTGTTAGGTAGATATCCTTGTATATATCCTAACTCGATAAACGAATACCTGTTAAGATTGCTTGGGAACATTGGTAATTTAAAACCTTTCCTGTACAATTTACAAAAAAAATTGCCTTTTCAATTAAATTTTACTTAATTTTGTTTTGTTGTTTTTAATTCCAGTTTTTTTTTAAATTTAAAGTTATTTTAGTTCAGCAGCAACACTGATTTTATTTGACAATAAAGAAAGAATTCTGACAGATTGTTTTGTTTTGATTATATCTCCGCCAAATTTTAAATTAATATTACGATAAAGAGGGATAAGTAGATAAATAATGAAAATATCTTATGAAACCAATTATAATGACACAGTCTGATACTTATATTATCAAATGGAATTAGATAATCAAGGAATAAAAAAGTATGACATTAAGCTAAAAACAAAGCCTAAAGATGGAGTTATATTACAACTACACCATACAATTCGAGGATCTCATGGACAAACGAAACGTATTCGTTTTTCTATTGGCGTGTTTGAAGATACTCATGATAAGCTAGCATGTATTGACAATGTAGGAAATATTTTTATTTTAGATTTTACTGATCTTATATTTTGGAAATTACCAAGTCAAGGTCCATGTTCCGCTTTACAATTTGTTCCTCACGCACTTGATACCCTTATTATTGCTAATATAAAGGAATTTACGGTTAATTTTATTGATTCGGAAACTGGTAAATGTAAAATAACTCTGGCTGGTCATACAGCACCTGTAAAGCATATTTCATTCTCAAATAGTAAAATAGAGAATTTACTTACTGCTAGTTCAGTGGAAGCAATTTTATGGGAACTTAAAAATTACACAAAATATTTTACCCTTAACACATACACAGGAGCTCAGATTCAAAAAATATTGTATACTCCAACTGGTGATTACTTAGTGGCTTGCTTTCAAAATGACACTATTCAAATATGGAAACATGAAAGTATGAAATCTGTAAAACAAATTATTCCAAATGAGTTAAAACATTTAAAAAGTTTTGCTTTTACCACAAATGGTAGAGCAATGGCTATAGTTGGTCTGACTCCCATTCTGATACTTTTCAGTATGGATACATGGAAAGCAATAAAATCTATTGATTTATTGAAATACAATATTTCAGGAATTCAAGAAGTGTCATTCATTCCCCAAATGTTTGACGGTGGAAGCAATAAAATTCTAGCATTGTTAAGCAGTGATCGCATTATATATTTCCTAGATTTAGAGAAACTGTGTATATTACACATTATACAGTCAGAATCATCAGGAATCAGAAAATTTGTGGTCAGCCCTTCTGGCAAATACTTTTTTTGTATTCTTCAACAAGGAGAAGTAAACATTTATAATACAGCACAAACACTGGAAATATCTCAATGCCCTGTTGAAACATTAAAGGAACCTTGTTCTTCAACATTTCATAAGAGCTCTGAACTACCAAAAAAGGTAGAAATTGAGCAAAGGATGAGAAAATGCATGGATAGTGCCAGATTAAGGAGAATATTAATGCAATATGGAGAATACCCTGATAAGTTCAGGTCAATTATTTGGCGATCACTTCTGGCAACCCCACGAAATAAAACAGCTTATTCAGCTTTAGTAGATAAAGGCATACATGCAGTATATAAAGATATTGAAAATCAATTTACGATACATAGTATGATAACATTAAAAAATTTAAAGAGGCTCCTGTCCTGTTTAGCACATTGGTGCCCACTTTTTGGTGTTATGAAATTTCTTCCTAGTTTTGTATTCCCTTTTGTGAAAGTACTTCAAAAAGATCCTTTACTATTATTTGAATGTGTTGCTTCTATTCTACTTAATCAATGTCAGCTATGGTTTGAATATGCACCCTTCCCTCCGATTAGCATTTTGGCAATGGTCGAAAATATTCTAGCGGAACATGATTCACAACTTTTAGATCATTATTGTGACTTAGGTGTTACTAGTCAAATATATGCTTTAAAAATCTTAGAAACTGCCTTTAGTGAAGTACTCACATGCTCTGAATGGTTAATATTATGGGATCATATACTTAGCAATGAGCCATCATTTGTCCTAATGGCTGTAGTTGCTTATAATATTGTCCAAAAAAATGCTCTAAGAAGGCTGCAAAAACATGAACAGATAGAACACTTCTTTCATATGCAGAACCCAATAAATAAGAAAACCTTTTTAAAAAAAGCATATATGTTGCTCAATGAAACTCCTGAGGAAATACATCCGAGACGTTTCTTCAATTCATTCGTAGCTTTAGACAAAGGTGCTTGTTATCAACAGTTCACAGGCTATCCAAAAGCGACGATTTGTCTTAAATTGGCAAAGAAAGATCATCGGAAAGGACACAAAAAGGGCGGATGTACTCTCAAGCAACTTACGAAAAAATGCCAGGAAGACGAAATAAAAAGAAGGAGCCAAGTTCAAACTATTTCCGAGGAATGCAGTAGTCAATCTGAAAAAGAATTTCAATTTGAAGAATGTGACAATTTAACGTGTGATTATTCTAGAAACAATAATAATGACGATAATAGAGGAGGCGACGGTAAAAAGAATGTAAAAGATGATTTAATTAATAGCATAATGTATCCTGCAGCTACGTCACACTCGACTAAACGGAAAACCAAAACTAAAAGAACACAGAAACTGTACAATCAAGAAATAAAACCCAAGCAAAAGACTGAAATAAATAATATCTTAGAAAGGGAGGTTGAGAAACTTATACATAGTTGTAGTAATTCTTCCGAATCGGAGAATTCATAACAAATATTTTTGAATAACAAAATGGCAATGAAATTATTTAATTTTAAACCTTATTATGAAGGGTTTTCTTTAGTTTTTCTATAAACTTATTTGTGATTTGATTGACTTATTTGTGTTGTGCTTTGTGTGAGTGTGTTATTTAGAGGTATATCTCGATATCTCCGTCCAAATAAAATTTTATTGAAGGAAAATGTAATAAAATATTTTATTTAGAAATCAATTTATTTTATTAGCACTGCTATATTTCTGTAATTTTAGTATTATTTTTTTCTTAAAGTTATTCTTTTTTAGCAGAAGCCGGTCGCGGGATGGTAGACTTCACGTTAGTGAATTTCTTCCTAGATGCACTAACGTTGGGGCTGGCTTCAGTAACTGGTTTTGTTGCCTTTACTGGTGGCACTACTTTGGGTCTAAACAAACCTGAAATAGTTGTTTCTATTATTATTGCTTTTTCTTTTCACTTTATGTTTTGTTGCATAGTTGGGATGCAAAAATTCCGGCTTAGAATAGGATCACCCTGGTACTAATGGTGACGTAAGAGGCGACTAAAGTACGTGTGGGAGAGTCACGTTGTCAGTAATGGCAACACGCATGGGCAGACTCGAGCGGATCATTACCACCCCCGGCATTTAATACCGGCGTTAAGTACGCAGTGGCTTCGGCCACTGCGTTTCGCATTGGGTATTGCCGGGCCCCGGCTCCCATATCCGCCTAATAGACCGGCAAAGGACCTGTACCTCCTCTGGTGCTACACGGGGCCGTGGGCGAAGGTGATAACTTACCATCAGGTGACCCGTACGCTCGTTTGCCGTGTCTTATCCATAAAAAAAATGCTTAAAGTTTAACAACTACTTACTATTTAACTTGCTACTTTTGTTGTCATTCGGTTTAACTTTATCAATCTTAGCTACGCTGGGGCTGCTTCTTAGTTTAAACAGATTTGGGGATATCCTTCGTAATTTCGATGTTTTTCCATCTTTATTAGCCATTTTCGGGGCTAGGTTGGAGGTGGATGCGCTTTCCACACGCTTCAGCCTTTTCATAAAGTCATCTTGAACACCTAAGCCGGATAAATTTGGACTTGATGCAAATTGAGGCTTTGAACAGTCTGGACCCTGAAATATTGCGTATTATATTTGTTACAGATTTTATGCCCTTACTTACTTAAGAATCTACTTGTTTTTATAGTGTAACTATACATTTTTACTTTATCTCAGTTTAAAACTTGTATGAACTTAATAATTACTTTTAGAACAGATATTTTGGATACATCTAACGCAAGGGACGACATGGAAGTATCGAGTTTATTATCTTCAACAAATTCTTTTATGACATTGGATAGTTTTTTTCGTAGTTCCTCCGCAGTTTTTTCTGCAGCTATCAAATTCTCGAGCACAGAATTAGAGGGTACTTGTATTGGGCTGAAATTATAGAAGGGCAGAAGATCATTGCTTATGTTTATATGACACATACATACATACTCGTCAACAAATACAAGTTTAGTGGTCTTTTATAGATTATATATGGATATATAGCAGGTATTTTTTTTAATAGCTTCATGCCGTATTTATACATGCATACAGCAAAGGAGCCAGTAGGCACCTAGTGCCAAGACTCTCCGACTCTCTTAATCATCGAGGCATTGTTGCTCAATCAGACCGGGGTAACGAAAATATTTTTTTTCTCTTGACTGAACCCACGGCCAGTAGAATTCAACGTTTGCCCCACGGCGCCATTGCGACTTAAATTTTTATTTAATAATACAAAGTGATGATTTTCAATTTCGTTAATTATTATGCAAGTGCATTTTTCTATTGATTCACCTAGATGTTTTATTTCGCCGTCTCGAGCTCCCGGGCGTTGACGACAAAGTATATGTACTTTGTCTTTGGCACATCATCTGTAACTAATTGTAATAATTATTAGTTATTTTTCAATTGAAATAATATGATCGAAATTTAAAAAAAATACTTGAAATTTATAATATATTATTTTAATTAGGTATATAAATTTATATTTTTATAATTATTTTTAACTAAGAATATCTTCCTGTCACTTATGAATTATGATCGAATCCATTTAAATGTTATCCATTCTAAATTCAAAAAATTAAAAAATATAATATTTATTTATTATTTACTGTCATGGATAAATAACGCTATCTCTTCCTTATTATATAAAGCTTAGAGACATTATGTTGATTATTACACATTATGTTTATTATTACACAATATTATGACCTTAACTGAAGGGTTTATGCAAAGTGGCCCCATTGTTTAGCTGCCTTTAATTTATCTGAAAGAATACTTATTTTTCATCACTTATCTAAAATAATACTTGCTTTTCATTACTTAACTATATATTTAAACATTCTTTCAATCTTTAATAATATATTTTGATTAAAATTTAAAATCTAATCTTTTCGTAACTTTACCTTTTTACTTTCAGTATTGTCTTCAGTAAGCTGTTTCTGTAAGAGACCAGGCGCAGGGAGCTGATTGTTCTCTTTAGTAGTTAGTGTGTCCAATGAACGGTAACGAGTTGGCGTCTCAGATTTCAGAATGGAAAGCCTAGATGTTTTGGTACAAATATATTTATAGTAACGTATCGAAGTAAGTAGTGGCGCCTAAAAACAATCGTTTTGTAAATACGACGGGTTTTGTGTTCAATTCTGACCCGAGGAAATTCAATATTTAATATTTTCATTTTGTCGCTCTGGTAATGAGGCAAACCGCGGCGTTGGGTCAACTAAATTAATACGCAAAGCATTCAGAAAGTGATGAACAGAAGTATTTATAACATTAGCGTTCCGGGTTCCTTCAGTCTACTAAATAAAATAAATGAGAAAAATAAAACAAAAGTACGCTAATGATGAACGCCATAGTGCCATAATTTCGGCGCAGTGGTTATAGAAAAAGCGTTGTGTTATCTTTGCTTTTTCGGTTATAATATATATAGTCTATAGTAAGCTCTCTGAAACGCACTATCCCACGTAGATCTGCTTATTAAACTGCTTTACAATTGATATTATATATTCAAAATGTATTATATCGAATTATCATTTAAATTAATATCAGTAAGGTTTAATTTATAAAAATAAAAGGTATATATACTACACAATACCTTTTTTCAGGTGTTTTCAACTCGATCATGCTAGCGGACTTGTTTCCAATACCCTCTTTACTTCCGTCTGACTCGTTGTGTTCTTTAATACAACGAACTATCTCTTGTAACTCTTTCGTAAGACGCTCCCTGTGAGCTTTTGGTAGAGAACCTAGAAGGCCACTGCCACATTCCTACAGACACGAAGATACAATTAACTTAGAAAGAACGGCAAGTATAATATAAAATTATTTATTTTTTTGCTTCCTAGGGTTTTATTATATTCAAAAACATTTTATTATTATTTATATTGTTATATTGTCTGTTTTTATATTCTACAATATTGAAAATGTACCTTATTGTATTGTTTCCCGCCTGTGACACCAGACACTTGCCATATACCGCTGTTCTGTTGATTTGGAGCGCTCGGACACGAACATGTGTGTGTCACATTCGAGCTTTCCATTACTACGTGAAAACCTGATGCCTATATATTTTTTTTTTTAATAAAAAAAATATTGATAAAATAGAAATTTTAGTAAAAGAATTATGACTGCAAGTAAGTTTATTTTTACAGCTTCACTCTGTATTCCAGTGCAGAGGGAACTCAGCTTAACTGGATAAGTAATTAACTCTTAAAACACCTCGAGTGTTTGGCAGGGTGTTTTTTCTAGAGTAAGGAAATGAAAATAATTCAATTCCCACCCAGGGAGTTGAATCCACAACCGGTCATGTACAGTCATCTGACAGTAGGTATCTCTCTGAGCCACGACGGCTTGCCTTTGCATATTTAATTATAAATATAATTAACTTACGTATATATAAGAAAAAAACTACTAAAACTAAATTATAAGAAATAAAGAGGACTGTCGTCGCCCAACGGCACAAGCGTGTGACTGTAAAAGACAGGTTGTGGGTTCGATCCCCATTTGAGGAAATGAAATATTTAATATTTTTAAAATTAAAAATTTTATGTTTTCATGTTTTCGCTCTGGTAACATGGTAAAGCGCGGCGTTGAGTTCCGCCACTCAACACGCAATGTCTCAAATTCGGCGAAAAGTGGGGAATGGAGTGTCTTAACACAAGGTTCCCAAGTTTCCTCCGCCTACCCTGCCATGTGCGGGATACAGTAACCGGGACTAAGTAAACGAACACTTTCAAAACACAACATTGTCATATCCTTAATAATTTGCTGTTTCATATCCTTAATAATTTGTTACTAATAATTAAAGTAAATAAAAATGTTACTGTCTATTTATTACACAGGAGATACTTATTTATTATCAAGATGTTAAAACAAACCTGACAATTAATGATAACTGTGCGGGTCCCTCCATCTTGACTGACATTGCTGTCCGTGGTGTCCAATGATTTTATGTTAAATCCAAGGCATTGTAATAGTGCGCAAAGTTCCACAACATCCGTATAAGCGTCCTAGAAAACGTTTAAAATTTTAAAATAAATAATAGGTAATATCAATAGTTTATTGAACAAATAATCAATATTTTTTGTGGAATTCTTACCGATTTTGACATTTTTTCATATAATAAAATGCATTTAACACTTGCACAAATACACTTTAGCTTTAGATCATTTATATAAATTGTCAATAAAAGAAAATAAATTTCTATCTTCACTTTATGGATGTTTGTACTTCCCTAATAACGTGCTATATTATAAGAGTGAAACAAAACAGATTTAAATAATAATAAAATGCGGAATTTTTCAAAGTACCCCCTTTTAATAATCTACAAATTACTAATGTTGCCATATGAAATAAATACATTGCTTACAATTTCTATTGTAATAAATATTAGCATTACTTATTTATAATTTTTATAGTATTACAGAATATTCCAAAATATATAATAATGCCATATATCATATTACATAATGTCTATATGCAGCTATATTATCAATATCTAAACAGGTTATTATACAGAACTCTTAATAGGTATTTCTTCGGTTTTCTATATTGATAATTTAAATAATTTTATTGATAGTTTTTTTTTACTATGTTTTAAAGTGTACACTTAGGACAGAAAATACTAAACTTAAATTTAAAAAGCGTATAAAAATTTTGAACGAAGCAGGATTTGAACCAAAATCAGCAGGGTTCAAATCCTGCTTCGTTCAAAATTTTTATACGCTTTTTAAATTTAAGTTTAGTATTATTGATAGTTTGTTTCAAGTGTGTAGACACATTTTTTTTTCACACTATATCCCGCAGATGGATGGCAGGGTATGTAAGGGAACCTAGCGTTAAAACGTTCCGTTCCAAAGAAGTCACTCTCGTTTCCCCCTTCCGCCAAATTTGAGGCATTGCTTGTTGAGTGGCGGAACTCTACGCCGCAAAATAAATTTACGCCGTTGTGTGGACAATAATATTTTAATTTATACTAATTATTATCAAAACATTGTAGCAATTTATTAAAAATATAAAACTATATGCCAATGTTGTGTTGTCGAGTGACGGAGTTCAACGCCGCATTTTGCCTCATTACCAGAGCGAGGAAATTAAAATATTCAATTTTCTCGAGTATGAATCGAATCTACAATCTGTCGAGTTTGTAGGCACACAGTTGTGCCCAAGCCCATAACCAGTATTTGTATGCACTAGAAGGTACCGCTGCGTCTTTGATAGCTCTAAATGTGTGTACACCGGAACTGGTGACTCTGTAAGTAGGTATAGATGTATGTACGCACATACGTACACAATACTTTGCTATAATGTTTTAATAATTGTTATAATTTATGTCAAATATTATTAATATATAGTATCAACCTTCTTATTTCTTATCTTCCTTCAACAAGCGTCAACTATCCCGATCTTGAGCTGCTCGTATCCAACTATTGCCTGCAAGCTTCCTTAAAGAGGCTGTCCATTGTGACGTAGGGCATACTACACTCAGGCCCGCCGCAAGCGGGCGTGCAAGGCGTGCACTGCACACGGGCGGCACGTCCATGGGGGCGGCAAACCGAGCGATTCTTCATCGTCACGTAATATTCAAAGTTCTTTTCATAATAAAGAGTTATCCCTCTTACAGTATAAGAAATGTCATGGCATGGAATAAAAAGAGAGCCGTCAGCGTACGGCTCTAAAGTTTCAAGATAATTAAGAAGTGAATCAGGCATTGACGGTATTGATTTGTTTAATATAATCGTCGCATTAAAATTGCATTTTACAGAAAATTTGAATAATGATCCAAAAAAAGGTTAACAGCTTGTTAACCTTTTTATTTTTAAAGAGGAGTGTTAACCCAGCAAGCTTTTTGTATGAGGTTAGTAATGTATTAGATCGCATCATCTATCTCGTCAGGTGTTTTAAGGAGATCGTTATATCAATGCTTTCCTCAATGAATTCTTAGACCCCTCCTCAATCCTTGAGTTTATGGAACAAGATATGAGGCCTCTCGTAGCAAATAATGGACGTCGTAATAGTAAGGACACGCGTGTGTCTAGACTTTCAACGAATTACATGAAAGTTCATCCTTCATGTAATTTGTCGAATGTCCCATTATTATGAAGTATTACAGCATTTTTGGTGTTTTATTTGGACCTGTTATCCAGTAGGTTGCTTCTCCCGGTGATATACACTTGGGATTGTTTCCGTCAAGGCGTAACTTTAATTGTCTGCCTTTAGTAGTTGTAAGCCTTGAGCCTCCAGTATGTGTTTGGCGTCCCACCACCAGCTACAAATCTTCCTCCCAGTGATGTAAAAATCTTCGTCAATTGGTGAAACTAAATTCATTAAATTTAGTTTCAACTATTGGCGAATAGTAGATTGCCGAAACGTTCAGTTGGCCACGGTTACCTTCCACATTGGTAACCTGGATGATCTTTGTCCTATACTCCGGGAACACTTGATGTTCCATAGAATTTCTTATTACAATGGTAATATATCCTGTATGACCCATTCCATCTGGATGATAAGTCACGTTGGTTAAAGTTTATAAAGATTTCTAAGCCATTCTTGTTCGAAGCAAAACCATTGATGTTCCGGGTCGCCTCTCTTAGGTCAGTCATTTTGATATTTTATCAACAATAGTGACTATGAGGCTCATAAAAGTGCCCATTTGTTATAAAGACCATGTCGAATTCTTCCGACTGTTTGATTAGCAGTTCGTTCTTCATTTTAATGTTTATACTAGTTGTAGTTGTTGGGTTATTTTTTTATATCTCAATATATCATAGTATAGTTGTAATTCCTGCAATTCTTTAAGATGTGGTCGTGTAACTAAGGGGATAGTTTTAGTTGGCGCTTCTCGTATTTTGCCGCTGGGTATAGGGATTCTTGCTATGCGACGTTTTAAGACCTCCTTGTAGACTTCACAGCCTTTATAGTTGACCGAATGTGCTCCTTGGCAGAGAACACATTATGCTGGTGTGTTACTTTCTTTCTTTCCGCAGTCTGTTGTTTTGTGTCCCTGGCCCCATTTTACTACTACGTTATAGGGTCTCATGCAGTAATTCTTGGAGTGACCGTATTGTTGGCATCTTTCAAATTGCGGTAATGTTTTTCTTTTTGTTTGGATCTTCATTTGACAGGCAGCATTTGGTGGTAGATATATTTAATATCTTTCATTTTTGTATTGTTAACTCTGGTTTCGATATTAACAAAAGAAGTTGAGATACTCCTGGTTCCAATTTTGAGTTCATAATTTTACCAAAGTCTTTGTTTCCAGTCTTTTCGATGGCTTCAACTGTTGCACTATGTGGAGTTGTATAGTGCAGACTTTTTTTAACGATCCTCTAGCAGCGTGGATCTTTTAAGTTAACAAAGTGTCTTTTAAGTACTTTATTTCGAACTAGTGTTATGACGTTTTTGTATAACGCTGTGTCCAAGTTATTCTTAATTGGTTTCTGTTGTGCATTATGTGTGGGTGGTCTGTAATAATTCTACAAGCTTAATAATATCTTCAATGCCGTATAATATAATGGGTTGTAGCTTACTAGGCCGTGTTTCTCTTGGCTCTTCCTCAGCATCTTTGGGATCAAGGGGCAACACGCTAAATCTAATACTTATTGTGATTTTTATGGGGAAGGCGTGTTTCTACCTTTTTCGCTTCTATCTACAGAGACTCTTAGCCTGTCAGTCTGATTGTTCGGACTTCAGGAGGTTTATTCTGCAGCATTGTATTTATTGTCGGTAAATGAGGTAGGTTCCCCAGCGACGAGCTTCTCGTTCTTGTAAACCGGTTAAAGTTGAATACCAATTGAACAAATCGTTTTGCAGTAGCAGTCTCTCGTACAGGAGCCTGGTTACTCACTTCTGCAGTCTTCAGTAGCAAACTTCAAACCACGATGTCCGGATACCTCATGGCGCCGGGGGTTGGCCGAATCACACGAGAAGAGAATCCATTTTTCTTACTATCCATAATTTTATATGAAAGATGGGAGGATAGCAGCAAGTGTTTCCCGAGCACCTGCCCTCGGTATTTTTTAGTAAATTTGGTCATTTATAATCTTCTTTGACCAGTTTGATGGGTCACTTAACCGCTGCTCGCGGGCTGCCAATATGACAATACTAAATTTGTTGATGATAATAATATGATTTTGCATTTGAGTAAACAAAAATATTTTTCAATCAAAATAAATGGTTTATATTTGGTTAAATGTTTTTCTCTCAGCATATAGTTATGTAGTTACGGGGCGGCACAATCAGTATTGCACGCGGGCGCTCTAACACCTAGCAGCGGCCCTGACTACACTACGCGGTACCCTACCCTAAACTCGGTCAACAGGGTGTGGGTACACTTGTTTATCCTTCAGTAAATATCTATCAGCTATTATTATGAGGTACGCCGTCCTCGCCGACACTTTCAAATTCTACGACGTTGCCCCTGAGCGATTTGTGGATCATAAAACTTACGGTGTTTTTCTTCGCAGTAGAACCAGTGACCGGCATTCAGTGCTATCATCTCCTTTCTCTTGCCTTTGGATTTCAGATTGACCACTACTTGCCAATTGATCTGACTGAAGTCTTCTTCAAAAATTTAGCCTAAGGGATCCTCCGTTACCTAAATGTTGCCAAATCTAGTTGTTCGACGTATCCTGCCGTGACCCGGGGAGTCTTAGCATCTCCGTCGCACCGAAAAAATATTTCCACTTCTTATCATGTAATACTTAAATATTTTTTAATTTTTTTTCTTTTCTTTCATGAGTTCCTACCATGGTCGGTACCGTGGCCAAGAACAGTGCGACTGCTGGGAACTTGGCGCCATGAATTTACGTTAACGAGCTTGGCATGCGGATTGGTGACCGCAGTGGCTGATATATTTTCACTAGTGATATCAAATTTGATATTTGAGAGGAAGACAGTTGTGTGACGGTTAGGAGTTTTATTGACTCCTCATACATTTCCCGTACAGCATATGTATATTATTAAAACTAGGAGAGACTTCGTAATAGGATATTTTATGTAAACATTTGACCATGTACAGGTTGAGACTGAGTATGGGCCACAAAATTTAATTCAAGAATCAAGATAATTAATTTTCTTTTCAATTTATAGATCTACTAAGAAAAATAAAGAAAAAAATATTAACAAATAAATAACACAATTAATAATTTATCACACATATATAGTTAACATTATCATAAAAACCTCTTGTAATTTATTACTTTGCTATTGTATTCTTATTATATGTATGTTAAATGTTATATATATATATATATATATATATATATATATATATATATATATATATATATATATATATATATATATATGTGTGTATGTGTATTTTATCTAACATATGCTGTTTACTGTATAACTTTATAATATTTTTTGTTCAAACCCCTAACCCCTTTTCATCCCTTTACTTCCTATGCCACTTGTACATCACATCCCATTACAACTTATATACTATACGCCATAATAAAAATAAAATAAAACAAATAAAATGTTCACAAAGAAACATTTAATTAATTACAAATACAAGCCGCTGGGGCCATATATATATATAAATATAAAACGGCATCTAATTATAAGTCATATATCTGGGCGTGGCCGAGAACTTGGCGTACGACTTGATGACTTTGTTGACGGCCTCGAGGAAGTCCTTCTCGGTGGCGACCTTGCGGCGCGCGCGGATCGCGAACATGCCCGCCTCCGTGCACACCGACCTGCGGGATTATTTATTTATTTACGTACACCTCAAATATATATTTTCATTAATTTTAAAATATCTGATAACTTAAGACTTGGGAAAGACAACTTTTTATTTGGAAACTATAAAAAAATATATAAACCTGATACCACCACAGCGGGATTTAAACCCGCGATTTTTAAAAACCGTTCAAACGCTCTGAGCACAAATCCATACGTTCTCTATATCTCACTACGTAATTTTTTTCTGAAAACGTTTAGTGATAAAAGTGATTTTTTTTGTATGTTTTCTAAATAAGTAACACATTTGGATGTCGTTGCGGGTTTGATTCTCACTGGTAAGGGCGAATTATTTCAGTTTTGCTTTGGTTACAAGATAACGATGGGCGATGAATATCGTCAGTGCAAAACGTTATGCTCAGCTTCACGTTGTATCCTGCACACACACGTAGCAGGGTAGGCAGAGGGAACTTGGGAACCTAGTGTTAGGACACTCCGTTCCACTTCCAATCACCAATTTCCGCCGAATTTGAGGCATGCGTGTTGAGTGGCGGAACTCAACGCCGCATTTTTGCCTTGTACTAGAGCAAAGAATCGAAATATTAAATATTTAAAATTGACAATACTAAATATTTCATTTCTTCGAGTGGACATCCAACCCAGAACCTGTCGGTTACAGCCAAACTTTTGTGCCGCTGCGCCACGACAAGCCTCGGTCTTATTTTTTTCTTTGCTGGCAAATATTTAAAACATTATGTTTTAAAAATTTTATGGCAAAGGAAATCAAAATGACATAAAAATATTCCCTATGCCTACCACGTTAAGCTTAAATATTTTTTAAATTCTTTCTTCTATGGTATGTAAACGACAATAAAAGGAAAAAAAAAATGAGGGCCGATGTGAAAGATATAAACGAAGAGGCTATAACCTTTTCTCATTTCCAAAAAAAACAAAAAACAATTCACATTAACAGTAAAATTAAATGTTAACATTCCACATAACAGGTACCTGATCTCGGCCCCCGTGGAGTTGGGGCAGAGGCGGGCCAGCAGGTCGAAGCGGATGTCGCGCTCCACGCTCATGGAGCGCGCGTGGATGCGGAAGATGTGCGCGCGCCCCTCCAGCTCCGGCAGCCCGAACTCCACCTTGCGGTCCAGCCGGCCCGGCCGCATCAGCGCCGGGTCCAGCGTGTCCGGCCGGTTGGTGGCCATCAGCACCTGCCAAGGGATCATTGCCACCTGTCATCTCATATGCGGCGTTCAACTCCGCCACTTAACACGCAACGCCTCAATTAGGTGTATCTTAACACTGGGTTGCCAGTTGTCTCTGCCTATCCTACCCTACGCGGAATACAGTGTAAACAGAAAAGTTCTGTTATTGTCATTATTTAATGTACTACTGGGACAACATCTGAGCATACACGACGTACATCTCAGTACAACAAAGAAATCTTAATACTTAATTAATAATTCAAATCTTAAATACAAAATAAAAAGTGCCGAGCGACTTACAATCTCTCATAGCTTCACTACCATTGCCAGTGTTTAACGTTACGCATTGCCTTGATACCAGCGCGAAGAATCATAAAACCATTAAATATACTCCGTTTTCACATGAGCATCAAACCCACGACCTGTCGCGTTTCAATTCTTACGCCTCTGCGCCGCAAGCCTCAATTACAAAATAATAAACAAAAAAACAACAATCAAAATCCATTCATTCATAATTGCCTCAATATCCGCGTATCACATAGAAACAAAAAACAAAAAAAAGCCTATTAAATTGATACCCCTTTTTCTTCATGGAGCCGTTTAACAAGTATTACAATAAAAGTTACATAAACAAAACACAGTAGAAATATATTTTATAAAAAGATATAAACAAAATACCTTAATATTTCCCCTGGGATCGAACCCGTCGAGCTGGTTGATGAGCTCCAACATCGTCCTCTGCACCTCGTTGTCACCGCCGGCGCCATCGTCGAATCTGACATAAATTCATATTACAGTAAAACAACAAAAACATACGTCCTGATCAAGCTACGTTCTTATACGCTTGTTACAACTTATTTATGTTATCGTTTCATTTTTAAATTTTAAAAACGTATAAAAATTTTGAACGAAGCAGTATTTGAACCAGTGCCTCTTGGAAACCGTCCAAGCGCTCCGACCAACTGAGCCATACGTTCTCATCGAGCTAGGTTAACGTTCTAATACGCTTGCTACAACTTATTTATGTTGTTAGCATCTCTGTAGGGACGATTTTTGCAAATTTACCCAAAGACAATTCGGTAGAATTATCGATTGCGAAGAGAGAATGCTGTTTATTAAATATTTTTGCTTATTTTAAAGTGTTTATCCACACTTTAAAACATTGTTCTATATCTAGGAACATTTTATATCTTCCCAAGACAAAAATACTATTACAACTCCATTTTTGCCGTTTTCCGTCCAATTTTCTAGAAAGAGAGGCAAGCGTGGAGTGGCGGAACTCAACGCCGAGCTTAATCTATCAAAAAAATACCTAAGTATTTTTAATTTTAATAAGAATGGACAAAAAAAAACAACATCCATCCAGGCCAATATGGCATGTATGGCAGTAGTCAGGTAGTGGGTTCGATTCTGTCTCGAGCCAGACGAATTATCTTCACTTAGCCGCTCCGAGTTACGCAATTCAAAATGCAATATGTCTATGAAAGAATATGCTCGGAAAGTGAAAAAAACACGGAATTTTGAGTTAAAACTAAATTTTGCTAGATTAAAATGGTAAAAAATCTGTACCACATCACCTGCATTTAACAAATACATTAATAAGTTATATACAGATAAGTGATATATAATGTAGGAGAGTTGTATCAGGATGTTAACAAAACTTGCAGACACATTCTTTCTTTGCTCTCCTAAATATATATTAAAACTATAAATAATATTTTAAATTAAAAAAATAAATAAATACAATAACTTATATTATAATACAATAACTTCTAGAGGCCTGTCGTGGCGCAGCGGCACAAGCGTGTGACTGTAACCGACAGGTCGTGGGTTCGATCCCCACTCGAGGAAATGAAATATTTAATATCTTCAATTTAAATATTTAATATTTTCATTTCTTCGCTCTACAAGGCAATACGCGGCGTTGAGTTCCGCCACTTAACACGCAATGCCTCAAATTCGGCGGAAAGTGGGGAAACGGAAGTGGAACAGAGTATCTTAACTCTAGATTTCCAAGTTCCCTCTGCCTACCCTGCCATGTGCGGGATACAGCGTGAAGCTGAGAGAGAGAGAGACAATAACTTATATATTAGATAGATTTGATTAAAATAATTAAATATTATATAAATAAATATTTTATGAATGAACATAATTTTAGCATATAAATTATCATTATTTCTTTAGGAACAACGCGCGGCGTTCAGTTCCGTCACTGATCATGTCACATGTCTTAAATTTACGTAACGTTGTGTTTTGATGTTAGATGTTCTGAGACTACCTTGCTGTAAAAAAAAGCTTAGTGGTTTTTTTCTAAGTTCAAGAATATTCAAAATAATGTTTTTTATTGAAACTTTGAACTTAAAATATTTATTCAGCCTAGTGATTGTATTAAATAAAAAAAATATATGTATCTTTTTAATTTTCCAATAAAAAAAATCTTACATTTTCATATCTTTTTTATATATATAATACAAATTATCCTATTAAAATATTTTTTGAGTATTAACTTAAGTGAACATAGGTTTACCATTTTTTTTTACAAAGACATGTTTAAATGTGGATTACACATTTATAAAAGACTTAAAAAATATTAAATAAATAGATTATAGATAGGAAATTTCTAAAAATCGCGCAGCTGAATAGGAAAGTATGGTTCAGTAGTCAGAGCGTTTGGATGGTTTCTAAGAAGCGTGACATCAAATCCCGCTACATACAAAAATTAAAAAAAAATAAAACGTTTTCCAAATAAATGTACAAACACATTACCTGGCACCACCAATAGCGTCTATTTCATCAAAGAAAATGAGACACGCCTTCTTGCTTCGCGCCATCTCGAACAGCTCACGGACCATACGAGCGCCTTCGCCCACGTATTTCTGGACTAACTCCGAACCTAAGAAAAAAAACATTTTTATTAGCTAATAAAACTCATAACACCTCTTTTTTACGTTGGGGATTTAAAAATAAATCAATAAACTGTGTCCCACTGTGTAGCACTGCTTAAAAACTTATGTGCAAGCAGAGTTGTTCAGTGTGACAAGTTAGTTTAGGAGAGTTGTATCAGAACACCATAGAAGCTCACTGTTGGCGCTCTTTCTTTACTCTCCGTTAGATAAATAAATATTCAAAAAAGACCCTGATGTTAACAATGACTACCCGATCTTGGCAATGTATCACTTATTAAAGTGATGATTTGACTTTGGTAAAATGTTGTAGGAACCACCACCACCACAAGCTTCTATTTCTTTTAAATAATAAATATTTTATTCTAATAATTGTTTTTTCTAATAAATAAATATAAATACAAGTTCTACAATCTGTGTTAAACCTGATTTCATTGATTTTTGAAATTTGTGACTAACTTGTGTGGACACTGTTATTATCTTCTTAACGAAATTTAAAAATAAAAAAAAATCTTTTTTCTGCTTCACGCCATATCCCGCATATAGCAGGGTAGTCAGAGGAAAATTAGACACATAGTATTAAGACGCACTCTTCCATTATGCTTGTGTCTTTGCGCCTCCACAGGCATGTAAATGAAACAAAATTACAGCTAAAAAAACATTTAGAATTAAATTTAAAATGTAACATTATTATTTCACCCAGTTTTGAGTCTGGTTATGGCAACATTTTTATATTTTACCAAAAAATACATAATATATTAGAAAAACATGGCTTACCA
Organism: Eueides isabella; assembly: GCA_019049475.1. Taxonomy (NCBI): domain Eukaryota; kingdom Metazoa; phylum Arthropoda; class Insecta; order Lepidoptera; family Nymphalidae; genus Eueides; species Eueides isabella. Next base: position 2,657,733 of record CM032399.1, on the reverse strand, counting down.
ATAACTCTAATGAAGCATGCGTCAGTGCGGTTGGCGACAGCTCTGGCACACAGAGTCTTGCCAGTACCAGGGGGGCCGAATAATAGAACACCTTTGGGGGGCTCAATACCTAATTTCACGAACTTTTCTGGCTGTCGAATAAAATTGTTATAAAATAAATAAAGAGCGCTATAAAAATGTAGTAAAATTTTGTGAACATTAATATAAAAGTTAACATTTACATAGATGTAACTTATAGAAATCATTACAATATTTTCTATTGTTCACAAGTAAGTAATATGTAAACATATTGTAATGAGAATAAATATCTTTTAACCTGTAATCATTGCAATTTAATAAATAAAAAAAAATATGTTTTATATATACATTCTTGTTCATGCATTGTCTCAAAACTTGGTCAAAGACTGGAAATGGAGTTTCAATTCTCTGCATCCCAACTATAGAAAACAAAACTAAAACAAAAAAAACAACACAACTCACATGTAACAAAGGTGTCTCAACAACTTCCCTCAGTTTTTCAATCTGTTCCTTGCAGCCGCCCACATCACTGTACGTCACGTCCGGTTTCTCCTCCACTTGCATCATGGTGACCGTTGGATCTATTTTAGGTGGCAACGGGATGTGAATCTGATATTTGTTACGATCAACCCTATGAAACAAATAAATGTATAATTTAGAGAAGTTAAATACAAAAATTAAAAATGATGTTAAATAGATGTAGAAGAAATTGAAATCAGACCCTTTTAGCAGTAGTATAAGTAGCAAAGAATACACACCTATGGCTTTATTCAAATAAAATGTAATTAGATGATAATTCCATGAACATTTTTTTATATAACTACAAATACATATAACTATATATATAAATATATAAAATGTTGTTCAATTTAATAACTCAATAATAAATATTTATTATTATCAAGTGAAAGTAAATGAACTTGTTCTATTAATCTTGGAGTGGCGTGCCAGCTATTTGCAAAATTTCAAACAAATAAAACTGAGTACCATCCCTTAAATTATCAAATTTAAAAATATATGGTACATACATTTGCTTCCTATCTTGTGTGCATAGAATTCAACCTAAGGGTTAAGAATGATAGAACAGATATTTTATATCATGGGCATTCTACAATGAGATGAAACTGTATGAGAGAGAGAGAACAGTCAAATCAAAAGTACAGTGGAATACATCACATAACGGCCATAAACACCAATTGCAGATAAAATATCTAGTAGATTACTTTTTACTTGCAAATTTGTGCCCTTGTGCCACAACTGTCACAAAACTAACGAGTTTATATATTATTAAACAATAGTTAGTACTTACCCAACTCTCATTCCTTCTTCAATATCTGTGGGCGCTACTGAATCTGCTAAGTCAACAACAAACTTTGCAAATTGTTTTACATTTATTATATACTTAGGATCATTTGAATCTGCATTAATGATTTTTGTACACCTAGCGACCTAGTAAAAAATAAAAGTATTTTTTAAATAAGAACCAGTAGTGATATTGCCTATCTGGTTTCTGAGTAGAAATAGTTTAATTTTATTTCTAGCAAGCTGGTTTATTCAAAGAAAACCTAATTTTATGATACTCTTTTCACCATACACTATCCAAATAATGAGTAATTTATTCCACTGGGTGAGGATCAAATACAGACAATGTATGTACAGTCACATAGATGCTTTCCTACTAATTAAAATATAATAATGACCTGTAAGGGTTGTTCATTTTGAAGAGTTTGTTTGTCAGCAGCCAAGTCCCATAAAGCTGGAGGTGCCAATCCAGTATCTGACTCTTTTATACCCGTAAGTTCATTGACTCTCTTCATAACTGTTTGTATTCCATCTTCTACTTCTTTTATTATTTTAGTATATTGTCCTTGGCCCTATAAAATAAAACAATATTTATAAAAAGAGGCCAAAAAATGCCAGTCATTGTAAATACAACAAAGAATAATTAGTATTTAAACTCCTACTTACATATGACTTTAACAGCGCTATGTCTCCTTCATCAAGCGCTGTAATTAAAAGAAATAACAAATATATTACTGTAAACTTAATACAAGGGTTATGCTACGGTAAATCTACGGTGATATTTCCTTACATTTGATTTCCTTCTCCGGTTCTTCCTTATCATCTTTTACTTTTCGCATATCATCTCCTAAATGGTCAGGCATTGTTATAACTTAAAGTGTTCTAATTTATTAACAAATGATGGTAATACAACCAACAACACAATTTATGTTTAACTTTTTTAATTTCTAAGCCAGTGGCAGATACTCCATTTGTCTATTCACCAATGTCATATAATTGATGAAGTACAACAATACAGGCGTAAATTGGAATGTATTTTTTTATCAATAAGTTACTTATATGAGTCTAAAAATATATATAAAATATAGTAAATAAATTTAACACTAAAGAATTTAGAACCATATTTTAGGGGCCTTGATTATCATTAACAATTTTATACAATTTGTTATATTTTATCACACGAAGATATAAACAATGCGTGTAAGGTAACTGCACAATGACGAGCAAAACTATGAAAGGATGCATTCAAGCTTTATGGTAAAAAAAATATATGTATATTATTTATATACATCAGAAAAAATAATTCAAAATTTTTAATTTGTTTATTTAGGATTGACTATAATAATTTTAATTTTGAATTATAAAATAATGACCTCTATTTTTAGACATCAAACATTAATATTAAATAACTGACAAGTTAGGAATAATTGACGCCACCTGGAGACTTCTGTCAGTACTAAAATTTTGTATTCGTAGTGCTGAATGGAGAATCACATTTATTCACGTTTTTCATGAATATTTTCTTCTAATACCTCAGATTATCATTTAAAGGTAAGATAGTGAAATACTAGATTAAAAGCTTATTAATACTAGGATGTGTTCGTCCTAATGTCCTTTACAAAATGTGTCTCTCATCGTGACCCAGAATGTAAGTAATGTCAAATCCCGGTTTTAGATGCGTTTTACATTTGAAGTACATCTAGTTTTTACACAAATAAGAAACGATTAAAATACTTCGCCTGTTATTACGTCGCGTAAGCGTCACGAGAGTAGGTTTAGTTTTTTGTCAAAACAACAACACGATGTCGATAGTTGCCCGGTGTGTACACTACAGGCTTGTTTCTAAAAACGCTTTAGATTATCGCATTGTTATCATGCATATTATCTTTCATCTTAGTCTTTTAAAAACATCTCAAATGACCAGTTCGAGAAATACCTACATACTATGTTTTGTATGTTTAGAAAGGTTGGTGTTTCCATATACATAGTAATAGTGAAAATTATTTTTATATGACTTTTAACCTATAAAAATTTCCATGATTAAATATACTTATTTTGATAACACTTAATTTAGAATATCTGCTAAATGTTTGAAATTTCATCATAGTGTATTGATATAATTATTATCATAACCTTTCATATTGTTCACATGATAAGTGATGTGTCCTCAGTTCCTATCAAAACTTGAGATTGATATAATGTTATATTTGACATTATAATTAGGTAAAGATTTTAAATTATATTTAAATTATTTATTTCATATAACAGCATAGCCTCTATTTGTTTGATATTTATAATTATTGTCACAAGGAAACACCATTAATAGTAAATTATATTTATTCAAATTAAAAAGAAACCATATTATAAATGAATATATCATTAGTTTATACCCATTCAACAAATAATGTTCAAAAATATATAAATTTAAGGCTCAATATAATTATTATTAATTGAAATTGTACTTCATTAAACTCAAAGTTACACCTTCAGTCTATAATTTATAACAATTTAATCTACTGTACGGAGACATATTTATTATTTCAGATGAAATATAATGAAAGTTAAATAGTTTATATACTAATATAATTACCTAGGATTTTTTTTATATTTTATAGTATTGGTAGCTATTATAAACAAAATGGTAAAGAAAAAGGAATTATCATAATGAAGTCAAGTAAAATATTTCAGAGCCTTGAATTTAAAATTTGATAGTAATACTACACTCATGTATTTAAAATTGTAGCCAAACTGTAACATATATTGTTTTCTTTGTATATAAAAATACATTGAAAATGTAAAGTAACATAAAATCTTTCTCCTCTGTCATGTACTTGTGTGTATAATGTATATAGATTAGTGTGTAAGCATCATGTGGGTAGCTTTCTATAAATAACCATTCACACTCACAACTCAAATGCGTTCAGACTTTATTCTTGCATCTATTCATATAATTTTTTTACTCTTCCTTTTATTATTGCCCTTATTTAAATAATATTACTGTTGTCATTGTTTTTGTGTGACTTGAAATTTTTTTTATTGTGAAAATGACATTTTGTACTGTGATTTGTTCTGTGATATTGTGTTGTAATGATTAAACTTAAGAATTTATGGAATAAGGTAGAATGGATATGAAAATTGAGCTAGTTTGTATTTTTTTCTATAAATGGTTTGGCTATTTACATGTTTATGTGTGATTAGAGCAGCTTTGTATGTTGCATTTGAAAGTATTCTTTCAATCTGTATTTATAGTTGTTTGCTTAAAATAGATAAACAAAAGTTTGAACATCAAAAATATTTTTACTATGTTTTAAAGTGTTATTCCACACTTTGGACAGAAAATACTAAACTTAAATTTAAAAAGCGTATAGAAATTTGTAAAAATCTCCCTACAGAGATGCTAACAACATAAATAAGTTGTAACAGGCGTATAAGAATTTCGACGGAGCTCGGTGAGAACGAATGGCTTAGTTGGTCAGAGCGCTGGAACGGTATTCCAGAGGCGCGGGTTCATATCCTGCTTCGTTCAAAATTTTTATACGCTTTTTAAATTTAAGTTTAGTATCAAAAATATATTCTTTGTTATTCATATTCATTAAACTTGACTGTTTTATAAGTTTTAATATTTAAACAAGTGTTAAGAAATTATAAGTAGACATTTTTTTTAATAATACTTTTTATTTCTTACGTTTTGATGATGAATAGAATTAATATATCATTTTGTCTAAAGTTGTGGCTTGACTCTCACCTCAAAAGGGACTATGTTCTTTTTGTTAACATTTTTGCAAATTTGTTTATATTTCTTTACCAATTTTCAAGTGTTACTCCGCACTTAGGAAAGACAAATACTTATATAGAATCTTTCCAGTCTTGCATTCACTCAGATTACGTGAGGTGCAGGTTCAAGTCCCAGATTCAAATTTTAATATATTTTCTAAATAAGTATTATTTATAATTGACGCAATTTAATGTAAAACACTATTATTATCTGTATTCTTCATATCTTCATTAAAATACTTAAGTATTTATTATTTTGTTCTTCAGTGCTGCTGGCGAGTAGGCGAGATGCACACAGCCAGTACAGAGGGACAGTATCGCGGTGCCAATGGCACGGCGAATGGGAGGGATAAAGTGGCCATATTGGATGCAGGTTCACAATATGGAAAGGTACATTTATCACATAACTTATAGAAAAAGTACTAAAACAAGTAGTTTATTGATATTTTTGCCTATAATAGCAAAAGTAGAAAGTATTGAGATGAGGGTGGAGACACTCAAGTTACCAATAGCTTTTTTAGCGGAATGAAAAGTTTTCATTTCCAAAATGATTTTAGTTTGCGATCATCACATTCAGTCGGCCACGTTCCATTGCACGTTTTTATCACAATGTTGTTAATTAATTATGTGTATATGAATTAATTTTCTGACTACTCCAATAACATTGTGTAACGTGTATATTTGTATTTGAAACTCACGCCGACCTCCACCATTGTTGACTCGCCGAAACGCCCAAATCTAATATCTTTATGTAAACACAAATATTGTCGTAAGATGTCGTCATCGAATCCGCAACTGTTAGTACAAAAGGTTGGTTAGGATCTTGTGATTGGTGATGAGATGGTAGTAATATGGTTTTTTTTTTTTCGAAACTCTCCCATGGTAGGAAGAGACAACTTGGGAACCTAGTCTTAGATTCTCCGTTCCCGTTAAGGCACTTCCGTTACCTGCTCTCTGTGGAATTTGGATAGAGCATCACGTGTTGTATAGGAGAACTCAACGCCGCGTTTTGTCTTTTTACTAGAGCGGACGCATAAATATATTAAATATTTTATTACCTCCAGTAGGGATAGAATCCACAAACTCTTTCGTTTACAGTCTAATGGTTGTACCCCGGCGCTATTGTAAAGAATTGATTTCTAACAAGATATTCTAAAATGAAATAATATACTAAAATGTAATTTAGCCATTGTCCTATAAGATCCTGTTGATTTACTATATCTCTCTTTTTCTATTAGATGTAACCAATTACTTTTTTAATTACCACTTTATATATTTGTCAAGTAAATTTATAACAATGTCTTTGCTAAAATTTTAAATAAATTAAATAAATAACAATAAAAATAATAATTATAAAATATAAATTTTTTGGCGCCCTTATTGCTGTACATATCTTAAAGCCAACGCAACACACGCAGTGGCACACACAATGTATCGAATTCGGGCGGAAAACGAAACGAACAAAAGCGAAGAAGTGTCATAACTCTCTCTAAAAAATAAATAAATCATATATTGTGCACTAGTGACTTCTTTTTAGTGTTAACAAAAACACTACGTAATGCGCCTGGTATAATTTGTTTTCTCCTTAAATATTATATATAAAGTCAGTTTAGATTATTATTATTGATTTTTAAAATGTCAACATTTTAATATTTTGTTGTAACATCCCTTTAATTTTCTTTAATAAAAACATATTATGTAGTAAATAAAGGTTTGTCACGGTCATTACGAAGCAACGTGAACGCTAGCTAGGCTTAATCTGGACTTGTCTAGAAGACCTATTCGTCGACCGTTATTACGATATGTTGTGGCAGAGTTTATTAAAAACATACGTATTTATTTAATAATGATTTAAATATTTTAAAATTTAATTTCGTATATTGAGATATGTTTATGATTAAAAGAAAAACATCAATAGGTAGTTCTTATTTTACTCAGCTTCACGCTGTATCCCGCACATGGCAGGGTTGGCATAAGGAACTTGGAAACCTAGTGTTAAGGCACTCCTTTCCACTTCCGTTTCCCACTTTCCGCCGAATTTGAGGCATTGCATGTTGAGTGGCGGAAAGTTCTTATTTTAAAAGTTTTAAAAGCGACGTTTTTGTGTATCATAGAAATAATTTTGGTTATAGAGGTAAAGTTATTAATAAATTATAATATAATATATTATATAATATATTATATAATTTAGTATATTATATAATATATTATATAGGTCATATATTTTTATCAAGCATACGATATCATAGTTTATCTATTGTTTTTTTTTACTAAATGTTTACTTCATGAACATAACTGAACCATTATTATATAATTATTAACGGCGACGTAACAGGCTTAGCTAGCGCTTCCAGTGATCGTATTTTTAATAATATTATGTATGTCGCTCATAATGGCCGTGTGTAAAGTAAAAAAGTATTATTTAAAGTGATTTATAATTTTAAATAGATGAATACATTATGGAAAACGGCCCGTCTTAAGTTTACTTTTCTCAGATTCTCTTCTTGTATCATGTATGCAGAAAAAGCTATAAATATGACAAAGCTTAGAGAGGTCTGTGTGGCACAGGGTGACAGGGCACAGATTGTGGGTTCGAGCCCCATTCGAGATATAATTTTAATTTTGTAGTTTAAGGAACTTTATTTACAATTTCTAAATAAGTATATATTATGTTGTATTTTTTATTATGGCATAAAAAAACTATATCAGATAACTACGTCGTGTATTTATGATATCTAGAACCGAGAACCAAAAAATCATTTAATATATATTCCAAATTGTTTTCCACATCACTTAATCTCTTATAAATACAGCGTTACGGTAATTTTTTTAAAAACTTTTTTTTACCTTGTTTGCTTCAGTTTCTAGTACAACGGTAGGTGGTAAATTGTTTGACGTTCAAAAAACGAAGTTGTAACTTCTTATTTTGAATAAAAATATTTGAATTTGAATTTGAATTTGAACGGTTACCAGTGAGAAAGGTCCTCTAGTCATACAAACGGCTCACTTTTTTCTTTTCTACCTTGCTATTTGGAATCACTTTAAAATATTAGTATTTGAAGTAGTTACGCGAGGTCGTTGTTTCGCACGTTTCGTGGGATGGGTACAAGCTTGCCACTGTGCTACAAATATTTAATATTTTCATTTCCAGCGTGACTTAAGTTGCGCCACTCAACAGACACGTCAAACATTTATTTATTTATATTCACATAAACCTTAACCTAACGCAATAATGGCTAACATCATGACAATACTTTAATTTTGCTATTAGATAACAGAAAGTTATGAAAAGCTACCGGGTTCCTTGATAGTTTTACAATATGACGGCAGTAGGATATTATTTATTGCATGCTAGTGCACCTTATAAGATTTATATTTGAATTAGGCAGAAAGTAGGCAATGAAAATGATAATCGAGAATTAAAAGTCTTCTTAACACTACGTTTCCCTCTGCCTACTTTGCTTTTGTGGGACACAGCGTGAAATTAAAAAATAATAATCCATATTGATTTCCCTTCCCTTATCACTTGTCAACAGGTGATAGACAGAAGAGTGCGCGAGCTATGCGTAGAGTCAGACATCTTGCCGCTGGACACGCCGGCCTACCACCTGAAGGAGGCCGGCTACCGCGCCATCATCATATCCGGTGGTCCCAACTCGGTGTACGCGGAGGACGCGCCGAGATACGATGCTGATATATTCAAGATTGGTTTGCCGGTTTTAGGTGAGTTTGTTTTTTTTGAGGCCTGTCGTGGCGCAGCGGCACAAGAGTGTGACTGTAACCGACAGGTTCTGGGTTCGATCCCCAGTCGAGGAAATGAAATATTTAATATTTTCAATTTGAATATTTAATGTTTAATTTCTTCGCTCTGGTAATAAGGCAAAAGCGCGGCGTTGAGTTCCGCCACTCAATACGCAATGCCTTAAATTCGGCGGAAAGTGGGGAACAGAAGTGGAACGGAGTGTCATAACACTAGGTTTCACTTCCGTTCCCTCTGCCTCCCTGCCTAGTGCGGGATACAGCGTGAAGCTGAGAGGTGATTTTTTTGTATTTAATGATAATTTCTCCGTTCTCATTGATATACTCTCGTCTCCACAATCCGACTAATCTGGGTAATTGCATGTTTAGTGGCGCAATTCAACGCCGCGCTTTGCTTCTTTATCAGATTTCGCGAAGGTGGATCGAAATCGCAAGGCTGTCGGGCTTACAATGCATTTGAATCAGATTAGCCGTTTCTAAGATAAGCGCGTACAAACGCTCAGACAAACAGATTAACAAACAAAAAATATATAATTTTCGGCTCTATTACATTATTAAACGTATCAATATAATATATCTCTCATGTCCAGACAGTGATCAGTGAGATATTTGTAATAATTTTGCCTAACGAGTCTCTCGTCCTCATCTTACTTCTGGAAAAGGTACTAGAAATTACCTAAAGATAGTTCTAAACAGCCCAAGTTCTTTTGAATACTCAATTTGAATATGTAAAATACTAATGTATATTGTAACAGTACCTTTTGTGAGAAATCACGAGCGGCCTATTAGACTGCCTAGTGGATGGAGTGACAACTGGATCATGTATCGTGTTACTGATGTGCGAATAATGCATATAAAAATGGTTACGGCAGTGCTTTAATTTTATATACGAATTCTTTTTTTTTTTTTATAAACAAACATGTTTGTTTTAACTTTTATGTAGTTATTGTATAACTCAGGCTAGTGATGGATCCTTTTAAAATGAAGAAGGCTTGAAAAATTAGGTCAAAGAAAAGTTCAATATTGACGGTTAATCGGTGCCAAGTTCAATATCTCTGGATGTAATAATGATAGTCTCTTTTTTATGTTTAGTATGGCATATTTTTTGTTCGTGCTAGACTTACATGTACTAGCTATAGCCAAGTAAAGGAACATCTTATATATGATGAAATATTATAATTGATGAAATACGTCAAAAAATAACATCTTATGGTATTTTTTCATTTAAAATTTCATTATCTTTATTCAGGTATATGCTATGGTATGCAAATGTTAAACAAAGAATTCGGCGGTTCAGTACTACGGAAAGAAGCCCGGGAGGATGGACAGTACGAAGTGGAGGTTGAAACCACATGTCCCTTGTTTAAGTAAGTTGGTTACAGTAATTATATTTTTTGGTACATAGTTACGGTTTTCTTATGTTTCTTTTTGCCTGTATAGCAATTATAGATATCTCATCGTGAAGTAGATAGAGAGTATTAAGTAGCAGCTTTTGATCAATGTAAATTTATTGAATTATATGTACTAGAGAATTTTCGTGGAGAGTACATGTAAAACGTGACAATTTTTGAGAAAATGAAATATTTTCATTTCTTTACTTTTGTAAAAAACCCCAATGCACGGCGTTGAGTTTCGCCACCCAACACACAATGTATAGAATATGGCAGAAATTGGAGAACGAAAAGGAATGACTTAACACTCGGTTTTCTTACTTTCCTCTGCCTACCCATTAATTTTCCAATGGTTCCGTATTTGAAAAGAAAAATGTTTTTGTTGTACATCTGTCAAAACTATTTATCTAGATAGAGCGTGGAGGTGTCAATGAAAATATTAAATATTTCATTACCTCGAGTGGGGATCGAACCCACAACCCGTCGGTTACAGTCATACGTTTGTGCCGAAAATCCGAGAGTGAAAAATATATATACTTCTTCCATAAAAAAATAAATAACAAAGTAGTATTTGTTGTCAAAGTAGGCGGTCCGACACGCACTTGACTGGTTTTTCGAATATTTTAAATATATGTTTTTTATTTAATTAATTTCCAGTCGTCTCGAGAAACTCCAGCCAGTGCTGCTCACACATGGCGATAGTGTACAGAAAGTGGGCGACAAGTTCCGAGTGGGGGCCCAATCCTCGAACCACCTGGTGGCCGCCATTTACAACGAACAGATGCGGCTGTATGGCGTTCAGTTTCATCCGGAAGTGAGATTTTTGGTGTTAAATTGTGTTTTCTTAGTTTGGGCCGCTGTGACACAGTGGTCTTAGTACGGAGGACTCGGCGATTTCTCAGCTTCACGCTGTATCCCGCACTAGGCAGGGTAGGCAGAGGGAACGGAAGTGAAACCTAGTGTTATGACACTCCGTTCCACTTCCGTTCCCCACTTTCCGCCGAATTTGAGGCATTGCGTGTTGAGTGGCGGAACTCAACGCCGCGCTTTGAATCTCGGAACTCGGCGATTGATAGTTTATATTCAAATATGAATTTGAGAAGTAAATATTTTTGTAATCCATGTTATGAAAATTAGTTGGATGGCGTATTATGGAATTTTGCATAATTTTAGATTATACAGAGAAGTAGGGAGAGGAGAGAAGAGAATTTTACTCTACCTGTATTTTAATTCAAAAGATATAAAGTGTTTTTTTCGGTTTCACGCACACTTTGAAACCTAATATAAAGACACTCCGTTCTGTACGCAATTTTCCGCCAAATTGAGAGTGTTGTGAAGCAAAACTCAACGCCGCGCTTTGCCTTGTTACCAGAGCGAAGAAATGAAAATATTAAATATTTCTCTTTTTCAAGTGAGGATCGAACCCACAACCTGTCATTTACAGTCGCACGCTTGTGCCCATACGCCACGACAGGCGTCAGTTATATATAAGAGACGCTACGCTACGTGCACCTATAACTCGATGGCATCAAATCCGTAATTCTTTTATGGGTTAGGATGTACGCTTTTACAAAAGGATCCCGTCCCAAAATGTTCTATTTTACAATTTAAAAAGTTTGTGTGTTAAAGGTTATTACCAAATTAATGATTTTATAAATGATAATACGCTTTGGGAATAAAATGCTCGCTCCAGGCTATTTCAAATGTATCATTGTCAATTATTATAATATGATGTAAAGCTTTAGTTAAAAAAAAGACATGTCCCGCTGAGTTTCTTTCGCCGGTTCTTTTCAGGTCTGAGGCAGTAACTTTAGTGAACTGGTGGGAAATTGTTTGACATTCAAAAAACGAAGCTTGTAACTTCTTATTTTGAATAAAAATATTTGAATTAGAATTCTGAAGTCTTAGACAATTATTTTTTAAAAAAAATAAAGTTTTATTTCACACTTAGGACGGAAAATACTAAACTTAAATTTTAAAAGCATATAAAAATTTTGTACGAAGTAGGATTTGAACCCGCGGCTCTTAAAAACCGTTCAAGCGCTCTGACCAACTAAGCCATCCGTTCTCACCAAGCTCCGTCGAAATTACGCTTCTTACGACTTATTTATGTTGTTATTATATCGTATAAAAATTTCGACGTATCTTGTCGAGAATGAATGGTTTACTTGGTCGGAGCGCTTGGACGGTTTCCAAGAGGCGCGGGTTCAAATCCTGCTTCGTTCAAAGGTTTTTGAACTCTCACCAAGCTACGTCGAAATTCTTATACGCTTGTCAAATTCAAATTCAAATATTTTTATTTAAAATAAGAAGTTACAAGGTTCGTTTTTTGAAAGTCAAACAATTTACCACCAGTTCACTAAAGTTACTGCCTCAGACCTGAGAAGAACCGGCGAAAGAAATTCAGCGGGACCTGTCTTTTTTTTAATCAAATTTTACATCATATAATCAATTATGTGACAATGATACATTTGAAATAGCCTGGGGCGAGCATTTTATTCCCAAGGCGTGTTATCATTTATGAAATCGTTAATATGGTAATAACCTTTAACACACAAACGTCTTTTCACAACTTTTTTAAATTGTGAAATAGAAAATTCTCGGACGTAATTTATGTTGTTAGCATAATAAATGTCCACCCGCAGGTGGACCTCACGCCCAAGGGCAAGCAGATGCTGTCCAACTTCCTGTTCGACATCGCGGGCATGTCGCGCACGTTCACGCTGCGCTCGCGCCGCGACGCCTGCGTGCAGTACATACGCGACGCGGTCGGCGACAACAAGGTTCTGGTGAGTGTACACGCACACTGGCTTCACGCTGTATCCCGCGTTTTGTGGACAAAGCGAGTTCATTTTTTATTTATTTTGGGTTTTGAGATACCCTGTTGCTGTTAAGACACTTTCGATTCATAGTTTCTGTTAAGTTCTGTATAACGAAAGAAAACATTTATATTCAATTATCTGTAAGTTTTCTTTGATGTGTCATGATATATAGTTTTTATTTAATATGCACTTTTAATTCGCTAATTAAAAAAATAATAATACAAGAGGCCACTATTTTGACTATTTTTAAAGTTTAAATCACAGTCTTGGATGGTTTTCAAATGGATCGTGTTCAAGTCACGCTACGTTCGAATTTTTATACGTTTTTTTTTTAAATAATTATTTAATAATTAGTATACTACATCCCCTTTAGGACGTAGAGTGATCACAAGATCATTTTTTTTTTAAATATTGACATTTATTAATCGACTTTTTAAATTGTTTCTTTAACGTTTATTTCTATAGCAGTGTAAAAAAAATATTTTCTTGTAGGTGCTGGTAAGCGGCGGCGTGGACTCGACAGTGTGCGCCGCGTTGCTAAGGACCGCCCTCCGCGAGGATCAAGTTATCGCTCTACATATAGATAATGGTGAATATTTAATTGAAATTTGTATATAATGAATGTTCATGAATGGGATTTGAACTGTAGTTTTGAGGTCTGTCGTGGTGCAGTAGCACAAGTATGTGACTGTAAAGGATGGGGTGTGGGTTTGATACCCACTCACAGAAGTGATTTATTTAATATTCATAAACGATTTTTGCTTCACGCTGTATGTATCCCTAGCGGGGTAGACAGAGAGAACGGAGCTTGCAGCCTCTAGAGCGCTGGCAGGGGTCTCTGCAAGCACTACTTCCATCGGGGATTATTTTCAAATTATTTTTTTAGTATTTTCATTTCTTCTGGTAACAAGGCAAAGCGCGGCGTTGAAATCCACCACTCATTACGCAATGGGTCAGTTTCGGCGGAAAGCGCGGAACAGGAGGGTGTTAACACTAGGTTCCCGAGATCCTCCTACTTATACTGGCATATGCGTAAAGCTGAAAAAATGTTACAATAGTTGTTGTACTAATTCATACATTGTAGTAGCACAGAAGTACAAGCATGCGACTGTAAACGTGACCTGTAAGGTGTTGGTTCGATTCTCATTTTCATTTCCTTGTTCCGGTAACGGGGTAAAAGTGGGTACATTTATACCGTACGACTGTTTTTTTTTTAAATTATAAAATATGTTTCCAGGTTTCATGCGTAAGAACGAGAGTGCTAAAGTGGAGAGGTGTTTGCGGGAGCTGGGTGTACGCTTGCACGTAATCAATGCGGCACATCAGGTGTGTTACATATATATTTGAAATATATTTTATAATTCATTGTCATACATCTATTTATAATTTAATATAATAATAAAATAACATACACCGTCGATAATTCAAATATTACCGATTTTGTATAATTGAGCGCCAATGTATTGGTAGTACTGTTTCTTTTTCTCTTAATTCCATGTACATTTAGGACCTTTACAAGTTAATCAAACAATATAATGATATGTAAGCTCATAATTGTGAGCTCTGTCGTGGCACAGCGACACAAGGATGTGACTGTAATCGACAGGTCGTGGGTTCGAATACCACTCGAGGAAATTAAATATTTAATGTTTTCAATTTATATATTTAATGTGTTCATTTCTTCGCTCTGGTAAAAAGGCAGTACGCGGCGTTGAGTTCCGCCACTCAACACAAACTGCCTGAAATTCGGCGCAAAGTGGAACCGAGTGTGTTAACACTTAAGTTCGCAAGTTACTATCCTGCCATGTGCGACGGCGTCCCCAGTTCCGGCAGGGCAGCACGACGGTGCGCGAGGCGGGCGGGCGCGCGCGCCACACGCCGCTGCTGTGCCAGGCGGCCGCGCCCGAGGACAAGCGCCGCATCATCGGCGACGTGTTCGTGCGCGTGGCGGAGCACGCCGTGCGCGACGTGCTGCACTTGCAGTCAGTTGCTACTAACTTTTTTTTAAAAATATACTTTTTTTTATTTAAAATTTTCGTTAATTTTCGTTTTAGTTAGTAGTTAGTGGAATTTCAAATTTAAACGTAGATTGTTCTAATTTCAAATTTGACAGACTTTTGTATGTTTTTTTTTTTTCTATGTGAATTGCTGGCTTTGTTCTAAATTCGAAATTTAAATAGTTGTTTGTAACGACATCACAATTGAGTGTCATTAATTTTAAATTTGGAATATATTTATATAGAATATATATTTTAATTTTTAATTTTAGACAAACTGTTGTAGTAAGCAATTTTGAATCGCTAACTGAAATGTCGGATGCGCGAAGTGCTGCATTTGAGTGAAACATATTACATTTCTAGATAGACTTTTGATTGTGCTTTTAAATCGTTGTACTTTGTTATTTTGTGTTTATCAAAATAAGAAAATACGGAAATATAATTCCCCTGTGTGATCTCTACTAAATTGAACTGTGTTAATGTATAATATCGTTTATTTTAACAACGGCAGTCAAGCCACTTAAATACAAATTGAACATATGACGATGAAAATTAACTCAGGGTCAAACAAACAAAAATAAATTCAAAAGAAAGAAATTTAATATTTTCATTTCTTTGTTCTAACGACTAGGCAAAACGCGACGCCAAGTTCCATCACTACATGCTTCAAGTTCGGCAGCAAGTAGGGAACGGAACGGAGTGTCTTAACACTAGGTTGTGTTCTCTTTGCCTGCTCTGAAGAGTTATGCTGGTAGTTTAAAGTTGTGTACAAACTATATTATAAATAGAAATATTACAATGAAAATATAAATTTCCCAGGGAAGAACAAGTGCTCCTCGGCCAGGGCACACTCCGGCCGGACCTCATCGAGTCGGCGTCGTCGCTGGCCTCGGGCGCCGCCGCCGCCATCAAGACGCACCACAACGACACGGAGCTGGTGCGCGCGCTGCGGCAGCGCGGCCGCGTCGTGGAGCCTCTCAAGGATTTTCATAAGGACGAGGTCCGATATCATTCTTGTTTTTGATCATTAATTATGGAAAACTGAGTGTTTTTGAGGCTGTGGCGCAGTGGTATTATGTTTGACTGTATCTGAGATAGGTTGTAGGTTCCATTTCCTTATGAATTAAAAAAATATATATATTTTCACTTACTTGCTTGCTTAGCTTCACGCTATATCTCGCACATGGCAGGGCAGGGGTACAGCAAAGAAATGAAAACATTAAATATGTAAATTGACAATATTCAATTCGTCGAGTGGGGCTCGAACCCACAACCCATCGGTTACAGTCACACGCTTGTGCCGCTGCGCCATGACAGGCCAATTATTACATATTTACATATATACTTTTATTTTACCAGGTGCGAGCCCTAGGCACAGAGTTAGGGCTGCCCGCGGCGCTGGTGGAGCGCCACCCGTTCCCGGGGCCGGGGCTGGCGGTGCGTGTCCTGTGCCAGGAGGAGCCCTACGCGGACCGGGACTTTGCAGAGACACAGGTGGAGTTTGTCTACATTTATATAATAATATCATCTGCATATACATATGTATACTGAATAGTAATTTTAAGAAATAGTTATTTTAATGTGTTAGTGTAGTGTTTTCATACTAAGTTCAATGTTGAAAGCATGTAGTTAAAAAATAAACTGAACATTATATATATATATGTTTTTCAAAAAATCCGATATTACATGAGGTTTTTCTCAGTGTCAACAATTCTTTAACCATAAGTAAACTTTTTAAGGAGGAATCTACTACATATTCTCCAATTAAGAATTGTATTAACAAAGTCGATTTTTATATTTACGCTATCTAAATATAACAATAATTTATATTCTTATTTAAGTGAACAGTGAATCATTTTGATTAAAACAATATTTCTTATGGACTAAGTTAGTTATTATTACATTTTTTTAAAATATATATTGCAATACACACGAATCACCAATCCATCCTATTGGATAGCATCCTCAGAACTCTGTTTTTTTATAGCTTCACGCTGTATCCCGCACTAGGCAGGGTAGGCAGAAGGAACTCGGGAACCTAGTGTAAAGACACTCCGTTCCACTTCCGTTCCCCACTTTCCGCCGAATTTGAGGCATCCTCAGAACTCTGTTGGCACTAATCCATATCCGACGCACCATAGACCCGCATTTTCCCATGAGGGCATAAAAACAACCAACACGTTTTTCCCCCGAGGCGCTGCAGTGTAGATACAGCCCCAATGCATTGTTGCACTGAAACATATGTACATTTCTTGCTTTCTTAGCTTCACGCTGTATCGCGCACGAGGCAGGGTAGGCAGAGGGAACCCGGGAACCTAGTGTTAAGACACTCCGTTCCACTTCCGTTGCCCACTTTCCGCCGAAGCCTGCCCCGCCTTATTACCAGAGCGAAGAAATGAAACATTAAATATTTAAGAAACATTTAATTTCCTCGAACCCAGAACAAACACATGTACATAATATATAAATATTGATTCCAGGTGATAGTAAAAATAATGGTGGAGTACGCGTCCATGTGCGTGAAGTCGCACGCGCTGCTGGGCCGCGTGTCCAACGCGACCACGCCGCAGGAGCAGGCCGACCTCAAGCGCATCTCGTCCGCCGCGCCCGTGGCGGCCACGCTGCTGCCCGTGCGCAGTGTGGGCGTGCAAGGTGAACATTCAATATTTATCTAATCGAATGTCTCACGTTTTTCTTTCTATGCTCTGGCAATAAGGCAATGCGGATGTTTGATTTGAAAAATTGAAGCCTTAAAATTAGGTTCCTCTTAGTTCCCTCTGGCTGCTGTGCTACGTTTGGTATTATAATATTGTGAAGTAAGTTGATATAAAAAAATATATATGTTGCAGTAAAATCTCTCAATAGGAGCTTTGACCGTATTCCTTATTAATACTTTTGACTAAAATAATTGAAATAACAGTTAGAAATAATGGTTAGGTAGGTATTCAGTCCTAAGTACCTTTGACGAATTTTGCTAGTCAATAGTACTTTTGATCGATTTTACTACTCAATATTACTTTTGACTGATTTTGTTAGTCAATAGTACTTTTGAATGATTTCGCTAGTCAAAAGTACTTTTGACTGATTTTGCTAGTCAAAAGTACTTTTGACCGATTTTGCTACTTTTGATCGATTTTACTACTCAATATTACTTTTGACTGATTTTGTTAGTCAATAGTACTTTTGAATGATTTTGCTACTCAAAAGTTCTTTGGACTGATTTTGCTAGTCAAAAGTACTTTTGACTGATTTTGCTACTTTTGATCGATTTTACTACTCAATAGTACTTTTGACTAATTTTGCTAGTCAATAGTACTTTTGACTGGTTAAGAGATTCGCCTGCAAATACATATATGTATATTGACATTGGCGTCCCGCAGGCGACGGCCGGTCGTACAGCTACGCGGTGGCGCTGTCCACGGAGCGCTACCCGCCCGACTGGCAGGACATGCACTACCTCGCCAAGATCATACCACGGGTTTGCCACAACGTTAACAGGTATTTTGTGTCATCATTTTATTTTTTTACATATGTTATTTGTTATTGAAGATTTCCTTTTTTTTTTAGTTCAATACTACTACATAAAGTAGAGTAGGCAGAGGCCTAAGGACGGAAGGAAGGAAGGTGAAATAAAAACTATTTCACCTTAGTTTTCCTTCACGCTTTATCCCTCACATATCAAGGTAGGCAGAGGGACCTTGGAAAACTAGTGTTAAGACACTCAGTTCTGTACATCACTTTCTGCCGCCGGTTAATCAACTTTCTTTTTATTAAAGGGGAGAAAGAAAAATATGAAATATTTAATTTGAGAATAGTAAATATTTCATTTCAACGGGTGTGGATCGAAGTCACAACCTGCGTGTTTACAGTCACACGCGTGTGCCACTGCGCCACGACATGCCTTTTTTTATGGAGAATGCATCTTTCCTTTATCTCCTGATAAACTAATGCTAAAACATACGATTTATCATTTTCCGCCCAGATTTTTAGTATTGCGTTTTACGTCCAAAACTTCAATGTCGAGAAGAAATGCAAATTATTAATTCCTCAAGTAAAAATATATCGACGCCTATCAATAAATAAAATATTCGTAAATAAACTAATATATAATTCCAGGGTGTGCTACGCGTTCGGTGGTCTGATCAAAGAACAAGTGACGGACATAACACCCACGTTCCTATCCCAGCAAGTCATATCCACTATACGCCAAGCGGACGATCTTGCTACACAGGTAGGTTAAACTTGAATTAAAAAGCGTATAAAAATTTTGAACGCAGCAGGAATTGAACCCGCGCCTCTGGAAAACCGTTCCAGCGCTCTCTTCAAATCCTGCTTCGTTCAAAATTTTTATATGCTTTTCAAATTTAGGTTTAGTATTTTCTGTCCTAAGTGTGGAATAACTCTTTAAAACATAGTAAAAAAAAAGGTTAAACTTGAATAACTATCATGGAAGGGTAAGCAGAGGGAACTTGGGAACCTAGTGTTAACACGCTGGGTTCCCATTGGAGCAGTTTCCCCAAAACTTGACAGCTAAATTAGTGGTTTTGAGTGTTAAGTGACAGGAACTCAATGCTACCAGAAAAGAAAATACTGTATTTATTTTACTTGAAAGTACATGTTTTCTCTCTTTAAGTTTATTTATTTGTATATTATCCTTTTAGTGTCCAATAATCTTAGTAGTGAAACTGCTGAACACATAAAACAATGAGTACTTTTAAAAACTTACAGAGAAATATTGGGACGCATAATTATTGTACTGAAAATTTCTATTTAATATATTTTTTAATAAATAATTATAATAAATTACAAACTTTATAAATTATTTTTGGTGACTTATGATTGCTTTTTTTAAAATAGAGCCAATAAAATAAAAAACAAAAAAAAAATATCGATATATCGAAAATTCGATATTTAAAAAAAAAATCTACAGTCCTAATATACAATGCAAACTCTATAACGTTATCCTTTATAACAGTAAACTCCTTATAAAGTAGAAATGAGCACAACATGGTTGGTTTGCGTTAAAAACCAACATATTGATTGTTCACTACATATAACGATTTTTTTTTTGTCAGCTTCACGCTGTATCCCGCACTAGGCAGGGTAGGCAGAGGGAACGGAAGTGAAACCTAGTGTTAAGACACTCCGTTCCACTTCCGTTCCCCACTTTCCGCCGAATTTGAGGCATTGCGTGTTGAGTGGCGGAACTCAACGCCGCGCTTTGCCTTATTACCAGAGCGAAGAAATGAAACATTAAATATTCAAATTGAAAATATTAAATATTTCATTTCCTCGACTGGGGATCGAACCCAGAACCTGTCGGTTACAGTCACACTCTTGTGCCGCTGCGCCACGACAGGCCTCATATAACGATAACTCCCTATAACAACAAAAAATGCTCAGTCCCTTTAACTTATACTGTATAAAGTGTATATACTGTAGTTATTTACATGGTACCAAAACATAAACTAACATCAACATCTTTAGTGATCTGTAAAATTAAATAAAAAATCCTACAGCTCAAGCAAGCGAAGCCGGTAACCATAGCTACCAATAATAATGGTGAAACATGTTTTCCACAGATCCTGATGTCAAGCGGCATGGGCCCCCGCATAGCGCAGATGCCGGTGATCCTGATCCCGGTGCACTTCGACCGCGACGCGGGCGTCAGGGCGCCCTCGTGCCAGCGCTCGCTGGTGCTCCGCCCCTTCATCACCAACGACTTCATGACGGGGGTCGCGGCGCTGCCCGGCGAGGATGCCATGCCTCAGGATGTACGATAATGTGGATTTTTTTTTTATGTTAAGCTAGGAAGATTTTTTTTTAATGTTATTGTCTTAGAAGCCTGTGGAGGTGCAGGGGGGTGTGTTTGATGTCCACTCGACAAAATTAAATATTTAATGTTTTCATTTCTTACAAAGCAAAGTGGCGTCGACTTCCTCGGCTTAGCACGCAAAGCCTCAAATTCGGTGGTAAGTGGGTAACAGAACGGAGTGTCGTAACACTAGGCTCACAACTTCCTATTACCTAACTTCCTAACTTATTGTATGAGTGGTGTACATGCCAATGCCACGCAAATAAAAGCTACTAAAGAATTAGCCAAAGTATGTAATTTACCTGACGAGGCCTGTCGTGGCGCAGCGGCACAAGAGTGTGACTGTAACCGACAGGTTCTGGGTTCGATCCTCAGTCGAGTAAATGAAATATTTAATATTTTCAATTTAAATATTGAATGTTTCATTTCTTCGCTCTGGTATTAAGGCAAAGCGCGGCGTTGAATTCCGGCCACTCAAGACGCAATGCCTCAAATTCGGCGGAAAATGGGGAACGGAAGTGGAACGGAGTGTCTTTACACTAGGTTCCCGGGTTCCCTCTGCCTACCCTGCCTCGTGCGGGATAAAAAAAAATGTAATTTACGTACATATCGCACCGTGACGTCTGTTTTACATTAATTAACTTTCTTTATATTTTGCAGGTGGTAGACAGAATGCGTAAAGAACTCATGAGTGTGCCAGGCATTTCCCGCGTGCTGTACGACCTCACGCCCAAACCGCCCGGGACCACCGAGTGGGAATGATCCCGCGACCTCCGTCTTAATAGCAACTGACTACACGAACTCTACTGTATAGGATGATGTTTTAAATACATTGTTTTATGTGTTCACATTCACATTTTTGAATTTCGAATTAACTTATTTGAATATCGAAGTTCAGTTGTTTAAATTTCGAATTATTTGTTTCTATTTTCAAATTGTTACTTTTGAATTTGTGGAATTTGAAATTGGAAGAATGAATTCAAAAGTGCGAAGGGTGAATTTGAAAATCGAAAGAACGGATTGGAAATTTAAAAGAACGAGTTCGAAATTCAAAAAATGAATTTCATGCGCTAAGAATGAATTTGAACCTATACATACCACATACTTGCATGGACTGGATAAGTTTGACTGTAAAACTAGTTTCTACCATGGAAAAACAAAGGTTAATGGAAAAAAAGAAGGATTTTTTGTATAAAAATGTGTAGATAATGATGCTATTTTTTGTTTTTAATTTAATTAAACAATGTAATGTGTCTTACTATTAATTTATATTTTATTTAAATGTTTGTTTATTTTTTATTCTTTCCAATTGTTAGTTTTACAGTCAAATGTAAAAAAAAAAAAATTAGTACGCATATTTTTCAATGGATGCACCGACGGCAGTGGTCTTCATTTGTTTGTTACTAGCTAATTGTATACAGCCTATTAATTATTATTATTGATATATATGAATTATATAGAAGCAAATAATGCAACCTCAATTCATATTTATATTTGAAATTTTAAAATAGCTAATTTAATAAAATAATTCCTGTAACTTTGGAACAAGTGTATTGTACTACAGCGTGATTTAATTTGAACATAAAATAGGCATTTTTAAATCGTTATTTCACACTTATAGTACAAAATAATCAAAGAATTACGTGTACTTGTGTTAACACGTTCCAATCAAGTGGAATACACTGTTAAAAAAAATATTTATTTTTTTATTAAATTGCTATATTTATTTTTATATGATTCATATGTAAAATTGTTGCCTCTATGTAATATTTAACGCTTAGCTCTCTAAGCTCTGTAATTGTATTTGTTCTAATTGAATTTACTATATTAATATTACTGAACACCAGATGGCGTTACTGTAAGCCTTATTTGTTGTTTTTGTATCTATAAATACACATACTTGCCTTCTAATATTGATGCTATTGGTAGTAAAAAGGCGAACAAGGTGCGTTAGGTTCGGCGTGGCGTTAGGTTCCGCCATCCAGTACGTAAGATGTCTAAATTGGCGGAAAGCCGAGGTCGAATGTAGTGTTAAACATTTGTATATTTTTATAAACATTCAATATTATGGTGTTTTTTTGTGATTTTAAACATGTTGTGGATGATTTACTTATCTGTTCAGTGTTTACATTTATTAGCTATATATTAACAATGCTCAGTTAATAGAGTTATTATTATTAATATCCAATTATGTATTCAGTATTACAAAGATGTTATAGCTCAGTCTTAAGTCACTCATTTGTGTGAATTTTCATGTATTTAAATGTCGAATTTAGTTATTTCCAATTGATTCCTTCGATTTTCAAATATTTTCTTTAAAAAATCGAAAGAATGAATTAGAAATTAACAAGAATGAATTCGAAATTTAAAAATATGAATTTGATGTGTATCATCACCAATCAGGTCAATGACCTTGGTCGTTACAATTTTAATATGATCTGTGGTGAAACTATACAGACTATATAATTAGTACAAGAATAAATATAATTTTTAGCAATTTTCATATTAAATGATGTTTTTTTTTTTCAACATATAAAGTATCAATATATAAATAAAATTTTAAAGCTTTTACAAATTGACGGACTGATAGGCAATAAATGTTTATAATTGAATATATTTTTTGGACCACTGCCATTGAATATGTAAATACATTGTTTATGACACAAGTGAAGCATGGTTGTCATCGTAATACCATCTGTTTTGTAATGTAGAAAATAATATGAAAGGCTGTGTAAATTATTAAAGCCATTTAACCCGCACCCGTTTAGCCGCAATTTTAATAAAGCAAATGATTATTGGGAGGTTTACTAAGATGTTTTCTTAAAATTGTGGCGGCCATCTTGTATGAAATCAGACACATTGTGTTTTATGGAATGGTTCAGTGTTATTGACTGGAAGTTTCATAATAAAATTATATTATGCTTTATTTTCATTTTGTATTTTATTTTATTACCTATTGTCTAGTTTGAAATATATATTTAAAAAGTACTTACTGTCTAATTGTGAGTTTTTCCTTAATGTTGGCAACTTGGAGTTTTATTTAATATTAGTAACATCAGTTATACAATTTCATATCTCTCAAACTAAAAGGCGGTAGCATATTTATTTTATTGACAGTCTATTGTAATAAATATTTACAAGTACTAAAGCTTTTGAAATAAATAGAAAATATGGCAGGTCTATAGTTGAAGATAAGTTGAGGAATGGAATAAAAAACAATGATGAAATGTAATATTTTATTAATGTTGCCTATACAAGTTAAATGTAAAACCATCAATATAAATAAATAATACATAATATAAAAATTTTTAGAAGATGAATTTCAGAAAGTTTATTTCTTCAAAATCATATATTTATAAAACATTGCAAGAAAAATGTCATTTAAAAAATAAATACTTAAAAATAGCATTAATTGTGCGAAAAATAAATTAATATTTGCTACTACTACATCTTTTTCAATATTCTACTTCTACTTTTCATTTCTGGAAGTAAAATCAAGTATCTGATAACAATATAAAAAAAAATATTTAATATTACTTAGCAATGAAATTGTTGCTTAAATCAATTTTTCTATTTGTCCAAAACACATTTATAATGCAGTCAAAATATTAAAGTGAAAAGGTGAAGAAACTAAATACAGTCTTTGAATATTTAAAAATTTGATCTGCTACTCTGGAACCAATAAATCAATATTTTTCCCTGAGGTTACAATTCCCCCAATAAATGTCTCTTCTTCACCTCTAATAGATAAAGTATCCGACGTAGTACACATTTTCTTCTCTCTCATCATAGGTGCTTTTATCCATCTAGATCCACTACATTTACTGCAAGAATGCAAAGGCAGAAGTTCTAGAGAAACAGTTCTATTATCACAATCGGCACATTTGAAGAATCTCTTAAAAGTATCCAGTACTTTAAGAGGGTGTCTCTCATCTTTACAAATCTGTGCCGCTGAGAATGCTGTATATTTACATTTGGCACATCTAACTGCTTTGCAAGCAAGTTTGAATGTATTAAGCATTTTTTCCTCCATAGCCTCTTTTTTCTCAAGCTTATTAAAGTATTTTTCCTGTTCATCATCTTCGTGCTGTTTAATCAAGTTTTCATGAATTGATGTAGCTTCAAGTATCTTTTTAAATCTTTCTGACATCACTGGTTTTAGTTTGTTGACTTTTGAAAGGCCTTCTTCATTTAATTTAGTTTTTTTACAATCGTTTTCACCTTCACTTGAATTGTTTAGTTTATCTAAAGCTCTCTTTTTGCCAGTGTCAGTCCCTTTGATGTTATTAGGGTCTAGTTTTGAGATACCACCTTTTTGTTGGATCAATCTTATTGCATTAAGTTTAGCTTTTTCTGCAGTTTTCTGGCTATAGGAAATATTTAAATCTACTACACCGCTACCTTTTAGTCCAAATCCTTTTCCTAGTGTAGGTGAGCTTGCTACTCGGTTGGCTAAACTTTGACCTTCCAATGGTTGAGCATTTCTGTTAATTGTTGACAGATGGTTGAGTCTTTGTGAATCAGTTAGTTTTTGTGAAGTAGGACTATGTAATATGCCATTATTATTTTTTAATAAACCCGCACCTAAGGGTGCTTTATTTGTCATCAAACTATCTCCTTCAGATTTAAAATAGTCACTCAAAGACATAAGCCTGTTTTGATCTCTATCTTTAACTTTCTTATGATTACTAGTTGGTAAAGCGGCATAGGACTTGCCACCGTACATAAATGTACTTTTACCAAAAACTTTGTTCTGTAAATTAACAAGACCTTTCCCCATTGTGGATGACTGAAGTTCTTGACGTCTTGAATATTTTTGATACTCCTGTTTGATGTGATACACACAATGTTCACATTGGCTTAAGTTAACAAATGCAGTACAAGGCTCTCCATTTTTCTTTTTACTCCTACATGTACCTAAATCCTTTGATTGTCCTAAGATCATTACCCTATCTGAACTTTCAACACTGAGACAGGCTTGATCTGCTGTATTTTGTGATCTGTCTAAAACATTAGGATTCAGTACAGCCACCACAGTACCTATAGTTGTTTTCCATAAGTCATTGTAGGCTTTGCGGAACAAAAACATTGATATTGTTTTCAAATCGTCTTTCAAATCACTTAAAGTCCACACTATAAAATTATTTCCTTTTTGTGATTTTTTAGCTGAGCTTTTTCTTATAATAACTCCAGCTATCACCCAGTCTTTGGATAAATCTTCGTTTTCCACATACCGCTTCACTCGCAACATATTTACAGCTTCCCTTCCTTGCATTCTGTCTAATAATGCACTACTGGATATCAAAGGCTTTGTTATTCTTATTCCAAATATAGGATCACAGTATACATCAGAATTGGTTTTATTTTTGGTTTCTGGAACGCAGAATGTGTTTTTGCTATAATCTGGCTCTGGTTCTTTTTTTTTATTAAAAGAACTTTTATTTCCATATTTCGTATCAGTGTTTGCTTGCCGAAGTCGACTTTGAAAATCTACTCTACGTTCCATTTGTTCTTGTTCCTGTTGATCCAATGCTTTTTTGATTTGGCTACCATAATCATTGTATTTTCTTTCTGTATAATTTCTTTTCTCTTCATCATCAGAAGAATCCGTGTCACCGTTGTGAACAGCAGATGGTACATTATCTTTGAAAAATTCTTTAGCACAGTCATCATTTTCAGTCTCAAATATATTTACTTCACGAATTTGCGATGTAGTTTTTGAGGTATTTTCAACTTCTTCAGTTAAGTCAGCGCGTAATAATTCATCGAGTTGGTCCAGTTCATCAATGTCTTCCATTTCATTAATAAATATTAATATTTTATGAAAATACTCTTATTTACCGCCGTGTATTTAGTATTATTCTAGTATTTAGGCGCGAAATTATAATACTTGTAAAACGTCAACTGCAAATGACAACATTTAAAATTGCCAGTTCTATCACTCGATTTTGTATGAAAAAGGTAAAATTTTGGAAAACAATGAAAACGATGCTGAAAACAATCGAATCTGCAGCTAAAAAAAAGCCATGTATACAAGCCTAAGATAATTTCAATATATCTAAAAATAAAATTACAAGAATTTAAAAAAAATAACAATGAATTTCATATAACGTTGATGTATTGTGTGAAATACCATTACTATACGTTGTTATATTTGCAAGTTTTTATTTTTTACAAGTTTCTTATCAATCAGTCAAAGATTTTTCTTTTAAATAAA
Organism: Eueides isabella; assembly: GCA_019049475.1. Classification (NCBI taxonomy): domain Eukaryota; kingdom Metazoa; phylum Arthropoda; class Insecta; order Lepidoptera; family Nymphalidae; genus Eueides; species Eueides isabella. Next base: position 2,630,638 of record CM032399.1, on the reverse strand, counting down.
TATCACATATTTCATTGAAAACACCGTCACGGACCTATTTACTATTTACTTCTTCACTTAAAGATATATATATATCATTGTACATATTTATAATTATTAAGCATTAATACCTTTGTGGTCTGATTCTAACGCAGACTTGGATATTTTAAAATAATTGCTAAACAACGGCTGACTTTAATCACGATGATTGTGGGTTCTATGCCGACTCATGAAAATGATTTTGTTTTTAATTAATTCTGTTTATTCCCTTTTCACCAAATTTGGTAGTACTATACTACTGTGCAATTTCGTAGGAATTTCCTTCCACATATCTGTGGAATGACCTACCTGCAGTCTAAATTGCGTTTGCAGTTACATGTTCTCTCCCTGTACGAAGGCGGCCACTTGATGCCGACCTACATTAACCCTATATTTGAAACATTTAACCTTCAATAAAAATATTCAGACTTCCTTTTCCGCTTCACGATATATTGCAATTGGGAAGGTAGGAAGAGGGTACTTGGGAACAATGCCCTATTTCCTGTACTAACCTTAAGGTCATACCAGGAGGGGCAGTATACCTGCCACCGGGTTATACCCCAGCGCAGGGACCAAATAAGTCTGGCTCCTACCACTTTCGTGGTAGTAATTTCAGGGTAAGTTGCCCCACGCAACTTCCAACCGCCTACCAGATGGAAGATAGTCTTCGATCACGCTACCTGTTTTTGCAAATAGGCGCCGAAGCTGTAGGCACACTCACCTCCCACACGCTATCCAACATGCTCGCGACTGACTTCGCTAAGGCCGCCAGAAAAGTAGACTCCCAATTTCCAGTTGGTACCGGAGTTGTAAGGCACACTCACTTTCCGACACGTGTACCACGGTATAGCCTGAACCTACAAGCGGCTACTTTGGATCCAGGTCTATATCCCGTCTCTCATGCTAAGCAGGCATGCACCCGAGCTGTGGCAGCCAATCAGTACTTAGGCTGCCACTATCGGTCGCTCCAAACCGCGCTAGGTCCACCAGGCAGACATTCACCTTGAGCCGGTGAAGACACTAACTTGCTGTGCGCGAGGTCAGACGCCCTGGTGACAATTGTACCGGGCAGATGAACATATCCAACCTCTGCAGCCAACCACAACCACCGCGAGTCCAACCTCAAATGATCGGACGGCTTTGGAAACATCCGGTCCCCACGGCATCCTAAAAACAACCGGACCCGTAGTTCCAGCTGCAACTTGACTATATCCGGGTATTTGAACAGCCAGGGCCTGTGTTGCTTAGATTCTTCTGAGCTCGTACTAATTAAAGCTTCCCTCTTCCTTACTACTGGCCGAACAGCTGCGCCCCTTTGAACACAGATACCTACCTTTCAAAGCGGGTACTGGAATCAGTTTGCAGCCGCCCGTTTTTATGGATTTATGCACCCCTTAAGGTGCACTGATGCACCTATACTTGAGAACTTAGTGTTAAAAAAAACTTCGTTCTGTTACCCGGTTTCCACCGAATTTGAGTCGTTGCGTGTTTTGTGGCGGAACTCAACGCCGCGAATGAACGAACTTGTCAGTTACCATAGAAAACAGAAATATTAAATATTTCATTTGAAGAAATATTTAATATTTCACTTCTTCGAATGGAGGCTGAACCCACAACCTGTGGTTTTCAGACGCGCTGCGTGAAACGTCTGTGCCCCTGCGCCACGACAGGCCTCAAATAAAAAAAAATTCAGATATTTATCTCTTTTATTATATATTTTTAATTTCATATATTTTTTCTTAGATAGCTAAGATCATAAAAAAAACAGCATTATTTTTTTATCTCGTTAAACTTTTCAGGTAACACAATAACTCAAACGATATTAGACACGGCTTTTGACACTGTTTTGTTGCAGTTATGCTGCATTTCATCGCGATAGGTTCCGTTTTTTCCGCTTCTCGGGGAAACGCAAGTTAATTTAACGTAAACCGATTACAACCGTTCTAAGCCACAGTACGACTGTAGACGCGCGCGCTACCTCTCCTACACTGACCGCTACTTTACTACGATATGCTAATATGTACTTAAGTGTTAAACATTTTCATTGTAAACTTTTATCTGGAAAGTTTATTTAATGAAAAGCCAAATCGCAATTACTTATCTGGTGTATTATCGCACTAACAATATGATACCGAATTCCTGTCTAACGAACCGGAGATGGTAGTGACAGTGAAATATTATTTATTTTCATCTTAAATTCCTTCATGGCGTATTTTTGTTATATCGATTCAAACACTGGCTGAAGGAGATCGTTTCTAAAATGTGTTTTCTTAACGTATTACGTTTGCATGTATCTCAAAGTCAAAGGCAGAAGCGGCTTTACAAGCGATATATGGAACAATTAGCTGGCGCATACGTCGAAAGGTGCCCAGACATGGTAATGGATAATAGATATAATTATAAACTGCCGAGTCCTGAATGGCAATATTCTTTGCCTTGTGATGATCGCTGGTTTGAAGGTGAAGAATCGAGGTCCTGTTACGTGACAGAATGCTCAGACAGTGGGCGGTGTTCATCTCCGTGTTGCTCAGAAGTTATCTTCAACGGTGGTCAGCATTTCAGCGGGAAGGCTAGTCAGCATGTCTGTAAACGGCGTTTTGCTGTCTGCTATCCTGGAAATTTCGGGTATGATTTTCTTATTTTTTCTGTAAATTATTAATTATATTTAAATAATAGAGTTGTGATGTGCATCTAACAATTTTCTAAAAATATTGTATTGTATTTAATTAATTTATGATGATAATATGCGATTTATTTTCTGATTTATTAAATAACACTTTATATCTACTGTTGGAAAAATAAAAAAAAATTAGAAATTATAACTAATTGAACAAAACTATATGGAACCTATATTATATTTATTAAAAAAAAAACTAGGCATGTTTATAACAACAATACTTTAGATAGAACATATATTTTCTGATCCCCATTCTGATCATTTTAAAGAAATAAATCACTTTCAGTTAGACTGTGACGAAAGCGTTTACATAAAACTTTAGAGCGCACACAAGAAATGAACTTGTGACCTAGCACGTAACACCAGTCAGTCATACAACGGCGCCAAAAAGAATATAAGTAATTTTAAATCACGTAAACGTCGAAACTGTTACGCGTTTCTGCAATCATTTGCATTTTACAACAATGTTGGCAAAAAATCTTATTAAACTTGAAATCGTGTCAAATTCCTTCGCTCAAGTGTAAGCAGTCTGCGTATGCAATAGAAAAATTGCATCAAAACCAGCGGAGCGGAAGTGGCATGCGTTACCATAGCAATGTTCATTAAACTGCTGGGATATCGGTATATAACCTCATTTCCATATTAATTTATGTATGAAACAGAAAATTCAATAACTCCTAAAATACAATGTGTTCTTATATAGGAATTATTAACCCATAAATATATGAATAATGAATGCTCAACTTCACTCTGTATCCTGCACATGGCAGGGTAGGCAGAGGGAACTTGGGAACATAGTGTTAAGACACTTCGTTCCACTTCCGTTTCCCATTTTCCACCGAATTTGAGACATAGCGTGTTGAGTGGCGAAACTCAACGCCGTGATTTGCCTGGACCAGAGCGAAGAAATGAAAACATTAAATATTTAATTTGAAAATATTAAATATATAATTTCCTCGAGTGAAGAGGAATCCACGACCTATCGTTTACAGCCACACGCTTGTACCGATGGACCACGGCTGGAATTATCAATATTGTCAATAAAACAATTCATCAAACATCAACACTTTGTATAAGAGATAAAGATTTTTCTTTATTTTTGTAAAATATATAATAAAATTAGAAAAAAAAATCCAAACAAAAATTATGTTTTTCAATTACAAGTAAACAAGGCACGTTTACTTTGCAAAGTATAAATTAATTCTAACACCTTACGATACGTTTATAGGATATTGAACTCCAAGAAAATTAATAATGGGAAACAGTCAGCTGAGCGTAAACAACAGCGCTAATGCCACTATAGAAGTATTTAATGATCAGCGATCATGAAAATCGATCGTACAAGAAAATATTTAGACATAGACCTTTAATTTTAGTTCATGTATCTCCCGAATTCGCGATAGACAAAATTTAGTGTTGATACTCTCCGTTATTAACTTCTCTTTAAATATTTGGAGACATTAAGGACGGGATGACATAAGTTAATTATACATTTTAAATTTCTTAACAGAGATAGAAAATAAAAGTAATTTAAATATAATCGTTTCCCTGATTAGGGATCGAACCTACACCCAACTGTGTCCACAAATTACACTTTTCAATTGCACTAAGGCATCTGTAGCTTAAAGAGTTGTAAACGTAACGTTGTGGTTGTAAACTTAAAAGGTTGTGGATTCGATCTCTACTCAAGGAAATGGAATATTTAGTATTTTTAAATTAAGTATAGAGGCCTATCGCGGCGCAGCGGCACAAGCGTGTGACTGTAAACGACAGGTTGTGGGTTCGATGCCCACTCGAAAAAATAAAATATTTAATATTTTCAAATTAAATATTTAATGTTTTCATTTCTTCGCTCTGGTATCAAGGCAAAGCGTGGCGTTAAGTTTCCCTACGCAACATGTAATGCCTCGGAGTCTCTAAACATTAAGATCTTAGGTTCCCTTAGCCTAACCTGCTATCTGCGGGATAACATCGAGGTGCTAAGAGTCGCACTCTGTCAGCAACTAAATATATATATATATATATATATATATATATATATATATATATATATATATATATATATATATATATATATATATATATATATATATATATATATATATATATATATATATATATATATATATATATATATATATATATATTTCCATTAGAGAGAATAGATAAATAACACAGATGACCATATTCTCATCTTTCCTACTTTTCACATAAAGACATCTACTACTTCCATAGCGGAACTAAACGCTGCGCTTTATTTTAACTAGGCCAAGTCAAATAGCATCACGTAATGACTCAGTGGAAAAGGCATTTGTAAAACAGTTATGGAAGTTACACGTTTAAATCTAATGAGTTTACGTTGGTATTTTAAACATAAGTTTAGTTTCCGTTCTATACTTTTCGTCCAAATTGACTACTTGGCAGTAGACCGCTACTGCCAAGTAGTCAATTTGAAATATATGAAAATAGTTTTTCAATTCGAAAATATAAAAAATATGAAAGTTGCTTGTCTTGAGTCAAAACGCGGCGTTAAGTACCGACTTAACGCCGCGTTTTGACTCAGGACAAGCTACTTTCATATTTTTTATGTTTTCGAATTGAAAAACTATTTTCATATATTTTATATTTTCGAGTTGTAATCGATATATGATTTATGATTATTTATATAAGTATTAATAAAAACTCATTTCTACTTTTTTACTTGTTTATTATTAAAAGAAATATCCGTAGACTTTATAAATATTATAAAATATAATTAAATTAAATAATAACGCTATGTGTGCGCCATCTAAACTATTTTCCTATTTATTTATTTATTTCTTATAATTTATCCAAAACTTATAATAAATCATCATTGAAGATGTATTGCAAAACAAATCTTATAGAGGTCGTTTATTAATGTAATAAGGCCAAAGATAGCGTTTTTTTTTTATTTTTTTATCTTTTTTTTTTTATTATTTTAGTTTTTTATCTGAAATTTTAGTGTTCAATGTACAGAAATAATGTTGAACGTTATTAGAACAAGAAAATAGTTGAAATTAGTAATTAAAATAGTATAATTCAAGTACACGAAGCCGCAGGCGGCAATGTAGTGATTAACTATTGAGAAAATGTTCAGGTGCAGGTTACAGGCAACATATATACGGTTTCAAAATTATATATATAATCTAGCTTATCTAAGTATTTAGCTTATTTTTACTATTTTTAAAGTGTTATTACATACTTAGGAAAGGAAAATACAAAATTTAAAGGATTCCAACCCGCTCTTCTTGGATACCTATCAAGCGCTCTGACCAACTAAGCCATACGTTCTCATCAAGTTACGTCGAAATGCTGTTAGTGTCTCTGTTCATCTGATTTGGGTGGAATTGTGTAAAAATACAAAATTTAAACCTCCTATGACATCGGGATAAACTGGACTTTCTTTTTTATAACCCCTAAAGTTGATAAAGTTGTAAGCTACAATCTTACATAATTAGCTAATTTCGTGCAGTAATGAAATAAATGCATAATTGTTTTAGAAATTGAATAAACAAGCATTGCTTTTGATATTTTCCCACTTTGAATCCAATTTTTTTAAACAAAAACACCAACAAATCTCATTCCAAACAACGCTGCAAAACATAGTTTGTTTAGTATGCTAGGGCGAGAAGAAAATCTTTAATAATGAAATAAAGAAAGTGAAGGCACCAATCGCGTAAGACGACTTGACATTATAAAATAAATTATAGCCTTGTGCCAACAATGTTTGTCCACTTTGCAAGTTTGCGTCTGTCCTAAAGAGAATAAGTAATTCTCACCGTATTGACGTAATACGCGGTTAAGATATAAGTACTTTTTAAATGACCACAGGAGACTTTGAGACGTAACCTACTATGTATATATGTATTTGGATGTGTATGTATTTTAATATTGCAAAAGCTTTTATATAAAAAAAATGGGTGATAACCACATATGAACGTTACATGTGAATTATTATTATTATTAATTTTAAAGCTTCGTACTGTATTCAATAAATGCAGGGTAGGCAAAGGGAACCTTTGTTAAGTAACTATGTTGAATTCGTGTGGCTTTCATAGCGTATGAAGTGACGTAACTCAACTCCATGACGTGTCACTAGAATGAGGAAATATTAATATAAAATATTTAAATATAATAATTATGTATCTATACATTATTAATATTAGGGGGTTGTGTCTTGAGTAAACGAAGAGATGAGCTTATATGTATTTAAATAAGGAAGAAATGTCTTATAAATAATATTGGTTAAAGCTCATTATCAGTATACTACACGTACAGTACAGTCGGTAACGAAGTAAGTATAAATAGGTACCAACTTACTTCCTTCCTTCGAACAATCTTGCTTGTAGATATAATATTAATAACAGTCGTTACGAGCGGTTTCTCCAGATCGATCTTGTAAATAAGATAGCATCGCTCCCAGTACACTTGCATCCTGCCAATTCATAATTATTAGAAATATTAAAAGAAGTCTTAATATGTATATAAATAATGAAATATTTTAAACATATTTAAATGTTAAAATCAGCAGCTTTCAAGCTTCTTTTCGTGTAACAAGGTAGACAGAGAGAACATAGTGTTAAGACCTGCCTTTCCCACGTACGACCCAATTATTTATTGCTTGTTGAGTATCGTAATATTAAATTAATTTAAAATTAACGGAGATTTAACCCAAAACTTACGTATTGTTCGCGCCATGACGGCTTTTTTGACAATTTACGCTTGGCAATAGAATGATTTTGCTGGCCCTTCATAGCACTTAACTGGGTGTTTATTAAAACATTGTAAAAGCTGCTTGAAAATTGAAACATGGCTGATTTTCATAGTTCTTATAGATTAATTGGTTAGAGTGTATAGAGAGTATCCACAGACGCGTGTCCATCTTGATTGTTTATGTTCTAGAGATTTAATTTTACGTTATTTTCTTTATCTATTCGCAAGTTATATAGATATGGAGTAGGCATATCATATGAATTATTAAATTACATATAAGTACGTATGCAAATGATCGTAATAATTTTATGTTGCACGCACTATTTGAAAGTAAACGCTTGTTATGTTATTTTAGTATATTAAGTTCAAAAGCTTGTTTTAATTTCGTAATCTCTCGCTAGACCTTTTAAAACAATAAAGAGTGTAAATTACTTAGATTTAAAATTGTTTTACTCCAAGTAGGACAGTTATTTTGAAAACAGTATGAATAACGAAATATAAAAGGAAGCTTTTTGATTTATATAAATGCAAATTGAAAACAAGAACTGTAACGGTTTTTATCAAACTCGGTTCAGTTTTTGCAATATGTGTAGGTACATGTTGTCCGAAGGAGATCCTTACAATTTATTATAATATCGAAAGTAATTAATAAATCATTTTAATCAGTCAGTCAATGAGGTTAGACGTTATGGATTTTTTTCAGCTTCACGCTGTATCCCGCACATGGAAGGATAGGCAGAGTGATCTTGGGAACCTAGTATATTAACATACTCCACTGTGTTAAGACTTCCGCTTCTATTCCCCGCTATCCGACGAATTTGAGGCATTGCGTGTTGAGTGGTGCAACTCAACGCCTCGCTTTGCCTTGTTACCAGAGCGAAGAAATGAAAATATTAAATATTTAAATTGAAAATATTTAATATTTAATTTTCTCCAGTGGCGACCGAACCCACAACTTATCGTTTACAGTCAGTCACACGCTTATATCGCTGCGCTACGACAGGCAAAAAAGATATAAACTTCCCAATTAAAAAATACCGAATGAGACGTAATAAATTGGTTTTTTTAGCACCTCATTACAACTTCTGTACAGTACCGTGATTTGAACCTCAACATTTAGTAATCAGTTCAAATTACTTTCTAGATTGCGCTACTGAACGCCACTCGAAAATGTTCATTGTTCAAACTTCTTTTGATAATGTTATACGTAATAAAATACCACCATTTTGTTACGTCATCACCTCCAAAACTGTAAAATTGCTTTTGATTAATGATGTGGTCATTTTTGATCGTATTATTTGGAATGAAAGTATAAATAACTCAATAATTATATGAAAATTATTCAAATAAAGTATTGAGATGTGGCGTTGAAGCACGAAATTCTGTTTAAGTTGAGTAATTTATGTAATTTGTATGCAAAACAGTTACTTTTCTTGGATAGTTGACTAATATAATATTAGTTCGTGATCTGATGGTTGCCTAGTATGATGTAAAATTTAATTATAACTATCTATGTGTAGCTATTTATATTGTAGTCTTTATAATTAATTGTATTTTTCAAGGTAAATAAGAAATAAGAGGTTGTAGATATGACGATATGTGTACGAGCTGTACATTTGGCATATTTACATGGGTTGAATTATTAGTATAATATTTTTTTTAACTCCCGCTGTATCTTGAACATAGTAGTACAGCATAGGCAGAGGAAAAAATAGTCAAAATACTTCATATTACACTTGTCAGCCTCATTATTTATATTTACTGTTAATCTTGATTTATTATTTGAGGCCTGTCGTGGCGCAGCGGCACAAGAGTGTGACTGTAAACGACAGGTTCTGGGTCCGATCCCCAGTCGAGGAAATGAAATATTTAATATTTTCAATATGAATATTTAATGTTTCATTTCTTAGCTCACCAGATCACTAGATCACCTTATTACCAAATAAGGCAAAGCGCGGCGTTGAGTTCCGCGACTCAACACGCTATGCCTCAAATTCGGCGGAAAGTGGGGAACCGAAGTGGAACGGAGTGTCGTTACACTAGGTTCCCGGGTTCCCTTTGCCTACCCTGCCTCGTGCGGGATACAGCGTGAAGCTAAAAAAAAAACTATTAATCTTAAAAGTTAATTTCGGCCCATCGTCACGCAGAGGCACGGCGGAGCGTGCGACTGAAAACTCAACAGGTTGTGGTTTTGAGGAAATTAAATATTTAGTATTTAAATATTTCGCTCTGGTAACAAGGCAAAGTGTGGCCTTGATTTGCCCTGCCACGCACAATGCAATGCCTTAATTAAATTCAGCTACAAGTGAGAAACGGAAGTGAACAGAGTGTCTTATCACTAGGTTCCCAAGTTCCTTATGCCTACCCTACCATACACGGAGTAACGGGATTACTATATATCTTTTCATCTAATTATAAATTAACTTACTGAGAAACGGAAGTTTAATTCGAAATGATTATATCTACACTTTATCAATTACGTTCTTTGATCCTACGTCGTATCGTTTCAATGTATGTACGTGTCTGGCAAATTCTTCCGGTGAAAATCGAGATAATTTTGCCGTCCGCTAGTTTATCGGCGTCCGGTGTAATGTTATATTTAGTTTAAAAATAATAAGTTAGTTTTCTTATCCACATATCTTATTACATTTCCTTATCCTTTTTTTAACTTATTTAAAGAGATATTCCACACTCAAGAAAAAGACACACTTTTTAAGAAAACAAATAAAAAAATAACGAATTAATTTAAATACTTTTTTGCTCTCATCCAAGTGTACTTTATTGTGTTCAATTAGAACTAACAATAAAAACTTAATAGGTGTCTTTATTCTATATAATTAAAATATGTTATTTCTTCTTAATTTTTAAATTGTCAGTATATTTAGAAGGTCTGTCATGGCGCAGGGGCTCAAGCGTGTGACAGGCAGTGGGTTCGATGGCCGAGGTTCGAGGAAATTAATGAGGATAATATTTAATATTTTTTACTTCTTCGCGATATCAAAGAGGTAAAAGCGGCGTTGAGTTGCGCCACTGAGCACTACAGAATTTCGCCAAGCCAACTCCAGATTGCATCTGCCTGCTACATATGTGCGGGCTACAAAGTGAAGCTAAATAAAGGAAAAGAAATAAATGTATACTAATCGTTTATACATTTTCAGTAGATATTACAACTTTCACTAGTTAATTTGAACCACTTCTATATCGTGGTAAATATTACATATGTATCATGTCCTACAATTGCACTTCATTTGAGAATCATAAAGATTTTTTTTAATTTTACGCTATATGACGGACATTAAATATATAGTATTTTATGCAAAAGGGGAATCTTATGTCAAGAGGCTGTCGCCGTCCCGTTTGCAACGCGGTTGTGAGTTTGATATCTACATAGAGGCATGAATTACATTCATTTTCTTTTTTTTATAATGACGTGATGCGCGGCGTTGTGTCCCGCCATCCACACTGGTGTGTTTGTTGTGAAACATGTGAAATTTTGGCAACTCAAAGACAATAATATGGTTATTTAAACGTTACAAAATATTATAAGTAACGTTTCCATAAATTTGATGGCACTAATAGCATTAATACATTACAATAACGTTTATGTTTAGATATAAGTAGCGATTAATTATTTCGATGGTGATTCGATTACAAAATGCTTTTTCTGTAATCTGTGTAGTAAAATATATATTTTGAACTGCTACATAAATTCAATGTTAATTTACTATATAAAGAATTACACTATTTTAAAATAACCTAAGAAAAAACGAAAAATATATATATATATATATATATATATATATATATATATATATATATATATATATATATATATATATATATATATATATATATATATATATATATATATATATATATATATATATATATATATATATATACATACATATATATATATATATATATATATATATATATATATATATATATATATATATATATATATATATATATATATATATATATATAATTTGCTGCACACTGCGTAACAAAAATTTCTCACGTAAATAAATCCGAAAATAAGCGTGTCGATTTTTTTTGTTTATTATTAGAGAAAAGTCGGTCGACGGATTGGTTTCAGTATTAACTATTATATAATCTGTTGAATAAAAGAATTGATTATCTGTATCTTAGAAACGAGACCGCGAAGATTGAACCTGTTGGCGGCTGAATTACGGCTTTCTATTGTTAGTTGTTTTAGTTATTAAATTGGTGTGCAATCCCATTTTTAAGAGAATTGTATATTTAAATATAAATTTACTATCGTTCGACACAGGCGATTTTATAGAATACTAATGTAATGTTAGTCGAGCTGTTCTTTTTATGTTCAAGTGTTTCTAGGTTGGTGGCTGTAGTCCAGGCTTGTCGTCACAACTTCATCGCGTTTACAGTCACTTGAGTACATTTGATATTTTAATTTTTTCGCTATAAAAGTATCTTAAAACTAAGCTTTTTGCCGTGTGATCCCGGCTTAGAATAGGATCACCCTGGTACTGACGGTGTCGTAAGAGGCGACTAAAGTGCGTGTGGTAGAGTCTCGTTGCCAGCAATGGCAACACGCATGGGCAGACTCGACCGGATTGTTACCACCCCCGGCATTTAAGACCGGCGTTAAGTAGTGGCTTTGGCCACTGCGTTTCGCAATAAGTGATGCCGGGCCCCGGTGCCCATCCATCTTAAAAGACGGCAACGCTCCTGTAGCTCCTCTGGTGTTAGTCGGGGCCGTGGGCGACGGTGATCACTTACCATCGGGTGACCCGTACGCTCGTTTGCCGTCTCTTCCATAAAAAAAAAAAATAAGCTCCCAAGTTTTTTTTTACGGTGTAGTGTAAGGCAAGGTAGGAACCCAGCCTCATGCGGACCACAGCTTTAAGCTTAAATAAAAGATTTTTTCAAAAACTTTGGGGTAGTGACTATTTTTGGCTGACCACGGACGTATTGTATAAACGGTATGGACTTATAAATGAAAGGGCATTTATAAGTCCATACCGTTTATACAATACGAAGAGAAATTTGAAAAGGTATATTATGTATGTCAATGTTTATCTCTACTTTAATGATGATATTTCTCTTAAGAGCATCGGCCAAAATCCTGTATTTTATATTAAAGAAATCCTTTCAGCTTCAAGCTGTATCCCGCACGTGGCAGGGTAAGCAGAGGGAACTTGGGAACCTAGTGTTAAGACACTCCGTTCTGTTCTCCACTTAAAGAAACCCGAATGTACGTTAAAAAATGTCGTTCTTCTCTAATCATTATTTACATAAAATGTACTTGTAGCCCACGTAGTGTGAATAAATTAAAGTTTGATTTTCTATCTAATAAGTTGATTGATAGTTATCGTTCGCAAAACGCTTGAGGGCACACACCTGACTAACTAACGCTGTAAATATTTTGACATTGTGTACTGTATATATTTTACTATATTACTGGGTCTTAAAATATATACTCGTTTTACCTACCGAGAGGAAAAGGGGGAAAGTTAACCTTTAAAATTAAAATTAACCTTTAATTTTATATACAATACAACAAAACATTATTTTTAGTGTAAAATAATAGATATATGTACTTATTGGGAATTTTTACTATGTAAAAAGTGAGTACGATAAGCATTTAAACATAACATTCATATAAATATTCCAGATAATGAGTTATAATTTTCTTTGTTACGCAAAAGCCCTGGGCCTTTTTTTCTTTTCTGGATCTCTTTTATGAGTTCCATTCTCACTTCGGCAATGCAAAATTTTCAGTAAATCGGTCTGGTAACGAGACATAGCACTGATTTGAATACCACCTTAAAAGATTTTTATGGTCATGCTTTTGTAACCATTACTGAGGTAAAGCCAGCTTCCTGAGTTTAGTGCAATCAAACAAATAAACTGATAAGTTTCATCAGCTTTATAATATTGTATAGATTTTCTTTTTGTATTTCAGAAATTAGTTACAGAAATACAGATTTCTTAAGTAATGCGTATTAATGATTTATTTTTATCGGACAAAATCGCCTGAAGCGATGGAGTGTCTAAACAAAACCACTAGCTATCTCTAGGGTAATGATTGTTTACCACGCGGCGGCCACGCAAATGGATGAAATGATTTACGCTAAGGGCAATCTGTGGGATAAATAACTAATTTAAGAGTTTGCTAGAGCATATCAAACACTTTCCACTCGATTATTTTATAGCATTTCTTGGAGCTCGAAAGTGCCTTTAAAATCATATTATAATATTCTCTTTTTTTAGCTTTATTCATTTGTGAATTATTAAATTAATTATTAATATTCGAGGAATTGTGTGTTGAGTGGTGGAACTTAACGCCGCGCTTTCGCATAGATGCCAGAGCGAAGAAATGAAACCATAAAATATAAAATATTTCATATAAAAATATTAAATATTTCATTCCCGCGAAGGGGAATCGAACCCACAACGAACAAAAAATGTCGTGTACAGTCACATGCTAATACCCGTGCGCCACGACATATATTTAACAATAATTTACTTTACGTCATTTAGACTCGTAAGACTCCGCATAGATCTTACAATTTTACCAGATTTTTTAGCAAAATCTTTTTCTACTTTCACGTTGTATCCATCATTATGTGGGTTATGCAAAGGGAATCCAGTGTTACGACATTACGTTCTATATTTTCTGCTGAATTCCGGAGTTGTTGCGTGTTGAATTACTTCTTACCCGAGTACCACAACAGCTTTAATTATAAAGTAAAATGGTTTTTTTAAATAGCCCATTTTGGTTAGATGACATGAGACTCAATACATATTGACATACATACTTTTAATGTACCTATGTACAGTGTACTGTACAGTAAGAGAGGTCATTTTTTTCTGAATGATAAAACCAGTTAAGCATTTTTTATTTTATTTCAATTTTTTACTACCATTTTATAACATTAGGAAATAAATAAGATTTTTTTTAAATAATTAATTTCTAGCGCCATCTACTGTAAGCTGGAAATATAAAATTGATTTTCTGTTATCTTAGTGTAGTTTATCTACTCAGAACTAGATGGCGTTTATATTTGATTGATGTATCTTTTAACTTTTCCACGTGAGGCCTGCCGTGGCGCAGTGCCACAAGCGTGTGACTGTAACCGACAGGTTCTGGGTTCCATCCCCACTCCAGGAAATGAAACATTTAACATTTTCAATTAAAGTGTTTAATGTTTTTATTTCATCGCTCTGGTACAAGACAAAACGCGGCGTTGAGTTCCGCCACTCAACACACAATGCCTCAAATTCAACTGAAATGGGGAACGGAAGTGGAACGGAGTGTCTTAAAACTATATTACCAAGTTCCCTCTGCCTACCCTGCCATGTACGGATACAGCGTGAAGCTGAGTAACTTTTCTATAATACAAGTTTTCTATACGACTTCACCTGGGTGGTTATAGAGGCCTTAGGATGGGGAAATGATTATTTAAGCTATTTTTTTTTAATTTAAATAAAGTAAAATTACTGCCATATCATATGCACATGTTTTATGAGTATTAGAACCAATCGGAACAATTATTTCGAAACTTCATTAAAACTTAAAAGCCTATACCGATTACTGGCAATTTGTAATTAAAAGAAAGCTTAAATGACGGAAGGAAGTAAGATTTGATCGAAAGGGAAATTATACTAAGCTGAGAATCAGTAAGTAATAATTTTTAATTAAAAAGTTTTTAGAACTAATAGAATTGTTCGAAACTGTTTTACAAATGTTTTTTCCATATGTATATTTATAATAGATCTGTGACTAAACACTCTCTGTGCGTGGAAGATATATTGAAAAAAAAAATTATGGGAGACGTTTTTTAATGTAATAGGATCCAAAACAGTGTTTCATTAATTTCTTGTCTTTTTGTGCAGTTTTGACTATTATATTATATATAATATTGTTGTTGTTTTATTTAAATAGGTTGATAAATAAAAAAGTTACGTCAAATTAAAATATTTATTGCGAAAAAAAATTTATAAATTTAGTGGAATTTTTAATTGTCAATGTATAGATATTGTCTTAAAGCAGAAAGTAATTGAGATTACTAAATAAAATGCTGTAATTCATGTTATAAATAAGCCTATGCTGCGGCGTTGAGTTCCGCTACTTAACACACAATGCCTCAAGTCGGCGGAAAGTGGGGAACGGAACGGAGTGTCTTAAGATTAGGTTCCCAAGTTTCCTCTGCCTACCCTGTCGTGTGCGGGATACAGAGTGAAGCTATAAATATGAGCTGAGATAAATAGTATTGAAATGTTTGTCTGTGATTTCAAATTAACCGTACACGGTTATTTTGAAATCGATCAATATGCTGGGTCATAATAGCTTTCAAGTGCATAAGCTATTTATATTTTGTCTGTCAGTCTTTCTTTTAGTCTGAGGTGACATAGAACTGCCAGTAAAAACTATTGATAGTCTAGATTATATGATAATAACTGGAATATTTATTTATTGTGATGTTGTTTTAAGGCAAAAGCCCGGCTTTGAGTTCCGCCATTCAGTACAGAATGCCTCAAATTTGACGGAAAATTAGGAGTGGAAGTGTCTTAATGGGAACGGAGTGTCTAAAAAGGGAGTTTCCAAATCACCCGGAAAAGTTACAAGGACAATTTAATTTCTTCGAGAGGGAATCGAACCGACAACCTGTCGTTTACAGTCACACGCTTGTGCCGCTGCGCCACGATGGGTCTCAAAATTAATAAAATTAATAAAAAATATTAATGCTTATTTTAGATTTAATTATTAAAATACCAGAATATAATTTTCGACCATGTTATATAAACGTCTAAAAATAGCATTAAAAAAACCAGTCGCACTTTCACACGCATTTGCGTATTCAACGTAACTAAGAAAATATTGTATGTATAATTGTATACATATTATACATATATTAGCATAATAATAAATCAAACGTATAACGAAGACTTGAACGTCGGGTGTGATATTTTAAGTGTAGTTAGACACTTTCTGATTTAGTCCCCTGCTGTAATAAATATGATGATTTATTTACGTTTTTTTTAAATTTATACAGCGGAATCTTCCTATCTCTAGAAATCACCTCGGTGCAATGTGAAATTTGTGGTTTTAATTCTCATTCGGATATTTTATTTATTTATTTATTAAGGAAGACATACAGTTATACAAGTACTTCAAATAAAAACCAAATTTACATTCAATTAACCAATGAAGTCTTCACATAAAATAGTACAAAAAAAAAATAGCTAGATGTACAGTAAATCAAAAAGAAATCAAAATAAACCATAAGAAAATCATTCAGAAACAGCTTCCATGACAAGTGATTTGAACTTATTTAAATTTATAGTAAACATGTCAATATCGCCAAACGCAATATCATGAGAGCTGCAAGCATCAGAATGATTTGTTTTTATTTCCTCGATAGTATCTCGCCAGAGCGTGGTGTTAAGTTTTGTCACTTTATGTAAACACGGTAAAATCAGTAAACGTAAAATGTTGCTGAAAGTTGGAAACGGAGTGTCTCAACACTAGGAGCACTGTGCCTTGCAATATTTCTTTTTTCTGGAAAAGACAAGGCAAGCGAGCGTGCGGGGTCACCTGATGGTGAGTGATCACCGTTGCCCACGGCCTCGTGTAACACCAGGGGAGCTACAGGTGCGTTGCCGGCTTTGAGGTGGCGGTAGACGCGCTTTTTGAAGGTACCCATGTCGTATCGACAATATCCGGGATTATGAAGTTTAGTCATAATATATCTCTGTAGCTTGGTATAAGGCTTGCGTGTTTTAAACTATGATCAATTTTCTTGTTAAGAAAACATATATTTTTTTTAACGTATTTAAGCGGTTATTGAACCCAGGGCACCCCTGGGAATCCGTCCATGCTCAAGATTGCGCGATTAGTTCAAAATTTTATACCTTTTCTAAATTAATACTTATCTTTCCAGTGGTTCCTGAGTGTGGATAAACATTTAAAAATAAACGAAAGTGTGATTAATTTATTTCTAAAATGTACTTCCAACTTCGGTATTCGAGTAGTGCTGCTTTAGTTTTGAAGGTAGTGCATATTTACATACCTACCTACACTTAGGTCGTAAGTCCCAGGCACTAGTCCCCATCCTTTTCAGGTTGTTAATATTTTTCATCAATTGTAATATGTGGCCATTACGAAAGTTATAAAATGGAAAAAGTAGTTTTTTTTTTAAATATAATATATTTATGTAATTTTTGTTTGTTTTTACGGACATAGTTTCCACTATAAGACACTTCATGGTTACCCATTTATTACGGGATATCCCGTATGTTGCAATGCAGATATGATATCAAGTACAAATATATTAACCAAACCTTTTCGACTTCATCTTTTACTGGGTCTATATATGTATATATATATTTATATTTATTTATATATATATATATATATATATATATATATATATATATATATATATATATATATATATATATATATATATATATATATATAGATTTCTGAGATTTAAGATCACATTTAGTGTAACGGCAATAAAATTTGTGGCGATATTTGATATACGCTATACGCTACTGTATCATTTAATGTTATATGTACAGCTTAGTAGGCTAGAGCGTTGCGTTATATATATTTACATATGTAAAATCGTTCGAGAAATTTAACGAGTAGTATGATTTTGTCTACTATTCCTCGCTGTATGACATGGCAGGGCTGGCAGAGGGAACTTGGGAACCTAGTGCTGAGACACCGAATGTGAGGTGCCGTTTGTCGTATTGCCAGACCGAAGAAATGAAAATATTAAATATAATCATTTCCTGGAGCAGTGATCGAACCCATAACCTTATGTCATGTTTTCAGTTACACCTTTATACCTCTGTGCTACGACAAACCTTTTTATGGATTATAAACGGATTTTTATTTTTGAAGTGAAAACTTCTTTAGGCGCGTTGAGCGTTTTGGTAGAGGGTAAAATCGTCGGTACGCGTCACCGACATGCTAATGATAATAGTATATCTATCGCTATGGAGACCCAGAATAGCGCACGCGCAGTAGCCTGTGTACACGTATACACTAATACATCGACTATTTCTGACTGTATTATGTGCGCGTTGGACGTTTTTGGATAAGTATAATTTTGTGAGTCACGACAATGATGTAAATAATGAAAATAATGTTCAAACTTGAATTCATTACATGAAATTCGTGTAAATATAAATACTATGTATAATTAAGATAATTGTATATTAATTATTTTTTCAACCACTTTGTATTTATATTTTGTTCATGATTTGTTTAACCCATCATATGTAACTAATAAATATAACATAAAAAAAATCATATAATTTTTGCATATAGTTTTAATTACTCTCAACTTAATAGTTCCGTTTTCACTTCTATCGGCAGTCCCACGACTGCTATTAGTTTTTTTTTTTTTTACCTTACGCATACTAATTCTACATATAGCATAAAAGCAAAGCTCAAAAGGAAAGCTTTCCTTTTTTTGTCTAATTTTGGTAAAGTGCGTGCTGTATTTTATATAGAACTATATATATATATATATATATATATATATATATATATATATATATATATATATATATATATATATATATATATATATATATATATACATATATATATATATATATATATATATATATAGCGTAATAAAATTATAATAAACAAAAAGTGAGTATCTAAACAAAGTACGTCGCAGTGAAGAGCAAGTAAACAATACTTTCCCGTGACTGGTGGCGGTACCGGTTTTTCAACATTTTCTATTATAATCCAATTTCTAAATAAATATCTTATTGCCGTCCACATTGTAGAACTTGACACTTCTTATTTTGTTCTTGATATTATCTTGTTATGGGCAAGATGAAAGCTATAAACCTGAAGCAAATAGATCGACATTTTTTGTTATTTTTCTACATATACATATTATATTTTATCGCTGTGGCGCAGTGGTACCGTGGGTAACCACGATGGTGGTCAATTTGATCCCATAAGGAAAAAAAACATATAAAATGAGAATCGGTGAAGAAAATTGAAAATAAAATGGTTTGAAATTCTTTCTGCTTATTGTATCTAACTTTTTCAGCAAATCGTCTCAAATGTCCAATTTTTTAACCATTGCATGTTGAGTTGTGTAATCAATGCAGTGGTTTGTCTTGTTACCAGCGATAGAGAGAGAGAAAATAAAATGTTTTAAGTACCTCAGTGGGTGTTGAACGATTAACTGATACTTATGCACACATACTGTATATTATATAGTTTTGTTTTAGCTTCACGCTGTATCCCGCACGAGGCAGGGTAGGCAGAGGGAACCCGGGAACCTAGTATTAAGACGCTCCGTTCCACTTCTGTTCCCAACTTTCCGCCGGATTTGAGGCACTGCGTGTTGAGTGGCGCAACTCAACGCCGCGCTTTGCCTTATTACCAGAGCGAAGAAATGAAACATTAAATATTTGAATTGAAAATATTAAATATTTCATTTCCTCGACTGGGGATCGAACCCAGAACCTGTCGGTTACAGTCATACGCTTGTGCCGCTGCGCCACGACAGGATATTATATAGTTAATTATTTTTTTCTGGAGATACGTTTTCAATCGCACTATTCCACTGAAAGTCGCACTCTTGTGCTTTTGCGTCATGACGCTGTCAGAATATCTTACTTGATTGACAAAAACACTTTGTTTGTAACGCAACGTTATATATTGCAATAAATTTTCTCAACTTATAATGACCGCTCTTAACGCTTATGTTACATTATGAAGAACGTTATGTAACGCAGCTGTGTCACGATGTATCCCGCACATGGCTGGGTAGACAGAGAGACATTGGGAATCTAGTGTTAAGGCACTCCGTGGTTAACGGAAGCCACTTTCTGCCGAATTTGGGGCATTGCGTATTGAGTGGCGGCACTTAACGCCGCTTGACTTTGTTACTAAAACGAATAAATAAAAAACATTTAATAATTACATATATTGAAAGTATTAAATATTTCATTTCGATGTGTGGGGATCGAACCCAGACTTCTCTAGTTATGTATATAGGAGATCGTTATGCAGCATCATAATTTTTAAGATGACCAGCGGTTTTGATATTACAATTTACAATGAAAGTGCGTCTTAGTTACAAATTAAATCTATACCAGCAAATAATTGTTAAACTTAAATAAAATATATAAGAACCGTCATAGTTCAGCGTCTGATTGTTGATAACGGTTGTGGGTTCGGTTTCCATTTTAGGGAATAAATTATTTGCATTTTTCTCGCATTCATAATTACCAATTTAGTTATTGTCTAATTAGGTAAAGCGCGGCGTTGAGTTACGTCAATACACACGTATTTACGCGAAAATTGGAGAAAAGAGTGTCTTAACACTAGATTACCTCTGCCTAAACTACTATGCGTAAAGTAATAAATAATAATAATAATGTTTATTTTAGATTAAACTAAAAATTTGTAGATTTTTACTTATATTTATTAAAGTAATTAGAACAGCCAAGCAACGATAGAAGTATTTAATTATTTAAATTATTTAATACATATTCAATTAATTGCGTGAGAATAAACTTTGTACTTCCGCTCCAGCAGTGATTTTAATGTAAAAGTACGACGTACTTCCTTCCTCCGTGATCAGTTTCATATGTATACATTTAAATATAAAAAATAGAGAATGGAAGTCTGTCGTGGCGCAGCGGCACAAGCGTGTGACTGTAAACCGCGACATGTTGTGGGTACAATCCCCACTCGGGTAAATCAAGTATTTAATATTTTCATTGCTTTGCTCTGGTAATAGGGCAAAGCGCGGCGTTGGGTTCCGCACAATGAAATCAGCGAAAGAACGGCAAAATGAAGTGTTTTAAGCATTTACATATTTACTGTTTTTTTTACTATTTATAAGTAGTAGTAATAAATAAATACTAAATGCAAACTCTATATAAGTAATTGTAAGGTAGGCCAGGGAACTTAGGGTTAAGACACTCCGCTCTCCATTTAAACATTTAATTTCACTTCCCCAATTTGCGCCGAATTCTGAGGCATTCCAATTACAGGACTTAAAACCGCGGTTTCCCATCGATCACGAGGAAATTAAAAATATAATAATTAAATAGCACCGAGTGGGCATTGAACCCACAACCAGTCGTGCTCACAGCTGAACTGCTGTAGTGCTTTTGCGCTATAACAGGCCAATTGAAGAAAGTTACCTCTTACTAATATATAGAAAATACGCAAATGGATACTAAAATCAAAACGAAATTGCAATTAATTTGAATCTATAGAAAGGTCAAAACATGGACATCAATAATCGTATATTCCACACGAAATTTATGTTACTAATATCAAATATTACCGTAACACCGCTACGTAACGTGCGATACGTGTTGTGACGATCACGGCATTCGCCGGCCGACTGAAGCCACAAACGCGCGTTGATGACCGCTCATTTGAATTTAGAATTCGATTTTTGTTTTTTTTTAATTTATAAAAATATAAATATTTATTTTTCTTAATTTGTTTAGTGAGTCTTTTTTGGTACATCTGTGGTGTGTGTGATGTGATTTTGATTTTGTTGGATTGTAAATTTTGACGGTAAGTTTGTTTACATTTTTGTTTGTTAAATAATGAAATTAATAAAATTTTAAATAGTTACATATTATTTACTAAAAATATTTTTTTAAGCTTTAATATTTCATTTATTTATTTGTTATCATTATTTGATGATAGAAAAGGATTTAGCATTTAAACATAATTGTTTAAACTATTTATAGAAAAAGATTTTCACTACATAATTTGACTTTATAAAAAGATACGTACGTTATTATAAAAAAAATACATTTCCGAAGATTTATTTTTCTTTTCTAAGTGTGGAATACCACTTTAAATATGTTAAAAATATATTTTTTATCTACATTTTTATTGTTCTAATAATAATTATTTAAATTTATTATAAAATAATTTCTTCACTTCCTTACCACCACGTCAAATGAAGTGTTCGCTAATAAGTGACAGGTAGCTCATAAACAAAATTAACACGAGTGCGTGCAAAGGAACGTTACGCTAGATACAAGATTATGAAAACCGTTGGGCAAATGATATAATCATTATAAGTTTACAGTTTTTAACCTGTATCTTCTCTTAGACTTAACAGGGATGTGCTAAATGAATCATTTAAATGATTAATGGATATCTTTTCGTGTGAGAGACATTTCTTTTTTACTTCTCATATACAGATTGATAAGAAATTATATTTATGTTTGTGTGTCTGTTAATTAATATCGATTTTCTATTGATTTTTTATATTGCACACCCATTGATAGAATAAAATATCACAATAATGTAAGATAACTTTTTAAGTTGTTAGTATTCAAAGTTATCATTGGAAAGCGACTGATCGTAAATGCGTTAATTGTAGGTTCAAACTTGGTGAAATATTTTTTTTCTACGCAATTAGATGCTATATTCTCTATATTAGATTAGCGATTTGTATATGAATAATGTAAAATCGTCGTAACAACAGCATTTATTATTATATAATAAATACTGTTGTTACGACGATACCTAGCGAACTAACCAAAATCAATCAATAAAAATACAAACAATACTGTAAAAATGATTTATAATACAGTTACAAAATAATAAGCTAATAATTGTTGTTAATTAATTATTCACGACCGACGACACGAAATCCAACAACCTAGTATATAGTTATAGATTCCCATCTTACTGATGAACTGTTTATGTTTACGATAGTATAAGGTCATATGAAGCAGTGTACTGCGTATATATATATTATCTGTAGAAGTAACAAATATGGTTTCGATCTCCAATCGAAAGAAGATTTATTTCCATCTCCACACTCCAACAACAAAAATGTGACGCTGATTTCTTCTATTCAACATAAAATGTCTCAAATTTAAGTGAAGAACGGAAGTTAAAAACTTAGTTCTTTCTGATTACTTTGGTAATTGAAATATCTTTATATTGTAGGCAAGCTAAAAGGTATAATTCTCTATATTTGTCTTTGAATATATAAATTTTAACATAAGTTTCAAATTACAAATCAATTTATAAACGAAACGAAAATTCAATTCAGCATTGTACTTTAAATAGTCCTAAAGAACAGGTATATGTAAAGTAATAAAAAAGATTAATTAAAATAATTGTTACATGATGACTTTCCTTTTGTTCAGTATAATTTTTGCTAAATTATTAAATGAATTCAAGTTTTCGCTCAGTTAAGTAAGTAGAGTCACCGCTAAGATATTCAAAATTCTTACTAATGAATTATTTATGCAAATTGTAGAGAGTTTGAATGTTTTTTTTCTTTTATTTACAGTAATATTAAATTAATTATATTTGCATAAGTAAATTTCACGATTCTTCGTTATCTGTATTTGAACAAGGAAAAATAAATCTTTTTCTGGTGTGAAATAAACTTTTAAAAATATTGTCCATTTCACACAAGGACTAACTAACTAAAATCTGTGACAATCAGATTTAATTGTTTAAATTAAAAGAGGAAAGATTAAGCATTTTTAGACCCAAAACCCATAAAAATATTTTTGTAACATTAACCTTAAGTGAAATAAGATAAATGTTTAGTCAGTCACAAAAAACAAAACACTTCATAAACCTTAACAGTGCAGTAAACATTCACCAACTTATTAAGAAGTGATCATAAAAACTCTTTAATATCTATAAAATATTGCAAAACACACGTACCTATTAGGTAAAAGGTGATAATTTTAACGTAACATGAACATATTATCGCGATTTGATCGCCATTTTATACCAATTAATGTACGGTTGGAGTAAAAACAGTGGGCATGCTCTAGTTGTTTTTGGGACGATGGGCTCTATGCGAGTAGGCTGGATTATATACTCTATAAATAGAAACGTAAGGTGTTTTGATATGTTTTAAACATTTTAAGTTAATGTACATTACCAATAATATATAAATGTGTAAGTATATTTTACTAGATATAGTTGTGTGTGTACTTACTTAATAATCTACAGTAATCTTTTGAATAACAATTATTGGCCAAAGATGCTACTCCAAAAATTTGCAGAGATATGTTTCTTTAATAAAATTCTTATTAATGAATGGTAAATGGAAAATAGTTTCAATATTATCATCAGTCAAAATATGTCCAAAATTGCATATTTAAAAAGAGCTTTGCGTCGCATAGGGTTCCCAAGGTTTCTTTCGTTAATTCTGCATCTTTAGCGGTGAAACTTACCATCACGTTTTGTATAGCAGAATTGGAAAATAAACTAATTTAACTAATTTTATTCTTCTTAATGGAAGCTGAACTTATCAAGTATACTACAGTCAGCAAATTTTATAAGTAACAACCTATTACATGACTTTTGAGAACTCTCCCTGTATGAACTCACTGACTCGAAATCAAGAGAAACCGATATTAGCAATAAATAACATGGCACAAAACCATAATGATACAGCTTGCATATATAGAAAAAAACATACAAATCGTGCGTGAAAGACACATAGGTAAATAGAGTAAGGTGTATGAAACACGCGCGATCACGATCGATGACATGAATAAAATGATAAGTTAATGACAGCTCGTTGCACGAGCCATAAATCAGAGTAATATGTTTATAACAGTACAGTGTGTCCTCTGTTTTTTTTTTAATTTGTATATTTTTTATATATTTTTTGCAATGGAACCTTGTATCTAGACACCCGGCTCTACAAAGGTAGAGGCTGTTATTATGTAATAAAAAGATTTAAAAAAAAAAGATTATGAAATTTAATATTTTCATTTCTTTGCTCTGGTAAATGAGGTCAAGAGCGGCGTTAAGTTCTGCCACTTAAGATGCAATATTTCAAATTCAACGGAAAGTAGAGAACCAAAATGGAATTATTGGAAAATGTAGCCAAAATTTTAAATAGTGGAACTTTTCAAACGTCACAATTCATATTATTTGCAGCAAATAGTGCCGATAATTGTTTTTTTTTTTTCAAATTATATCTTTTTTAAAACAAGAGTAGTAGTATTTAGAATACGTATGAACATTGCCTTGAAAATCATGTTTAATTTCTAGTCTTAAGAATTCTCATAACAATGATTATTATTTTAAGTTCACATTATATATATATATATATATATATATATATATATATATATATATATATATATATATATATATATATACATATATATATATATATATATATATATATATATATATACATATATATATATATATATATATATATATATATATATATATATATCACATGTGTCTATGATTAATTATTAGGATAAATATCTCCACATATGTGACAATATCGTGACCCAGGTGCACGGTGCACGGGCGTCGCCACTAGAGAAAAACATATATTTAATACATTTTTATCACTCAATACTCCAGCAATTTGGCTAATGTCAAACTATATCCCCTAGGTTCCACCACTACCACTAGGTTCCCAGGTTCCCTCTGCCTACTTTGATAAAGATTATTTATTAGGTTACCATAAAAAGATTGTTTTTAGGGTAAACTATTCCACATAAAGTAGAAAATAAATATAATTAGTAAACACAAGATTTTCAATATTTAATCTAAACGGTAATTATCTAAACAGGCAGTCTCAGTTCTATGTGAAATAGAATATTTAAAGTATACTTAGTAAATAGTAATAATTTTGTGTAAGCTACTTACTGAGAGCGTATGATAAGCTCGTCAGTGCACCGTTATGGTGAAATTGCCGATTAGACTTACGCTTGATGGAATGCACGACATATTTTAATTTCAGAGCAATACATATATAAGGCTTAGAATAAAAATGGAATAAAGAATTAAAAGTTGTGAATATCGTAAAAAATCGTTCCGTTAGGTTAGACGGTATATCAAAAAGCGCAAATATGCTATGTAATTTTTTTTTAACTCTCAACTCACTCAGCTTCACGCTGTATCCCGCACACGGCAGGGTAGGCAGGTGGAACTCGGGAACCTAGTGTTAAGACACTTTGTACCACTTCCGTTCCCCACTTTCCGCTGAATTTGAGGCATTGCGTGTTGAGTGGCGGGACTCAACGCCGCGCTTTGCCTTGTTACTAGAGCGAAGAAATGAAAACATTAAATATTTAATTTGAAAATATTAAATATTTCGTTTTCTTGAGTATACTCCATGTTATGCTTGCAACATTTACATTAGGGGAAGGAAAGATCACATCTAAAGTTATAATAAATCTATAACTGATTGATGTCTGTACATAAATAATATATTTTAAAAAATCATATAGGGTACCTTTCTCAGTGTAGTAAGACTTAAAATAGTACCTTTCTACATTTTTCTCTGTTTATCTGTGCGTTTGTACGCACAGATTTACCAGATTTAATCGCGAAACCTTTCCTTAAAATTTGATATTTTTATTTATGATTTATTAATTTAATAGTTAAAATTTTAGTTTTTAAAGTATAGATATCGCCTTAAAACTAATAACTTTCATAGAACAAGAGAATAATTCTGATTAATAAATAAAATGTAATCCTTCATCATAATATATTTTTTTAATTTTAGTTTTAGTTCAATTAAATGTATGTAATGACTCTAAATGAAACATAAAATAATGAATAAATGGAATAAATAACTTTACTGTCAAGCGAGTGAGAAAGAGGCTACCCTAGAATGATCTGCGAGAATACTCTAATAATTAGTTGAACATCATGTAAAATGCATGGACACCTATGGGCATGTATGAAAAGGTTAATAAAAATGTGATGACGCGAAAGAGGTAGGCCCAGATCGTAGCACCCTCTAGCAACCCCGCTGGTGATAAAGAATGAAACTAAAATATATCTATTTTATTTCAGTAACAGGTCTCTAAATATATAGTAAAAAGTTATCTCGATTAAAACATTAATTCATATTTTTAAATGTTTAATAAAACGATTAAATATTAACTAAAAAGGAAATAAAATCTTTAATGTCAGTATGCCATACTTGTAATTAATGAATTTCACTGCTATCTTAAATCAATTTACTTATCTCTTTTAAATTGAAGATTAACGTTACGACTAGGAGGGTTAGGGGTCGGAAAGGTACTAGGGTATATATATATATATATATATATATATATATATATATATATATATATATATATATATATATATATATATATATATATATATATATATATATATATATATATATATATATATATCCCCTAACCCTCCAGTGAGGCTCTCGCAACGCCAAGCCCTAATTTAAATATTGTAAGATTAATTTGTTAATTTGTTTTATGCTACAACTGCATAGTTATATTTATATGAATTGTTTATATAATCACTTTAATGCTTAAGCAATAATAATTAATAAAAAATAACTTTCACGTACGATATTGGTTACAGTCAATACGCATTTAAAGAAATTGCTCCATTAGTTAACCGTATAGTGAACATCTAGGTTAGGTACATTCTAACCTTCTTAATATATAATATTATTTTTGTATAGTACAAAGTTATTTTAAACTTTAGATTTTCTCTTAAATTAAAAAACAAAACAGTAAATTTTCTGTACGAATATTATAATACACTTATTCCATCTACTTCTGGCTTTTCTAGAATATATTATTTAAGGCTATTTCATATCAAGAAAAACGTAGCGTAATGGAATAGCGATCTGTATCGTATGACTGTAAACGTAGAAGTTGTGAATTCGATTTCAACTTCAAAAAATTAATAAATTTCGTTTCCCCGCACTGGCAATACTAAGTACGACATTGAATTTTGCCACTCTTATAAGTACAATGATTCGATTGGCTGAAAACGGATACCGGAATGCACTCCCACTATACTTTATGCAAGATGAGGCATAGAGCTAAAAAAAAATGGAAAATTAATTATAATCTTCGACTAGGTGGTCCTTCTGAATGACAGAATCTACCATAAATTTCTATCTAATACATCTCCAACTCTATGATCTCTAGATTATATTAAATAATATTCGTTATTACTTTACTTTATTCAGAACTAAAATAAAGCTAAAAACGCTAAACGTAAAATCACATACACACATATATTATCTTCCTCCATTTTTAGAAAGTTTACTATTTGTATATTCATTAATTTTTACAACAATCTCTTTAATCGTGACGTCTCTCATTTAATACTGCGATGTTTTCTAGGTCAGCTGCATAGAATTGTGGATCGCGAAATGTCTCTTCACTTAGTTTTTATTGTACTTTTGTTCTACTTGTGAATGTGGTTATTATCTATAAACATAGCTTATCGATGAGACGACAGCTTTGTTTGACGGCTCTACCTTAATATATATATTAAACAAGGATATACATATATATTTTGACAGAGTTAATCCCAATTGAAAATTATATTGGCAATGTCTACGATATGCAAGATTGAGCGGTCGCTTCTATTCGAATAAGTTACATACAAAAACCAACAATAAAATACGTGAACATATAAATATAGACAATTTTCGAAAAATCCGAAAATTTATTGATTATAGTGGATTTACAATATAAATAAACAATTTATTTTTTAAAATTTGCTATGGGATCAAAAAATATATTAAAGTAGTATATAAAAATTTTTACATTAGTATAAATGTAGAGAAATTAGTACAGGTAACTAAAGTAGACGTGCGTAAGCTGCGCGTGCGCAGCGCTACCATCTAACGTGAGTAATGCATGTTACGATTACTCTATTGTGTTTTACATGTAATTTGTAGTACTTTTTACATACATGTTTACTGTATAAAGCTCTTGATGGCGCTGCTATAAATAATATTTATAATGTACAGCCTATAAAAAAATAGCTTAAAAGAACTTCCGTTATTATTTTTTCTTTGTGCTGCATATCGCATATTATAGGCAGAGGGAACCTTGTGTTAAGACAAGGTTCCCTCATACTCAAAGAGACATCGACCTCGAGACATGTGTGTAGAGTGCGGGTTTCTACGTTGCGCTTGAATGTGAATCTAATCATTAACTAGATAATGTAAGTATAAGTATATAACTAGTGTATAAGAGTTTAATTTATAAACTATTTTTTGTACTTTCCTTTTTAAACTTTGACTGACTAGGAATAATCGAAAAATGAATTACTTACCACTCAGTCCAGTGGCATGTAATTCATTTTTCGATATTCGATGATAGTTGATTTGATATAAGTTCGATATTCACTTGGAATAACAAAATATTTTTTTCCCTCTCTGGTAACACAAAACATAGGGACAAGCATACGGAGACACAACAATATTTTTGTCTTTCTACGCTGCAATGCATAAATAAGGGTCATTCTATATTGTTTATTTCTATACTCAGCGTCACACTGTATCCCGCACATGGCAGGGTAGGCAGAGGCAACTTGGGAACCTAGTGTTAAGACACTCCGTTCTTCTTCTGTTCCCCACTTTTCACCAAAATTGAGGCATTGCGTGTCAAGTGGCGGAACTCAACGTCACGTTTTGCCTTGTACCAGAAATTAAAACATTAATTATATAAACAAAAAATATTAAATATTTCATTTCCTCAAGTGGGATCGAACCCACAACCTATCGCTTACAGTCACACGCTTGTGCCGCTGCGTCACTACAGGCCACAAATTTACTATACTACCTACATACTATGTGCTATACTTCTGATATAGCTGCAAACGCTATTACGAAGAGCCTTGAACTGTAAGTAAAAGCTCGTGAAAGTGTCATCAACTGTCAAGTTGAGTGTATTGGATGTTATTACGTTATTACTTAACGTAATGTAATATGCACTTGCTTGATTATAATAAATTGACTCGTTAAAATACTGTTTTTATTATATTTTATAAGGACCTTACTATATAAAGTACATACCGTATAAAGTACATATGTTTTAAGTTTTTTATATTATTGATGTTTAATACTAAAAATTATTATATAAAAATATTTTTAATGCCTCTTAATAAAGCTCATTGGAATTGTGCTTAACGTGAACAATGGTTGCAGGTTCAGGGTTGATAAACAATTTTGCTTACGTAGGTATAATATACGTAACATAATAATTTTGGGCTTAGATATACTTAGCTTCACGCTGTATCCCGCACATGGCAGGGTAGGCGGAGGGAACTTGGGAACCTAGTGTTAAGACACTTCTGTTCTCTATTTTATACCGAACGAAAAAATTAAAACATTAAATATTTAGAAATGAAAATACTAAATGTTAAATTTCCCCGAGTCGAACCTACAACCTCTCGGTTACTGTCACACGCTTGTGCCGCGGCTTAGATATAGGACATCTGTAACTTATTAATGCCTCTTTATTACAACTACGAGTATCTATTATAATTTAATATAATGATAATTATATATTGATTTTAATGAAAAATCATTAAAATTTGCAATGATTTGAGCTTTTAAAACTGCTTCCCAAAATACACGCTCAGTTGAATATACAGAGTAATCTAAGTGTAGAGGTAATATATTTTTTTAAAGAACAAAATATATTCCAATCATTTTTTGTCATATTTCATTAGGTATAGTTAAATTAGACAATTTAACTACATTACTACTTACGTGTGTTCAAAAAAAAATGTATTTCATCGTCATTGTTTTTAAGATAAATATGTGTATGTATGTAATCTATTGTACTGAATGTCGTTTTTATCTATTGCAAATAAAAAGTATATTGAGGACACCCCGAAGTAGATTCAATTTCCACTCGTGGGAAAAATTTTATTATAATATCCTCGTTCAGGAAAGAATCAACGGGTGCTTTGGGTCAATAGGTAAGGTTTTGAAAATTCATCACAAACGGAGAACAGAGTATCTTAACACTAGGTTTCCTCTGCATAACCTACAATATGTGAGGTACAGACAAAACAAAATATATACAAAAAAAACTATATAAATTATAAGAAAATAAATAAAACCAAAGAATATTTCAAATCGATCGTACGATAGAAAAAAAACATCCATTGTCATTACCAGAAGGAAACAGTGCATTAGAGATATGTATGTATGTATGTTTATTTATTTAAGGTAGGCGGAGGGAACTTGGGAACCTAGTGTTAAGACACTTCTGTTCTCCATTTTATACCGAACGAAAAAATGAAAACATTAAATGTTTAGAAATGAAAATACTAAATGTTTCATTTCCCCGAGTCGAACCTACAACCTCTCGGTTAATGTCACACGCTTGTGCCGCGGCTTAGATATAGGACATCTGTAACTTATTAATGCCTCTTTATTACAACTACGTGTATCTATTATAATTTAATATAATGTAAATTATATATTGATTTTAATGAAAAATCATTAAAATTAGCAATGATTTGAGCTTTTAAAACTGCTTCCCAAAATACACGCTCAGTTGAATATACAGAGTAATCTAAGTGTAGAGGTAATATATTTTTTTAAAGAACAAACTATATTCCAATCATTTTTTGTCATATTTCATTAGGTATAGTTAAATTAGACAATTTAACTACATTACTACTTACGTGTGTTCAAAAAGAAATGTATTTCATCGTCATTGTTTTTAAGATAAATATGTGTATGTATGTAATCTATTGTACTGAATGTCGTTTTTATCTATTGCAAATAAAAAGTATATTGAGGACACCCCGAAGTAGATTCAATTTCCACTCGTGGGAAAAAAATTATTATCATATCCTCGTTCAGGAAAGAATCAACGGGTGCTTTGGGTCAATAGGTATTGTTTTGAAAATTCATCAGCGAGCGGAGAACAGAGTATCTTAACACTAGGTTTCCTCTGCATAACCTACAATATGTGAGGTACAGACAAAACAAATATATACAAAAATAACTATATATATTATAAGAAAATAAATAAAACCAAACAATATTTCAAATCGATCGTACGATAAAAAACAACATCCATTGTCATTACCAGAAGGAAACAGTGCATTAGAGATATGTATGTATGTATGTATGTTTATTTAAGAAAACTCAGTTTACGCACCCATTACTGTTTTCTAACGACGGCAGCGCCACTGTGACTCTGGTACATTACTGAGAATCTAACAACAAAGCATTCAAGCGTCGTCTTTCTTATATTGCTTTCACGCAACACAATATGTTTGCATTTCGTTCACAATAAACCTATAGTGGATACAGTTTTATAATAAATTTGTTTACATAAATATTTTTATGTAAACGCCATAATTGCTCTGTGATTTTTGACCTTAAGGTGACTTGTAATGTGGTATATAATAGTAGCGTTGTTCCTAATATGGCTGCTGGACAACTTCCGCCGGAAAGAGATGACCGATTCGTTCTCGCACCACTGTGTTCGAATGTTGGTAACATATACATATATTTTTTAATTGTTATTATTAATGATTATTAAGGCAATGTTTATTTATTTCAAGATATTTTTTTATTTAAGAGAAAACTTAGAAAAATATTGATCATGTGGTACATTAAGTAAGATCTATACGATGTTTATGCTTTTTATTTGAGTTATAAGTATCACGTACATGTTTGTACGATTTTAGTGTATTTTTTATCGGAAATATCTGTTACAAGTCTTTCCAACTATAATCAACAACTTGACAAGTTTAAAATACGTTGAACTGAAAAAGAAACTTGTTTATAAAAATTGATAAGGCGTAGCAATCAATCTTTCATTAAAACACGGCACGATCAGATGGATCTTTTAAAATAATAGCGTGCTATCAGTATTTTTCGTGCTCTCATTTACGTCACCCATCACTGCCTCACGACATATTGAAATTTTACTTTTCTTAAATACTATTTATGAAAACTTTGATATAATACAAAATTAATTGATTACTTGCTTATTATTTAATAGTATTTGGCGATCCATCTCTAAATCACCACTATAATTGTATTGTTTGACTTTGTCTATTTAAAAACTAGACATAATTCAAAACCTTAATGTGCTCGCTGAAATTTGATGAAAACTGACGTTGAAAAATATTGAGCATATTACATAGTTACATATATTACATAGTTTTTTTTTTATTTTTTTTTTATTTTTACTATGTTTTAAAGTGTTATTCCACACTTAGGACAGGAAATACTAAACTTAAATTTTAAAAAGCGTATAATTTTTTTTTTATTCCTGAAAAATCTTGCTTCGTTCAAAAAATTTTTATACGCTTTTTTAAATTTAAGTTTAGTATTACATAGTTTCTTGCCAAATAACAATTTTCAGTAATTATGTTTGGTTAATGGAAATTTGTAAATATATCTCAACATATTAAATAAAATGACATAAATAAGATGTATCAAGCGTATGAGAATTTTGAAAGAACTTGATGAGAGCTGTGTTAGCTGGTCAGAGCTCTTATTTGTTTTGTAAAAAATACATAGAAGCCCCTAATGTTACATTTTTTTAGCTTCACGGCGTATTCCGCACACGGCAGGTAATAAGCAGAGGGAACTTAGGAACCAAGTGTTAATACCCTCCGTTCCGTTCACTGTGTTGAGTGGCAGAACTCAACGTCGCAGCTGGCCTACTTATCGGTGTCATTACCCATCGCATTTACAGACGCAACCGTGTGCCCCAGCGCCACGAAATAACTCAATATTTTAATACTATGTATGAATAGTTTATTATTTATACGTGGTGGTATATATTAATAGTAGTATGGTATATATTAGTTTATATTTTCTTCTTTCTTTTCTTAGCTTCACGCTGTATCCAGGCATGGATATGAGGCAGGGTAGGCAGAGGGAACCCGGGCACCTAGTGAGTAAGTAAGACACTTCGTTCCACTTCCGTTCCCCACTTTCCGCCGAACTTGAGGCATTGTATGTTGAGTGGCGGAACTCAACGCCGCGCTTTGTCTTAATACCAGAGCGAAGAAATGAAACATTAAATATTTAATTTGAAAGTACTAAATATTTCATTTCTTCGACTGGGTATCGGACCCAGAACCTGTCGGTTACAGTTACACGCTTCTGCCGCTGCGCCACGACAGGCCTATTAGTTTAGTATCGAATGAATATAAATTTACCACTGGCTTAGAAAGGTGCTGAAAAAAGTTGCCAAAAACTCGATAGCGGCGGCTCCTTTAAGTATCTGTGTATAACTTTATAACAGAGGGAGACAGCGGTTGACCTACGAAAACACAATATCACAATATCTACGATACGATATTGAAAAGGGTGAAGTAAAAATCATGAGCACCCTCCGGAGGGCATGTATGAAGAGGTCGATGACAGTGGACGAGACGGAAGATGCATGCCGAGAAATCTATATACATTCAGGCTTTTTTGCACGTACATAAAAGTGTACGTGGAGTGAACCTAGTGGTTAAGATATTACGTTTCTCACTTCCCGTATCATTATGAAGTCTTTGTGTGTTAAGTAGCGATATCTAACGCCAGTAGTATCTAACTTTGTAAAATAAAAGAATGAAGATACGATAATTGAATTCCTCGAGTGGAAACGATCCCACAACCGTCACGGTTATAGTAAAACACTATACTGCGGTATTATGACGACCGCTATATATATACCCACAAACTGTTGATTACAGTCACACCCTTGTGCCGCTGCACCACAACAGGCCTCTATTTTCATTTCTTCGCTCTGGCAAAAAGGCAAACCGCGGCGTTGAGTTCCGCCACTCAACACGCAATGCCTCAAAAATGGCGGAAAGTGGGGATCGGTAGTGGAACGGAATGTCTTAATACTAGGTTCCCAAGTTCCCTCTGCCTACCCTGCCACGTGCATTATACAGTGTGAAGCTAAGAAAAAAAATTTAATGTTTTCTTCTGTTCTGGTAACAATAAAAAAAAAATAAAATTTCATGTTCTGGTAATAAGGCGAAGCGCAACGTTGAGTTTTGTCACTCAACACGCAATTTCGGCGGAAAGTGGGCAACGATAGCGGAACGAAGTGCCCTAACTAGGTTCCCAAGTTCCCTCTGCCAACTTTAAAATGGAAGACAATCCGTTCCGCCCCCAAAATGGAAGACAATCCGTTCCGCCCCCGCTTTTAGTCGCTTTGCATTTTGGGTGGCCGAACTTAAAGACGCACTTTGCCTTGTTAGCAACAAAAATTGGTAATATTTAATTTAAAAATATAATTATTTTCAAATGAAATCACAAAATGTCTCGTTTACAGTCCAACCCTGCGTTACAATAAACCTTAAATAAGTACTATATTAGCATAATACTTATACCCACACGATATATCTTGTTCGTATAAAACTTAGTGCTAAGACTCTTCGTTCTCTGTCTTACTTTCAAATTGAAGGCCATGCAAACCGCAGTATTTCTATATGACATGTCTCTACGATACAGGTAGAGGTAATCACATTCATCAAAAATATATTTTTGTTATAAGTATTCTATTAAATAGAGAATTATTAAATAATAGCCATTAGGTTGTTATCTTTGAGATTAAGCTGATGGTAGATTGGCTCATTCCAGTTATCGAAAACTTAGAAACCAATATCACAACATCGCAATTCTGACGGTAAGCGCAATAATTGAGAGTTCGTTTTCCACTCGAGGGAATTAGATACTTTCATATTCTTGTACTGGCGTAGAGTTCAGCTACTTAAGAAGGTCAAAAAGAACGTAGAGAGAGAAGAAAGTAGAGGTCTGTCGTGGCGCAGCGGCACAAGCGTGTGACTGTAACCGATAGGTTCTAGGTTCGATCCCCAGTGGAGGAAATGAAATATTGAATATTTTCAATTTATTATTTTTTTTCATTTCTTCGCTCTGGTAATAAGGTAAAGCACGACGTTGAGTTCCGCCACTCAACACGCAATGCCTCAAATTCGGCGGAAAGTGGGGAACGGAAGTGGAACGGAGTGTCTTATCACTAGGTTCCCGAGTTCCCTCTGCCTACCATGCCTTGTGCGGGATACAGCGTGAAGCTAAAAAAAAACAAAGAAAGATAGTTTTTTCATTAAATATAAATTTTGTTACATAAACATTTTTATTTTTATCCTATAAGATTTATCAATTCCTCAATAGATGACCATCGGGGCGTGCTTATTCCGGGTTTTTACTTGTTTCATTTTACATCAAATGTACGTTATGCAGTCTACATAATATACATTTATGTGTGGTAGAGTCACGTTGCCAGTAATGGCAACACGCATGGGCAGATTCGACCGGATTATTACCACCCCCGGCATTTAAGACCGGCGTTGAGTAGTGGCTTTGGCCACTGCGTTTCGCATTAGGTAATGCCGGGCCCCGGTGCCCTTCCACCTCAAAGGACGGTAACGCTCCTGTAGCTCCTCTGGAGTTACTCGGGGCCGTGGTGACGGTGATCACTTACATCAGGTGACCCGTACGCTCGTTTGCTGTCTTTTCCATAAATATATATATATAGTCTATATATTATAATATATATATATATATATATATATATATATATATATATATATATATATTATATATATATATCTATATATAGATAATATATATATATATATATATAAAAATATATATATAAACAATAGCATGTGGAATATTTCAACTATATTTGAAATATTCCACATGCTATTGTTAAATAATAATTATACATATAAGATGAATAATTATGATTTGGATCCAATTTACTCAATTTTAACTTAATTTATGGTTCTTTTTCTGGTTTTCAACTTTAATTTGCCCGTTTATTTCAAAACTGAGTCTATTTTGATTTTATATTTGAATTTTATTTTTGGTAACGTCTTTTTGGCACTTAGAATATTATGTATTTCTTGTGTTGTTTCCGTTTAGATATGCTTGAATGATAATAATAATTAATTTTCATTTAACATTTTAGTTTTTTTATATTAATCAATATTTTTCTTATAGTAATCGGTTGTTTTTATTTAAGTGATGTATATTGCAAATTAGAGAACAGTTCAGGTGTCATCACGATTATTTTTTTAGTTTTTGTGATATGTAACGGGATAATATATACGCTCAGGTAAATAAGAGGTGTTTGCAGTCGAGTTGACATTATAAAATTTTAACATTAATAAAAAATATTTTCTACCAATCGTCTTAAAATTTCTTAGCAGAAGATATTTCGTAATCGAATAAAGTGAAAATCCAAGATTGATCACCTTTTCCGCTGACTGTGCTTATTTATAGATCGTTTTAAGAAATATAAACCATTAAGGGCCATTTAGCATGTTTCTTACATGTTCGGCCGAAAACTTGAAAGTTTAGTTACATCTGTTATATAAATATAAATTTGCATAGACCTCTCTAACAAATTTCACTTTTTTATTTGTTTAAATTATCCAAAATTCAACGTTTAATATGAAAAAACCTGTTTACGTGATTGAAGTGGCGATGCCAGAGTATGTATGTTTTATTAATGACGACATTCGTCTTTCATATCTTCTTAATTTTTTAAAATGAATATTAATTGAACACAAAAACATATACATATCATATCCTACGCTTGTTTCACTAATTATTTAAAAAAAAAATACACAATTTGTAGAATTTTTCAATAGCATTTCTAGTAAGCATTAATTATGAAACGAATTTCAATTAAATTTTATCTGTATGCATGAATATTTAAATTTTGGTAAATTCACAAAACATCTTAATTCGCTTCTGGGAACTACACTAAAGTACAATTCCAAACAGCCTACATAATATTTTATCAGTTGGTACTTTAATGTATTGCACTCAGTAACGTAAATTTGTGAAAAAATAAAAAAAATATTTATTTAAAAAAATGACAAACAGTAAAAAAGTATTTCGGCCTCATAATCTGTACATCAGCGACATTGTTCTGTTAATTACCATCAGTTATGTAGGAATGGGAGAGCGAGGCCGCTGCCCGCAGTCGTTACACACGCGCAATTCGACATGGTCAACTGTACTAACAGTAACAGTACATTTGGTGACCGTCAAATTCATTTGACATTTTGACTTTTTAATTAATTTATGGCACAGATTAATAATTATCGAAACGAGTTTCTTGTACGAAAGTGAATTAACATATTTGTTTCGTGTTGTGAGAGTGAATGTGAAATTATGTATTGCGTAAGCGATATTTTGGTTATTGATGAATATTATTTTTGTTTATGTTGTGGTTTTAGATTTTGTTGCAAATTCTCTTTTTTAATGTAAATTGCTGCTATTGTTTGTTGTATGTAGTGTAATATTTCATTATTCATATGATGAAAGTAAGAATTTCAGTATTGTAAATTATTAGGAATTTTAATAATTTTAATTATTGAAAAAAAGGCACTGTTTAGCCAGTATGTGATTTTATTAGTTTAGTAGAGCTTTATGCTCTTATTAACATTTAATGTAAATACACAAAAAATATTAATAATTTATTCATATACTATCTCAATGAAACTAGATTATAAACTTCAACAAAAATTAAACAATGAGCTAGTTTAATTAATTAAATTATTTGCCTAAATAAAAAAAAATCCATTAAATATCTGTTTCTTACTACAAAAACATATTTAAATATTTCCGCATGTTTTTTTTTTTCAAATTTAAGCAATTTTCTTATCAGATACATGAATAACCTAATGTGATGGTAATTAACTTTCGCTTATTCCTATGAGCGTCTTCATTTCAAGTTTATGTAATAACAGATCTAGAGATTGCTTGGAAATGGTTAGCTTCGACGTTATATATAATTTATGTTTTTCATTGCATGAGTTATTTAGTTGCTATTATTGGTCATGTGATCACATAATTTGGCAGAATAAATTACAATTCTTGGCTTACGAATAAAAAAATAAAATGACGTAACTAAACGCGGGAATTTATTTTAATTTTTTATAAATGGTTTTTTTTGTGATAATTAAATTTGATTATAATAAATTATTATAGGTACAAATATTTGTAATTACGTAATAATTATCAAGAGGGTGGCGAGTTGTAATTAAAACAATAATTTGCATGTTAGAAAGTAAATCGCTAAACGTACCATGTTGTGATTACACGCTCACTGAGCAGGGGTGGTTAGAACTATCTTTAATGGTTGAAATTTAATGACAAGTGAATTTTGTTTAAATATTTCATTTTTTTTTTCGTAAAGTAAAGTTCTGGTTTCGTTTTAATAATATTATTCTTGATTATTTGTTTATATCAAGCGATTTAAACGATAAAAGACCTTTAGCTTATTGTTTTAAATAATTAAATTGGTTGAAAGCTCGTTAGATTAGTAATTATATAGTTTGCCTTATTTAGTGTAAACAATCAAGCAATTATCGATATAGTATTATAAATGCATTTATAATAGCAATAAATATTTTTATTTCAGTGGTGGTTTAGTAGCTTATTTCTAGTATATACAAAATAAAACTGTTGTGGCCCAGAGGCACAAATGAATGAAATATTATAATAAAAAATGAAATATTTATATATATATATATATATATATATATATATATATATATATATATATATATATATATATATATATAAATATTTCATTTTCGTGTCACTGTACACACTCACGTGTCACTGTACACACTCAAGAAAATGAAATATTTTTTTTTATTTCCTTGCTCGGGATTTCAAGGTGCGGCGTTGGGTCCATAACTTAACACGCAGTACCTCTAATTCAGCAAAAAGTGGAGAATGGAACGGAGTGTCTTAACACTATGTTTCCGAGTTTTCTTTAATTATGCGAAGCTGAAAAAAAAACATATAAAATAGCTTTACATTCTTAGTGATGTACGAGAACGTTTTATTAATATTGATTATTATAATTTTATTCCAGTTAAAGTCAGTTTCGATCATGAATTCGATGTTTAAGAAAAAAATGTTTTTTATTTCTTTATCAAACATAAATCGATAAACAAAGCAGCAATTTACTTAATTTTCAAGTTGTCGTGTAGTAATTTATATTCAAGAAGAATTTCTTTACTGTTAACGAAGTTTTAATGAAATGACAATCACGCGATTTATATAGTCTGTCATAACACTATCAATAGTCACGCTCGTATCTGTTAGTATATAATTTTAATATAACTTGCAAATTATATATATATATATATATATATATATATATATATATATATATATATATATATATATATATATATATATATATATATATATATATATATATATATATATATATATATATATAATTTGCAATACCGGAAGCGGAAATGCACACATGCCCATCATGTAATCTAATCAGCACTCGGTTAATTTAACGATGACCCTTATAATTTAATTGACAAAAATCTACATATATTCCACATTACACTGATTTAATATAATTTACAGTTGAAATTCAAAAGCTTGTAAATATTTTAATTACGAGACCACTATTCACCATCATTAACATGTCAGCGACTGAGTTAACAGTATAGAGACTTCTTTCCGCACTCCGCAGTCGAGATGTTTCACTTCTGACATTAATTATGCAACATCATTGTATATATGAGAATACGGAAGTTACCGAATAAACCTCATTTCTAATTACGTACAACATTATCGCTTATGTCTTCTTGTTTATTGTACAACAGTGAGTGCTCCCGATCATTCGTCAGGTTAAATGACGAATAAGGAGAAAAATGGCAAAATGCCTAAGGAGAGGTCTAAAGCGGACAGCTGTAACGCTATAGCAAGGATTTTGAAGGATTTCTGTAGTTGCTCAGAAAACGCAGCCTGGTCTCCGGATATGACGTCGGACAGAAAGGGACCGTTTTTGAAAAGCGAGCTGACTAACATGTCGGGCATGCGGCGACGTATCATGACTTTAGCGAAGAGAAAAAATAAGGATGTCTCTTCTGAACCGAAAATAAATCATGAAAATATTGATAAATCAGATACGATCACGTCTAATCTTATAAATACGACAGAAACTTCTCAAACTAGTACGCTACGGCGGAATATCGACAATTTTTTAATTTCTCGGAGGATGATTGCTCTAGATGACGACATATATGAAAGGCCAATTCAAGTCAAGAACTCATCATGTGGCGAAAACTGGTCTCTGAGCAAATCATGGAAAAATAATAACTTGGATTTTTTTAATCGATCACCAAGTATCGAATCGAATCGATTGATCGAGCGAAAACTAACTTTAGAGAGAATAGATGAGATACCGAAGCGAAAAAAGCGAGATAGGAAGATGAAAGAGCAAATCCGTTACGACAGAAATATCAAGCGTCATCTACGTATAAGAGTTATGCTATCTTTAAGAATGAGAAGATATGTAAAGAAAAGGCTAAAAAAGCAGAAATTATCTGCGAATCAAAGTGCAAACGT
Organism: Eueides isabella; assembly: GCA_019049475.1. Lineage (NCBI taxonomy): Eukaryota > Metazoa > Arthropoda > Insecta > Lepidoptera > Nymphalidae > Eueides > Eueides isabella. The sequence continues at coordinate 2,589,043 of CM032399.1, read as the reverse complement.
GCCGCCTAGAAAGTTTATTCGTGGTGCCCCAGCGGTATCGAGTTTCGGTACCAGGTCGTATAGAAGTGTTATGACGGACAAAAATAGTGATGGGACAGTTTTGTTTGATGTTCACGAAGCCAGAAATTCTACGTTAGAGTTGTGCCACGATTACAGTCAGGACCTCGACACTTTGGATATCGCTTTACGCGCCGGAAATTTTAGGTAAATAAGTGTTTATTACTATTGTACTTAAATACACAACTATTTCTATGAAGCTTTGTTGTTCTTTACTTAAACGTACGTGTTTTAGTATCTATTTAGGTAAAATTGCTTACATTTGCTTAAAACAGTCATTACAAAAAATTATCAGTGATAAAGTAAGCAAGACATCCAACGGTGTTGAGTTTCGCCGCTCAAAACTATGGCGGAAAATGTTTTCCGGAGAGTCTTGTAAGATTTTAGTGTAAAATTTAAAAATAAAATTCTTTTTTCTTAACCTACAACCATATATTTTTCGGTTCAGCTCAACTTGTAACCTGTAGGCAGGCATCTGATATGAACTACTTATATTAAAAAATAACAATATATAAAAATAATAAAACAAATGTACATTCGCACGATCTAAATAAAATAATCTGTAAGCGTGCGAAATCTCTGATTCATCGGACCGGGTCACTAACCAAACTTTTGATTATCAAATTCTATGAAAACTAAAATATTTAAATTAATTATTTTAAATAAATTTTAATAGTCAATTTATTATTATATTAGTTATTATTAAATATAAAAACTCTTTTTTATAAGTAATTCCTCATTTAAGATAATAACCATGGCGCTGTGAGTATATAGTGACAGTACATAGAAAATGTGACAGTTCTTTTTAATGATATTGTTGGAAAGTTTTACGATTTTTTTTTAACTTTGTTATAAAAAATATTTTAAATATCAGTTATCATTCAGCCACGAAGCTTCACTCCGTAAATAAAAAAAAGTAACATTGCAAAGAAAGAATTACAATTAGCGATGAAAGTAATTAATATTTTTTTGCAATATTATTGAAATCTAGCTTATTTGGTCATTTTACACGAATGTTATAATTACCAGTGAGTCGTTTAAAATACTGTTAGTCATTGAACTTATGGGGCATTAACAATGGCGCGTCACGGTGTCTACCTGCGTATCCGGAATCACATTAGTATGAACTAGCTTTAACTAAAATATTAACCTATTTTTTTTTCCATATTTGGATATGTTAAAAATACAATCAATCATTACTTTGTTGTCATGTATTTAATTTGAAAAATTAGTGAAATTTTTAACAGTTACAGAATTATTATATTTGTTGGAGCTGAACGCCGCGAGTCGTCTGAATAGAAGCATTTATTTTTTTAGATGTATTTTTTAGCACTATCCTCTATCCCCATTGGAGTGTAGGCAGAGGAAACTTGCGAACGCAGTGTTAAGACACTCCACTCCGATCTCCACTTTCCAGTGAATTTGAGACTTTGCCTGTTAAGCGGCGTAACTCAACGCCAGGGTTAGTCAGTCAGAATAAAAAAAAAGTATTTCACTCAATCGAGTAGGCATCGAACCCACAATCATCACGTCTAAAGTCGCACGCCTGTGCTCCTGCGCCACGATAGATAGGTAAAATCGTCAATAAATGTATATTTCAGGCCAAATTTAAACAAATCATCGTATTTGATTAAACAAGTCCGACATACGTCACGATAGAGTTACAGTAAATCATTCTTTATAATTTAGTATTAGATCATACAGACTATTAGTTACAGTTTCTTGTAACTTTTGGAGTTGTGTATAATATGAAGTATAATATCGTTAATGTTTCGCCTAAGCTTTTCCTTCCAATTTTTCCAAAATTACATTTATACGTGGATTATTTGAAAACTATGATCACTCAGCAGTCAACCAATATTTTGAATTCGAAGACATTTCATAGGAATATAAGAATAACTACCCGTGATCACGGACTAGTGTAAAGTGTTCGAAATGTGGGTTTAAAAATATAAATATACGTGATTAATCCGTTTAAACGTTTAAAATTGTTTTATATAAAATCAATTTTATAAAAAAAGATCATTTGATTTCTTACACTGATTTGTATATAAATATATTTATATATAAAAAATGATCCTTGTTTAATTATATATAAAGCGTTATAATTATAACAAATGTATTTATTTTGAACTTAACTTAGCTTCACGCTATATCCCTAGCGGGGTAGGCAGAGAGAACGGAGCGCCTCGGCATACCTCTTTCGCCTCGTCCACTGTCATCAATCTCTACAAACATGCCCTCCGGGGGATCCTCGTGCTTTTTACGTGACCTTCCTGCAGTATCGTGTCGTATACTGAGGTTTCGAAGGTCAACCGAGGTCTCCCCCTCCCTCTCTTACCACTTATTTTTCCTTCATACATCTTTTTTACACTTTCACTCCTTTGCTCGATGTGCCTAAACCATCTGAGCACGTTCTTTTTCATTCTCACTGTGACATCCACGCTAGTACCTACCATTCTGTGTATCTCTTCATCGGGTATGCGATCAGCTAAACTAACTCCGCACTTCCGATGATGGGATCTCTACAGTATTCATCTTTCTTACATTCTTCTTCAGTAATACCCACGTTTCGCTGCCGTATAACAGTGTCGGTATCCACACTGTATTGTGTACGGCCAAACGCGCAGCTATGCTGACGTTTCGCCGTCTCAACAATGCAACTATGGCCCCGTTAACTCTGTTACTGGCAGCAATATAAATAATAAATATAATAGTGCCTTTCCACATCCATTTCGTATCTTCCGTCTCTGCTAAACATACTTCCCAGATATACTACCACTCTCATTCAATTGTTCTAATATCCGATCATTTACACTGATCTTGCATTCTGTCCTTTCTACATTTCTTTCAAATATCAGAACCTTCGGCTTATACGCATTCAGGATTAGACCATTATTCGCGCATCCTTCTTTCAGAGTGGTAACCAATGCCTGTAAGTCGCTTTCTGATAATGCAATTAGCACTGCATCATCTGCGTAAAGCAGGCAATTTATATTCAAGGTACCCACTTTCACTTCCATGTCACTTTTTCTCACTCCATGAAGACAATAGTGAATGTCCAAATACAAATTGAACAACAAAGCTGACATGGCGCAACCTTGTTTAAACCCGATTGGAAAATTAAACCAACGCGACATGCCAGCTCTTACTTGCAGGCTGAGTGATATCTGTAAAGAGACTTTACAGCCCGTAGCAAGGGTCACATTGTACCGGGGCAATATCTCCCATAATATCTTTCTGACAACCCTGTCAAACGCCAGGTCCAGGTCCACAAAAGCTCAGAAAACTTTCTGGTTTACTGCCGAAAATTTCTCTGTGATCATGCAGAGGGAAAAGATCTGATCCATACACCCTCTTCCAGGTCTAAAGCCTCCTTGGGCCTCCCGCAACAGCCTTTCGGATCTTTCTTGCATTCTTCTCGTTAATATTTTAGCATAAACTTTCCTACCTAAGCTAATCAAACTGATAGCCCTATAGCTTGCGCAATCTATCTGTGAACCTTTGCCTTTATACAAAGGGACGACGACTGCATCTTGCCAATCGTCTGGGACCTCCCTCGATTTCCAGGATAAATTGTACAAAAACCGGAACTTTTTGAAATATTAACTAATTTATTTTAAAAGATAAACAAAATAAAACCATTTTTTATAGTAAACATAGAATTAATTTTAAAAGCTTTTCTTTAATTGGTGCTTAAATTTAACAACAAATTTAAAAAAAAAACCAACAACAGCAAAAAACAACAAATTTAAAAAAACGAACAAGTCGGAATGGAATAGCAATTCACGGAAATTTTATAAATAATATGTAGCGCGAATATAAAATTAGACCCTACGTTTTAGACTAGTATATTACTTGAAACCAATATTGGTCAAAAATAGGTTAGGTTAGGTTAGTAAACCTACTCTAATAGACTAGGTTTATTCAAAATAAGAAGTTACATACTTCGTTTCTTGAACGTCAATCAATTTACCATTTATTTTACGATAAAACTTGTTATAGAACTTTTAAATATATTGCTTTATAGTCTGCCATCTAGTGAGCAGTAGTTAAATTAGAGTAGTAACTTCTTACATAGCTTAGTGCTGCCTTACAACTTGAAGAGATGGCGCTGTTAAGATGTTGCGCGTTGAAGTCTTTTATATGAAAACTTTGAATAATTTCTAAATCTCTATTGCAAGCTAGGTGCTCCTCCTGTGCTTCTCTAAGTTTTTGATATTTATAATTATTTAAGTATCTTTGAGGAAAATAGTTGGTTATTTTCTTATAGTATTTCTATACGCTCGCGATATTTGTCCAATGTAATTAAAAATTGTATAGCTATTCTCTGTTATATATCTAACAAGGTACGCGCGCTGTTTTGGAGATAAGCCGGGATAAACAGAAAGATTGACACACAAAATTTAAAATACGTGTAAATGACTTTTTTGAATCACAGACTGGCGCTTTAATTTAATTTTATACGCCATATGTAAAAATAATTGCTTTTTACACGAATATAATAGAAATGTGGTATTATATAACATTTACATAGACAATTTTAGTTGATTTATTTTATAAATTATGTTAAATAGCTAAATGAATATTTTTTTAACTTAAATTATTTTTTTTTTATTATTTCAATATGTTCTTATATGAATCAACATCAGCCAAAATATTTCTTTTATGACAACATTTTTATGGTTATCGCGATGGCTGTTCTATGCTATTCAAATACAGATAAGAAATTGTTTAAATTTTGAGACAATTTATTTTTTGTTACAGGAGCGGTCGTTTAGCTGTCGAGGGGTGGTGGTGCGGACGTGCAATGGCAGGCGGGCGTGCGAACAATGGAGCCCTAGCGCTCCACTATGCCGCTGCAAGGGGCTGCCTTGACTGTGTGAAACTATTAGCTAATACTACACCGGATGTGTCGTAAGTACCTATACTATCTTATGCTATATCATTCTAATTTTAGAGGCCTGTCAAGCGCGACGTTAAGTTCCGCCACTTAATATGTGATGCTTAAAATTCGGCGAAAAATGGAGAATCTTAACATGGGAACATAAAGTTAAGACACTCCGTTCCCAAGTTTCCTCTGCCGGCTCCACCATGTGAATGTTACAATGTTAAGTTGTAAATAGAAATTAATAATAAAACAAAATTCGAATCCAATGTTTTAACTAAAAACTTTGCTGGTTTTACATTAGAGAAAGCAATTTTAATATGTACTCTTATAAAATTTTGCGAGTTGTTTAGAAATAAAATTCATTTACCATTATAGATATGCAGATCAATATATATAATTTCAACATTTTAAATTTACCAAATAAAACTTTATTTATTTTTTATTATTAATTTTGAATTATTTTTTTTACAAAATTTGCCACTAGGGCAGTGTAAAATGACAATACTTCACGCTGAGTGCCCGCGGGGTTTGTGTAAACAAGTGTGTAACAGTTTACGCCATGTTCGTGGACTGCGAGCGTTTTGTTATTATAATTTATGTTGCACCACGGTCCAAGGTTCAATTTGTCGTACCAGGCCACCTCGTTACCGCTTGCGTATCACATTTTAAATATGAGGACAGTGTATGAAATTTACAGTTTAATTATAAGTGGTTTGAGCTATTGATTATGTTTATGAAATGCTATAACTATGCTTCGGTTGAAAAGTTAAGGGTATTGCTTTTGCTCTACAAAACAGCATTTTTTCATAATTCGATATTATCAATACGATATTTATAAGAGGTTGTCGTAGTGTAGTGGGAAGAATGTGTGACTGTAATAGACAGCTTGTGGGTTCGATCCTCACTTGCAGAGGTGAGATATTTAATATTTTCGAATAAAATATTAATTTCTTCGCTCTGGTTATTCGTGGCGAAATTTGGCAGAAGTTGGGTAACAGAACGGAGTATTCTCTGCCTGTCCTGCGATATGGCTACAGCTGAAAAAAAAATATAAGACGGATATTGCCTAGGTTCAATTTTGTATGGGGGTTAGTTTTCACTTTGCTCGTAGTGTTTCCTCAGCTTCACGTTCCACTTCCGTTCCCTACTTTATTTTTAAACATAATAAATATTGTGTTCGTAGTATATTTTTAAACATAATATAAATAATGAACAAGGATAATATATTAGCTTTTACGTAGACCTTAGTCTCTTACTGGTCTAAAATGAAGCGCCAAGTAATTAATATTTAACTAATAAATGTAACTTTATATAAACGTTAACTTACAACTATATTTATTTAATTTCCCTTTTAGATGTCGAAAGTTATTGTTTTACTTATTTCCTTACATGACGGCGGTGGCAGAGTAAGATTAATAATATCACACTCCGTTCTCCATTATTTCTGCCTTTTTAGAGACATTGCATGTAGTTTGACGGTACTTATCACTGCATTTTGTCTAACAGAGCGGGTAAAGAAGATAATAAATATATAATCATTACCCTGATTTTGGATCGTCTTCTGGATTCTACGTCCGTCCAATCAGACGTTGTCCCACTAAAACATTGTTGACCTTTTCTTTTTTTTCTTTCTTTCAGCTTCACGCTGTATCCCACACTAGGCAGGGTAGGCAGAGGGAACGGAAGTGAAACCTAGTGTTATGACACTCCGTTCCACTTCCGTTCCCCACTTTCCGCCGAATTTGAGGCATTGCGTGTTGAGTGGCGGAACTCAACGCCGCGCTTTGCCTTATTACCAGAGCGAAGAAATGAAACATATAATATTTAAATTAAGAAATATTAAATATTTCATTTCCTCGACTGGGGATCGAACCCAGAACCTATCGGTTACAGTCACACTCTTGTGCCGCTGCGCCACGACAGGCCTCTAAATTTTTGTCCAGAGGTAATTTTTAAATCACCATGACATCTAGATGATTACTTCTAACAATTTCCAATCTATCATATAAAATTAGTATCGTAAAAAGCACACAATACTGTAATGTTCATCGAAAGAAATTTATATGGCTTTAGTCACAGCTCTAATACGTTAGGTGAAGCATGACAGTACATATATATATATATATATATCTGTATTCATGTATATATATATATATATATATATATATATATATATATATATACATATATATATATATATATATCTGTATTCATATACTTATTATAATATATAGAAGTGTGTCCAGATTGAAACAATGAGGTTCTTGTTTATTCAGTAATGTGGATTTATCATTTTGTTGCTCTAAATTTCTATGGAATTGGACTAGCGCATCTAAATTTAATTAAAGTAATTTGTTTGTAAAATAATGTAGTTATTAATTATTACGATATTCTACCACTCCTATGCTCACTAACCTAATTGTACTGTACCTCGAACATACCAAAGTAAGCAAATGGAACCAGGGAACCCTATTACGCTAAATTCTGAAAGCATTGCGTGTTGATCGACAGAACTTACTCGTTTTACCTCGCTTACCATAGGAAATGAAAATACTATATATTTCATTTCCTCGCGTGAAAATCGAACCGACAACCTGTTGCTTCTGCAGTCACATGCTTGTGATTCCTGCGCAATGGCAAATCTCTAAATTTCTATATATAGTAAAAGAAGAAGATGAAGTCAGTATTAAATAATCCATACAATTTTTGTATAAGATAAAATGAGAATCATTCATACAACATTAATAAGTTGATCACCCTTGTCTTGTATGGTCATAATAGTTGTTGTTTTTGTTTGTTTATTGCAAATAACTGTACAGTCACGGAACATAACGGTCTGTTGGTACCCGTCCGTAATATTCTTAGATATCAGACATAATACGTGTTATTATAGAAAATATATATGGGCCTGAATTAATTTGAAATAAATCTGATTTAATAGAATTTTGTTAGTTTTTTGTAAGCTTTGTTTCGCATAATAACAGAGTTGGCACAAGGAGATGTTGTGTACTGCGTATCGCGATTATCTTAACTCAACGCCGCAATATACTTTGTTAACATAACTTGAAATGAATGTGGATATCAAATGACAAGTGAAATGATCAAGTGTCGTTTTTGTAAAAAAAAAAACAAATGTAGTCTTATCTCAATTAAATTGAGTCTATCTATTATGACATACATAAAATACTTTAATTATAATATATTTATAAAACATATAAATAATTAAACGTAGCGGGATTCGAACCTGCCCCTTTTATAAGTTCAAGCGCACTTACAAACTAAGCCATACGTTCTTAAGTATGGATTAACATTTTAAAAATAGTAAAAATAATTTACTATAATTATTCAAAATACATTCTTAGCACACTTCAATTTTCATGAGACCGTCAAATAAAGAAACGCCTGCACCGGAGAAAGCGTTACCGAATTAATTGCGCTTATCCGAGATCGCAGATTGTGCATCTTCACACTTGAAGGATTGCTACCACGCTCGTGCTAGTGCTGTATCAAGTGGCAATGCAAAAACGTTGTAACCTACTAATCGATTAAATCATATTATATATAAATAAGAATCGATATATTATATAAATTATAATTAATTATTAATCGGTATCAATTGCAATTCACATTGCTTGTGCTAATAAAATTAATGTTGCAATTGTATTTTCCAGTTGAAATCTTATAAATATATAATTTTTTCTCATTCTAATATTTCAAAATCATCTTTTAATGCTCAGTTACACTTCCTAGTTTATTGACTTTTTTTACTTTTTATGTTCACTAATTTCTAACTAATATAGCTTGTAAGTTATCATTTAATAAAGAAAGTTTTTTTAAATGTAGATATTGCATTGCAGGTATTTCATTATACATACTCGTATGTTTAATCAGAAATATAATTATTTGTTATTGCAAGATGTGATGATAAGAATAAAAAGTAGTTAAGTAAAATAAAGTAAATTAGGTAAAATTTAATTTGACTAAACTGACCTGTAAAATCTAACCTGAAAAAATTAAGTATTAATTATATTATAAATATTACTAAAATTTCCCATTATTGTAACGACAGTTGTGGGGTTCAGTTCCTCACTCGCGGGAAACTCACTGGGTTCCCTCTACCTATCCTCCCATATTCTGATACAACGTGAAATTAATAATATTTTTTCTCTTGCTTAGACCAGTTTGCTACGGCGGTCACATAACTGATGTAGCTTAAGGTGATTTATATAGCCTATAATATATTTATAAATAAGATATAACAGTGTTTGCTACTTAATACATTTTGTAATACTAATCTAAGGCCTGTCGTGGCGCAGCGGCACAAGCGTGTGACTGTAACCGATGGGTTCTGGGTTCGATCCCCAGTCGAGGAAATGAAATATTTAATATTTTCAGTTTAAATATTTAATGTTTCATTTCTTCGCTCTGGTAATAAGGCAAAGCGCGGCGTTGAGTTCCGCCACTCAACACGCAATGCCTCAAATTCAGCGGAAAGTGGGGAACAGAAGTGGAACGGAGTCTTAACACTAGGTTCCCGGGTTCCCTCTGCCTATCCTGCCTCGTGCGGGATACAGCGTGAAGCTGAGTAATACTAATCTCGTTTCTAAGTATTCATTCGCATTTGTAATTATTAATTTTTCACACCTACATACTGCTAGAACAATATTTTTTTTTTATAAAGTTTTATTGTTTCTGTTATTATTATATCAGCTTCACGTTGTATCCTGCACATGGCAGGTTAGGCAGAGGGAACTTGGTTGTGTTCAGACACTATGTACAGTTTTCTACTTTTCTTCATTTTGTAGACAATGCGTGTTGATGAAATTAAATTACTTTGTTAGCAGAGCGACGATAAGAAAATATAAAATATTTCCTCGAATGGGGATCGAACCCACAACTTTTTCTGTTTACACTTTCACGCTTGTGCCGCTGCACCATGACCGCTCTCATAATTCTATGATTGGATTGTAATATAGAAAAGTATAGATGTTTTGCCAAACCTCATCAACTACAGATTTTTTATATAATTCACAAAAAATCATAAAATTTTCTAAAGAAAGTAGGTACTTAATTTTTTTTCTACGACTATGACAAAGCGCCAAACATGATTTAATAATTCAAACCGTACAATTGGATTAACTTTTTAATAAAAACGAATATAGACTAAAAAGAAATTGATGCAATCGGACTTACTTGAAACGTTTATTTTTTTTATTTTATAAATACATTTCATTTTCTATCTCGTTTTTTTTACAAAGAATTATTGATTCTTCGTCATTTTACTTTTTGTGGTTAGATAAAATATTTCACGCATTTTTCCAAGTAGTAGTGTAGGCAGAAGAAATCTAATTCTAGAACCGTTTTTTATTTGCTGGAGTCGAATTTGCAACCATCACGTTTAACCGCCGATAGCACTACGCCATCGATCATAAAACACAAAATTCCAGTATTTATTTTAAACCTCTACATATTTTACATATTAAGATGCTGTGAAGAATTAAACGATTCAAGAATCGTGAAAGTGAAATATATATATATAGTGTATATGCGGATTTGCAGTATGTGAAACCATAACTAATTGACGGTAATAATAAATAAAAGCTTGTAAATAGATATTGCAATCGAGGCTTTTGCTTTCAATATTAAATGCGTGTATATTAAGTATGTATATTATATATAATGATAGTTGAGGACTGTCGTGGCGCAGTGGCACAAACGTGTGACTGTAAACGCAACAAGTTGTGGGTTTGATATGCTCTCTAGGATATTAAATATTTAATATTTTCAAATAAAAAAAATAATCTTTTCATTTCTACGCTTTGGTAAAAATGAAAAATTTTGAAATACTGCTTGCTGAGAGTGAAACTTAATCCAATGCTTTGTTAAGACATTTCAGTCATGTCATCACATTATGTATTACCAGATTTATAAAACAACACCAATAATTAGTAAATAAAGTATATTTTTTTGTAAATTTATATAAAATATTACTTGACCCTTAACTTAGGCCTGCTTTAAACGAACTTATTATTTGAGCTTATGTATATGTTTAGCAATGAATCGTGGTCTTAAGTATAATTGTTCTTAAGAGAATTTGAAAAGTTGTAGCATAGCATTCTTTCTTTTTCTAGGGGACTTCCCCTTCCGCGTATTGAATTTATAAAATTTTATATATTTTTTCCCTGTATACTTGAAATCTCAACGTGATACTTTTGTAAAGTAAAGAGTCAATATCGCCACAATAGCTACATATCTTAGATCATTTAAGTATAATATGTAAGAGTTAATTGGATGATTATTTAAATAGCTTTCTTTACTATGTGTAAAGTGTTATTCCGCACGAAGAGAACGTACCCGAGGAGAACGTTTCGGCTTAGTTGGTTACAGCGCTTGGACGGTTTCCAAGAGGCGCAGGTTCAACGTTCAAATTTTTATACGCTTTTAAATTTAGTATATTAAAAATATTTAAATACTAGGGGCGTTGTGGCGCAGCGACAAAACGTTCAGTAAGTAAGCAAAATGCAGCGTTAAGTTCCACCACTCGACACACAACGCAAAATATATATTTTTATTTAAATTCGGCTAAAAGTAGAAAATGAAACGATGTGCCTTAACAATATGTTCCCAGGTATCTGCTTACCCCGCCACGTGCAGGATACAGAGTGAAGGAAATTGAAAAAATATTAAAAAAATTACTACTTAATCATTATAAATCATAAAAGCATATTCTTTTACCAAGACATATGGTTATATTCACGGAACATTTGTTGTGTAGAAATTGAGAAATTATATAAAAACACGCAAAGCTATATGAGTATGTGGGCAAGAACAGCCTCTTAAGCATTAAGATGATAGACAAACGAGACGGCAGGATGTAGTATATAAATAACTGTACATGAAGTGCAGTAATATTTTTCTTTTGAAGCTGATCCCGCACATGGCAGGGCAGACAGAGGATCGATCGATATCTAGTGTTAAGACATTACGTTTCATTTCCCACTTTCCGCCGGAATTGAGGCTCGAGGCGAATCTGTTGCAAAAGCGAAAGATTAAGTATATATTTCACTTTCTCGAATGGAGATCGAACTCTCACCCTGTCGGTTTTACAGGCCGACTCTTTTGTCCCCGCCTCGACGAAAGATCTTGTTTTTTTTATAGTTTAAAAGCAATTAAAAAACTAAATAAGCGTAAATAAAACTATATAAATAAGCGTAAAAATATATAATGTTATTTGACTCGTTCATTTATCCTAACATATTTAAATTTTAGTTACTTGTATATTTTTTTATCTTTTTTTTTTTAAATACAGTAATGATATTACATATATTAGTATTTATTATAGCAGAAATGTACTGAAAGCGTTTTGAGTTTGCACCTTTTTATGTAGTGCTATAGTCATACATGTTTAATTTTAAGTCGTATTTTTTAATATAGAAAACAGAAAAAAAGAATCTAGTAAGCGTTAGCCTGGTTTTCATTTTGGATTATTTTAAAGAAACTAAGTGTGAATATGTGGGTTTGACGCCGTATATTGAATATAAGAAAGGACTAAAATATGTATTGTATACTTACAAATGTGTATCAAACAAAATAAAAACAACAATTTCATAACTAAAAAAAAAAAACAATTAATAGACAAAAAAAAAACCCGCTACCGCGTCCCGCTTCGTCAAGTACCATGCCACATTCCGTAATCAGAACTCATTTGCTCACCTAGAAATGCATTAGTCGGGTGAAATTGTACTCTGCGGATACTCGTACTCAGCGAGTAGTGCGTGAGTGATGCGACTCTATAGACTCTATATTTTTTTTGTCTGTGGTTATTTGTGACGTTGACAGTTCTGAGGTATTTATGTTATTTTGTGTTCACTTCCGGTTAGATTATGCGATTTTTTTTTTTTTTGGGAAAACTAACTGAGTTTGTTTAAATATTAGTTTAGTTTGTATTTGTTGTATATATTTAAATTTTGTTTAAGGAAATGTTCTAATGAAATTTGTCTCATATTCATAGTTTTCTAGAAAGTACAAACGAATTAGACAAATATTTTAATCATAATAGCTATATTCTTTTGTTTTACGATTGCTAAATTGAAATATGTGCTTTATTCTTTATAAAAATATAACAAGACAACAATAACTATTTTTAATTGTTATAATCTGATTAAACAGCTTTTCAGATTATTTAAATTTAAATGTTTATACATATGTTAAATTGTGAAAACTTACTTCTGACCCTTAAGCATTTCTTATTCGGAAGTGACATCGATGTTAAACAATAATCGTGCATCAATTATTGTTTTATAAGGTCAAGTGCGCACAACAATGGTATTGTTAACAATGAACGATTGTGTACAAATTGCAATGTCTATAAACTCTCTGTTCCGCTTTATTTGAAAATTTTCAATATATGTATGTCTTTCATTGAAATTAGGTTATAGAATAGGTTTCATTGAAAATAATCTTCAGTCGAAAATTCGGTCATTTATTGTAGAATTCAATTAATCTTTAAAACGATGTTTTGACGATAAAATGATAAATATTTTTATAACATGATCGGTTTTGGTTTTTTTTTAATGATTTTACATATAGAAAAGATTTTTATTTAAAAATATAGAATGTGTCTGAAAACGAATAATTATAGATATACAGTAAAAAGAACAAATTCACTAAGAACTGCTGCTGTTAATCATTAATTTATGAAATGTCTCTGTAGGAAATCATTGAGTTCAAAATTATCATCCCATTAAAACGAATTGGTACCGAAGCTTTAATTTTTTCTCTAATCTGCGCGTGCGCAAATGTATCGCGTCGTTTCCTTCCAGCTATTTTATAAATGGATACATCTTAGTTCTAATGGATTACTTGTCAATCGGCCACTGCTTTTTCTACTTGTCTATACACATATAAGACGTTATTTTCACTTATGACAGACATTTGTCACAATAATATCGTTGTTATAACACTACTGTTGTTAATATTAGCTACGCGATAAACAAAATAGTGATTAAATAACATTATATTTATGATATATTATATTAAATAACATAATTACCTGAACTGTACGTTATAAATAACCGTTAATTATTAGGTTAGACTGGAAGCTTTTAATAGAAAGTTTATATGTGTAACGTACTCGGAATGTTGTGAATCGTGATATCGATTAACTTTAGATATATCTAGTGTTTAAATGATGTTTGCATAATGGAGAAAATGGCGACATGTCCAAGAAGAGAACGGCCGCTACGGGCTTCTACTGCCAGGCTGAAGTACTCGAAGACTATACCAGCGAGTACTCTAAGGTACGTCACATAACCTATATGTGTGTGAATTGTACATATAAAATAAATTTTGCGTAACATTTAGTATTAATGCGCATAATATTTTGCAATTGGTTTTTGAAAAACACAATTTACTAATGACATATTTTTTTGTAGATTATAAGTGGAAAAATCTGTCAACCTTGTAACTGACATTTTAATAAATCATATGGGTATTTGTTTAAAAATAACAGTATATAGATACATTAACATACACAATAAAACTTGTGAATATATTCCCCAAAAGCAGGGTAGGCAAAATAAATAAATTTTAAGACACTCCGTGCTCAGGATTAGTAGTGAAAAGCAACGCCGCGCCTTGTCTACCAGAAAAGAGTAAAAAAAAAATTAAAAAATACCAAAAATGGAAATGAAACGCAACCGTAGAGTAATGAGTTATCTCTCTCGGCTACAAAATATCTGAAGTTAAATATCAATTAACTGTTAACTCTAAGAATACCATAACTTTAAAGTTATATGAAAGCGAAAATAGCTTAAAATTAAATATATTCAAATGCTTAGAAAGTATATTATGAAGTATTAATATTTATATAGTTATATCATTATAGTTAGAAACATAAAATATGTTATAATTTTAATTAAAAAGTTACAAGATTAGTGAAAATTTTAATTTATATTTTGATTTATTCAAAAATAAACGTTTGTAGCATCTTAAATTATATATTATAAGTATTATTTATACTCTGCTTCTCGCTGTATCCCACACGGGTAGGGTAAGCAGAGAGAATTTGGAAACCTAGTGTTAAGACACTCCATTCCAATTCCGTTATCGTAGTTTCGTCACGTTTTCATCTACCTATGACGAAATCGTTATAAGCTTGTAACTATTTATTTATTTTATTAGCATCAGTGTAAGAATATTTTTAGCTTCCGCTACCTAAAGATAAAATATTTGAATTTTAAGTTATTCTATGTATAAATTATTATTTGAACTAGCTATGTCTCGAAAATTGGACAGTACTTGGGTAATGGAGTGTCTCTATGTTCTTTCAACTTCGGCGGCAAAAAGCGTGGAGCTGACTATACTTTGCAATCCTTGCGTGATTAACTAATAAGTGAACCGGCATCATTCTAACGCTACAATGTAAACAATATTATAATTATGAGCTATAAATTATAGCAAAGAGCACTGCGCGTTTCATACTGATTTAATTTCACCGTTAGCCTCTTTGCGTGTTTAATACTTTACTAAATCGTACCTTCTCGTGTTAGAATGTTATAAAAATAATAGTTTAGTTTTTTGTTACATCATATCTACGATTTTTTTTAACGTACAACAGTATATCCAATTTCTCTCTCTAATTATTTGACGATGTACATATATCGTTATTATTTAAATACCTAGGCCTGCCGTGGTGCAGCGGCACAATCGTGGGACTGTAATTGACAGGTTCTGGGTTCGATCCCCAGTCGAGGAAATGATATATTTAATATTTTCAATTTAAATATTTAATGTTTTATTTCTTCGCTCTGGTAATTAGTCACAGCGCGGCGTTGAGTTCCGCCACTCAAATTCTGCGGAAAGTGGGGAACGAAAGTGGAACGGAGTGTCTTAACACTAGGTTCTCGGGTTCCCTCTGCCTACCCTGCCTCGTGCGGGATACAGCGTGAAGCTAAAAAGAAAATAGTTACCTTAAAATTTAAATTGATAAATTGGTAGATTGAGTGTCATAATGTAATCGCGCCAACAACCATGTTGGTTCGAATTCCACTCGCGGGAAATTATTATTTTAATTTCTCCGTTTTAGTAACAAATTCCACTACTCTACATTTGGGAGATGTGTGTGTAACGGAATGTCAGTTAACACTAGTTGAAAACTAGATATTAGAAGAATAAATAAACCTTAAATTAACAATTTAATTTGTTATTTTATACTCATATTTGACATTATTAAACATCAAAAGAACAAACTGATGTACTTTTGATGTTTATGCTAGGCTAACTTTAATATGTAAGAATCTTAAATATGAAAGTCTCTAAAATCAAGTTACACATACAAATGTGGCATGCATTTGAATTAGATTGTATTATGTAAATAAATCACATAAAAAATATCACATTTAGCTATCATTGCATAAATATTCTTATGATTTGATATATTATGAAATATATATGAGATATCCTTATAATTAATAGTAATAGTAGTATTTTCAGTGTATAATGTTTTTGCCAATCTTTTGCAAATTACTGTTCGCTTAAACTTGTTAGAACATTCACTGGAAAGAGATTAAACATATAAATTACTTGTAATGACACAGATTGTTCCAATTTGTATTGGAAGCCATCAGACGTTCCTCGATTGGGCTTAGTTCCTCGGAGAAGGTTTAAACCTTCTTTTACCTTTTTTTGCTCTGGTGAGATAAAAGGCGGCGTTGAGTTTCGTAGCTCAATACAGAATATGTTAAATTTGGGTGGAATGGAGAAACTGAATTTTGCTTAAGCCATTTCTCTGCTAACCATTGTTTGAGTTATACAGCGTGAAGGTACAAAAAATATATGACAACCTTGCCACGTGCATTAATATTTGGTTCTCTGCCTCTTCAACGTTTATACGTTTATTGTAACCTACCTTTAACAATATGTCTTTGTCACTCATGTCAAAAGAGGCCTGTTGGCTGGGGACAGGCTGGGGGTTCAGTAAAGAGGCAAAGCGCGGCGTTGAGTTCCGCTACTTAACATGCAATCTTCAAATTCAGAGGAAAGTTAATAATCGAAGGGAGTGTCGTAACACTAGTCACCAAGTTCCCTCTGCCTATCCTGCCATATGCGGGATACACATTGAAGCAAAAATAAATTTATGCAAAAGAAATGTTTTGCTTAGCAAAACGTGGAAAATTAAATTACAAAAAGTAAATACTTCGGTAAATCAGTTCTATGTACGAACTACATAAAAACCTAAATATTGGAAAAGTATATTAGAAAATAAATATTTTAAATAATCTTGTCTCATTCTTTGGTGTTGTTGAAAGGATGTCAAGTGACCGCGTTCACTTCTCTTACTTCATCGTAACGTACGTGCAGTAATTATTTTAATTGTGTTCTTAGCATTTGCTTTATTTCGTCATTAAAATAACGAAACCTATTTTTTTTCTCTGTGTTATATAATGACAAAAATATTTTAATTTCATACTTTTATCTAAATAATACCAAATATACATATTTATTAGTGTAATTTAAAATGATTTTTTCAAAACTTTCCTTAGGTGATAGTCCATAAAAATTTTTTTTCAGTTTCATGTTGTATCCCTTACACGGTAGGGTAGGCAGGGGGAACATGGGAACCTAGGTCTGTGACACTCCGTTCCTTTCCTCATTTTCCGTCGAACGTAAGGCATCACGTGTTTAGTGGCGAGACTCAACGCCGCGTTTAAATAACAACAATATATACTAAATTCAAAGGCGTATAAAAATTTGAATGTATCAAGATTTTTACGCTTTTGAATTTAGTATTTTCTTTCCAAAGTGTGGAATAATACTTTAAGAAGAGTAAAAACATTATATATATATATATATATATATATATATATATATATATATATATATATATATATATATATATATATATATATATATATATATATATATATATATATATATATATATATATATATATATGATATTAAAACTTAATCTTTTACTTTATACGTTGAGATCATTAAAAAGATATACACTGTCTTATAAATAACTTTTTAAACAGATCCTATGACGTTAATATTATATTAATAATAGTAAACAAATACTTATTACAACATATTTGGCATTTGATTATATCGAGGTTACTATTAATGTGAATGGACGATGTGTTTTCATTTTGTATTGCGACCTTAAATGTTGATTGCACTGATAAATAGATATAGAAGTCTTTTCCTTTTGAAATATCAATTCATCTTGTAAATTATATTAGTAATTAAATATGATAGATGATATGGTATTACTATTGCGCATATGTTTACTTGAGGTGCTATGAACATATACAATATATTTACTTAAAGTTACTCTTCGGGTTCCAAATTTTCCTTATTTCTGTATATTTGTTTGCCACGAACGTGTACCTCATGAACAGTGTTATATAGTTAAAATGTTCATCGATGATGTAACATGCTAAAAACGAAATAAAATAAACATTTAAGGGGGTCTCGGCAGGTTTTATGAATAATATCGTGTGTACGGAACCCCTCATGCGTAAGTCCAACTTGCACTTGGTCGGTTTTTGTTTTTCTTTATTTAAACCAACGGTTATATTGGAATATTATTTGTACATTAGAATTAATAAAGATGTCATATTGAAGAGCGTATTGAGAAACAAAAAATCATTATGTATATTGTATACATATTTTAGCTCGAATCGTTTTGTGTTTCTGTGTAATTTTCAAAATTTTTTTTTTTTCAAAATAAGAAATTACAAGCTTCGTTTACGTCAAATAATTTACTACCAGTCCACTAAGGTTACTGCCTCAGACCTGAGAAGAACCGGCGAAACAAATTCAGCGAGACATGCCTTTTTTTTAACTAAATATTGACATCATATTATAATAATTGACAATGATATATTTGAAAAAGCCTGGAGCGAGCACTTTATTCCCAAGGGGTGTTATCATTTATAAAATCGTTAATTTGGTAATAAACTTTAACACACAAATGTCTTTTCACAACTTTTTTAAATTGTGAAATATGTAGAAAATTCTCGGACGTTCCACTAAAAAATCGTATCTATCGCCATCTTGAAAGCTGGTCCGGTGTAACACGGGTAGTGGGCGGCGGTGATCACATGTCATGAGGTAGGTATGTCATGAGGTCTAAGCTCGTTTACCTTGCCTTTTACATAAAAAAAAGCTTTTGTTACAATTCTAATATATAACAGATGAAACATGAAGTTACAAAACTTGTCCATCACAAAAGGACTTTGATCACTTTCCCTTATTATACGTTATTACTTAAACTTGCTAGTACTATTTACACGTACACATTCCAAAATATACCTTATGTTAATGCAATAGTGGTCAAATTAGCTGTAAAAAAGTTCTTATATAGACTTTTTATCGCTTCATTGTATAACAATAGTATTTTTTTTATAACGCCATCTGTTGTCGAATAGAAATGGTGGGAAAATTGTCTGGAAGAAAATATAACATTGTTAATAGATTTTCTCTTATTGACACCGTCGTAAACATTGAAAAAGATCGAAAGGTCAATTCGTTCGTGCTCTTGAAATAAAATCAGCTTGCAAAGATGTATATACTTTTCGTAGGAATTTAACGATGTTTCTGACTTTCGAGTCGGTTGCAGGTTCAATTACCTACATGGTAAATTAGTTATAGACAATATTTTTATCAATCTTGTTACATAATTTAGTATATGGCTTTTTGCTTTCTCTATGTACACATAATAAGTCTAAATTACCGGAAACTATGCTATATTTGGTTTTCGTCGAAGGAAATATTATAATTCTATATAAAGTTTTATAAGTCATGTTAGATAACAATTTATTCCTTTAATGGCAAAGCTTTTTAGCGTATTCGGTCACTGTTGTCGTTATTACTTTTTTAGATTTCATAGATTTACAAATCACTACATATACTAGAATGAAAATCTTTTTTATCTTTTGCTTCCAACGCAAAAAATCCAAACATGTTGTTAGTTTGTTCTATATCTCGTCGAGTCTCTTTGTCGGTCTGTGGTACCGTAGCCCCTGAATGAATGACCCGATTTAAGTGCAGTTGGTTTTAAACCTGACTTTTGTTTAACAATACTGGTATAACATATTATGTTACCTATATGTATATAAAATATTCCTTTATTAGGATTTTCTTTTTTAGCTTCACGCTGTATCCCGCACGAGGCAGGGTAGGCAGAGGGAACCCGGGAACCTAGTGTCAAGACACTCCGTTCCACTTTCGTTCCCCACTTTCCGCCGAATTTGAGGCATTGCGTGTTGAGTGGCGGAACTCAACGCCGCGCTTTATCGTATTACCAGAGCGAAGAAATGAAACATTAAATATTTAAATTGAAAATATTAAATATTTCATTTCCTCGACTTGGGATCGAACCCAGAACCTGTCGGTTACAGTCACACTCTTGTGAAGCTGCGCCACGACAGGCCTCGAATAATATTAGGATTTAATTTTATTATGTTTGTTTAGGGATATTTAAATATATTTAATTATGAAGACACATTTTATATTTCAACATTATGAGCCGAGATTATATCTAAAGCAATTTTAGGCACTCGATTTTTAGCGAAAGTGTTTGTAAACCGCTATGTCATGTAGCGTGGCGTTGAATATGATAAAGAAACGCTAACTGTCCAAACCATAAGCGAATTACTGTTGTGCTTGATAATTAAACATAATTTACTATATGGGATAAGGCCATCGTAGCGCAGTGGCATAGTGGCGATAATTTTGGGGTCGATATCCACTCATAGGAATTACTTTCATTTTACTATTTTGCTTCTTCCAAAATCAATACTATGCTCAAAATACTGTAAAGATGCTTTTTATTACTACAGTGGCTATTGTCGTATACATTGAGTCACCAGCTTCACGTCTTTCGTCACAAAATAGGTTAAATAGTGCTAAGATACTTCACTATCAAATGTTCGGCTGAATCGAAACCTCATGTGTTAGATGGTGGAATTTTATATAATTTTTTTTTTCAGAATGGAATAATAATAATACTTATTTTAAATATAATCATTATAGTAATGAAATTTATAATATTTTTGTTGACGTCATCATGACGAAGAACCAAGGAGCGAGAAAAATAAATTGAATATTTAATATTTTCAGTTTCTTATTTCTTTCTCTTTAATATTTTCAGTTTCTTATTTAATATTTTCAGTTTCTTATTTAATATTTTCAGTTTCTTATTTAATATTATTTAATATTTTTAATTTCTTATTTCTTTCTCTTTCTTCTTTCGAGAAAAATAAATTGAATATTTAATATTTTCAGTTTCTTATTTCGGTAGAAAGGCAAATTACGGCATTTAGTTTCCCCTAATACTCAAGCCCCCTAACACGTAATGCCCCAATGCCCCTACACTGGCATGTGTGGGATATTGCGAAAAGCTAAAAAAAAACAAGATTTTTTTATCGTTTTCAAACTAAAAAACTGAAAAGTTTTTAACTTATACCAAACAGATCACGAATTGCTGCGTAATTAATGTCAGAAGAAAAAAAAAAAGTAACTTTGTTCTTTCCCCCATATATGATTGTGTTTAAATGTAATTATATTTCTCTTGAAATTATATGAAATTTTGTATTTAAAGTTAGTAACTAACTAAAAATTATGGACAATACTTATTTAGAAAACGTATAAAAAATTTAAAGTATCGGGATTTGAATCTGCGTCTCTTGGAATCTGTCCAAGCGCTCTGACCACTAAGCCATACGTACTATGAGAATGTTAACATATTTCATTTTTATTATATTGCTTTTACTAAGAGAGAAAACTAAAATTGTTTGAAGTTCTGTTTGAATAAACTCCTCATCTAGCTATTTTTGTACAATTCTATGTGACGACTTCATTGGTTAATGAATGTAAATTTTTGATTTATTTCTTTTATGTATTTGTAAAACTGTATGTCTTCCTTAATAAATAAATAAAAAATAAATTGCTATTAAATCAAAATCTGCTTAGTGAATATAAAATTGTAGTAATAATTTTAAATTAACTTTTTTATTTATAAAAATATTGAAATAAAACGAACATTAAATATTAGAGGGAAGGTTGCAAAATATATAATAGTGATAATTGCATTAAAATATGGCTAGCCGTTTCTTAGATTAGCGTGTATAAAGTCTCAAATCGCTAATTTTGGGCCTTATTACATTAATAAGCGTCCCCTATAAGATATCTTGCTGTACAGACAATGATAGACGGTTACAGATTTATTATACGCATAGATTTTTTTAGTTTCATGCATATACCTTGTATATGACAGGGTAAGCTGAGGCGAATTTTGTGCTAAGACACTCCGTCCTTAACTTTCACCGTATTTGAGAGTCTGCATGTTGAGTGGCGAATCTTATTCCACGCTTGTTGTCTTCTAACTAGAGCGAAGAACTGAAAATATTAAATGTTTCTTTTCTTTGAGCGTAGATTGAACCAACAACCAGTTGCGTTTACAGTCGCATGCTGGTGACTCTGCTCCAAGATAGGAGGACAGTATATCTATTCGTAAAACCTTCACAATGTATCCACTATACAATGTAACGATGGCGACTTTATAAGTGCGTCTAGAATGTTGCAAGTAAAAATAAAAAAAAAACTTCATTTGTCCTACATAGAGACAGTAACACTAACGTCAAGTCATTGCATATTGACTAGCGGAACTCAACGTCGCGCTGTGTTGTGGAGAAAAGAAATCAAAATTTCTCTGAGTGGAAATCAAACCCACAATCACCATAGTTACATTCAGACGCCGTGTCGCTGCGTCCATGTTCATGAGAAGATTTCATAATATGTAAATATAGTAGAAAAACCAATTAAATCTTTCTTAACGATCTCACATTCTCCTCACAAGATAAGTATAAAAAACATATAATTTGAGAGACTTGTACAAATTAAAATAATATTACACGATATCACTCAATGACAAATCAATTTTCAATATAATATAAAATAAATGAAATGCAACAATTATTTTAATAACAACCATTTACATAGCTTATTATTAGAATAGTTCGACAAACATATGCATTATTATGGTGTGTGAAAATGAATGTGACACAGAAAGCACTTTCGCTGTATTTTCATATGAAAACCTTAGAAGCCTTTAAGCTCTCAGTGTTAAGCAGACGCGCGGCGCGTGCGCATGTCCGAATCGAAATTAGTAATACGTATACAAAAGTGGGATTTTTTGATAAATTGGTTCTCTTTTGCCCAGTATATAGTGATGTTATGTACATTAGCAGCATTTTATTTATAATTTAGTGACATTTTTAAATTTGTGAAGAACAAAATGACTTTGAACACCACCCACCCGCCGTACTGTCGGGTTACTAGTAAATTATTTGGGAAGAAAAGCAAGAAAAGTAAGAAATATGTGAAAATGAAAGCGGGGACGTACAGTGGACGAGAGCGGTAACTATTGTTGTACATTAACGTCTATTTCTTTCGTTTTTTTCTTTAATATATCTTTTGTCATACATTCGCTGAGTAGCAAAACATATGTAATTTAAAAAAAAAAAAATCTTCATTTTATTATATTTTTATATATGATAACAACCTGTAGGGTACTGCCGTGGTCCCTTCTACACTTGTAAAATTTGATACAAAATATGAACTTACAATACAAATGAAGGCAACAACTCTGGTAACAAGGCAAAGCGCAGCGTTGAGTTCCGCCATTCAACACGCAATGCCTAAGCATTTCGAATGCGGTAAAATGTGATCCTAAAACTAGGTTTCCAAGTTCCCTCTGTCTACCCTGCCATGTGCGGGATACAGCGTGAAGCTGAGTGGAGTACAGTAGAGTGCATACGAGTACGCCTCCAAGCTTATGTTTGTCAACATTTATTAAGTATTCTATCTACAATTCTTGAATTGGTACGGAACTGTCTCTCGCTTGAATGATTTTTACTTAAATGATACTCATGATCGAACGTAACGTTTGTTTATTGCCATTTTAGTGTACGCTTTTAAATATAAACATATGTATACATCCGGATATGATTATACAAACTGAGCAATATAGTTCCGTGATTCAACATGCAATATATTATAATGAGCAGAAAGTCAAGAAGAATAATTATATTATATAAAAAAACTTTATGAAAAAAACTTTTGATTAAGTTTGATAGTTTTAAGCTTAGACTCGTTAGAGGTTAGTTTAGTTTAATTTTAAATAGTATCTTACTAAAGTTCGTCATTGAATTTTACATTTTTTTTAATATTATTTTAGGCATAATTTTTTTTAAACGTAACATAAATTTATCGTAGGGAAACTTTCCCTATAGAGATACTAACAACCTAATTCTGTTGTAATAAGTATATAAGAATAATGTCTTTGATTTTCGCGATTGTTATACATTTTAAATGAAACACTTTTAAACGGATTAATCGCGTATATTGAATGGTAAACATTTTTGGAAACCCGACGTTTCGAACACTTTACAGTAGTCCATGTGTGTGACCACGGACTACTGTAAAGTGTTTCATTTAAAAAGTATATAAGAATTTTTACGTATCTTGATAAGAACATATGGCTTAGTGGTCAGATCTTGGACAGTTATCAAGAGATCCAGTTCAATTTATTGCGTTTTCATAATAAGTTTCATTTTATAAGTGTGGAATAACACTTTTTGTGTTAAGTGCTAAAAATGTTTTTACCTATTACCATCATATATACAGCCTGATTCATAATGTTTTTTTTTTTTTTTTTGATAAGAACGGCTATGTTTAGCCGTTTACGAGCAACCTCCATCGTGGTAAACGGAGACTTTGTTTGCCACGGATATGTTTTAAGACTTATTATAATTTATTTATATTTAATTTACTTATTTAATTATTATAATCTATATTTTACTTTTATCTATGTATATTTTCGTTGTTACTATTATCTATTACGAATTATTTATTTGTCTGGACTTACCATTTTTTATTTCTTATTTACCGTTTTAATTTATAATTTCTCTGTCTATATCTAGTTTCTAGTTTTTCGTTATTATTTGTTTATTTATTTTGTTTAAAACTAAATTCTTTTTGTTGTGTTTAAATACCATCGTATGTTTACATTTTTTAAATTTTCGTTTTTAAGACGTCTACATATATAGATATATCTATTTTTTTTTTTTTTGACTATCTAGCCCCAGCCACAGATTAATATTTATCCAGAATAATTGTCGTTTTTCATTCTGGTCTGAAAAATTATTTTCCATTTTATTCTTTGTGTAGGGGCCAGTTGAAATTCCACCTTCGTTTCCAGGACTAAGGCTTTGCTCGTGGGAGCCGCTCCCGTGGCTCTGCATATCGTTTGAAATTCTGCGTTTATTTGTGCTGATGAATTTCAAACTCATATGTCGTACCAGGTGATGGCTCTCAAGTGCAATAATCCCACCCTGGCGTATGGTGTACGTCCTTAAATGACCGTGCATGTCCTCCGCCCCACCCTTAGCAATAGGCTACGGTGGAGCGAGCCAGCGAGTCCCACCGCCTGCGGACCGGGCAATCATCGCTGAAGGCATTGTGATCCGTGCGGCTATGTTTAGCCCTTACGCAATTCCTGCAAGTAGGGTGGGTAGCCGCTACAGGATCACAATCCTTCTTAAGGTGCTGGCCCCACAGTGGCTGCAGACGTCTGTCTCCTCTGTGCAGTGTCTCCTGGTGTGGCCATATGCCAGGCACCGGGAGCACTGCACTAGGGGAGATTGGTCCAAGACTCTGACGCGTTGCAGGTCCACTCGGAGCGCTCCTAGTTCTGTCGCTCTCCTCCATATTATGGGGGAGACCGACAAAACCAGGTGGCTCGTGTGGGGGTTCCTAGCCTTTTTGCGGAATTTGACTTGAATCCGGTGATTCATAATGTTTCTTTGTACATATTTAATGTGATCAAATGAATCATTAACTTTGTATTAATACACAATTTTTTTTTTCAAAACAAATTCTCAGGAGAATAAAAAACGATTTTTAACGAGACTGGTAAAAGCTTAGTAAAAGCTTTCGAACCTTTAAAACACGAACTCAGCATCACGCTATACTCAGCTTCACGCTATATCTCGCACATGGCAGAGCAGGCAGAGGGAACTTGGGAACCTTAGTGTTAAGACACTCCGTTCCACTCCCGTTCCCCACTTTGAAACATGAACTAATAGTAAAATTTGAATTTGAATTTGAAATACTTGACGACAAAATATTGACACTCTAAGCCAACGTTATATTT
This sequence comes from Eueides isabella, assembly GCA_019049475.1. Lineage (NCBI taxonomy): Eukaryota > Metazoa > Arthropoda > Insecta > Lepidoptera > Nymphalidae > Eueides > Eueides isabella. The sequence goes on along the minus strand of CM032399.1, from coordinate 2,562,873 downwards.
TCTTCTTACATCATATACCATGGCACTTGTTACCGAATCCCCGTAACTCTAATACATCATCAATAGTTTTCACTTTTATACTCTCGGTTTCTCTGTAAGTGTCACGACTCATACTCGTATTGCTTAACAAAAACCTGTTATGTAGAACCGATTTCGGTACATATTAAAGAATTATCACGCGCTACTATTAAGTATGAAATAGAATAAATGTATGTTACATAATTTTATATAATATGCAATTAAGTGATTTCGTAAATTTAGGTATTATTTATAAATTATAAAAGCTTGTCGTGGCGCTGGGGTACAAGTGTGTGACTGTAAACGCGACAGGCCGTGGGTTCGATCCTCATTCGAGGAAATAAAATATTAATTATTCTCATTTCTTGGCGACGTGAAGTTCCACAATAAACAGTTAAACACGCAATGTGCCTAGACGGAGTGCCTTAACATTAGGTTCCCATATTCCCTCTATCTACCTGGCCATGTGCGGGATACAGCGTAAAGGTGAAAGTAAATTTATAAAATTCGTGAACAAAATTCGTTCTTAGAGATTTACACTAGATCGATATAATTAGAAAAGTTTCTGAGATATATCGATAAAACACTAAATGAAGACCATATTAAACGAAGTGACAAGTAAATTTTCCTTATTTAATGCTCTGGTAATGTAGAAATATTTAACCGACGTTGTAATTCGTTAAGCCAATTCAAGAGAATACCTACATAGATGCCTAAGTACTTTAAAATTTGAATCCGTATCTATCCGGTACATACAGATACTTTACAAATGTGTAATTATTTAATTCTCTTACGGGTAAGGAAAATGTTTTATATTTTAATTTCTTCTCTCTAGTAACTACATAAAGGCGGTAAGTAGGTAATAAGTGGTGAAGAGCTCTAATGGGAGCAAAATATCTTAACACTAGGTTCCCAGGTTCCCTTAATGAACTTAAAATGCCTATAAAAACCACCAATTTTTAAGACACTCATTTTTTTAGACATTGCGTAGCTCTACGCTGCTGTGTGTGTGTGGTTTCCAGACTAAGGAATTAAAAAAAAAATAGTAATTAATTTCTCCAAATGGTAATTGAACACGCAACAGTGTCGATGGTGCCACGACAGTTTCAGTACTTAGCATAATATCTAAATGTATGTACTTGTTCGTATGTACATAAGTTTACAATCTCATTGTCTATCGATCTGGACAGTCCACCTTGGCCGAACTTATCTGAGTTAGATTATATTAATTATAATATTGTATGATGGAATAATTTATATTGTATGATGGATTACATTTGTAATCCATCATACAATATAAAGACCAAAAATTTGTTATTAAAGTACGTACAAATGCATATATAATATTAATTTAATTCTTGATACACTATATATATATATATATATATATATATATATATATATATATATATATATATATATATATATATATATATATATATATATATATATATATATATATATATATATATATATATATATATATATAAGAAACAACATTAATTTTAAACAATTTAATGATTACTTTAATACGTTACGTTAGTTAAATGTGAAGTAAGATCGTCTAGCGCTTGTCAATGAAAGTTTTATGTCCGAGAGTGCTTTATTGCGGGCATTGACATTAGAATAGCATACGAAACAAGCTACATCGCGTGAATGAAATTTTATTTCATCTATAATATTATACATCTAAAGAAAGCTATAGTTCTATAGAAAGATGCAATAGATGACTTACTATGAACTCGACGATCGTTGGTTCAGTTCAGTTATATTTTGCCGATTATTTGTGAAAATGGAGTTTTCATTGAAAAATGTCATTTTGAAGTCTTATTGTAAGGGGAAAGCTTAAATTATTATAAAATAACATCTTATAAGCTATAAAATTATAAAAAGCTCAAGATTTTTTTGCTTGGCAGAGAAGGAAAAGCGCATCTAGTATTAAGACACTCCAGAGAGAGCAACTCTCTTTGTTGAATTTTCGAGATATTCCAAACAGAATGCAGAACTCAACACCGCGGTTGATTTACCAGAATAGATAATGAATGAATTTGATTCATAGAACTTAGAACTTTAGTGAGTACAGAACGGAAAAACCGGTTTCACTGCGCCACTACGTCCTTTATTAAAGAGAAAAATACATAGACAATACGTGTTTCTTATATAATTAACGAGGCATTGTTGCCTATTAACAATACTTGAAATATTGAATTCTTCAATATATACAATATTATAATTTTCCTAGACCTTGTTAAGAAAAAGAGTCACAAGCCGTAAATATTTTCTAATGGCTTTTCTTTGGCTTCTTGAAAGTAGAGAATTTAGTATTTCTCTATTATATAAGCATTTATCATTCAAGTTCATACTTGATCGCATATACAGTATGTTGTAAGAGAAATTAGTGTTAATCAACTTAGCAACTGAATGACACTTCTTCATTTCCCGAATTAGAGATATTGTCTTAATGTGTGGTGAAACTCTACGCTACATTTCGTCTTGATAGAGCCTAGAGATGAAAATGATTTATTTAACTGAGATTTCTTGAGGGACTGAACATATCATGAGAAATTTGTCTACAATTGATCTTGTGAAAGATTTGCGAGAATTATTTCCATATAAGATGTTTATCTAATATCGTTACAAATGATACATATTATGAGGGCTGTAGTGTCGTAGAGAAAACAAGCGCGTGACTGTAAGTGACAGGTTGTAGGTTCAATCCACAGTCTTAGAAGTGAAATATTCGCTCCGGAAATAAGACAAAGCACGGCGATGAATTTCGCCACTCAGCAAGTAATCCCTCAAATTCGACGTAAAGTGGGGCATGAAACGGAGTAACTTAACACTACATATATTCCTAAATACCCACTGCCTGCCACATACGGGATACAGCGTGAAGCTGAAAAAAGAATAAACTACTATTATTTTTTTGGCTTCACGTTGTATCCCGCATGAGGCATGGTAGGCAGAGGGAACCCGGGAACCCAGTGTCAAGACACTACGTTCCATTTCCGTTCCCCACTTTTTGCCGAATTTGAGGCATTGCGTGTTGAGTGGCGGAACTCAACGCCGCGCTTTGCCTTATTACCAGAGCGAAGAAATGAAACATTAAATATTTAAATTGAAAATATTAAATATTTGATTTCCTCGACTGGGGATCGAACCCACAACCTGTCAGTTACAGTCACACAGGCAGACAGGCCTCAAACATACTATTCTAATATATTTAAAATATATTCTTAATTTTATAATACCTTAAATATATGGAAAAACACATTTAGCTTAGTTGCATCAATGTAATTTCATTGACTAAACAAATTATGCAATAGTGGCTGCAGTTGTATATATTTATATTGTTGATGGAAGTGTAGATAACCTTACATCAATCTATCGACCTCGCCTTGATCAGATATTAATGCCAGTGGTTTGGAGTAATCAAATGATTTAATTTGAATTATTTGCGCAAGATTCAATTTAGAATTAAATAGCATAAAAAGATAAGTGAAAATAACTTGTGTTTGTTGTTTTTTTTTGGAATAGTTATTGATTTTTGGTTTACGCTATATTGCATTTTCAGCAGGTTAGGCATAGGGAACCTAGTGTTAAGATGTCTTTGTTTCCCACTTTTCACTGAAACTTTTGAAAAATTCTTGTTAAGTAACAAGGGAAATAAAAAAAAAACATAAATAATTTGATTATACACACTTAATGTAATGTTAAATAGGAGAATAATATTATTAAGCATTGGCGTTTATAGTCACACGCTTGTGCAACTGTCTGTGCAATCGCGACACGTTGTGGGTTCGATCCCCACTCGAAGAAAAAAATATTTTTAATTTTCATTTCTTGGTCTTTGTAACAAGACAAATTATAATAAACATATATATATATATATATATATATATATATATATATATATATATATATATATATATATATATATATATATATATATATATATATATATATATATATATATATATATATATATATATATATATATATATTTATATATACCTGAACCTAAGGGCTAGGTCCCCCTGTTAAGACATTCCGTTCCGGTTACGCTCCCTACTTTCCACCGATTTTGACGCATTGCGTGTTGAGGGGCGGAACTCAACGCCGCGCTTTACCTTATTGCCAATACTGAAAATAATAATTAGTAATTATGTTACATTTATTTCTTTCTTCACAGTGCCAACACGGCGATGGACAATGATGTCACACCAGTTTACCTAGCAGCGCAAGAAGGACACCTTGCGGTACTCAAATATTTGGTGCTAGAAGCCGGGGGGCGACTGGACGCACGAGCTAGAGATGGCATGCTGCCTATACACGCTGCTGCACAAACTGGTTGTTTAGATTGCGTTAAATGGATGGTAAGTTACATTTATCTTAAACTTAACTTAAAACTTTATTTTTTTTTTATAGCTTCACGCTGTATCCCGCACGAGGCAGGGTAGGCAAAGGGAACCCGGGAACCTAGTGTAAAGACACTCCGTTTCACTTCTGTTCCCCACTTTCCGCCGAATTTTAGGCATTGCGTGTTGAGTGGCGGAACTCAATGCCGCGCTTAGCCTTATTACCAGAGCGAAGAAATGAAACATTAAATATTTAAATTGAAAATATTAAATATTTCAATTCCTCGACTGGGGATCGAACCCAGAACCTGTCGGTTACAGTCACACTCTTGTGCCGCTGCGCCACGATGGGCCTCTATGCCACGCCACGCTATGTACGAATACGTGTATAGAAGTTTAAGGTCTGCATATATATATAGAAATGTGTATATGAGTGAGCGTGTATGTGTATCTATTTATTTAAAAAAAAATGTCTCGCTGAGTATTTTGAACCGGTTCTTCAGGTCTAAGGCTTAAGTAAGCCGACAGTTTACTGAAGTTAAAAGTTTGTACTCAGCATCACGCAGTATCCCGTACATGGCAGGATAGGCAGAGGGAACATGGGAACCTTGTATTGAGATACTCCGTTCCACTTCCGTTCCCCACTTTCCGCTGAATTTGAAGCATTGTGGAACTTAACACCGCGTTTTGCCTTGTACCAAAGCTAAGTTATAAAAATATTAAATATTTAAATTAAATATTTCGTTTCCTCGAGTGGGATCGAACCCAGAACCTGTCAGTTACAGTCACACGCTTGTGCCGCTGCGCCACGACAGGCCTCGAAAGTTTCTAACTTCTCTTTATTTACACATATCTAATACACATTAGCGTAATGCTATAATATTAAAATAAATATATACCCCATGCTCATATAAAAACATTTTGCATAAACATTGTATGTTAATACAATGTTTATGCAAAATAGCTCTTCATAATTCTATTTTATCGCAACGTTTCAAATACTGTTATTTTATGACTATGTAACATAAAATTTGATAGATTTTTACAAGTAAGATAAAAGCAAATGTCATAATGTGGTGAATGTGAGAGAAGAAATAAACCTTGTAGGACTGAAGCAGTCCTACAAGGTTTATTTCTTCTCTCGCATGGTTACGGAATATGACGAGGGCATTGTTTCACTAGCAGAGCTTAATGTAAAGACACTTCCGTTTCCCATGTTTTGCCGAATTTGAAGGATTGTGTATTGTGGCGGAACTCAACGCCGCGCTTTGTCTCGTTACTAGAGCAAGAAAATGAAAATATAAAATATTTCTGATATCCTCAAGTAGAAATTGAATTCACGACCTGTAACGTTTACAGTCGCACGCTTGCACCCCTGGACTACGACGAACGTATGAAAGGACATAAGCTACTTTATCTTTTTAAGTATACTTAGTTGAAAATACAAACGCCGAGCTGTAGCACATTGTGAATTGCGAAATGTGAATATTAATATATAAAAATCTAGTTGAATTTGATGCCAAACACCGTTTTATAGACCGTTTTTAAGTATAGCGTAGTTAAGATACGTTTTTTTTTTCAAATAAATCATATTTGTTTTTAACTCTTTAAATAGGCACACACACATATTATTATAATACATAAAATATATTCTTTTCAGCTTTACGCTGTTTCTCGAATATAGCAGGGTAGGCAGAGGGAACTTGGGAATCCTATATTCCCAATTTAGAAAATAAGACACTCCGTTACGTTCCCCCTTTTACCTTCGAATGATGAAAAATGTTTCAATGCCTAAGCTTTGAAAGGCGGAACTCAACGCCGCACTTTGCCTTGTTACCAGAATGAGAAAATATGAAATATTTTATTTCAAAACATTAAAATTAAAACATTAAAACAGAACAAGTGTTAGAGTATTTATTTTTTAAAAGAGAAAAGCTATCAGAAGAAATGAAATAAAAAAACAGTAATAAATATAATTATTTGATTGTTAATTAAGCATAAAATTAGTAATTTCTTCCTTCTACCTCAATAACTAACGCACTACAAATATTATAACCATTCATTATATAACATAATCTATATTTTACGATTACAATACAAGTGGAGTCAGAGTTATATAAAAGTAATTCATAAGAGAAAATCCGCTAATTACAAGTCAATAGCTTTCCACTATCAATCATGGAGCGGGAAACGATTGCACGCGCGATACTTGCTCTTGTTTGTGTTGTAAATATTTAATTATGTCGTAATATTTGTCGTGTAGCAGTTTAGTAAGAGGCAACCTAGTGTTAAGGAAAGTAGAGATGTAAATGAAAAAAGAGGAGTTTCTTGCCGGCTCTCCCCAGCATATCCAACCCGGTGGCAGCTTCCTGTAGGACTGATACAACAAATATTCAATACATAATAATTTGAATTTGATTTTGAATTAAGCTTGCCAAAATATAACAGTGAAAACATAATTTAAATGTGGTTAGTCTTTTCTGAGATTAAAGCGTACAAACTTAAACAAATAGACAATAAACAAATAGACAATTAGGCATTAAGAAACTCCGTTCCACTTCTGTTCCCCATTTTCCGCCGAATTTGAGGCATAGCGTGTTGAGTGGCGGGACTCAACGCCGCGCTTTACCTTATTACCAGAGCGAAGAAATGAAACATTAAATATTTAAATTGAAAATATTAAATATTTTATTTCCTCGAGTTGGGATCGAACCCACAACCTGTCGGTTACAATCACACGTTTGAGCCGCTGCGTCACCACAGGTCAACTTTATTACTTATATTACGTGAATTCAGCGTATACAATTCTAAGGCCAAATTTTACGAAAGCCTAACTTTTTTTGCGTTTCTCTTTAATTGTCATTAATTTTAAGATATCAATCACTCGTATATCGTTATATGTCTATTTTTAATTTCTCACGTTAATATTAGAAAGAAGTCTTGAAAAGTCGCACGATAGTCTGATAAAATTCATAGTTATATAAATTTTATAATATTATCATGAAATTCATCAGTTTCTTATACTGTAAAAGGGGGGAAGTGACTTATGTCATATGTAATAATTAGTGATGCGTAGATGTCAAATGAGGCCAACTTTGAATACTAATATTAATAAATAACAGAGACGCCTTTCGATATTTTTATAATCATTATATAAATCTAATTTAATTTTACCACGAGCTTTTGCCCGTGACTTAGCCCGCATGGTCTAATGGAAAAAAATAGTAGTTATATATGCCTCTTTTTAAGTGTGAATAATTTTGACTGCTATCACAATTGATGACGTCGAAATGATAAACGTCTCGTAATATGCTCTATTTCGATAAAAGGACCAAACAAGTTAGCGAAGTTTTTCAGATAAGTTCGCTCAGCCAAAAACTCTTTCACGTGATAATGTACTAACATTATTGAAATGTCTCTTTTTCGTTAAAGCGTAGTGGCATAGCGTTTATTGTAAATCTCATCTTTAGTTCTGGTTATAAGAGAAAAGGTAACTGAGGTCTGTCGTGGCGCAGCGGCACAAGCGTGTGACTGTTACTGACTGGTTGTGGGTTGGATTCCCACTGGAGGAAATAAAATATTTATTATTTTCAATTTAAATATTTAATGTTTTCATTTCTTTACTCTGTACGAGGCAAAACGCGGCATTGAGTTCCGCCACTCAACACGCAATGCCTCAAATTCGGCGGAAAGTAAGGAACGTAAGTGGAACAGAGTGTCTTAACATTAGGTTTCTAAGTTCCTTCTGTCTACCCTGTCATGTGTGGGATCAAGCGTGAAACTGAAAAAAAAAAAAAATGTTACAGATAAATGATTTAAAAATAATATATTAATTTCCAGATAGTAGAACGTGGAGTAGACCCCAACTCCAGAGACGGTGATGGTGCCACACCCCTCCATTTCGCAGCTTCCCGTGGACACTTGTCGACTGTGCGTTGGTTGTTACGTCACGGCGCTAGGCTACATTTGGACAGACATGGGAAAAGTCCTATAAACGATGCCGCTGAAAATCATCATTTGGAGGTAAATTTGATTAAATATCTTTATTTATTTGTTGCATTTTGTTGCACATTACTTCTTTTTATTGTAATCTGCATACAGCAGAGTAGGCAGAGGAAATTTGGAAACCAGGTATTATATTACTATTATTAGTCATTATATTTTGTTCCCAGTGAGCCATATCCGTTACTTACTATTATTTAAATAAGAAAGAAAGAAAGAAAAATCTTCTTTCAGACTTTGATTTTTGATCATAAGTTAAAAAGTTTTGATTATAAGTTTAAAAATTTATATGGCAATAAAGAGTGATGAAAATGATCGACATGACAGCTCATTGTACATTATCATAATATTCCGAAAAATAAACATAATTCATAAATCAAACATCAAAAATGGAGATCTAACGCAGTTAGAGTAGGATCATGGATACTAATTCTTTTATTTTTTACTAATTTTGAAGTATTAATCCACACTAGAGAAAGAAAAATACTTATTAAAGAAACGTATATTTAAAAAACGAGTGAAACCCTTTTAAATTTAGTCTTTATATTTAGTACTGCATAGAATAAAATGTTACTTTTAAAACAACATTTTTTTTTCTTATAAGTTATATAATAACATATAGAAACGTAGAGGTTCAATAATAGTTTCCGATTTAACTTTTTCCATACAGTACAATTTCATTTCTTCACATAAAACACACACGTACACGTACAGTATGCACATACACATGTCCCTCATACACATGCATACTAAGTAATACTATTGTATTATTAAAATGATGCTCATGCATTTATAAGCGTATTAAATTCATATCATTGTGGTATGTAGGCGAAAACAATAGATTTGCTTGGAAAGTGTATCGCTTGGAGTCGTTAACGTTATTTGGATACGTAATTGCGCACGCGCATGAGATTTCACTTCACGTAATCATAGGCCCTTGTTAAAATTGAGTTTCTATAATGTATTATATATTAAGACGAGGTCTCTTGGCACAGCAGCACAGTTTTTAAATGGAAACCCAACAGTTGTGGATTCAATTTCTTCTCGAGATGCAGCGTTGAGTTACGCCACCCAATACTCAATGTCTAGAAAACTAGTTGGAAATGAACAAAGTGTTCCTTGGTTATTCTCTACCTATGCTGCTATACGCTTGCTGCTATCGCTAATATTACATGTTACTATACGATGAGCGTACAGCTTTTTAAAATCTCCACACGCTAGAAAGTACTACTTAATTAATTTATCTACTTAAGGTACTCATCCCTAGAAATGTTTTATTTTAATTAATTTCACAGAATGTTATGCGTTATTGAATTGGGATATACTCGTATGATACACAATTATACTCTATTGATCTACTCAAAAATAACTAAATTTTAATTGTAATATCTTTCTAAGTATAAGAAAATAAATTAAATCATTGTAATTAATGCACTAAAATGCCAATTGTGTGATATTTTTTTTTGACAGCTTTACAATATATCCGGTATATGAGACAGTGTAAATAGAGTGAACTAAGTGTTAAAATATTCCGTTCTAAGCAAAAGATGTTTTGTTCTTGCCAATGTGGGGAAGAAAATAGAAATGAACCAATCAAGAAGGGAGGGACATTATACGTTTAACCTGCCTGCCTGTAGGTCTATAGCACCATAGCTCCTGAATGAAGGAACCCATTTGAGTATTGTTTTTTAATCGAAAGCCTTGTTCATTACGGTGGTTCTTAACTAGCTTAGCTATCTTTTATCCAAATCAGATCAACAGTATAAAAGGTAAAAGCAATTTGCCGATATGACCTAGTGAATATTTGGGTCGTTTTTTTTTTATTGTATTTTTATATAGTTTTATGCAGGAAGAGTAATTAATATGTTTGTTGGAACTGGAGCTCAAGATTTGCTTTAACTCGAGTCTGTGTTTGCGTATGGTGTTGACATCGAAATGATTGAAATCTAATATGTTGTAAATGACTATAGTCTGACAGACTATTGTTAGTATATTTTATGTTGTAAATTTATATTGCTTTAAAATAAATGATTTGTTGCAATACACAAGTTAAAATCGTTCATTCTTAAATATTTTAGAATAACAAAATATATATTTTTGTATCTAAATAGCCAAATGCTTCTATTTCATCATAAACCTAGCACACATTTGTATGGAGAGATTTTCTATGTAGAGAGATTATTAGCATTTTTTCTTTCTTTTTCCTTATTTTATCTCTTGATGACATACTATACACATATTATGATACTGACATATTATGATGACATATTATGATACTGAGCAGGCATCTCTTGGATACTGCCCAAAGATTTGTCGGGTCACGTGGGGCGCTAGAACTTATATTTTTAATATTCTCCATTAAGCTCCATTCACAATTAAGCACTTCCATTTCCTAGTTTCCGCCGAATTCCTGGGGTATCCTGTGTTGAGTAGCGGAACTCAACGCTGCATTTCGCCTCGTTACCAGAGCAAGTCAATAAAAATATTAAACATTTAATCTCCTCGAGGGGTAATACAGTCTACACACCATTACCTGTCGCATTTACAGTTTATATGTAGTCTTGCGCTACGAAAGGTTTCTGATTTTCAAAGGGAAATTTTAGTGGCAGAATCCAACACGGTGCTTATCTATTGTTGTGTCTATTATCTCTACTTTCTACATAATAGATCTCTTTCTCACATATTGCCGTTATAGTTTTTCGATTCCACCCCTAATGTTTCCGACGATAATTCTTATATGATGTACGGAAGGTTGAAAAAAATATATAATAATTATTTGCCAACATCACGCATCTGACCAGTGCAGTGGCTTGTATCAATCAGGCTAATGATATACGTTTTGCTTCATTTCATATGAATTGTTTGTACGGTTCGTAGCCATAGCGTTCTGTTATTAGAAAATACTGTAAAATAGCGGTGAATAACATTTTAATTTAATTCATTGTGGTGTATTGGTTTGGTAGTGTAAAATTCTTGCATTAGTGCCGTTGTAGTTAGTTTTGTTTGACTAAGCTTAAATATGTTTTATTTGAAGAAGTATTAATATGTATATTTTACAGCTCTACGTATTGTCCTGTATAAAGTAGGATATGCAAAAAAGTGTAGTGTTTGTAGACTCTGTCCTCCATTTAATATTTATAATTTTTAAATTAAGTATTGAATATTTTCAAATTACAAATTTAATGTTTTAAAATGATATATTTAATGTTTTCATTTCTTCTTTCTGATAACAAGACAAAGAAAGGCGTTAAGTACTGCCACTTAACAAGCAATGCCTCAAATTTGGCAGAAAGTGGGGAAGGGAACGGATCGTCTTAACATTAGGTTCCCAAGTCCCTCTGCCTCCCCTATATGCGGAATACAGCGCAACGCTGAAAAAAACCTTTGATAATACATGTTACTTAAAACCTGAAACCATTTTTGACTTTATCAATACAAACCTAACCATACACTTAAATAGAGGTCATGTTGTTATATAATTTTATATATTTAAAAAAATACATACAATGAATGACACAGACTAACAATGGAAGTAGATTAGTACGCTTCCCAATTTCCATCTTATCTGTGTATATTTTATAAAGTTATTCTAAACTCGCTGATGTTATCGAAATATTTTCACACAGTTGTTTTTCTAAAAGTGTGAAATAATTATAATACGGCTTTGGTATAAATTCGGTTACTCTATATGATTAATTAAATAATGTTAAAATCATAAATATTAAGAGATCTAATAGATTTGTTGTAGTATGCGTTTATCATTTTATCGTTATGAAATTAAAAAAAAACTATGTACATATATTTATGTATATTTGTATGAGATATTAGATTTGCCTAGGGCATCTTCTTTTTTTATTATGTGGCCTATAACTTTCTATGAAAATGTAACACCAACTATCCAACAGACACAGAATCATTTTGTATAAATTTGTTCCTGAGTTGGCCAAGTTAAACTAAATATTTTTTTTAGCTTTATAATATTATTTTTACGCTGTATCCCGCACATGGCAGGGTAGGCAGAGGGAACTAGGGAACCTAGTGTTAAGGCACTTTGTGCCACTTCCGTTCCCCAAGTATATATATATATATATATATATATATATATATATATATATATATATATATATATATATATATATATATATATATATATATATATATATATATATAACAACAATATAGCAACATAATTTTAAATTAATCTGTTCTCTTTAAAAAAAAAGTGTATCTGTATATTGTATATTATTTGAAAAACAGTACATATATATATATATATATATATATATATATATATATATATATATATATATATATATATATATATATATATATATATATATATATATATATATATATATATATATATATATATATATATATATATGTCTCTGTCTGTTTAAAAACTGGAACACCTGACCCAGAAAGAACCTATGATTTTAATTTTCTGTTTACATACAAAAATAATAAAATACCTGAAACATCTTTGCACAAATTATACCTTGTTCCAGTTAAACTAATCAATCGATAGAAAAAATAAACAAATGAAAAATGTCCACGCCTCTTGAAAACCGTCCGCTGTTTAAATTTTTATAGGATTTTAAAATTTGTATTTTTCTTTTCTAATTATAGAGTAACACTTTAAACAGTAAAAATATAATCCAATGTAGCCTTAATAAAAGTTATTTAACATGATAAAAATTTTTAATTGACAAAATAAAGAATGTGATAAATCTGATCAAGAATCTGAATAATTTAGTTAAACTATTAGGAACATGTTGCAACATGCAGGACCGCACCGAACATTATACTCCAAGGCCAATCTGAACCCCACACTTAGACTTATTTGCAAAACACAAAATATTTTTTATTCATATATATATATATATATATATATATTTATTGACTTGTGAATGCAGCGTTGAGTTCCGCTACTCAACACAGAATGCCCTAGGAATTCGGCGGAAACTAGGGAAAGGAAGTGCTTAATTGTGAATGGAGCTTAATGGAGAATGTTAAAATAAGTATAAGTTCTAGTGCCCCACGTGACCCGACAAATCTTTGGGCAGTACCCAAGAGATGCCTGCTCAGTATCATAATATGTCATCATAATATGTCAGTATCATATGTGTATAGTATGTCATCAAGAGATAAAATAAGGAAAAAGAAAGAAAAAATGCTAATAATCTCTCTACATAGAAAATCTCTCCATACAAATGTGTGCTAGGTTTATGATGAAATAGAAGCATTTGGCTATTTAGATAAAAATATATTTATTTTGTTATTCTAAAATATTTAAGAATCAAAGATTTTAACTTGTGTATTGCAACAAATCATTTATTTTGAAGCAATATAAATTTACAACATAAAATATACTAATAATAGTCTGTCACTATAGCCATTTACAACATATTAGATTACAACCATTTCGATGTCGACACCATACGTATATATATTTATATATGTACTGTTTTTCAAATAATATACAATATATAGATACACTTTTTTTTTAAATAGAACAGATTAATTAAAAATTATGTTGCTATATTGTCCTGTAATTTTTCTCAGTGCCTGAACGTGTTAGTGGCAGCCGGTGCGGCCGGTGCGGACAACAAACAGGTAGCCTCGTACAAGACCATACACGCCTGCGCTTGCGCTCCAGGGGAGGCTCGGGTAAGTTACACTAGTAAAATAAAACTAATGATTATAATAAAATAATAATATAATACATCTGTAATATAAATTAATCTTACTTCTTGATACAATTTTAATTTTATCGAAGAATGTAAGCGCTACAAGTTGTAGGTGCGGTCCCCACCCGGAAAAATTAGTAATTTAATAATTGCAGATTAAATAAAAGTTAAATATTAAATGTTTTTATTTCTTCGCTCTGGTAACTACGCAAAGAGCGGCGTTCCATCACTCCACACAAAGCCTCACATTTGGCGGAAAATGGATAACGGAACGGAATGTCTTAACATTAGGTTCCCAAGTTTCCTGTGCCTACACTGCCATGAGCGGGATACAGTATGTAGGTGAAAAAAAAAACTTTTTTTTTACATTATTTTAAGAAAATTTTCTTCTTTTGTTTAACGCTTATGTAAATAAGCGTTAAATAAAATAAGACAGTAATGAACAGACAGTAATGTCTGGACCTTTAAAATTGATTAACAACTTTATAATTGAATCATTGCTTTTTTATATGTAAAAAAATGCAATAATATTTAATTACTATATTCTGTAAGTTGTTCCTTTTAAATATTAAATGCCCGTCAATACAAAAAATGTAATATAAAGATTATTTCATACTATGTAGTTAGCTATATATTTTTTTTTCATATAAGTTTAGTACTTACATTCATTTGTTGAAAAAAAAGTTAAAAAATATAAAATATCTGTATTTCTTTCAGTGTGCCCTATCATCTTGTATAAACGCAAACAACACTCGTTCTCCTTTCTACCTCCATGCGCCGGAGCGTGAGAGACGCAACTCCCACGAAAGGAGAGGATCTCTTTCTTCCACAGTTGGATCCATTAGCTCAGCCCGATCAGGACCAGCTGATGGACTCTATGTGAACCCCATGAGGACAGCTAGTGTTACACATCATAGCTCAGGGGAAGAAAGTTCTGGTAAGTTCTAGCAGTTCATTATATTTTTCTTCGCTTTTCACTTAATTTTATTAATTGACAAAAAAATGTGACAAATATTGATATTATATTATATGTGATTGTATATAAATATTATGAATTTGTAACAATTCAACTCTATCAGGCTTGAAAAGAATTACATAAATGTAAAATAAAAAAAAAATGTATTGAATAAATACATTCAAACTAAAATTAGTAATTCTTATTTTAGCATGTCAATATATACTTAGCAAATAACGACTTCCGTTGATAAAAAAAGTGTTTTATAATTTAATTTAACTTATCAACTTAATATGCACATAGATAACATAAATGATATCGTACGTATACTTGTATTATACATTTTTCCCCTTAACAAAGTCATCGTATAAAAAAAAAACACCATTTTTGTATAAAAACAACCGTTTTGTATGAATAATGCCTAAATAGGTGTGAATTAGCGAAACTAATAACAAAATCACAACGGAAGCACTGTCTATTGAGGTGGAAAATTCAGGAAACATGCCTGTGTTAGTGTTTTTAAAGTAGGCGGATTCAGTCGGTATTACATCGTAGAAACAATAACGTTTGATTAAAAAAATCAATAATAAAATATTTGATATATATTTTTACATTATTTTTTTTTGCAATCAATATAATTGTGTTGAAAAATTATCATGTGGTTTTAATAATTATAATTGATTAAAAGAGACAATGTATTTAGAAGTTAGTGCTGTAGGCAAAGAAAAAAATCGAATTATGTCGATGTTATGCTCTAGTTTAAAAGGTGAGTTAATATTACGTGAAATAATATGTTTGAAAATATTTAATGCTTACACGTCTTGACTATTTAAGGGGTTTTCTGGTTATATAATTATTCTGTTAATAACATAAAAAATATTAATATAAAACATTATAATCTCTCAGGCCTGTCGTGGAGCAGCGGCACAAGCGTGTGACTGTAACCGACAGGTTCTGGGTTCGATCCCTGGTCGAGGAAATGAAATATTTAATATTTTCAATTTAAATATTTAAAGTTTCATTTCTTCGCTCTGGTAATAAGACAAAGCGCGGCGTTGTGGTTCGCCACTCAATACGCAATGCCTAAAATTCGGCGGAAAGTGGGGAACGAAAGTTGCCTGCCACGTGCGGGATACAGCGTGATGCTGAGAGAGAGATAATCTCTTAATACATAATAAGATACTCAATCATTTAAATTTAAAAGACTAAAAATTGGTGTATTTTATATTTCTTGATTTTTTATAGTATATAAGGAGTTTTCGCGATTTACCTTACACACAGTAAGATAGAAAAAATACTCCGCTCTCGATTAAGACATTCCGTTCTCCACTTTTCACCTAATTTATAAGACTTTGCATGTTGATTGGTGGAACTCAATCCAATAGAATTTCCTGAGTGATGAATCTAGCTCATAATGACGCTTACAGTCGCACGCTTGTACTTTTGTGCCACGATGGCCTCTATACAATTTAGTATTTAAATATAAATATTATTATTCGTTTTTTTTGTTACAACCATAAACTATTAATTTTGTTATAGAATAATCAAATCTATTCAACTGAAATCAGAATATGAAACACTCTATGCAGCATTTGTTTAAAAACTATCAGCCTTTTACTACTGGCTACGATTTGGAAATTAACTTGCGCACATCATCCTGAACAAGGGTCGTTTATTGTTAAAATCAATCAAGGCTGAATACTTCTAGTAAAATTACCGACCAATTTAATTTTAACCATCATCCATCACTTATCATTAATTACCGAATTGCTACATTCAGGAAACCAATAAGCATTTCATTACTTTGTTCACTTCGCAAAAATATAAAATATTAAAGGATCTATTTGCTATAAAACTGAAATATTGGGTTAAATGTTGTGAGAACTATGTTTTCATAGGTAAACGTGACAGGTTGTAGGTTCTATTCTAGAACGAGTAAGTTAAATATTTAATATTTATCTTCTTGGTAGCGAGGTAAAGCGTAGCGTTAAAGTCAGCTACTCAACACGTAATGCGTTTGCGTAACGTTGAAATTTAATACTAGGGTCCCTCTGCCTACTCTATTTTATGCGGGATACAACACGAAACTAAGCTTAACGCTGTATCCCATACATGGTGGGGTAGGAAGAGGGAACTTGGGAACCTAGTGTTAAGACACTCCGCTCTACATCGGTTCCCCATTTTTGAGTGGCGGAACACACGCTTGTGCCGCTGCGCCTCGACAGACCTAAAAAACTATAATTTGCTCATATTATTAGACAGAAAGTTCTTTCCTTTTTATACATCTGCTTAACTGGAACTAGACTGATAAAAAAAATATTTTAAATATAACATCATATATAGAAATCGAACCATGTATATAAATCGAGCTCGAGCTAAATATCTTTTTGTACATACGATAATCATATCGTATGTACACAGAGATATTTATTTAATGCGAAATGGGCGTATTATTTTTATTTGTCATTTTATTGTAATAGTCTTACAATAACAAATAGCTCTTTTTAAATTCGAGAATTCTATGTTGGCGCAGGAGCACAAGCGTGTGATTGTAAACACGAGAGTTGTGATATATATAAATTATTAATTTGGCAATACCTAAAAAGTCCGATCCTACGTTTCCGTAGTAATCACACAACAAAATAACCCATAGTAAAACTATTGACTGGTATTACTTACTGATTTTAAATTAAACTATTCTAAACTACTACTTGAATTACGGCAAATTTTTAAAACGTCAAGTCGGGCTCAATAATGTATATCAAATACATACATATACGCAAAAATATAATTAAATGTATTTCTTTAGAGAAGTAATATATTAATGTTTATGATACAAATAACGTTATTTTCCCCAGCTTGTTCAGCGTCAGAAGCTGAAACTGCGAATACGGGGGGATGGTTTCTTCACAACACAAACCCTAACGCGCCAGCCGCGCTGTACCAGAGAGTAAGGGATCTTTTCCATTCGAGGTCTCCAGGCCCGAGGGTGCCGGCTGAGGGTCAGGAGGCACCTACTATGACTGGTAAGTTCTACATTTTTTAGAGTTATTGATTATGAAAGAATTTTAGTACATTTTTTTAATTATTAATAAATGGCAACATTAAATTTTAATTAATAAAAATATGATGGTTTTAGATTTATCGAAAAGAAATTACTGTCGATAAGTCCTTTTCTTCATAATTTAAAAGTATTTTTACGTACTGAACGCGAAGGTTGTGAATTTGATTCCCACTAGAAAATTAATTATTGAATGTTCATTGTCTAAATCTACTAACACGGCTGAGCACGATTTTGACTTTAGCCAGTCAACACGCAATGCTCCGAGTTAATTAACACTAAGTTGTTTCTGTATATCCTGTTATTATATACCTACAATGGGTATCTGAAAAATTAAAAAGATAAAAGTTAATTGTTCGTCGTGGCACAGTAGCACAAGCGTGTGACAGTAAACGACAGGTTCGATACCCACTCGAAGAAATGAAATATTTAATATTTTCAAATGTAATATTTAATATTTTCATTTATTAGCTCTGGTAAAGTGCAGCGTTGAGTTCCGTTACTCAACACTCAATACCTCTAATTCCTACCCAATACCTCTAATTCGTTGGAAGTGGGGAACAGAACAGAACATTAGGTTCCAAAGTCCTCTCTATTTCAGCCATGTGCAGGATACAACGTGAAGTTGAAAAAAATATATAATTGCAATAAAAAACAAATATGATAGACTTCAACTTCAACTAGTTCTGAAATTGAATTCACCATGTATATTTTTCTTTAATCAGTTAAAGCAGAAATCCACGGAACAACAGAAATAACAGCAGCTCCAGAAAACTCGGACAGCGATAGCGGCGCTGAGGCCACGCGCCGCGACCACCACTACGAAGATATCTACTTGCCGCGAGATGAACATCAGAGACGAAGGTGAATTTATTTAATATTTACTGTTTAGGATAAAAAAAAAATAACTCCTACATGTGATATAATATTTTAAAAGTAGAAAGAATATTTAATAAATAATATTTTCTCAGTTTTCTCAGTTGATTGGAGCGCTTCGGCGGTTTCCAAGGTGGTTTTTTTCTTTTCTAAGAGTTAACTTTTTAACATCATCTTTAGGGTTGTTTCTTCATAGCAGGGTCACAAAACAGAATCTAGAACTGATATAAGAAAAATATATAGAACTCTGCGTTTTCCATGTTTTATTTAGGAAAACTTTCACATTACCAACGCGCCTCTAAGCCTCGAATATATGTTTGTCACTTCTGTTCCACTATAGTATAGGGAGAATACCGTTGAAAAGTACTTTTGCTTACTGTGCTACTCTGGACCCACATTCTTATATCTCACATACTATCCGTACTGCATATTTGTTAAGTTTAGTATTTTCTGTCCTAAGTGTGGAATAACACTTTAAAACACAGTAAAAATATTAAAATAAATAGTAGTATTCTCTCTTGCCAAACGATAATTCTTACGAGTTGTCTTTGGGTAGCGGAAATTTGTAAAAATCTCCCTACAGAGATGCTAACAACATAAATAAGTTGTAACAAGCCTATAAGAATTTCGAAGAAGCTTGGTGAGAACGAATGGCTTAGTTGGTCAGAGCGCTGGAACGGTTTTCCAGAGGCGCGGGTTCAAATCCTGCTTCGTTCAAAAATTTTATACGCTTTTTAAATTTAAGTTTACTATTTCGTGATTTTTAGGCCATCTTATTAAAGTATCTTCTAAGATTAGAGAGGTCTGTCTTCATGTAGGAACACAAGCGTGCGATTGTAACGACACGTTGAGGATTCGATCCCCGCTCGAGGATATAAATTATTTAATATTTTAATTTCCACTCTGATAACAAGGCAAAGCGCGGCGTTCTACTCCACTCTACTCACTCAACACGTAATGCCTCCTGAATTCCGCGAAAAGTGAGAAACGGTAGTGACTTAATGGGAACGGCGTGCCTTAATATTATTATACCCAGTAACCACTGCTTACCCTGCCATGTGCGGGATACGACGTGAAGCTAAAGAAAAAAAATAGAATTCATTCTGATATTAAAACGTATAATGCTACCTCCTTACACTTATGACTATTGTGAACATTGTTTAAGCAAAACCATTGTTTTGATAATGATTATTTTGCTTCAACTATTTTTATAATTTTTAACTATTTTTATAATTAAATATTTTTTTCTCTATAGGAGCAGTTCCAGAGACTCGGGCAGTCACAGCCGTCCCGGCAGCGCGGCTCTTGTCGTTGACTACACAACCAAGGAAAATGATACGTAAGTTTACTATAAATCCTTATATTTAATAACTTTGAAAAAAAAAAAAACGGCCTGTCCGTGAAGCTATAAAAAAAAACGTATTTAAACGTGACATGTTGTAGGTTCGATTATAACTCAAGAAAATGAATTATTTAAAATTTTCATTGCAATTTGGTTACGAGGTGAAATGCTGCGTTGAGTTCTACATTTTACTGTGCAATGCCTAAAATTGATAGATAATAAACGTAATTATTTTGATGGGAACGAAGTGAATCAAAACTAGGTTCCCAAATACCCTCTGTTTCTCCAAAAACGAAACGTGGCAAAATGCGAACATATACTTATACTATTTAATACTACTTAATACTATTTAATACTACTTGATACTACTTAATACTACTTAATACTACTTAATACTACTTAATACTACTTTATACTATTTAATAATACTTAATACTACTTTAATGAACAGAGAGATAGTTTTAAAAAAAAATTGTAAATAGAAAAAAAAGCTTAATATTAATTGTAGAATCTACTTACTTTGTAAAATTAGTACTTTACTTATAAAATATTAAAATGTATCTTTTAATATATAAATAAATATTTAATTCTAAATTAAATAATTACTAATAACTTTTAAACTGTATCTTTTGTTTAGATCAAACAAGGCGTACGAGGAAGTATCGCCACCATGTGAGGCACATACTAAATCAACACTTGCGACCAAATTGGCCGCGCTCACTCATAAAGCTCAAAACTTTGTAAGTTTTTTATGATATTACATATTTTGAATTTTTTTTTGTTGTTCCATGTTTAGGAAAATATTATTCTGGGAATTATGTAGGGCTGTCGTTTTGGATGCAAAATGACCCGAAACGAATTTACTTATATATTTATTAAGTTATTAGTATTACAACTAACTAATCCTAAGACGCGACAATCTGTTCGATGTCAGAACAAAAGTGAATCTCTAAAATCTAAAATTATATTTATATTAAATCGAACGATATAACGCAATCGGTAATAACAGGTGGTCCCCACAGTATGATATTTCTCGGTAGCGCTCGACGTTCGGGAGGTCTTGCGAAATAAAACAACGATAGCTTCACGGAGAGCTTGCGGTGAATTATACATGGTGTGATTATTTCTTAACATGGGCAATTATATTTGTGTAACAACAATTTGTCAGCATAAATAAGTTGAGTCCATTAAACATAAAGTATATTGTGACAAGCATATACTAGAATTTCGACGTACCTTGATATAAACTCGTATCTTACTTGGCAGAGTGCTTGGACGGATGTCAAGAGGCGAGTTAGAATGCGCTTTTTGTTTATATATTTAAAAGTTTCCCATGTTCCAAATTTAGTAAAAAAAAAAAGTATTTTTTAAGAATACGTATAAATTCTGGGTATTAGGACCCGCGCCTGTTGAAGACTTTCCGTGCTCTTTGACCACAAAGCTTTTATTAAGTAATCGATATTTTCATACGCTTGTTACAACTTATTTACGAATATTAAGTACAAATAAATTAATATTATAAATTTATGATGTATTTTCCAAATATGTTTAAACTAATAATTAACGTAATAATTGACTCTACAATTGTTTCTTCTAATTAGGCCAGCCGTATATCATCCGCTGCGGGAAGCCGTCGCGCATCAGTAACTGATGAACCTTCTATCCAAATCTCTGCATCATCAGGGGTGTCGTCAGCGTCATCTGGAGGCAGTTCTGGAGACGAGGCTCCACCGCCACCCCCACCTCCTCCGCCACCAGTAGTGCTGGAGGAGCCGGCTTTGAAACCCTCGGAATTGAAGAGTAGACTCGGTAAGTAACTAGAAGAATTATCCATTTATCTTGTCCATTTAAAAAATACTACGAAACTCAAATTCTTTTCATTATAAGCTTATTTAAGTTTTATATAATCATATTATTTACATTTATAACAATATTTTTTTTATTATTTTAATTTTAATAATTAAATAAAATATCTTTCTTTTAAAAATAAATAAAAGGAGAAGTGATAAAACAAATCTGTTCATTATTCTATTTAAAAAATCTCAGACTCAGTAATTTATCTTAACAAAGTAGGGAATAGAGAGGCACAGTAAATACGACAAGGTTGCGTTTGATTCTCCCACTAGAGGAGATAAATATTTAATATTTCATTTCTACGCTCTGCTAAAGGCAAAGCGTAGAATAGGTCCCGCACTTAACAGAAGTGAAACGACAACTCAACTGAATGGTCTCAAATTCGGTAAATAGTAAGGACGGATTTTTTTAGCACAAAGTACCTCGGTTCTTTACCTACACCTCCCATAGCACGCGCGGAGTACAGCGTGAGGCTAAAAATTATATCTAGAAAATAACTTATCATGATAAATATGTTTTAAATGAAAAAAAATAACTATAGATTATCGCGTATTAGAGTGTAAACACTGCTACCCGTGAGTGACCACGGACTACTGCAAAGTGTTTCCGCAGGTTTCCAAAAATGTCTATGACTCAATACAAGTGATTAATCCGGTTGAATTTGTTTCACTTAAAATGTATAATAATAGCAAAAATTAAAGATATTATTATTATAGGCTATGTATACATCATTGTAATGTTTTTGGTTGAAGAAAATAAGATCATATGTTTAAAAAATAGTTTTCGTTATTTTATGTTATCAATATGTTAAAAATATATTTACTTTGTTGGCTAATTATGAAATAGTTGATAATATTTCGTTATTAAAACTTTAATGTTAAAAAGTAGCAAAACAAATATTGAATAATACGTCGTTTGTGACTTTTCTCGAATAAAAAAATCTGAGATCTATACGGGTGTCAAGTTCTGTTTTCATCAGAATATAATTCAAGCTTTATTTACATGTAGGCTTTATTGCATTTGCTACTTACAATTAGTGCACTTCCAGCTTTAACTGAACTTAAGGATTCTAAGTTGATATTTAGTTTGGTTTGTCGTTAAAGAAAAAATCAAGCTAAATTTTGAGATTGTATTTTATCTTAAGTAAACACAGAAATCGATACCCCATATACATATATTTTATATATCCAGCTATTTTGCCGGTGAAGTCGGGAATGCACATTACTCAATATTTAACTATATATAATGTACTAAAAATCTTCCTCTGAATAAAATATCAAGTTTCTAGGTAGTCAAGAAGTGGATCATTTATATATTTTTTACTTATTTAAAGTGATATTCCACACTTAGTTAAAAATCTTTTTAGAAAACGTATAAAAAGTTATTTGTTACGTTGTTCCTCTTCTAAAAAAACATTTTTAAGATAGGAGATCTTATTAAATGTATCAAATTTATAAAATAGCTCAAAATTAGCTTAAAAAAGTTCGTGTAAAATACTTATCGTGTGTACTTAAGATTTTAACTTGGCTAGACACGCTTGCACGTGTCTTGATTTAGTTTTTTTTATATATTATTGTGTATGTTTTGTCTATAAGAAAATCGTTCCATTTATATAATTTGATTCTTGGATGGAAAAAGCAACACCGCCCCATACGCTAAGACGAACTGCGTAGCACATACATATTATATTATAATAATATGAATATACAATTATATATATTTAATTTCAAATATCAACTTTCATATTCTTTTACATAATAAATTCAAAATTAATTAAAGTTTTCATTATATTTGGCTCGGTTTTCGTAAAGCGGTTTGAAGAGGTCTATAAAAAATATTTTTTTAAAGCCTGTTGTGGTGCAGGGGCACAAGGGTGTGACAATTAACACGACAGGTTGTGAGTTCAATTTCCACCTGAAGAAATGAAATATTTAATTTTTGCAGTATTTCGATTTGGTGACGAGGCAAAGCGCGGCGTGAGTTCCGCCACTCACATATAATGCTTGATTTTTGACGGAAAGTCGGAAACGGAGTGTCTTAACACTAGCTTCCCAAATTAGCTCTGCCTACCCTGCTACGTGTCGAGATACAGCGTGAAGTTGTTATGTAATGTAATGGTATAAAGATATATACATGACTTCAAGTAATGTTAGAATATAGAATAATGCATCTTCTTCTTTTTATAGTGGACTTCACGAATACCAAAATCTAGGCCCTTACGTAGTTTTTCATTAAAAACTATTTTAATACATTGTATTAAAAGAGATGGAAGCCTACCATAGTACTCTGAGAACAAAAATAATACCTCAACCTTCCCTAATGACGTTTATAGTCTTGTACTGGCATATAATTGTATCTTTTGGGAACCTTTTTGTTTTTTTTTATATCATGATAAAACTCGTGGCACTCACGTACCGGCAGATAAAACTTAAACTTCCCCTCCACTGCAGGCCTTAGGGGATAGCCTTGAAGCCAAGGATACTTCCATAACCCCGATTAGCAAAAGAATCTTGCTTTTACGTTAGATTCGTCACTTCCCTATTAGTCAAAAAAATTGTATGACGATTAGCGGAACGGAACGCACGTTTCTATTGATGCTACAGGGAATATAAAATAACTAAACTTAAATTTTTAAAATTTTAAAAAGCGTATAAAAATTTTGAACGAAGCAGGAAAATTTCAAAAATTTTTGTACGCTTTTTAAATTTTTATACGCTTTTTAAAATTTTAAAATTTAAGTTTAGTATTTTCTGTCCTAAGTGTGGAATAACCACTTAAAACAGTAAAAATATAAAAATAATTTCATAGAGTGGATATCGAACCTGTAGTCGCGTTTACAATCAGACATGCCACTGCGCCACTACCGTCTTTTTATTGTGTAATGCTAGAAAATGAATGACATAGCCGGGACAATAGCTGTTCATAATCGTAATATTAATACATTAGTATATATAATAAGAGACACTAAAACAATGGCGTGATGACATCGCGGTTCATAGATAACTCGAGATATCAGAGTAATTGTCTGGCTGCTCTACTTTACCTTCTACTTTATATATTTTAAAGAAATTCACGATTTGAATTTTGTTTCATAAATTTAGTTTAAAAATAATTTTAATTAATTGAGGCCGTCGTGGCCTGGTGGTTCAATGGTGTGACTCTAAACGCGATGTATGTGAGTTCGAATTTAACTAGTGGAAAATTATAAATATTATATTTTTATAATGGCTCTGCTAACTGCGGCCACACGCTGAAAAATGGGGAACGGAAGTGTCCTAATTGGAACAAAGTATCTTAAAACTAGGTTCCCAAGTCCCTTCTGCCCACCCTACCATGTGCAGGATACAGCTTGAAGCTACATTATGGTGTGAACGAACAAAGTGAAAATTTAATTTCCTCGCTCTGGTAGACAAATCTTCGCGTTGACGTTGAGTTCATCAAGGACTAATTCAACAATCGCAAATAAGGAGTATTCTAACATTGCTAGTTCTTATAGTTACCCTGCTTTATTGGAAAAAGACTTGAAGATACTTTTTTATTTTTTCAAACCAAATAATTTCATTCAACATTCATTAAACATTCCATCTGACAAGAGTAATTGTCTTTCCTAACATTCTAGAGGCAAAAAAATCGTTGCCAAGGAAACATTACTATCACGCGGAGAAATGAAAAGTGAAACTTTACATATCTCTATAAAGTAATTTACTTTACATATTATTGTCTGAACGTGTCCCGAATCAGAACGCAACTAACAACCTATTAACTTTGTAGAAAGTAAGTGGACTTAATTATAAGAGGCAGCTTCTCATTTATATGTAATTTTAATTCGCGATTTTTGTATATCAAACAAATGTGCGAGTGGGCCGTTTTGATAATGGATAATTTATATTATTTTTATTTGCGATAATCTTATTTTTTATTATTCAGTCTTCAGTTGTTTGTATATACGTTTTATTTTGAACTTATCTATACCTATAACTGCGCAAAATATGAGCTGAGTCAATATTTATTTAGATATATTATAATGATACATTAACAAGTTTTATTTGTAGCTTCACACTATATCCCGCACGAGGCAGGGTAGGCAGAGGGAACCCGGGAACTTAGTGTTAAGACACTCCGTTCCACTTCCGTTCCCCCACTTTTCGCCGAATTTGAGGCACTGCATGTTGACTGGCGGTTTGCCTGTACCAGAGCGAAGAAATGAAAACATTAACATATTTGAATTGAAAATATTAAATATTCATTTCCTCGAGCTAGGAGGTGAGAGTTAGAGAGAGATTCTTAAGTTATGCTTCAAAAGATTGACACAGCTATAATTCATGGTAGGGTATTTTATTATATAAAAGTAATTAAAAACTATCGGATACCAGATACATTTTATAGCCTTATTATTGTAAGAAGTAGAGAATTGACTGTCTCTTGTACATTTAACTCTGTATTAAAATAACAGATTTTTGAGCATTATCACTTATTTCTGAACTTTGTTCAAAGAAAGAAACAGTGATAAAAATATTTTACCCAAAAAAATCCTAATCAAATATTATATTCATATATATTGTATCGATACAGACATTCTTAAAATTTATTATAAATCATTATAAGTAAATATAGCAATGTGTAACGAGATCAACCACCAGTCCACTCTCTAGAAAGTCCCGTCGCCTATGATTCATATAAACATTAATATTTTATGAGAGTGAAATAACCTTGGAAACTAGAAATTAGAGATTGGGCAGTTAATTAACTAAAGTAATTATAATATATTTTTGTTCAAGTTTCCTTTATAAAACATACAAAATTTGTACGTATGATGTATGCAAGTGAATGGTGGCTGCCTCTTAGAGATTGGTTTGGAAGATATTTTATTGGTTTGTTTTTAAAAGTCCCATTTTATATTATTTTTTTTATAAGGCCATATTGAAGATTTAGGTAGAGTTTGACTGCAAGCGCAATAGTTGTTCATTCGCTCCATACTACGTGGAAATAAACTCTTTTTTGTTCACTTTATATCTGATTGATGTGTTCTTTACATTAGGGTCTCGATAATATTTGAAAAATAAAAAGATACACAAAAGAGTTAAATATATATATAACGTTAATGATCGCCTCTATAGACTATACAACAATGCTTATTATATATTTTAATTTTTCGATCCATTCAAAAATCTCGACCCATCAAAATAAAAGTAAACAACTGGAACGGTGTCTTCACACTTAGTTTCCATGTTCACTGACTATTCAGCCGTGAGCGGGGTACAGCGTACAACTAAAATAACGAAATATACGTTACTGTCTACTTATAAAGTGTTTAATCAGGAACGCTAAGCTAAATATTTTAATTAACTAATTGTCTTACTTAGGAACTATAAAGATACTCCGATTCCTTTAACACACTTCCGCTCTCCATTTTCCGACTAATGAGATGATGTGTGTTGAGTGGTGAAACACAACGCAACACGCTTTGCCTTGTTAATGAAAATATTTGATATTTAATTTTCTCAAGTGAGATTTACAATCGCACGTCTTGTGTTTCCTGCGCCACCGCGAGGCCTTTTAACTATTAAATATTATAAGAAATTAATTAAAATAATGTAAAAAAAACTTTTTTATATATTTCTAGTTTGGGTAGGTTTCTGAATAGGGTACGCCTATTCAGAAACCTACCTATTAAAACCTATCTATTAAAGGTTAAGGTATAATTTCTTAGGTATTGGTATAGATGTTTCAAATAGAAAACAACACTCTGATTTCCGTCACAGTTACATAAAAGTGACACGACCTTGGTTAGTCAATATGGAAGTACGTTTAGTTTCGCTCAATTTTTTATTGCCAAATTAGATTTTCTAAACCGTGGTGCACTTGAAACAGTTTCATTATGTCAGAAGTATATTAATTATTTATCTTAATATTTATTAATTGAGGCCGTTGTGGCGCAGTGATACAAGGGTGTAATTGTAAGATCGAAGCCGGTGGTAGTGGATTCCCGTTCTCAAGAAGTGTACAGTGGAGTGTCCTTATTCTATATATCTTGTGAATGCTTGTTACATAATTATAATTTATAAAAAATTACAAATTATTGATTTCTAGTTGGGGGTATTTGAGTTTGTTGTTAGAATTTATGTGAACCGATGTATATAAATAATATAATGAGTATCTTTTATCATATAAAATATTTTTCTGTGTAATTTTTTTTTTGAGGTCTGTAATGGCCCAGCGGCGTAAACGTGTGACCGTAAACGATAGATTGTGGGTTCGATCTCCACTTAAATTAACTATAAAATGTTTTCATTTCTTTGATCCGGTTACAAGGCAAAGCGCGGCGTTGAGTTTTGCCATTGAACACGCAACGCCTCAAATTCGGCGGAAAGTGGGGAACGGGTGTGGAACGGAGTGTCTTAACACTACGTTCTCAAATCCTTCTGCCTACCCCCTGCCATGTGCGGGATACAGCAAGCTGAGAGAGAGAGAGAGAGTATTTTTTTTATAAAAAATTACTAGTCTATAAAATGTTGACTTTAAAAAAAATTAAAACTTCCCAGTCTCAGCTTAGGCAAAATTTATTAACCACTGGCCTTATGAATGACGGTTTTTAGTGCTTAAAGTAACTGTGACTCTAGGTACAGTAGTACATTAAAACGTTTAATACGATATATAAAGCCTATAACGATCCTCAAGACTAGTAGCTATTTCTATTCAAACTCAGTTCCTGAGGTTTGTGGTATAAGGTGAAGAAAGAGAGATGTGCCACTAAGTGCCATTAAAAAAAACTTTCAATTCCTTAACCTTATAAGTGATAGCAAGAAAATAATTTCTTTACACCGAACGAGTCCGTTAGACCGTTTCATTTCACGCATTGCGTATGTTTTATGAATATGAATGTTACATCTTTCTATAATACATTCTTATATGCATTTTTTTGAATTATATGTAAATTTTTCACTTTTAAATCAGCAAGTAACTGAGATCCAGAGATATGTTAGTATTGAAGTGTAGGAAAGAGTATGCAGATTCGATTTTTTTATTTAAGCTATGTATTTTATAATATGTAGGTGTTATATTTTATTTTTGCTTGTGTCGTGCTTATGTTTTATGAACGGATGTTTTTTTATATACACATATATTCTTAGTTATAAAAATATGTCAAAATTATAAATAAAATAGTCTTCGCGGAAAAAACGTCAAGCTGTTTTTTATATAATTGAGAAAGTAAAGGAATTTGAATTTGAGTTTCGTATTAATTATATTATTAATAGCGTATATCTTTCACGCTGTGGCTTGCATTATACCACATATAACAATATTGCTGACTGTGAACGCAACGGTTGTCGGTTCGATTCCCAGTTGCTTCTCTCTCGCTTCTTGTATCAAGACATCTCCTTGCTCTATATCAAGACAAAGCACGTGAAAAACGAAATTTTAAACACTATTACCTGCTTTCTGCGGGAACCATATTTATTATTACGGGATACAGCGTGAAAATAAACACCTTGTCTTGATATTGAAAAAAACATTAATTTAATATTTTGTTTAATATTTCTATATAATGCTTTACTATTTTTACAAAATCAATGCGCATATAAAACAACAATAAACCGTGGTATGTGAGTTTTCTAATGTGTACATTAGTTGCTATCAATCTTTTGATGTCTATCTTCTTTGAATCTGCATCCGTTTCAGTTACGATTTGTTAATGATCTAATACTAAATTTACAGTAAATGTAAATATAACTATAGTATTTTCTATTATTGATATATTTATTTGTATTTCTCAGTAATAAGTAATGTAATGACAAAGTAAGATTAAATAATGAAAGCTTTCATATATCATTATAAGACATATTGTTTACCGAATTCGATCAAATAAAAATATATAACTGAAGAAAAAGAACTAAAAAAATAATAGATTTGCGCATTAATTTTGTAAATCTAGACTATATTAGATGGCTAGATGATAATCTGTACCACGGTCGTTGCGTTGCACGGTACACGCGCGGGGTGTTACTTTCTCTCCCCCCTAACGGTGCGATATTGCAGCGGGGCGGCGCGGCTCCGCAGACGACGGGCGACCGCGACCACCCAACCTCGTCAACAAGCAGCCCGCGCTACCGTTCGTACCGCCGGCGTTCCCGCACAACGCGCCCGACCGGCTTATCAAACCCTCGGAGTATCTAAAAACCATCACGGCGCCCTGCAAGCGTGATGATAACGCGGGGGAGGCGCGGCCGCCGCCCCCGCCGCCGGTGCCTGATAATATACCGCCACCACCGCCTCAACCACCCCTAGTACACCAACCCTTAGCGGCTATCAGTACAGCGGAGTTAACCTCCGTGAGACTGAAGACGACGGCTACGAAAACAATGTCGGCCCCACCACCTACGAGGTCGGTCAGTCTACAGTGCCTGCCAAGCGCAGCGGATTTCAAGAGCGCCAAAATAGATTTGATAGAGGAACTCAAACTGTCCAAAGATATAACGGGAATAAAGAAATTAAAAGTGGAACGCGCCAGACGAGAGAGCTTACAAGACAAGGAGACCTTCACGGAATTCACCAAGCGATTTACGGCCGAAAACTTCGTAGACCAGGTAAGTGGTTGTCATATAACTAAGCACAAGTATGGAAGTGGCATTGTTTTGTATGTATTTTTTTTCTAAGATCATTTACATAATTTCTTTTGCATTCTCCGGTGCAGTTGCATCCGCGCATTAGCCTACTGTCCACTATTATCTCTCTACTGTTCGTTTAATGACCGTGAAACAAACTGAGTGGCGTTTCATACGAAAATGCGTATTTTTCCGCTTCGGTAAAGTTTTTTTAGCGCTGAAATGTGGCCGTTTATCAAACTTGTGTTGCGGAAGTGATCTACTTACGTCGACTTCAAATAGAAACTAAAATTAATTAGACGATTTTATATTTCTTAGCTTCATACCACTATCTAATCTAATAGAATATTTCCACGTTTTATATGAATTCCGAAAATATTATCATAAGTAGGTAAGTGTTATTTTAAAAGAAAAATCCTAAATTATATACATACATTAGCAGTTCTTCATTGTTAATAATAACTAGTTTAAGCCAAATTTTCTCATAAAAAATGCGCTAAATATTCCATTTCGTCATTTGAATATTATGTAAGGCATAGAATCTTCATTCTTGCGGAAACCACAATAGAAAAATGTATAATAGTTTTTTAATTATATGTTCTGTAATAAGACAAGGCCATTGTGCCTCTGTGAGGCAGTGGGACTGTAAATGGTTGTGGGTTCAGTCTGTAAGGCAAAGAATTTAGGGAAATTTAGGCGCGGCGTTGAGATCCGCCTGTCAAGCGCAACGTCTTGCATGGAGAACGAAATCCAACACTTTGTGGAGAAGAAGAAGAATATTTTGTATATACTTTCCACATTCTAATGCTTAAATAATAATAATTAACTATATCCTTTATCTTTGGAAAACAATTTTTTAAAAAGAAGCGTGCTGCTTGATGTTTGAGTGAAGTTGCGGGTTTCGATTTCCATTTGAGGATTTATCTTAACACGTTACTAAGTTTCTACACTTGGAGGGTTATTTTATATGCAATATTGTTTATATAGTAAAAATGTAAGTAGTCATCTCACAATGGAATGACTTTGATAAAAAAACGGCCATTGACCTACAAAATTGTGTTATGCAATACGTATTAATCGATATATTTATAAGTCATATTCAATGTCTGATAAATTAAACGATACCGCTTTATATAATATTTACTATTTCAAAAGTGTAATAATATATCATATTATATATTAGCTCTCTCTTGCGCCTCCGCCTGTGTGGTCTACTGGAAATAACTAAGAAATGGTATGTTTATGACATATGAAATCCACTAGTGTGGAGGCTGTAAACGCTGTAGTGCGGAGGCAAAGTGTGAGGCTGTAAGGCTTCTCTATCTTCCCTCATACTCGAGGAAATGAAATATTTAACATTTTATTTATTCGCTCTGGTAACAAGATCAAGCGCGATATTGAATCCCACAAGCCTTTTAAAATGATAGAAATTAGGGACAAAGTAATGAAAACGGAGCCGGAACGGATGTTATGGAATAGGAAGGTCGGAACCCGAGGTCGTCCAAGTTGGCTTACCTTCCCTACGGTACAGAATACAGCATGAAAAAAAAATATCTAAGATTCGTGCACACAGGGAAAACTCTAAAAACTTTCTTGGATCAGCGA
Organism: Eueides isabella; assembly: GCA_019049475.1. Classification (NCBI taxonomy): domain Eukaryota; kingdom Metazoa; phylum Arthropoda; class Insecta; order Lepidoptera; family Nymphalidae; genus Eueides; species Eueides isabella. The sequence goes on along the minus strand of CM032399.1, from coordinate 2,530,509 downwards.
ATTAGAAAAGAAAAAGTAAATCTGATCCGATATTACTCCATTTGAATATCTGGAATATATTAGGCTACTTTAAATATATAAATGAGGCATGACGTTGTCCGCAGCGGCACAAAGTGTGGTGACGTAACCGAACGAAGTCTGGTGTTCGATCCCCGGTCAAGGAAACTGAAATATTTAATATTAACATTTTAATTTTAATATTTAATGTTTAATGTCTGTTCTCGGGTACGAGGCACAAAACGCGGCGTGTTCCGCTTCAACCTCCACACACGCAATGCCTCAAATTCGGTGGAAAGTGGGGAACAGAAGTGGAATGGAGTGTCTTAACACTAGGTTCGAACGAAGTTCCACTGCCTACACTGCCATGTGTGGCTACACAGCGTGAGCTGAGTAGCGTAGAGTAATTAAATAATCAATTGTTTTATTAAGAACTACTCTAGACAAAAGAAAAATAACTTTACGTTTATACATGCCAAAAGCAGCACAAAGCCATTGCGATATATATGCACATATTGTTCATGATATCGTCCTTAACTTATTATTAAATATTAATATTATTTAAAAACGACTTTTGAGTTTTCCGAGATAAATCGATTGAAAGGCGACAAGCGACTTTCTTTAATATAATTATTACTTCCTTTTATTATAATTTCTTTATATCGTTAATACTTAATTATAGTGTTATGAAATATAGTTCACATTTAATATATAACTATACGTATAATATTTTTACCGCATTATATAGTTAATTGATTGAAATCAAGGACCTTTGATTTAGTACGAATTCAAAGACGAAAAACGACAGATTTTTTTAAAACTATTTTATTTATTTGCTCTGGATACAATGCAGAAGTGGTGCGGTTGTCGCTGGACTTCCGCCATATATACGCAATTATTATCTCAGCGGGAAAGTGGGAACTTGGTTCGAATGTTCGTAATACTAGGTTCCCAAGTTCCCTATGCAGCATAGAAACTAAAAGAAAATTTTTATGTACAACATTTTAATGGAAACCTAAATTGAAAAGACTTCTTGTTCGTAACAAAATTAAACGTTTTTTTAAATTCAGCACATTTGTATCAGCTCAATTGTCCTACCTGTATAATAAGAGAGGACTTTTCGCCAAATTATGACTATCGTGTCGCAGGGGCACCAGCGTGGGACTGTATGCGCTAGGTTTTGGGGTTCGTTTAGCAATGAGGAAATGAATATGTGATATTTTCATTTCTTCTCTGGTCACCAGTTTCTCCATTGAGTAACTGCCACTCAACTCCTAGTTGTGGTAAACGAAATGATGGAGTGCTTCTAACACTAGGTTCCCAAGTTCCATCTGCCT